>OX031056.1:2505000-3755000 GCA_943736015.1 Tridacna crocea | reverse complement strand
GAATTCCGGATTTTTCAGATTCTACGATAAAGAGGTAAAATTAGTTTCGTTTTTGTCTTCACATATTAAGTCTTCCGATCTATACAATACGGAAGTAAAATGGCGAACGACGGTCCGTATGATAGTTATTTGAAAATGAAAATTTGATCTACTTTGTTTTAGATCTAGCTTTTTGTGTTTTATGGGTTGACCTAGATTTATATTCCGTTTTTACCACTCTTTACTTATCGTCTGCATACGAAACCAGCACGAGAGAATTGTGTCGCTCTGTGAGTAGTAAGAATATAAAGGGGTCAGTTTTAGTGAGAAAAGGAAAAAAAGAAGCTGATTACAATAATTTTATCCATTTTCTACAATGTTTTTCACCCTTTTCAATTACATATTTCACTGTCAATGGATAAAGAATGACGTTGCGTTTTTTGGATGTGATATTTTTTTCAGAGGCATTTTAGTAAAAGCAGCCAAGTTCCGGTAGCGTGCAGGACTTGACAACAGCAGGTCGCTGGTTCTATCCTCGGCTCAGCCAATTTCTTCCCGAGGATTGCGACAGGATTTATTCCTCTCCCAACGCTGATGCCCGCCCGGTTGGGTCAGTGGTGAGCGAGTCGGACTCACGACCTGGTGGTTGTGAGTTCGATACCCGGTTGAGGCGAACTTTTTTTCCGGCGTATTTTCGTCTCTCACCTCTGCTGAAGCATGTGAGAAAAGTAGGCGGTAGCTTTGGAAAGAAAATAGTGTAAGTACCGGCGTGAGAAAGCCAGGAAACACATGTGCGTCACCGACCGCCATGATATGACATTATAGCTGTTAAAGTGGCGTTAACTCTTTACCAAACGACAAAATTTTAGACTGGTCCAAATTGAAAGCGGTTGCAGAGGAAGTAGTGAATGTGACTAAAGAAGTGAAATTTCTCTTAGGAAGGGTAGAAAACATTGTGGGAAAAGGAGAAAATGCTGGTTATCAGCATTTTCTCCTTTTCCCACAATGATTTTAAAAGGCTTCTTTCACAGGGGTGTTAAAAGTCGGGATTGCGTGGTAAACCCCAATACAACCAACCAACCAATCCCACCGCTGATAATTGTTTCGTCGCTGATTGTGTGGGAAAGCAGCCAGTGGCTTGGAAAGAATACTGTGCTGAGTACTGGTAAAAGAAACGCACTGGGCGCCGCGATATAACTGAAACAATGTTGAAAACGGCGTTAGACTTCATACAGTCAACCAATCAATCAATCAACTTTTAACCACTCTATCCCGACTTTAAATGACCCTGAGAAAGTTGCCTACAGAAAACATTGTGGGAAAAGGAGAAAATGCTGGTAACCAGTATTTTCTCTTTTCCTACAATATTTTCTACCCTATCAAAGTAAGAAATCATTGTATTCCCCAGATTTAATTTACCGTCTGCGGATGCTTTCGATTTGGTCCAAAAATTTGTCGTTTGGTTAACTCTTTACCACACGACAAAATTTTTTGGTTCAAATTGAAAGCATTTGCAGACGACAAAATAAAGGTGACTGAAAAACTGAAATTTGATCTGGGAGGGGTAGAAAACACTGTGGTAAAAGGAGAAAATGCTGGTTACCAGCATTTTCTTCTTTTCCAACAGTGTTTTCAAAAGGCTTCTTTCTCAGGGGCGTCAAAAGTAGGGATAGTGTGGTAATGGGTTAAGAGTTAACAAACGCAAGCCATAGCGTAACCAGGGGTTCAGAATCGTTAAGCATTACAAAGCGAGGTTATTTTTTCATCCGTAGAAAGCTAAGTGAGACACAGTAAAGTTTTTGCGGAAAGAGTAAAGGAAGATCAGACTGCCAAGAACGTGCAGTCTGATCTCGACCTATATCAACCGCGAGATTTTAAACCGGTTGGAATTTTCACTTTTCAGTAATCTTAAGCTTATTTCGTTAACTATCAGTCCATAGTTTTTACGACCCTGAAATGAAAGCCTTTTGAAAACATTATGGGAAAAGGAGACTATGCTGGTAACCAGCCTTGTCTCCTTTTCCCACAATGTTTTCTGTCCTGTTGGAAACAAATTTCAATTCTTGAGTTACATATTTTTGTCATCTGTAGGTGCTTTCAATTTGGACCAGTCTAAATTTTTGTAGATTTGGAAAGGGGTTAGGGTAGTGGACCTCTAATGGAAAACAGCTTTTTCCACAATGATGTTATCCTACAAAATTTGCTATGATTGAAGATTAGTATTATTCTACAACTTAATCTATACTCTCATCACAAAGGGAGATTATAATTACCTTCCTTCTCGGGAAACTAGCAAAAGTATCAACAAATAATTTCATGACTGAAAGAAGGAAAGAAAGAAATAAACAAAGAAAGAAAGAAAGGAAGAAAGAAAGAAAATTAAAGGACAATTTGGCAAAAGGGAATTTAATCCATTACCACACAATCCCTTCTTTTGACGACTATGAAAAAGAAGCCTTTAGAAAACATTGCGGGAAAAGGAGAAAATTCTGGTTACCTTTTCCCATTATCTCCCGTTAGATGGCTTTCTATAAATACTCATCTATCTAATTTGGGCATCCTGGGTACAGAACCAAACCACTTTCCAACGCGACGACCGTTACTTTGAATTTAAAACTAAAATAAACGTTTACTCAATAAAATGCTACCTCGTGCAATTCACTCAGCTATGATCAACAGTTTAGAGAAATCTGGTGCTAAATCAGGTCGCCTTTCTCCTCAAACGTATTGATAGAAGCTATTTTCAACATTGCTACTTTATAGAGCGTAATATTACAGTCTGTCTGCTTTCGGGGCTAGTGATGCGTCATATAAGACTGTCGAATCTTCAAAGAATATGACATGCGCAGACAACGACCTTTTCCCACAATTTTTTCTACCCTTGACAAAAAAAAAAAATTCAAAACTTTCAGTCACTTTTATTTTGTCTTCTGCAAATGATTTCGATCTGGATAAGTCTATAAATATTGTTTGGTAATGAGTTAATATATCTCCCTGTTTTTTACTAAGCACGTCATCGCATAATGATGGAACCTATTTTCTCTAACAACCGACCAACTGAGTAAGAGGGCCCTTAGATACGTTGTCTGCGCATGTCATATTCTTCGAAATTCGACTTGTCTGCTATGACGCATCACTCCCCCAGTATTGGGGGTATTGTAGTAATACGCGCTATAAAGTAGCAATGGAGAAAATGGCTTTTATCAATACGTTTGAGGAGAAATCGGGCGTGTTTTGGCCCCAGATTTCTCTAAGCTGCTAATCAAAGCTGAATGAATCGCACCAGGTAGCGTTTTGTTGAGTAGATGTTTATTTCAGTTTGAAATTCAAAGTAACGGTTGTCGTGCAGAAAAGTAGTCCGGTTCTGTACCCAGAATGCCCAAATTAGATAGATGTGAATTTATAGAATGCCATCTAGCGGGAGATAATGCCCTTTTATGTGCAAAAAAAAAATACATCGGACAAAAAGGTTCGACTCATGTCAGCCTGCGCGGATAGCGCAGGCTGACATGGGTAGATACTTTTTGTAGATACATTTAACCCATTACCACACAATCCCTACTTTTGACGCCCCTGAGAAAAAAGCCCTAAGAAAACATTGTGAGAAAATGAGGATATGCTGGTAACCAGCATTTTCTCCTTTTCCAACAATGTTTTCTACTCTTCACAAAACTAAATTCAAATTTTCAGTCACATTTTTTCTTGTGGTCTGCAAACGCCTTCAATTTGGACAAGCCTAAAATATTGTTGTTTTGTAATGAGTTAACTCCATTTGTCATGGCTCATTTAAATCTACTAAAGGCACAGAAGAAATTAAAAAAAAAAAAAGGAGCACTAGCTTGTTAATTTAAATGAATAAAAAAGTAAATTTATTTTTCGTGATTTTTCAGATACATTTATACTAGATGATAGGTAAAGAATTTTGGACGAACATCGTGTATGATGAACGGCAGTTTTCGCAAATGGTATCTTCTGCTCTGGATAGCATAGGATACAGCTATGAACAGATCTTACTCCGAAGAGAACTTGTCGAAAGGGGCTGGAAACAGCAGAGTGAAGTCAATGACCATCTTAGTTTTGTTATTTGCGGAAGTCTTGCCGAGGGTATTGAACCACGTGACATCAACGCATACGGCGTCAATGACTACTACCTGGACGTGATCGGGGTTGCAAAGGACATTTTTTGTGCCGACGATGCTGCTACATTTAAAACATTTTCAGGCACAACGGTGTTTCAGATTGAGCGTGGACCTGATATTACACCAGGAAATGTTGTTTTACGTTTCTTTAAGTGTGAAAACGCATATCTGCGAGCACTACTTCTGAAGTCTGGCGAATTCTTTCACAATAACTTTGTTTTGTCCCGACAACATTTTATCGCGTTGTTCATCGCAGACAGAAACAATACTAATTTACTGAGATCAATCAGATATCCAAATTACGACACTGTTGTCGGTTTTCAGTGTTTTTGTCCCGGGATTTTAGATAAGTGGAAATTACGGCCAAGACTGTATTGGCCCTCCGAGGATGACATCAAAAAGGTCTGTTGGAAGGGGGCCATTATAGTACCATCGAAAGTGAATGAAAGTCCAAACCAAGACGTTGAGTGGAGAATGTCATTTGCTAACGGTGAGACTGTACTCAGTTTTTCATTAAGCTCGGCGAGCATAAAAGTATATATTCTACTACGTCTTTTATTTGGAAAAAAACAGTACTTTTCGTATTACCAATTAAAAACAGCGGTATTTTGGATAACGGAAAAGTCCCCAAAGCACGTGAATGAAGGAATGTTAATATCACAGACTATCAGAGTGATGAATTTTCTTAAACAATGTGTGAAAAATTGCTTCATGCCACATTATATGAATTCTTCCTGGAACGTTCTGACGAAGAAGCAAACAACATGCCAGCGAAAACAGCTGTTGCTTTACACAAAACATCTCCTAGCAGAAGAAGCAAGTATGGTTTTACGAATAGCAGAACTTACTCCTCCTTTAGCGAAGATTTACAGGGAGCCCAAAAAGCTTAAACTCCCGGATGGAAAGGATCGCGAACAACCGCTAGAGATCCTACAACTAGTATTGTGAAGTTTTATATATAGACAATTCCAAACGGCTTAGGATGGCGAGAATCATGATCCATGATGGTAGATTTCACGCCTACACTCTCTAGACAACCCAGATAGCTTAAGAGACTCCCTGATGTCGAGGATCGTGAACAAGGGTTTGAAACCTCACACTTGCGACTGTAAAGCATAGTGAATAACCAAGAAAAATCCTGTCAAGGCCCCAGAAGAACAGTTACAGGTCCAATATTAAACAACCTCTCTAAATTGCAGTCAAAGTCTGCTTCCACATGTAGTGAGAAATGACTTTCCCCCAACAATAACCTTAAAAAAGCAAAAACTTGAGTCCCGTTGAAAGTTTCATTTTATGTTATAAGACAGTATTAGAGTTACATTTGTCTTTTTACAGGTATAGTCCATCAACAGGCAAAAAGAGGAATTCGGACATTTGCATAAAGTGTCGTCTCGGTTCAGCCTGCGCACCCAGAGCAGGTTAATCCGAGACAGTATTTTACGACTACATTAGATTTCGTTCTACAGCAGAAGTTCACAAAACAGAAGATTACATAAAAACGAAACGATTCAAAACAGAATCGTCTGTTACCGGTGAAGAGAGTTCAGTTATTACCCCTTAGCCTGCCAAATAGATCAAGTGAAACTTTCAAGCCTATTTATAAAACCTGATTGATAGAGTCTGCTAGCTCAAATTTATCATAATTTATGAGGGAAACATATTTTCTCTATCGGACAGTGTAGATCCAAGATCAGACTGCACATTCTGTGCAGTCTGATCTTGATCTACACTGTCCGCAAAAAGTATGCGAGTCGCGCTTACCAGCCTAATGGTAAATGTGGCCAAAAACAAAAATACCAAGGAAACATGCGTATTGATTCCCTTGGAAACGGTTCTGCGAGAGAAGAGAGCTATGACCACTATTGCGACTGGGGACTGTCCGTATTTATCAGATTGGACCGGCGGCGCGCAGACTTAATACATGTAATTAATAACGTCTGACTTCAGATAGACTATTACTTAATTGAAAATTTAGAAAAACTCGTGCCTTTAGTATATATTATTACACAACATTCCTCGAGGATTTGTCAACAAAATTTGAGTTCGATCTAAGTAATAAATTTTGGATTTTTTATATATATATATTTTGCTGAGATTTGAGGATACAAAAATAAAGACATGGAAACGGGTATAATGGAGAAATGCGATATTCGGGTAAGTGCTTGTACAATGAAATATGAATATATGTGTTAAAATATGCTGCTGCTGCTGTTGATGATGATGATGATGATGTTGATCAATGATGGTAATATTTGAAGTTAAATGCTTTATCTTAAATACCTTTATATTCTAAATGGTTTAATAGTTGAGGAAATGATACATTCCGTTTCATGCATCTTTCGCGAATATTTTTGAGACGGAATCTCTTTCGATACAATACAATACAATACAAAATAAAATAAAAATGAAGAAATATTTCATACAATAGCTGTCGTCTGCGAAGGCTTTCATATAAATGGATCTATTTTTTGTGGCCTGGAAAAGAATTCATAAGCTTCTATAGGATCGAGAGGAAAAAATGTTATGAACATTAATTAAATAAATGTACAGTATATAAATGAATGAATGAATAAATAAATGATAGATAAAATTGATATAAATAAATAAATAAATAACACGAAACACTATATTAACACTTTCTTGAAAGTCTGCATGACAATTCACCTTTGTTAAGGTAAGACCTGTGTAATGGAGAACAGCTATTTCCACTAAAATATCATCCTATATAGCTATAATTAAAAATGAGTATTATTGAACTACTTTCACCTTTTCATTTTTTCCATTTTGTCCTTCTTTGAATTATCATTTATGAATCTAAAACCAATATATTCTCAATTCAAAAAGAAATAATAATTACCTCCCTTTTTAGAAACCAAACAAAAGTATCAAAAAGTAGTTTCAAGATAGACATAAACGGAATTTCTGATCCGTAAGAAATGTGCAAAAATATTTCTGCATAAATCCTTATTTATCATTATTTATCATCAATTAGAATTTTTGCCCAATATTGACCGGAAGTGCATTACACAGGTCTTACCTTAAGTGTATGTATTCAGAAAACGGATATAAAATGCCAATGTAATTGCTTTCGAAACGGAAGTCCAAGCCGCATCACCACTAATAGAATATTCTGTCGTAATAAAAAGTAAATCGCTTGCGGATTTCGAAACGGAAGTCCAAGCCGCATCACCGCCAATAGAATATATGTCGTAATGAAAAGTAAATCGCTTGCAGCTTTCGAAACGGAAGTCCAAGCCGCACTACCGCCAATAGAATATATGTGTTAATAAAAAGTAAATCGCTTGCAGGCATTATTCAGCTCTGACTTTTCACCCTGAGGACATAGCCCACAGATTTGTCTGCTCGCTGGTTTGCGCATGTTCCCTTTTTGATAACGTTATTATATTCTGTTACGTTTGCACGACAATAAGATAGTTTATAAATTTGTCCGATGAATTTTTTTCCATTGTAGAAAGTAGATTAGACAGTATGTCTCTGTTCACACGTAAGAACATTTCTAATTGCGACTGCGGTCTGTCTCGCGCCTTAATCCTTTATTAATTAGAGTAATCACTTGTATTATTGGCCAACATCACATTTCTAAGAATTATCATTTGTTTGCACTGTATTTGGTACTTTAACTTCTTTTACCAAACAATCCCTGGTTTTTGCGACCCTGAGACTGAAGCCTTTTGAAAACATTGAGGGAAAAGGAGTAAATGCTGGTGACCAGCATTTTCTCCTTTTCCCACAATGTTTTCTACCCTGTTGGGCACAAGTGTCAGTTTTTGAGTAACGTTTATTGTGTCGTCTGCAAGTGCTTTCAAGTTGGACCAGTCTAAAATTTGGTCGTTTGGTAAGGGTTAAGAGCATTTAGTATACGTTTGAACTCGAAGCTTTTTTTCTGTACTATTGGCAAGAATTATCTCTTTTGAAGAAGTTTATATATTTATTACAATCATAGATTGATCATTTATTATACTGATTGATTAATAAATTAATCAGCTAGTTAATTCAACCAATTTCTCCATTTTTACTTTTAACCCTTGTACAGCACTAGATCTACTACGGTTTGATTCTATTCTTTTCATGTATTTATCTAGTCCACACAAATCATATGGCTACTAAGCGCGGCTCACTGACCATTTACAGAGAGTGTAGATCAAGATCAGACTGCACAGAACTGCAGTCTGATCTTGAGTCTACACTGTCTGCTAAGGACTTATTTTTCTCCAAAATGATAATTTGAAAAACTTTTCCCTTCTGATTTTTTTCCATTGGCTTGAAAATTTACATTTCACTTATTTGATAGAATACTATACTTCCTTCCTACTTCTCAAGATACAAGTCACTAACACTATGGTCACAATGTGAAACTGCAGCCTGCCGATTTTTAGACATCGGTGGATTCTTAAAATTTCATGCCGCCGGCCGATTTTTTACAAATCGGTGAGAGTGGTCATAAATACCTGCCATTAAAAGGCCGCCTGGTGGGTTCCGGGCGGCGTCAGGCAGTTTCTTAGGTTCGAGGGGTGTGGTGCGTGTCGGCCGGTCGCTGTTAGGCGACTGGCCGGCAGCCGTCAGATTTTACCTGCCACCGCCCAGCGACCTGGCGGACACCGACCATTTACACCTGTCACCGGCCGGCGATCGGGCGTTCGAACTTTCATCGGCCCGCCCGATAATCTGACGGCGGCAGGCTGGTTTACTGGGGATATATAAAGCTAGATTGATCTCGTATCACTACAAAGTATTCATCATTATTATCAACCACAAGATAGATAGATCTAATTTTCAAGAAATCTTTCCATCCAACAAGTTGCCCCCTAAAGGCAAGTGATATGACAAAGCGCCAGCACAGAAGCCCAAGAGACCAGAGCCCAACCCAGCAATACACAAGTATATGAGTCGCTCTGGTGCTGTTAGAATCGCCATGACGACAATTTTTTATTGTGATTAGCCTCGGGTTTATATTCAGGGGCCCGGGAGTCTGCACTCGGCAGATCGCCGTCCTGCCACCTACTAACACGGACAGCCGCCTTCCATCTGCTTTTCAATCTCCGCCCTGCCGCCGGCAAATATTTTGAAATCGCACGGTGGTATATCGGTAGCATAACGGTAGCAGGCCGGATGCTGAAGAGTGGCAGTTAGTCGCTACCGATCACCGGCCGAAGATTGAAGGCCCTAGAACCCCGAGACGACCGAGTAAAAATCGCTCTGCAGCCCGTCTGCCACTTGATAGCCACCGTGCGGCTGCGAAATGCACCCGCCCGGCGCCCTGACGACAGGCACAATTGGAAAAAAATCGGCCGGTGGCAGACAGAATTTTAACTTTTTCTTAAAACTTCAGCGGCGTCCTGGCAGCGTCTAAAATGCCGCCTGCCGATTGTGCCTGCCACCGAGCTGCCATTAAGCTGCCACCGGCCGAAATTGAGTGAAAACTGGCAGTTACCACGCCGGCAGGCGGCATTTACTGATTTGTGACCGTACTATTACTTTCTGTACCACATATTATAGCCGGTTGCACATTACAAGTTTACAGATAACGAATTTTACGCTACATACACGCAGTTAAATAAAGCTATGGTCACATTTACTTCACGGGTACATTGCCGTTGTGTTCGTACGGTCAACTATATTGAAATACGTTGGAAGTGGGTTCAAAATTAGCAAAAAGGAAACAAGTCTAAGTAGGTTGAGCTTCATTCACTACGAGCACAGTGGCTATTGTTAAGTAGGGTATCATTACGTTAAACTACAGATAATTAATTACCTTCGCTAAGTATAAACTAAGTCCAAAGCACGTGCAACTAGTGTGTGTGCTTTTGAAAGTTGAGGAGTCAGAAATTGGTGATCACTTATTCTGCCATGCCGGTGTAATGCAGAGAAATGACCCTCCCCTACAAAATGACCCATGGGTCATATCTCTACGTAGAATAATGACCCGGGTCATTCCTCTACGTTGTGAAATAACTTTTGAGGTCATTTCTCTACGAAGGATAATGACCGGGGTCATTTTGTAGGAGAGGGTCATTTCTCTGCATTACACTGCCATAGAGAAAAAGATGTTCTTCCAAAACAACGGTCAACTACAGTACAAACTACGGATAAGTAGGGTTAATTACTGTTAACAAAGGTCAACTGTGTTCAAACTACGGTCAGAATGGGGCCACAACATCGTAATTAACCGTAACTAATTTTTGAACACGTTGAAAAATTTTGTAATTACTAAGGTTCAATACTACGGTGAACTACGCATATCTATGTGTAAGTACGTTAAGGTACGTTTCATACGTTCAACTACGGGTAACTATGGTTATTCCCCACTACGTTCAACTAAGTAACGTGTGACCATGATTTAACACTCGGACTAAAATCTAAACTTTTGTCATAATTCAGCATAACCACAAGTTCGTGGTCAAACCTTACGTACTTGACGATTGTGGGGAATGATCATAGATAGCTGTAGTTGAACGTATTAGAAGTAGTTAAACGTAGCTATACGTTGTTTACCGTAGTTCAACGTAGTAAAGAAGGTTTGTTCGTACTAAGTGCATTAATTTTGAACATGTTCAAAGCATATGACCCTACTTTTAAAGCGTTAAAAATCATCTGCTGCTGTTGATCTTTTTGAAACCAAAGTAGTGTTGTTATCGCTAAGCTTATCACCAGTTATCGTCTCCATGATCGTTATCCATATCGGTTTCATTTTCATGTTAATTAATTTCCTGTCGGCATTGTCTGCAGGCCCTCTCAAGTTCAGCCAATGGATCCATGACGGGGGATGTCAACATCTCTTGCAATGCTACAATTACGGAGCAAGCAGTCGGCATGATGGGCCTTCCGTTACTGGAAACAAACTACCTTCTTGCTTTAGTGTACTGCATCATCATGAGTGTGGCATTGAGCATTGGTGTCATCGGCAACGTTGTCATTGTGTTTATCAGCGTTACCACGACCGTCATGAACAAGATTGGCAAGCACTTTGTTATAAACTTGGCCCTGGCCGACCTTTGTGTTACAGCAGTGGCGGATCCCATGTGTATACTTGGTATGTGACGAAATGATAAATCAGACAATTGACCTTTATTTTGTTTCTCAGTTGAATGATCTTCATCGCCAAATAATGCCAAACAAAACGGCCCAATTCTTATTCATTGTATACTATTAAGTACAATGGATACTAAGCAATTTTGGTCATTTGGTCATGTATGTCTGATAGCTTACCTTTCTGTTTGTCTGTCTGTTAGTCTGTCTTGTTTAATTTCTTTCTTTCTGTCTTCTTTCTTTCTTTTTTTTCTGTCTCTCCTTTCTTCCTTCCTTCCTTCCTTCCTTCCTTCCTTCCTTCCTTCCTTCCTTCCTTCAGGATTCTTTCTTTCTTTCTTTCTTTCTTTCTTTCTTTCCTACCTTCCTTCCTACCTTCCTGTCTTCAGGTTTCTTTCTTTCTTTCATTTTTTCTTTCATGCCTTCGAGTGTTGTGGCAAGAATACTTCGTTTTTCAAGCGTCTCAGCTAACTAGACCTTTAGCGCTAGAATACGGGAATACAAATTTTTTCCTTAAGAAAACATAGAATTTACGACCTAGAATGCATGTTTTTCCAAAAAAGAGTTTATAGGTGGCAGACTGTCTGTACTGAAAAAATAACTTTGAAGTTAACCCTTTATCAAACGATAAAATTCTAGGCTTTTCAAAATAGGGAGCAGTGACAGATGACATTATTATACTTCAAAGAAATTTCTCGAGATCTAATAGGTAAACATGCCGGGAACATAATATATTTATCATGACAGACAGAAAAGTTTATTCACCAGACTTGTACGATGTACATATTACAATTTTTTTTTTTCATGTACCCTGGCAATAACCACATAAAGCCAGTTTCCCTTTTGAGTGCCCCGTAAACATCACTACACTTACAAAATGGCGGCGTCGATCGATCACAAGACTGCACGTATATGCACCAAACTGCACGTTTTAGTGACGTCAGTTTCCAGTGACGTCAGTTTTCATTGAATCGGGGCACTCAGAAGGGAATTTCTATTTCGTCAGCATACTCGATTCGTGAGATTATTAAACAGGAAAATTTCGCTTAACGCGCTTTGAAAGGGTAAAACTTTGCAGTATAATAAATTCGTTGTACGGTCATGTGGCAGAGGACTTGGAAGTTTGTTCACGGCTGGTATAATAAAGTAGATGTGGCTCCAGTAATGCAGACAGCATGGTTGGAAATGGAGTGCAACACGCGAAAAGGGTCATTCGGACATTTGCGTAAAGTGTCGTCTCTGATCAGCGTGTGCAGTCCGCACAGGCTAATCCGAAACGACACTTTCCGACTTATTGTGATTTTCTGCTCTACGCAAGTCTACTGTAGCACAAAATCTAATGTAGTCGTAAAGTGCTGTCTCGGATTAGCCTGGGCGGACTGCGCAGGCTAATCCGAGACGACACTTTACGCAAATGTTCGATTGCACCTTTTCGCGTGTTGCACTCCAAATAGAAAAATACTGATTATCAGCATCTTTTTATGTTCCAATAGCGTTTTCAAAAGACTTCTTCCCAGAGGGACATTATGCCGTAAAATTGTGTGGTTAATTTGGTTAACTCTAGATTCTTTGAAGTCGAACAGAATTATGAAGTTCAAAGTAGATATTGTCAGGACATTATATATTTCTTGCAGTTTTTTTAAACAGGTAATTTGAGTGCAATTCAGGGGCCATATTCACCAGCCATTCTCAAGAACGTTCTTAGTCTTATTCTCCAGATTTTCAACATTTGTAAGTAACACAACTTCCGATTGGCTAAACCATTCGGTTTAGCCAATCAGAAGTTGTGTTACTTACAAATGTAGAAAACCTTAGAGAATAACACTAAGAATATTCTCAAGAATGGTTGGTAATTATATGGCCCCTGGTCTATGAAACAAAGCCTTATCCTACATCAACTTTTCAAATTTCAGGGGTACTCAAAGGCGAGAGGTGGTTCCAAGGTAAGTGGGTTCTCTGTGAGGTCGTGGCTAGCATGTGCCTTACGGCTTGTTTCTGTGCCTTTATCAGCCTTCTTATGATGACCGTCAACCGGTATGTATTTGTTTGTCACCATCAGTCCTACTTTAAGATCTACAAGCGGACCGTCTGTCTTCTTCTCTGCGCCACCTGCTGGATCCTTGCCTTCGTCTTTGAGTTCCCGAACTTTGTTGGTTGGGGCGACCACTACTTTGACCAGAAGAATCACCAGTGTATTTGGGATCGAACTGCAAGCCTCTCGTACACCCTGACTGTGACGATCGGTCTGATCGGTGGGCCGCTATTCATCATGATGATCTGCTTCATCTTGATCTTCTGGAAGATTTACAAGTCAAAAAAGGATGTCTTTGCACTGAACACCGATGACCCGATGAGGTAAGGACAACAGATTTTTAACACATTACTGTACAGACCGACATTATAGGTTTACAACTAAGAGCTAAAACAAGTTGCACCAGGAGGAACATTTGAAGGAAAAAGAATTGAAGAAAATTTAAGGAAGTAGCCATTGTTTTGTAACAAGCGACTTTTACAAGCAATTGTTCCTTTCAAGTTAACACTTTCCCAACGGCAAATTTTGAACCAGACCAAATTGAAAGCATTTTGCAAAATTTAATGACAAATTAACAGTTGCTAAAAAGATGATTTTTCTATATGACAGGGTAGAAAACATTGTGGGAAAAGGAGAAAATGCTGGTTACCAGCATTTTCTCCTTTTCCCACAATGTTTTCAAAAGGCTTCCATTCCTGACCCATAAAAGGCAGGGATTGTTTGGGAAAGGGTTAACACGAGCCATGCTACGGTGAAAGGGGGCTTAATGCATCCCCGTGATCCATGGTACCAAGCAAGCCATCGCAAACTTTTCGATTCATAATCCCTCTTTTTTAGCAACCAACTTAATCATGAGGTAGACTGGTCCTTGTAGATAAAAAAAGAAAACGAACAATGGCGACAAGTTTCAGTCCAGGGCCCGTATTCACCAACAATTCTTGAGAATATTCTCATTCTTATTCTCCAAGGTTTTCTAAATTTGTAAGTAACGCGACTTCTGATTGGCTAAACCGAATGGTTTAGCCAATCAGAAGTTGTGTTACTTACAATAGTAGAAAACTCTGGAGAATAAGACAAAGAACGTTCTTCAGAATGGTTGGTGAATACGGGCCCTAGTCAGCCTGCGCGGATTGCGCAGGCAGACCTAAATCGATATGTTTGCAGATGCATTTTACCATATTCTCACAGGGCACAGTTCATATCATCTTAGCCCGCCCGGGTGGCTCAGTGGTGAGCGTGTAGGACTCATGACCTGGTGGTTGTGAGTTCGATACCCGGTTGTGGCGAACTTTCTTTCCGGTGTATCTTCGCCTCTCACCTCTGCTGAAGCATGTGAGAAAAGTAGTCGGTGGCTTTGGAAAGAAAGTAGTGTTAGTACCGGTGTAAGAAAGCCAGGAAACACATGTGCGTCACCGACCGCCATGATATGACCTTAGCTGTTAAAGTGGCGTTAAACCCCAACACAACCAATTCATATCATCTTAAAACTTTTTGACAGCTGGAAGTAAAATGAACTGAGACTCGGGTAGAGTTCAATCTTACAGAATAGAATGAAAATGCGTACTGTACTGATTAAAGATCTTTGCCCGTATTCACCAACCATTCTTAAGAACGTTCTTTGTGTTATTCTCCAGAATTTTCTACATTTGTAAGTAACGCAACTTCTGATTGGCTAAACCATTCGGTTTAGCCAATTAGAAGTTGTGTTACTTACAAATATAGAAAACTTTGGAGAAT
This sequence comes from Tridacna crocea, assembly GCA_943736015.1. Classification (NCBI taxonomy): domain Eukaryota; kingdom Metazoa; phylum Mollusca; class Bivalvia; order Cardiida; family Cardiidae; genus Tridacna; species Tridacna crocea. Next base: position 3,740,069 of record OX031056.1, on the reverse strand, counting down.
AAGACTTAGAATATCCTCAAGAATCGTTGATACAGGCCCATGCTGTTTGATCTGTACCGTCTGCGAAAACCCGTTTTGGCCTATCGGCGCTGAGAGAGTTTTCCAATCTAGCCTTAAAATCTCATGTGAACTAATGGCTTTTAGTTGTGAAAATGAATCCCATGAAATTCATATTTTAGCACAACCATCATCATCATTACGTCGTCCTCGTTATCATTATCAACATCGTCGTCGTCATCATTATCATCATCAGTACGTCGTCGTCGCCATTATCATCATCAGTACGTCGTCGTCGTCATTATCATCATCAGTTCGTCGTCGTCGTCATTATCATCATCAGTACGTCGTCGTCGCCATTATCATCATCAGTACGTCGTCGCCGTCATTATCATCATCAGTACGTCGTCGTCGTCATCATTATCATCTTCATCATCATCATCAATTTCGTCGTCGTCGTCATCATTATCATCATCATCATTACGTAGTCGTCATCATCATGACCACTACCATCATCATCATCATAATCACCCACATCATCATGATTGCCGTCGTCTTTATCATCGTCATCATCATCATCATCATTACGCTCATCATCATCATTAAGCTCATTGTCATTATCATTTTTAAACTTTACACGATTGTGCTTAAGCAAGCTGCTATATATTTCAGACTTAAAAGAATCTGGATCGAGTCGTTTCGCAGCTCGAGAACACTGGTGATCATATTCCTGGCCTTTCTGATATGCTGGACCCCTTATGCAGTGATTACTGCTATTGACGTCAACAACTCGTTCTCCACAGAGGTCCATCTTTTTGTGACATTACTGGCCCACTTACACTCCAGTTTGAACTTTGTTATTTACATGGCCTCGAACAAGTAAGTCAAATAACAGAATTTTGTTCTTACATTGGTAACAAATTAACCCTCTCCCAAACGACAAATTTTTGGACTAGACTAAATTGAAAGTATTTGCTGACGACAATTCAACTCTTGCTGAAAAGATGATTTCTGTCTATAATAGGGTAGAAAACATTGTGGGAAAAGGAGAAAATGCTGGTTACCAGCATTTTCTCCTTTTCCCACAATGTTTTCAAAAGGCTACTATTCCAGACACGTAAAAACTAGGGACTGTTTGGCAAAGGGTTAATTCCTGGGAAATATTAGCATGATATGACTTTAGCTTCTTAGGCTACTAAGCACGACCCAAGGACCGGCAGTGTAGATCAAGATCAAATTGCACAGAACATGCAGGATGATCTTGGATCTACATTTTCCGATAAAGGAACAGTTTTCAAAAGAAAGAAAGAAAAACAAACAAAAAAAAAAAAAAAAAAAAATCACATCGAAATAACACATTTTGTGTTTTCACTATCGGGTTGAAAGTTTCATTTCACATTTTTTCAGGTGAATAAGATATTAGAGCACTCATTGGCGAAGGTGTATATAAAGGACAGTAATTCCTGAATTCAGTTTTTGAGACGAGATCCCAAGGCCTGCTCTTAAAGCTTAAATGCATGCTCAGTTGAGGTTCTAATTAAGAAAACCTAATGCCAAAACGAAAGATAGTAAAGGTCTTCGAAAAGTTATAGAGGATATTTGTTTTTTTTTTCGGTTAAAGATCGAAATTTATTTCATAGAGTGAACACCATCGGTAATATTATCACGAGTGGCGCAGCCTTTGACCCTTTCTGGGAGGAGCTTTATCAAAGACTTGCAAAAATTACATCTTTGACTCTTTACCAAACAAGAAAATTTTAGACTATGTCAGCACATAATTGCAATCTTTAAAATGTTAGAAAACAATGTTAGATACAGAGAAAACCTGGTTACCAATCGACGTCATACAGGGGGCTTTCCAAAGATAGAATCGTTAGGTAAAGAATAAAGTGCAAAAAAAACAAGACCATGAATAAGGACGAACTTCATGGCCGACAGGACAAACTTGAAAGCCTTTGGTTTATCTTCACCTTTAAGGCTTATCCTACTGATTAATTATAAGATTTCATGCCAGTATAAAAAAAAACAAATAATATTACTTCGAGCAGATCTTTGGTGAAAATTTATCTCGTTATCGGACAGAGTAGATCCAAGATCAGACTGCACATTCTGTGCAGTCTGATCTTGATCTACACTGTTCGCTAAAGGTCAGTAAATTGCGCTTAGAAACTTTTAAGGGTTAGGGCCTATAAGCGGATATTAGTACAGAACTGTCGACTTATTTGATAGAAAATCGTTTATTTTTACTCTAAATTGTAAACTGTTTTAACCCGAAAGATTCCATTGACAGCTTTAACCTTTTAAACAGTTGATTACTTACAATAAAACTAATGAAAATATAGAGCGAAACTGTCAATTTATCTGCAGAGTTAATTTAAAGACGAGATGATGCTATCACATTGGTTATCTCTCTGTACATGATTCTAATGGCAAGTAAAGTGTTCATGTATACGCTGCGAATTAGGAGTAAATCGGCTCACAGAAGTCTAATTATATCTTATCTGTCAATATTACAGTGCCATGACAAAGTAGGCATGAAAACCGTATATGATAATGTAAGAATATCGATAGGTGAGTGCAACACTATTCTAAGTGCCTGTACAATGTACAGGCACTTAGAATAGTGTTGCATCACCTATCGATATGTAACATTGCCCTTAAGTCCTTCACTACCAAGTAAATGAATTACATTTTTTCTTTTCATCTGCTAAAAAAATAGTTCCACTGCAAGCTGAAGAAACATTCTGGTCTTAACCCTTTCCTAAACAATCCCTGGTTTTTACGGGTCTTGAATAGTAGCCTTTTGAAAACATTGTGGGAAAAGGAGAAAATGCTGGTAACCAGCATTTTCTCCTTTTCCCACAATGTTTTCTACCCTATCATAGACAGAAATCATTTTTTTTTTCAGCAAGAGTTGAATTGTCGTCTGCAAATGCTTTCAATTTGGTCAAGTCCAAAAGTTTGTCATTTGGGAAAGGATTAATCTAAAGTAAAATGTAGTAGACAGTGTAGGTCAGACTGCGCGTTCTGTGAAGTCTGATCTTGATCAATGCTGTACAGAAAAGCTTCCGGTGTCGTCAACAGTAAGAAAAGTGTTAAATATAATCAATTGCCCAATAGTTAAATCTTTACTTGACAGCAAAATTTAGACTGGTCAAAATTGCAAAAGACAAGAAAATATCGATGCACAACATCAATGATGCCGCAAATCAGCCCTCTTGTGAAAAAAAAAAAAAAGGTAAATTACAGCATTTTAAATTGACCAAAATAAATTTTTGTAGAACTATGTGAGAAATGAACAGAGAAGTCCTAAACAATACCTAGAATGCAACTTAATACTGAAAAAAGAACCACATCCCCAACTTTCAGCTGCAGGTCGAGCAAGAGTTACTCTCCTTGGAACTTATCGATTATCTGGTCCGAAAGGATTTCCGATAACGGCTAGCCTGGCATTCAGGCCCTGCATTTAAGTCATTCTGATAAACAAGGTACACAACTACATCAACTCACAGAAATATGTGTTGTTACTTGCCCTTCTTCTGAAATACAGGGCCTGGTGAAAAGCGATGAGAGGCGACCAATATACAGGTCGCTAAGATAAGGTCAGAACAGGTTAAAATTCCTTAGATTACCTAGATTAGATAATCTGACCTCTGGCTGAAGTTCACAGCATGATACAATGTGTAATAGCTGGAAAGTGAGAACTTTATGGTTCAGCTAATTCTCCAGCAATCCCTAATCCTCAATACTATTTAAACTTTAGCAGTTGCAGGTTCTTTTTGTATGTCCAAACGCATTTGATTTGTGTTGATAAGTAGTCCATCTTGAACACATAAAAAGAACCATTGTTCATGTGGCAATTTTACTTGGAATGAGCAAACTGAAATATGAGAGAAAGTCAAAAAGATGTTGTGAATGTATAACTCTTTACCACACAATTGAAAGCATTTGCAGACAACAAAATAAATCTGACTGAAAAACAGAAATTTGTTCTGGGAAGGGTAGAAAACACTTAGGGAAAAGGAGAAAATGCTGGTTACCATCATATATAGGGATTGTGTGTTAATGGGTTAAATGAATGGAAAAGTTTTTTTTTTCTTCTGTTCACTAACAGTCAGTGAAAAATCCTTTATATTTGAAATTTTGCCCTTTTATTTAGTTTTTGTACCTAGAGTTATGACAGTGATGCCTTGCTAGCATCACTTCATCAGTGATTGTTCTTTTGCTGCTTGTGTCTTAGATGAGAACTTGTGTGCAAAAACTGAAGTCACTGGGATTGAAAGATGCTGATTTGACTGATGTGACTTATAGAAAAAAATGCTGAAATTCCAATGGCGGATTAGGGGACAATTTTGATAAATTGGCCTGTAGAGAGAAAAAAAATGCTGAAATTCCAATGGCGGATTTGGAGACAACTTTGATATCTTGGCCTGTTAGGCCTAGTCCAGACTATATATTGGGTGATCGTTGGAGCATAGTTAAAGCCCAATCGGAGAAAAAAATATTGAGAGCCATATTGGTTAATGTAGCTTTTGTTAAGAATATTAATTTTCCTCCACAAATAATATATAGATATATATATATATTTTTTTTTGGGGGGGGGGGGGTTAACTGCAGTCTGGTTATCATCTTCACAGGAGTTGCAGCCATGTTTATTTATTGGGAATAATTACAAATATACATGTACAGCATTTTTGTACATGGGTCAATATTCAACTACGTAAAATTTCAAATTGGAGACCCAGCTTTTTAAAGTAACGTTGAAAACTCATAATTTGACGAATATTTATCTCGGAAAGATGGAGAAATAAGCCTTGTTTAATAAGTGATCTACATTGGCCATGTTTGCTTCCATGGCAACATTTGATGATCCGTAAAAAAAATCATATCCTGTCACATGGCACCAGTTACAATTTTGAGTAAAATCATGTAGGGTTTGATTAAGCTGAAGACATCAGTTTTAATGGTGTAAAACACATGAGTGTAAGTGACCTACTTTTTACCCAGAGTGACTCATTTTTAAACTTGTCCAAGATAACAACAATGGAAGCATTCTGACCAAGTTTCAATAGTATTAGACTGAAAATGTGACCTCTACAATGCACAATGGTTTTTTTTTTCCAAAGTTTTTACCCCAAATTTAATTCTGGCAAAATTTCATGAGTATTAGGCTGAAAATGTGGCCTTTACAGTGCTCACAAGGCTTTTCTAAGATTTAGTTAGTTGGCCTACCTTTTGATCCAACATGATCCAATATGTCCAAAATATCAACAAGACAAAAGTTCTCAGCTAGTTTTAAGAGTGTCTGGCTGAAAATGTGCTCTCTAAAGTGCACACGTGTTTTTTTTTCTATGATTTGGTCCTGTGACATACTCTTCCCGACATGACCAAATTTCATACTTGTCCCAGATATCAAGACCTGATTTTATGAGTATCAGGTTGAAAACAGCTCCCAAAGCATGCACAAGGTTTTCTCTAAGATTTGGTCCAGTGACCCACTTTTTGACTCGACATAATTCAATTTCAAATTTAAGTGAGACAACAGCAATCAAAATATTCTGACCAAAATTCAAGAGTGTCAGGTTGTAAATGTGGCCACCAGCTTGCACTTAAGGTTTTTCTAAGATATGGCTCTTTGACCTACTTTTGACCCAGCATGACCCAATTTTGAACTTATTTGAGACAACATCCTGGCCTGGGTTCATGACTATCAGAATTTATATATGATTTTGCCGAATGACCTACCTATTGAGCCACCATTACCCAAAAATGAAAAAAAAAAAATAGAAAATAAAACATGGTTCTTATTAGGCTTACAACATGCAAAAATGCCTTCAGACAAATGCATAAAGTTCAATCCTGCATCAGCCTACACAGTCTAATCAGGCTAATCCAGGACGGTACTTTTTGACTACATTAGACTTTAACCTGTAGTAGACTTGCCAGGAACAGGAAATCACATAAGAACGAAAAGAGTCATCTCAAATTAGTCTTTTCGGATGGCATAGGCGTGTTTGGGACGATACACTTTCAAAATTGTCCAATGGCTCATTTTTGCGTAATGCAGGCTACATGATAAGATTCATTAGTTTAACAGAAAATACAAAATTGCGTTTTATTGGTATTTTTGTCTTTTCCTTAAGATTCTTTAAAAAATTTTAATTTGGAAACACAACATTAATTTGAAAGGTTGAATGGTCTAACCATCAATGACGGAGAGCATTTATTAAGAGAGTAACTTCAGATGCTCAGCACAGCACTGGTGACCTCAAGGAAATGCACGAATAGGTGAACGCCACTGCCGTATGCTTGAAAAAGCAGCATTAAAACACTTATCAATCTCCTTTTCCCACAATATTTATTGAAAACAAATATGTTTCCTTGTGTCATCTTTTCCTCAAACAGATGAGAAAACACGATTAGAAACTTGCCAAACAACACTCGTATTGACCATAAAAGAGATATCTTCCTTTTCTCACAATATTAATGGCTGCTTTAAGCCATATAAAGCGACAGTTGATAATAAATGGCATACCGTTACAATTATGAATGGAATCGGCAGTAACAGTATGGATATTTTCAGAAAAATTGGAAATCATAGTTTTAGATTTATAAGTGATAATTCAAAAAAGGAAAAAATGAAAAGTACTTCAATAATACTCATTTTTAATTATAGCTAATTTTGCAGGATGATATTTTAGTGGAAATAGCTGTTTTCCATTCCAAACCTAGTAACTTTAAACTTCATAATACAGACAGACCACATTAATGAAAAGTGCAGTGAACAAGTCCATAATTCAATTCCCACTTTATTTGGAATTATTGTCCTTTGTAAATTCAAACTTTGGATTTTTATCTGGGGCATAACTTGCGGAGTACAAAAGCTAGTAAATTAAAACTCCATGTACAACCAGATGCTATTAACTAAATTCTTCATTGTGCAAGAACATAATTCTATACCCAGTATTTATGGGTTATTACCTTTTAAATTTTTACTATGGATTTTTGTCTTGAGCATAACTTCCAATGTATAAAACCTAGTGACTTCAAACTTCATACACAGACCACAATTACAAGAAGTGCTGAATATTTTTCCTTTGTTGAAAAGCAAATTTCACACACAGATAGAACACATTAATAGGAAGCACTGTGTACACAGACCATAACTCTATTCTCACTGTATTTAGAGTTATTGCCCTTTGTAAATTTGAACTTTGAATCTTTACCTGGTGCATTACTTGCAAAGAACAAAAGCTAGTAACTTCAAACTTTATTTAAAATTAGATCACATTAATTAAAGGAAAGTGCCCTGCGCAAAACCTATAACTCCATTCCCACTTTTTCATAGTTTTTCCCCTTTGTAAATACATATTATTAGTGGATATTTGTCTGGTATAAAACCTAGTGACTTCAAACTTCATACATGTATAGACTACAATTACAAGAGGTGCAGTATGCAAGAAACATAACTCTATTCCCACTAGTTTTAGGGTTATTGCACTTAATGAATTTTAAATTTTGATTAGTGAATTTTAAATTTTGATTTTTGTTTGGAGCGTAAATCATAAAATGAAACCTGATCTGTGACAAGGCGATGTTTTGGGTATGCGGCACTTTTGTGACAGTTTTAGTTTATCCTTAGATAAATAGATTTTCAATCCAGAGAACATTAGGGGTTCAGACCTTTTACAGTTATGCTTAGTTACATGATTATATAAAACTACGTACAAAAAGAGAGGAAAATGGCAGAGAACCTAACTTAAAAACATGTATCATGCATAGGATTATTACAAGTAATACTTTTAAGTGTTGTTATTGTGAGTTTTTCAAACATATATTCCATGGAAAGAAAATTACCTATAGTTTTGTTTATCTGTTTTCCCAGATAATAAATTTGTTAATATGCTTCTATCACTAAACATTATCATGAATCATTTAAATTCATTCTGAGAAGATTCCTTGATTATAATTTTAATTTGTAAAAATTTGGTGAATATAGATAAATCAGTATTGTACAACAGCGATAAATTCTCAGCCTCCAGAATTCATGGCTACACAGATAAACAATATCTATAAATGAATTACACACAGCAACTGACCACTTAATGGTCAAGCTTGTTATTTATGGCAACAGAGATAGGAATCTGATTTTTCACAGACCATTAGCATGATTTTGGGGAGGGGGCTAAATTCTTTCTGCTGTGCAGAACCGTTAGGCAAATTTCACGCTCGAAGGCTTTTCCCCAGTCCGTTAAATCAGACATCAGAACATTGAGAACTCAGAGATTTCGTTTTGCAGTTTTACTTGATGATTTTGTTTTAATGAAAAGGCTCTATTTAACGGACTGACACCAGTCTAGATAACGGCCTGTCATATAGGATTCAGAAGGGAAATTTTTTTGATCGACTAAAACACATTTTTCTTCAAAAATGATTAAAATCTATAACGTCGTGAAGTATTCTGTAATATCTCTACTTTACTTCAATATAATTTTAATTCCTGTAGCAAAATGGGAAGTTGCGTCCATTTTGATTTAAAGTTACTGACCCATTCTCCTTCTTATTTCTATATAAAGGTTTAAGAAATTTGCTCTTTCGCCGTTTTTGACGCTAAATAACGTAAAAATGAATTTCAAGCAAAAAATCTATAACGTCTTGAAGTATTCTATGTTTTGTTGTGATTATGATCAAAGTCTTCGTTTACATTTGTGAAATTGAGATCTTGCGTCCATTTTAGTTTAAAAACGACACTATCGTTAATTTTTGTATAAAAAATGCAGTATCGAGCAAAGTGAGATTTTAAGACTGCGTGAAAAGATTTAGCAACGGATAAAGGGAAGATAAGAAATGATGACATGATAACCTTGTCTGTATTGTTTTGTTAAACCTGGGTCCTGTTTTTACACATTGTCCAAATATATAATGATTGTATTTATCATTTTAATACATGTACGTGTATATTATTTGCATCAGTGAAAACTTTTAAGAGATTTGTAAAAACCATTATTTTCCCAGTATCGTCTTTTTTAATTCTTTTTGGAAAATAATTTTAATTTAGTTAGCATAAATTTCTTTATAGTGCATTTTTATTTCTTTTTTTCTTTTTTCTTTATTTCTAAAGAAGATTGAATTTGTTGTACTATTGGATCATTATAATAATTATGCAGTCAATAGGCCAGTAACAAACTGTACAAAACAAGCAGTCTGATCCTGGGCCGAATCGGTTTTATTTTATGTGTCGAAATTCTTTTGGCTTAAAAAAATTGACGTATCAATATGTGACTGAAATCAGCAGAAAACAATTTGCGTTTTGAGAGTATTGATGTGACCCGTACAGCTTACTCCCGAATTTCAACGGTCCTGCATAAAACCTTTTGAAAACATTGTGAGAAAAGGAGAAATACCAATATCCAGTATTGATTCCTTTTCCTACAATGTTAATTACTCTTTTAAAGTGAAGAATATCAATTTAGCTACATTTGATTTATTTTCTGAAATTGCTTTTTTTCTAAGTTGGTGAAGTCAAAAAGTTCTCCATATGGGAAAAGGTTTTAAATTATTGACTTTTGAAAACACATGAGAGGGAGAAAATACATGTGATCATATTGAAAATAGCGAGGAAATTTGAATATGTGAGCTGTCGCCATAAATACTTTTGAAAATGCATTAATCATCACACATTTGCAAGTAAAGAGCTAAAGAGAGAAGGCGGCAAATTGGACTTCCTTATACAAGATCTTGTTAAACTTGACTTTAAATCCTTATAAATAATCTCGTAAAAAACTTATGATCTTAGTTTAAACATTTAGTTTTAATTTATTCAATATACTAACATCATTCATTTACAACAACATCTATTGCGAAAAGGATTGAAACGAAAGCATCAAAGCTTATATAGTTCCTCTCCCTAAAGAAGTCTGATTTTTTTCCCGATACATGTACTTTCTTTCCGATTATCCCGTATAAATGTTTCAATGTATGCCATTACGTAACACCAATCAAGATACCCGATAGGCGTCTTATCTAACAGTGAGACTCGGTCATCATCGGAGAACTCCGGCACAATGCAAACGATCACGGAAAAAGAAAGAAAATACGATAGTTGCTTTTAAAAGGTGTAAAAAGGGCTAAAAATATATTTTCTAAATGACCGAAAACTACGCCATATTAAAGAACAATAAATAAGCTTTCTGACTTCCCTGAAGATAATTTTGATTTTCCAACAATATTGTGCAGGCTGATTTATGTTTACCGTCTGCTCACAAAACCACTGACTTCTTCTAAAAAATGACGAAATTATTTTAAAAAGAACTGACCTATTGAACATAAAGGTTAAAAAATATAATTTGTATACGGTTGGTTTGTTGATAGATCAGACAATACCTTTGTGGTCTGATCTACCACCACACTTTCCGCAGCCTAATATACATGTACGTACATGTATTTGTGACGATGCTATGCAAAACAATTACAATAAAATGCCGTCTGTTGACTATGTAATAGCTCTATGCAACAGGTTGGAGATTAATGTTTTCAAAAACATTGTAACAAGAGAAGCCTCTTCATAATATCCTTAACTTTGTTAGCTATATTAGCTATTCAGAAATATATCTAACCGAAGTATTTTTACTGTTGTACCATTTTTGTTGATAAATCAATAAAAATATCAGAGATTGAATTCAAAATTATGATGAAAAAATCAGAGATAAAATTCCAAAGATGCAGTAAACATATGTGCTGTTACATTTCGAGCGTTCATGTTGCGCTCCTCCCCCGGCTTTAGTCTCATTATAAGAAACTTGTACTGCGGATATTTTTCTTTTTTTTTAACTCTTCAGGAACTGGCAATGTATGACTGTCCTAATATTTAAAGCAGTTGTAGACAACACAATAAATATGGCTCAAATTATTCAATTTGTATCAATTAAGGCATGACAACATTGCTTGAAAAAGAGCAAATGCTGGTCAAAAGCATTTCTATAGCTGACCATAATTTTTCAAACGCGTGCTTTCGGTAAAATTTGAGGTAGATCAAATTGCAAGACCTGAAAGGAAAACAAATCCTACAAATTTTGGTACCCCAGTAATTTACAACCCCAGATATCCCGCAGAGTTGTTCTCCAATAAATTGAAACCCTCTACACTCGAAGCGCGAAATTCGGATTATAAGTGCAAAGGGTTTGCAGAGATCGCCAGTCAATATATAATTCCGTATGTGATCGATTCGCGGCCAAAAGGGATCAAACTCTCATAATTTAATTGGCTTACATAGCGCTCAAATAACAGTTACGGGGTTTGATTTGCATGATAAAGTTGGCCATGTAAGGAAAGACACAATCATAGCCATTCTTTGTTGAAATCTAACATAATTTCAATTGGAGCTATGTACAAAAGCAGTTGTCATTCGAGAAAGAACACAAAAAAATATTAAAACTAAATTCCAAATTGCCAAATTGATATTGAAAACTGGATGCGAATAGTGACCAAAGTGGGTACGAAATGATCGAAATGCGTACGACATGACCAAAATAAAAAGAATAGGTGGGCACCAAATGACCAAAGTGTACGAAATGGCCTAGGTACGACATGGCCTAGTCATGAAATGACTTGAAGCCGAGTAAACAATATGGCTGCCTCCATAGGTACTTTTCAAAAGCGAATTAAAAGTACCGCCGTTCATGCGGCACCACGACAAATGACTCAGATAAGCAATTTATACCAGAAAGGAAAGAAAACATCATACAAAAAAGAGAGAAAATTCTAGCGATCAGGATTTTCACCTTTTTCATACAAAGTTTTGAAAGCCTTGATTTTTTTCTCATGGTCCTTAACGCACGAAATAGTTTAAGAGAGGGCCAGAATCATAAATATATATTCAAGAAATCCTTATGCCGTCTCTAATAGCAACGCAATACACTAAGTACGTGGGAGTTGCCTTGGGCAAGGCAAAGTTCAAGTCTAGCTGTGGAGAAGCGTAGTAAATTATATGATTTAGCGACATCACACTATGTTACTGTCGAGAAGGGTGCAGAACACCATTTAAGAAAACAATGGTATAAAAAACTTTCCTAGTCATCAGCTGCTTTTCCATAAATACAGTTACTGTTGAAGTAATGATGGGAAAATCCTCCACCCATTTACATGCTTTTACGATGATTTTGTCTTTATCATAATATTTAGCATAAAAGTAAGGTATCGTCGGGTTACTTAACCCTCTCTCAAACGACAATCTTTTGGACTAGACCAAATTCAAAGCATTGGCAGACGACAATTCAACCCTTGCTGAAAAGATGATTTCTGTTTATGATAGGGTAGAAAACATTGTGGGAAAAAGAGAAAATGCTGGTTACCAGCATTTTCTCCTTTTCCCACAATGTTTTCAAAAGGCTACTGTTCCAGACCCGTAAAAACCAGGGATTGTTTGGGAAAGGGTTAAAAAACCTTGTAACTACAGCTTGAAACAAGCCGTAGTTACGAGATTTGTAAAGTAAACCGACGATATGTAGTCTGAACCTTGAGGCACAATTTGTACAAAAGCTACTTTTTCGCTTGGACATGTCAATTTTCAGGGTATAGTTGTGGATTATAAGTATTTTAGAGCCCGTTCACCTCGGTAAGCAGTCAAGTAATGCGATTTTCTGAGAATACTTGGATTTATCCAACCTTCAAACATAATCTTAAATAAGTTCATTGTTTATGATAATGATATTAATATCTGCAGTACAACCTGTATTCAGAGACTACTCAAGGGAAGTACTGAAATTGGTCTCTTACAGCAGTTGGTCTTTAAATACAGGTTATATTAGGTTAATGTAAGAAGGCTTGTTGTATCAGAACAGTGGTGTCTTAAAGCATGTGGTCTTTTAATACAGGTGGTCTCTAATACAGGTTTAACTGTATTAGGATAAAATAATAAGATCTGTATGGTGGGTTCATTTTGGAGGACAGACCGGTCAGGTGAGCGTCGAGGTAATGACGAAAATCTGAAATTTTTTAAAGATTCAACAGGAATCTTAGTAAAGAAGTCTGTTTTGAATTAGTACTTGCGTCCAACATATATTTTCTGATTTTAATTTTAGGCAATAATTCTTTTCGGTCTTTACTGAAAATACCTGTTATAGATTTAAAACCGTTGAAATCATTTACAAATATTTTTACGGCCCATATTCGAGTACTGCCAGGTAATGCTCTGGAATTATCAATGTGGCAGACACAATTGATTTTAGAACATTGCGATGTATATATTGTTTTCCAAATTTTAGTATTATTTTATTATTGCCGTTGTTTTTGTATAGCATAATAATGTATCCACTAACAGCGAGTTTTTCCTTAGAAAAAAATTTATGAGGATGAACGAGGACGAACGAGCTGCCACATTTCTGTAGTTTTAACCCATTACCACACAATCCCTACTTTTGACGCCCCTAAGAAAGAACCCTTTTGAAAACACGATGGGAAAAGGAGAAAATGCTGGTAACCAGCATTTTCTCCTTTTCCCACAGTGTTTTCTACCCTTCCCAGAACAAATTTCTATTTTCTAGTCACCTTTATTTTGTCGTCTGCAAATGCCTTCAATTTAGACCTGTCTAAAATTTTCTCGTGTGCTAAAGAGTTAAGATCAAAGGAAAATTTTTAGCTATGAGTAAAACCACAAAACCTGACAATTTCAAATTTCTTCCCGCCATCTTATTCAGTCTGATTTTAATCTACAGTATCCGGAAAAATATTGCAATCAGTCGGACTTAGTCAACATTTTTCTGAAAAAGTATCCTTTTTAACTGTGAAAAAAAAAATGGCCAGGTGGAATCTTTGAAGAAAATGACATGCGCAGACAACAGGGGAAAGAAGGAATGCTTGTTATCAGCATTTTCTCCTTTTTCAGCGTTGTTTTCAGAAGCTTTCTTGCTATAGGTCATTGACCCTTTCCCAAACAAAGATCTGGTTTTTACGGGTCTGGAATAGAAGCCTTTTGAAAACATTGTAGGAAAAGGAGAAAATGCTGGTAACCAGCATTTTCTCCTTTTCCCACAATGTTTTCTACTCTATCATATAGAAAAATTGTCTTTTTAGCATCTGTAAATTTGTCATCTGCAAAATGCGTTCACTTTGGTCCAAAATTTGCCGTTTGGTCAAGGGTTAAAATACGGAGAGGGTTAGACTGATGGTCATCTGGAATACTGTTCATTTGATTAATTAACGCAAGGACGACATTATAAAAGATTTTTTTTTAGATATTCGTAAACTAAGGTTTTATAAACAAGAATACATGTGAAAACATCATGCCAAAAGGAGAAATTTGGTCTTAACGTGCTATTTCCATTTTTGTCACAGTCTTTTCAAAAGATGGTTTTTTTTTTTGAAAGACGAGATATTTTCTACTAGCTGGCGGGGGGAAATGGGGTTAAATGAATAAACTCTTTTAACAACGACGAAATTTTCGACTGGACAAAATTCAAGCCATTTACAGAAAACAAATTGACTATAGCCCAAGCGATGATTTTTGTCCGTTTAATAGCGTAGAAAATATTGTCGAAAAAGAAGAAAATGCTCATTACCAGCATTTTCTCCTTTTTTCACAATGTTTTCAAACACATTCTTCTTCGGGGTCGTTGAAACTCGGGTTTGTGTGATAAATAGATTAATGAATAGTTAACCCTTTACTCCATAGATACTCGTTTCTACACACTTCTTGTAGGAGCCTTTTGAAAACATTGTGGCAAAAGGTGAAATTGCTCGTGACGAGAAATTTCACTTTTTGTCACAATGTTTTCTATGCTATCAAAAGGTGTCATATGCACATAAGAAACGACTTCATCCTTGCTGTTATTTAGGGTCAATTAGAGATACCACAGAAATGCCTTATGGGGTAAAGGGTTAAGTAGCCCTTCATCCTCTTTATTTCTTCCGTGTAAATCCTTATCATAGATATTAGCTCCGATGGACGAACTAAATAGGGCACGAGGAAGCCGCACGCTGACTACCTGATCTGGAATTAATCTTTGAGCAGACGACACAGTTTATAACTTGTCCAAATTGAAAGCAGTTGCAGACGCCAAAATTTATGAAAGATTGAAATTTTTATGGGAAGGATTGAAAACATTGCGGGAAAAGGAGAAAATGCTGGTTACCAGCATTTTCTCCATTTCCCACAATGTTTTCAAAAGGCCTCTCTAATATGTGCATTAAAAATAGGGATTATGTGGTAAAGGGTTAAATCATCGCCGTAGAGTTTGCAGATTCTTATATTACTACAAGTACGGGCGAATGTTGCGGAAAAATCCGGATGACTGTTTGAAAGCAGCAACTAGAATGCATTTTGAAATAATCATCTTATATCCCAATCTTCTTTGATTTAAAGGAAATTACACTAGCAATTGGAGAGGTTATCAGACCTCTCCAACAGTGGTGACTTTAAAAGGCAGACTGCCACAGAATTTGCTGTCTAGTTCCATATTCCTTGCGAAATTGTACTGATTCACAGTCTACTTCGTCATGGTTTTGTAAATAAAGCGAAATCAAAAAACCGAAACAGGAAAAAAGCGTGGTTTATTTTTATTTGACGAATATCAGAAAAATATTCGTTGAATCAATTTGACATGTCTGCAAATGACGCTTCAAATAATTGTAAATTTTCAATAAGTAAATATATCTAAGCAGCAGGGAAAAAGATGAATTTCGTTAAAAAGGAGAAGTAGACTGCTGGACAAGATCATGCGACTTGAAATAGCGACAAGAAGGTCAAATTACCGTCATGTAAAGCATATAATTATGAGGTTTCTACGCGGCGGCTTTTTTTACTTGTCTGTTTACATGTACTTAAATCAAAAGCCAATAAACAATTTGAAAACATTGATGCTGACCTCTCCTGCCTTCTTTATTAAAGAAGCCAACTTGTTTACAATAGAATTTAGTCTGTCGTTTATCCATTATCTCCCGCCAGATGGCATTCTACAAATACACATCTATCTAATTCGGGAATCCTGGGTAAAAAACCGGACTACTTTTCTACGCGACAACCGTTACTTTGAATTTAAAACTAGAATAAACGTTTACTCAATAAAGCGCTACGTTGCGGGATCCACTTAGCTATGATCAGCAGTTTAGATAAATTTGACGCTAAAACATGCCCGATTTCTCCTTAATTGATAAAAGCCATTTTTCCCATTGTTACATTATAGCGCGTATTGCTACAACCCCTCCCCCCATATTGAGGGGGAAGGATGCGCCATATAAGACAGGTTGAATCTTTGAAGAAAATGACATGCGCAGACAACGGTCCTTTGTCTAGCCTTTTGTTTATATGACGCTCTATACTTCGTTTTGATTGGCTGATATGACCTGTCAATAAAAATCGTCAAAAAGGTCAACTGCTTATAATCGAGCAGTTGCTCCTTTCATTACAGTTTATCCCACATTTTATAAAAATCAATTTCTATCTTTTATCTTTTTTATACCGAAGTGCATGCATGTATCTGTCCGTTGCATGATTTGTATTGCACTTTATTCTATAATGCCGGTTACCTGGTTGAGATATTCTGTATAAAACAACAGCTGGAGTTGCAGTTTCGATTGGTTCTTCTTTTTACAGACTGACCGAAACTATCGATATTAAGGGAACAAGAGTCAAATCAGATTTTTTTAAATTTTACTAAGCTTTAAAAATGACTTTTACCGAATACGTAAGGTAAATCATCAGTAAAAACGAAAAACAAAAGTAACAATAACATCAACAACAACAACAACAAAAACGAACCCAATGCTGTTTCCTTAATAGGCTAAACAGTTCTTACGCTTGTTTTAAAATTTCGTGCCAGAGTTTCGCAAAGTCTTGTGGGAATGCCACGTTATCAATAACATGCACTAATGGACAGAATTTGTATTCAAATCAGTGTGGTATCCGTTTCCTTGAAGTAACCAAGATAGACAGAGTTACCGATTGCCATATCGCATTATTCAAAGGCATTTCTTAAAGGTGGCCTTTCAAATTTTGGGACGAAAATTTTACAAAAATGCAAAGAAATCATCCTTATACTCCCAAAGCCTTTTAATTTGCGTTCATAAAACCCCAGTAGTCGAAAACCATCCGATAACACGAGAAATAAGAGGTTTATTACGGACCAGGTTGACACGAACGTTCTATTTTTAGATCATCATTTCTCTCATTTAAATACAGGAAAACTCAGACGAAGTTTCAAACATCCGTCCGAAGAAGACATTATGGAAAATAATTATTACATGTCTATCATGTAACGGAATTTAAGAGTTATTAGTCACATGCCAGCCACTTGACATTTCCACAATGTTTAGCGCGAAATCTAAAAATAGCTTAGGAGGCTACATAGCCTTTTAAGGGAATACCATCAAAAACAATTTTTTTTTCAAATTCTATGATTCTTAACTATTGATGATTTGCACTGTTTTTTCATATAAATTTCAATGATATACATGTATATATATTTTTTTAATTTGGTGCAATGTGAAAATTCTAAATACCCACCTTTAATTATGTCAAAAAGTAGTATATGTGCAGTTGTAAAAAGAAAAAAAATCTGCTTTACGGTATA
This sequence comes from Tridacna crocea, assembly GCA_943736015.1. Classification (NCBI taxonomy): domain Eukaryota; kingdom Metazoa; phylum Mollusca; class Bivalvia; order Cardiida; family Cardiidae; genus Tridacna; species Tridacna crocea. Next base: position 3,722,508 of record OX031056.1, on the reverse strand, counting down.
AAATCTAAATAGCCCCATCTAGCGGTCTATTGCATTTTATATTTAATTTCAGGAACTTCCGCCAATCCGTAATCGTGAAATTCACAAGGATGCCTTTGGCGCGAAAATATCGTACCTCCCTTGAAAGCCACTCCCAGAATTCCTCGGATACGACAAAAAGCGACCTTCCGGTCCAGAAGGGTAAGTTTGTCGACGGAGGGGTTTGGAAAGGCGGTTTCCATGGAAATATCAACGGGTATAAGACCCACCCAGCTGCTAAGGATATAGAAGAACGTGAAAAGGCCCTAAAGAAACTTGATGCTCAGTTTGAAGGGAGCAGTTTAGGCAAGTAAGAGATGCAGGGATCGGAATTCGAGACAATGATTAAGCCTTTGCCGAACAAGAACATTTTAGACCGGTCCAAATTGAAAGCATTTGCAGACGACACAATCTATGTGACTGAAAAATTGAAATTTTGTTTGGGAAGGGTAGAAAACATTGTGGGGAAAGGAGAAAATTCTGGTTGCCAGCATTTTCTTCTTTTCCCACAATGTTTTCAAAAGTCTTCTTTCTCAGGGTCATCAAAAAGTTTGGATTGTACGGTATAGAGCAAAAGATTGGAGTATCCTTTTTGACTTTTTATATTGGTCTCGGTTTTAATTTCTATACCAGGAAAAAAACAAAAACTAATTTCATCCTAAATTTGCTAGAACCTATAAAGTATCATATCAAACACATATTTGTTAATTTAACTCTTTACCAAACGACAATATTTTAGGCCTGTCCAAATCAAAAACATTTGCAGACGACAAAATAAAAGTGACTGAAAATTTGAAATTTGTTTTGTGAAGAGTAGAAAACATCGTGGGAAAAGGAGAAAATGCTGGTAACTTTTTCCCCCATTATCATAATTATTTTTTGTGTATGACTTTGCAAGCAACACACGAAAAGGGGCATACGGACATTTGCGTACAGTGTCGTCTCGGATCAGCCTGCGCTTTCCGCGCAGGCTGATCCGAGACGACACTTTACGAAAATTTCTGTAATTTCCCTTTTCGCGCGATGCAGGTCAATTATATTTTTTCAGTTTACATTTGTATTGTAAGGTTGATAAGCGGTTGTGTGAGCGCGTGCATGCGTCTTTGTTATTTTATCGAAGAACTGGAACCGTGTTAACCTACCATTTTTAGTCCAATTCCAGTTTTATTCTAGAATGATAAAATAAAACAATTTTTGATTGGCTAAACCATTTGGTTTAGCCAATCAGAAGTTGTGTTACTTTCTCAGACGCTGTGATACTTTAAAAAAAAAAAAAAAAAAAAGAACTAGACAAAGAATTATACGGTTCCAGATTTTTACATATAAATAAGTCCACTGTATCATCATCATCATCATCATCATCATCATTATTATCATCATTATCACCACCATTATTATATCTCCGAAAAACGCATGTTTTCGGGGGTATACTGGAATCAGCCTGTCTGTCCGTGTTTCTGTCTGCTACTCCGAACACTCCGAACATGTTCTAGGTCAATGGAGTATTTTGGAACACTGTGCCGTGTATACCTCGGAACATGTTCTGACAGTTCTAATCCAATCGAGGTGTAGCGCACCTGCTGAACGGTTGCTAGGTGATACAAGATGGCTGAAAGACGGACAATTCGTCATGACAAAATTTGAAATTGTTCTTTTTTTCTACATGAATACCATAGATAGGAGCAGAGTAGACTCGTCGAGAGCTACTCTCTCTCTGCAGCTAATCATTTCCTTAACTAACATAGCTATGACAGTAGCTCTTGCAACAGCTCATGCCAATATACTTTCATTTCGCTATGGTTTAGAACAATGTTCCGAACATGCTCTATTCAGAACACACTTCCAGCACAGTTTATTGTGTTCTTAAATATTCTTTTCACACATTCCAGAACACCATTCCAGAACATTGTGCCAGAACAGACGAAAGGAATACGCCCTCGTTATTGCATGTTTCTGTGAAAGCGCTAGCGGGGGTATTAAGTCACATTCAGTGACAGCCTTAGTTATTATTATTAATATTATTACTATTATTATTAATTAATCTTTATTATTAATATAATTATAATAGCTACATGAACAATTTTTTTTCCTATAACAGCATTCTAAGTACGTTTTGTAATAAACGCAACTCAGATTTATAGTATCTGACATCATTGGCATTCAAGAAAACATTTTATTGAAAGAGTTTGGATACCCGCAACAATTTCTTAACCCTGTACCCCATAAGGCATTTCTATGTTATCTCTAATTGACACTTAATAACAGCAAGGATGTACCCGTCTCTTATGTGTATATGACACCTTTTGATTGCATAGAAAACATTGTGGCAAAAGGTGAAATTGCTCGTCACGAGCAATTTCACCTTTTGCCACAATGTCTTCCAAAGCCTTCTACAAGCAATGCGTAGAAATGAGTCATCTATGGAGTAAAGGGTTAAATGAGCCTTTGGAGATCTTGGTAAACATATTTTGTTGACGAGTTGAATAAATACTTCAAAGGCCGTAGAATGTCAAGATTATTTATATCGCATAACTGTACAACAAAAGTTATAGTTCAAAATGTTATGTGAATTATTTGGCAGGATAAAAGTTAGATAAAAAGAGAGAATAACTCAAAAATCAGATCAATATCTGATCTTTTTCCAAATACTTGAGTTATTTTCCAACTTCCTGCTGTGAATGCATGCGTCAACAGATGTGAATTACGTACTCATTCCAACGCATTACCATCAGATTTTCGCTATTTTCGCGCATTATCGAAATTTTGATCATTTAGTGCTATTTAGCGAAAAGACAGAAATAGACAGTGATAAAGAGATAGCCTATCAACTCATCACTTTATTTTCCGCTTAAACAAGTAGGTGGCGCCCTTCAAAAAGAAGGTTTAAAGGTGGGTATTTAGATGTTTTCACATCTCACCAAATTTAAAAAAATATTATGTATCACTGAAATTTCTATGAAAAAACAATACAAATCATCAATAATTAGGAATCACAAATTTACATTTTTTACGGTGTTCCCTTAAAAGGCTACGTAGCCTCTTAAGGTAGTTTAAGATTTCGCACCAGAAATAAAAAAAAAAAAAGCATTGTGGGAATGTCAAGTGACTGTCATGTGACTAAGGACGCTTATATTCCATGATATATAAACGTGTACTTAATTTCCATGATGCTATGTTTTGAAACTTCCTTTGTGTATTTCCGGTATGTAAATGAGCGAGTTGCTCATGTAAAAAAAATAGACCATGCTGATGCTTATACCAAGTAGACTCTGTCTTTGGACATGCATAGAAAATTTACATAATAGCAAGAAAGTTCTGACTTATTTCAGCCTGTGTGGACTTCGCAGTCTGACATGAGTCCATACTTTTTGCACATGCATTAACCCTTTCCCAAACGACAAATTTCAGACTCTTCCAAACTCAAAGAGTTTGCAGACGACAATTTCGAATTTGATAAAAATGCCAGAAAGTTTTCCAAATGGGTAGAAAACACTGTGGGAAAAGGAGAAATTGCTCGTTACGAGCAATTTCTCCTTTTCCCACAGTGTTTTCAAAATACTTGTACTGCAGACACGTAAAAACTACGGCTTGTTTGGGAAAGGGTTAAGGTAGTGGACCCGTAATACTTTTAGTGCAGCATGGCAAAAAATTTCTTAATAGTTGATAAATACGGATTTATACAGATATGATACTTTTGCACATTTTAACCGACCAGAAATTCCTTTGATATCCATCATACTTTATTTGTTGATACTTTTGTTAGTTTCCAGAAAAGGAAGGTAATTATTATCACCCTTTGTAATGAGAAAGTAGTGTTTTATATTTATAAATGATAATTCTATGAAGGTAAAAAAGGAAAAAAAGTACTCGGTGAAAGTAGTACAATAATATTCATCTTTAATAATAGCAAATTTTGTTGGATATTATTACAGTGGAAATATGTGTTTTCCATTACACAGGTCTTACCTTAACCCTCCTTCATGGATCAAGTATTTTATCTTCCTGAAAATTCGTTGCTCAGTTTCCTAAAAAATTTTACGATGCACAGGAAGAATACTTTTGAAAATTGCATTTTATCCCTTAACAGGATGTTTTTCATCATTGGAAAAGAAAGAAAAAAAATCTAGCTAAAGTTACAAAATGTTTTCGTTTACTGCCGTTACATAACAGTTCATTCTGGTTAATTTGAAATTTACATAACCAATAAACTGGTTGAATTATCGCTGGTTACCGATAATTACATTCACCCATTCAACTTAATGTACGTAAGTAATTAAGAGGTTGTTTGTTTCACAATGTCCTTGCTTAACCCTTTCACAAAGATTCTCTGGTTTTCACGACAATGCCAAGGAAACCTTTAGAAAACATTGTAGGAAAAGGAGAAAATGCTGGAAACCAGCATTTTCTCCTTTTCCCACAATGTTTTCTGTCCTTCCCAAAATAATTATCAATTTTTTTAGTCACATTAATTTTGTCGTCGGCAAATGCTTTCAATTTGGACCAGTCTAAAATTATGTTGTGTGGTAAAGAGTAAACGTGTACAAGTCAACACACTTTTTGCCTCGTCTAAACAGAAATGTGGTGTTTTTTTTTTTGATGACAAATTATAATACGAAACGAATGACGGGACTTGTATATGAATGAATAGAAAATACTTTTGGGGTTACAAGAAAATACTGGTTGTCTGCTTAAAGGGCAAAATTCCCGTTTCTCATTGTTAAACGTTAGTTCTACCTCCTTCAAATAATTGGATATCTGCCTTAAAGTGGTCCAAGTTTGCTGTGAGACAAATCTTTTTGTAAAACACTTAGAATTGATACAAAATATGATTATTTTTTTCCTTTGCAAGCGTAAAGAATATGGACAATTAATTCAATAATAAACAGGCAATTTAGGCATTTCAAGATACATCCTTAGAGAAAGAGAGAGAGAGTTTACAGTATGTTGAATGACCTAACTAATTGATGATTTGAGTGCTATCGTCTCACTGAATTCAGGCATAAAATATTTCCAAAAGTCTGTTTGATTATAAAATTGTAAAAATCTAAATTACGTCTCTATTCCTCCCTGCTTAAGCAGATACACGTTTAATGTGCTGAGTTTTGGAGAAACTACATGTACTCTCGTAAAGTGACGAATACCGTACTTTATAAACTACATGTTATTATGAAAATATTTAAATGTTGTTTTCTTGTTGTTATTGCCTTTTATATGTAGACTTAACTCTTTGGCACACACAATGAAATCTGTGGATACAAAGTGTCAAAAAAGTAGTAAGCGCGTAGCAAAATCAAAGTAATGAAAGTACTGACAGACCAGCGAATTTGATACTAGTAAGTGGCTACGGTCAATCTTTGTTGATTTATACCAGACTGAAGAAATATTGTCATATTTGGTTTCTGAGTCGGTTACAGGTCCATCGGTTCATTCTGGTTATTAAATCTAATTCGGTTTAATTCAAATGTAGTTCAATCCATTGACTTTACCCGACTATTTTCTCCTCTAAATAAGAAATATTACGAAAAAAATTCAGTTTGTTAACTTTCAGTTCAAAACTGGTTATTTTGCTTAGATGAAATCTCCTGCCTAAAAAGAAATCTTTAGATAGAATCAAATAAGAGGAAAAGTGTGTTTTTGCCTTTTAGTTATTTCCATAGCATAGCATTTGAAAAGATAAAACAAATATGATTGTCTGTGAACTATGACAAATAAAATGAATACGAAGTTTCATAAAATGTTGTCCAATAGTTAAAGAGATATCAGTCCGTAATGGAAATATTCATCAAGCCCTCTTTTCCGATGACACATTGTATTTTTGGCTACGCACTTACTTTTTTTTTTTTGACACTTTGAATCCACAGCGGTTCTGCAACTTATGCAAGATCGAAACAAGCACCGAGAAGTGGCGACCATGAAGCCTCCGATACGCTATCACAATTAAGGCTTTCTCTGCCATGATTCACGGCGTTTTGACAAAAATGTCGAAATGTAGCGGAAACGTCGCTCACTGGAATTGGGATTTAATTAACGGGACGGTTGTTTCTAATGAATACTTCTTGTATTTCTATGAGATCAGATATGACGTCATAGAACGGTAAATTGCGTACAAGTCTATACAATCTACCGGTGTTTTAATCATGTGACATTACAACAAGTCTTTTCAAATTTCCGATATGATATACATGTAGCATGTTTCGTATATCTATAAGGAAATTCCATTGAAAAATATGTTTTCTTTGTGCTTCTTATTTCTTTCCTGGTGGTTTGCCAGCTTTTGCTTTACTTAATTCAAATATTTTTTTAAGTTCAGTTAGGTTATAAAAAAAAAGAATAGACTAGAGAGATGGAAGATAATGTGTTTTATGTTTCAAAAATGCCACAAAAATAGACATATCTCTCATTTCTTTAAACAAACATTTAAATTAAAATCAAATTTTACATTGACAGGGATTAGCTGTATTTTCATCAAGAGTCTTTTCGTTATGTTTTTGTTTATGTTGTTTTGCCAAATTCTGTTCCAAATAAAATGGAGAAAACTCACATTTATAGACTGGTTTTCATTTTATAATTATAAGGTATCAATTATTTCCCTACCATATCGTCTGAGCAGACCTTGAGCATGAAAGGGTATAAACTTTGTCGACCGTTGAGAGGTCATAGTTTTTCAAAACAGTCCTGTGTTTTAGCCCCTTGTCACACAACGACGACTTTTAACATCCCTGGGAAAGAAGCCTTTTGAAAACATTGTGGGAAAAGGAGAAAATGCTGGTAAAAATGAATGTATATGGTATTTTTAAACACCGTTTTCAACATTATTTCAGTTATGTCTCGGCGGCCATGGCACCCATCTATGCATTCCTAGAGTTTCTTTTACCAGTTCTCAACACAATCTTCTTTCCAGTCCAATGGCTGCTTTCCCGCATAATCATCGCCGAAACAATGGTCAGCGGTGGGAGAGGATTGAATCCTGTCGCAGTGACCATTATCAATTCTCGGAAGGAAATTTGCCGAGCCAGGAGACGTAGCGAGAGATCAAACCCACGACCCTCTTGTTCGATCGATTCTATTAGAGACACGGTAAAGTCGGGCATCAGTCGGCAGCGCGTTTGCATTTTAGCGACCGAAATTACACGTCCTATCCCGACCTAAACTATTTGATGATTTTGGTGGCCGGGATAAGACTTTCCAAAAACAGATTTTGTGAGTTTTTGATCGAATCAAATTCTGTGAACAATTTTTAAAGGGGACCTCCCAAAGAACATTCCATCCAAGTTTGGTGCAGATTGGCCCAGCAATTTAGGAGTAGTTGATGTTTAAAGAATTGTTGACGACGCACGAAGCACGACGGACGACGGACACCGGGTGATCCTAAAAGCTCCCCTTGAGCACGTTGTGCTCAGGTGAGCTTAAAATAGATTCGGTGAGACAGGGAATTCAGGCATTATCAGGCAAAAATTGCACGTTCTACCCAGACCGCAACCCGTTTTCCGATTATGTCAGGACGGGATAAGACGTCCTGAAAACTAGTTTGGTGGGACGAAGGTTTATGCAATAAACCAAACAGAAGCGGTAGAGGAGGACAAATTGATTGAAGCTCAAACGATGACGTTTGTTCTTAACCCTTTACTCCATAGATACTCATTTCTACGCATTGCTTGTAGGAGCCTTTGGAAAACATTGTGGCAAAAGGTGAAATTGCTCGTGACGAGCAATTTCACCTTCTGCCACACTGTTTTCTATGCTATCAAAAGGTGTCAGATACACATATGAAACAGCTTCATCCTTGCTGTTATTTAGGGTCAATTAGAGATACCATAGAAATGTCTTATGGGGGTAAAGGTTTAAAGGGTTGGAAACATTGTTAGGATAGGAGAAAATGCTGCTTGCCAGCATTTTCTCCTTTTCCAACAATGTTTTCAAAAGCTTTCTCACCCAGAGACACTAACATACTGGATATATATATGTATAGAAGAGGATTAAGCTGCACTACGGACTCATTGATTCTTAATGGACGGTGTCGATCGAAATCAGCTTAAACAGATTCTACGATTTGATCTTTTGATTTTTTATTTTGAAATCGCATAGACTAGGTCTAGTATAGTTGCCTGGATTTTTTTCTTTGATTTATTTAGCCCTGTATGTCTATACCAAATGACATTTTTTTTAATCATTCGAAGTTGAAAGCAAATTCAGACGATTGAGGAGAGCATAAATTAAACCATTGCTTTTGATTATAACCCCCTGTGCAAACATACGTCAACCGTTGCTTATTAGCATTTATTGTTATACAACCACAACGAAGTGTGTGTGTGTGGGGGGGGGGGGGAGGGGGAGGGGGTAACTGGAATCGCCATGTCCAACCGTCCGTACGTCCACACAAATCTTTCTGGAGCAATACTCCAACACTTTTTAATGTACTGAACTCAAATTTACACACCGTGTTCCTATATATATAAAGTTGTCCATGTGCAATTTTCATGACCCTGCTGCGATTTGTTGTGGAATTATCTCCCCTTGAACTTTTTTCAACTCTTACTTTTGCACTAAACCATTCTGCTTTCTGTGACAAAGATCTGTTTTTGTGACAATGAGTTGGTGGGGAGGGTATAATCACGTTTAGTGATAAGTCTAGTTTTTCTTGGGTGTGCCCTCAAGCAAGACACTCCAGAGCCTCAGCATTGAACTCATAAACCCCAGGCCATACACGATTAGGTAAGTTGTTGCCGTGGCATGACCAGGATGATGTTAAAAGCGGTGTAAAACACTATGCAACCAACCTTTGCATTTGTTGCAATCTGACTAACAACCTTTCACAACACAATTCCGTGTGTTCATAACCCTAATTGACCACAGCTGACAATGCGCCACAAGACAACATTCACTGTCCACGAGTCTATATATTTTCTCTACTGCTGAAGACATAAGGATGAACTGTTCTTGGCATTACAGAGAGAAAAGTTTCAAACCGCTTTTTGACAGCTGACACTCAAGTCTGCATTTAGAAAAATAGATTGAAAACTGTAATAACATCAAGCAAACTGACAGTATAAAAACATCGCTTAAACTCTCAATGACCTTATAAATAAATATCCGTTTACTTTTCTCTCCCAGATTCTTCCGAGTTTCAGGTAAGAGAAACTGGGAAATGCCGATCTTTGGCATTTAAAGGGCGATTAACGCACTGGCATCAGAGTCCACCCCGCGAGAAGGTTTTTCAACTCCTGTTGACCTTTTAACTCTTTACCACACAATGGCGACTTTTAACACCCCTGAAAGAGAAGGCTTTTCAAAAACATTGTCGGAAAAGGAGAAAATGCTGGTTACCAGCATTTTCTCTTTTTCCCACAATGTTTTCTACCCTATCAAAGCCGAGCCCCGGTAGCTGAGTTGGTAGTGTACAGGACTTGAGAACAGAGAGTCGTGAGTTCGATCCGCGGCTCGGCCGATGTCTTTCCGAGAATTGATGATAGTCATTGCGACAGGATTCATTCCTCTCCCACCGCTGACCATTGTTTCGATGATGGTTATGCGGGAAAGCAGTCGGTATATTGGAAAGAAAATTGTGAGGAGTACTGGTACAAGAGACTCCAGGAAATGACGGATAGGTGCATTGGCCGCCGCTGCAGACTGGGAAGGCTGACCCAGGTCGGTACTTTTTGAATTAAGTCAATTTTCTGCTTGTCAGTGGACCAGTCTACCTTATTATTCAGTTGGTTGTGAGACCAAATTAATTTCTTGGCTATAAAACAATGATTTACACAGTATGATAGACCTAGAAGATGCATTAAATAACATTTTCCCAGGGCGGCACTCAAGTATTATGATCGATTACTTATATAACTGCATGTACATGTACTAATTTCTATATATAAGCTATTAAATGCCAACAAATTCTCTACTTGCGTAACCCCCATTATCTCCCGTTAGATGGCATTTTACAAATACACATCTATCTAATTTTGGCATTCTGGGTACAAAACCGGACTACTTTTCTACGCGACAAACTTTGCTTTGAATTTCAAATTGAAATAAATGTTTACACAACAAAAAGCTGCCTTGTGCAATTCCTTCAGCTATGATCAGTAGTTTAGAGAAATCTGGAGCTATATAAAACAAGTGTGATTTTTCTTAAAACATATTGATAAAAACCATTATTTTTATTGCTACTTTATTGGGCGTGTTACTACAATCTCCCCAATATTGGGGAATGATGCGTCATATAAGACAGGTCGAATCTTCGAAGAATATGACATGCACAAACAATGGTGTAGCCCCTCACCGTGTCGTTGTCTGTGCATGTCATGTTCTTCGAAGATTCGACTGTCTTATATGACGCATCACTAGCCCCAAAAGCGGGCTGACTGTAATATTACGCTCTGTAAAGTAGCAATGTTGAAAATAGCTTTTATCAATACGTTAAAGGAGAAATGAGACTTGCTTTAGCTCCAGATTTCTCTAAACTGCAGATCATAGAGGAGTGAATTGCACGAGGTAGCGTTTTATTGAGTAAGCGTTTATTTTAGTTTGAAATTCAAAGTAACGGTTGTCGCGTAGGAAAGTGGATCGGTTCTGTATCCAGGATGTCCAAATTAGATAGATGAGTATTTATAGAATGCCATCTAGGGGGAGATAATGCTCACCGTGTGTTACAATCGGGTCTTTTGTAGGTATATTATAAATGAGATTTTGCTCTGTGAAAAGGGTGCTAAATGAATCTGTAAACAGTATCGACCCAGGTCAGCCTGCGCATTCCGCGCAGGCTGACCTGAGTCGAAACCTTTTGCTAATGGTCGGCTCAAAAGACCAGTCCACCTCATGCATAATAGTCAGTTGTCATACAAAATACATTTCATAGATCCAGAATACTCTGATGACTAGCTTATGATCCCAGTGTATGACCCAAATGTATCTATCAACTCAGAGGACATACAAACAAACTATCAAACGTTGAGGGTTAGAATACCGGCTATATCAAAAGTCCGAAGGTTAACAAAAGTCAGTGACATGTGACCAAGTCTTCCCTGACTTCTTGATGACTTTTATCTTCCCTTTCTCCTGTTTAGTTTTCAGAAACCCTGTACTTCAGGATCGTATATATACTCATTCGTTTAGCAAAGAGTGTGTTGTACGTTGTAGAGCGTCGGCCTAGCAATCAGAGGGTCTAGAGTTCGATACCTGAGAACGGGTGTGAACTTTGGGACTTTCTGTTGGCCTACACACTACACATTTGACGCCAGTACTGGTGCACGTAGTTCCCAGGAAGCAGAATCGAGAGAGATTAGTATAATTTTGCAGAACTTCTTTTTCAATCGATTTAAAATGAATATGTATGAACTAAACAAAAAAATAAGCCAAAGGACTGAATGAAAGTAGAACAACCATTGTTAAATATCTCTAGATTTTATTTTTGGTGGGGGGGGGGGTGTAACAGGGGAAATTTTCCAATCACGAGAAATTTCTTTTCAGTGTAATAATGAATAATGAGATTTATTTACAAATACAGAATGTTCTGAAGTAAAAGAGAAAAGGAAAATAATATCACAGAATTGTTTCGTTTTGCAGTCCTCAACTTTATTCCAGTTATAAAATGGAAGTCAGATCACTTATTGAAATATTCCTATAGTATGACGAATGCACTTTGCATAGCCCTCTCCGAGTTATCTTCTGTGTTCCCACACATGTCAGAAACAGGTCCACACAGTGTCGATGAAATGTACAGGAAAGATCACTGTCAACGTCAATATGGTTTTCAACACGCGAAAAGGGGATTTCGAACATTTGGTAAAGCGTCGTCTCGGATCAGCCTGTGCACTCTGTGCATGCGAATCCGAAACGACAGTTTCCGTTTTTATATAATTTTCTGTTTTGTCCAAGTCTACTGAAGGACAAAACCTAATGTAGACGTAAAATGTCGTCTCGGATTAGCCTGCGCGAACTGCGTGGGCTGATCCGAGACTATACTTTACGCAATGTCAGAATGCACCTTATCGTGTATCACAAGCCAAATACAAAGACGACTCGAATCCAAAACACCCTCGTAGTATAGCGCTTATCAAGACCAATTCGGGTTTTGTAATAGCAAGAATGTGAAAACATTGTGTATGCAAAACGCTTTGCTTAAAAGTTAGCTCTTATTTTCCTTGATGCAACATTGATTTCAAAGATGTGTTCGTTTCAAAATGAAAATTCGTCCGCATCATTTTGTGTGGTTAACAAGCATTGAGAGAAACAGAAAGTTCTGGTAGACAGTATTTTCCCGCTTTTCCCACGTTCCCACAATATTTTAAAATAGTTCGTCTTCAGGAGCGTGAAAGCTCGGGATAATGTTCTCAAGGGATAATGTAACGAAATATAGGAAAGGTTTTTCCCAAAACGCGTGACTGTATCCATCAACCTTTCTTAAAAAAAAAGAGAAAAAAATCGAGACTATCCTAACTTTCAAAGAAACAAAATGTCTGATGGGCTAAAGAGAATGGTTCTATCCAATCAGATATTTTGTTACTTTCTATACCAAGGCTAAAAAAGCTATTTAAAATGGCAGGCAAAAGCTTACACTGGGTCGGTTTATCACCAAACATTCTTGAGAAGATATTCAGTCTTGGACTCAAGATATTTCTAAATATGAAAGTAACACAACCATTTGGTTTAGCCAATCAGAACTCGTGTTACTTTCAAATCTAGAATTGGAAAGGAATATTCTAAAGAATGGTTAGTGAATACAAACCCTGTGGGTTTTGAACACAGGAGCCCGTGTCGTATCACAGACTCAGTGAGTCTGTATTCTCCAACAATTCTTAAGAACATTCTTGGTCTTATTCTTCAAGATTTCCTGACCGTGAAAGTAACAGAGCTTCTGATTGGCTAAACATTTTGGTTTAGGCAATCAGAAGTCATGTTACTTTCACAATGACAAAATTCTGAAGAATAAGACTAAGAATGTTCTTAAGAATGGTTGGTGAATATGAAATGTGGTTTCAAACACAGAGGCCCGCGTGGTATCACAAGTATACGTCGATGTTGATGGCGGAGCCTTTCATTACTGTTCTCATATATTTATCAAATTGTTCGCTTTGTCCGACCATAAACAGTCCCTTCCACGTGCCTACCTCGTCTGTAATAAAAATTAAAGTAGTTTTTAAAATGTGATCAATATTTAAAGATAAATCGCTAAAAAAACAAGAGCTTCGCAGAGCGGCGCATATACGCCCGAAGGGGCTTGTCAGTGAAATGAGTTGCATTGATGGATGGGCCATGAATGAAGAGAAGTTATTCTCCATGATATGTGAAAAATATTAAAGGGCAATAACTAAAAAAATAACGGTGGCAAAATTACAAATTTTGTGATTTGCTCTTATCCACAAGGTGTTTTATCAGTCTTTGAAGGTCCAAGATCATATCTTTTATATTTTAGAAATTATGGCCCAGACGAAAATTCAAAGTGGAAACTAACAAAGGGCAATAACTCAAAAAGAAGGATGGCAGAGTTATGGTTCTTGTGCAATGCACTTCTTCATAATGTGTTCTATTAGTCTTTGAAGTTTCAAGATGATGGATTTTGAAGTTTGGAAGTTATGATCTTTACAAAAAATCAAACTGAAAATTAACAAATGGCAATAACTCGAAGAATAAAGGTGGCAGAGTTATGATTCATGTGCAATGCAATTCTACATAATGGGTTCTATCAGTGTATGAAGTTCCAAGATAATAGCTTTTATAGTTTGGAAGTTATGGCCTAGACAAAAATTCAAACTGAAAATTAACAAAGGGCAGTAACTCAAAAAATGAAGGTGGCAGAGTTATGGTTGATGTGCACTGCACTTCTCCATAATGTGTTCTATCAGTGTATGTAGTTTCAAGCTGATACCTTTTATAGTATGGAAGTTATGGCCTGGACAAAAATTCAAAGTTGAAAGTTGTTTTTTTTAGAAATCAAGGGCAGATAATTTCAGAACGCAAACAGCGATCCAAATTCTAAGACCCAGGTGCACAACTAGACGTCATGGAGATTCATTGCGGCAAGTTTCAAATAATTCCGATGGAAACTGTAGGAGGAGTTGCACACACAAGAAATTGCTAACGGACGGACGGACGGACGACCGGGGGTATAACATAATACGACCCTTCGGGCGTATAAAAAAACGCAGAAAAAATGTTCCAGCTATATAATTATTCAGATATTGGTCACCTATGTATTAATAGGTATTAGTAATAACTAATCGATAAATAAAGTGCGTGGAATAAAGAAACTCAATGCATTCGCGTTCATCTAAAACCGGAAACGCCAACATCAATCTCTCGGACGACCTCCAAAGCAAGAAATGCATTTTCTTTTTATCGTAATCTGCGCAGCCTTGGTGTCTACAAGGGTAACATTTGACAGGAAGATAACATAAAATAAGGATGAAATTACTAATTTTGTGCATTTGGCGACTACTAATTCTGACTTCTGAAAGCTGAAAAAGGAAAGAAAACATTGCGGGGCAAAAGAGAAAAGGCTGGTTTCAAAAGCTGTTTTCCTGGGGGGGGGAAGGGGGGGGTTCGTTAAAACTCAAAATTGTTTGGCAAAAGGTTAAAACTGCATCCGTTCCTTGTTAGAATGACTCTTTTTTAGGACAGATTCCGTTACATGTATAATCGAATTATTAGATTCTTGAGGATGGTACGGGAGACCACTCCTTCGTGCATGGCTTTATCCCGATTTAACCCTTCACTCCATAGATACTCATTTCTACGCATTGCTTGTAGGAATTCGTTGGAAAACATTGTGGCAAAAGGCGAAATTGCTCGTGACGAGCAATTTCACCTTTTGTCACAATGTTTTCTACACTATCAAAAGGTGTCATATACACATAAGAAACGGCTTCATCCTTGCTGTTATTTAGGGTCAATTAGATATACCATAGAAATGCCTTATGGGGTAAAGGGTTAATGCAATATCTAATATCCGTGTTAGGGAGATATCTGTTTGGCTCAGTGGTTAAGGTACAGGCCTTTCGTTCGGGCGTTCTAAGGTTCAATCTTGCCCGGTCCTTTATTTTTTGCCATGCATTTGTTTATTTGTTCCTTTGTCACGGACTTTGATCGTAAGAAGGAAGTAATGCTTCACAGTTTAGTACTTACAAGTCATGGCTATATGGGGGGCATCTTCATTGTGGTCGGTTTTTCTCCTTTTTCTCAGAGGTCCGTCATTCTGCATGTAATTCTCTATATCTAGTGTACCACAGTATTTATCGAGGAGGTCCTCGTCGCATGGTAACTCTAGGAACGAACACAACTTCTCTAATTCTGTCCTTAAATTCTGAAAAGTTGAATAAGTGCAAGTATCTCGAAATGTTGACTTACATATACATGACATGAGCTAAAAGCAGGTTCAATGGTTCAGAATGATGCAAATGTCTTAGGCCAGATTTGGATCTAGGCAGATCTGGCATCTGCTTAGACTAAATAAGAATTAAAATTTCATGTAGACCAAAACACATTGTTTCCTATTTTTTTTTCTTTTTTAATCATATTGATTTACATATCTTTACAATTGAGAGCTATTTTTAATGAAAGCATTTTATTTGATTTTTCCACAATTGCTCTGTTTTCCACACACTTTCTTTTGGCTAAAGTGCATAAAAATCAAAAAATCATTTTCACTCCGAGTTTCTGATTAAAACTCCTTTGAGATGTAAGTTAAATAAAATGGTATATCTCTTTACCACACAAGAAAATTTTAGACTGGTCCAAATTGAAAGCATTTGCAGACGACAAAATAAAGATGACTGAAAAATTGAAATTTGTTCTGGGAAGGGTAGAAAATACTGTGGGGAAAGGAGAAAATGTTGGTTACCAGCATTTTCTCCTTTTCCCACATTGTTTTCAAAAGGCTTCTTTCTCAAGGGCGTCAAAAGTAGGGATTGTGTGGTAATGGGTTAAATGTAGTTGCACTGTATTCAACGAGAAAAATATTCCAATTTGGTCTAGGCAGATTTGGGATCTGTCTAGATTCCAGGATGGACTACAACATATATGTTATTTGCAGATGCATCAAAGACCCTTTTTACAGAGCATGATCTTAATGTAATACTTACATGAACTAAAATTTCGTAATAAACGACATGGACAGTCTTCGTATGTAGTGTTTTCATGAACTCTCCCCACTGTACGGTATGGTCGAACCACGAAATTCCACTGGCCTCTGTAAACAGGAAAATATACCATAATTAGAACATCTGCATTTGCAAACTGGTAGGCTTAAATAAGCCTGCATATTCGGATATTCTGACCACACTTGGTTTACATTTTTCACATTTTAATGCCGTTACATGTTTAGTTAAGCTCTCTCGCACCTCATATGCAAATAGTGCTTATCAGTCGGCATAGAATTATCTACATTTGTAAGTAACACAACTTCTGATTGGCTAAACCATTCGGTTTAGCCAATCAGAAGTTGTGTTACTTACAAATTTGGAAAACCTTGGAGAATAAGACTAAGAATATTCTCAAGAATGGTTGGTGAATACGGGCCCTGACTGCATAGAACGTGCATTCCGATCCTGAATCCCCATCAAAAGCCTGCATTTACTTAAAATAGATCCCTAAAAGCAATTTTTGTAAAACAACCGAAAGTATCGGCCCAGGTCAGCCTACGCGAATTGCGCAGGCTGACCTGGGTCAATGCTTTTTGCAAATGCGATATGCCCCTTTTTCACAGCGCGTGGATCAAACAGATTTTACAGGCAGCAAGTTGCCTGGTTCAATGGTTTAGTTGATGGTTTTGTCGTTTAAGAGTATCTGGTTCGATCTTCAACCGCGTGGCTGAGTTTTCCTGGGATTTGTCCTCGGTGATTGAAAGTAATGCATATACATGTAGTCAGTCGAGCACTGGAAAAAAAAAGCCTGCCCTCTGTGGGTGTTGATTATCCATAATCAAAAATGACGTTTTCAAAAGTCGCCTGCCGCAAATTTCTTTCCGGGAATGATAATTTGATATATTAATGTGTCAGACATTTATCTGCGTACACGCCCAGGAGCTTGTGTTCAACTACCAATCGTCCATCCGTCAGTAATTTCTATCCATTGTTAATTCGTTTGTTCGTTTGTGGCTCCGTTCATAATTATGTTTGTTCGTTGAATGTCCGTTCTTTCAGAACCCGGTACCTTAGTTTAAACATATTTTATTTGTAAATTCAATTAGATTGTACATGATAATTTACAATAAGATAATACGATAAGAACTAAAGCAGTGCTTATGACGTTCTTCTCCAAGTTGATAGCCTAAAAAACAAGTACAAGTCATATAAACTTATATACTATAAAATGAGAGAGAGAGAGAGAGAGAGAGAGAGAGAGAGAGAGAGAGAGAGAGAGAGAGAGATGGTATTATTTTTTTTTATTTCATGCTTTCCGGTAGGATATCGAGAAATAACAGTGAAAATATTTATCGATATTACACGGGTACGACCAGTGAAAATACCGATTTTCATGTTCTTGTTGCCTTGGTAAATTGCGCGTGCCTCGCAACCAGATGGGAAATATACCATCTCTCTCTCTCTCTCTCTCTCTCTCTCTCTCTCTCTCTCTCTCTCTCATTTTATAGTATTGTAATGCGTTGCTTTGCGGGAGGGGTACGCCATGGGGAATTTCGGAAAAGAACTGTACCAGATTTGGATAAAACTCCTCCCAGAAAGGGTTAAAAGCATGAAATAAATAGAATATTTGTGTTTTTTTTATGTGAAAGATCGAAATTTGTTTCATCTCGTGAACACTATAGGTAATATTTTCACTCGTGGCTGCACATGCACCACTCGTGAAAATATTACCGATGGTGTTCACTCGATGAAAGAAATTTCGATCTTCACCGAAAAAAAAACAAAAACACCAAATATCCTCTAATATAATTGTTTAGGAACTATTTAGGAATGACGGAGAAATATATTATAATTGGAAAAACATGAAATGAGTAAGACAGAGAAGTACAGGAAGAGAAAGGGAAAAATAAGGCAATGGATGAGATATGGTAAGTAGATAAGGTAAAGAAACTTAATCAGTACTAAGCATACGGGACGTGGAATCGGCCATTACAGATTCGACTTCTTAGCTCTTCAAGTTTCCTTCTGAGAAATTATGATACGCGTTGCAACCGTTAGGAATCGTGCTACTCTCAAATCCGATCACAGGTTCGATACTGATTTAGTGAGAAAGCAGCCCGTGTCTTGGGAAGAATACTAGTATATTGTGCAGAGTACCGATAAGAAAAACTCCATGAAGGCACGAATAGGTGAACTGGCCGCCGCGATGAATGATAAAAACGGAGTTAGTGTTACGGATAGTATATGCCAGTGTCTTGGATAAATTGTTGTGCTTATCAGATTTAAAAAAAAAAAATCTTCGGTGAGCAGTGCCCATCGTTAAAGATTGCAGATCAGTTCCAAGACGGACTAATTTGACGCTTTTATTGTATTTTACAAAGCCCTACAACCCATTTTTAATTCGTGTAAAATGAGCACCGATAACTCATACATATAAGCCGTGCTCTGTGACAAGGGGGCTGACTGCATCTGCGAAAAGTATCGACCCAGGTCAGCCTGCGCAGTCCGCGCAGGCTGACCTGGGCCGAAACTTTTCGCTATGGGTCAATTTTCTGTTTGTCAAAAGACCAGTCTACCCCATGATTAAGTCGATTATTTAAAAAAGTGGCTCTTATAGGTCCATAAACATGTGATGACTTGGGATGGTATTATCTATCACGGAGATACATTAAGCCCTTTTATGCCAGAGCGTGGATAAAATGTGTTTCCTGCAATTCAGTGCTAGTAGGCAGACACACTGCAATGACTTTGCCCATGGCTGATACCAGGTAAACAAGCACAGTAAGCTGCAAACATCATCATCACCACGGGTAACAACAATAGAAATAACAACCCACCAGCAAACAACATCAACAACAACTTACCTAGAGATCTGCTTGTGACGAAGTTGTCAAGAAATCCTCCAAACCCGTTTTCATTCGCATCTGAACATGTGAAGTATTTAGCTGCGGCTATGTCTTTTGGGTTCCGCAGAATAAACACAATCTTATTGCAAAAGGAGAACCAGCTTTCCGGAAATAACGTTGGCAATGTATTGACGCATTCAACTATTTTGAAGTCACTGAGTTTTTTACCCTGTGTTTGATTCGTAAGCAGATTCACAATTTTCTCCAGCCAGTCTACCCCTTAAATCAGAAAAAGAAAATATTTGTGTGTGTGTTTTTCTGCATTTCTGAGATGATCGTATCGTCAAATTCGTTTTCGAAAGCAAACGTTAGTCAGTAAATGTAGTTTTACTCGTT
The DNA here is from genome assembly GCA_943736015.1 of Tridacna crocea. Lineage (NCBI taxonomy): Eukaryota > Metazoa > Mollusca > Bivalvia > Cardiida > Cardiidae > Tridacna > Tridacna crocea. The sequence goes on along the minus strand of OX031056.1, from coordinate 3,703,172 downwards.
GGAAAGGCACATCGTTGACCAGTTAAGGCAATGGTAGAACAAACGCTAGCTCTAGCAGAATTCCTCTCCCATCCACGTCCCTCTCTCTCTCTCTCTCTCTCTCTCTCTCTCTCTCTCTCTCTCTCTCTCTCTCTCTCTTGCTCCTCCATCAGCATGTGGCACGGATGAAAAGCAGCGAGTTCCGTGGCTGTCCCCTCCCCACGAGAAAGTAATGAGATCCAGATACATCCTTCCGTTAGGAAAGACTGACTCCAGAGCTGAATAGTGAATACCCTCGGGACTGACCAGACCCACAAACCCTTCCTTTCCGAGTGAAGTCCTACTTTTGAACTCCCCCACTGCATGTCTAACTTCTACATACATCCTTCCATTTCGAGAACTGCAATTGCATTGACCCCATACCAAGCAATCCCTAGTTTAACCATTTACCAAACAATCCCTGGTGTTTAGGACCCCGTGAAAGAAGCCTTTTGAAAACTTTTGAAACGGGAAAAGGATAAAATGATGGTAACCAGCATTTCTGCATTTCCCATTTTTTTTTTCTACCCAGCTGGAAACAAATTTTACTTTTTGAGTCACGTTTTTATTTTCGTCGGCAAGTGTTTTCAATTTGGAGAGAAAAAATTGTCATTTGGTAAAGAGTTCAACAATGTTTTCTATCCTGCTGGAAAGAAATGTTTGAGTTACGTTTATTTTGTCGTCTGCAAGTGCTTTCAATTTGGAGCAGTCTAAAATTTTGTCATTTGGTTAAGAGTTAACCCTTTACCACACAATGCCGACTTTAGACGACCCTGGAAAAGAAGCCTTTTGAAAACATTGTTGGAAAAGGAGAAAATGCTGGTAACCAGCATTTTCTCCTTTTTCCACAACGTTTTCTACCCTATCAAAGAAAATTTGCACCATTTGAGCCACACTGAAATTGTCGTCTGCAAATACTTTCAGTTTGGACAAGACTAAAATTTTGTCGTTTGGTAAAGAGTTAAAAGAACAGTAAGAAAAATAAACCCTTTGACTTTATTACATTTAAGTTGCGATTGACAAACTGCTTTCATTTCGGACCAGTATAGAATATTGTTGTCTGGTAGAGGGTTTTGAAGAAAAAAAAAATATTATACTGCAAAAAAATTTATCGTGATCTGATTGGTTAACATACCGGAAACATATATCATGTACCCTGGCAAAAACCACGTAAAACCACTTTCCCTTTTGAGTGCCCCGTAAACATCACTACACGTGCAACACAACATCCAAAATGGTGGCGTCGATCGATCACCAGCCTGCACTTTTATGCACCAAACTGCATGTTTTACAGACGTCAGTTTCCACTGACGTCAGTTTTCATTGAATTGGGGCACACAGAGGGGAGTTTCTATTTCGTCAGCATACTCGATTCGTGAAATTATAAAACAGGAGAATTTCGCTTAACGCGCTTTGAAAAGGTAAAACTTTGCAGTATAATAAATTCGTTGCACGGTCAGGTGGCAGGGGACTTGGAAACTTGTTGGCGGCTGTGGTGAATCATGTCGCCACCTCGCCTTCGGCTCGGGGCAACATGATTAACCACAGCCGTGAACAAGTTTCCAAGTCCCCTGCCACCTGACCTAACAACTAATAAAGTCACCATACTCGTTAAATCACGGGGTCGTTTGGTACACCATTTATAGCAGAAATCGTACAGGTTGGGTTGCTAATGTTGATCTAATTGTTTTTAAAAATTATAAATTGCAAATACGTAAAATGACGTATTTCAAGGTTTTCATTGCAAACTACTACTTGTTTGTGTTTTACAGAAGGCGGAGATCAAGATTAAAGAACACAGAATAAGCATTCTGATCTTAGATCTACACTGTCCACTAGTTGATACAAAACTTTTCCACACATCATCCCCGGATGCAACAGAAAACTGTTTGTGACCCTAGGTTCGCGCAGGCTAACCCGAGACGGCACTTTATGACATTAGATTTTGTGCTACAGTGGACTTGCACAAATCAGAAAATTACATAAAACGGAATGTGCCGTTTCGGATTAACCTGCGCGGACTGCGAAGGCTGATCCGAAACGAAACATTACACAAATGTCCGAATGCATCTTTTCGTGTGTTGCAAGTCAATTATGCCAGTGACAAAAGGAAAAAGAAAGGTCCAATCAGCAATGAGATACATGTACATAACTAATTCGTTATCATTGTACGTTCGTACACGGCACCGTTCGCCTGACTGCCCTGCCCAAACCCCGTTTTTGATATCTTTTAATTTGAGAACGAATGGGTAAACGAAGCAAATAATCTTTATATACAAGGAAATTCTATTTGATCCACGATGTTTCAAAAATAATAAAAACACTACAACAACAACAACTATTACTACTACTACTACTAATAATAATAATAATTTTATAAGTCCTTCTGTTCAGTTATCATTTTGGGTATGTTTTGTTCCTGTACCAAACAAAGCTGCTTTTCAACAACAAAAAGGAAAGAGACAGAAGTAAAAACATGGGACTACAAACACTTCTACTGTTGCTACTATGTTTTCAGCCTCTTACAGTACAATTTCCATCATTTGATGCACATGGTGTAGTTTCCAGGAAGCAGAATCGAGAGAGATTAGTAAAAGTTGTAAGAACTTGTTTCTCAATCGATGTAAAATAGGCCTAAATACGTTTGAACGAAACATCTGATACGTACTTATGCAGTGTGCGTTATTTTGAGTGTCTTAAATTTTGTTGTCTTTATAAAAAAGAGAATGAAATAATATGAAGCAGGTTCCATTTACCAAATGAACCTTACAGGGCATGCTCGTTCTGCAAGAGGAAAGCTATTGTCGCAAGTCCATCGCACGTCTTAGTTATACAGCGCAAAAATATCGGACAGTGTAGATCAAAGATCAGACTGCACGTTCTGTGCAGTCTGATTTTTATCTACACTGTCCGGACAAACAATTTGAGTTCCTCCCGAGGACGGGTTATCAGAAAGTATGCTACACATATAACACACTGATCAACGTGAGCCGTGGACACCATGTGTTCTCGGTACACCAGATCGGATTTTTCATGGAAGAACCGGTGGTGGTGTAAGTATTTTCATTTTTGTGGACCTGATTTACCTAGATAGAAATGTTGATTTACAGCAATGTCAAGACGAATGATTGATCTGTTTACATACAAACTAGGGAATAATAATACCATCATCTAAGCGAGCTGTGGCTTTATGAGTAACTGGGGTCTTTTTGTTTTGCAGTTTATTGCCAAATTTTGGACAAAATCCCAAACCATTGTTCATTTTACAACTTTGTATGATAAGATAAATGTATTCCCTATAGGAACACAAAATTTCACTTAGAAATGTCCATCCAAAGCGAAGATATACGTTTTTGAATGGACCTGGGTAGAGGAAAATATGCTAACAAGACACCAATTTTATTTTCAATGTATGCACATGGACACCAGATCAGAAAAAGCTTGGGATAACTAGACACCAACCTTTAAATCATCAATATTTCTGCCTGAAACTCGATGCATGGGCTGTGTACGAAGACTATTTTTGTAAACATTATGTCACTACGGTCCACTGCCTGATAAAGAGCATGTTCAACCCAACTTCATTACTTCTAGCACTTGCTTGTTTGAAATATTTGCAATATTACGGCAATTTACGAACATGTTACGAAGTAGACTTACGATGCTTGATCACAATTGACCGGTCATTGCCTCCAATGTTGGTGCAAGACATGTTCCTTGTTTACAGCGTTTCAGTTTTATGAATGTCGTATTAAGCCATTACCAGGCAATCAGGAGCTTTAATGTCCTTGGGAAAGATGGCTTAGAAAAACATTGTCCCTATTAACTATTCCAAAGAATTTGTAATTCGTGTTTATTACTTTGAGTGCAAGAATTGGTCACACTGGCCAACGTATGTATACGTTAGATCGCCGGCTTTGAGTTAGATTGTACATACACCGAAAACGTTCAGTTCTTTCATTCTTAATGGTATTAAAAACTTTTTTGTAGAACACGCTACATGTCGAATGGAACTATGAAAATTAATTATCTTCAAGATAATGCTTAATACATAATAGACATATTTGTAAACATTCGAGTACTGATAAAGAGGTGAGTTTGTTTTTGAAATTTAATTCTCAGCAACTTGATTACTGACATTTTTTTCACTTGTACAATTTTCACTTTGAGTTTGATACTACCTCTCGATGCTCTAGAACCAACTAAAGACTTCTGCATGGATTAAAAGAGGGGACAGAATCAGGTTAAATTTATATCGCTCAAAGGTACGTAGTGTGCTAGGAAATTATTAGAGAGGTTAAATGCAGCCATGGCAAATTACTAAATGAAATCTTTTCTGAAATTCGTCATACATAAAAATAAACCACGTCTATTTCCTGTTTCGTTTTTCTTTTTTATTTCGCTTTATTTACAAAACTATGACGAAACAGACTGTGTATCAGAACAATTACGCTCGAAGATATAGATTTGACAAACTCTCTGGCAGTCTGAATTTTAAAATCACCACTGTTGGAGGGTCTGATGACCTCTCCAATAAATTTCAGCAATACGAAATCACAGTGAAACCTGGCATGTTGGCCACCGGTATTAAGCAAGCAACCTGAATAAAAAAGCATACATTTAGTTCCCGACAAATAGCAATGCACAGACATTCATCTATATCAAGCAAGCACCTGCCTTTGGCAAGCTCTTTCGACCGTCCCTTTGGTAATTGATTAATATAGGTTGAACTGTAACTATATCTGAGCACTATAATGCTGTACATATTTCCAAGAACTATGTAAGTTTGTAACTATAAAGATAAATATCTCATATATCACGATCACCCAGCATATTGGATGAAATGAAACATTATCAGAGATCATCTGTGTTATTAAATACATGTACATGTATACATTTATTATCAATGAATTTAAAGAGCTGCAAGTACTTTCGCTTTATGACACTAAGAGAAAATAAGCCCCACCAACAAAAGCCTCGAAGGATCGAAGTATCTCGAAAGAAACTTATGGAATCATTCACGTTGATTTTTGTTGATTTCCACTTGGTGGTTTAATTCTGAGGAGAATTCTATTAAATAAAAATTTTAGGAATGAACGCGTAGACGAACAAACGCACGCATATAAATGTATGAAGGGTACAACGCCATTCTAACAGTTGGCCAAGCGGAATTGAAAATTATTTAAACTAAGAATCAGGCCAAATGTGGTAAATAATGTACACACTGTATTAGTTAATAGGGGTTTTTCTTTATGGACAATGTTTTTCTATGCCATCTTTCCCAGGGACATTAAAGCTCCTGATTGCGTGGTAATGGGTTAATTACGCCATTCATTAAACTGAAACGCTGTAAAAAAGGAACATGTCTTGCACCAACATTGGAGGCAATGACCGGTCAATTGTGATCAAGCATCGTAAGTCTACTTCGTAAATTGCCGTAATATTGCAAATATTTCAAAAAAGCAAGTGCTAGAAGTAATGAAATTGGGTTGAACATGCTTTTTATCAGGTAATGGACCGTAGTGACATAATGTTTACAAAAATAGTCTTCGTACACAGCCCATGCATCGAGTTTCAGGCAGAAATATTGATGATTTAAAGGTTGGTGTCCAGTTACCCCAAGCTTTTTCTGATCTGGTGTCCATGTGCATACATTGAAAATAAAATTGGTGTCTTGTTAGCGTATTTTCCTCTACCCAGGTCCATTCAAAAACACATATCTTCACTTTGGATGGACAATTCTAAGTGAAATTTTGTGTTCTTTTAGGGAAAACATTTATCTTATCATACAAACTTGTAAAATGAACAATGGTGTGGAATTTTGTCCAAAATTTGGCAATAAACTGCAAAACAGTAAGACCCCAGTTGCTCATAAAGCCACAGCTCGCTTAGATGATGGTATTATTATTCCGTAGTATGTATGTAAACAGATCAATCATTCGTCTTGACATTGCTGTAAATCAACATTTCTTTCTAGGTAAATCAGGTCCATAAAAATGAAAATACTTACACCACCTCCGGTTCTTCCATGTAAAAATTTGATCTGGTGTACCGAGAACACATGGTGTCCGCGGCTCACGTTGATCAGTGTGTATAAGCTACGCATGACAAAAGGTGATCATAATTTAACCGTACCTGAATGTTTATATCCACATATGGCAATTTCCCGCGGTTTTATAGACATGGCAATTGACGTGAAATGTTTGTTAATTTCATACACCTTGCACTCAAAATGAATCTTAATTCGTTTTCGTCATGCATCAACATACGATATTTTTCAATGTATTTAGATCTATCTGTAGCCAACGGTAACTGTCAAATAATTGTGTATTCAATTATTTGAACTTTATTAGTTCATGGGTTAAAATCTGGAACATATGTATGTTCGAAGTGTAATTTTATTGATTTTACGAGCAAATATCGATTTGAACCTTAAAGGGGGCATTCGGATTTATCAAATAGTTCACTTAATAGAATTTGCCGATTTACGTGAGTCTAACATTTATGCGCGTATTTCCCCCACCCCGTCATGTATTATGTTTAGCTGCCATTCAAGTTTTGTTGGTTAAGTTTTTGCTTTATTGAAAGTTTGAAACCTTTAAAAGAATCATCAGATATTTTCTTTTATACAATCTATTTAGGCCGAGCCCGGTAGCGTGCAGGACTTGAGGACATAGGGTCCAGGGTTCGACCCCTGGCTCGGCCAATCATTCTGTCCAAGGATTGATGATAGCTTCCGCTACTGATTCATTCCTCTCCCACCTAGAACCATTGTTTCGACGATCATGTGGGAAAGCAGCCAGTAGCTTGGAAAGAAAATTATGCAAAAAAACTAGAAAAAAAAAAGCCTCCAGGAACACATGAATAAGTGCACTGGCCGCCGCGATATAACTGAACTTAACTTGAAAACGGCGTTAAAAACAAAACAATCAATGAACCTATTTGGGAAAAATGCTGTTTACCAGCATGTCCTCCCTTTCTCACAATGCTTTAAAAGTTATTTTCATTGATATTCTTAAAACTCGGGACAAAGAGTCGAACATTATTTTAGTCATGCCACTGCGAAAGCTTGCTTATTCGTATTCGCACGATGTTCTTCCCAACCCACTGGCTGCTTTCCCGCATAACCATCGTCAAGACAATTGTCGTGAGAGAGGAATGATTCCTGTCGCAATAACTCTCATCAAATCCCCGGTATAAAATTGGCCGAGCCAGGGATCGAACTCACGACCCCGTTTTCAAGTCCTGCAAGCTGCCGACTGACCTACTAGGGCTCGGGAAGTGTGGTTCAACTGACAGAATTGTTCTTTGATAGAGTATTAAAGATTGTGTTTAAAGGAGAAAATGCTGGCTTCCAAAATTTTCTCCTTTCAGCAAAATGTTTTCAAAAAGCTTGTTCTTTGGGTCGTCTAACTCAGGATTGTGTGGTAAAGGGTTAACTCTTTACCAAATGACAAAGTTTTTAACTCTTTCCCACACAATCCTGAATTTTAACGACCCTGGCGTAGAAAGCTTTTGAAAACATTGTGGGAAAAGGAGAAAATGCTGGTGACCAGCATTTTCTCCTTTTTCCACAATGTTTTCTGCCTTGTAACAGACAAATTTTATCGTGAGAGTCACATTTAATTTGTCATCTGCAAAAACTTTCAATTCGGGTAAGTCTAAAATTGTGTCATGTGGTAAAGAGTTAAATGACCGTCAAATATTAATTTTTTGCAGACGTTGTTATTAGAAGTGTCTAAACTGTTGGTACTTGTCTTGGAAAGGACAGAAAACATTGTGGTATGCAGTAGAAAATGCTGAACAACAGCATTTTCTCCATTTCCCACAATATTGTTAACAGCCATCTCTCTCAAGGTCGTTTAACTCTTTACCAAACGTCAAAATTGTAAGACATTTCCAAATTGAAAGCATTTTGCAGACGACAAAATAGACATGACTTCAGAATAGAAATTTGTTTTGGGAATGGTAGAAAACAATGTGGGAAAAGGAGAAAACGCTGGCTACCAGCATTTTCTCCTTTTCCAACAATGTCGTCAAAAGAACTGTTTCTCAGAGTAGTTAAAAGTCCGGATTGTGTGGTGCAGAGTGAAAGTTGAGATTGCTGCGTAAAGGATTATAACAATTATAAAATTCACGAACACACATACCGTTACATCTTCGCCAGCCAAGTTTACGATCACTACGTGGATCTTACCTTGGCGGATTGAGCTTGATTTTTACAATCCCCCCGATACGCCTTTTCATTGGATGCAGCCAGCTCTAGCTGCATCGAATAAAATCGCTCGTAGCATTTCATCTTTGATAAAAATAGAACACGGTACGTGGATCTTACCTTGGCGGATTGAGCTTGATTTTTACAACCCCCCGATACGCCTTTTCATTGGATGCAGCCAGCTCTAGCTGCATCGAATAAAATCGCTCGTAGCATTTCATCTTTGATAAAAATAGAACACGGTCTCTACCTTTCGAATAATAGGTAAAACATGAAAACCCACGCGCATGTCTGCTTATCGCTTCATGTGTATTCGTAAGCGGTTTGTAAAACGATATTTCATTTGCTTTTAGAAACATGATGTAAAGGGGAGTAATAACCAGCATCCAATAGAGGGCGCATCGCAGAAATCTCGAAATCGGGCTCAATCAGCCAAGGTAAGATCCACGTAGTGATCGTAAACTTGGCTCGCGAAGATGATACCGTTATTGAGTCCCGTACTTGTCATTCATATCTGAGCCATACTCTGTAAAAAGGGGACTTAATGCATCAGCAAAAAATATCGACCCAGGTCAGCCTGCGCAGTCCACGCAGGCTCACCTGGCCGAAACCTTTTGCTTTCCATGAATTTTGTGTATGTCTAAGGACCATTCCACTGCACAATTTAATAATTTGTCGGAAAATATTAATATAATCAATCCCAAATGATTTACTAATCCTTTACTCCATAGATACTCATTTCTGCGCATTGCTTGTAGGAGCCTTTGGAAAACATTTTGGCAAAAGGTGAAATTGCTCGTTACGAGCAATTTCACCTTTTGTCACAATGTTTTCTATGCCATCAAAAGGTGTCATATACACATAAGAAACGGCTTCATCCTTGCTGTTATTCTGGGGGTCATTTAGATTTACCATAGAAATGCCTTATGGGGTAAGGGGTTAACTTGCACTGTATAATGCTTCACGAAGATGCCTTAAGCGCCCTTTTGCCAGAGTACAGATCATTTCCAAATGACAAAATCCGTGCTCTATGAACAAAGGCTTAATGCATCTGCAGTCCGCACAGTCTGATCTGGGCCGAAACGTTTTGCTTTGGGTAAATTTTCTGCTTATCAAAGGACCAGTGTATCCCATGATTCAGTCAGTTGTTAACAATTATCCTGCAAAATAACTAAAATTAGATTTTTAATTCGATACAAATAACACAAATATTGCTGCTTCAAAGTTATGTTTTGGGGGAACAATATCTCCTTGTCGGACAGTGTAGATCCAAGATCAGACTGCACGTTCTGTGCAGTCTGATCTTAATCTACACTTTCTGTGAAAGGTATGCGAGTCGCGCTTGGCAGGCAAAGGGTTAAACGTAAGGGATACTAGGGATCCACAATTATGCATTATCTCCCGCTAGATGGCATTCTATAAATACTCATCTATCTAATTTGGGCATCCTGGGTACAGAACCGAAACACTTTCCTACGCGACAACCCCACGGCGGGAAATCACGTGACACAACAACAACAACAATGACCGTTATTTGAAAAAAATTCCCCGACTTCAGGTAAGAAAATCTTCAATAAATCCGTTAATACATGACCGATTGGAATTTGGTTTGAAGCAGAGAAGGCGGAAGGACTCCAGGGATTTGCTTGATGTGTTAGATTTTTTTTAAACAACTCCTGATAAAAAAGTTATTGACGAGCAAACAAAGTTTTTACCCTGGATAATTTGTTTGCTCGTCAATAACTTTTTTATCAGGAATTGCTTAAAAAATCTAACACATCAAGCAAATCCCCGGAGTCCTTCCGCCTTCTCTGCTTCAAACCAAATTCCAATCGGTCACGTATTAACGGAATTACTGAAGATTTTCTTACCTGAAGTTGGTGATTTTTTCAAATAACGGTCATTGTTGTTGTTGTTGTGTCACGGTTACTTTGAATTTCAAACTAAAATAACGTTTATACCCTACCCAGTAAAACGCTACCTCATGCAATTCACTCAGCTATGATCAGCAGTTTAGAGAAATCTGGAGCTAAAGCAGGTCTCATTTCTCCTCAAACGTATTGATAAAAGCTTTTTTCTGTATTGCTACTTTATATAGCGTAATATTACAGTCTGCCCGCTTTTGGGGCTAGTGATGCGTCATATAAGACAGTCGAATCTTCGACATGCGCAGACAACGACAATTATGTGATGAATCGCTTTGTATCTTGGATCACAGGGACGCACTAAGCCCCCTTTAGCCAGAGCATGACGTATTTACAAGGGTCAGGCTCCAGGAAAATGGGGCTTAAGGCATCGCTGTGATCCATGGCGTCGAGCAAGCCATCACATATTTCCGGATCCACAATAGCCACTTTTCTTTTCAACAACCTACTAAAATCAATGATGTACAACTCCTCTGACATACGTTGTCTGTGAATGTCACATTCTTCGAAGATTCGACTGTTTTATATGACGCATCACTAGACCCGAAAGCGGGCAGACTGTAATATTTCGCTGTAAAAAGTAGCAATATTGCAGATAGCTTTTATCAATACGTTTGAGGAGAAATGAGACCTGATTTAGCTTCAGATTTCTCTAAACTACTAATCATAGCTGAGTAAATTGCACGAGGTAGCGTTTTATTGAGTAAACGTTTATTTTAGTTTGAAATTCAGTGTAACGGTTGTCGCGTAGGAAAGTAGTTCGGTTCTGTACCCAGGATGCCCAAATTATATAGATGAGTATTTATAGAATGCCATCTGAAAGAGTAGAAAACATTGTAGGAAAAGGAAACAATACTGGATATTGGTATTTCTCCTTTTCTCACAATGTTTACAAAAGGTTTTATGCAGGACCGTTGAAATTCGGAGGTGTGCTGTACGGGTCACATCAATACTCCCAAAACGCAAATTGTTTTCTGCTGATTTCAGTCACATATTGATATTGCAACGTCAATTTTTTTAAGCCAAAAGAATTTCGACACTTAAAATAAAACCGATTCGGCCCAGGATCAGACTGCTTGTTTTGTACAGTTTGTTACTGGTCTATTGACTGCATAATTATTATAATGATCCAATAGTACAACAAATTCAATCTTATTTAGAAATAAAGACAAAAAAAAAAAAAAATGCAATGTAATGAAATCTATGCTAACTAAATTGAAATTATTTTTCGAGAAAGAATTAAAAAAGACGAAACTGGGAAGATAATGGTTTTTACACATCTCTTTAAAGTTTTCACTGATGCAAATAATATACACGTTCATGTATAAAAATGATAAATACAGTCATTATATATTTGGACAATGTGTAAAAACAGGATCCAGGTTTAACAAAACAGTATAGAGAAGGTTATCATGTCATCAGTTCTTATCTTCCCTTTATCCGTTGCTAAATCTTTTCACCCAGTCTTAAAATCTCACTTAGCTCGATACAGCATTTTTATACAAAAATTAACGATAGTGTCGTTTTTAAACTAAAATGGACGCAAGATCTCAATTTAACAAATGTAAACGAATACTTTGATCATAATCACAACAAAACATAGAATACTTCAAGACGTTATAGATTTTTTTCTTGCAATTCATTTTTATGTTATTTAGCGTCAAAAAAGGCGCAAGAGCAAATTTCTTAAACCTTTCTATAGAAATAAGAAGGAGAATAGGTCAGTAACTTTAAATCAAAATGGACGCAACTTCCCATTTTGCTACAGGAATTAAAATTATATTGAAGTAAAGTAGAGATATCACAGAATACTTCAGGACGTTATAGATTTTAATCATTTTAGAAGAAAAATGTGTTTTAGTGGATCAAAAAAATCCTATATGACAGGCCGTTATTGGAAATCCTTTCGGACCAGATAATCCATAAGTTCCAAGGAGAGTAACTCTTGCTCGACCTGCAGCTGAAAGTTGGGGATGAGCGGGAGATAATGCTCTGACATACAGACAATTGACCAAAAGCGAAAAGTATCGGCCCAGGTCAGCCTGCGCAGACAGCGCAGGCTGACCTGGGCAGATACTTTTCGCAGATCCATTAAACCCCCTTTTTTACAGAGTATGGATCATATAATATGTATAGCGGTACCAGGTCTAGGTAGTAACTCGCACGTGATACTAAACCTGCCGGAATGTTATATCCAAGGAGCACCAACAACCCTATATTAACCGATATTTTGAACTTGCCACGTGTTCGAAAAATTGAGACTTTACCAAAAATCATGATAGTGCTGAAAATCAATTATACTAAGAAGAAACAGAAAAGGCAACACCTAACGGACTCGTTGTCTGCGCATGTCATATTCTTCGAAGATTCGACTGTCTTATATGACGCATCACTAGCCCCAAAAGCGGGCTGACTGTAATATTACGCTCTATAAAGTAGTAATGTAGAAAACGGCTTTTATAAATACGTTTGAGGAGAAATGAGACCTGCTTTAGCTCCAGATTTCTCTAGACTGCTGATCATAGCTGAGTAAATTGCACGAGGTAGCGTTTTATTGAGTAAACGTTTATCTAAGTATGAAATTCAAAGTAACGGTTGTCGCGTAGGAACGTGGTTCGGTTCTGTACCCAGGATGCCCAAATTAGATAGATGAATATTTATAGAATGCCATCTAGCGGGAGATAATGCTAACGGACTGATTTACAAAGTGTCTAGTGGCAAACATTGTATCTTTAGTCGTAGTAAATAGGCCTGTGAATGGGAAAATATGAGCCCACAGAATAGACATGTGGACATTTGGACCAATCAAAAAATGGTATTCATTTATTCGTGACGAAAAGCAAGAAGCAGGCCAAAATTCGAGACAATTCTAATGAGTGCCAACAACAAAGGGTTTAGTGGAGAAAAATTAATATTTTCAATTTTGAAATCAATATCACTGCCATTTCAGCCTGTGTTTTCCTAACAGGCTGACTTAAGGTAGCACCATTCTAGTGGAAAACAGCTATTTCCACTATAATCTTATCCTAAAAAATTTCTTTCATTAAAAACTAGCATATAGTATTACTTTAACCGAGCCACTTTTTCCCTTTTTTTCCTTCTTAGAATTATCTCTTATTTATCTAAAATCACTATATTCTATCACAAAGGGAGATAATAATTACCTCCTTTTACAGAAAACTCACAAAAGTATCAACAAATAATTTCAAATAGATATCAAGAGAAGCGTTAGGATGGTAATAACTAAGCATGTTCTCTGCATGTCTATGAGCCAGTTTGCCGCATGAATTAGTAGGTTGTTGGACCAAATGGATTTTAAGGATTCATAAAATTTTACGTGAAAACTGTCTTGGTAATGAGTGTCAAGGCGATGCATCACAGCCTCATTTGTAAACAGGAACACATCTCATCCAAAGATCAATGCTTTTCTTTCTTTGTTTAGTATCCATCGCTTCCTCTATGGTGTCGTTACAGGAGAAAATGATCCTTTTACGAGCGATGTTTGGACATTTTATGATGGAGCCATGCACGTGATTTTTACAAAACGCGCGCGTTTCGTGAATTTACAGGTACACGTAGGCACCACGTTTGTTCCACGTTGCAGTCGCAATCTGACATTGCTTCATTCCTTGCCGAGTTGCCGTAGCGAGCAGTTCGTTCGAGCCAAGTGAATCAAGAAACGCCGAATCTTCTGTCAACCTGAGCAGGAAGTTCCTTCAAGCTATAAGAAAAGTAAGTTTTTTTTATGCCTTTATGGCGTGAAATATGATTTTTTTTATGTCCCTGTCGACATTTCATGATAATATTGTTGGGACGCGTTAACGCGCTGGAGACCTTTTAAGTTTGAACTTCAAGTTTGAATGTGTGGGAAACGGAAGCCATTTACTTGCTACAAGTATTTGCGCCTTTTTTCCAAAGAATTTCTTAAGTCGGACAAGGCATTGGAGCATACCTTCAAGCCCAGGTGTGTTAGTAAATAAGTAGACTAGAACGTCTGAACAACCTTCGCTTTTTACGGTCGGGGTTCCTCGAGGCTCTTGACTATTCTGTATTTTGGACTTGTACAAATGGAAGGATTTATAGGCGATTGAAATGCGGCTAAAATGGTGAACTTCGTCTTTCAATGGGTACAAAACACTGTGGTAAAAGTAGATAGTGTTTACCACGATTTTTCTCCTTTGCCCACATGTTTTCAAAAGGCTTCTTTCCAAGGCTCGTTTAAACTTGGGATTTACGGGTGATAAAGAGCTGAACATTGTAGGAAAATGTACAGTTGCGTGATGCAAGCATTTGCAAATCTCGCTGTTTTCAGTGTCTTTTAAAGACATGCTGCTATTACCTGAACAGTTTGCCATTTGTAAAAAAAGGGTCACACCTTTCCAGTTCAGGTTTTGAGTAGTTTCTAGAAATTCTCCATACATAGGTCTGAGATCTTGGCAAATTAACTCTTAAAACAATGTCAGCCTTTCAAAAACCTGAGAAAAAGCTTTTGAAAACCTTGTAGGAAAGGGAGGAAATGCTAGTCACCAGCAATCTCTCCTTTCCCCACAGCTTTCTTCCCTTTCAAAGATTGTTCAAATCAGTGGGGCCACATGTCATCTGCAACCACTTTGAGTGAAACGGGTCCAGCTTGGCTCAGTGGTGTATTTGTAAAAAAGCATCAACCCAGGTCGGCCTGCTTAGTCTCAACAGGCTAACTTAGGCCAACACTTTTTTTTTGCCTCTGGTCAATTTATTTTGCAATTCAGAGGACCAGTGTACCTAGTGATGCAGGTGATTGTTGGAGAAAATGGATTTAATTTACTACACAATCCCGACTTTTAACAACCCTGAGAAAGAGGCCTTTTAAAGACATTGTGGGAAAAGGAGAAAATGCTGGTTACCAGCATTTTCTCCTTTTCCCGCAATGTTTTCTACCCTTCCCATAAGGAATTTCGATTTTCAAGTCGTATTCGTTTTGTTGTCCGCAAATCCTTTCAATTTGGACAAGTCTATAATTTTGTTGTTTATTAAAGAGTTAATGGGTCTACAATTGAGATGACTTACTTGGTATCATGCATTAAGCCCCTTTTTGCCAGAGCACACAGCCCTGATTTTTAACTACCTCAATAAGCCTTCAGAAAACATTGTTGGAAAAGCAGAAAATGCTGGAAACGATCGTTTGAAAAATGCTTGAATTTTATTCCGTAAATTGTTTTAATATTCGGAGAGTCTAAAATTTTGCAGTGTGCTAAAGGGTTACAATAGAGTATAACCTGCATCTAATATAGATGTATGTAGGTTTCATGTGGATCATCTTTGCGAGCCAAGGTTACGATCACTACGTGGATCATACCTTGGCTGATTGGGCCTGATTTCGTGATTCCTGCGATGCGCCCTCTATTGAATGTTTATTACCCCCCTTTACATATTTCTAAAACCAAATGAAGTATTGTTTTACAAACCGCTTACAAATACACATGAATCGATAAGCAGACATCCATGTGGGTTTCCACGTTTACCTTCTATTCGAAAGGTAGAGACCTTGTTCTATTTTTATCAAAGATGAAATGCTACAAGTGATTTCATTCGTTGCAGCTAGTGTTGGCTGCATCCAATGAAAAAGTGTATCGGGTGAATGTGAAAATCAAGCTCGATCCGCCAAGGGTAGATTTACGTAGTGAATCGTCGGTCTTGGCTTGCGAAGATGCATGTGGATAAGCAATTTGCAAATTACTTTTCCATCTCGGCTGAGTCTGCTCTTTTTACCTCTGGGGGTTCCATAAGGTATAAAGCAAACATCATTACAAACAACTTTAGTGAAATTCAGTAAAACTGCTTTTGTGCCAAGTTTTCCCATCATGCCATTGCACTTATGTGGACTTTTCAAGTCCAAGAGTTGTAGTGCAGTAAAGGGTTAACTCTTTACCACACGACAAAATTTTAGACTGGTTCAAATTGAAAGCATTTGCAGACAACAAAATAAAGGTGACTGAAAAAATGAAATTTGTTCTGGCAAGGGTAGAAAACACTGTGGGAAAAGGAGAAAATGCTGGTTACCAGCATTTTCTCCTTTTGGTACAGTGTTTTCAAAAGGCTTCTTTCTCAGGGGTGTCAAGAGTAGGGATTGTGTGGTAATGAGTTAAAGGGTTAAAACATGCACACAAACAAAATTCTGGTACTTCCAACTTCTCTGCTTACCCTTTTATTAATTGGTGAAGTATTTAAGAATATGACGATGCCATTTACTCCAGCTCATCTGTCTTGATTTCATCAATAGGTTGGCTGTTTTGAAAGCCAATTTTCTCCGAGAAAAAAGCTAGGTAGATTTTATTGGCAGGGGAGTGTCAAAAAGGGACATTGACCCTCTCCCAAACAATCCCTGGTTTTTGTAGGTCTAGAATAGTAGCTTTTTGCAAACATTGTGCGAAAGGGAGAAAATGCTTGTTACCAGCATTTTCTCCCTTTCCGACAATGATTTCTACCCTATCATAGAAAGACATCATCTTTTCAGCAAGAGTTGAATTGTCGTCTGCAAATGCTTTCAATTTTGTCTAGTCCAAAAGTTTGTCATTTGGGAAAGGGTTAAAGGTGGCCCTTCAGATTTTGGGACGAAAATTTTACAAAAGTGAAAAAAATCATCCTTATAGTCCCAAAGCCTTTTAATTTTCATTCATAAAACCCCAGTAGTCGAAAACCGTCCGACAACACGAGAAATTAGAGATTTACTACGGCCCAGGTTGACACCAACGGGAGACACATTCTATTTTTAGATAATCAATTCGCTCATTTACTTACAGGAATACACAGAAGAAGCTTTAAACATAGCGTCAGAAGAAGACATTATGGAAAATAATTGTTACATGTTTGTTATGATAGTGAATTTAAGCGTTGTGAGTCATGTGCCACTCACTTGACATTCCCACAATGCTTTATTGATTTTTGACGCGAAATCTAAAAATAGCTTAAGAGGCTACGTAGCCTTTTAACCCATTACCACACAATCCCTACTTTTGATGCCCCTGAGAAAGAAGCCTTTTGAAAACACTGTGGGAAAAGGAGAAAATGCTGGTAACCAGCATTTTCTCCTTTTCCCACAGTGTTTCTACCCTTCCTAGAACAAATTTCAATTTTTCAGCCATCTTTATTTTGTCGTCTGCAAATGCTTTCAATTTGGACCAGTCTAAAATTTTCTTGTGTGGTAAAGAGTTAAGGGAATACCATCAAAAAAATTTTTTTTTGTAATTTTATGAATCTTAATTATTGATTATTTGTATTATTTTTTCATGTGAATTTCAGTGATATATATATTTTTTAATTTGGTGAGATGTAAAAATTCTAAATACCCACCTTTAAGCAAATGATTTTTTTTTTCTTTCAGAAAAACACTTAAGATGTATACCATTTTCCTGATGGCTTTGTATTTTGGTAGTATAGCAGCACTATCAAGAACAAATTTCAGTAAGTTTTTTTTTTTAGCACTTCGGAGCACAAGTGCTCATGATGAACTGTGGTCAGTGTCCGTTGACCTTACCATTTGTCATGTGTTAACGGTATTTGTTAACAATTACACACATGTATTTGTCAGAGCTCCAGATAAGAGGGAATGATGGTATTCTGAATCCATTCTGAATGGGGTTTAGTACAGAAAAATTGATATTTTCAACTTTGAAATCAAAATGACTCATCTGGATTCCTGAATATGTAGATAATTTCATTGAGAAATATTCATTCTTTTTAGCCTCCTGAGCAGAGTGATGGTGGCTTTACCCTGTGCACTCTCTTGAGGGCTACATTTCAATCTGATATTAATGAAACTTTGATAGAATAATTGTCGTTATACCTTAAACGAATTGAAAATAAGTCATGTTGGGTCAAAAATTGTGTAATCGGGCCAAATCTTTATTACAAAATGAACATTAATTCAGCACTATAAACAGTGCAACGAAAGCATAGTAAAATCTGTTATTCCATATAGGGTGATATCATTCCATATATAGGGACGTTATTCTATATAAAGTAAGCAATTCATTCAATGGAACATAATCTGCATTCACATTTTCACTCAAGTATGAACTTAATTTTCCTTTCATAAGAGTAAGTAATCCAAATCTTCTTTCTTTTGTGGTTTACCATTTAATAAACCATGGTTGTGAGTTATGAGGCACAAATAAACCATGAGAGTGATTAGTCAGACCAAATCCTTAAAACTGTTTTCAGAAACCTAGCATGCACTCCAAAGGCCACATTTTCAGGCTAGTAATTAAAGTTGGGTCAGAATGTATATCTTTGATATCTTGGACAAGTTTGATAGTTTGACATGTTGGTTAAAAAATTTAGGTCACCTGTTAAAAAAAATAAAACATGCGTATGTTCTAGAGGCCATATTTTTAACTGAATGCTATGAAAATCCTTTTAAATATTTGTCTTCATAATATGCTACAGTTTAAGAAAGGGTCATGTCGAGTCAAAAACTAGGTCACACGGTCAAACCTTGGAAAAACCTTGATGAAACATGGCAGGGATGTTCTTCGGGTGAAGCTCTACAAAAGCCATTAAAAAAATTGAATTCCACTCATATCTGTTTCCATGGCAACCAAATGGAAAAAATACCAAAGTCTTTGAAAATCTTCTGTGAAACTAGAAGGCGTAGAGCTTTTGATATTTGGTATGTAGCATCTTCTAGTGGTCCTGTACCAAGTTTGTTCATATGATGTGCCTGGGTTCAAAACTGGCCCTGCCACAGGGGATATAAGGTTGAACATATAAACAAAGACAGAAAACTTTGAAATTCTTCTTTGCTGAAACTGGAAGGGGTAGAGCTTATATATTTGGTATGTAGTGAACCTGTTCTAGGTTTGTTAGCCCACTTGAACACATGTTCAGTGAATTCAAAATTGGGTCATCTGAGGTCATAAACTAGGTCACTTGAAAATTTGTTAATGTTTCTCTGGAGTCAATTATAAATGAATTTGGGTCAAAAGGGGTCACTAGGTCAAATTAAAGAAAATTTAACTGTAGGGCTTTCAAGAGGCCACATTGTTCATTTGATTTGAAAATTGGTAAAAATGATGAAATCCTCTAAATTGGGTCACCTGGGGTCATAATCTAGGTCACTAGGTCAAATGCAAGAAATACCTTAAAGGGCAAATTCTAAAATATTTTGACCAGACTTTTTTTCTTTTAATCAGCTGCAAATGATGTCGGTCAAACATGTACAAGACATTTTTCATAAATACCACCTTGCAGCATGCCATAAACCACGGCCCAATGGTCACGCTGATATATGGCTCTAAAAATGGTACATGGCTTACTTCCCCTATTTGCTCATCTTCCATGCATGTGTGACTTCATTGTCGAGTCAGTCTGTGTATACAGTCAGTAGAAATAAAGTAAGAATGTGGATGATTGTTCGCAGATATCCAAATATCAACTGAGAATTGAGCCGAAAAAATGGTAAATTGTGCAGGCTATGGCTGCAACGTCGATTCGGGAACTCGTAGAACTTATATTTTCAATTTTTGTACCCCCTGTGAAAGTTTACCACCAGATTTTCAGCCCAGGGGGTAAGTGTACCCTTGAAATAAAAAGCTAGTGTAAACACTAAAGCTATTTTGGGAAAAAGAGAAAATTCAGTTTCAGCGTTTTCTACCCATGTAGAGGTAAATGCAGCGTCACATTTCATTTTTGTCTGCAAAGTGATTTTGTACAAGCCTATGAATTCGTTGTTTCATAAAGAACTAGAGAAAAATTGAATCTGGTGTATTTCTTGCATTTTTCAGCATGCGACCCATATGGGACTATCTACCTTAAAAATCCAGATCCGTTTACATTTACACATGCCCATGCTGTAGATTACAAGCTGCTCAACAATGAAAATTACTCTGTGTCCAACACACAGTGTAAAGTGACCATTGTGGACGATGTCAGTCCTAAAATTCTGGTCGAGCCCAATGACCAAGGATTCTGCGGAATGGTTTGTCTATTTTTACTCTTTACCAAATGACACAAATTTAGACTGGTCCAAATTCAAAGGATTTGCAGACAACAAATTAAATGTCACTGAAAGGATGATTTTTGTTTTTGATGGGGAAGAAAACGTTGTGGGAAAAGGAGAAAATGCTGGTTACCAGCATTTTCTCCTTTTACCACATTGTTTTCCGAAGGCTTCTTTCTCAGGGTTGTTTAAAGTCGAGACTGTGTGGTAAAGAGTTAAGTGTTCTCTATACCCCCACAAAACGAATGTTTTTTGGGGAATACTGCCTGGAATCAGCCTGTCTGTCCACCTGTCTGTGTCTGTATACAAAATACTAGTAAACTTGTGACGCAAGCTCCTCCTGCACTTTTCCTTTAATTGTATTGAAACTTTGTATATATATTGATCATATAATGAAGGTTTGCAAGACACAATTTTCAAGTGTCAACCCTAACTGGTTAAGGAATTATCTCTCCTTGAACTTGACACTGTTTTTTTTCCTTAACATCCATCTCATCTGTCTATAAAATACTCATTTTGTGTCACAAACTCCCACTAGTTTTCCTGCAATTGTGATTGGACTTAAATTTCAAGACTTTAGTATGGACTCCTCTTGGTTGAGGAAAGATTTCCCCTCGGACAAGTTGGAAAATTGGTCAAATATGGTCAAATGTTTGAAAAACTTTGTGTACGCTCCAGAGACTACCTTTATGGTCCAAAACTCTTGACAGTTTGCATTGATACAATCTTGGACTGAAAATGGGTCATGTCAGGTCAGAAAGTAGGACACTAGGCCAAATCTTAGAAAACCTTGTGTACAGAGGCAGCATTTTGAGTCGGTCTTGAAAATTGGTTGGAATGTTTTTGGTAATATATCTCCACAGAGTTTGAAAATTGGTCATGTTGGAGTCATTTCTTAGAAGTAGCTGATGTACACTCCAAAGGCCACATTTTCAGATAAAAACTATTGAAAATTGGTCAAAATAGTTGTCTTGATAATATCTAGGACGACTTTTGAAAATGGGTTGTGTGGGGTAAAAAATTTGGGCACTAGATCAAATCTTAGGAAAACTATTAAGCTCTCGAGGCTATATTCTCAGTCCAGTGCTCATTAAACTTGGTCGGAATGGTTGCATTTATAATATCTTTGACTTTACAAGTCTGAAAATGGGTCTTGTGGGGTCTAAAACTAGGTTACTAGGTTAAATCTTAAAAAAAATTTAATTGGACTCTAGAGGTCACATTTCCAGTGCAATACTCGTGAAACTTGTAATGTTATGACTTCTTGGCCAAGTTTGAAAATGGGTCACATTGGGTAAAAACTAGGTCGCCAGCCCAAATCTTTAACAATAGCTTGTGTAGCTCTGGAGTCGGCATTATCTGTCTAATACTTACTGAAAATTAGAATGTTATTCTTGAAGATCAATATGATGAAATTGAGAAAGGATTACATTGGGGGTAAAAAGCTAGGTTTCTAAGTCAAATCTTGGAAAAACCTTGTGTTCACTCTTGAGGCCACATTTTCTGTCCAGTACTAACAAAATGTGATCAGAATCTTGTGTTGATAACGTCTACAATGGGAGAAATTGGCTATGTTTGGCTGAAAAATAGGTCAGAGGGAAATTCTAGAGAAAGCTTGTGAAAGCTAGAGAAAGCCAAGTTTTCACCCATAACCAGCGCTTTCTCCTTTTCCACAATTTTTTCTACCCTTCACAAAACAAATTTCAAATTTTTAGTCTCAGTTTTTGTCGTCGGCTAACAATTTTGATTTGGACCAGTTTAAAATTTTGTTGTCTCAAGTATTTAAATTTGTCTGCTTGTCCAAGTACCACTTTACCTCCTAGTTGGTAGTCAGACTACATGAGTTTTATTATCCTTTATTATGTGATGCCTAGCTTGGTATAGTGCATCATGAAACGTTTTTGCCAGAGGGCTGTTCATTTATATATACCATGTTTTTTTTAGGGTCGTACTATCTTGGTTACGCTGTCAAATACTTCCCTCAGTAATAACCTTATTGCATCTGTGCCCTTTAAAGAGTTGTTCCTAGCCCGATGCATCCCTATACCAAGTGAAGGAATCAAGGTCAACGTTACACAGGATTTGCATGCTATGTAAGTATAGAGATAATGTCTTACAGTTGAGTGTGCAAAAATGCCTTTCGCAAAAATATTGCGTACAGAAAACTCTTATTTGCAAAATAACATGCACAAAAAAGCTAAAAAAAAAAAAATCCAGACATGACAACTTTGTCTATAAAAGTATCAGAGATGGAAACTTTGTGGCCTAAAATGGTAAATATGCCATGCAAGATTGCCAGAGGTAAAATGATAGATCTGTTGAATCTTAATAAGATGACTAATATTTGTACAAAATGGCAGCATTTCAAGACGGTGAATGTGGCTGAAATGAGGGGTTTTGTAGTGGAAAGGGTCGTGAAAGGATGAAAATGCTTGCTAAAAAATTATGTAGGTTGCTGCCATGATTTGATTGAATAATATTGCAATCGGTGTAAAACACCATTTAACCCTTTACCACACAATCCCTACTTTTGACGCCCCAAAGAAGCCTGTAGAAAACACTGTAGGAAAAGGAGAAAATGCTGGTAACAAGCATTTTCTCCTTTTTCCAGTGTTTTCTACCCTTCCCAGAACAAATTTCAATTTTTCAGTCACCTTTATTTTGTTGTCTGCCAATGCTTTCAATTTGAACCAGTCTAAAATTTATTCGTGTGGTAAATAGTGTTAATCAGTTAATCTCAAAATGTGTGAACAAATCCCTAAAATTTACGAGAGCGTTGGCTGGTGTAACGGAGACAGATGTGGTTTTGCATTAACTCCTTACGACGCAAGAAAATTTTAGACTGGTCCAAATTGAAAGTATTTACAAACAACAAAATATATTTGACTGAAAAATTGAAATTTTGCTTGGGATGGATAGAAAACATTGTGGGAAAAGGAGAAAATGTTGGTTACCAGCATTTTCTCCTTTTCCAACAATGTTTTCAAAAGGTTTCTTTCTCAGGGTTGTTAAAAGTCGGGATCATGTGGTAAAGAGTTAAGGCATGTGGGAAAGTTGGTGGCTCGGTAAAAATATTGTGCAAAGCACTAGTCACAGAGACAGCAGGAAGGCATGGATAGGTGCAGTGCCAGATACAATATAACTGAAATGGTGTTGACATAAAACTCAAACTATCAATCTAGTAACCCTCTGCTATACACCAACCCAACTTTTAACGACCCTTGCATAGAAGGCATTTGTAAAGTTTAACATTGTGGGAAAAGGCGAAAATGCTGGTAACCAGCATTTCCTTTTCCACAATGATTTCTACTTTAACCCTTTACCCCATAAGGCATTTCTATGGTATCTCTAACTGACCCTAAGTAACAACAAGGAAGAAGCTGTTTCCTATGTGTATATGACACCTTTTGATAGCATAGAAAACATTGTGGCAAAAGGTGAAATTGCTCGTGACGAGCAATTTCACCTTTTGCCACGATGTTTTCCAAAAGCTCCTACAAGCAATGCGTTAAAATAAGTATCTATGGAGTAAAGGGTTAAGACGTCAATCACTGTTTGAGCAACATTCAACTCATTACCAAACGACAATATTTTACGCTTGTCCATATCAAAAGCATTAAATTCTGCAGATGACAAAAGTGACTGAAAATTTGAAATTTTGTTTGTGAAGGGTAGGAAACATTGTGGGAAAAGGAGAAAATGTTGGTTACTAGCATTTTCTCTTTTTCCCACAATGTTTTCAAAAGGCTTCTTTCTTAGGGGCGTCAAAAGTAGGGATTGTGTGATAATGGGTTAATTGTCTGCAAATGCTTTCAGTTTAGTCAAGTCCAAAATTTATAGAGGATGGTCGCATGGAAAGTTTTAAGGGTAAACCATTAAGCCGCTAAACAACTGAAATGAAATTCTCAATTCGATGAAATGCTTCTGCTGACACTAGCAAATGACAATAATTTTTTTCCTATTGACATGTCTGATGCATGACCAAAAAGGTCTGGGGGTACCTGTTAACCCTTTATCAAATAATCCCTGGTTTTTACAACCCAGAGGAAGCTTTCTGAAAACATTGTGGGAAAAGGAGAAAATGCTGGTAACCAGCATTTTCTCCTCCTCCCACAATGTTTTCTACTCTTAACCCATTACCACACAATCCCTACTTTTGACGCCCCTGAGAAAGCTTTTAGAAAACATTGTGTAGATTACTATTACTACACATTCCTGTAATACTTTAACCCTTTACCCCATAAGACATTTCTATGGTGTCTCTAATAGACCCGAAATAACAGCAAGGATGAAGCTGTTTCTTGTATGTATGACACCTTTTGATAGCATAGAAAACATTGTGGCAAA
Source organism: Tridacna crocea (assembly GCA_943736015.1). NCBI lineage: Eukaryota > Metazoa > Mollusca > Bivalvia > Cardiida > Cardiidae > Tridacna > Tridacna crocea. The sequence goes on along the minus strand of OX031056.1, from coordinate 3,678,691 downwards.
AGGTGAACTTTCACCTTTTGCCACAATGTTTTCTTCTAAAGACTCCTACAAGCAATGCGTAGAAATGAGTATCTATGGAGTAAAGGGTTAATGTAATATGTCGATGACCCATGGGGGAAAAAGTTTTGGTATCCAACATTTTTTTTTCCTTTTTCCTGTTTTCTACCATACCAGAGACAAGTCTGATTTCTGACACTTTCTTGCCCGTGAAGGCTTCCAATTTTTGACGATCTTTATCTCTCATCATCTGATAAAACGTTGAACACGACCAATTCTGTTTTCAGGGATACATTTGATGATGTCCCAGTAGATTACGACATTGAGGATTTCAGCGAAAGTCCAAATTTCGTCGGACATGTTCGAAGCCGTATTTATCCCTGTTGTACATTTAATGAACACACAACACAGCAGACTTCAGCTTTTGTAGGAACCCACCTTCTCTGGACGCTTGATGTTTCCAGTTGAGTAGAACCTCTTCCCTCTTTCAATTCAATTTAGATTTGTTTTACTTTCAAAAATGAAGATTGTCCCAAAACAGTTCCTGGTCCAAGATCATCTCAACATTTTAGTACATCAGTGTTCAATCTAGCTTTGCTTTAACCCTTTACCACACAACCACAACTTTTAACGCTGCAGACTTGGCATATTGTGCAGCCTGACCAGGGTTGACATTTTTCGCATTATTGACATTTTCTGTGTAAAAAGTGGTCATTGCTCTTTCTGTGTAAAAAGTGGTCATTGCTACTTGTTATACAATCATTTTTAAATAATTTAAACTCGCCTGCACTAACGTTGATCTGTTTTAACTCATTACCAAACGACAATATTTTAGGCTTGTCCAAATCGAAAGCATTTGCAGAGGACAAAATAAAAGTAGCTGAAAATTTGAAATTTGTTTTGTGAAAGGTAAAAAACATTGTGGGAAAAGGAGAAAATGCTGGTTACCAGCATTTTCTCCTTTTCCCCCAATATTTTCTAAAGGCTTGTTTCTTGGGGGGCGTCAAAAGTAGGGATTGTATGGTAATGGGTTAATCCAATTGATTCATTTCCATATGGTCCTTTTTAGCATGATGGGTCAAGTTTTTTTATACTGATGGTATTTGCAGATAATAAAAGATAGAACTTTCTAAGTCTGTCTTAAGTAGAGTAGAAAACATTGTGGGAGAGACGAAATATCGATTATTTGGTTTTCTGCTTTTGGCACAATGATTTCGAAGGCTTTCCTTCTAGATGTTAAAACCCAAGATGGTCTGGTAAAAGTGAACTTTTTACCAGATAGTAATCTTTAATTTTTCCGTAAATACTTTCAAGTAGGTCTGGTCCTAAATATTGTTGTTTTGAAAAGAGCCAATCACATTTCATTGTTGTTTTGCAGATGAGTACCACCTACTGCCAATTATTTGTAGAGCACATGCTGGACAAAATTCATATGGTTCACCCTCTACATCGTTACTTATCGGAGGGTAAGTGGATTTTCTCCGATTGACAAAATTGGTATCTGTACCTTAAATGTCATGGTTGGTATCCGTAACTTAAATGTCATGGTTGATTCGGAATCGAAGAGTTCCACGGCCTATCTTCAGAGGCCTGTAAATCAGCTATTCTAAAGTGGAATTCAACTAGTCTAAATGGTAGTATGGTAAATTAAATAAGTCCATTCAAAGGAGCATTGCGCTCCCACAAAATATTTTATGGAGAACCAAAGGACTAAACAACTGCTCCAGGGCTGTATACTGAACATTCTAAATCGCGTTCTTCGTCCGATTCTAGATTTGTAAAATATAACACTGATTGGCTTAACCCTTTACCAAACAATCCTGTATTTCACAGGAGGAAGACGCCTTTTTAAAACATTGTGACAAAAGGAGAAAATGCTGGTTACCAGCATTTTCTCCTTTTCCCACAATGTTTTCAAACAATTCTGTCTTCACGACTCTGAGAAAGAGGCTTTTTGTAAACTTTATGAGAAAAGGAGAGAATGCTGGTTATCAGCATTTTCTCCTTTTCTCACCTTGTTTTCTACTGTCAAAAAACTCAAGTTCATTTGAGCTTTTCAAATTTGACGTTTGCAGAATGCTGTCAGTTTTGAAGAGAGGGTCTGAAATTTCTTGTTTGGTAAAGGGTTAACCAACCAGTCAGGCTGGTAGGCAGTATTTTTTTGTCGCAATTCATTCATGATGCCTATACATTTCAAACCCTTTACCAAACAGTCCCTGGTTTTTTACGATCCTAAGCCTTTTCAAAACATTGTGGGAAAAGGAGAAAATGCTGGCAACCAGCATTTTCTCCGATTCCCACAGTGTATTCTATCCTGCTGGAAACAAAGTCCATTTTTTTAAGTTTCGTTTATTTTTGTCTACAAGTTCTTTCAATTTGGACCAGTCTAAAATTGTCGTTTGCTAAAGCATTAAGGTACAAAAATTCATTTTTTTTTAAAACTTGAAGTGCCAAAGAAAACATTTATCAATGTGAAAAGGGACTACCTGGGAATTCTGTACATCAATTAGTGGAAAACAAATCAAAGATAGTGCAGGTCATTTTATGTAAGTTGATAGTTAAAAAACTGATTGTGTAGGAAGGTAGAATGACCATTTCCATACAGAAAATATCATAAAGCCAAAAGTGTCGACCCAAGACGGTAAGCATGCGCAATCAGCAGTCTGTCCAGGATTCGCAGCTCACCTAGGAGCTTCCTTTTGTTTGATGTACCACAAATATATTTCTTTTAAATTTTCAGATGTTCAAATGATACTAAGCTGGTTGATTATAGAAACACGATAGATAACTTTCCAAGTATTGGAAACCGTGAACGACGTGTCTACGTGTTCAACCTCTATGCCTTCCACTTCATTACCAGTCCATATGTCACAATCATTTGTCACCTCAAAGTGTGTCGGGATGAGATGTCAGGGAATTGTGCTTGGGTAAGATTTCTTGCTGTATTCTTCAACAGATGATAAATCTTCACTCATCCAAGTTAAAAGCATTTGTAGAATACTAAGTCTACTGTGAAACAAAATTTTAGATGGACCTAAATTGGAAGCATTTCCAAAGGACATAGTATATACATAGCACAAGTTAACTCATTGCCAAGCGGCATAATTTTAGGCTTGTCCAAATTGAAAGCATTTGCAGACAAAATAAAAGTGACTTAGATTTTGAATTTTTTTTTTGTGAAGGGTAGAAAACATTGTGGGAAAAGGAGAAAGTGCTAGTTTCCTTGTTTTCAACAGGCCTCTTTCTCAGGTCGTCAAATGTAAGGATTGGGTGGTAGTGGGTCAATGGCATTTCCAGTAAAAGATCATGGAAACATAGTGAGAAAAGAAAACACGGACTACTAGTATATTCTACTTTTCAGTTTTATCATTCTCATCCCTAGGGTCCTGAAAATAGGAAATCATTTGATAAAGGTTTAGATCTTTATTAAACGACAATTTTAGTCTTGTCCAGTTCAATGCACATGCAGTCAAAGCTACTCAAAAAATGGAAATTTGTTTTGCAGCAGGGTAGAAAATATTTCTGGAAAAGAAAATGCCAGTTACCAGGATTTCCTCCTTTTCCCACAATGTTTTCAAAAGGCCTCCATCTGAGGGTCGTAAAAACCAGGGAAAGATTAAACCCTAAATGAATGTGAAAAAATATTTAGACTTTGTCCAAATGGAAAGCATTTGCAGAGGACAAATTAGTTGGGACTTGCATGATGCGGCTTGTTGCTAAAATATAAACATGGGAAAAGGAAATAATACTGGGTACCAGCTTTTGCTGCTTTTCCCATATATTCAAATTCCCTTTTAGTCCGTCATGAAAAAATGATATCATTTGGAAAAGGAGTCTACTAATTTAGATTGCCCTCTTTTCTTTGAGCTTCCTAAAAGATCGCTAAGGAAAGTTATTGTTATGAGAAGGACACAAGTTGTTTGTTGTGCTTCATAAACAGATTTTTCATAGATCAAGATCCGATTGCACCAAACATGCAGTCAACCTGATATTTGATATGTGCTGTCCCCTCAACTCACTGCCAAATGACAATTCTAGGTTTGCCCAAATTGAAAGCATTGGCAGACAACGACAAAATTAAGTGACCGAAAATTTAAAATTTGTTTTGTGAAGGGTAGAAAACATTGTGGGAAAAGGAGAAAATGCTGGTTACCAGCATTTTCTACTTTTCCCACAATGTTTTCTAAAGGCTTCTTTCTCAGGGTCATCAAAAGTAGGTATTGTGTGGTAATGGGTTAAATCAAACATGCTAGGGAAAAGCAACCCTGTAATCTCAATTTATTGGGTCTTATTTCTAGCATGGAAATATAAACTGTCCCTAGAGTCAAATGCCATCTTAAACTCTTTACCACACAATCCTCACTTTTAATGATACTGAGAAAGAACCTATAGAAAACATTGTGGGAAAAAGAAAATGCACCTGGCAACATTTTCTACCCTACACATTGACAATATGTAATTTGTCCTCTTCAGATGCTTTGAATTTGGTCCAGTTTGAAAATGTCGTTTGGTAAAGAGTTAATGGAGTTTGCAGGGCTTGAGACCTAGTAAACAGCATTTTCTTCTTTTCCCACAATGTTTTCTACATTGCTGCAAACAAATTTCAATTTTTGAGTTGCATTTATTTTGTAGTCTGGAAGTGCTTTCAATTTAAACCAGTTTGAAATAGTCATTTGGTAAACGATAATTCAATCTTCAGGATGACTGTGGAAATACAAGACGCAGACGAAGATCACCTCGGGCAGATGCATTGCTGGATGACAGTAACAGTCTAGAAACAACGTTGACAACAATGCATGTTATCGGGGATTTAACGGGCGGATGCACTTCAGGTAAAAATGTGCAGGATTGTTTGTGAAATGTCTTAGTGTCACCCAATGCATATTGCAGTCATTGTTTGTTAATTAAGATAATTATGAAATTTGATATTTCAACTATTAACTAATTTCACATTTTGCCAATGAATGCAATATGCATTGGGTGACATGTGTTGCCGGATGTATATTGCAGTCATTGTTTGTTACAATATAAAATTTAATATTTCAACTATTAACCCATTACCACACAATCCCTACTTTTGACGCCCCTGAGAAAGAAGCCTATAGAAAACATTGTGGGAAAAGGAGAAAATGCTGGTAACCAGCATTTTCTCCTTTTCCCACAATGTTTTGTACCCTTCACAAAAAATTTCAAATTTTCAGTCACGTTTATTTTGATGTCGGCAAATGCTTTCAGTTTTGGCCAGTCTAAAATATTGTCGTTTGGTAATGGGTTAAATTGTTAATTACATATATGTGCACAGGGTGACATTACCCTGTTTTGGTAAAACTATTTTCTTACAATATTTGGATCAAGGATGCTGTATTCTTATCTCAATTGAGCTGAAGTTGCCCTTTGTGGTCTTGCCCTATGTCATCAGTTTGCATTGTGTGACTCAGTTTGGTCCAGTCCTCATGAAAATGGGACGGGATTGAAATTACGTCATTTTGGATCAAAATGTAGGTTACAGGGGCAAATCTGAAAATGTGGATCAGTTGATGAAATTAGAAAAGAAATCATCATTCCTTTTTTTTCTAGAATGTTCTCAGTCATATAAATGCATTATTAAATATGTTAAAAGGTTTAACCATGTAGGTGCCTTGTGATTGCAAACTTTTTAGTCAAAAAACCTCAAGGATCACTTGGGGTCCTGTTTAGGATCTGTGGCTTGGAGGCCTCGGGTTAGGCCCCACTAGATTCACTGGATTTTTATATGCCTGAAGGGTCATTTTTTTGTTATGGCCCCAGTCGTCTATCTGTCTGTTAGCATTTTGTCGACAACTCCTACAGTTTTTACTGGAATAAGTTCACAACCTTATGCTGAATCTCTGATGTGCAGATATGCATGTGACTATAAAAGTTTGGATATCTCGAGGCGTTATAAATTCTAACCCATTTTACTGACAAGCCCCTTTGGTTGTATATGTGCCACTTTGCGAAGGTCTTTTTTGTGTGTATTTTCTTAGCAAGAAGCGTCAGAGCCCTATCCTATTACTGGTGAAACCCAGGAAATACACGGGAAATGTGAGCTGGGTACATGGAAACAATGTTGAAAACACTATTCATTTAATCAGTCCAGGAATCGCTTTTTTATGCATCTTTTGAGGATTGTAATTATATAATTAAAGTTCAGCCTTTCCCAAACCGCATTATTTTGTACCAAACCAAAATCAAAGTACACAAAACAAATATAATATCAATGGTGACTTTTTTCCATGAAAGAGTAGAAAACATAGTGGGAAAAGGAGAAAATGCTGGTTACCAGCATTTTCTCCTTTTCCCACAATGTTTTCTAAAGCATTGTAAAAAACCAGGGATTGTTTGGGAAAGGGTAAATCCATTTCATATATTTTTGCTATTTTACTTTCAGCCTATATTGCCTTCCAGGGGTTGAGGGTGCTTATATATACAGTATCTATCCTAACTGCACGAGTGTTTACTTCTTTCTTCGGTATATAGCTATCAAATGCATTAAGTTATTCTTAAACTCTATACTAGTATATTCGTAACTTTGATACAAGTCAATCAAACAAGTTTAAACATCTTGGCCAATCAAATGGCTAGGTTTGAAAATTAGGACTAGAATTAAGATTGGTGAGTGCATGGACATGCCACCTGAATTTCTTGGTTTCAATATAGCATGTAACATAGAGGGTGTTATTGTTAAATGTTATTATGTATACTGTTTCATGTGGTATTTTGGCAGTTTGATTTTCCTTAAATGCTTTAACCTGACAAAAGTTAGGACTTTGCTAAATTCATAGTAATTACAAATAACCAAGTATCTATGCCTAATAGGTTGAGATTTCTATCTAAAATGGTAGAAACCCCTGTTGGAATAGGAGGAAAGGCTGGTAACCAGCATTTTGTCCTTTTACCACAATGTTTTCAAACCATTTTTAGACATGTTGCAAACACTAGTGATCTAGGCGAGATAGTTAAATGTCATCTATCGAGGGAAACCATCTATAAATTGATGAAATGATACTTTTGTCTGCTAGATCAATTGCATGGTTTTACAGTTTGGACAAGCAGATTCTTGCAAAATGGTGCAGAGACCATTTGCATTTTAACACTTTACCGCACAATCCTGACTTTTGTTGACCCTGAGAAAGTTGGCCTTTGAAAACAGTAAGGGAAAAGGAGAAAATGCTGGTAACCAGCATTTTCTCCTTTTCTCACAATGTTTTCTACCCTTCCCAAAACAAATTTTGATTTTTTAGCGATACTTCGGCTGTTGTCTGCAAATGCTTTCAGTTAGGACTAGTCTACAATTTTGTCGTTTGGTACGGAGTTAAATGGTTTAGACAATCTTTTAGACAAGTCTTGAAGATGCATGTACAATCTGAAATATGATTGCTCAATTCCCTTCAAGGTTTTAAAAACCTGCCTACATACAAGATGAAAAGGCATATTTTTTGGGGGGGTAAACTTTACATGTAACAGTGTTTTAGGCCTGAAAATCATCAAACTGCCAAAATGTCCACTAATGTCTTGTTGTTTTACTTCGTTAGTGATTTTCTGTGTTCTTCTATAAAACCCTTCTTGCCTCAAACCTTTACCACACGATCCAGACTTACAACAACCCCGAGAAAGAAAGCCTCTGAAAATATTGTGGGAAAAGAAGAAAATGCTGATAACCAGCAACTTTCTCCTTTTCCCACAATCTTTTCTACTCTTTCCAAAGCTAATTAAGAGTTTACAAATTCTTTCAATATGGGTAAGTCTAGAATGTTGTTATTTAGGAAACAGTTATGGTAATGTAAGAATTTTTGTAAAGTTGCATTTGTTAGTCACTGATCTAACCCTTTACCAAATGAACCTTGAAAGGCTTTTGAAAACATAGTGGGAAAAGGAGAAAATGCTGGTTACCAGCATTTCCTCTTTTTCCCACAATGTTTTCTACCCTCCCAGGACAAATTTCAATGTCTCGCCAATTCGTTGTCTGCAAATGCTTTTAATTTGGACCAGCTCTAGAATTTTGTTTGATAAAGAGTTAATGATGCTCATATTGCGATTTTGTAAAATGAAAACATGAATAGCCAAATTAAACTAAACAGACCGTTTACCTTGTAATTCAGACTCAAAAATTTAAGCTGTGGTCTGACATTTGTGGGTTTAATGCATCTGTGATCAGCTGAATCATGAAATAGATTGGTCCTTGGAAATGCAGAAAATTACAAATAGCAAAGTTCCGAGGTCCCAGTTGCTGAAATTTTTATGATCATATTTTGCCACACTTGATTTATTAGAAAGTAGTCGGTGGTTTTGAGAGCTTTCAGTACCTGTGTGAGAAAACAAGGAAACGGATAAATTCATAGGTGCACTGGGTGCTGTGATGACATTAACTGATAAGGTGATAAACTCCAATAGAAATCAACTCGGGTCAGTCTGTGCAGGCGGACAGGGCCGGCACATTTTGAAGATACTTTGGGTCCACTTTTCATTTAGAATACCCATGTACAGTAGAATTTCTAAACCCTTTGGCTGCTAAGTGCAACCCGCTGACCTTTTGCAGACAGTGTAGATCAAGATCAGACTGGACAGAACGTGCAGTCTGATCTTTGATCTACACTGAGAAGGAGATACTAGTCCTTGAAACAATTTTAAAACGGCACTATTTGGGTTATCAATATGGAATTGAAAATTCGTTACATAGCAGGATAAGGGTTAAATCCTAATTAGTAGTAATTATCTGCATAAGAAAAATCCAAACGAACTGTCGGCACAGATTCTTGCATAAGTAGAAATCGCTTATATAAAGAGCATTTCCCTCCTTAGTCATATTGCATTGCATTACATTGAAATTACAAAACATTTCACGCAAGAGCAATTAATCCTTAACCCTTTATCAAACAATCCCTTGTTTTACGACTAAGGGTAGTTACGAAAAAAATAAATCACAAGTTTATATAAACATTGAGCAATCTCTTTCCTAGATAAGATGAAAAGATAAAATTTCCAGGAAACTTTTGATTTATCACAATAGTTTTCAAAAAGGATCACGAGTTACCTGGTATCTTGTAGCATATGAATGCAACTATTCTACAGTGACATAAATTCGGTTGGTGACTACCTTTGTGAAACAGGGCCCTGGTGTAGGTTTTTGAAAACATTGCAGGAAAAGGAGAGTGCACAATGAGCAATATCTCCCTTTTTCTGCAGTGTTTTCTACATTATCAAAGAACTGCAACTCATAAGAACAAGTTGTTTAATTACAATCTGCAGGTGCTTTGAATAGGAAGTCTACAATGTTGTTTGGTAAAGGCTTAACTCTTTACTACACAATCCCGCCTTTTAACGACACTGAGAAAGAAGCCTATAGAAAACATTGTGAGAAAAGGAGAAAATGCTGGTAACCAGCATTTTCTCCTTTTCCCACAATATTTTCCTCCCTATCAAAGTCAAATCATATTGCCAAGATTTAATTTGTTGTCTGGAGATGCTTTGAATTTGGTCCAATCCAAAAATTTGTGGTTTGGTAAAGGGTTAAAGTGCCCAAACAAAGTTGCCTATACAGCCAGTGTATATCAAGGTCAGACCGCACAATATATGCAGTTTGATCTTGACCTACACTGTGCACTTTGCTAAATCTGGAACCAACAGCAGCAGTGAAAACAGTAAATTCTGACTAAATTTCCAGATAAAAACGTCTGTTTGGTTCATTTGGCTCTAAAGAGATTAAAACTTGTTGAATATGAATATTTTGCTGTACTGGTGAAATATTTGAACTGTCATTTCATGTCCCTGATGTTACGGGCTGTGTGTAATTGTATCAAAATGGAGACTGATGATTGTTAAGACTGTAAGGGTTATGGCTGTTTTGGAATAAAATACAATGGTGATGAAAGTAAACCAAGTGACTGTTTTAACTTTTCTTTCATTGTCTGTTGTTCTTTTTTTCCTTTCTTTCATTATTGGTCTTTCTTTTTTTTTCTTAGGTCATCTGAGCACAACCTAGTTCAAGGGGATCTTTAAGGATCACCCTGTGTCCCTTGTGCTTCATCTATCGTCCATCAACATTTCCTTAATTTTTAAACATTTTCTCCTAAATCAAGTAGACCAATTTGGACCAAACTTCACTTGAATGTTTGTTCCCTGGGAGGTCCTCTAAAAAATTGATCACACAATTTTTCATCAAAAACTCTGGTTGCCATGGCAACCAAAAAAATTTTCGAAGAAATTCCCAAATAATCATCTATGAAACCACTGGTCAGATTTTGAAATAATTTCACAAATGTTCCTTGGCTGACCTCCAAAAATTGTTTGTGAAATTTCGATCCGTCAGAAAAAATGACCATGGCGTGGAAGATTCCAGGAGATCTGTACACTGTATGGACTACAGAAATTCTTTTTCTCTTAAACCACTTTTACGATTTTGAAATTCAGAAATCTTCCGTTGGTGACCCTTTTGAAAAATTGTTCGAAATTTTGATCCGTCAAGAAACATGGCTGTGGTTGTGGGGGCTTTTTTTCACTATACGGACATTAAGTTCTTAAAAATTCCTCACCTCTGAAAACACATGTGGTGTTTTGAAATGATCCATACATTATGCCCCCTCTTTTAGCGTGGCTGTTTTCAAAGAAAACATCAAGGTTTTGTTATGGTCCTGTTTGTCTGCGTTGGTTTGTAAAATATTTGACGTTATATCTCTGCTTCCACTCAACACATGTACTTAAAATAATTGTTCACTAGTTAAACCTTTACCAAACAATCCCTGGTTTTTACGACCCTGAAAAAAACTTTTGAAAACATTGTGGGAAAAGGAGACAATGTTTGTAACCAGCATTTTCTCCTTCCCCCACCAAGTTTTTTACCCTGCCTGAACCAATTTCAACTTCCCCAAGTTACGTTTATTTTTGCAAATGCTTTGAATTTGGACGAGTCTAAAATTTTGTCGTTTGGTAAAGATTAAAAGAGTAGTGGCCATCAGGTAACACTGAAATAATTTTGTCCAAATTATGCCCCTTTTTTGACTGAATTCGAACTTGCTATCCTGCACCCAACAGCCAGTTGTTGGCACACACATGCGTGCTCTTGTTCGGCTTAACATTTTGGCCACTTTTCAGGCATGTGCTCTTATACAAGAAATACCCATTGGGTGACCTATCCCAAAATTCATATGCAGATTCAGATTCGTCAAAAACGTGGCTGTGGTGATTGTAGGGGTGGTGACAGATTTTGAAATGATTTTATGAGGTGACTTTTTCAAAACTGATTTGGAAAATAATTGTTTCCAAAATTTCAATACTTAAAAAAAAATTGGTTATGATCCTATCAGTCAGATGAGCGATACAGGGCCATCTTTGCCCTCTTGTTCCTTCCCCCCCTCCTTACCTTGCATTCCTCTATCTGGCCCCTTCCTCTTTCTATTCCTTGCTATATTTTTTTGTTTTATTGCTTTATCTTTCTAGCTCATCTAGCTGAGCACTGTTGTCAACTTTAACTTTGTGTACACTCTCCAGAGAGACCACGTTCCAGTTACATCTACGCGTGAAACTTATCAGGATATTTGTTAGCCTTGACAAGTTCAAAATCTAGCTGGTCTTGTCGGATCAAAAACTAGGTCACTAGGTCAAATATTAGAAAAAGTAGGTCGGAGTTTTGTCTTGAAATTGTGGACCAGTTTGAAAATGGGTCACATCGGGTCAAAAACAAGGTCGCTGGGGCCCATTTTTTTGAAAAAAAAACAGGCATACATGCTCTTCAGGCTCCATTTCTAGTCCCAATTCAAATATGATACCTAGCGTGTTTTTCTCGATAACATATTTTGAATCTGAGAAGAGCTTGTGTACATGTTAAAGGCCAAATTTTCAGTACAATAATTACGAAAGTTTGTTAGAATGTTAGTTATAATATCTTGAGATTAAAAATGGATCGTTTGGTCAAAAGGCTCAGCTGAGCAACTTCAGAACCACCATGGACCTCTAATTTGCTGTATGTCCAGTCCTCCTGCGAAAATGACAGAGAGGTTATGCTGTGTAACCCCCAATCCTATATACATGGTTTAACCCTTTCCCAAACAATCCCTGGTTTTTACGACCCTGAAATAGAATCCTTTTGAAAACATTGTAGGAAAAGGAGAAAATGCTGGTAAACAGCATTTTCTCCTTTTTCTACAATGTTTTCCATCCTGCTTGAAACAAATTTCACTTTTCCAGTTACATGTATATTTATTTTGTCGTCTGCAAAATGCTTTCGATTTGGACCAGTATAAAATTTTGTCGTTTGGTAAAGAGTTAATCCTATAGTTCAATGAATCGTAAATAACAGGGTTTGTGAAGCTTGTTGAAAAAGGGAAACAAATGCTGATAACCAGCATTTTCCTATTTTTCCACAATGCTTTCTTACTTCCATGGATAAATATCATCATTCGAATCCTATTTGCTGTCGGTAAATGCTTCGAAGTTAGGCAAGTTTGTTTTTGTCTGGTAACCAAACGTTGTCTGCGCATGTCATATGCCACCTAGCGGGAGATAATGGGTAACCAAAGTGTTGAAGAGGTGAAATCGCCATTTAAACCAGATAAAATAACTTTTCTGACGGGGTTATGAATGCAGCGATAAACCAATTTAATTCTTTACAAAAAATGAATAAGTAAAATTTACAATGACCTTATTCTACCCAGTCAAAGTGAACGGGGCTCTCACTGCACATATTCTTGAGCCAAAGCCTGATGGAACTTTTCGTAAGTGCTTTTTTGGTAATCTGTGAAATCACCCGGCATCACTGAGCCTCAGATCGGACCAAGTCAACCCTTGAATTGGCGAAATCGCCTTTTGATTAACAAGAAAACAAATTTCGTGAAATTTGGAGGAAATTTAAGCAGAAAATTGCCAAAAATTCAATAAAATCCGAAGTTTCTACTTGATTTTGAAATCACCAATCAGCTCAAATAGCGAATTCAAAATAGTGAAATCGCCATTTAATCCAGATACAATAAGGTTTCTTAGAAAGGATTATAAAAGCAGGACTGAAGTAGTATAAATTTGTCCTTTGTGATCAGGGGAAAAAAACCGTCCGATTATGACCTTTTGCGTAACTGAGTGTTTTCTCGGATCAGCAGGCTATTCCAAATCGACGCTTTTCGTTTTTAAGTAAGTTTCTGTTTTGCACAAGTCTGCTGTAGTCTGTAGCATTATATTGTAGTCGTTAAGCGCCGTCTCGAGTTGGCCTGCGTGGACTGCGCAGGCTGATCAGAGACAACACTTTACGCATATGTCAGCATGCCGCCTTCCACCTGTTGCAAGTCATATATGTGAAATTATTGAAAGCACCAACTGGATGATGTCTGAAAATTTGGCGCGTATTCATGTGGTTTTCGACTTCGGGACTATAGCGTCTTTTTGGCAAAAAAAGACGAAAAACTCAAATTTGTACCTTATAAGCAAAGTTGTAGAAAAGAGGAGGCATCACAAATAAGAGAGAAAAAAAAAAACACGAAATTACCCGTTATTTGCGAAATTACCATTGCATTGGTCGAAAAAAGAAAATTATATTGGAACCAATCCACGGTCTGAGAATCATTGGAGTTAACATTGACAATCACGTGACCAAACCTCAGAAGTAATCCTAGTTGCTCCACTGTTCAGCACTCAGCCCTGGTGTCCGCAATTATTACATCTGGTCAGCGGCCCAAGTTATACATTCTTCCGAAAGTAAAACATCTGTTGTAGGGATCAAGCTGCATGTATAGTCAGGTACTAAAAGTATTACATCAGAGTTGAGTTTGATTTCAGTGTGCTGATTTTTAGCTCATCTGAGTACGAAGTGCTTAGGTCAGCGCTTTTGTGATCGCCCAATGACCGTCGTCCACAATTTCTTTAAACATCTTCTCCCCCTAAACCACTGGTCCAATCCTCATGAAACTTGGCAGGGATGTTCCTTAGGTGAGGCTCTGCCAAAGCTGTTCAAGAGATTAAATTCCACTTATAACTCTGGTTGCCGTGGCAACCAGAAGGAAAAAATAGCAAAATCTTTGAAAATCGTCTTGTTTGAAAACAGAAGGGATAGAACTTTGATATTTAGTATGTAGCATCTCCTAGTGGACCTCTACTAAGTTTGTTTATATGATGACCCTGGCTCAAAACTGGCCCTGCCCCGGGGATCACGATCAGTTTGAACTTCGGAATAAAGAGAGAAAATTTTGAAAAAAAAAAAGTCCTCTCTGAAACTGGAAGACGTATAGAGCTCTGATATTTGGTATTTAGCATCTCGTAGTAGTTCTCTACCAAGTTTGTTCATATGATGCTCCTGGGGTCAAAATTAGCTGCGCCCGGGGGTTCGAGTTTGAACATAGGCATAAAGAAGAAAAACCTTAAAATTCTTCCTCTCTGAAACTGGAAGACGTAGAGCTTTGGTATTTGATACATAGGCTAGCATCTCCTAGTGAACCTCTGTCAAGTGTGTCCATACAAAGGCCCTGGAGCCAAACTGGCTACCAGGGCCTGGGGTCACAAGTTAGAACATGGGAACCAAAGGGGAAACTTTAACATTCTTCTTCTAATAAACTTGAAGGTGTACAGCTTTGATATTTAATTTTAGCATCTCCTGGTGGACCTCTTCCAAGTTTGTTCATATGATGGCCCTGGGGTCAAAACTGCATGGCCAAAACTCAGAGGTCACAAAAATAGAAACAAAGTTGGGAAACTTTAAAATTCTTCTCCTCTGAAACTGGAAGGCGTGGAGCTTTGATACTTGGAATGTAGCATCTCCTAGTGGACCTCTACCAAGTTTGTTCATATGATGGCCCTTGGGTCAAAACTGGTCCGCTCCGGTTATCACAAGTTCAAACATATATATTTACTAACAATGATATGTAAGGTATGTTGGGGGATGGCCACGACCCTCACATACCGATGGACGTGGCAATTAAAGCTTAAAAAAAAAACTTGAGATATTGAGAACTTATGAATGTCACATTTTGGTCAATAGTGTTTGTGTTCAGTCAATGGTGTTACTTTATATACTGATTTTAACATGTTTATTTCACTTTCAAAATTTCAGAGTATTTGTCTTTCCATGGGCATGTATCAGACTTTCAGATTAAGCTTTGGGTATTAAACATACAAATGTGCTCTATATGAATTAACTTTTTTGTTGCTATTGGTCAAAGCAGTTACATTTCTCATCTACGCAGTTATCACTGTGTCCTTGGTGTTACACGTTTTGAATAATAGAATTACAATCAAAGTTAGTAAACTTCAATGAATGATTCGTGAAAATAGGTTAGTACTAATAATACGTAGTCCGTAAAATCATTTAAATTGGTATTCAGTGCCGACATTATCTTCAGTGTTGAATGAAATTTCATTTTCCGTACAAAATACAGGACATCATCACAATTGACTATAATATGAAAACAACACGAAACAAATGGCAAGTATTTTGTGTTTCTATGGAAAAGTACATCCTGGAGGATTTACATGTGTGCTTTAACTTTATTGATTTTCTGTTTAAACCCTGAAAATATCCATAGAATACTGGTAACTGCGTTGACACTTTTTCCTTACCCTACTACTTTTTCATGTTGATTTGACTTTGTCAGGAAAGATTAAGGCTGGGATATTTCATATTTTTGTTTGATCATAGTTATGCTTTCGTTTCAGAAATAAAAATATTAAAAAATAGAAAGTTATTTTTTCAAAATTTGGTATCCCGAAATATGACATTTTTTTGAAAATGACCCTCATATGTTGCCCCTTGGGTCACAACTGGCCCCATCCTGAGGGTCACAATTTGGAACATGGGAACAAAGAAGGAAAACTTTCTAATTCTTCATCTTTTAAAACTGGAAGGTTTAGTGCTTTGATATTTTGGTAAGTAGCATCTACTTTAAACATATTTATTCTAACTGGTTATTTGGATCTATATAATGATGAGATCTTGTTTGGTAGCGTGGATCAAGCAGATGCATTAGGCTCCCTTTTTCACGAGCACTGCTCATTAAACGTTTAGGTCTAGATCTTAATTTATGCAACAAGAATCTATTACCGTTCAGTCTGTCCATTTGTTAGTGGCTGGCGGAAAATATGAAGTTCAAAATTAGATATGAAGTGTAATAAAACAGACCGACTTGACATTTTTTTTTGACGAGGTAGGCCTAGTCTACTTTTTCGCCGCCACGTCGGTGTTGAACTGGCCACCGTTGTATACCGTGTCCTCAGGGGCGGTAACCAGTCTATCAGTATTGTGAACTGGCCACCGTGAACTGGCCACCGTTGTATACCGTGTATTACGTAGTGTATCAGGGGCGGTAACCAGTCTACGTCGGTGTCCGCTTAATCAAGGGAGGTAACCAATCTATGAAAACCTGCATGTATTTTCATATGTAAACCCCAATTTCTTTTACAACTTCCTTTTCATGTCGGACTCCATTCGGCATCAGACACAAGTAATGATATTTCATTCGACTTTGAAAAGACCTAACTATCATATTTATTTATGTCTCTCAATGTGTGATATGAATGACCCAATAAATAATTCGAAGATCCAGAACACTGGCTGAATTAATATTAGCTTCATAAATTGAATTGTCATTACTTTTCGCGGCACGTATGGCCTAATTGGAATGCTGGAGAAATCGGCCCCTGGAGAAATCGGCCCTTGGGGAAATCGGCCCCAAAACGCTTGGGGCCGATTTCTCCGGAGAAATCGGCCCCTGGGGACGATTTCTCCAGAGAAATCGGCCCCAATAGAAATTTTGGAGAAATCGTCCCCAATGTCTAATTTTATATATATATCGTCGAGTGCCCTAACTGCGCCACTGCCCTAACTCCGCCACCTTTCTTATTTTCATCAAAATCTCGCGATGTTTCAGAGTGCGCGAGACTGACAGTGCGAAAAGTTTTTACTACATCATAGTAAATACATTCCAATGGTTTTCACCCCAAATTGAGATGTAAGCTGATATTTATTTTAATTTTTATGTCCTCTCACTGATTTCCTATATATTTTCGTAATGCAATTTTTTTTCGTCACAAATCACCTCTAAAGTCACGAAATACAACTGTAAACACGTCTGAGACATTTCATCTGCAAATGTTTACATTTTATGAATGAAAATCATGTGACAAAACAAATTTCGCTAAGGCCAAGCAAATCTTTATAGATAAGTTTTGGTTCCACGGTCCTTAACTGATATTTGCTTCCTCCATTTTAATTAAAGCCCAACTCATGAACGATCAGATGAACAAATAAACAATATTCTCATGTTGCACCTAAGAAACCTTAACAAGAAATTTTAGAGAAGAACATGACAATTAACACGGCCACTAAATATTTAATGTACCTCGCGCCACTCTCAGGTACAGGTTACCAAGAAAAGTGCATCCTCAAACAATAACCACAGGTAAATCACCTTCATTGACGCTACTAGAACTAGTGGAACACATGAAAGCAATGACAAACCCCTGAAGTTATTTATTTTGAAACAACTCAATGTTGAAGTTACATTTGTTAAAAAAATAATAATATTAATAATTTGGCCTAATTTTTCCGAGACTTGTGAGAATTTGTCATGTTACGCCAGGTGGCGGAGTTAGGCACACACAAAGTGGCGGTTGTTTGTTTGACATGTAGTTACGTTTGATCAAGTTTTGTAAGTTGAAAAATTATTGTACACATGAATTTTGGTGGAGGCTGATGGAAAAAGAACACATTTGACTTGTGCATTTATTTTTCTTTTCGTATATTTTCTATTGATATTTTTGTTCCAAAATAAATCTTAGAGTGGCGCAGTTTGGGCACTCGAGGATAGATACTGCTTTTTCAGAAAATGTAATTTCCATTTAGGTTTTATTTAACACATACACTGTGTAAGCCATGTCTTGTTTCAAGTTGTATTTGATTGCACCTTCTTTGTTGTTTTTATGGCAATTTTCACAGTTTTTCACACTGATAGTTCTCTTTTCTCACCTTCACACAGGTTGCCTTCACCTGTAAGATTTGATATTATTGTTCTCAGTCGGATCAGATCTCTCTCTCTCTCTCTCTCTCTCTCTCTCTGTTTATGAATATTGTTCATGTCACAGAATCGTTTTTAGAACCATCAAATGTCTTTCTCCAACCTTTTGTGTCTTTCTATGTCTGTCTCCCCCCCTCTCCCTCTCTCTGTCTCTCTCTATCTTGATTGGGTATTATACTCGCTCTCTCACACTGTATACTTCCGCTCATTTTCTGACTCTCTCTTTCTATCATTTTTCATCGTACTACAAGTGACCCAGTTATTTTGTGTAATTAACTCTTTACCAAACGGCAAAAATTTAGACGGGTCAAAATTCAAAGGATTTGCAGACAACAAATTAAATATAACTGGAAAAATTGTTTTTGTTTTTGTGTAGGAAAAATTGTGGAAAAAGGAGATAGTGCAAACGTGCTGACATTTACTCCTTTTCCCACTATGTTTTTAAAACCCCTCTCTTACAGGTTTTTTAAAAATGCATCCTTTTTTTTCGATAAAATAAAATAGAGTCCACAATGGCCTAATTATCAGTTATATCACTCTTTTATATACAGCGTTACAATGATTCATACTCTTGTTGCAGAACTCTTTCATTGATCGAAACAATGATCGATTAACTTAACCCATTACCGCACAATCTCGAGTTTTAAAAAACCTGTAGGAGAGGGCTTTTAAAAACTGAAAACATAGTGGGAAAAGGAGTAAATGTCAAAAGGTCAAAAGGTTGAAGAAAGACATCTGATGGTTCTACAAACCATTCTGTAACATGAACAATATTCATTAACAGAGAGAGAGAGAGGGTAAGATCTGATCCGACGAAGAACAACAATATGAAATATGATAACAATTACCTATGCCGAACATGCAGAAAGGGAGAGAGATCGAGAGAGAAAGGTGCAAAAAAAAATAGGTTTGAATGATGTAACAAATACACATATATACATCGTGAGCATTTATATTCCATAATTTGTTCAATATCAATTTCAAACAAACACAAACATTAAACAATCTTTCAGGTGTAGGCTACCTGTGTGAAGGTGTGAAAAAAAGAACAATCAGTGTGAAAAACTATGAAAATTGCCATAAAAACAACAAAGAAGGTATAATCAAATACAACTTGAAACAAGACATGGCTTACACAGTGTATATGTTAAATAAAACCTAAATGGAAATTACATTTTCTGAAAAAGCAATATCTATATAATTATATAAAATTTGGCATTGGGGACGATTTCTCCAAAATTCTGTTGGGGCCGATTTCTCCAGAGAAATCGTCCCCAGGGGCCGATTTCTCCGGAGAAATCGGCCCCAAGCGTTTTGGGGCCGATTTCTCCAGGGTCCGATTTCTCCAGGGGCCGATTTCTCCTGACACCCCTATTTTAACCCTTTACCAGGACGACAAAATTTTAGCCCTTTTCAAATTGAAAGCAATTTCAGATGACAATTTCCATGTGGTGCAACTGTTTATTTACAGGAAAGAGAACGTTGTTGGTAAAGAAAATGCTGGTTACCAGCATTTTCTCCTTTTTCCACAATGTTTTGTAAAGGGTTGTTTCCAAGGGTCGCTAAGAGTCATTCGTGTGTGGTTAAGCGCTGAGACATGCTTTAGCCTATTATAAATGGAATTCATCATACAGTTTGATATTGGATGCATGGGCTACTGGTAATGCCAAACAGTCCAAATATTTAGAAGTACGTATGCTTATTTCCCGTTGAACATTTAGCTATTTTTTGGACATTTCACATTTTACTTTTCTTTTGCATATAAGGTTTCAATGGGCCCTACTTAGTTCTATCACAGGAATTCGATATTCTATAACAAAATAAATGATAAAGTATGAAAAAAAAAAATCTCCCCTATATAATACAAGGAGTGTCTAGGAGTACGGATCTGTATACCTTCAGTCTGAAGGTGTCTGCTCCGATGCTATTTTTGTGACTGGTCTTCGCACTCACTTTTCAGACCAACGTTCATTAAAAGTAACAGGAACAATACGATTTTACCTGCATCTTTTCGAACGGCTCTATGCGACAGAATTTCCAATGACAACTAATAAAATGGGCATGGATCGATAGATAGATGATCACAAATGATTTTGTTTTGTAATCTGAAGAGCAAACCAACTAGTGATCAGTTGTACATTCAGTGTCTACATTTAAGTGAGAATGCCTTTTTGCTTTAACCCATTACCAAACTACAAAATTTAAACCTGGTTCAAATTGAAAGCATTTGCAGGCAACAAGATAAAAGTGACTGAGAGTTTAAAATTTGTTTTGTGAGGTGTAGAAAACATTGTTGGATAAGGAGAAGATGCTGGTTACCAGCATTTTGTCCTTTTCCCACAATATGTTCTAAAGTTTTATTTCTTGGGCGTCAAAAGTAGGGATAGTGTAGTAATGGTATAAATACCATGACAATTTGTCTACATGATATTAACTCTATTAACTCTTTACCCTACGAAAAAATCTTAGACTGGGTAGAAAACGTTGTGTGGTAATGGGTTAACTCTTTACCCTACGAAAAAATCTTAGATAGGGTAGAAAACATAGTGGGAAAAGGAGAAAATGCTGGTTACCAGCATTTTCTCCTTTTCCCACAATGTTTTCAAAAGGCTCTTTCCTCAGTCGTCATTGTGTGCTAATGGGTTAACTCTTTACCCTACGAAAAAATCTTAGACTGGTCCAAATTGAAAGCATTTGCAGGTGACTACATAAAGGTGACTCAAAAATTGAAACTGGACTTCGGAAGAGTAGAAAACGTTGTGAGAAAAGGAGAAGGTAAAGAGTGAACCATAATTTGAAATATCTTCCACTGTTATTTCTTGATAAATTATTGAAAAGCATGAATTAAAAGAATACAATATTACACATCTGACAGGGATACCAATCTTTTGAAAACTCCGGAACATACTTTTTTTTTCATAAAGGTTAATCACCGTAACTCCTTAGATTGACTACAAGATGTCCGGAGGCTTAGACGCTCTTGCCCTTAAAGAGGAAGATGTTACCAAGTTTTTGGCCTGCGGCACTCATCTAGGTGCCCAGAATGCTGACTTTCAGATGGAACAGTATGTGTATAAACGAAAACCAGATGGTATGTGATATGATTGATTGATGGATTGTATGGACTTTAACCCCGTCTTCCACATTATTTCAGTTATATGGCTGCGGCCAGTGCACCTATCCATGCTTTCCTGGAGTGTCTTTTACCAATACTGGGCACAATTTTCTTTCCAAGCCACAGGCTGCTTTCCCACATAACCATCATAGAAACAGTGGTCAGCGGTGGGAGAGGAACGAGTTCTGTTGCAATGACTTATTCAGGGTTTTCCCTCGGCTTTGAAAATTGGGGGTCATTGTGACCCCCTTCCTCATTAGTTGCGGGTCATTTCATTAATTTTGGGGGTCAAAAATATGGATTTCCTCGTCATCAACTTCAAACACAATTTATAATGCATTTTACCTTTTAAACGCCAACTTCCAAGATTGAAAAGTCGGTCAATCATTTCTGACGGAAAGGCCGATGTCACTTTTTGACAAACCAACCATTTTCGCCTGAATCGCTGCTTGACGTGGCTCGATCGGCAGTTGTAGGAAGCAGACGATAGAAGAATGCTACAGTTTTCTACGTCTAACAGTACTTTTCCGCTAACAGCACAGACTGGTAATGTGTACTTTTATATACCGGAAGTTGTGTAAAATATGCTATGAAATGCAGAGAACCTAACCACGACTTTGACTGGGCCCATATTTACAACACGTGTCCAATATACATTTCGCCAATAATGCGTAAACCAGTCTTATTCTATAAATAAATTGCCGGAAAACCACTTTTATCTAAAATAAGCCCTTTAGTTAAAAAAAGAACAGTGTTCGTCTGACATTGAAGCAAGAACAGACTTGGAATTATGACGCTTCACTCAACTTCGTACATTATTCAAATTTTGGAAAGTTGCATCACCGATGACGCACTGTCATTTATTTTGGGGGTCATTTGAATTAAAATTGCGTCAATGACGCAGGATTTGTGCGTCATGGAAAACCCTGTTATTGTGAATCTCCGCAAAGAAACTGCCCTAGACGGGGATTGAAATCACAATCCTTGTTCTCAATGCTACCGACTGTGCTGTATAGTACATGTAAATAAATATATTGTATAATTTCGTTACATCTCTTAACCTATTTCCACACAATCCCTACTTTCAACGCCCCTGAGAAAGAAGCTTTTTGAAAACACTGTGAGAAAAGGAGAAAATGCTGGTAACCAGCATTTTCTCCTTTTCCCACAGTGTTTTTTACCCTTCCCAGAACAAATGTGGTAAAGAGTTAACGCTTAACCAAATGCTAAAATTTTTTAGTAGTTCTAATTTAAAGCATTTTCAGGTGACAAACATGATTTAGATATTGAAATTTGTTTTGTACCCCTTCACTATTTCAGTCCAAGCAGTATTGCCTCTGACCAGACACCAACATTTTAGATTCATCTGTATTCAAAGCACTTTTGCTGATGACAAATTAACCCTTTACCCCATAAGGCATTTCTAAGGTATCTCTAATTGACTCTAAATAACAGCAAGGATGAAGCTGTTTCTTATGTGTATATGACACCTTTTGATAGCATAGAAAACATTGTGGCAAAAGGTGAAATTGCTCGTGACTAGCAATTTCACCTTTTGCCATAATGTTTTCGAAAGGCTCCTACAAGCAATGCGTAGAAATGAGTATCCATGGAGTAAAGGGTTAAATGAGACTCAAGTTATGAATTCTACCTGTGATAGGATTGTAGATATTTGTTCAAAATTGAGAAAATGCTGCTTACCATCATTCTATCCTTTTCCAACAATGTTTTGAAAAGCTTCCCTTCAGCATTGATAAAACTGGAACTTGTGTCACAATGGGACTCTCAAAATGTGCTTCCTGCATGGCAACATAGGCATATCTCTTCATCCTGTACTCAGTACAGCACTGGGAACATGTATTCGCCTGTTAGTGGTTCTTTGCTTTTAACCGTTTTCCACTTAACAAATTATCAGACTCCTCCATTAACCCTTTCCCGACAGTCCCGACTTTTAACAACCCTGAGAAAGTAAGCTTTTGAAAACAATGTGGCAAAAGGAGAAAATGCTGGTAACCAGCATTTTCTCCTTTTTGCCACAATGTTTTCTACCCTTCCCAGATCAATTTTGTTTTTTTAATCACATTTATTCTGTCGCCTGCAAATGCTTTCAATTTGGATTAGTCAAAACTTTTGTCGTTTGGTAAAGAGTTAAGAGACCACATTAAGACTTCAAGCTATATGTGACTGAAAAGATCAGATTTATCTTCAGAATGGTAGAAAATAATTCTGTGTATTGGAGAAAAGGGTGCTTGCTATCATTTTCTCCCTTTTCCACGATGTTTTCTAAAGCTTTAGGGCTTAGCCTTTCAGGGTTTCAGCTGGAATTGTGTGATAAAAGGTTGATATAAATCACAGCTCCAGGTAAGCGGAAGTGATAGTTTTCTAAATCCATTAAGTTTTCTAAATCCATTATTTTATCTTTGAAACCCTATGTTGTGGGTACTCATTAGAATCGTCTCGATGAGACGATTCTAATGAGTACCCACAACATGGGGGTTTGTGGAGAAATATTGATATTTTCAATATTGAGATCAAAATCACTATCTGGAGCTCTGATAAATGATGGCCTCCAAGACAGGGTTTACTGTACAGTACAACCTGTATTCAGAGACCACTCAAGGGAAGTACTGAAATCGGTCTCTTACAGCAGGTGGTCTTTAAATACAGGTTATATTAGGTTAATGTTAGAAGGGTTGTTGTATCTTAAAGCAGGTGGTCTCTTAAAGCAGGTGGTCCCTTAATACAGGTGATCTCTAACACAGGTTTAACTGTATTTGTATTTCAGGTGTCCATATCATCAATTTGAGAAGAACATGGGAGAAGCTGGTGTTGGCAGCCAGAGCTATTGCTGCCATTGAAAACCCAATAGATGTATGTGTTATTTCTGCCAGACCGTACGGCCAGAGAGCTGTGCTGAAATTTGCCTCTGCCACTGGGGCTACCCCTGTTGCTGGGAGATTTACACCTGGCACCTTCACTAACCAGATTCAGGTACACATTCTTTTGGTAATATATACACTAACCTTTTGCCACTCAATCCCAAGTTTTAATGACTTAAAAAATAAAATTAAACATTGTTGAAAAGGAGAAAATGCTGCTAACCATTATTTTCTCCTTTTTCCACAATGGTTTTAATCCTATCAAGAAAGAAATGATCATTTGAGCTTCTTTTTTTGTGTTCTGGAAAAACTTTGGACTGGTCCTGTCCAAAATTTGTCCTGTGGACTGGTGAAGAGTAAGTTAGTGGTGATAATTCTTGTTTGACAAAGGCACAAAACTAATAGATAGATTGCAGAGGTCCAGATAAGAGGGAGTAATGGTTTTCTAAATCTTTTATTTCTTTTCGGAACCCTATGTTGTGGGTACTCATTAGAATTGTCTCAATGAGACGATTCTAATGAGTACCATAACATAGGGTTTAGTGGGGAATAATTAAATATTTTTAATTTTGAAATCAGAATCACTCCCTCTATCTGAAGCTCTGGATTGGATTTGCTCTTGCAAGATAATACTGTAAGAAATTATAGTATTAGCACCATGGTGGTTTGTAAACAAATTTTCCTTTCAATGTCCAGGCCTGGCGGGGTAGCTCATTATGTAGCTAAAGCACTGGACTCGTGATCAAGTGGTTGTGATACCTGGTTGAGGCAAACTTTCTGTTTGGTGATTCTTTTGCCTCTTTTCTATGATGCATGTGGGGAAAAAAATCATTGACTTGGAAAGAAAGTTGTGTCAGAACTGGGGTGAGAGCCAGGAAACAGATGGATAGGTGCACTGACTGCTGTGATACAACCTTAGCTGTTAGAAAAAAATCAACTTCAGTCGCTCAATTCAATATCCAGTGAACTTGCAGGTTAACCCATTACCACACAATCCCTACTTTTGACAACCCTGAGAATGAAGCCTATAGAAAACATTGTGGGAAAAGGAAAAATGCTGGAAACCAGCATTTTCCCCATTTTCCACAATGTTTTCTACAATTTCAAGTATTCTGTCACTTTTATTTTGTTGTCTGGAAATGCTATCGATTTGGATAAACCTAAAATATTGTCATTTGGTAATGAGTTAAGATAAAACAATGGCCATTAATGAGGATTTGAAATCTTCCATTCATTTCGTTTTGTTCCACAAAAGAGTCACTACTGCTGCATACTGCATAACTTTGTATGAACCCTTCAGGGTCATAGGGTCCAGGGAAAACGGGGCTCTTGGGGCCAGAATAGATGAAGATCACAATGCACAGAACATGCAATCTGATTTGGATCATCTACACTTTCTCTATAAGTTGACCATTTTTGAGTTGGTAAAGGTTGGTAAAAGTCCGGATTGTATGGTAAACAGTTAACCCTTTACCACACAATGACAACTTTTGACGATCCTGAAAGAGAATGCTTTAGAAAACATTGTAGGAAAAGGAGAAAATGCTGGTAACCAGCATTTTCTCCTTTTCACACAATGTTTTCTACCCTTCCCATAGCAAATTTTAACTTTTCAGTCACATTTATTTTGTTTTCTGCAACTGCTTACAATTTGGACCAGTCCAAAAATTTGTCGTTTGGTAAAGAGTTAACAAGAAATGCATGAATATGACTGAAATACTATTGAACAATAGTAACTATAGAACACCTTTCCTGTTGTTGTATGTAGAAAGTTTTGTGTGTATAATTATGTATATTATGCAGAAATTGTGTTCATTGCTTACAGGCAGCTTTCCGTGAGCCTCGCCTGTTGGTAGTGACAGACCCTCGCACTGATCATCAGCCAGTTACTGAAGCATCATATGTTAACATCCCTGTGATAGCTCTATGTAACACCGACTCCCCACTGAGACATGTAGACATTGCTATCCCATGTAACAACAAGGTAAGAATTCACTTTTACCATTTCAAAGGAAAGTCTAGTCGCTTGAGGCCAAACAAATTTGTGGAATTCATATGTTTGCTAAAATCCATTTCATTTTTCGTGGGAGTGCATTTTGGCAAGACACTTCAGAGCTCCAGCCTAGTATTGGAAAAAAAACAGAATACATGAATATCATTATTAGGGCTCCGTATCGGTCAGTTTGATCGATACGATATTTGTATCGATACAAAATGATTGATATTCGATATATCATATGATATTTCAATTTTCAATAAAAGAAAGAAAAAAATGCGAAAATTGTGTTTGTTCTTTTTTCAGCATACCTGAAAAACAAAATACCGCAAATTTAACACTTCTAGATTGTATTGAAATTTCATAATTATGTACGCCTAAATTAATATGAATTCTAACTAAATCTACATTTACTACTCATTAAAAAGCTGAAAAAACAGTCTAAGAGGACTCTGATCGGACCATGTCAAGGAGACATTTTGTTGTGTCATGGGTTTCTGTGTTTTTTTTTTCACCGAACAATTTTTCATGCATGCTAATTTCTGGATAGGTATGTTCGCATGATTCAACATAGATTTCTCAATAAGGATTAGAACTACATGTAGCATCAAAACCTGTTAATTTACTCACGATAAATAGATAATGGCCTTTTTTGTCCATGTTTTTTCTTACGTGAGGTCTCGCGTGTGATTAACGTTTGTTGTGCAAATTTCAATTCTGTAAAATGATTTACACAATAATTTACGCGAGTAGGAACACTGATTTCAGATAATCTAATGGAAAAAGAGATCTGATTTTCGAGCCACATTTTTCGGCAATATTAAAAGATCGACCAAATAAAATCTTAGGAAGGTTGAAAGGTCACGGCTTCAATTATTTCCATCGCTACCTCTCGATCACATCAAGAGATGTTCATTACCTTTCTTTAATTAACTATATTGACCAATTATCAGCGTAAAGTTGTCTACAATCTGCTGATTGATGCATAATTTGCAGATTTCAAACAACATGACGGGGGAACGAGAATAGGGGTATTAGCTAATTGTCATCCACTGTGTAACGGGTACAGGGCGAGTAATATAGAATGACGCATTTCGATTGGTTGTAAGTTTCCCAGGTAGCCACACCTACCTCTACGACTACTCGACTTTAGAGATTACCTAAAGTAAACTCGTAATGAATTTCGCCGTTAAAAACAACTAAATTGGGTATTTATATGCTTTACTTTTATTTTCTTTTGATGATCGATATTTTGTTCGATACAGAAACGTTCGATCCGATATATCTATCGAACGTAAAATACCGGTCTTCGATATATATCGAGTACCGGTACGGAGCCCTAATCATTATATATATGAGGTATTGCAGTGATATAACTGAGACAATTTTGAAAGTGGCCAATTTTGAAAGTGGCATAAAACACCACTCTATCAATCAATTAATCATGCTTGCCAAAAGGAACAATAAAGATTTTGTTTCCAGGTATAGAGTTTAGGTAACTTCTCCATAGCATAATATCCCATGATACTGAAAAGACAAACTACAAGTGTTATGTTCATTTTATTGTACAGGGACCCCAATCTATTGGTCTGATGTGGTGGTTGTTGGCCCGGGAAGTATTGAGGCTCCGAGGAACCATCAGTAGAGAGCACCCATGGGAAGTGATGGTAGATTTGTACTTCTACAGGGATCCAGAAGAGGTACATAAGTTTGGGTCAATTTGACTGTTATACTTCATTCTTTACCAGATAGGCCTAATAATATCAAAGATATGTTCAATTAAAAAGCACTTCTAGAAAAGAAGTAGGCTGTGACTAAAATGATCAAGTATGTCTTTGAAAAGCTAGAAAACATGGGAAAAAAAGAAAATGTTTGTTACCAGGATTTTCTGGTAATGTTTTCAAGACCCAAGGTCATTAAACCTTGGCAATGGTTTGGGAAAGGGTGAAATAGTACGGGTTTGTATGGGTGCGCAGCATCACATGTTGGGGAGGTCTGTGTTGTACAACCTGACTGTCTTTCAATATGAATTTGAAGAAGCTGCAATCTTCCTTTCATATTTGTTACAATTTTTTTAAAATCCATTACAAGGAATGGATGTGGTGCAAGCTATACTTTGAAAGCATGAGGAATAATACGCCTACCTGCCCCTGATCTAGAACTTGTGTATCTTAGTAGAACTTAGAGTATGATCTGCTGTCTTTCTACTGAAGCACAAGGCAAAGGTATCAATTATTTTTGTTTAACCCTTTACCAAACAATCCCTGTTTTTATGACCCGTGATGGAAGCCTTTTGAAAACATTGTGGGAAAAGGAGAAAATGCTGGTGACCAACATTTTCTCCTTTTTCCACAATGTTTTACTACCCTGCTGGAAGTAAATTTCAATTTTTGAGTTGTGCTTATTTTACAGCCTGTAAATGCTTTCAATTTGGATCAATTTGAAATTTCGTCATGCGGTAAAGAGTTAAAGTTTGCCTGTAGCTTTGTAATAGCAAATAAGAATACTCTGTTGGCATTGTGCAGGGCACCCTAGCACATTAATTAGTTGAAATAGGGTAATTGAAATACATGTACCTGTGAAAGGATATATTCCATGAATAAGAACCAGTATTGTAGCTTCTATTAAAGGACTAGAAAGGTACTCAACTCTTTAAATCTCATTTTATGAAAGAACAACCAAGTTAGAATTATTAACCATACAACAAAATAGAAAGCGTTCGCAGAAAATGAACAAATGTGGCTCTGACAGCAGATGTGATTTGCCTGTGAAAAGGTAGAAAAAAATAAAGGAAAAGGAGAAAATGTTGGTTATCATCAATGATCATTATCACGTTTTCCTACAAAATTTTCAAAAGCTTTATTCATTGAAGCACAGAATAGCAAAAAAGAAAGGCTTTAAATGAACCTCTTAATCCTTTACCACACAATCCCAACTTTTAAACACCCCTGGCCCTGTGAATGAAGCCTTTTGAAAACATTGTGAGAAAAGAAGAAAATGTTGTTGACCAGCATTTTCGCCTTTTCCCACAATATTTTCTTCCCTTCTTAAAACAAAATTCAATTCTTTAGTCACATTCATTTTTTTCATCTGCAGGTGCTTTCAATTTGGACTGGTCTGAAATTTTGTCGTTTGGTAAAGAGTTAAACCCATTATATTTTAGGCTGAAAAGGAAGAACAGACTGCCATTGCTGAGAAGACTGCAGTGAAGGAACAACCAGACCAGTGGGCCCAGGATGGTGTCCAAGTTCCCATGCCTCAGACCGAGGTCACTGACTGGGCTTCAGAATCAATGAATGTTCCCTCATCTGCCATTGGAGGTCAGTTCATGGCCCCTCCAGCCCCAGTGACTGAGGACTGGTCAGCTACTGATGATTGGTCCAAACAAGTAGCCGCTCCTAATACTGGAGCCCCATCTGCCAGCCAGTGGGGAGGTGACTCTGTGGAAAATTGGAACTAAGGAATAAAAAACTGAAAAAATTACAAGGACACTTTCTGGTTAACATCAGTCTGAAAGAAGGCAAAAGAAAGAAATAAAAGTCTAAAAATATAATGTGTATTGTTTTAATGTATCCTAGAACTAACTCTTAAATTCATGCTGACAGTTATAAGGATGAAATATGAATTTATGAGTTTTAGACTAAATCCAATACCACTATAGCCTGAACTTATGGACCCTGGCAAAAAATGCTTTTGAAAACAAGTTAGGAACAGATGAAAATACAAATATGGCTTGCAACACAGGAAAAGGGGCATTATGATGTTTGTGTAAAGTGTTCTCTCGGATCAGCCTGCGCAAGTTAATCCGAGACGGCACTATACTACTATATTAGATTTTGTGGAATAGCAGGCTTGCGCAAAACAGGATATTACATAAAAACAGATGCTGTCGTTTTGGATTAGTCTGTGCAGGTTGTGCAGGCTAATCCGAGACAACACTTTATGCAAATGTGCGAATGGCCCTTTTCACAGGGCATTTTAGTAACCAGCATTCTGTTCTTTTCCCATGATGTTTTCTTCTCTTTCTGATTCAGATCTCATAGTTTTGGCCACACTTACTGTGTTACTTGCAGATGCTTTCTGCTTTGAAAAAGCTAAGTTTGAAGGTTGGTAAAGGGTTTATTCTTGTAAGAGCTGTAACTGTTAAACTTTCAAGTACCAAATAAGTGGGCCATGCTGTGGGAAATGGGGGCTAAACTCATCTGCACAAAGTATCAGCCCATGTTGGCCTCAACACACTGACATGGGTTGAAAATCTTTGCTATGGGTGAATTTTCTGCATTTCGGAAACTCGCTTTACATGATGGTTCAGTCATTTATTAGACAGAAAGGATTCTATGGTTCCATAATAATGTGATGACTTGCTTGGTATAATTCATTAGGGATATACTGAACTCTTACCACACGTCAAAATTTTAGACTGTTTCAAATTGAAGGCATTTGCAGATGACAAAATAAAGGTGGCTGAAAAATTGAAATTTGAACTGGGAAGGGTAGAAAACACTGTGGGAAAAAGAGAAAATGCTGGTTACCAGCATTTTCTCCTTTTCCTACAGTGTTTTCAAAAGGCTTTTTTCTCGGGGCGTCAAAAGTAGGGATTGTGTGGTAATGGGTTAAACCCATTGCCACACAATCCCTCCTTTTGACGACCTGGAGAAAGACGCCTTAAGAAACCATTGTGGGAAAAGGAGAAAATGCTGGTTACCAGCATTTTCTCCTTTTCCCGCAATGTTTTCTACTCACAAAACAAATTTTTAATTTTCAGTCACTTTTATTGTCGTCTTCAAATGCTTTCAATTTGGACAAGCCTAAAATATTGTCGTTTGGTAATGAGTTAAACAACCTTATGCCAGAGTTTGTCT
Source organism: Tridacna crocea (assembly GCA_943736015.1). Taxonomy (NCBI): domain Eukaryota; kingdom Metazoa; phylum Mollusca; class Bivalvia; order Cardiida; family Cardiidae; genus Tridacna; species Tridacna crocea. The sequence goes on along the minus strand of OX031056.1, from coordinate 3,647,837 downwards.
GAAAAAAAATAGAAGATAAAGGAAAAGATGCGCAGCCATGAGTGAAAATATTACCGATGATGTCCACGAGATATGACAAATTTTGATCTTTCACTGGGGGAAAAAATCTGTTTATTTCATGCTTTTAATCCAGTACAGTGCTTTTCGGTTATACCCCGTGGTGTACCCCCTCAGCATAGCAACATGTGACAATTTTATGTCAAGCGCGAGAAATGGAAAGTAAATGACATCATATTTCCACCTGGTTGTGAGGCACGCATATTTTACCTAGGTAACTAGGGTTACAGGACAATTGTCCCATGAGGACAACACCACCACACACAAGCGCCCCCCCCCCCCCCCCCCCCGGGACCATTGCCCCCTGATGAGAATACCCCCAGGGCTATATAATAGTCTGGGGGCATTGTTTTGGGGGGCAATAGTCCGGTGTGGGGGGGGAGGGGGGGAGAATTGTCCTCGGGGGGGAAAATAGTCCGGGGGGAATTGTCCTGATACGGGTAACTAATGAGTGGGAGCAACTGTTTCTGCCTTCAATTTGAAGAGTTAGAATATAAAAACGGGTATTTTGGCATGTCTTAAACATGAAATATTCAAAAATATTTCACCGACTATTTCTCCATAACCTACTGCAGAGCATGAAAGAAATAAGTATATTTTGACAATAAAAAAGAGCTGGATAGGTCAGGATCACCCGTCAGGGTTGTGATCATATTGCAAAAGCTAACGGATGCAAGATCAAACTGCATTTTTTTTTATATCAATTGTCTGCAATGGTGTACAAGTATGAAGTCTTTCTTTGTTTCAAACGGTTAACCCTATACCACACAATTCCGACTTAAGTTGACCCTGTGAAAGAAGCCTCATGAAAACATGTGGGAAAAGGGAGAAAATGCTGGTCACAAGCATTTTTCTCCTTTAACCCACAATGTTTTCCACCCTCCCCAATACATATTTCAGATTTAAAGTCACGTCTATTTTGATGTCTGCAAACGCTTTCAATTTGGACCAGTCTAAAATTTTGTCCTGTGGTAAGAGTTAAAATCTTTATAAAAAGTGTTAGACCACAGCACCAAAAGGTCCAGTGCTTGTTCTCCACTGCCTTTCTTGCACCAGAAAAGTGTTGATTTATTTTGATATTGATACATTACCCCATTACAAAATTTCTTATGTTATTTCATGGTAATATTTCACAGATTAACTTTTTGGGTCTCACAAAAACATGAAGGAAACAAAGCATCATCTAATTATTGATTATTATACCCCCGCAAACGAAGTTTGTGGGGGTATACTAATCGGCCTGTCAGTTGGTCTGGCGGCTGGTCGGTCGAGCGGTCTGTCCGCAAAATCTTGTCCGGACAACTCCTCCTACAGGTTCAATCCATTTCGCTTGATACTTGGCAGAAGTGTTCATTAGGAGCTGTAGATGTGCAAGACACACATTTTGTAAAAATTCCATCAAATATTATGGAGTTATTGCCCCTGATTTGACTTAAAAATGCTTGCCCGGACAACTCTTCCTACAGGTTCAATCCATTTCGCTTGATACTTGGCAGAAGTGTTCATTAAGAGCTGCAGATGTGCAAGACACACATTTTGTGAAAATTCCATCAAGAATTACTGACTTACTGCCCCTGATTTGAGTTAAAAATGCTTGTCTGGACAACTCCTCCTACAGTTTCTGTCTGATTCACTTTAAACTTGGCAGAAGTGTTCATTAAGAGTTGTAGATGTGCAAGACGCAACTTTCATGAAAATTCTATGAAGAATTACTGAGTTATTACCCCTGATTTGACTTGAAAATGCTTGTCTGGACAACTCCTACAATTTCAGTCAGATTCGCTTTATACTTGGCAGAAGTGTCCATTTGGAGTTGTAGATGTGCAAGACGCAAATTTTGTAAAAATTTCAACAATAATTACTGAATTATTGCCCCTGATTTGACTTGAAAATGCTTGTCCGAACAACTCCTCCTACAGTTTCTGTCTGATTCACTTTAAACTTGACAGAAGTGTTCATTGGGACTTGTAGATGTGCAAGACGCAACTTTCGTGAAAATTCTAAAAAGAATTAATGAGTTATTGCCCCTGATTCACATTTAAAATGCTTGTCCAGACAACTCCTCCTACAATTTCAGTCCGATTCGCTTTATACTTGGCAGAAGTGTCCATTTGGAGTTGTAGATGTGCAAGATGCAACTTTCGTGAAAATTCTATGAAGAATTAATGAGTTATTGCCCCTGTGACATGAAATATAGGGGAGGAGGTATTTATCACCTTTAGTGATGGTTGTTCTAGTTTAAAAACAACTCAAGAGAGACTATCAAACTACATACTTAAACTGTAGACATGTGTCTCCTGTGACGGGGAAATTTTGACTTGAACATTTGGTTCCAAGCCACTCTGATTTATTAAGATTCAAAAGTTACTTCTTTTTCCACAAGACAAAATTTCAGACTTTTGCAAATTTGCAGAAAACAACTTGAATATTTCTTAAATAATATTACTGCGATTGTCGTAGGTGAAAATAGCGTGGAAAAAGAACATGCCATGCGGGCTACGAGCATTTTCTCCTTGTCCCACAATGTTTTCAAAAGCTTCCTTTTCCAACAGTTATTAAAACTGGAGAATGTTTGGTAAGTGGTAAAAGCAAACGGGATTGCTAACTTTTTGCCAATGAAGAAGTTTTACACTTGTCCAAATCAAATATGTTGCCATTTAATTTTTGTTCACATGTGGTCCTGTTGGATCTAAACTCGCCTTTGAATCTATCTGGTAGAAATTAAGTGCAAAAGTCTTCCATTGGGGACCGCGTTTTATGACGATCCCCTTGAAAAGACATATAAAATATTGCTAGAGTGAACGCCAGAATATCCTGTTACACACGTTCTTTAGATCCACTCTCCGAAGGCAAGAAGGCTTATGTTATGTGCGGGCGTGTGTCCGTTCATGCGTGCAGTATTTTACTCTGAGATAAATACCATCGTCTACGGCATTTGTCTGCAATGCTATCAAAATGGAAAAGTACTAGTATATGAGCCATGCTCTGTGAAAAGGGGGCTTAATGGATCTGCTGAAAGTATCGATCGACGTCAATCTGAACCTAAACTGCACTAACTGACAGTCTTCTGTATGGCCAAGGACCAGTCTACCACATGATTAAATCCGTTGCTTGATTATGGAGATGCATTAAGCCCCCTTTTGCCAGAGCATGGCTCATATGTATAAGATTTATGTGGTCTATTATCCAGTAAAATGACTTAGGACTACAGCGCACAGGCCCTAATTTTAACGACCCCGATAAAAAAAAAGTCTTTAAAAACTGGGAAAAGGGAATGAAAATGTTAGTAAATGGCATTTCTCCTCCCCACAACGCCATCTATCCGAGTTTAACCTTTTGCCACACAAGCCCCAATTCTAACGGCCTTGGGGAAGAAGACTTTCGAAAACATCTGGAAAAAGAAAAACGAAATAAAATGTTTGTAGTCAGCAGAAAATTGTCCCTTTCCCACAATATCATCTACCCTACTAAAAGACCAGTTATGTCACATGAGCCTTGTCAAAATTGTCGTCTAACAAATGCTTTCAATGTGGGCAGTTTTATTTAAGCCATGCTTTTTGAAAAGACGGCATAATGGATCTGCAAAAGAGTAGTGACCCATGTCAGCCTGCACAGTTCGCGCATACTGACATGAATCAATACGTTTTGCCCTTGATCGATTTTCTGAGTGTCAAAGAATCATTCTTAATTCCCTATGATTTAGTCGCTTGCGTTCAAATCCCTTATCTGTGGTTGTGAAAAATAAAGCTTGATTGATAGTTGACTACTTCTCAACGTGGAACCAGGCGGTGTCCTTGTAAATGAGGCAGAGCGTCGGCCTCGTTACTATAAGGTCCCAAGTTCGATACCAAGAAGTCATGGGTTGCAACTTCGGGGTTGTTCATTGGCCCATACAAGTGGAACGAGTACTTGAGTAGTTCCCAGGAAGCACCATCCAGTGAGATAACTATCTTGTTCACACTGGAGAGACCTTACGAACTTGCTCCTGGTCAACGTTACTGTCCCTGTCGATTTTACGTACCCGCTAGAGTAAAAAACATGGCTGCGCCCACAAGATTACACAAGGTAAGCAGAAAAACATACTTCTATAACAACCAGATGAGTAGATGTGCTGTAGATGGTTGTCGCACGGAATGTCTGGGATGTCAGTGCATATTTCTGTATTGCTCCTTTGGTGGTTTGTTATTTGTTAAAGACGTTTAATCCAATAAACTTACGTCAGCGACTGCGATTTCTGAATAATCAACACACGGAAGTCAGCAAAAAGCTTTTTTAAACATACACACACAATAATCTGAAGTTTGTGTTGTATCAAGTGAATCACATATGCTTTATTCACCACAGTTGAAAACAAAAAACTATACGACATCCATTTCTTACGAACGAAGTCCGTAACAAAGAAACAAATGAATAAATGCATGGCAGAAATAAGGTACCGAGCGGGATTCGAACCCCGAATTCCCGGACGCAAGGCCAATACCTTAACCACCGAGCCAAAGAGATATCTCCCTGACGCAATAGCCAGGTATTGTATTTAAATCGGGAGAATGCCATGCAGGAAGGAGTGGTCTCCCGTAACACATTAAAAGGCACTTTTCTGTCAATTTTTGTAGACAACGCTCCGCGCTCCAGAACACAATAAAACGATCCAGTTCCTGAATTGAAACAGAACGATATCATAATGTAATTGTGTATGAGTTTAATGATTTTTTCCCTTATTTTAATCAATATGTATAACTGTCTACCTGTCCATCTTTCCGTTTTTCTTTCCGTCAAGTTTATTGTCCTTTTGATGCTTTTGAAATGAAATGCCAGGATATAGACACAGGAATTTGACATTCTATACCCAAAATGAATGATAAAATATGGAAAAAAATCTCCCTTATATAATATAAACACAAGGAGTGCAACGTCTCGATTGCCAGCGCGAGCACAAGACAGCCTTTCCCTCCCAAAATCACACACGAAACAAACATTAATCATAATTTCCTTTAGCCTAGCGATAGACAACACAAAAATGTTCCTGCGACATTCGGCGATACCTCAGTAGACACCTTTTAACCAGAGACAATTTCTATTCATCGAGGAAGCCAATCGCTGACGTCACGGGAAGAGCCAGGAAGCGTATTTTCGGATTACGTATTGCTATTATTTTTTTCGTTTTTAAGATATATTTATGGACATCACATGATACTTAAGATTTTTTTGAGAAGTAACAAACAAAAGTATTTGACCTTATTCTCTTTTAAAGAAAAGATATTTGACTCTAATACGTAATCCCGAAAATACACTTTCTGGCCCTTCCTGGGAATCCCGTGACGTCAGCGAATGGCCTCCTCGATGGATAGAAATCGCCAAAAAAAAAGTAAAACATGATGGATATTTCCGGTTAAAAGGTGTCTACTGAGGAATCGCCGAATGTCGCAGGTACATTTTTGTGTGCTGTCTATCGCTAGGCTAACAGTGATCGGTATGAAATTTATTTCAATGAGACAATGTCTCCTGCTTTTGAAAACCAATGGGACATTTTCAAAAGTAATGAGACACTTTTATCTTCAGATGAGACGTTATAAAGATTTCAAGTAAAACACTTTATTCTGTTTTATTGTTTTAGCACGTTAACATTCAATACTGTTCATTTTTCCATATATTTTAATTTCCAAACGAGTTAAAAACAAAACAAAAAAAAAAAACGATCAGACATATTTAAAGCATTTGCAAACGACGACTTCAACCCCCCCCCCTCCCAAACATGTCTGATATAGATCTATATTTTTATTTCATAAAACAACATTTTTTCACTCATGAACCCGGAAATTTAGCTTCCAATTATTGTTTTATTCAGAGATTTGTGTAAATTCACTGTTTGAATTCATTATTAAAGATGAGAAGATAGTTTGAAGTCCCCCTGATCGGACGAAACCATGCTGCTCATTGCAGTGTCATAGGTTTTCACGCTTTTTTGGCAATCTACTTTTTCGTTACAATTAATTTTTGGAGAAGTATTGCTACATGATTTGACATCAGTGTGTCAGTTTAAATATCAAGTAACTTAAAAATCTGTCACTTTACACTAAATAAGAGGAAAAACACCTTTGTTACTTTGTCATAAATGACTCGCCAGCTTAATTATCACCCTTCTGCTATAGATCTATATTTTCATTTAATAAAACATTTTTTTCCCTCATGAACGGAATTTAGCTTTCATTTATTGCTTTATTCAGAGATTAGTGTAAATTCACTGTATAAATTCATTATTATTGATGAGAAGATCGGACGATGCCAAACTGCTCATTGTATTGTCATGGGTTTTCACGCTTTTTTGGTGATCAATTTTTTTCGTGACAATTAATTTTTGGAGAAGTATTGCTACATGATTGAACATCATCCAGTCAGTTTAAACATTAAATAAATTTAAAAATCTGTCACTTAACACTAGATAAGAGGAATAACACCTTTGTTACTCTGTTACAGCTTCATTATCATCCGCGTGTCCTTCGCATTTTATACTGATCATGTTTAGCCCAATTTTCTGCCGGATGCGCGCAAGCTAGATTTTATGAAGCTCTAGACGGTAATTTCATGCGTCAGATATTTTACATTGTCAAAGACAGATCATTTCAAATTTCCAAGTCTCAAAACCCGGGCTCAGGGATCAAATGAGAAGCGTGCCGAGTTTACAAGGTTTGTCAAATAACCCATGGACAAAAATTTCTTTCTCATTTTCCCGGCCAATTTTGATGTTTGTTATCCACTGTTCAATCGAAGATTGTGATTAATAATAGTCACAAAACCAAGAATTCAAGTTTAGGCACCAAGCGAGTTCAAGAACCGACTACAATCGATTCCGTGTTTTCTCAATAGATTATCGGAATCGGAAGCCAAAACCAATTTACCTTTGACTATAGTCGATCATCTGCCCACCACTTAGTAATAGATACAAGGACTTCCTGCAATGAGGAGTTTAATTTATGGCTCTGTCCTGATGATTCAATCACATTATCTCGGATATAAAGTGGCACTACATCAATGTATTATCGAGTAACATTCCCGAATACCGATGTTAAAATTAGATTCTTATGCATACGATCAATAATAATATTCACAAAATACGAGAACACCTAACTTCACTTTTCTTTTGTTTTAGTTCTAGAAGATTTGCAAAAAATATAGGCCCAACTTCCGTATTCCTACGAGACATTTAGGCGCATTTCTAGGATTTTGAATGAGACAATCGAGACGTTGCAGTCCTTGTATTTACATTATATAGGGGAGATATTTTTTTCATATTTGATAATTCATTTTGGTTGTATAATGTCAAATTCCTGTGATATAGATGAAGAGGTTGATGACAGACAATATCATGCAAAGGATATCTATCATAACCATCGTGCAAAAGATCTATAACTATTATAAATACCATCTTCGATATCGTCATCAAGAGACTCGTTTTCGTGAATATAGTTTAATAATAATGATCATCAACGAACAACCATTCGTATGCCTTGTAAGCGGCACACCTAAAAGTAACTAGTAATATCTAATACTATGCTTTAAATATTGATCAGCGATACTCTGTGAAAAAAGGGCTTAATGCATCTGCGAAAAGAATCTGCCCAGGTCAGGTTGTGTATTCTGCGCAGGCGGAACTGGACCGAGACTTTTCGCTTTAGGTCAATTTTCTGTATGTTCAAGGACCAGTCTACCTAAGGATACCTATCTCTCCCACTCTCTCTCTCTCTCTCTCTCTCTCTCTCTCTCTTTCCCGATGGGTGAATGGGTGCCAGCTTAATAAAAATTGGGTATAGAAACAGAGAACCGGAGATCGCCTGAATACATGCCCAGTAACATTATGCCTATTGATAGAAAAAGAGTTCAACGTGTTTTAGAATTGTATTTCCATTCAAGTATTTATTCAAGTATTTATTTAACTACACTACGACTGTGACTACGATAATTAATATAGAATCTTGACCAAAATGTCAAAATTGTTCACTGTAACACAAAACTAACGGCCCATACGCTTACCGTATTTTCAGCTCAGAAGCTGAATCGTTTTATTGAAATTAGGAGCATCTTACGTTGTAATGTAAAAATGGCAAAATATCCTTTAATAACTGCGATTTGATTTTTTATCGGTTTATAGTTCTGAGGATAATCACTGTATTGGTCATCTGACACGGCACCCACTTCAGAATATCGAATGTATATGTTTTACAAAGGTTTTTGGAGACTCCAGGTAGTGTTTTTCCAGAAATCGTAGTCGCCGACGAAACTTTGTTGGATTAAACGTCTTCAACAAACGATTAAACACCAAAAGAACTAAAGATTGACGTGCACTGACATCCCAGACATTCCGTGCGACAACCTGCAACTGCATATCTTTTCAATAACATGTTAAAAAAAATATGTTTTTGTGCTTACCTTGTGTAATCTTGTGGGTGCAGCCACTTTTTTACTCGAGCGGGTACGTAAAATTGACAGGGGCAGTACTTAACGTTGACCAGGAACAAGTTCGTAAGGTCTCTCCAGTGTGTTGTTGTAAGAACTTGTTTCTCAATCCATGTGAAAATAAATATGTTTAACCCTTCACCACACAGTGACGAGTTTTGACACCCCAAAGAAAGAAGCGTTATGTAATTAACATTTCCCCTTTTGCCATATTTTCTAAACAATGGCAGCATTTGATCCAGATTGAAATTGTCGTCTGCAACTGCTTTCAATTTGGACAAGGCTAAAATCTTGTCATCTGATAAAGGGTTAAAGATATGTACAGAACTTTCAGTGATAGAAAATATCAAGAGTCCACGCCTTATAACCTACAGGTTTTTGTTGTTGTTTTTTTCAATCGGAGCAAAACAGCAAGGATGAAGCTGTTTCTTATGTGTACATGACACCTTTTAATAACATAGAAAACATTGTGGCAAAAGTTGAAATTGCTCGTCACGAGCTATTTCACCTTTTGCCACCATGTTTTCCAAAGGCTCCAACAAGCAATGCGTAGAAATGAGTATCTATGGAGTAAGGGGTAATAACTCTATCCTGAGTCTTATAGGCCCAGCGAAAAAGGGCTTTTGAAAACATCATGGAAAAATGAGAAAGTCACATCGGCTGGTATCCAGCATTTTGTCGCTTTCTTGCACAGTCCTTTCAGTCACAAATTTAATTGTAATCTGCCACCCTTGTAACTTTTTTATAAGCCTGGTATTTTGTCGTCTGGTAGAGTTAACGGTTTCCATCAGCATTTGCTTTATCTCCTCCAATGTTTTCATGTTCAAATTTATTATTGAGCGTCAATTCATTTGTCGTCGTCTGCTTTCTTGCTTTAAAATGAACGTGTCAAGAAACCTTGTCAGTTGGTAAATGCAAGAACGCAGACTTACAGATTTCATTCTAACCGTGCAATCGATTATTGTTTAGAAATAAGATATCTTTAAATAGTCCTAATTGTTATTATTTAGCAACAGAGACGAAAATGAACTAAAATATGTACAGTGCTCTATCTTCAATATAGACGATGACGACATACAAGTGGGGGAGATTCCCTAAACCACACTTTATGACGTCAATTTCTATTCTGGCATGGCACAGGAAGTTAGGGAAGGTGATCTCTAATTTCTCATTTTTGCCCTTTTTTCATTTAAATTTAACGCTAACGTGGTGTAAGGCAAACTTTCTTTGAATTTAAGCATGTGAAAATGTTTGAAAATTTTCCCGACCTTTGACATTTAGCACACATCATGTGTTTGCGACATTCAATATGTGCATCCCTACGTGCAACCAAAACAAAAACATTGAAGTGAGTCATGTTCAATTTTGGAGGTTTATCTAAAACTTGCTATGTCTGCTATAAATGGTAAAGCAAACTAGTTAGTTTTATGTCTTCTTTTGTTGTATATATGCAAGCAAAATATTTCTATTTCTTTTATTTGCTTCATGCTGATTGAGAGTTAATCGGGGTAAAAGTCAGGAAAAGGTCGGATCTTCTTGTATGACCACTTTCTCTGTTTTCTTAGATTTTACACTTACAGGCTGTCTGCATCCCTGTGTAGAGATGTTTTTGTTTTGAATAATAATATTGACAGTTACCATCACTGATTTAGTGTAAATTTGGTCACTGAGAAGTGGAAATCTTGAAATGTCCATTCAACACATCATTTGACCTCTAACCTTGAACATTTAAAGATTTTGTTTTGTTTTTCATCTCATTCAGAATCTTATTATTTTCTTTTGTTCATTTACATGCAGCAGTAATTTTTCTTTAAGTTGTTGAAACATAGACTTACATTCTTGGCACAATTTAGCAGTGTTCTGAAGTTGCATCACACTTAACTCAGCAGCTATTTTTAGAATAAGCACTACTTTGCACAAAGGAAGAAAAATATTTAAATTTATTTGTAAGAGTAGATTTGTTTTAGTTTCTATGAAATATTAAGGTGAATAAAATATTAGGGTGAAAATACAGGCAAAGGTTGTGAAAATCATGTGGTGCCTTTTCCATAGTTTTTTCTTGTCAAATATTCTTGTAGGAGATGGAAAAAGTTGAGGGGAACTTTTTTCTCAACTGCTGGGTTTTACTCTTCAATATGACTGTATTGGGAAAGGTCTGATGATTTAGGCATGGATACAACTTTTTGTGCTGCTTTTCTCTTAGCAATATTTTTGTGTCTTACTCAAAAGCTGGGTTCCTTGTGTCAGGTATGGCTCATCTGAATTACTTGTACAAGTTATGGATTGCAAAATGAATGTATCCTTTATGCTAATGAATGAAAAATATGAAATAAATTGAAACTCCATGGCCCCTATTCACCAACCTTTCTTGAGAATATTCTTAGTCGTAATCTCCAAGGTTTTCTAAATTTGTAAGTTACACCACTTCTGATTGGCTAAACCATTCGGTTTAGCCAATCAGAAGTTGTGTTACTTACAAATGCAGAAAATTCTGGAGAACAGGATAAAAGAAAGTTCTTAAGAATGGTTGGTGAATATGGGCCCTGTATTCATTTAGCAAAAGTAAAATTGTAAGGTTTTTGTATGTCTTTATTCAGTAACTCCCTTCATGACACATTTCTTTCTGGATGATGGATAAAGAGGAAGAAGAGGACTTTCAGCTGAAGGGGCCTAGACCTGGGTCAACAGATAGTGATGGTCATGGGCTGAACAAGGTTCTGAATTCACTCTCCAATTTTATTAGACTGGTAGGTTGAACTCTTTGCATCTATATATCAAGAATAAAAAAACATGTACTTAACTAGAGAGAGGCAAAGTATTATGTCAACTTTTCTTACCTGTGTCCTGAAGAAATTATTCTATATGCATCAGCTCATCTTATTTGCTAATATCCTGGCATGAATCACTCAATCACCAATTAGATTGTTACCTCAATAATCTTGTCATTGAAGCCTCGGAGTTGTCACTTGTTATTCCACTTTTACAAACACATTCACTTGTGGCATGTATGATGATTTTTTTTGTGTTTTTTAAACATAGAATTAGGAGATGGACTCGGAAAATAACAAGAACAAAGTTTGAAATGTGTATATGTAGTATCAGTTATTGGTCATGCAGATATTTTTATGCTGTATGACAGTAGTGATTTAGTCACAAAAAGACTCAAATATATTGTGATCAAACAATCAAAGTTTCTAACCTAAGAGACACATGTACCTCATATTGATAAAGACAAAAAGTTTGCAGGTTCTTTTTGTAGTCCCGGATGCAAGACAGCTTTAGTGTTGATGCTGGCTAGATACTGTAGATAGTTAATAGTTTTACTCATTTCCAGGTAAGTCTTACCTCAGAAAATGTGGTAGGTTTTTGTTGCCTATTGCAGAAGAAATGATCACATTGTTTCATTTGTTTTATAGAAACAGTTTCAAGATGCACTTGAAGAGTGTGACAGAGGTAAACCTTTTTCTTTTGGCATTAACTCTTTACCTCACAATCCCGACTTTTAACGACCCTAAGAAAGACAGCTTATGAAAGCATTGTGGGAAAAGGAGAAAATGCTGGTAACCAGCATTTTCTCCGTTTCCCACAATGTTTTCTACCCTTCCCAAATTGAATTTAAATATTTGATTCACATATTTTTTGTTGTCTGCAAATGCTTTCAAATTGGACTAGTCCAAAATTTTCTTGTTTGGTAAAGAGTTAACTCTTTACTAAACGACAAAATTTTGGACAAGTCCAAATTGAAAGCATTTGCAGACAACAAAATAATGCGAATCAAAAACTGAATTTTGAATAGGAAAGGGTAGAAAACATTGTAGGGAAAGGAGAAAATGCTGGTTACCAGCATTTTCTCCTTTTCCCACAATGTTTTCAAAGGCTTTCTTTCTCAGGGTCGTTAAAAGTTGGGATTGTGTGGTAAAGAGTTCATAAATTTCATGTTTAATCGAAATGAAATGCAAGTTACTTATAGAACTGTTGTTTCATGTTTAATACAAATAAAATGGAAGTAATGCATTTAAAGGTTGTTTATGTTTATAGGCATGTTAGTGGCCAAAAGCAAAAGTAAACAAAGTACGTGTTAAAACGCATTTAGATTTAAATCATACTATTTAAAAGAATGGAAATAATTGTGGAGATAATAATCTGTTATAGTGTGGCCAATCTAAGTGTTATATGCTGGTAAGAAAATGAATTTTAATATCAGGTAAAAAAGTACATAAGAAATAGAGCAACTTTCCAAGATTTGACCTAGTATTTAAACACCCACATTGTTTACTTTGGCTTTAACTGGGCTACTGCAAATGAAATGCAAGTAAAACATAGAAAGGTTGCCAAGGAAAACCTTGAACAAAAAGAACTTTTTCTGGTTTTCAATAGAATAGATGTAGGTGTGTAATTTTTCAAAGCAACATCAGTATTACAGACTTGTTGGCACTTAAATGTCTCTTAACCTGGGGTCGGATTCACCTGTTATTCTTAAATCTTTACCAAACAACAAAATTTTGGACTAGTTCAAAGTGGACGCATTTGCAGACGATACAATAGATATGACTCAAAAATTGAAATCTGATTAGGGAAGGGTAGAAAACATTGTTTGGAAAAGGAAAAAATGTTGGTAACCAGCATTTTCTCCTTTTCGCACAACATTTTCAAAAGCTTTCTATATCAGGGTCGTTAACAGTTGGGATTGTGTGGGAAAGAGTAAAGAAAATTCTCAGGCTTAGTCTCCAGAATTTTCTAAATTTGAAAGTAGCACAACCTCTGATTGGCAAAAACTTTCTGCTTTAGCCCATCAGGGGCTGTGTTACTTTCAAATCTGGAAAATGGTTGCTGAATTTGGACTGGATTAAGAAAGTTAATTTTTTTTGCAACTAAGAAAACTGTTGAAATTTTGCCAATTTCCAAATCAACACTTTCTGCTAAAATAACTTAAACTGCTTGAATGACTTCAGGGGTTAAATACAATGTATTGTATGTTTGTTTTAGCCCTTGCAAAGTTTGGTAACAAAGAAGAATTATTGGAGAGGAAAATCAAAATTCTACTTCACCAGGGAAGATTTGAAGATGCCTATAACCAAGCTCTGCAGTGGCTACAAAGAGAACCAAGGGTAAAAACTGTTTTGAAATTAAATCTGGAGGCTTTATGTGATAAATGCATGAGCCAGCTGTATTGACCCTTTTCTGAACAATCCCTGTTTTTTTACGGGTCTGGAATACCTTAGTACTTCTACTTAGCCTTTCGAAAACATTGTGGGAAAAGGAGAAAATGCTGGTAACCAGCATTTTCTCCTTTTCCCACAATGTTTTCTACCCTATCACAGACAGAAATCATCTTTTCAGCAAGAGTTGAATTGTCGTCTGCAAATGCTTTCAATTTGGTCTAGTCCAAATGTTTGTCGTTTGGGACAGGATTAAAAGAGGGTTTGATGCATCTCTGTGATGAAAAATACCAAGTAAGTCGTCATAATTATATTTATGGATTCATAAAATCCATTTTTTCTAACAACAGGCTGAGTCATGATGTAGAAAGGTCCTTGGACATGCACTAAATATATCAAGACTGGTCTTAACCCATTACCACACAATCCCTACTTTTGAAGCCCCTGAGAAAGAAGCCTTTAGAAAAAATTGTGGGAAAAGGAGAAAATGCTGATAACCAGCATTTTCTCCTTTTCCCACAATGTTTTCTACTCTTCAGAAAACAAATTTCAAATTTTCAGTCACTTTTATTTTGTCGTCTGCAAATGCTTTCAATTTGTACCAGTCTAAAATATTGTCGTTTGGTAATGGGTTAATCCATGTTAGCTTGCGCACACTGGGTAATATTATGCTAAATACTCCCTGCAGATTTATACATGAAGACTTTCTCACTTAGCATAGAGTATAATGCAACAATTATAATAATAATGAATTTTCATTGAAAGAAATCTTGTTGCTCAACCTTCCACCGCAAATCCTAACTTTGAACAGCTGGTGGAAAGAAAGGTTCTGAAAGCAAAATTAGGAAAGGCAGCATTTTTAGCTCGCCTGAGCAGAAAGTAATTAAGGTGAGCTTTTGTGATCATGCTGTGTCTATCATCAACTTCAACCATGTGTACATGCAAGAGGCCACATTTTCAGTATGAGAATCATTGATCTTGGGTAATCAGAATGTTTGTCCTGATGCTGTCTCGGAAAAGTTTAAAATTGGGTAATGTTAGGTTGAAAACTAAGCCACTACTTCAAATCTTTAAATGAAATAACCTCGCTGAAAGACCACATTTTCAGTCCATAGCTCTTGAAAATTGGTCAGAATCTTTGTCTTGATTTCTCGGTTGAGTTTGCAAATGGATCATGTTAGGTCAAAAACTGGGTCACAAAGTCAAATCGTACAAAAAACTAGAGTAACTTCTAGAAGACATATTTTAGGTCAAATACTCTATGTCATAATATATCTTGAATTACTTTGAAAATAGGTCACATCTACAGTGCAAAAATAGGCTATACTTGGCTATGAAAAGTAGTTCACTGAGAGAAGCTTTAGAAAAAGCTTGTGTATAAACTGGATCCCAAATTTTCAGTCCAAAAATTTTGAAAGCTTGGTTGAATGTTTGTCGTTATATCTTGAAAGAGATTGAAAATGGGTTATGTTTGGTCAAGAGACTGAGGTGAGCGACTTCAGGGCAACATGTTATCTGCAAATGCTTTCAATTTGGACATGTGTAAATTTTATTGTCTGGTAAAGTACAGTGATTGATTGAATTCGTGTGTACTGGTATTTATTGTCACACTGGTTACTGATAGTTACTTGGGATGGTGCAAGAAGCAAACACATTTCCCAGAGATTGTTAGGTAAAGGGTTCTTGTATCAGATAACTTTTTAATCATTTGTTCAATCAGGATTATTGTATGCAAGTAGTTATTATGTTGCTACCGCACAGGCTGAGATTACTTGGACATGCACCACTACAACAGGTCTCTACTTTTAGGTTTCAGTTTAATCTTAATAGTTTTACCTTGACATACATCTTCTGCATTGATTTATACATTTCTGGTTTTCTTTCAGAACCCCATGGCCATAAAAGAACTCAAACGGCTGAAGATTGTTTTAGATGCTTTGAAAGACCAGGTGACTTACTTTGACTTTATTTCAGTCATATAATTCAATCCTGCCTAGGAAAAAAGCATCTGAGATTGACCTTTAAAGTGCTTTTCATCACCCTTGTTGCCTTTGTAGCAAATATGAGTTAAGATAAGCCTGCATGAAATGTGCATTCTGATCTTTGAACAACACTGTGTGCTTTCTTGGAACATTAAACACAAAGAAGAACCATGAAAATTGCAAATAACTGGATCTTTTCTTTGACTGGAAATGTCCACAGATTTCATTCAGCACTTTAGCTCTCTACCAGATAACAGAATTCTAAACTGGTCCAAATTTAAAAAAAATTGCACATGAAGAAGTAAGTGTTGCAGACATTAAGAAATTTGTCTTTTAAAGGGTAGAAAACATTTTGGGAAAAGGAGAAAATGCTGGTTACCAGCATTTTCTCCTTTACCCATAATGTTTTCAAAACTCAGGATTGTGTTCTAAAGGTTTTTAATAGGTTTGAGACCATCATCTTCAAAAAGAAAAAGAGAAAGAATCAGGAGACAAACAATATTTTGATCACATGACATTGATCTTTACATCTTTATTAAGGTAGGATACTCCTAATGAAAAACAGCTACTAGTATTTCCAGTATAAGATTATCCCCCAAAAATTGCTATTCTTACAAGCATGAGTGTTCTCAACAAATGAACAGCAGAAATACAAACTGCCTCTGGTGGGATTCGTACCCATGACAGGCAAACATCCTCATTTTTCGAGGTTTAAAAGACCAATACCATAACCATTGAGCAAAAGAGATATCTCTCCAAAGCAGTTATTAGGTATTGTATTTATATCGAGACGAAGCTATGCATGAAGGAGTGGTCTCCTGTAACACTATCGTATTATTGTACTACTTTAAACAAGCAACTTTTTCCTTAGAATTATCACCATTAAATCTGAAACCACTTAACAAGGGAGATGATAATTACCTCCCTTTTCAGGAAGCTAACAAAATTATAAAGAAATAATTTCTTTTTTCTTTTCAAGATGGACATGAAAGAAATTTCTGGTCAGTTAAAACTTTTTAAATATGTTTTATCAGTATAAATCCTTATTCATCAACAAAAAAGAAACTTTATTCCATGTTGTGCTAGAAGCTTTAGGAGGGTTCTACCTTAACCCATTACCGCACGATCCCTACTTTTGACGACCCTCAGAAAGAAGCCTTGAGGAAGCATTGTGGGAAAAGAAGAAAATGCTGTTAACCAGCATTTTCTTTTTTTCCCACAATGTTTTCTACTGTTCACAAAACAAATTTCAAATTTTCAGTCACTTCTATTTTGTCATCTGCAAATGCTTCTGATTTGGACAAGCCTAAAATATTGTTGTTTGGAAATGAGTTAAGGACAAATCAACATTAATTTCTCCCCAAAATATTTTATAGTGAAAAACAGTTTCTATGATGCAAGAGTCATAAGACTGTTTGATTCAAGCCCTGCATTAATAAATGAATGAAATTGTTCTCCTCAATCAGTTTCACAAAACTATTTTTGTTTTATTTCAAAGACGGGTCAAAACATGAGCAATTTAGATGTAGAATTCTACACAGTTTGATCTTGATCTACTCTGGGGGCATAATTAGCAATTGATTTTGCGCTAGCCACATTCAAGTTATATGACAAACTGTGTATGAAAACTCAGTGTGCTTGTTTCAGTCATCAGTTTTTTATACCTTTACCCTTGGTCAGAACATAAATGCAAAGGAAAATTGTATGTTCAAAAGCTAAAGAGTATTTTTAGAAGCTTTTGATTAAGTTTTTCTGTTCTAAATCTTTCAGGATTCAGATGACAATGACCAAATTACCAAGCGTGACCCTGAAGCCCCTTTTGTCCAGCAACCAGCCCCACAAACCATTATTACATCACATAGAAAGTCAAGTCGAGAAGGTAGGAAAGATTGGACTCTGTGTTACATGGATGAAATTTTGAAACTATCTATCTGCCAAGAATTTACAGACAAAAAGTTAAATGTAGCATACTATAGTGATATGTTTGATCATTCAGTAAATTATTTCTTTACCCAACAATCCCTGGTTTTCATAACCCTGAGGGAGAAGCCTTTTGAAAACATTGTGGGCAAAGGAGAAAATGCTGGTGACCAGCATTTTCTCCTTTTCCCACAATGTTTTCTACCTCACCAAAAACAAACTTCAATTTTTGTGTCACATTTATTTTGTGGTCTGCAAATGCTTTGAATTTGGATGAGTCTAATAATTTGTCGTTTGGTAAAGAGTTATGTTCTTGCAAGCATCATGCTATGGTAAATGTTCATAGAAAAATGATAAATATGTGTATGAATGTGTATAAATTTATGCTTATCCAAACATGTAATAGATAATTATGAAAAATTATGAATTTTCATCACTGAAAAATTGCATGATCACGCAGTTTATTTATTTCATTACCAAATGAAAAACGTTTAGGCTCAAATCAAAAGCATTTGCAGACGACAAAATAAAGGTAAGTGAAAATTTGTTTTGTGAAGGGTAGAAAACATTGTGGGAAAAGGAGAAAATGCTGGTTACCCGCATTTTCTCCTTTTCCCGTAATGTTTACTAAAGGCTTCTTTCTCAGGGGCGTAAAAAATAGGGATTGTGTGGTAATGGGTTAAACTTCCATTAGAACAAATGAGAAAATTAGCAAGCCTTATTTACAGCCTTTTGACCCAGCATTTTCTCCTTTTCCCACACTGTTTTCTATGCTATCAGAGAAAAAATCATTTTACCAACATGCAATTTGCCATCTTCAAATGCTTTCAATTTGGTCCTGTCTGAAACTTTGTTGTATGGTAAAGAGTTAAGTCAAACACACTTATTAGTTGTAAGCCTGTCCAATTGCATATACCTAGAGACAGAAAAGTTATGTGTGACTCGTATAACAAAATTTTTCTTTGAAAAGATAGAATTATTGTGGAAAAAGGAGTAAATGCTGGTTAACCCTTCCCCCATAGTGTTTTCAAGGACTTCTTCAACAGGATTGTACAGACATGGTTTTGTTAACTTTCAGTATTGCAAAAGAGAAAGAAGCTTTCTGAAAACATTGTGAAAAAAGGAGAAAATGCTGGTAATCAGCATTTTCTCCTTTTCCCACAATGTTTTCTACCCTTCACAAAAGAAATTTCAAATTTTCAGTCACTTTTGTTTTGTCTTCTGCAAATGCTTTCGATTCGGACAAGGCCAAAATATTGTCGTTTGGTAAAGAGTTAATCAATATATCCATTTACTACTATGCTTTATCAAGTATACATGCATCAAACCTGTATTCAAGTAGATTTTCCCTATCTTACTAGAGTGTTTTACTAATTCATCTACTCCAAACTTGTTACAGCAGGTAATTGAGTTTGTATCTGTCACTCTCTCTTTCAGCACAAATATTTGACCTGTCCTGCTCATTTTGTAACGTGAAATTTGAAACCAAGAATGACCTTGACATTCACTGCCGTAGTGATGAACATAAAAAGAATATCACATCAGATGAAGGCCACAGTTGGAAGTATCGCCCACCTCCCAGAGGTCTGGCCGCAGAAGATTACACCCTCTGCAACAAGTAAACACTGTTTTTAATGATTATAGTTTAAGTTGTTGCTACCTGAAACAGATTTTTAGGAAATTTTGGGGATTTTTCTTATTTACAAGTTGGCTTTATTTTAACTCTTTACCAAAAGACGAAATTTTACACTGATCCCAATTGAAAGCATTTGCAGGCAACAAATTAAAGATGGCTCAAATACTAGAATTTGTCCTTCATAGAGTAGAAAACGTTGTGGGAAAAGGAGAAAATGCTGGTTATGTTTTCACATGGCTTTCTTGGACACTTATGTAAAATCTTGTCTCAGGTCAGCATGCGCAGTTTGCGCAGGCTGATCCGAGACGGCACTTTGCGACTACAATAGATTTTGTGTTACAGAAGACTTGCGTAAAACAGAAAATTACATAAAAACGGAGAGTGTCGTTTTGGATTAGCCTACGTAGGCTGATCTGAGATGACACTTTATGCAAATGACTGAATGCACCTTCTCGTGTGTTGCAAGCCATTATACAGCATGTCATTTTCATTTGATTACCTGTAGGCATTGAAAGACTACTACAGCAGAATGTAAGATTAAGTTGTTTGATATTGTTGAACTCATGTCTGCTGTCAAGCACATGATGGGGAAAGGGTCTAAATAGTCAATGTTTGTAAATCTTTGTACTTTATGCTGCAGAGATCTCCAATGTTTATAGATCAACCTTATATCATTAACATCCTTACCTTACACTTAAGGATTTATTAAAGATTTATATTGACCAATCTAAGTTGTTATTTAACCCTTTTCGAAATGACAAATTTTTGGACCAGACCAAATTGAAAGCATTTGCAGACGACAATTCAACTCTTGCTGAAAAGATGATTTCTGTCTATGATAGGGTAGAAAACATTGTGGGAAAAGGAGAAAATGCTGGTTACCAGCATTTTCTCCTTTTCCCACAATGTTTTCAAAAGGCTACCATTCCAGACCCTAAAAAACCAGGAACTGTTTGGGAAAGGGTTAAAGTTGTCTTCATTCTTTGTTTTAGTCAAAAATTGCTACTAGTAAAAAAATCATTCTTTTTTCCAATATTTTACACCCCACAGTTTTGTAGAAAATGTACGCTGCCCATTTGCTGACAAGTGTATTCAGGCACATTCTCATGAAGAGTTGGAAGAATGGAGGGAAAGATTCAAGTTTAAGCGACAGCAACTTCAAATGGCAAAGGACAAACGTCTCCATGGGAATACCTACCCTGAACAATTAATGGAGAAGTTATTAACAGCGGAATATCCAAAGTCTGTGGTGAGTGTTGACTGTTTTATGCCCTAGTCTAGAGATTGATTGTTGATGAAACAATGTAGGAGTCCGTACTTTGTCATAGCTGAACATTAGGTTGTAGTGGTTCATGAGGGATTAATGTTTTGCTGTTTAACATAATTTTCAACATTGTTTCATTGATATCATGGTGGCCAGTGCACCTATCCTTGCTTTCCCAGAGCTTCTTTTACTTATACCTGGTGCACAATATTCTTACTGAGCAACTGGCTGCTTTGCCACAGCCATTATCAGAGGAATGATTAGTGATGAAAGAAAACTTAATGATATGGAAAAGTAGCTATTGGGTTGGAATGAGTGATGTATGAAGAGATGGTGAAGAAGCCTTTATTAACCCTTTCCCAAACAATCCCTGGTTTTAACGGGTCTGGAATAGTAGCCTCTTGAAAACATTGTGGGAAAAGGAGAAAATGCTGGTAAACAGCATTTTCTCCTTTTCCCACAATGTTTTCTACCCTATCATAGACAGAAATCATCTTTTCAGCAAGAGTTGAATTGTCGGCTGCAAATGCTTTCAATTTGGTATAATCCAAAAGTTTGTCGTTTGGGAAAGGGTTAACTCATTACTAAACAACAATATTTCAGGCTTGTCCAACTCGAAAGCATTTGCAGACGACAATATAAAAGTTACTGAAAATTTGAAAGTTGTTTTGTGAAGGGTAGAAAATATTGTGGGAAAAGGAGAAAATGCTGGTTACCAGCATTTTCTCCTTTTCCCACAATGGTTTCAAAAGCCTTCTTTCTTAGGGTCGACAACAGTAGGGATTGTGTGGTAATGGGTTAAATAGGTAGATGCAGGGGTAGCTCTAGTGTATTATGAAAAGTTTTGGAGACAGAGCACTTCAAACAAACTTCATCAAGTTAGATTAACCCTTTACCGCACCATCCCAAGTTTTGAACAACTTTGAAGACAGAAAGCATTTGAAAAGATTGTGGGAAATAACGGAAATGATGCTTAAAATAAATTTCAGTTTTTAAGTCACATCTTTTGGTTTGGAGAAGCTTATAAGCTTATGATTCTTCGTTCAGTAAAGGCCTTCACATAAGGTGGTATAGGCACCATGTTATAGACAAGCTTTGGTCAAAAATATCCTTATTACTACCATGTTTGATCTTTACCTACACTGTTTCATGATGAATTGGGTAGTCTCATACTTATTATCACTGTTGGATATTGTCACTGTGTGAGTTATTCAAAACATAAATGCACCACTATTGTCTTATTTGCTGTCTGATAAATATGAGCCATGCTTGTGGCTAAAGGGGATTGTATTATGCCAAGCAAGTCATGTCATAATAGTCTATCTTTAAATCCATTTTGACCTTTAACCCTTTCCCAAACAATCCCTGGTTTGTACGGGTCTGGAATAGTAGCCTTTTGAAAACATTGTGGGAAAAGGAGAAAATGCTGGTAACCAGCATTTCCTCCTTTTCCCACAATGTTTTCTACCCTATCATAGACAGAAATCATCTTTTCAGCAAGAGTTGAATTGTCATTTGCAAATGCTTTCAATTTGGTCTGGTCCAAAAGTTTGTTGTTTGGGTAGGGTTTAACAATTGGATTTTGAGATAGACAGGTCTTTTGACATGCAGGAAATTGACCATTACCATAATGTTTTTACCCAGGTCAGCCTGCAGGGTCTGTGCAGGCGGACCCGAGTCTGAATTTTTGCAGATGAAGTAAACCCCCTTTAAATGGTACATGGCTCATAACCATTTTGTCCTCTTTGGCACTTTACCTTTACCAAATGAGTTCTTGGTTAATGCCCCTAGGGTTAGGGGGTTCTTTAACCCTTTACCAAACAACAAAATTTTGGACTGGTTCAAATTGAAAGCTTGTGCAGATGAAAAAATAAATTTTCTCTTTTTCTAACAATGTTTTCAAGAGGCTTCTGTCTCAGGGTTGTAAAAACCAGGGATTGTTTGATAAAGGGTTAAATATTGTGGAAAAAGGAGAAAATTTTGGTAAATAATATTATCTCCTTTTACTGTAAAATTTCTTGCCCTTTCAAAGATAAATCCATTTATCATACTAATTATTAACCCTATACCAAACAATCCCTGGGTTTTATGAGCGTGCAGTAGAAACCTTTTGAAAATATTGTTGGAAAAGGGTAACATGCTGGTAACCAGCATTTTTTCTTTTTTCCTAAAACGTTTTCTACCCTCCTGGAAATGAATTTCAATTTTTGAGTTACTTCTATTTGGTCATCTGCAAGTGCATCCATTTTGGACCAGACTAAAAGTGTTTCGTTTGGGAAAGGGTTAACCCATTACCACACAATACCTACCTTTGACGCCCCTGCGAAAGAAGCCTTTTGAAAATACTGTAGGAAAAGGAGAAAATGCTGGTAGCCAGCATTTTCTCCTTTTCCCACAGTGTTTTCTATTCTTCCCAAAACAAATTTCAATTTTTCAGTCATCTTTATTTTGTCGTCTGCAAATGCTTTCAATTTGGACCAGTCTAAAATTTTGTCGTGTGGTAAAAAGTTAATTTGTGACCAGCATTTCCTTGGTTATGGACAAGGGCAATTTTGTATTTGATATATTCGATGTCTTTTTACTCTACAGATGGTAGCTGATGTAGATTATGCGAAAGTGATAGTCAACTCTGATCTCAAAGTTAACATTATTTCAAAGAAGTGCACCCATGCGTGGACCTTTACCATAACTAGTAAAGTAAGTGTGATATGTCAGTACATTAGTTTAACTATTTACCAAACAATCCCAACTTTTAACGACCCTGTGGAAAAAGCCTTTTGAAAACATTGTAGGAAAAGGAGAAAATGCTGGTAACCAGCATTTTCTCCTTTTCCCACAATGTTTTCTGTCCTTCCCAAAACAATTTTTCGATTTTTGAGCTGCATCTATTTTGTCGTATGCAAATTCTTTCAATTTGGACAAGTCCATAATTTTGTAATTTGGTAAAGAGTTAAACCTTTTTATTCTACATCGATTGAGAAAAAGTTCTTACATGTTCTACTAATCTCTCTTGATTTTCTTTGTCAAGATATGGAAGAAAGGAATTTTAAAACTGGGTAAAAAGTAAACAGAAGACAGTGCAACCAGGCAAATTTTTGCCAGCCATTTACTCCTAGATAGACCAAAAGTAACAGATTATCATCTATACTATAATTTTCATACTTTTAAACTCTTTACCAAATGACAAATTCGTAGAGTGGTCCAAATTGAAAGCATTTGCAGGTGACAAAATAAATGTGACCGAAAAATAGAAATTGGTTGGGGAAGGAAAGAAAACATTGTGGGAAAAGGAAAAAATGCTGGTTACCTGCTTTTTCTTCTGTACCCACAATGTTTTCAAAGGCTTCTATCACAGGGTGATCAAAAGTCATCATTGAGTGATTATGGGTTGAATGGTACAGTTTTAAATACATTTTGTCACCTTTTTGGCTACTATTGGGCTTTTAGATTTTTTTCCCATGTTTAATTTCTGCTAAACTTGAGTTGATCTAAGAAAAAAACCTGCATATTAATGGTTTAGAAATAGGGAGACGAAGAACACAATTGAGGAATCAATTTGTTTCAAGTCTCTTAAATCACAAGCTAGGGCAAAGTCCTGAAGTTCAGTAATACCATAAAGTGCTTCAAATCCAATAGTCATTGGTTCAGTACCCAGCTTTGAAATTTTTTCTGTGGATTGATGATGGTCAGTGTTACAGGATTTATTTTTCACTAGCTGCTAAACATGGTTTCAACAAGTTTTGGATGGAAAAGAAGCAGTTGGCTTGAATGTTGTTTGGTTTACTGGTCAGAGTAACTCCATGAAGTCATGGATGGGCTTGCTAGCCATAGTTAAGTTTTAAGTTGAAAGAATATTAAGAACAATGTGCAACACCAATCAATGAAATACCAAGATGGGCGCCCGCCTAGGTGGCTCAGTGGTGAGCGTGTCGGACTCATGACCTGGTGGTTGTGAGTTCGATGCCCGGTTGAGGCAAACTTTCTCTTCGGTGTATTTTTGCCTCTCACCTCTGCTGAAGCATGAGAGAAAAGTACTCGGTGGCTTTGGAAAGAAAGTTGTGTTAGTACCGGTTTGAAAAAGCCAGGAAACATATGTGTGTCACCGATCGCCATGATGTGACCTTAGCTGTTAAAGTGGTGTTAAACCCTAACACAACCAACCAACCAAGATTGGCATGAAAATGTTCCTATTTGTTTCTGTGTTTTGTAATTAATACCTATTTAGTTATGTTCATATGATTCTTTGCAGCTGTGTATATTACGAGTGGTCATGTTAGATGAAGCATCCTCCAATTATTTCTACATATCAAGTATATCTGTTGGGCCAAAGAAAACTCAAAAGTATCAAAACCTAGAGATACATTGTCAGGAGTGGAAAAACCCAGATATCACTATAAATAGGCCAGGAGAATATGTCTACAGAGTGAAGGTTAGAAATTTCTGTATTCTTGTCCTATTTTGTTACACCCATATCAGGTCCAGAATGTATCTACACTGTCCTGCCACATTTATGCTATAGAAATGGACTTGTAGAACAAACGTGCAGTTGCTTATATAAGTTATATAGCTGGTGTAGATATGCAAGATGTTTAGTAGCTGTTGTCACCACTGATCATCGAGTCACACCATTTGTTTTGATCATTTTCAAAACACCATTTGTCTGGCTAAAATTTTAGTAGATTTTGAAAGTCTCCAATAAATGTTTACCACACAACAAAATTTTGGACTTGTCCAAATTCAAAGCATTTGCAGACAACAACTTATGTATTGCTAAACTGCTGCAGCTCTTTTGTGAAAGGAGCAATTGTTACTATTGAAATATGTAGGCATTTTTCCTATGATTTAACTATTTACCAATCAATTCCTGGTTTGTACGACCCTGAGATAGAAACCTTTTAAAAACATTGTGGGAAAAAGAGAAAATGCTGGTAACCAGCATTTCTCTTTTTCCTGCAATGTTTTCTACCCTGCTAGAAACAAATTTTAATTTTTGAATAATGTTTTGTCATCTGCAAAAGCTTTCAATTTGGACCAGTCCAAAATTTTGTCGTTTGGTAAAGGGTTAAATAAACGCAGAGGCCATCACAGCATAATTGAAATACCTTTGAAAACAGTTCAAGAGATAATATAGAAGAAAACAACTGGTGATAATCAGGTCAAATACTACAGATGTAGTTGTAGTCTAAACATCTTTGTAATGTTCACAGGTAGTGTTTAGAACTGACATCTATGGTACTTTTCGACAAACACTTGTCTTTGACTTTGGGTCAGAGCCTGTATTAAGCAGAGAGATGCACATAGAATCAGCCCCTGTCACAGATACAGAAAAAGTTCTGTCAGAAATCAGACTGAGTCAACAAGGTCGTTGGAGATCTGACCAAGTTCATGTCGTCCACTATAAGCAGCAGTATGTATATCTTATTGTTCTTAGTACTATGCAAATGTGACATTTTACACACCTGCAAAGAAAAGCTGTTTTAGATAAGGTGTTCCCAATATGTTCCAATATCTTGTTAACTTTCTAGCAAATGACAAAATTTTAGACTTGTCCAAAATTAAAAGCACCTGCAGACGACAGAATAAATGTGATTTAAAAATTAAAACTCGACTTTGGAAGAGTAGAAAACATTGTGGGAAAAGGAGAAAATGCTGGTTACCAGCATGTTCTCCTTTTCCCACAATGATTTCAGAAGGCTTCTTCCTCTGAGTCTTTAAAAGCAAGGGTTGTTTGTTAAAGAGTTAACGAAAACTTTGAAGGAGGATTTACAAATATTTGTGAAACTTGTACTTTTCTACAAGCATAAAAACATGTGGGAACTTTGTGGGAATAAGAGAAATTGCTTGTTACGAGCAATTTCTCTTTTTGCTACATGTTTTCACAAATGGTTTGCAAGACCAAACATCAGGTGGCAGTACGGGCACTAACAGATAATTTCTGCTGAGATAATATCAGTGCATTATACTGATTGTAGATCAAAGTATATTTTTCCATGTTCCAAGTTATTGTTGGATGGCCAAAGCTACCAGAATTTCTGCTACATCATCCCCGACCAGGTGCATTAAATTTTGAAGTTCTCTAAATTGACCTTCATTGTCAAGTGGACATTCCAACCCAGTCCATTGGTAAAGTTCAAAAAATACATAAGAAACATTAATTCTATCGTGATTTTCCTGATACCTGTATCTGATTCAAGGAGAATGAGAAAATTATCACCCGAGACAAAAAGTCAAGTGAAATGTAAAAATTCTTATGTGTGGCAAGAAGCAAATACTAGCACCAGAAAAGTTACCACTGTATAAAATTCATTTTATTATATGCAAACATGTTTCAAGGAAAGAATATTGCAATTGTTGACATTTCATTCAAGAACGGTTAGCAAAATAGTAAAAACAATGGTGTAGTAGCAACTTTACTTTTTTTTCAGTTTTGTCGTAGCCCTGATGTCATTGTGCCATGCATCTTCGCAAGCCAAGGATACTAGGGTAGTACCCTTGGCCGCTCGCCTCTTTAAAAATCGAAGCTCCCGCTGCGCCTTTTCATTGGATGCGATCAAAACCCATCGCGTCCAATCAAACCATCCGTAACAAGAAATCTTTCGCAAAACAGAAAACAATAATGGCGGCGCCCATCAACAACGAAAGTTGTCGTGTTTGTGACGAAATTTGCCAAAAAAGAGTAGACGATCGATATTTAATGAGTTTTTTTTTTTTGTTTACGATCAATTATGTGAAGTATTAGGACGGGTTCCGTAGCCAAATGATTGCGTCTGTTCGTCTTGTTTTGGTGTGATGAATCCGAAAGCGCAGCCATATTTGATGCATAACCAACAAATTTTATTACGAGCATTTTGATTTGTCAGAAATAACATCAGCAAAGGTTACGCAACTCGTGATATTCGACAGGTGGCGCAGCGGGAGTTTCGATTTTTAAAGAAGCGAGTGGCCAAGGTACGTAACGAACAAAGTGGAGTTAGTATGCTTGGTTTGCGAAGATGTGTGCCATGATGGTGCAAAAAATTTGATGTCTTGAAAAATTTGGCATTTCGCAAATTCTCTGTCATTACTGGAAATATTTACATCTATCTTGGACAAGTTGTTCATTATCGAAAGGAGAAGCCATACAATTAGGGCATGTAACTATCAAAAATCTTGTTTTGGACACAGTTATGCACCCTTTTTGACTGACTTTTTTAATGAAAATCAAGCAACTGCGCATGCAGCTGAATGTTGGTACAAGCATGCAGTACTGTACTGAAAATGTATCTTCATTTTGAATGTATCACTGTACAGTTTTGCTGTATATTTATAACTTGTTTTGGTAATATCATCAACAGAAAAATTCTTGTGGATTGATGAAAAGAGCAGTGCAAGAAATTAGAAATTTGTATTTGTATTCTATGTTAACAGAATGATGCCGGAAGATGTAAAAAGTCTTGAATTAGTAGATAAGTACTGTCTCCCAGAAATGGACAAATTTAAACTGTCGGATCATTTAATGCATTCCTCGAGTAAAGAGAACTACAGACTGTGGATGCATCAGATGTTATATGTTGAAGAATTATCCATGATAGAAAAGATTTCAAAGTAAGTCTACTGTAATCAGTCAGTGCTAAAATGATTTCAAAGACATTTTGAGTTAGTTTTGATTTTAATAGTAGATTAAGATTAGACTGTGCAGAACATAAATTTTGATCTTAAATTTACACCGAAAAGAATTTGTGAGGGATATTGAGCCAAAAGTCTTGAAAATGTAATTGAAATGGTGTTCCTTTCTTATTATACAATTAAAAAAGCCTGTTTACTTATTTGGTACTTCATGTAAGATCTTGAAAAGTTCAGAGGAGAGATGAAAATGATGATAGAGTATCTAATGAATAGCGTTTTTATTGCTTAACTCAGATTTGGGAGCTTATATTTACAGATCAAGATCAGACTGCTGAATGTGTAGTTTGATCTAGATTTACACTTGCTGCTTTTTTCCAAGATTTTTTGACAGAAACAGCCTTGACATTACAGCACCTGCATCTAAAGTACTGACAGAGAATGTCTATTTTATTTATTTAACATGGCTAGGGATAATGGAGAGGTTTGAAAATTGAGAAATGGAGATATTTCTGATTGTTTCGTTTTTAGCTCTACTGGCTTTCAGCCAGCAGAGCTTATGTCATGGCGTGGTTTCCGTCGTCCGTCCGTCTGTCTGTCCGTCCGTCCGTTAGTCTTTTCTTGTTTACGCGATAAAGTCTGCATTTCTTGCCCGATTTTCGTGAAACTTGCACAGTTTGTTTAGCTCATCAATAGCATTAACCCTATTGATTTTGAGAAAAATCCAACCAACAGCATGGGTAAAGTAGCCATTTCAAGTTGAAAATTTCAAATTCTTGTTTACGCGATAAAGTCTGCATTTGCTGCCCGATTTTTGTGAAACTTGCACAGTTTGTTTATCTCATCAATAGCTTCAACCCTATTGATTTTGAAAAAAATCCAACAAACAGTATGGGAAAAGTAGCCATTTCAAGTTGAAAATTTCAAATTCTTGTTTACGCAATAAAGTCTGCATTTGTTGCCTGATTTTCATGAAAATCACACAGTTTGTTTATCTTATCAGTAGCTCCAACCCTTTTGATTTTGAGAAAAATCCAACAAACAGTATGGGAAAAGTAGCCATTTCAACTTGAAAATTTTAAATTCTTGTTTAGGCGATAAAATCTGCATTTGTTGCCTGATTTTCGTGAAACTTGCACAGTTTGTTTATCTCATCAATAGCTTCAACCCTATTGATTTGGAAAAAAAAATCCAACAAACAATATGGGAAAAGTAGCCATTTCAAGTTGAAAATTTCAAATCATTGTTTACGCAACAAAGTCTGCATTTGTTTCCTGATTTTCATGAAAATCACACAGTTTGTTTATCTTATCAGTAGCTTCATTCCTATTGATTTTGAGAAAAATCCAACAAACAGTATGGAAAAAGTAGCCATTTCAAGTTGAAAACTTTGAATTCTTGTTTAGGGGATAAAATGTGCATTTGTAATTAGATTTTTGTGAAACTTGCACAATTTGTTTATCTCAATTATAGCTTCAACCCTATCTTTTTTTAAATAAATCCAACAAACAGTATGGGAAAAGAAACCATTTCAGGTTGAAAATTACCAATTCTTGTTTTCGTGACAAAGTATGCATTTCTTGTCAGATTTTCATGAAAAAGCAAAATCGAATTCTCTGCCAGTAGAGCATATTCAGGCCCATCAGGGCCTTCTAGTTTAGACAATACCGGTATATACCAAATTCGTAGAATATGTCATCAGCAGTGTCCGTTGGCAAATTTTACATTAAGTGATAAGTATATGTTAGCCATGCTCTGTAAAACTAGGGCGTAATGCATTTGCAAAAAGTGAGGACCAATGTCAGCCCGCTGTCCATAACTTTCCTCCACAACAAAGAACAATTCTACCTCTGGACCCATTTGATTGTCAGACAAAATTGACTTTATGTATCCATCATTATCTAATGACTTTCTTGGTATAATAGATACTTCATTAGTTGTATGGTCAGGTGGCAGGGGACTTGGAAACTTGTTCACGGCTGTGGTTCATCATGTCGCCCCGAGCCGAAGGCGAGGTGGCGACATGATTCACCACAGCCGTGAACAAGTTTCCAAGTCTCCTGCCACCTGACCGTACAACAAATTTATTATACTGCAAAGTTTTACCCTTTCAAAGCGCATTTAAGCGATTTTTTCCTGTTTTATAATTTCACGAAACGAGTATGCTGACGAAACAGAAATTCCCTTCTGTGTGCCCCAATTCAATGAATACTGACGTCACTGGAAACTGACGTCACTAAAACGTGCAGTTTGGTGTATAAATGTGCAGTCTGGTGATCGATCGACGCCACCATTTTGGATGATGTATTGGACGTGTAGTGATGCTTATGGGGCACTCAAAAGGGAAACTGGTTTTACGTGGTTTTTGCCAGGGAACATGATATTATGTTCCCGGCATGTTAACCAATCAGATCATGAGAAATTTCTTTGCAGTATAATAATAAGCCCACTTTTCAAATTTGGCAGAGCATGGCTTAGTTATACAGCTATCAACAACTTGCTGCATATGGTAAAAGTACTACTTTTTGGTAGATTGTGGTGAACAACTTTTGATAAAGTTTGGAGAAAAAATGCAATCTTTTAGTTTAACCCATTACCAAACGACAATATTTTAGACTGGTCCAAATTGAAAGCATTTGCAAATGAAAAAAAAAAAAAGTGACTGAAAATTTGAAATTTGTCTTGTGAAGGGTAGAAAACATTGTGGGAAAAGGAGAAAATGCTGGTGACCAGCATTTTCTCCTTTTTCCACAATGTTTTCTAAAGGCTTCTTTCTCAGGGGCGTCAAAAGTAGGGATAGTGTGGTAATGGGTTAAACATATTTGAATTTACATTGATAGAGAAACAAGTTTTCAGACTTAGTCTAATCTCTCTTGATATATGCATATTTTTACTATCTTTATATGACAGGTTCAACATTACCACTTCTCTACAGTTGGTAAACAGATTTTTGCTCATGCCAGGCTCCCTGTCCGCAGCCAAGTTTGCCGAGGATGGGGAGCTGTTTGCAAGGATGAAACTTGAGGATGATCTATCCGTGGACTCAGTTGCTGGTCGACTGATTCTGAAAAGTACAAACCTTGTGTGGCTTGCCCCGCATGAAAATGGAAGTAAAAGTCAAGTTCTACCAAAGAAGGTATAGTAATACCCATCTGAATGGCCAGGCCTTTGAAGCGACTTGCTGGTCTTGGCCAAAATAGAGATGAAATTTAGCAGTATTAAACAATTTCTGGTCTAGAACCTTTTACCAAACAGTCCAGGCCAGAATATCTATGACCCTTGTAAAGAATTATTTGAAATCATGGGAAAATGGATAAAATGCTATTAACCCTTTCCCAAATGACAGATTTTGGACTCTTCCAAATCGAAAGAGTTTACAGACGACAATTTTAGATTTTGAGAAAATGGCAGAAAGTTTCTCAAAAAGGGTAAAAAACGATGTGGGAAAAGGAGAAATTGCTTGTTACGAGCAATTTCTCCTTTTCCCACAGTGTTTTCAAAAGACTTTTACTGCAGACATGTAAAAACCAGGGCTTGTTTGGGAAAGGGTTAATCAGCACATTTTTCTTTTCCCTCAGTGTTTTCTATCATGTTAAAGATGAATACTGTCATTTGAACAGTATTTTATGACTTGTCTGAAAATTTATTGCAATGCTATTTGGAAATCTGTAAGATTCTTATATCTAGTAAACAGTTAAGTAGCTATTCAAGGACAAAAGTGCAGTTTAACCCTTTACCCCATAAGGTATTACTATGGAATCTCTAATTGACACTAAATAGGAGCAAGGATGAAGCCGTTTTTGTTATGTGTAGTGTATAATGACACCTTCTGACAGCATAGAAAACATTGTGACAAAAGGTGAAATTGCTCGTCGCGAGCAATTTCACCTTTTGTAACAATGTTTTCCAAAGGCTCCTACAAGCAATGCATAGAAATGAGTATCTATGAAGTAAAGGGTTAACACATTAGTTGCTTCATTTCACTTTGCCTAATCTCTCTTCTTCTACAAGAAAATAGACTGAAATAGTGCTATTACAGAATACTATACTAGGCAATGTGAATGAAAAATTACGATGTTTAGCTGTAAGCATAGCATGTTGAGATATTATGATTAGACTACTTTTTGAAATAAAGATGAATTTGATCTGCTTTGGCGTACAACCATGATGACTTTGTGACAAGAGGGAGCAGTCCCTGTCTCAGAGCAACAAGTCCTTCCTTCATACAAGTTTGTTGCTAAAAGATAAGTGGTAAATGATTGTGTTAACTCTTCCAAACAGCAATATTCTAAACCAATTCAATGTACCAGCACTTGCAAGTGACAAAATTTTTAAGGCACAAATGATTGGATTTGAATCAGATAGTCTAGAAAACTTTGTGGGAAAAGGAGAAAATGCTTGTTACCAACATTTTCTCCTTTCCCAACAATGTTTTCAAAAGGTGTACTTCTTGGGGTTGTTAATACTCAGGATTGTGTGGTAAAGGATTAAATAATTACCAAATGACAAAATTTTTGGCTTGTCCAAATGGAAAGCATCTGCAGACGACAAAATAAAAGTGACAGAAAATTTGAAATTTGTTTTGTGAAGGGTAGAAAACATTGTGGGAAAAGGAGAAAATGCTGGATGCCAGCATTTTCTCCTTTTCCCACAACGTTTTCTAAAGGCATGTTTCTGAGGGTCGTCAAAAGTCGGGATTGTGTGGTAAACGGTTATAGGACATACATAATAGTTCAGTAGTTCATGATTGATACTTATAATTTCTTCGTTCAATTTTTCTCATATTCCAGGTTTATGAAGCAATGATTGAGGACAGGGGCAAGAATTTTATTTTTCTTAGACTGTCAAAAGAGTGTGTAGATGAATTACAGTTAACTTGTGATCAAGAATTTTTTGTTGAGGTGAGTTTGCCCCTAGAGTGGTTGTATACTTTAGTTGAACATTTCATGACTGGTTTCCTTCTTTGATTAACAACAAAGTTTTAGACTATTCCACTTTGAAGGCATTTGCAGACAGCTATAGAAGGATTACAACCCATAACTCATTGGTAAATATCGTGGCAACATTTACTTTGCCGTAAAAGCTATTCTTTCAATCTTGGCAGCTTCTGTCTTTTAATATGAATGTAAGAGGCGGTATACTCATTAATTTATCAGTTAATTTGCAGAGTCTGGTTAGCTCAGTTAGTAGCGCACAGGACTTTAGAACAGGAGGTCGTGAGTTTGATCCCTAGCTCGGCCATTTTCTTTCCGAGGATTGATGATAGTCATTGCGGCAGAATTCATTCCTCTCTCACTGCTGATTGTTGTTTCGATGATGGTTATGTGGGAAAGCAGCCAGTGGCTTGGAAAGAATATTATGTGGAGTACTGGTAACAGAAACTCCAGGAAAGCATGGACAGGTGCACTGGCTGCCGTGATATAACTGAAATAATGTTGAAAATGGTGTTAAACACCAAACAATCAATCAATCAGTTAATTTTGTTTAACATAGACATTTTCGTACAGGCTATTTGGTCAATCTAAGCAGCTTCCATCTTTTGATATGAGAGTTAGGGGCCATGGACTTTAAATGTGTTTCACATGATAAGATTTTGTCTTTGAAAGATAATCACACAATTTTTGGATGAGGAGAAAATGCTGGTTACTAGCTTTCTCTCATTTTCTCACGGTCTTTCAATAAGCCTTCTCCCAAAGGGTTTTGAAAACTCAGAATTGTGCTGTTACAGGTTGTAAAGAATTTTGAGAAGGCAATTTATAATGCAAAGGATGATAACACCAACTTTGGTCATTAGCAGGTTTTCATTAAAATGAAATTACAAGGAAAAGTATTCCTGTTCATGTCAACATATATAGATGCTGCTGGAGAAGTGGATGGAAAGAAATGTCTAACGTCTCTGTCTGAAGTGAAACTGATACATTTTTAGTGCCTTTGCAAGGAGTGTACATCAAGGTCATACTGCATTGAATATGCTGTCTGATCTTGTCCAGCATTTTAATGGATCTTCTTGCAGAAACCGAATTTAATTAATTTTTACTGGACTAAGTTTTGTTTAAACTCCCTTTTTTTTGTATTGATTGTGAACAAGTTTTTACAACTTCAGTTAACAGTCTTAATGATTCCTGTGTGAAAACCAAACCAGTACTCATCCCCCAAATTAGTTTGTTCCAAAAATGGACAAAATGATGAATTTGATATCTCTGTACCAAATGAAAAACTTCAGTTTCTTCCAAATTCAAAACAATTGCAGACAACAAATTGATTATTGGTACTTCTGAATACAAGTTCTCTTAAGGCAGCATCTTCTCCTTTTCCCACAATGTTTTCAAAGGCATTCTCCGTCAGGGTTGTTCAAACCTAAGATAGTGAAGTGAAGGGTTAACCCTTTTCACGACCCTCAGAAAAAGCCTTCTGAAAACATTGTGGGAAAAGGAGAAAATGCTGGTAACCTTTTTCACAATGTTTTCTTCCCTCCCAAAAACAAATTTCAATTTTTGAGTCATATTAATTTTGTCGTCTGTAGATGCTTTAATTTGGACCAGTCTAAAATTTTCTCTTTTGGCAAAGAGTTAAGGGATTCAGACCCGAGACTTTAAATTTTAGAACCTGACGTTTTACCCCTACTTCATTGTCTCCTACATCGGTTTGGTTTTTGTTACTGGTGCAAAATATACATTTGAGTAATTTAATCTTTAAAATATTAATATTTCGATTTCAGGTACAGTTCCAACTTAACCGTATACATCTTTGTGAGATGCATTTTTCAGTGGATGCATTGAAAACCTTAGATATTGTGTTCCCAGAACCAGAGTCCTTGGACAAACTTCCTGAGGTGGAATGGTATGTGTTTGACTGCAGATTGTGTCTAAAAGTGCAAAATCTTGATATGAAGAAGTTTTAGAATGATGCCAAATGTCAAGGCCTGTCTAAAATGTAATGTCATAGAGTATTCACCTACCAGTATACAAGCTTTTTTTAGACATGATGACAATCAAAAAATTAATACATATGATACAAAGGAAAGATAATCAGAGGAAAGAAAAAAAAAATTGTGGAGTTCTATATCTGGTAGTCTGTTGAAAATATGTAATAGATCTAAACATAATGTAGATGTGAAAAAACTCTTTGTTAAAGGGAAGACAATGACAAAGAATTATCTGTAGAATTATTTGCACAGTATGATATACCCGTACATGAGCCATGTTCTTTAAAAGTTGGGTCTGTGCACCTACATGGTATTAACCCATGGTAGCCAGCACAAGATCCTCATTTAACCCTTTACTACATAGATACTCATTTCTATGCATTGCTTGTAGGAGCCTTTTGAAAACATTGTGGCAAAAGGAGAAATTGCTCGTGATGAGCAATTTCACCTCTTGTCACAATGTTTTCTTTGCTATTAAATGGTGTCATATACACATAAGAAACGGCTTCATCCTTGCTGTTATTTATGGTCATTTTGATACACCATAGAAATGCCTTATGGGGTAAAGGATTAAGATAATTATAATTAGAATAAAAATCTTGTTCTAGCTAACACAGGTTGATAGTATAGAGCTCCAGATAAGAGGGAGTGATGATATTCTAAAATCATTAGTTCTCTTTGAAACCCTATGTTGTGGGTACTCATAAGAATCGTCTTGATGAGACGATTCTATTGAGTACCCACAACATAGGGTTTAACGTAATAAATATTTCCAATTTTCAAATCAAAATTACTCCCTTTATCTGGAGCTCTGTATGTTCAGGGGCACTAACACACCTTCTACATTTTAAAATAACCGTTGCTTTGACCAAACCATTTGTCTCAATATTGTGTTACTTTCTAAATCTAGATTAAGGGGAAGAATGTTTGTTTAATACAGGAACTATTTTTTTTTCTCTCAGGGACTGGAAAGAAAATGTTAGTCAGAAGACAAATGAAAATCAGCGAGATGCAATCAGAAAAGTAGCAGCATATTCCCATATTCCAACACCGCCCTTACTGATTGTTGGCCCATTTGGGACAGGAAAAACTCACACACTGGCCCAGTGTGCTAAACATGTACTGAAGGAGCCTAATACTAGAATACTTCTGTGCACCCAGTCAAACAGGTAGGCTGTATGTTGTATTGAAATTGATTTTATATTCACAGTGTACTAAATTATTTATGCAAGCAATTTTTTCATAAATATAGATGACATCAACAGTTTTAGACGATCACATTGATCAAGTTCAGACATTGATCATGTGCATTTAACTCATTACCAAAACGACAATATTTTAGGCTTGTCCAAATCAAAAGCATTTGCAGACGATAAAATAAAAGTGACTGAAAATTTACAATTTGTTTTGTGAAGAGTAAACATTGTGGGAAAAGGGGAAATGCTGGTTACCAGCATTTTCTCCTTTTCCCACAATGTTTTCTAAAGGCTTCTTTCTCAGGGGCGTCAAAAGTAGGGATTGTGTGGTAATGGGTTAATATGATTCTAGATTTCATAGTGCCTGTTAAACTTCTCATTTTGAGTTGTTGTTGGGGTGGGGAAGGGGGATGTTTTATTCATTTCAATTTTGATAGAGGCCATCCTTGACTCAACCTCCTAAAAAACTTTCCTCCTGATGAATTTAATCCTTTACCATACATCAACACTGTAGACTTGTTCGAGTTGAA
This sequence comes from Tridacna crocea, assembly GCA_943736015.1. Taxonomy (NCBI): domain Eukaryota; kingdom Metazoa; phylum Mollusca; class Bivalvia; order Cardiida; family Cardiidae; genus Tridacna; species Tridacna crocea. Next base: position 3,611,115 of record OX031056.1, on the reverse strand, counting down.
AGCAATTACAGACAACATCTTGAAATGTTGCTCAAATTATGGATTTGGTCTGTTAACTCTTTACCAAATGACAAAATTTTGGGCTTGTCCAAATTGAAAGCATTTGCAGACGTCAATTTCAGTGTGGCTCTAATGATGCAATTGTTAATTGATAGGGTAGAAAAAATTGTGGGAAAAGGAGAAAATGCTGGTTACCAGCATTTTCTCCTTTTTCCACAATGTTTTCAAAAGGCTTCTTTCTAACAGTCGTCAAAAGTCATCATTGTGTGGGAAAGGGTTAAAGCAAACAATATATTGTGGGAAATAGAAAAATTGTGAGTTACATGCATTTTCTCCTCATATTATTTTCCAAGGTCTACTTTGGCATTGTCATTAAAATTTGGAACTATGTGGTAAAGGCTTTGAAAACAAATCTAAGGGATAGTCAAAATAGAAGGAATAGTTTTGAGAATATGGCAAGAGAAAAAATTGTTTGTTATGGTTAATTTGCAACAGTATCTTATAGCCTTGTCTGATGCATCTACCTTAAACTGTACAGGCCAGTTTTATTCTTACAGAAATCTCAACTAATGTTAACAAACATTCGAAGAAATGAAAAAGATCTTTCTTTAATGTTGTGGAAAACATCATTGCTGAAGTGAATAATGGTTGTTACGGGCAATTGGTTCTTTTCCTACATTTTATAGACATAAATGATGGGACGTAAAAAGTCATACTTGTACAGAAATGAGATAAGATCCCTATTCATTTAACGCTCTACCACGCAATGAATACTTTTGATGACCCTTGGAAGCAAGCCTTTCGAAAACATTGTGGGAAAAGGAGAAAATGCTGGTAACCAGCATTTTCTCCTTTATCCGCAATGTTTTCTATCCTATCAATAAACATTTGCAACATTTGAGCCACATTGAAATTGTCACCTGCAAATGTTTTCAATTTGAAAAGGGCTAAAATTTTGTCATGTGGGAAAGGGTTAAATGAGTGGATCCATACACCTTTCAGTGCTGCAGATATCTACATTAAGGAGTTTTTCCATCCGTTTGTACTGGATGGTAATACAGATGCGCGACCACTGAGAGTTCTATATCGACATCGATGGATACAAACTGTCTCAGACACTGTATTGCAGTACTGTATACAAGAGATGGATGGACCACATGCTGGATCTTTCAGGTAAGGGACCTTAAATCAGTAACAAAACACTGCATTCTTAGCTCCTCTGAGCACAAAATTAGTTGTACGGTCAGGTGGCAGGGGCTTTGAAACTTGTTAACGGCTGTGGTGAATCATGTCTCCCTGAGCCCAATCAACATGATTCAAAGTTTCCAATTCCCCTGCACCTGACCGTACAACGAATTTATTATACTGCAAAGTTTTATCCTTTCAAAGCACCTTAAGCGAATTTTTCATCATTAAAAATCTCACAAATTGAGTATGTTTACGAAATAGAAATTCCCTTCCGAGTGCCCCAATTCAAAGAAACTGACGTCACTGGAAACTGGCGTGGCTAAAACATGCAGTTTAGTGCATAAATGTGCAGTCTGGTAATCGATCGATACCACCATCTTGGATGTTGTGTTGCATGTGTAGTGATGTTTACAGGGCACTCAAAAGGGAAACTGGCTTTACACAGTTTTTGCCAGAGTACATGATACATGCTCCCGGCATGTTAACCAATCAGATCACGAGAAATTTCTTTGCAGTATGATAAAGTACTCCTGTATTGGTTTTTAGGTGGTTCATGGTCTGGTATCCCAGAAAAGTTTTGTGTAACATAAACTGAATGTGGACGGTCATCATGCTTGATATGTTTGTTAGATGATCTAGATCATTGACATTAGGTCACAGAATTTAATCTGCAACATAGGTTTTACTTCAACAATAGGTATGTCTTGAAAGAGATGTTGTGATTGACCAAACCCTCTCTTCAGCCATCTGTGGCAGCAGTGGCACACAGATATAGGTGGTATGTATGTGTCACAAACTTCATCTTTAGATTTGCTGTCCTGAGGAAGAGGTCCTTTGAAAACATGGTGGGAAAAGGAGAAAATGCTGGTTACCAGCATTTTCTCCTTTTTCCACAATGTTTTCCGTGTCGTAAGATCATTTGTATGACTTTCCATATGTCTGAAGATGCTTTACTGGGTGATCATGAGTTTAAACAATCCTGAACAAAAGGGCTTTTGAAAAGCTAGTGAGATAAGAGGAATTGCTATTAACCAACACTTTCTTCTATTCTTACTATGTTTTCTTCCCTTCAGAAAAATCTCTGTGTTTGTGTTTGAATCATGTTTACTCTTTGGTCTTTTGGACTTAGGCAAAGCTACAATTCTATCATCTGGAAAATATGTTTCATTACTCTGTATTTTCCAGGAAGCCTGAAAGAGAAGATGTAGAAAAACATAGAATAGTCATCACCACGTTAAGTGCAGCCCGTTTATTATCTGATATTGATTTGCCTGAAGGTAAGAATCTTGGGTAACATAGTGACAAAATTAATATATAATTATTTCCTAGAAACTCTTGAAGCCGTTGGAATCTGGGAAGATACAAGATCTTGATTGAAAGATTTTACTGTCAGATCTTGGACATATTTACCTATTACCAAATGACAAATTATAGACTCTTCCAACTTGAAATCATTTGCAGATGACAATTTTCAAAAGGATACAAGTAAACTAAGTTCTTTGACAAGGTACAGAACATTATGGCAAAGGGTGAAAATGCTCACACCAAGCATTTCCTCATTTTTCAACAATGTTTCCAAATGTCTTCTGCTACAGGGTGGTTTAAAGTAGGGATTGTGTGGTAATGGGTTAATCTTGCATTTATTTGCCTGAAAAGTGCTGCTTCAACTTTGCATGCATTGTAAAATTCAGGAGCTTCAAGATAAGAAACAGGATCAGGGTCAATATTCACCAATCATTCTGTTTTTCTTTCCTGGTCCTACACTGTATTTAGAAAGTAAAACAACTTTAGGGTCAGTATTCACCAACCATTCTTAAGAACTTTCTCCGTCTGACTTGTTCTCCAGAATTTCTTAATTTAAAAGTGTAATGCTAAACCATTTGAAAAATTTGGATAATTCTGAAAAAAACAAAACCAAGGACACTGGCAAGAATGATTGGTTTATGGCAGATTTTTTTCTGTATGTTTTTTTTTTGCCAGATATTTCTTGTTTATTATATATTTTAGATTTCTGTATCCATAAGTTTTGTTTATTCGACAAGTTTAAAGCAATCATCTGATTAATTTATTTTAGGTTTTTTCACCCACATATTCTTGGATGAGGCCGCCCAGGCTCTAGAGTGTGAAATGTTGATATCTCTGGCATTAGCTGGTCCTAAAACTAGAGTTGTCCTGGCAGGAGATCATATGCAGGCATGACTATAATCTAACTCCAATGGAAGATAGAGAGAATATTTGTTTTTTTCGGTGAAAGATCGAAATTTATTTCATGGAGTGAACATCATTGGTAATATTTTCAGAAGTGGTGCATAGCTACTCAAGAAAATATTACCGATGATGTTCACTCTATGATATAAATTTTGATCTTTCACCAAAAAAAACAAATATTCTATTTATTTCATGCTTTTGACCAATTCTGGGAGGAATCCAGTTCAGTTCTTTTCAGTTATTCCCTGTGGCATTCCCTCTTCGCAATAGCAACGCATTATAATATTACGTCATGTGCGAGAAATGTATGGTAAATGATGTCATATTTCAATCTCGGTTGTGAGTCGTGTGCATTTTACCTAGGAAACTAGAAGGTAAAAATCAGTATTTTCACTGGTCATACCTGTGTAATATTGAAAAATATTTTCACTGCTTTTTCTTGGTATCCTACTGGAAAGCATGAAATAAGAATAGTTTATCTCTTTCTGCGGAATATTTATTTATGAATAATCTATCACTAGAAAATGATGAATGCAGCCCCCCAATGGTAAACTAGGCAATTTCAAAGGGCATTATGTTTAGCTTTGAGCTTAAGGAATAGTAATCACTCCCAGATAAGCACAGCATAGAAAATATGAACCCTTCACCAAATGACCCTGTGTTTTAACTCTTTAACGAATAACAAAATTTTAGACTGGTCCAAATTGAAAGCATTTGCATATGACAAAATGAACATGACTAAAGAAATGAATTTTTTTTTTAGGAAGGGAAGATAACACTGGGAAAAGGAGAAAATGCTGGTTACCAGCATTTTCTCCTTTTCCCGCGCTGTTTTCAAAAGGCTTCTTTCACAGAGGTGTTTAAAGTCGTAATTGTGTGGTAAAGGATTAAACTCTGTGGAATAAGTATATAGAATGCCTTTTTTACTCAAATGACTTTTCCCACAATGCTTTATACTCTTCAAAATGAATGCAATTATTTAACCCATTACCACACAATCCCGACTTTTGACGACCCTGAGAAAGGAGCGCTTAGAAAACATTGTGGGAAAAGGAGAAAATGCCGGTAAGCAGCATTTTCTCCTTTTCCCACAAAGTTTTCTACCCTATCAAAGAAAAATTACTCCATGTGAGGCACACTGAAATTGTCGTCTGCAAAGGCTTTTGATTTAGACAAGGCTTAAATTTGGTCATCCAGTAATGGGTTAAGTATTCATGTTTTCAGTTTAGTCAAGTCTACATTTCTTTTATTAGGTAACAAATGTAAATGCCAATATTTTGATAGTTTTCTCATACAATTAATGCTTGTGGAATAAGTGTTCAATAAATGAAGTAGTTGAAAAGGCAGATGCATTCATTGGAAAATAATTGCATTTCTTTTGTAACATGTGACACATTTTAACTCTTTACCAAATGACAAAATTTTAGACTAGTCCAAATTCAATGCATTTGGAGATGATAAAATAAATGTGGCTCAAAAACTGAGGTAAGGGTAGAAAACATTGTAGGAAAAGGAGAAAATGCTGGCTTCCAGCATTTTCTCCTTTTCCAACAATGTTGTCAAAAGGCTCCTACAGGGTCATTAAAAGTTGGGATTGTGTGTTAAAGAGTTTGGCAAATCAAAAGAACAGGTTTAAAAACAATTCACATGACTAAAATTAGTGATTGTAAACATCTATTCCTAATTTTAGATGAGCCCTGAAGCCTTCTCAGATTTTGGACGACAGCAACAATTTCATAAATCGTTGTTAGAAAGGATGTATGACCTTTACCCAGACACAAGCCCAAGTAAAGTGATGCTGTGTGAGAACTATAGATCCAATCGTGCAATCATTGAGTTTACCTCAGAACTGTTTTATGATCATAAACTGAAAGCATCTAAAGACCCTATTGCTCATAGTGTTTATTATCCATTAACGTTTTTTACTGCTAGAGGGGAGGAAGTACAGCATGAAAATAGTTCGGGATACTATAACACTGCAGAGGTATGTATTGTCATTATAAAACAGTGCAACTTGACCCTTCACCAGATGGCAAAATTGTAGTGTGGTCCAAGTTTAACCTTTTACCAAACAATGACAACTTTTAACAACCTTAATGAAGAAGCCTTTTTAAAACATTGTCTGAAAAGGAGAAAATGCTGGCAGCCAGCATTTTCTCCTTTTCCCACGATGTTTTCTAAAGGTTTCTTTCACAGGGTCGTTTAAAGTTGGGATTGTGTGGTAACGGGTTAAACCAGACTCCTTACGTTGGGCACTTGCCCTTTGGTAAGGCAATGTGTGGGCCCATTCTTTTACAGGTATAACTTAGGAAAGGCATGAATCAATATATTTTGACTATCAGATTATTTATTTACCACACTATCCCAATATTTATTTACCACACTATCCCAAGTTTTTGAGAAATAAAGCTTTTAAAAACATAATGGAAAAGGTAGAAAATGGTGGTTATATAATATCTGGTCTGGATCATGCTACTTTTGTACGCCCTTAGGGTCTTATTATGTTATGGCCCTGGTCGTTTTGATGTCCATCTGCCCGCCTGTCTTTCTGTCTGTCCCTCCATTAGCAATTTCTTGAGTGCGCAACTTCTCCTACAGTTTCTACCGAAATAATTTGACACTCTTCGTAATGAATCTTTATAATGTGTAGTTGTGTATGTGACTCTTGAAATTTGGCTCTTTGTAGGCGTTCTCTATTCAACACTATTTCACTGACAAGCCCCTTTGCGAAGCTCTTGTTTTAGATAGATATTGACAGATCTAGTCTTAAAACATTATTAGAAAAGGAGAAAATGCTGGTTAGCAGCATTTTCTCCTTTTCCAACAACGTTTTCTAAGCGTTTCTTTCTAAGGGTTGTCAAAAATAGGGATTGTATGGTAATGGGTTACACAGCAAGCTGACACCTTTCAAATAAGTTTCTAAATGTCACTCAGACTTAATTTCCTAACCTACCGAATAAAATTTCAAACTGGTCCAAATTGAAAGCATTTGCAGACGACAGATTATAATTAGCCCTGATGAGGGAAGTTGAGTCTGAAAGATTGGAAATCTTTATGGGTGTAACAGAAAATGCTAGTTATCAAAATTTCTGGCTTTTACTCCCTTATTCACGGTTTTCAAAGGTTTTATTCTTCAGGGTGTATATAAGTTTGAGACTTTGTGGTAAAGGGTTAATTAATTGAACTACAATTAACCTGCTTTGTAGTGAGTTAATCATGTTATTTTTTATGCTGGTTTGCTGTCATTTTTATAGATCTATGAGGTTATTGAACAAGTGGAGCATCTGCAGAAACACTGGCCTGCAAGTTGGGGAGAATTAGATGATAGTGGAATTTGTGTTGTAGCCCCATATTCTGATCAGGTTTGTATTTATATTTCTATAATTACGATGTAACTTTTGTTTTCATTTTGTTTTTCATTGACCCTAATCCTTTACTGAACAATCCTGTATTTTAACCCATAGGATTAAAAAGCCTGTAGATGCATTGTTTGGATGAGTAGAAAATGTTTTAACTAACTCATTAACAAATGGCAATGTTTTAGGCTTGTCCAAATCGAAAGCATTTGCAGAAGACAAAATAAAAGTGACTAAAGATTTGAAATTTGTTTTGTAAAGGGTAGAAAACATTGTTGGAAAAGGAGAAAATGCTGGTTAACAGCATTTACTCCTTTTCCCACAATGTTTTCTTAAGGCTTCTCTCTCAGGGTCGTCAAAATTAGGAATTGTGTGGTAATGGTTTTAGAGGCGAACTCCATTAACTGAGCCATATTTAATTGATTGTACGCAGAAGCTTTAGTTTGGGCCAGTCTAAAATTTTGCCATTTGATCAGGAGTTAACTGATTCTATGCACAAGATGAGTTATTTATTACTTACTGTCTGCTTTCCAGTTCATCTGTAAAAATCTTTTAAGAAAGTTTGAGGTTACTCTTTATATATTTCACTTGCACATAGAAGGTAAAAAAGACTTTCCAAATTAATAAGGTTATGACCAATATCTTAACTAATAATGAAACAAAACAGTAACTTGAAAAAACGTTCTATGTATTTAACTGAAAGCCTGGTGATACAGAAACTTGGCAGTTATTTAAAAGTTTGCATTGGTTGTTAACTCTTTACTACACAAGGTAATTTTAGACCAGTTCAAATTCAAAGCATTGGCAGATCACGAAATAAATGTAGCTCAAATGATAATTTTTGTGTTTGACACGGTCGAAAAAATTGTGGAAACCAGCATTTTCTCCTTTTCCCTCAATGCTTTCAAAAAGCTTCTCTCTCAGGGTTGTTAAAAGTAGGGATTGTGTTGTAAAGACTGAAAATAGTAAGTGTTACTTTTGAATAGGTCAAACCTCTGGCTTCCCTGTTTCATTTATTACGATAACATACAGATAAACTTTGAACTTCCTATCAACAGCATTGAGGCTCAAATCTTTGGAAGTTTTTTTGTAGCGATAAATGGTGGCTTTTCCATGGAAATTATGTAAATGATGATGCAGGGATAAATTGGCCATGTAAGATTGATTGATTTCTTTTGTGACTACTTTTTTTTAAATTTTGTTTGTCCTTCAACCCTTTAATTGACTTTTTCAGGTCATTCGTATTAGAGCTGAACTTAGGAAAAGAAAAATGTTTCGGATTGCTGTTGAGAGAGTAGTTAATGTACAAGGTTAGTATTTAGTTAACTCTGAACAAGACCAAAAATTTAAACTAATCCAGTTGAGTGCATTTTTTTGGCAGTGTAGTAAAACATTATGGGAAACAAAGACAATGCTGATTACTAGTATTGTCTTCCTTTTCCTGCAGTGTTTTCAAAAGTCTTCTATTTCTTGATTGTAAAATCTCTAAATTGTGTAGTGAAGTGCTAAATTAAGCTTCATTGAAGACCCTGTCTTCCTTTTAACTCTTCACTAGACAACAAAATAAATCCTCACCAGGCAACAGCATTGTAGGATATTTAATATTGAAAGCATTTGCAAGTGAAAAATCCCATTTAGCCAAAATATGTTGGTCTGACTTTAACTCATTACCAAATGACAATTTCTTACACTGGTCCAAATTGAAAACATTTGCTGACGACAAAATTAAGGTGAGTTAATATTTGAAATTTGTTTTGTGAAGGGTAGAAAGCATTGTGGGAAAAGGAGAAAATGCTGGTTACCAGCATTTTCTTCTTTTCCCACAATGTTTTCTAAAGGCTTTTTTTCCTCAGGGTCGTCAAAAGTAGGGATTGTGCGGTAAGGGGCTAACTCTTCCCATAAGTTCCTGGGTTTTTACAAACCTGGGATAGAAGGCTTTCGAAAACATTGTGGTTACTAGCATTTTATCCTTTTCCCACAATGTTTCGTACCCTGTAAAGCACAGAAAGCATGGTTTGTTGTATATTTATTACCTTGAGACACTTTCAATCTGGTCTATTCCAAAATATTGTCGTTTTGCAAAGAGTTTAACCCATTACCACACAATCCCTACTTTTGACAACCCCGAGAAAGAGGCCTTTAGAAAACATCGTGGGAAAAGGAGAAAATGCTGGTAACCAGCATTTTCTCCTTTTTCCACAATGTTTTCTACCCAGCTGGAAACAGATTTCAATTTTTGAGTTACATTTATTTTGTCGTCTGCAAATGCTTTCAATTTGAACCAGTCTAAAAATTTTGTCATTTGGTAAAGAGTTAAAGGATAGAGAAACTGGTAACCAGCATTCTCTTCTCTCCTCAAAATGTTTCAAAAAGTCCCTTTCTCCTCAAGGTTGTAAAGTACGAGTTTGTTTAGTAAAGGTTTAACCCTTAACCACACAATGCCCCCTTTTGACGACCTTGGGAAAGAAGCCTTTTAAAAACATTGTGGGAAAAGGAAAAAAAAGCTGGTAACCAGCATTTTCTCCTTTTCCTACAATGTTTTGTACCATATCAAAGAAAAGTTGCACCATTTGAGCCACATTGAAATATGTATACGTCTGGAAATGCTTTCAATTTGTACAAGGCTGGAATTTTGTCGTCTGGCAAAGGGTTAAAAAGCAATGTCATTATGTCAAGTTTATAAAAGCTAATGATTCAGTTGAAATCATTTAGCCATCACCAAATGCAGGCTCTTTTCTCATACACACTATTAATTTTATGATGACAACAGTTTTTCATTTGTTCCTGAAATGAGATGCAACTCTTACATGAGCCATGAGGAGCTCACTCGCGTTGGTTAATGTGAAAGTCTTTTTCTACATACTGGAAGCTTTTATATCTTACCAGAGTTTAGCAGTTTGAATGAATTTATCCCACTATTTTTGAGGCCATAACCATGGCTGTCCATTTCTTAGAGAATACTTGCATGAAGGAAATTATGCTCTTTTGAATGATGTGGATACATTTTGATTTTGATGCACATATTGTAAACTTGTGTCTGTAATCTCTGTCCTTGTTCTTTCCTTTGTGTTGGGAAAGATGGGAAACACCATGGGAAAAAGGACAAAATGGTGGTAACTAGTATCGTTTTTTTCTTTTTTCTACAATGTTTTCAAAAGCTGTCTTTCTCAGGATCATTAAATTTCAGGATCATGTGGTAAAGGGTTAGAGGTTCTGGATTCTAACCATATGACAAGCTGTGTTAACCCATTACCACACAATCCCTACTATTGAAGCCCCCGAGAAAGACGCTTTTAGAAAACATTGTGGGAAAAGGAGAAAATGCTGGTAACCAGCATTTTCTCCTTTTCCCACAATGTTTTCTACCCTTCACAAAACAAATTTCAAATATTCAGTCACTTTTATTTTGTCGTCTGCAAATGCTTTCGATTTGGACAAGCCTAAAATATTGTCGTTTGGTAATGAGTTTACTGGAACGTGATCAATGCACGGTTGGAAATCAACTCTTTACTTAAGAACAAAATTATAGACTGGTCCACATTAAAAGCATTTGCAGACAACAAAATAAATGGGACTTAATAATTAATATTTTAATTGGGAAGAGTACAAAACATTCTGGTAAAAGGAGAAAATGCTGGTTACAAGCATTTTCTCCTTTTCCCACAATGTTTTCAAGTTTTCTTTCTTACGATAGTGAAAAGTCGTGATTGTGTGGTAAAGAGTTAAGGCATGTACAAATGACATTGTCTAGCAAACAATAGGCTCCTGCTAGTAGAGATTGCGTCCAGCTAGCACAAGTAGTCTAGTGCAAAAATAGAGACAGTTAGAACAAGTATCAGTTTCTTACATGGCATAAATTACAAAAGTCTATCTTATATGGCAATTTTGATATTTAAGCTGATGTAAGATTGCATACACTCCTGCAGGTAAACAGTTCCGTGTCATGATAATGAGTGCTGTTAGAACAAGACACACCTGTCCCACTGACGGTGCTACAACGGATATGCTAGATCTTGGATTCTTATCCAACATTAAACTGTTAAACACAGCTATTACACGAGCCCAGTCTTTGGTCATTGCCATTGGTGATCCAGTATCCCTGTGTTTGGTGGGAAAGTGTAGGTAAGTATATTGTGTGAGCTGTTTTATTCAGACAAATGTGTAGGCATTTTGTTGTCCAGGTCCATATTCAACAACCTTCCTTAACTCTTTACCATACAACAAAATTGTAGCCTGATGCAAATTGAAAGCATTTGCAGACCACATAATGAAAGAGACTAAAAACTTAACATTCCTTTTGAGAAGGGTAGAAAACATTGTGGGAAATGGAGAAAATGCTGGTTACCAGCATTTTCTCCTTTTCCCACAATGTTTTCAAAAGGCTTCCTTATCAGGGTTGCCAAAAGTCGGGATTGTGTGGTAAAGAGTTAACCCTTAGCTTGCTAAATAACTAAGTTGAAGTTTTTCACTAGACAGTAAAAACCTGTATATTGCAATTTGAAAGCTATCTCTTGGGGAGCAATATTGTTACGGGAGACCACTCTTTCATTGTATGGCTTCATTATAGGGTTGAGTGCAGATTTTTATGTTTTCATCGAGATATTAAATGCTATTGCCTTATTACATGGCAAATAACGCCTGAAAGGCATTATGTTAAGCCATGTAATAAGTCAATTGCATTTTATATCTTGATGAAAACACAAAAATCTGCACTCAACCCTTATAATTGCACTTGCTGTTCACTTAAAGCACTTTTAGAAAATGATAGAGAGAAAAAAATCACGGACAGATACGACAGTAAATAGGACTTAATTTCCTTCGTGGACACTTGGTAGAACGGGCTTAAAAACACAATCTATTTTTAGCTTTTCAACATTTTTCTTTAGTCGAAAGCGGCCATTTTGCTGGCTTTGAAATCATACTTTCCATGATTCATCGAACAAAATTTAAGAATGAAATAATTATGTAGATCTATATGAACAATACAATCAACTATCTAAACTTGAGGCTAAGCGGACGATGTGTTCTTTCGAGTGACCTTTTCATAGATAATTTGTAAAGAATATGCGTACGTACTGTCGGCAGATCTGTTCTCGATGAGTATCTATCTGTTGCCGATATGAGACTTGGTCTATCCTATGTGAATCGAATGATGCCAACGTTTTGTGACCCACTTATTAGAACATAAAAAACGGTGTCGTAGCTGTTAATTTTTCAATATGTATTTTTGGTTTCCAAGTTCTAGGCTTGTTTCTAATATCGTTCCTATCACGCCAACATTTCAAAAATTCTTAACACAGTGTATTCACTTCTTTCCATCCTTTCTCCAACAGTTCTTTCACTATGTACATTCCTTCAAATCCTCGATAACTTTTTTCTGGTCAATAGCATTTTTTTAACCTAATCCCTGCAATACAAAAGTTTAACTCCGTCATGAAACAAGAAATCAAGTTCATTTATGCAGGAGTGATTTTTCCGTTTATACAGTGTACTAAATTTAACTCAGTGACCTAGGCTTCATAGAAATCGATCGCTGACGTATTGAATGATGTAACTGATGACATCGACCATTCAGGCTCTCTATTCACTGTTGGCATAGTGCATTTTTTTTATACCCCCCAAAACTCTATTTGGGGGGTATATAGGAGTCAGCTTGTCGGTTGGTCGGTCGGTCCGTCGGTCGGTCGGTTGGTCCGTCGGTCGGTCTGTAGCTTTTTGTCCGCTCTATTTCTCATAAACTACAGGACAAATTTTATTCAAACTTCACAGGTAAACTCAGTATCAAGCAGAGATGTGCATATGAAATGTTGGTTATGGTTCATTGATTTTTGACTGAGTTATGGCCCTTTCATGAAATTTCTTGTCCGCTCTTTTTCTCATCAACTATTGGACAGATTTGGTTCAAACTACACAAATAGACTCAGTATAAAGCAGAGATGTACATATCCTATTTTGGTTATGGTTTCTTTAGGTTTCATGGAGTTATGGCTCTTTGATGATTCTGGACAAATTTCTTTTCATATTTGAATTTTGTCCGGAGCATATGTCCAAAACTATACTAGCTAGGGTTATGAAATTTCATGGGTGGATAGATCTCATTAAGGGGGAGTGCAGTGCACAGGAATCATAACTCTTGCTAGCTTAATTTTTGAGTTATTGCCCTTTGTCATTTTTCATACTTGAATTTGGTCTGGTGCATGCTCCAGCTTAACAACTTGGGGTAAGACGGGCATATCTTGCGACAATTTGCCTCTTACTTTTGTACTCAACCATTCTGCATTCTGTGACAAAGACCTGTTTGGTGGCAAGGAGCTGGTGGGGGGTATGATCATGTTGAGTGATAGCTCTAGTTTTATTTTAAGGATGCAAATAAAGTTTAACATGCATCATTTTGTCATGGATTATTCGTCGGTTTCCTTTTTGCAAGTTTTTTGAAGAAAAAGAAATTGATCTTTTTACATTTGACTGATTCAGCGATGGAACTCTAAATATAGCCCATAAACAGTTTGCATGAAATCTAAAATTAGATACCAACAATAATTTGGAAAAACCAAAAGTAGTACTATTGCGTTCATCGAAAAATAACATGCAGGTTTTTTCATCACATGACCTGATTCTGACCAATCAAAAAACGATTTTACACCATGAGTGCAATTATCATGATTTAAATACATTACCTAACAACTGTGTTAGGGAGATATCTCCTGAGCTCAGTGGTTATGGTGTGGTCTTTTAAACTTTAAAAATACGAGGATCTTGTCCGCTCTTGTATTTCAGCAGCTATGCATTTGTTGGAAACTTTCTTGTTTGTGAGAATATTGGACAGGGCAGATCCAAGATCAGACTGCACATTCTGTGCAGTCTGATCTTGATCTGCACTGTTCCCAAGGTCAGCAAGCCCTGCTTAGCAGCCAAAGAGTAAAAAAATAATGTTTGCTTTTTGTCAACAATTTTCTGAAATTGTAAATATTGCAACTTCCGATTGGCTAAACAGTTTGGTTAAGCCAATGAGAAGTCCTGTTGCTTTCTAGGTCTAGAGTTAGACCTCAATAAAATTGAAACTGTTTTATGAATACATACCTGAAAGCCAACAACATAGAACCCATGTAACTTTTTCGGCAGATGACTCATGCTTATCTGGAAAGAAAACTGTAGACTCCTACCTATTGGAAGCGATTGCAGATGACACCTGAAATGGGGTTTAACTCTTTACCAAACGACAAAATTTTAGACAGGTCCAAATTCAAAGCATTTGCAGACGACAAAATAAATATGACTGAAAATTTGAAATTTGATTTGTGAAAGGTAGAAAACATTGTGGGAAAAGGAGAAAATGCTGGTAACTAGCATTTCTCCTTTTTCCACAATGGTTTTTACAGGTTTGTTTCTCAGGGTCGTATGGGTTCACTCTTAACCAAACGACAAAATTTTAGACTGGTCCAGATTGAAAGCAAATGCAGACGACAAATTAAAGATTGCTGAAATGGCAGAATTCTCCTTGATGGAGTAGAAAACATTGTTGGAAAAGGAGAAAACTCTAGTTACCAGCATTTTCTCCTTCTCACAATATTTTCAAAAGGTGTATCTTCAAGGGTCATTAAAACCAGTGATTGTTTGGTAAAGAGTTAAATGATAGGATTTGTCTTCAAAATGTTTAACGCATACTTGTCAGAAGGAGAAAATACTTGTTTATTTTGCTGTCTGACAGTTATGCTTTGGTATTAAAGAATCTACCCTTCACAAACAAATTTCAAATTTTCAGTCACTTTTATTTTGTCATCTGCAAATGCTTTCGATTTGGACAAGCCTGAAATATCGTCGTTCGGTAATGAGTTAATTTATCAGACGATTATCCTATATTTCTATTTAGTAATCTTCATATTTTCAAGTCATTTCTTTTCTTCAATTCCAGCAAAGTATGGGAGTATTATCTAGAAGTGTGCAATGACAATGGCAGTTTTTTTGGCATGACCGAACCTCACTGGCGATCCTTGCTTAATAATGCTGAGATGACCAAGACATACATTTTAAACCCATTGGCCCCAGAATTTATTCCTAAAGGAGGGTATGCAGGTCCACAGAATCAGCCGGTTTTAAACCTGATTCCCCAAGGTGGACAGCATGCTGCCCCACCAGTATGGCCGCCTGGCTATAGAGGTCAGCCACATCCCGGGGTAAGTTACACATATACTGGTATCATAAAGGAGTTAAAGTAAGACCTGTGTAATGGAAAACAGCTATTTACACTAAACTATCATCCTGAAAAATTACCTATAATTAAAAATGAGTATTATTGAACTACTTTCACCTTTTCATTTTTTCCATTTTTTTCCTTCTTTGAATTATCATTTATAAATCTAAAACCACTATCTTCTCAATTCAAAAAGAGATAATAATTACCTCCCTTTTCAGAAAACTAACAAAAAAAAAAATAAATTTCAAGATGGACATAAACAGAACTTTTGATCCGTTAGAAATGTGCAAAAATATTATTCTGCATAAATCCTTATTTATCCTTATTTATCAACCAATTAGAATTTTCACCGGCAGTGCATTACACAAGTCTTACCTTAACTCATTACCAAATTGCAAAATTTCAGGTTTGACCAAATCGAAAGCATTTACAGACAACAAAATGAAATGATTGAAAATTTGAAATTTGTTTAGTGAAGGTCAGAAAACATTGTGGGAAAAGGAGAAAATGCTGGTTACCAGCATTTTCTCCTTTTCCCACAATGTTTTCTGAAGGCTTCTTTCTCGGGTCGTCAGAAGTAGGGATTGTGTGGTAATGGGTTAAACCCCATGGGAAATGTATAAAAAAGCTCATATATGACAATCAAGTGGACATAATGATCCCTTACTACAATGACACGGGAAACCTCTAATATAAATTTTGCTGCTTCAACTGTTATAAAAGAAGATTTTCATTCATGGCTTAGAGTTAAAAGTACATACATATACATCAAAAACTAGGATTTATTACAACTGTTTCCTCCTTATGTAAAGTGTACTGGTCAATAGCTATAAAAGTTTGCTAAATATCTCACTTGAATGATACAGAAAACATGAAAGGAAAAGGAGTAATTGCTCTATCCTTATAGATTTCAAAAGTTGTATACTTCTAATGAAAAAGCATTCGTTTTTATGGTAAGGTGTATAACCAAACTTACTTATTTTCAGATGTTTTATGCAAACCCATACATCCCGATGATGTATCCAAATCCATATGCAATCTATCATCCCCACTATGGACCTTTAGTGTATCGACCCCCTGTGGGAATGTATCCTGCTGTCACTGGACGAGGCTCGCCACAAGGACCCACAAGGAAACAACAACAAAGTCAAAGACAGAAAGCTGCACAAGCACAGGCACTCCCTGTACAGAGAGATGATGAAGACAGATCATCATCCGAGTCGCCAAGGCCTGAGAAAAAAGAACCAAACTCTGCAGGTAACACTACAAACTCGTTATCAGACAGGCAAGTCTCAGAACCAACTCCACAAGTCAGAGGCTTGTTAGCTACACCACCACACCAGGTAGCACCAGTTTCTAAAAAAGCTGGACAAAAGAGATGGGTACCTGTGAATGTTGTTCCAAGAATGCCAGTTTATCAGCCCTATTATGCTTATCCACATTATTACTTACCACCAGATGATCCCAGACTCCAGGCCACAGCTGCAGGACTCCAGCCTCCATATTTCTATCAGTACGCCAATGTCCCAAGACAGACAGTTCCCTTGATGATGCCCCAAATGGTCCAGGTACAGCCAAGACCGGGATCAGGCAGTGTTTCTCCTGCAAGTTCTTCAGAAGGTAGTGCCTCAAGATTAACAACATCCCCACAGGGAAGTGCTCGGGAGCAGCATGATGTTAGACCTCCTCAGTCACTCTCCCCAAACTCATCTCAGACTCAACATTACATACAGTTACTACCAAATGTTAAGCATGTACCAAGTCACTTGTTATACAGTTCACCTGGTAGTGGAAGTACCTCAAGATCCAGTACACCTGTGCATGCAGGTTCTCCAGTGCCACCACAGCAGCCAGCTCCACCAACATCCCAACCACAACAAACATCACCTACTCTAAGCCAACAACCACCCATAGTTAAGTCCACTGATAGTCAGCAAAACTTTGCCCATGATGTTGAGCCACTGCACACACGCATACGGCAGCACAGTGGGCCGAGGCCTGTGTCACAAAGCCCTAGCTTCAGTTCACAGAGTTCTCATGAAAGTTCAGCTTCCCCTGTTCTGAATGGAGAACAACCTGCTTTTAAAGTAGAAAGTAAAACAATAACAGAAACTATCACTACAACCCAGAAGAAGATGGGGGCTAGTTCCAGAACTCCTCGGCCGTTAAAGTTGAAAACTGATACAGGATTTAGTCGGCAATTTAGTGATGAGCTGGGAACACCTGTGGAGATTACAAACATTGTTAGAATGATTGATGAAAATATTGAAGAAACAGATGAAGAAGTGCACATTGCACCAGCAGACTCGATGTCAAGAGGGGATCATAGAGAAATTCACCAAATTCACCATTCGTCAAAACCCTCACCCCCTGCGGGTAAACTGTTTTTGAAACTTCAGCCAACCCACCAGCCTGATATTTCACAGACATCGTCCGGAAGTTCTATAGAAGATGATAGCCAGCCCCACTACTCAATCATGGGGAGACATCCCTTCCCACCCCAGAGAGATGTGGACTATGAACCTTATTTGTTAGAGCCCCAGACGCCCATGACTCCCGCAGGGTTTCATACACCAGGTACAGATATTGATGTAGACCCACTAGAAGTGTTAAGAAATTTAAAAATCAATAATGATAATTTAAACAGAAGTGCTCATGGCCATTTTTAAGTTATTATTAATGTCTGATCTAATTTATTTCAAAAGTGAGTTGTTACATGTGATACAGAATTCACTTTGCTGAACAATTGGATTGACCCATTACCACACAATCCCTACTTTTGACGACCCTGAGAAAGAAGCCTTTAGAAACCATTGTGGGAAAAAGAGAAAATGCTGGTAACCAGCATTTTCTCCTTTTCCCACAATGTTTTCTACTCTTAACAAAGCAAATTTCAAATGAGGTAACCAGCATTTTCTCCTTTTCCCACAATGTTTTCTTCCCTTCCTAAAACACATTTCAGTTTTTTAGTCACATTTAATTTGTCGTCTGCAAATGCTCTCAATTTGGACCAATCTAAAATATTGTCGTTTGGTAAAGAGTGAAGAGCCATCATGAAATGCTTTTTGAGGACAATCTGGTCCTGGACTCACATGGTTGCAAAGTTTGGGCTGATATTTTGGCCCAAACAGCCAGCTGGGTTTCGCAATATAGTGATCTTTCCCATATGCCTTGCAACGCTCAAAAAGGGGCATTTGGACGTTCAGCCTTAGAGGTCTGCGCGGGCTAATCCAAGATGACACTTTACCTTTACACTGGATTTTCTCCAAAAGTAGACTTGTGCAAAACGGAAAATTACCTAAAAATGGAAAGTGCCGTTTTGGATTAGTCGGCTTGGAGTGCGCAAGCTGATATGAAAGGATACTTTACACAAATGTTGGAATGCTCCTTTTCAAGTGTTGCAGACCATATACGGAATATTAGTCTGAAAATATCAGATAGACACATATAAGGTTTCATTGCATACTCATGCCCTGTGACTTAACTCATTACTAAACAAAAGAATTTTTGGTTTGTCCAAATTGAAAGCATTTGCAGACAACAAGAGAAAATTGACTGAAAATTTCAAATTTATTTTGTGAAGGGTAGAAAACATTGTGGAAAAAGGAGAAAATGCTGGTTACCAGCATTTTCTCCTTTTCCCACAATGTTTTCTACCCTTCACAAAACAAATTTCAAATTTTCAGTCACTTTTATTTTGTCGACTGCAAATGCTTTTAATTTGAATAGGTCTAAAATTATGCTGTGTGGTAATGGGTTAAGTGCTAATTATGTATGGTTGACTTGTCCAAAACAATAATGTCTTTGACGTACATGTACAATATTTTGAAAAGGTGCTATATTGAATATTATGAGGTGGGTATTTGAGTTGGCCCTTTAGCAAACAATGCCAAGCTTTGACCCTTTATCACACAATCACAAGTTTTAACGACCCTGAGGAAGAAAGCTTTTGAAAATTTTGTTTGAGAAGGAGAAAATACTGGTCACCAGCATTTTCTTCAACTCCCACAATGTTTTCTTTTTTTTATTACAGACAAATGCCATTACTTGTGCCACATTGACTGTCCTTTGGAATTTCCTTCATGATCTGTCTAAAATTTTGTTGTGTGGTAAAGGGTTAACAACCATGAGAAAGATGGCTTTTGCAAACAATCTGGGAAAAGGAGAAAATGCTGATAACCAGCATTTTCACTTTTTCCCACATTGTTTTCTGCCCTTTCACAGTAAAACCTTATCATTTACTCTTACGTCATATCTGCAAATGCTTCCAAAATGAACTCTACTAAAGTAGCAGAGTTGAGAAACAATTCAAAGATTGAAAAAGGAAAAAAAGATAACGCAGTGTACCAGCTTGTAGTTTCATTGTATGGGTGTACAATCAGGTACAAAGCCATTTAATTCTTTACCACACAAACATATTTTAGAGTAGTCCAATTTCAAAACAATTGCAGAAGGCAAATTCAATATTGGTATAAATGAGCTTAAAAAGCAGAAAAAATTGCTGGAAAAGAACAAAATGTTGATTACGGCGCCATGCAACTAGAAAAAAATGTTGAAAATGATCGAACAATGCAAGTGAAAATACAAGAAAAATTTGAATCACAAACGGTTCCGTGCTGTTGAAATGGTCATAGAAGAATAAATTACTTAAAGTATAGATCTGACCTAACGAGAAATGAAAAGAGTATTACGACTTTTCTCATTACGAATGTCTTCAACAAAAAAACAGACCAGAATGAAAATCTACACACCACGTGAAACATGAATGTACCTTGGTTACCAGCATTTTCAGGGACGTGAAAACCTGGGATTGTGTTGTAAAGGGTTAAAGTTCTCATTTTACTGGAGCTAAATGTGTAGTTATCCTGTATGAAAGGAGTATTTTGTACTACTACCCTTTTTTCATACCATTATTTTATTTTACCCTTCCTTCCCCCGCTTTAGGTCAAAGCTGGACAAGAGGGAGTTACAGAGTGTATTTTTTATGATTATAAATTTATAATACATGTATTCACATGAGTGTACTTTTAGTTTTAAAGTTGTTTTTGCCTTTGTTGTTGTTGGTACTTGTGTATGAAATAAATGCCATTGACATTCACATTTGTTAGTAATGTCAGGGCAAAAATCAGGGGCCTAAATAAGGGAGGGTATATGTATTCTGACAAGTATAATGCGATTCATCTTTACTCTAACTTGAGCCTCTACTCACCATTCTCATACTCGCCATTCTCAATATCATTGTCAACCTAATTCTCATGAAAGTACCAAATTTCCTGGGCCCATATTCACCAACCATTCTTAGAAACATCTTTTGTCTTATTCTCCAGAATTTTACATTTGGTTTAGCCAATCGGAAGTTGTGTAGGCCACAAATGTAGAAAACCTCAAGAATGGTTGGTGAACACGGGCCCTGGTAACACAGTTCCCAATTGGTTGAAGGAAATGGTCAATATAAAATACCCCCTTGTCTGTACCTCTGAAAATGTATTTTGTTTTATTGATTGTCTCATTTAAATGATGAACTTGCAACTCCTGTATGTGCTCTTGATAACATTGCTTTGTTTTTGTGTATTTGCAAGACTGATGCCTTGGAGTTTTTACTCGATTCAGTCTGCATGTTTGTTTTTTACCATGCATATATAGTATACAAAGTTTTGTATAGTCCGTTAAAGATAGGAGGGGAACCCTTTATCAAACCAACTGGTGCTATACAAACCCAGGGGTGGAAGCTTGTTGAAAACATTGTGAAAAAGGAGAAGATCCTGGTAGCCACCACTTTCTCCTTTTCTCACAAAGTCTTCCCCTCTTCTTAATCAAATTCCATTAATGGTTTGATTTGTTGTGTACAAATTTGTTCACTTTGTACAACTGTAAAATTATGTGTTAAGGCGTGATATCACATGCTGTGACAGTTTCGTTTGATTTGTGTCTTCTAACTTTTCACCACACAGTCCTTGTAAAAAAAAGATTTTGTAATCATTTTGGGAAAAGGAGAATCCAAGTAACAACCTTTTGAAATCATTATGGGAAAAGGAGAAAATCCTAGTATCAAGCTTTTGAAACCATTATGGGAAAAGGAGAGAATCCGAGTAACAAGCTCTTTGTCCTTTATCCGTAATATGTTTTCTTTTGATGATAATATCCCATCAATTTTACCACATTTGATTTGTTGTCATCAAATACTTTTAATTAGGAAAAGTCTAAACTTTCGCTCTCCGGTGTAGGGTTAAGTTACTTTTACAGTGTTAGGTGCCAGTTTATATTATGAAAGTGTCCATTTGATCAAAGTGGGTATTTTTTACAATACTTTAAAATTTTGGTCTTGTCAAAATTCAAAGCACTTGTAGACCTCAAATTATATGTTGGTCAAGTTATGATATTTGTCTAAGAGAGAGTGGATAACATTGTGGGAAAAGGAGAAAATGCTGGTTGCCAGCATGTTCTCTTTTTCTCGCAAGGTTTTCAAAAGCCATATCGTACAGGTTCATTTAATTCTTAACCACACAAAAAAATCTCAGACCTGTCCAAACCCAAAGCATATGCAGACTCTAATATGTAATGTGGCTTATATTGGGGAAGTTTACTTTGATAGGCTAGAAAATATTGTGGGACAAGGAGGTGGTTACCATTGGTTCCATAATGTTTTCTAAAGTCTTTTTTTCTCAAGGTCACTTGAAATAGGCATTGTGTGGTAAAGGGTGAAACTTTGGGTCACTTGGAAGATTGTCAAATCATTGAGTCGAGTTGCAAGGGAAATGTTTTAGTAGCCATGACTTTAGATCTATAATCATATTTGCATATATATTATTTAGGTATTGTTATTTGATAATGTGATTCTTCTGCAATATTTTTGTACTCCTGTGTAATTGTTTCTCACCTGTTGTCTTTATGAGTTTTGAAAATTGTTTCAGAACATTATGGTAGAAGAAAAACATTCTCTGTTGTAGCTCTGATATCGTATCCTGAAACGAAATGTGCAGTGTACTGCCTTGAAAACACGCTTGTAAAATATGGGTAATCAACATTTACAAAATCAATTCAGAGTGGGAAGAAATCTCTTTCTCCTGCAATATTTTGTAAAATTTTGTGAAAGTGGTATACTGTAGAACTCAAAAAGTTCAGGGTTCCCACGCAGTCGGGAAAACGGGAAAAAGTCGGGAATTTCGTAAAACCCGTTCCCGGTCTTGAAAAAGTCTTGATTTTTGTTATATCTATGAAAAATCGGGAAAAACCCGGGAAAAGTACGAAACATTTTGGGTAGGAAACAAAAATTTAGGACGATAATTATCTCCGGTCTGCGTCCTCCATTTTTCGGATAAGGTCCAATATATTTTCTTCAATATATATCCTAGACGGTCATTGGTCGAAGAGGGTGAATTTCTCAAATACATTACGGTCTTCTTTTTTTAGGTTCACTGGTCCCGGAATAGTTATTGTAATATTTAAATAAACCGGGATCCAGTGTATTAATTTCGGAGAACTCGGTACTTATCCTAAAATACAATGCAACTGCGCTTTGTGTTTTCCCGGGGACGAGCTGAAGTGAATTAACGTGAAAATGAGCTACAACAGTAAATATTACTGAAAATTTAAATCCATAGGGGTCTGAAAGGTTAACAGACTTTATCGTTTTGAAGCCAAGTTCTGATTCTCGTCGGGATGAGGTTGTCGAGTCAGAAGAAACTGAAAGTAAGCGCTTGTCTGCAATCATGGATCAAAACACTTCAAGTATTAAAGCTAACAAAGTTACAATTATGTGTATTTTCAGAAACATTAAAAGTAGGGATATTGCCCTTTGAAAAGACAGGTTTATTTATTCATGTATTTCAGGTCATGAAAACTGAACAATTAAAGTGAAAGTAAAACATGGTACTTTTGGATTAGGCTTTAGTTTCAATGACTGAAGAGGGAAAAGAACCTCTATTTGAAGGCTTACAGCAAAACTGTTGTGCATTATGATAGTAAATGATATGCAAGGACTTGATTCTGTGTCTCAAATCATAAAGAAAAAAATTCCCAATGTTAGAAAAAAAAAACACATTTTTAGCTCACCTGAGCACAAAATGCTCAAAGTGAGCTTTTGTGATCGCCCCATGTCTGTTGTGCATCATCCACAATTTCTTAACATCTTCTAAACCACTGGGCCAATCTTGATGAAACTTGGCAGGGATATATTAAATTCCACCCATAACTCTGGTTGCCATGGCAACCAAAGAAAAAAAGAGCAAAATCTTTGAAAAACCTCTTCTCTGAAACTAGAAAGCATAGAGCTTTGATAATTGGTATGTAGCATCTCCTAGTATACTTCTACAATTCCTGATGATGGTCTGCCAATAACAATATTTTACCTTTTTTCATTAAATGTCACATCATGGAAAAAGGGGGCTTGGTGTATATTTTCACTGTGGACCAATGTCTCTTTCATTACAGGACAAAACGTAATTAATGTTCATCTTGTTAAGCCACAGACAATAGTTATTTGATTTTATTTCATGAAACGACATGTTATCCAAATTGGGGACTAAATGTATAATTTCATTCTGGACCAGTTAGAGTCAGTTGGCCCATCCATCTGCATTGACGGTTATCTTCTAAAGTCCATGGCACTTATGAAAATTCATACATGTCTTCCTTAGGATAGCCTTGTGATACAATTTTCTTCTGTAAGATAGGTCATGGACAAAGGGGTTACCTTTCACATACTGGACTTATCGAGCTCCAATAAATTAGTCAGTAATGTTGTGAGCTGTTAGTCTAGGGTTCCCAGTTTGGCTTGATTACTGTCTCAGTCAACATCCTTTGAAATCTGATAAAAAGTTATTGAGACAAGTCTCATTTGTGTCTTAACAATGAGCGAATGATGTTTTTTAATGTCTTTCGACCACCATTTTGACCAGGAAATGCCTCTTAAAGTTAATTCAGTCCCTTACAATACAATCCTGACTTTCAATGACCCTGAAGAAGAAGGGTTGTGAAAGCATTTTGGGAAAAGAAGAAAATGCTTTTTGCACAGTTACATACCCTGTCAGAATTATTTGGCCTTGAACTTCCATATTTGGTATTTATCTTCACTGTAGACCTTTACTACTTAGTACTCAGGTAAATGATATAGGACCATCATGGTCCTATTATTCCCAATTTGCCTGGTTATGTAGTCTTATAAGGATCTATACTATTTGCCTTCAAATTCTTCATTACTTGTAGGAACTTCGGAACTGTAAGAGAACAGCATGGATCCTTATTTAGTTTGCCTGTATGGATAGGCTGATCTGAATCTATATTCGGTCATTTGAAGTTTTGTAACTGGCCAAGTAAAGAAATGAAATAGAGTTAGAATGTTCTTTAAATCTTAATTTTTCATTAAAACAAGGAATGTATGAGAGAAAGTAGCTTTTAAAAGGTTTTGCATTTCCAGTTTTTCTATTGCAAAAAACCTTGAATTTTGAAAAAAATCCTGGAAAAAGTCTGGAATTTTGCGAGCAGAAAGTTGTGGGAACCCTGAAAAGTTGCAGTTATGAGGTATTGTGGACCCATCAGCACACATTCAGAGTTTTAATGACCCTGGGAAATAAGACTTTTGAAAGCATTATGGGAAAAGGAGAAAATGCTGGTAACCAGCATTTTCTCCTTTTCCCACAATGTTTTCTAACCTATTAGAAAGAAGTCCAATCATTTGAACTACATTTCATTTGTCGTCAGCAAATGCTTTTAATTTGGATCAGTCCTAAACATTGTTTGGTAAAGAGTTATATTTCAAACTGTTACAAAGAATGTTAAGTTTGTAGAATGTTCTTCCTGTTTTGCATGCTTAACTCTTTGCCAAACAACAAAATTTTGGACTAGACCAAATTGAAAGTACAGGTATTTGCAGACGATAAAATAAGTATGGATCAATTGATTATTTATGTCTTTGATTAGGTAGAAAGCATTGTGGTAAAAGGAGAAAATGCCGGTTACCCACATTTTCTCCTTTTCCCACAATGTTCTCAAAAGTCTTATCAGGGTTGTTTAACTCTTTACCACACGACAAAATTTTAAACTGGTCCAAATTGAAAGCATTTGCAGACGACAAAATAAAGGTGACTGAAAACTTGAAATTTGTTCTGGGAAGGGTAGAAAACACTTTGGGAAAAGGAGAAAATGCTGGTTACCAGCATTTTCTCCTTTTCCCACAGTGTTTTCCATAGGCTTCTTTGTCAGGGGCGTCAAAAGTAGGGATTGTGTGGTAATGGGTTAAATACTAGATGGGTCGATAAAGAGTAAACTATAATGACATTCATCATGTTTTTGAAATATCACATTTCCTATTGTGTATGGTAAACATGTTACCTGACGACAACATTTTAGACTAATCAAGATTAAAAGAATTTGCAGACAGCAAGTTGAATTTGACACAAAAAATGAGATCAGCATCTGAAAGGGTAGAAAATATTATGGGAAAAGGAGAAAATCCTGGACATCAACATTTTCTCTTTTACTCACTATATGGGTTCAAAAGCCTTCCCGCTTAAGGTCATTACATATTTGGACAGTGTGGTAAGGATTAAAACCTTTCCCAAACAATCCCTAGTTTTCAAAACCCTGAGAAGGAAGCCTTCTGAAAATATTGTGGGAAAAAGAGAAAATACTGGTAAGCAGCATTTTCACCTTTTTCCACAATGTTTTCTACCCTTCCTAAACCAAATTTCAATTTTTCAGCCATATTTATATTGTCGTCGACAAATGCTTTCAATTTAGACCAGTCTATGAATTTGTCGTTCGGTAAAGAGTTAAGTAGTATTTGAAACTTGAACCTCTTTGTATGTGTCAGCATAATGTATATATATTATGTGACATGCCCTGGCGAAAGGGAGTTTAATGTATTTCCATAATGCATTATACCTAATAAGTCCTGATATTATTAAGGATCCACAAAATCCCTTTTATCAAACAACCTGCTGAGTAATGAGGTAGAATCATCTTATGACATGCAGAGTTGACAAACAGCAAGAAGCTGATACTTTTTGAAGATGTATTTAACCTTTTGCCACACAATCCCGACTTTTAACGACCTTGAGAAAGAGGCATTTTCAAAAAATTGTGGGAAAAGGAGAAATTGCTGGTAACCAGCAATTTCTCCTTTTCCAACAATATTTTTCTACCCTTCCCAATACAACTTTCAATTTTCAAGTCCCATTTATTTTTGTCGTCTGCAAATGCTTTAAATTTGGACAAGTCTAAAATTTTGTCGTCTGGTAAAGAGTTAACTTTATTGTCATAGTACATGGATCGTATAAAAAACATGAGCTAAGCTCTGTGAAAAGGGGACTTAATGTATTTGCAAAATGTATGACCCATGAGAGGCTACATGGTCTGTGCAGATCGGCATGGCCCGAAACTTTTCGCTATCTTCAGTTTCTGCATGTCAAAGAATCATTCTACATCTTGATTCAGTTGGTTGTTTGACAAATTGGATGTTATGGATCTGTGACTACATTATATCTGTGACGACATATATCTGTGACTACATTATGTCTGTGACTACATTATATATGTGACTACATTATATCTGTGACGATATTGTATCTGTGACTACATATATCTGTAATTATGTTAGATCTTGCTTTGTAAAGTAGATCAAGGAGATGTTTTAGGCATCCTTTTGCCAGAACATGGCTCAATTTTTTTGGGGGTCAATGATAGTAGTCTGGCAGTGGTGTCTATAATGAGTATATCCATTAACAGTTTAAATATCAAATGTACCATTTTGGCCTTTTTTATTGGGTGGAAAAAAGAACCATCGAAACACAAAAATTTTTGTATCGCATAGGCTTGACAAAACAAGTGGACAATACAGATCCAAGATCACACTGGATGTTCTGTGCAGTCTGATCTTGATCTTTGCTGTCTAGAAGACACTTTGTTTTCGTCTGTGCCACTGAAAAGGTTAGTTATGACAAAATTTAAACTGACAAAATGTTGTACCTGTCCAGATTGAAAGCATTTGCGGACAAAAAATTAAATATACATGTACCAATAATGGTTTTGTAGAAAACATGGTGGATAAAGGGGAAATGCTATTTATGACCCTTTTCCACCTTTTTCTACCATGCTGTCCTAACTGTTGTCAAAAATTGGGATTTTGGGGTAGAAAAAAAAACAAGCTTTGACTTTTTTGAAATACAAAATAGAGCCATAAATCCCACTTATTCTGTAAAACTGTATATTACATGTTGTTAAATTATTGAGTGAGTTATTGAATTTCTTTACAGCCAAGTTTGGAAAAAATAGATCCCCTCTTTGGATAATGGACAGTAAGTCACAATACAGGTAGAAATAATGATCATGCACCAATTATAACATTGAATATGTCATAAATTGACCCATTACTTCATGATATTTTTTTCAGTATTTTTGAAAGGTGAGGTCACTTTTTGAAAACTTTGTGGAATGAAAAATAGTTTTTATGACATGCCTTTTCTCCTTCTGCTGTTTCATTTTTCTGTATAAATTTAATGCACTGGACCATATTTATAACCATCCATATTTTACAATGATTTGTTTTTCAACCTTTTTTTTCTTTCAATTATTTCAGGCATTAATGTGTTAAACCTTTCCTGTAAAAATACAATTTCTATAGACCTGTAAGACAGCTTTTGAAAATATTATGGAGATTTGTATTTAAGACATGCCCAAAATTAACACATTTGTAGACAATTGTATAATTGTGGCTCATATGATGGAATGTGTCTTCAAAAGAGTAGGAGAAATACTGTGCGGGAAAAGGAAAACAATGCTGTTTATCATGAAGGTCATTTTAACATGGAATTTTATGATGAAGGACTTAACGTTTCACAAAACATTGTTGGAAAAGAACAGAATGCTTGTAATCCACAACTTCTTTGTCCAAAGTGTTTTTTCCCATATCAGTGATGAATTCCATCTTTTGAGCAACATTTGTATTGTTGCCTATTGTTGCTGAGAATGATTTTGATTGGAAAAGTTTTAAATTTATTGTTTGGTAAGGAGTTTTAAAAAAATATTGCCTGAAAAAGATGTGGACTGCACAAATCCAAAATCAGACCGCATGCTTTGTACAGTCTGATCTTGATCCATACTGTTTGCAAACCATTACACATTGCGCCTACACTTTGTTTTACGATAAATGATTTAATTTTTTTGCTTGTAACATAAATTGTCCATTCCATGAGGGGCTTTTTTATTTTTTTCTTATAGAATGGCACACAAGGACAGTTAAAACTTTCCCTTAATTATCTTTATCATAAGAGGTGTGGTAGCCATTTCACACCCATTTGGGCTGTCCTTTCATCCAAGTATTGACCATGAAACTTTTATTTAATGAAACCTTGGCATTGCATCTCATAAGGTGATTGTGGTATATGTATTTAGGGAGACTATAGGGTCTAAAAGCTAATCAACCTCTATGTCTTATTTGTACTTGAAAATCTGCCATTTTTCTCAGTTAATGAAGTATCAATCTGCAGATAAAGCAGATGAAAATAAGGCTTAACAGAATATGTTGCACCTAGACTTTGATAAAAACTTTCTAATTGTTTACAAGCCAAAAATGTTGGTCAAAAGAAGACATCAATTTGCAACATTATTTATGAACTGACTGCTTGTTTATGAATTATTCAAAGGCCATTTAAAGTCCCTAGGATTTTTTGTTTGGCTGTTATAGAGATTTCATTGAAGTTTAAATTTTGAAATAAAAAAAGCTAACTGCAAGTTGAAAGTGACTTATCAGCATATATCCTAGATAGGTTAGAAAATGTTATGAGAAAAGAAGAAATTCCTGGTTACCCAGCAATTTCTTCTTTTCCCACAATATTTTCAAAATCCTTCTTCTTCAGGGTTGTTAAAACGTTTTAGTTGTAAAATGTTAAGATAATATACTTGGATGGAGGACAGCAGATATGGGTGATGATAATGTTCAGATTACTGCATCTTGTGTAGTTTATACATGTTGTAGATTATATACCAATCTCACTCTAGTATAACTGAGCATATATAGGGTGTGGAAGGGTACATTAAAAATCCTGTAGCTTTAACTAATGTCTTCTTTTTTTGCTTTCATGACCTTTTCAACTTCTCCCGCCGTGAAATGCTCGAGGCATCTTGTGTTAGATTCTGCACTTTGTTTCACTGAGTCGGTCATTAAACCCAACATTTAAACTCATTCCACTATTCCACTATTAAAAAGAGAAACAGACACAAGTCTTGACACAAAACTTCAGGCTGAAACTTGCAACCTAACATTGACACTAAGTTGATAGGGCCAGGGCTGTGTTAAAATTATCAAAAATAGAGCAATCTAACAAAACGTTCATGGCGTCAGTACATGAGAGATTGCCATAGAATTATGTCATGGTCCGGTGTCCGTCGTGCTTCCGTGCGTGCGTTAACTTTTATTTCAAATATCTTCTTCTCTGAAACTACCCATCCAATTTTGATGAAACTTCACAGAAATGATCCTGCCATGGTCCTCTTCATAATTTCTCTAAAGAATTTGACTCCTTCAAAAACTCTGGTTGCCATGGCAACAAAACTAAAATTTTTTGAAAATCTGTGAAAATCTTCTTGTCTGAAACCTAGGGGTACCATATTTGGCATGTAGCTTTATCTAGTGGACTTCTACCAAATTTCATCAAATTATAGCCCTGGAGTCAATATTGGCCCTCTGGGGGGGTTCACAAGTTTTATATGGGCCTATATCGGGAGAACTTTAAAATTCTTCCTCTACCTAGCCATAGCGCCTAGGGCTACCAAATTTTGCATGTATCTTTATCTAGAAGACCTCTACAAAGTTTCTTCAAAATATAGCCCTGGGGTCAAAATTGGCCCTCTCCCGGGGGGGATAACAAGTTTTGTAAAGGCTTATATATCGGGAAAACTTTAAAATTCTTCTTCTATCCAGCCATAAGGCTTAGGGCTACCAAATTTTGCATGTATCTTTGTTTAGTAGACCTCTACAAAGTCTCTTCAAATTATAGCCCTAGTGTCAAAATTGACCCGTCCCCGGGGGGGTCACAATTTTTACATTGGCTTATATAGGGAGAGTTTTAAAATTCTTCTACCTAGATATCGGGCCTAGGGCTAGCAAATTGGCATGTAGCTCTATCTAGTGGACTTTTACCAAGGGTGTCCAAAATTATAGCCCAGGGGTCAAATTTGCCCCTGACCCAAGGGGATCACATGTTATACATGGGCTTATATAGGGGAAACTTTAAAACTCTACTCGCACGTAGCCATAAGGCCTAGGACGACCAAATTTTGCATGTTGTAGTTTTATCTAGTGGACCTCTACCAAGAGGATCCAAATTATAACCTTGAGGTCCAAGTTTGGTCCCACCCCAGGGTCACAAGTTTTACATGGGTTTTTATAGTGAAAACTTAATAAATTTTCTTCTGACTAACTGTAAGACCTAGGGCTGACCTGCCTCATGTTTTATAGGGCCTTTCATTGAGCAAACTTTGAAAATCTTTATGTTTATAACCACACATTCCAGATCTGTTTCATTTGGTATGGGGCTGTATCTTGTGGACCTCCACCAGGATTCTTGTAATTGTAGCTTTGTAGCAAAAAATTAAAGGCTTTCTCCTGGGATCATAACTCGTAGGATTTTACAGTAGAAAATTTTGTATGTCTTCTAGTTTAAAATTTAATTAGTTTTGACTAATTAGACAGTGGAGCGATAGGCCTGCAGAGCCCGTCATGGCCCTCTTGTTTTGAATTGCATTGCCTGGTTGCAAAGAAAATAGCGCGGAAACTATGATAAAATTATTGAATCAGAACCTGCTAACAATGTGCATATGTCCTCATAGTGCAGCTTCTTATGAAGTATTATTTAATTCCATGCTGTTATTACAGAGTAATAGTGTGGAAACTAACTTAGGGGCTAAAGGTTCAATTGGATATAACTGTAAGAAAAGTTACTAAACCATAACATGCTAACAAACTGATGATGTCTGAAGTTTCTTGGAATTTAAAAGTGGTTGCTGAGAAATAATTAGGGAAACATTAAAAGGGCCATAACTGAAATAAATTATCAAACCATACCATGCTGATAATTTGTCCATCCCGGCTTTGTATGGCTGCTTTTCATAAAGTTTTGTTGAATGGCAGAAATGAAATGAGGGACACAATATTCAAAGGGTCATTTCTGTGACAAAAGCCAAAGCCCGGGAGTATGGGAAAGCAGCCAGGGGCTTGGAAAGAAAGTTGTACTGAATTCTGGTAAAAGAGACTCCGGGAAAGCATGGATAGGTGCCCTGGCCGGCACAACATAACTAAAATAATGTTGTAAACGGTGTTTAACACCATTCAATCAATTCTGTGACAAAAACATTCAAACAGAACATGCTGACAAAGCTACATGCCAAATTTGGTAGATCTAGGCTTGATGTACTGTAATCTAGTAGACCTCTATGAAGTTTCTTCAAATTATAGCCCTGGGGTCAAAATTGGCCCAGCCCGGAGGCCACAGTTTTACATGGGCTTATACAGAGAAAACTTTACCAATCTTCCTGTTCCTAGCCATAAGACCTAGGACTACCAAATTTTGTGCTTGGCTTTATATAGTAGACCTCTACCAAGAGTGCCCAACTTACCACCCTGGGTTCAAATTTGACCCTGCTCAGGGAATCAGAAGTTACATGGGCATATATAGAGAAAACTCAAGAAATCTCCCTGTACCTAGTCATTAAACCTAGGGCTACCAACCCTTGCATGTGGATTTATCTAGTGGGCTTCTACCAAGAGTACTCAAATTCAGCCAGGGGGTCAAAATTGGCCCGCCGGGTGGTGTGTCAAGTTTTACATGGGCTTGTATTGAGAAAATTTCAGAAATCTCCCAATATTTAGCCATAAAACCTAGGGCTACCAAGTTTTGCATGTGGCTTTATCTTGTAGACCTATATTATTGAATGCCCGAGGTAGAGCCCTGGGATCCAATTTAATCTCACCCAGGGGATCAGAAGTTTTATGTGGGCTTACAGAGTGAAAACTTTTGTAATGTTCTTGTTACTAACCATAAGACTTACAGCTACTAATTTTAGCCCTGCCTCAAGGGTCTCATGTTTGAAACCAATTTGCCTGGTATTGTTATGTTTGGGGTGTATATAGGGTTTTTACTTATTAGCCAGTGGAGCAATACAGGGCCATCATGGCCCTCTTGATTTTAGTTGTAGAAGTCATCACTAAGCATTCTATGACAAAGTGTTTGCAAGGAATATGATTTTTTATGACACCATTATGGTCTCATATAATCTAGATAAAATTTGATGATCAGTTAATAGGATAGGTGTAAAAGAGAGAACAAGCCATGTCAAAAGTCCAACAAGAATTTCAGCAGTGTACCAAAAATAAATTGATGTGATTTTCTATCTTCATGTTACATGTAACACAGTGATTATTGATGTGACAAATAATTCAGAAAAAATGACCATATATAAAACTTTTGATGCAGTTAAATGGTGGCAAAGCACCAAGTTCAGATACAGTATTTCATTTTGTACATCGAAAGTAATCTGGAACAGAAATAAAAGTACGAATCTCAATTACTATTCATCATTTTACAACGTACTAAGCTAACATGGCCCGTATTGCTCACCACAAGCCCACCCTTGTGATTTAAATCCGTTTGTATGTGTTTTAATGTCATCTGCAACATTATTTCAATTAAATCGCAGCAACCAGTGCATCTTTCAATGCTATCCTGGAATTCCTGTCACAAGTATTTTGCAACTTTTTCTTTCCATGCCCTTTTGCTGCTTTCCCAACTTTTGTCGAAAACAGTGATTAAAGGTGTGAGGGGAATGACTCCTGTCCCAACAATTACCATGGACATACTGATTTTTAGCACTTACCTTTTTTACCAAAAAATGCCAAACCTGTATTTTAACCACCCTTTGCATTAAAACTTTTGGAAGCATTGTAGGGAACAGAAAAATTGCTGGTAACCAGTTCTTTCTTTCTCTCCCACAATGTTTTCTATCCTCTTAAAGTCAAAGTGTGCCATTTAAACCACATTTGGCAAATCCAAGATTTTACCCTTACTTTAAATTAGATTTTACCTTACTTTACCTTTACACTGGATTTTGCCCAACAGTGGCCTTGTGCAAAACGGAAAACTACCTAAAAATGGAATGTACCATTTCACATTAGTTGGCGCGGAATGGGCAAGCTAATATGAAAGGATACTTTACACAAATGTCGGAATGCCCCTTTTCAAGTGTTGCAGGCCAAATACAGAATATTAGTCTGAAAATATCAGATAGACACATTTAAGGTTTCATTGCATACTCATGTCCTGTGACTTAACTCATTACCAAGCAACAGAATTTTCAGTTTGTCCAAATTGAAAGCATTTGCAGACAACAAGAGAAAAGTGACTGAAAATTTGTACCTTATTTTGTGAAGGGTAGAAAACATTGTGGAAAAAGGAGAAAAATGCTGGTTACCAGCATTTTCTCCTTTTCCCACAATGTTTTCTAAAAGCTTCTTTCTCAGGGGCGTCAAAAGTAGGGATTGTGTGGTAATGGGTTAATTAATAGGAGGGAAAGACATCTGATTTCTTAATGTAGTTCCATTGCTGCAAACTAATCTAATCAAGGCACTTATAAACCAACCATTCATATTTTCGTTCTCAACCCATTACCACACAATCCTTACCGTTGACAACCCTGAGAAAGAAGCCATTGGAAAACATTGTGGGAAAAGGAGAAATGCTGGTAACCAGCATTTTCTCCTTTTCTCACAAAGTTTTCTACTCTTCAGAAAACAAATTTCAAATTTTCAGTCCCCTTTATTTTGTCGTCTGCAAATGCTGTCGTATGGTAATGGGTTAATCTTATTCTAGATTTAGAAAGTGACATAACTACTGACAGGCTAAACAGTTTGATCAAGCCATTCAGAAGTTGTCTTACTGTCAGATTTAGACAACTCTTGAAAAAAAAGAATATTCTTCAGAATGATTGGTGAATACATACCCAGACATGTTCTTTTTTAGGGCTGTAGGTAGATCTAAACTAAAATTGAGGATGAGTATGATGTCATGAATTGGCAGTGTAGAGCAAGATCAGACTGCATCTTCCCCAAAGGATGTGAGCCATGCTCTGTGAAAAGAGGGCTTAACCCTTTACCACACAGTCCCTGGTTTTTACGACCCTGAGATAGAAGCCCTTTGGAAACACTGTGCGAAAAGGAGAAAATGCTGGTCACCAGCATTTTCTCCTTTTCCCACAATGTTTTCTTCCCATCCCAAAACAAATTTCTATTTTTGAGTCAAATTAATTTTGTCCTCTGCAAATGCTACAAATGGAGTAGGCTAAAATTATGTTGTTTGGTAAAGAGTTAATGCATCTGCGAAAAGTATTGCCCAGGTCAGCTGACCTGGGCTAAAACTTTCGAAACTATTGGTCAATTTTCTGTATGTCCACGGACCAGTCTACCTCATGATTAGTACAGTTGTTTAAAAAAGTGGCTGGTTTGGATCCATTAGTATGTGATGGCTTGTTTGTTATGATAGATTAGAGAGATGCCTTAAAACCCCCTTGTGTCAGAGCATGGTTGATATATAAGTTGCCAATTGAAGTCATCCAGTTAAAAAAAAATATGGTTGACAGAAAATTGATTGCATGTTTGCTTGTATGTATATAAAGAAACCTATTTTTATTAGTAGTTTATTAGTATTTTGTCATTTTTAACTCTATCATTGTTAATTTCTTTACCACACCATCTTGAATTTTAACACCCCTGTGAAAGAAGTCTTTTGAAAACATTGTAGGAAAAGGAGAAAATGCTGGTAACCTTTTCCCACTATGTTTTCTTCCCTTCCTAAAACAAATTTCAATTCTTTAGACACATTCATTTTGTCATCTGTAAGTGCTTTCAATTTGGACCAGTCTAAAATTTTGTTGTTTGGTTAAGCTGAAGTGACTTGTCAGGACAGTAGTGGACTGAGATTAGACTGAATACAATGTACATGCTAATTTTTGGATTAATGCTGTAAAGCATTTTCTGAGATTGATTGTCCACAATTGTATTGACATTGTGATGTTTTGCTTACCAGAGTGTAAGCCCAGATGAGCTTTTGTGATCGCACTGTGCCTGTTGTACATCCTGCATCATGTATCATGCATTGTCCAGCCATCAACAATTATCTTGTGTGTGCCCTAGAGAATACTTTTTCAGTCTGGTACTCATGAAACTTGGCCAGAATGTTTGTCTTGATGATATCCTCGACAAACTCAAAATTGGGACATGTCAGGCAAAAAAGCCGGACCACTTAGGCAAAATTTTGAAAAATCCTTTTGTGCACTCAAGGTCACGTTTCAGTCCAGTACTCTTTAATCTTGGTCAGAATTGTTGTCTTCATGATACCATGAACAAGGTCAAAGTTGGGTCATGTCTGCTTTAAAAAAAGTAGGTCATTGGGCCATATCTTAAATAAGAAAATTGTGTGCACTATAGAGGCTATTTCTCAGTCTGACTCGCACAGAGATTGGTCAGAATGTTTGTCCTGATTATTTCTGAGACCATTGCAAAATTGGGTCATGTCAGGTCAAATCTTAGAAAAAGCTTGTGTGCACTGTAGAGGCAACAGTTATCATGTGATACTCGAGAATCTTGGTCAGAATGGCTTTCTTTTTAACCCTTAGGTTGCTGATCATGACTTGCTAACTTTTTGGGGACAGTGTAGATCAAGATAAGACTGCACAAATTGTGCAATCTGATCTTGGATCTACACTGTCCAATGAGGAGATATTTTTCTTCAAAGAATGCCTATGAAATAGCACCATTTGGGTTTTTCTATGGGGCTTGAAAAGTTCCATTTAATTTATTCAGCAGGAGAAGGGTTAATGTCTAATCTTTGACAAGTACAAAGTTTGGTCTAATCAGGACAAAAGTAGATCACTATCACTATCACTCCATTACAGCCAGGATGTGATTACTTAACTCTTTACCACACGACAAAATTTTAGACTGGTTCAAATTGAAAGCTTTTGCAGACGACAAAATAAAGGTGACTGAAAAATTGAAATTTGTTCTGGGAAGGGTAGAAAACACTGTGGGAAAAGGAGAAAATGCTGGTTACCAGCATTTTCTCCTTTTCCTACAGTGTTTTCAAAAGGTTTCTTTCTCAGGGGCGTCAAAAGTAGGGATTGTGTGGTAATTAGTATTCACCAACCATTCTTGAGAATATTCTTAGTCTTAATCTCTAAGATTTTCAAAATTGAAAGTAACATAACTTCTGATTGGCTAAACCTAATTGTTTAGCCAATCAGAAGTTGTGTTACTTTCAAATATGTGCAATTCTTTAGAATAAGATGAAGAACTTTCTTAGGAATGGTTGGTGAATACAGGCCCAGATGACTTAACCCATTACCACACAATCCCTACTTTTGACGCCCCTGAGAAAGAAGCCTTTAGAAAATATTGTGGTAAAAGGAGAAAATGCTGGTAACCAGCATTTTCTCCTTTTCCACAATGTTTTCTACCCTTCACGAAACAAATTTCAAATTTTCAGTCACTTATTTTGTCGTCTGAAATGCTTTCAATTTGGACCAGTCTAAAATATTGTCGTTTGGTAATGGGTTAAATTGGGTGAGTGCTTTGCAGCCAATGGCCCTCTTGTTAGGGGAGTCATTGATTTGAAATACATAAACCATGCTAAGGGCTAACCCTTTTCCAAACTGTCCTGTGTTTTGAGAAAAAAAACCTTCAGAAAGATTGAAATGATCTTAATTTTTTTTCTTTAAGGTTTATCCTACAAACTGTTAAAATTGACAAGGTAGAAAATATTTGAAGATAGGGGAATTACCTGTTTTGGGTAATTTGAAGGCATTGTGGTAATTTCTGGCCATATTTCAAAATGTTTATAATACATGTATTACAGTATGGTAGTATAGTCGTGTGTGCAGTAACAACAAAAGAAATAATAGCTTTTGTTTAAAATCTTCAATGTTGGTTAACCCTTTCCCAAACAATCCCTGGTTTTTACGGGTCAGGAATAGAAGCCTTTTGAAAACATTGTGGGAAAAGGAGAAAATGCTGGTGACCAGCATTTTCTCCTTTTCCCACAATGCTTTCTACCCTTCACAAAACAAATTTCAAATTTTCAGTCACTTTTATTTTGTCGACTGCAAATGCTTTTAATTTGAATAGGTCTAAAATTATGCTGTGTGGTAATGGGTTAAGTGCTAATTATGTATGGTTGACTTGTCCAAAACAGTAATGTCTTTGACGTACATGTACAATATTTTGAAAAGGTGCTATATTGAATATTATGAGGTAGGTATTTGAGTTGGCCCTTTAGCAAACAATGCCAAGCTTTGACCCTTAACCACACAATCACAAGTTTTAACGACCCTGAGGAAGAAAGCTTTTGAAAATTTTGTTTGAGAAGGAGAAAATACTGGTCACCAGCATTTTCTTCAACTCCCACAATGTTTTCTTTTTTTTATTACAGACAAATGCCATTACTTGTGCCACATTGACTGTCCTTTGGAATTTCCTTCATGATCTGTCTAAAATTTTGTTGTGTGGTAAAGGGTTAACAACCATGAGAAAGATGGCTTTTGAAAACAATCTGGGAAAAGGAGAAAATGCTGATAACCAGCATTTTCACTTTTTCCCACATTGTTTTCTGCCCTTTCACAGTAAAACCTTATCATTTACTCTTACGTCATATCTGCAAATGCTTTCAAAATGAACTCGACTAAAGTAGCAGAGTTGAGAAACAATTCAAAGATTGAAAAAGAAAAAAAAGATAACGCAGTGTACCAGCTTGTAGTTTCATTGTATGGGTGTACAATCAGGTACAAAGCCATTTAATTCTTTACCACACAAACATATTTTAAAGTAGTCCATTTTCAAAACAATTGCAGAAGGCAAATTCGATATTGGTATAAATGAGCTTAAAAAGCAGAAAAAATTGCTGGAAAAGAAGAAAATGTTGATTACGGCGCCATGCAACTAGAAAAAAATGTTGAAAATGATCGAACAATGCAAGTGAAAATACAAGAAAACTTTGAATCACAAACGGTTCCGTGCTGTTGAAATGGTCATAGAAGAATAAATTACTTAAAGTATAGAGCTGACCTAACGAGAAATGAAAAGAGTATTACGACTTTTCTCATTACGAATGTCTTCAACAAAAAAACAGACCAGAATGAAAATCTACACACCACGTGAAACATGATTGTACCTTGGTTACCAGCATTTTCAGGGACGTGAAAACCTGGGATTGTGTTGTAAAGGGTTAAAGTTCTCATTTTACTGGAGCTAAATGTGTAGTTATCCTGTATGAAAGGAGTATTTTGTACTACTACCCTTTTTTCATACCATTATTTTATTTTACCCTTCCTTCCCCCGCTTTAGGTCAAAGCTGGACAAGAGGGAGTTACAGAGTGTATTTTTTATGATTATAAATTTATAATACATGTATTCACATGAGTGTACTTTTAGTTTTAAAGTTGTTTTTGCCTTTGTTGTTGTTGGTACTTGTGTATGAAATAAATGCCATTGACATTCACATTTGTTAGTAATGTCAGGGCAAAAATCAGGGGCCTAAATAAGAGAGGGTATATGTATTCTGACAAGTATAATGCGATTCATCTTTACTCTAACTTGAGCCTCTACTCACCATTCTCATACTCGCCATTCTCAATATCATTGTCAACCTAATTCTCATGAAAGTACCAAATTTCCTGGGCCCATATTCACCAACCATTCTTAGAAACATCTTTTGTCTTATTCTCCAGAATTTTACATTTGGTTTAGCCAATCGGAAGTTGTGTAGGCCACAAATGTAGAAAACCTCAAGAATGGTTGGTGAACACGGGCCCTGGTAACACAGTTCCCAATTGGTTGAAGGAAATGGTCAATATAAAATACCCCCTTGTCTGTACCTCTGAAAATGTATTTTGTTTTATTGATTGTCTCATTTAAATGATGAACTTGCAACTCCTGTATGTGCTCTTGATAACATTGCTTTGTTTTTGTGTATTTGCAAGACTGATGCCTTGGAGTTTTTACTCGATTCAGTCTGCATGTTTGTTTTTTACCATGCATATATAGTATACAAAGTTTTGTATAGTCCGTTAAAGATAGGAGGGGAACCCTTTATCAAACCAACTGGTGCTATACAAACCCAGGGGTGGAAGCTTGTTGAAAACATTGTGAAAAAGGAGAAGATCCTGGTAGCCACCACTTTCTCCTTTTCTCACAAAGTCTTCCCCTCTTCTTAATCAAATTCCATCAATGGTTTGATTTGTTGTGTACAAATTTGTTCACTTTGTACAACTGTAAAATTATGTGTTAAGGCGTGATATCACATGCTGTGACAGTTTCGTTTGATTTGTGTCTTCTAACTTTTCACCACACAGTCCTTGTAAAAAAAAGATTTTGTAATCATTTTGGGAAAAGGAGAATCCAAGTAACAACCTTTTGAAATCATTATGGGAAAAGGAGAAAATCCTAGTATCAAGCTTTTGAAATTATTATGGGAAAAGGAGAGAATCCGAGTAACAAGCTCATTGTCCTTTATCCGTAATATGTTTTCTTTTGATGATAATATCCCATCAATTTTACCACATTTGATTTGTTGTCATCAAATACTTTTAATTAGGAAAAGTCTAAACTTTCGCTCTCCGTTGTAGGGTTAAGTTACTTTTACAGTGTTAGGTGCCAGTTTATATTATGAAAGTGTCCATTTGATCAAAGTGGGTATTTTTTTACAATACTTCAAAATTTTGGTCTTGTCAAAATTCAAAGCACTTGTAGACCTCAAATTATATGTTGGTCAAGTTATGATATTTGTCTAAGAGAGAGTGGATAACATTGTGGGAAAAGGAGAAAATGCTGGTTGCCAGCATGTTCTCTTTTTCTTGCAAGGTTTTCAAAAGCCATATCGTACAGGTTCATTTAATTCTTAACCACACAAAAAAATCTCAGACCTGTCCAAACCCAAAGCATATGCAGACTCTAATATGTAATGTGGCTTATATTGGGGAAGTTTACTTTGATAGGCTAGAAAATATTGTGGGACAAGGAGGTGGTTACCATTGGTTCCACAATGTTTTCTAAAGTCTTTTTTTTCTCAAGGTCACTTGAAATAGGCATTGTGTGGTAAAGGGTGAAACTTTGGGTCACTTGGAAGATTGTCAAATCATTGAGTCGAGTTGCAAGGGAAATGTTTTAGTAGCCATGACTTTAGATCTATAATCATATTTGCATATATATTATTTAGGTATTGTTATTTGATAATGTGATTTTTCTGCAATATTTTTGTACTCCTGTGTAATTGTTTCTCACCTGTTGTCTTTATGAGTTTTGAAAATTGTTTCAGAACATTATGGTAGAAGAAAAACATTCTCTGTTGTAGCTCTGATATCGTATCCTGAAACGAAATGTGCAGTGTACTGCCTTGAAAACACGCTTGTAAAATATGGGTAATCAACATTTACAAAATCAATTCAGAGTGGGAAGAAATCTCTTTCTCCTGCAATATTTTGTAAAATTTTGTGAAAGTGGTATACTGTAGAACTCAAAAAGTTGCAGTTATGAGGTATTGTGGACCCATCAGCACACATTCAGAGTTTTAATGACCCTGGGAAATAAGACTTTTGAAAGCATTATGGGAAAAGGAGAAAATGCTGGTAACCAGTATTTTCTCCTTTTCCCACAATGTTTTCTAACCTATTAGAAAGAAGTCCAATCATTTGAACTACATTTCATTTGTCGTCAGCAAATGCTTTTAATTTGGATCAGTCCTTAACATTGTTTGGTAAAGAGTTATATTTCAAACTGTTACAAACAATGTTAAGTTTGTAGAATGTTCTTCCTGTTTTGCATGCTTAACTCTTTGCAAAACAACAAAATTTTGGACTAGACCAAATTGAAAGTACAGGTATTTGCAGATGATAAAATAAGTATGGATCAATTGATTATTTATGTCTTTGATTAGGTAGAAAGCATTGTGGTAAAAGGAGAAAATGCCGGTTACCCACATTTTCTCCTTTTCCCACAATGTTCTCAAAAGTCTTATCAGGGTTGTTTAACTCTTTACCACACGACAAAATTTTAAACTGGTCCAAATTGAAAGCATTTGCAGACGACAAAATAAAGGTGACTGAAAACTTGAAATTTGTTCTGGGAAGGGTAGAAAACACTTTGGGAAAAGAAGAAAATGCTGGTTACCAGCATTTTCTTCTTTTCCCACAGTGTTTTTCATAGGCTTCTTTGTCAGGGGCGTCAAAAGTAGGGATTGTGTGGTAATGGGTTAAATACTAGATGGGTCGATAAAGAGTAAACTATAATGACATTCATCATGTTTTTGAAATATCACATTTCCTATTGTGTATGGTAAACATGTTACCTGACGACAACATTTTACGTCCAAAATCAGTTAAGTTGCGCCATGTACACTGTAATTTCGGCCATAATATTTGGAACACAAAATTTAATTCAACCTCGTTTTTTGTATGCTTTCAACCTTTTGATATACAGATTCGATACTTAAAGTGTTTGCATTGGATTTTTTAAGCACAAAAATCAGACCCTATAGAAGTGGGTCAAAAACAGACGTGAATTACGTTACAAAACCGCGACTTGATAAAATGAATATCTACTATGAACATTATACGATATATTGCTTTTATGTGTAAATCTGAACACTGCATATGTGTCTTTAAAGTGAACAAGCGTCAAATTTTGGTCATTTATTGCATAATGAGAAGGCAGTATCTCTTTGATTTGAACATTTGATGAAATTTTCGGTTGCAAATCTTAATCGCATCGAATTCTAAGAAATAAAGTAATTGTCGTGGATCTGTGTGAAAGAAATTGACAATCATTTATAGCTTATTAGGAAGCTATGTTATCCTGCATTATATGAATGCTTAGTTTGTATGGATGAAAGCAACTATTTTACTGTGGTCGGCTTGTACTATGGAGTGGTAACTTGCAACGTAATTCACATATAGAAGAAAATTAAAATGAACTAGTATTTAAGAAATGTACCTCCTTTTATTAAATTAAAAAAATCAAATCCTGTAAGAATATTGTAGCAAACTGAAAATAAATGGACCTTTAAAACTATAAGAAATTAATAATAACACTTTTGAGATTCAACAGCAGCAATTTGCGTCAGTTTTAAATACAACTTTACAAACACTACTAATGTACTATGTGCAGGGCATAAAAAGCGAATAAAATGCAAAAGTCTACTATTTTCTAATAGGCTATAGAATGTTCCAGTCATAAATAATAACCAAACATGAGCACAGACTGTTCACTATATGATGAAAATTTTGAAATGTAATTCAAGTCAAAGCTATAACGTAATTCACTTGTACTTCAGTGACTTTATTTATATGAAAATAAATCAAATTACTTTTAACCCTTTCCAAAAGGACAAATTTTAGACTCCTCCAAATTGAAAGCGTTTGCAGACGATAATTTCAAATTTGATAAAAATGGCAGAATTTTCTATAAAAGGGTAGAAAACACTACGGGAGAAGGAGAAATTGCTTGTTACGAGCAATTTCTCCTTTTCCAACAATGTTTTCAAAATACTTGTACTGCAGACATGTAAAAACCAGGGCTTGTTTGGGAAAGGGTTAACTCTTTACCAAACAACAAAATTTAAGACCAGTCCAATTTGAAAGATTTTGCAGACGACAAAATGAATCTGACTTATAAAATGAATTTGGTTATGGAAACAGTAAAAAACAGTGTGGGAAAAGGAGAAAATGCTGGTTACCAGCATTTTCTCCTTTTCCCGGACTGTGTTCAAAGAGCCTCTTTGTCAGGGTCGTTAAAAGTCGGGATTGTGTGGTAAAGAATTAAAGACTCTGTGTAACACAAACTGTCTCTCGTCAATTATTGTTTACTTTTTATAGGCCAAACAACTGCTCAATGGTGTTAATTTCTTCCTGTCGGAATTTGAATATGTCTTTTGTTTTTCTAATGCGAATTGGTTAGTTTACAGCCATTAATATAGCGTCGGCTGTTATCCAGACTGTGTCTTGCTTACCGGGCCACTTGAAGGATTTTTTTTGCATCAACCATGGACAATACAAAGTATTCTTGGTCACAAGGGTCATAGTGAAAGAAAGTGAATTACGTTACAGTTTTTGTGAATTACGTTATCATATAATTCATACATCACATTCAAATATATCTCTTTAATTTCTTTAATTCAGACAAGATAGAAGAATACAAATGTCAATCTTAAAAATCGAACATCACACATGTTATGAGCAGGGATACACACTAATTAAATGATATAAACCAATAATCCTTACTGTGCAATAAAGTATTCACATCCACCAAGGTCAAAAAAAGATAAACAGCACCAGTAAATAACGTTTACATATGATGTAACTATGAGGTCAGCTTTTACACCGAAATTAACTCGTGTATTTGAACAGTTTGGTGTTTCGTTCAGGTAATCCTACATTCAGTGTATCGTAATTCACTGTAACGTAATTCACCCCAGCGTCTAAAATGCAATTTGAATCCTTATTACTTAACACAGATAAATTATATCTTGACATATCAGAGAGGCGGACATGGTCTACCCATATTGGTATTTAATTTCCTTTCCCATGTTTAGTATCTTAGAAAACATGTGTAACGTAATTCACAAAAAATGTGAAAAATAGAAAATTCTAATTTGAATAAAGTGTGGTTTATTTTTCTTTACGGTAAACCAGACACATTATTCTAGCTGTTAAATATGATGCTTATAGAAAGAGAAAACATAAGTTTTGTGCTCTACCTTTCGTATTTCATTTTAATGCAGTGGTGCTACTTTGTATAACGTAATTCACTATGATTTAAGGGACAGTAAACCGACAAAAATATAAAAAGAACTAACAAATTACAAGCTTTATTTCGACTTTTTGCCTCATTGTTTGGCATTTACGAATAAAATGAATTGTACCTTATTCATACTATGTGGTTTATGTTTGTGCAATATTTTCCGTTAATATAACCTTTTGTTTGTGACATGGCTTTTTGTTAGTATATGTCTACAA
The DNA here is from genome assembly GCA_943736015.1 of Tridacna crocea. Taxonomy (NCBI): domain Eukaryota; kingdom Metazoa; phylum Mollusca; class Bivalvia; order Cardiida; family Cardiidae; genus Tridacna; species Tridacna crocea. The sequence goes on along the minus strand of OX031056.1, from coordinate 3,567,123 downwards.
TCAGCTTCAAATTTTCAAATTCAAAGTGTTCAGATCTTGGAGTTGTACATTTATATTTTTGGCAATATCATTTGGACTATGTGTAACATACAAAAGTAGACTGAAGGGCCTAAATTATCTTTTCATTTTGCTGTGACTGGAAATTATGTCATTGGCGCAACTTAACTGATTTTGGACGTTTAGACTAATCAAGATTAAAAGAATTTGCAGACAGCAAGTTGAATTTGACACAAAAAATGAGATCAGCATCTGAAAGGGTAGAAAATATTATGGGAAAAGGAGAAAATCCTGGACATCAACATTTTCTCTTTTACTCACTATATGGGTTCAAAAGCCTTCCCGCTTAAGGTCATTACATATTTGGACAGTGTGGTAAGGATTAAAACCTTTCCCAAACAATCCCTAGTTTTCAAAACCCTGAGAAGGAAGCCTTCTGAAAATATTGTGGGAAAAAGAGAAAATACTGGTAAGCAGCATTTTCACCTTTTTCCACAATGTTTTCTACCCTTCCCAAACCAAATTTCAATTTTTCAGCCATATTTATATTGTCGTCGACAAATGCTTTCAATTTAGACCAGTCTATGAATTTGTCATTTACTAAAGAGTTAAGTAGTATTTGAAAATTGAACCTCTTTGTATGTGTCAGCATAATGTATATATATATTATGTGACATGCCCTGGCGAAAGGGAGTTTAATGTATTTCCATAATGCATTATACCTAATAAGTCCTGATATTATTAAGGATCCACAAAATCCCTTTTATCAAACAACCTGCTGAGTAATGAGGTAGAATCATCTTATGACATGCAGAGTTGACAAACAGCAAGAAGCTGATACTTTTTGAAGATGTATTTAACCTTTTGCCACACAATCCTGACTTTTAACGACCTTGAGAAAGAGGCATTTTAAAAAAATTGTGGGAAAAGGAGAAATTGCTGGTAACCAGCAATTTCTCCTTTTCCAACAATATTTTTCTACCCTTCCCAATACAACTTTCAATTTTCAAGTCACAATTATTTTTGTCGTCTGCAAATGCTTTAAATTTGGACAAGTCTAAAATTTTGTCGTCTAGTAAAGAGTTAACTTCATTGTCATAGTACATGGATCTTATAAAAAACATGAGCTAAGCTCTGTGAAAAGGGGACTTAATGTATTTGCAAAATGTATAGACCCATGTGAGGCTACATGGTCTGTGCAGATCGGCATGGCCCGAAACTTTTCGCTATCTTCAGTTTCTGCATGTCAAAGAATCATTCTACATCTTGATTCAGTTGGTTGTTTGACAAATTGGATGTTATGGATCTGTGACTACATTATATCTGTGACTACATTATATCTGTGACTACATTATGTCTGTGACTACATTATATCTGTGACGATATTGTATCTATCTGTGACTACATATATCTGTAATTATGTTAGATCTTGCTTGGTAAAGTAGATCAAGGAGATGTTTTAGGCATTCTTTTGCCAGAACATGGCTCAATTCTTTTTTGGTCAATGACAGTAGTCTGACAGTAGTGTCTATGGTGAGTATATCCGTTAACAGTTTAAATATCAAATGTACCATTTTGGCCTGTTTTATTGGGGGAAAAAGGAACCATCGAAACACAAAAAGATTTTTATTGCATAGGCTTGACAAAACACTGGATATTCTGTGCAGTCTGATCTTGATCTTTGTTTTCATCTGTGCCACTGAAAAGGTTAGTTATGACAAAATTTAAACTGACAAAATGTTGTACCTGTCCAGATTAAAAGCATTTGCAGACAAAAAATGAAATATACCAATAATGGTTTTTGTAGAAAACATGGTGGATAAAGGGGAAAATGCTGGTCATGACCCTTTTTCGCCTTTTCCTACTATGCTGTCTTAAGTGTTGTCAAAAATTGGGATTCTGGGATAGAAAAAAAAAATCAAGCTTTGACTATTTTGAAATACAAAATAGAGCCATAAATCCCACTTATTCTGTAAAACTGTATATTACATATTGTTAAATTATTGAGTGAGTTATTGAATTTCTTTACAGCCAGTTTTGGAAAAAATAGATCCCCTCTTTGGATAATGGACAATAAGTCACAATACAGGTAGAAATAATGATCATGCACAAATTATAACACTGAATATGTTATAAATTGACCCATTACTTCGTGATATATTTTTTTTTTCAACATTTTCGAAAACTTTGTGGGATGAAAAATAGTTTTTAGACATGCCTTTTCTCCTTCTGCTGTTTCATTTTTCTGTATACATTTAATGCACTGGACCATATTTATAATCATCCATATTTTACAATATGATTTGTTTTTCAATTTTCTTTTCTTTCAATTATTTCAGGCGTTGATGCATTAACCCTTTCCTTTAAAAATAAAATTTCTATAGATCTGTGAGACTGCTTTTGAAAATGTGGGGATTTGTATTTAAGACTTGTCCAAAATCAGTGCTTTTGAAAATATTATGGGGATTTTTTTTTAAGACTTGTCTAAAATCAACACATTTGTAGACAATTGTTTAAGAGTTTAAGAAAAATATTGCCTGAAAAAGTAGTGTACTGCACAAATCCAAAATCAGACCGCATGCTTTGTACAGTCTGATCTTGATCTGTACTGTTTGCAAACCATTACACATTGGGCTTATGCTTTGTTTTATGATAAATGATCTAATGTTTTGCTTGTAACATGAATTGTCCATGCCATGAGGGGCTTTTTTATTTTTCTTATAGAACGGCACACAAGGACAGTTAAAACTTTCCCTTAATTATCTTTATCATAAGAGGTGTGGTAGCCATTTCACACCCATTTGGGCTGTCCTCTCATCCAAGAATTTGCCATGATATTTTTCATTCAATGAAACCTTTGCATTGCATCGCTTCTGATGATTGTAGTATGTATATGTAGGGCGACCATACTGCAACATTTTGTTATTATTTATGAACTGACAGTGCTCATTTTTGAATTATTCAAAGGCCATATAAAGGCCCTAGGATTTTTATGCTCCCCGAAGGGCAAAGCATATAGTCGCCGCTTCGTCTGTCCGTCCGTCTGTCCTTTCGCCCTTACGAGCCTGACATTGTGGGTTCGGGGTATCTGTACATTTAGTCTCTATGGGGTTCATTCCGTCTATCTGGTAGGTATGGGGTTAGGGATAGTGGGGTTAAAAAGGTGCTCTTATGGGGTTATTTTTGTTACATTGAATAAAGAGCAATTCGACCTCACAAGGTCCGTCCCCTAAGAAGTAAGAACGTACGTCCGTCTGTCCGTCCGAAGCGATTTCTCCGCAACCCTTGGACCAAATTGGATAAAACATCATATATGAACTCCTTAGGGTAAGGTGCCGATATAGTTTTCCCGGATTTTCAATTTGACCCCGTGTCATGGAAAAAAGGTGCTTAATGCAACTTTGCAATTTTTACCAATATCTCATTCAGTTTTTATCAGAATATCATGAAACTTCATGGTTATATTGTTTATGGATAGTTTTAGCATGTGCCCTTGCTATTTTTAATCTGGGCATTTTTTAAGTTGACGTTCTGTCATGGAAAAAGGGGGCTTCTTGCAAAATTCCAATTTTTACTAATATTTCATTCAGTTTTGGTCAAAATTTCATTAAACTTCATGGTTATATTGTTTTTACAAAGTTTCACTATGTGCTCTTGTTTCTTTATCTATGTGTTTTTCAATTTGACTCTCTGTCATGGAAAAAGGGGGTTTCTTGTAAAATGAAAAAGAGGCCCTAATGCAAAATTGCAATTTTTACTAATATCTTGTTCAGTTTTTGTCAACATTTCATGGTCATATCTTGTTTTACAAGTTTCAACATGTGCCCTTTCTTTTTGCAATCTATGAATTAATTAATGTGCAAATACGTCTTTCCTGGTTTCTCAAATTATGGCTGCATCACGGAAAAAGGGGACTTCATGGAAAAAATTGTTTTTCACTAGGTTTTCCTCTATCAGTGCTCAAAACTTTGTGAAATTTCAAATCTGAACTTGTTGGAATGTTGCCCAGGTACCTCTCTTCCTTTTTCTCAATTTCAGGCTGCGTCTCGGAAAAAGGGGGGCTTCATGTAAAAAATTGTTTTATGTTATATTTAATACATGAATGTTCAAAATTTTATGAAATTTCGTATTTTGAATTATTATTCAAAAATGCCACAAACCACACAGCCGTTGTATTTATTGCAATGATCCAATATTGTCTTACGGGAAAAGGGGGCTTAATGGGGGCTTATTGGGCTTATTGTCCTCTACAAGTTTGTGTTGGCTATCTCTAAGATAGTAATTGCCTTTTCACCTCAAATTTTAGGGGGCATGAGCAGGTTCTTCTAGGATAAAAGAAGTGAATTTATATCAATTTCTTATATTTATGACAAGCACTTGTTTGGGGAGCATAACCCGTCTCTGACGGCTCTTGTTTTGTTTAGCTGTTATAGAGATTTCATTGAAGTTTAAGTTTTGAAATGAAATAAAAGCTAACCAAACATGAAACAAAAATGCAAGTTGAAAGTGACTTATCAACATATATCCTAGAAAGGCTGGAAAATGATGTGAGAAAAGAAGAAATTGCTGGTTACCCAGTAATTTCTTCTTTTCCACAATATTTTCAAAATCCTTATTCTTCAAGTTGTTAAAATGCTAGAATTGTAAAGTGTTAAGATAATATACTTGGATGGAGGACAGCAGATATGGGTGATGATAATGTTCAGATTACTGCATCTTGTGTAGTTTATACATGTTGTAGATTATATACCAATCTCACTCTAGTATAACTGAGCATATATAGGGTGTGGAAGGGTACATTAAAAATCCTGTAGCTTTACCTAGTGTCTTCTCTTTTTTCTTTCATGACCTTTTCAACTTCTCTGGCCGTAAAATGCTCGAGGGCAGCTTTGTGATTTTGCTGTGCCCCCTAACCGATGTTAGTGTTAAGGTAGTGTGCTTCTTATAGCCTTTGTAGGCTTAAAGGTGGCCCTTCAGATTTTGGGACAAAATTTTACAAAAAGTACAAAAAAAAATCATCCTTGTACTCCCAAAGCTTTATAATTTTCATTCATTAAACCCCAGTAATCGAAAACAATCCGAAAGCTAGATAAATTAGGTTAACTACAGCCCAGGTCGACACTGAAGGGAAACACGGTCTATTTTTACATGAGCAACTCGCTCATTTACATACCGGAAATATACAGGCGAAGCTTCAAACATGGCATCCGAAGTTCTACACATTATGGAAAATACTTAAATGTTTGTTATGTTATGGAATTTAATAGTCATATATCACGTGCAAGTCACTTAACATTCCCACAATGCTTTTTTGATTTTGGCGGGAAATCTAAAAATAGCTTAAGAGGCTATGTAGCCTTTTAAGGGAATACCACCCAAATTTTTTTTTTCTAATTCTATGAATCTTAATTACTGATGATTTGTATTGTTTTTTCACATAAATTTCAGTGACATATATATTTTTGAATTTGGTGTGATGTGAAAATTCTAAATACCCACCTTTAAAGTCTTTCGACCATTGTCTATGCAACTTGGATGAAATATTTGTCCTACTAATATTCCAAATGAATGTAAAATATTGTTCACTCCAGGTCAGAGAGAACTGGAAGATAATTGTTTGTTTGTTGTATGGTGTTTAACGCTGTTTAAGACTTTCTTTCATGATGGTCAATGTTTCAGCCAATGCACCTAATAATGCTTTCCTGGAGTTTGCTATACTGGTACCTTGCACACTATTCTTACCAAGCTACTTTCCAGCCTCACATAACCATTGTCGAAATAATGATCAGGGTTGAGAGAAGAATCAGTCCTCAAAGAGAAAATGGCTGAGCTGGGAATTCGGACTGTGACCCCCTGATCTGAAGTCCTGTACACTACTATCAGTGCTACTAAACTTTGTATTCCGAAGCTACTTACCAACCTCACATAACCATTGTCGAAGTAATGATCGGGGTTGAGAGGGGAATCAGTCCCCAAAGAGAAAATGGCTGAGCTGGGAATTTAGACTGTGACCACCTCATCTGAAGTCCTGTACACTACTATCTCTGCTACTAAATTTGCATTTGCAAATAAATTCATGAATACAGAAGCACTGTTGCACCCACAACATACGCTAGTATGAGTAGAACACAGAATGCTTGTTCTAACGTCTCATAGAAGTTTCAAGGTGAATGGCCATAAGTGAAGAGCTCAATGCACGGGAAAAGTAGGTCAACATCTGCTAGAGCAAGGCTGATAAGTTTTGGATACAGTTTCAATTAGATAATGAAAACAGGAGATGAGAAGTCGATAAAAAATCAAACTTTCAAATTGATGACCTTAAAATATGACCTTGAGCCAGCGTCTTATGTTAGATTCTGCACATTGTTTCACTGAGTCGGTCATTACAGCCAACATTGAAGAAACCCATTTCACTGCTATAAAGCAGAACAGACAGAAAATTCTTGACACAAAAGTTAAGGCTCAAACTTGCAACCCAACAATGACATTGACTCTGCATGTTTGAAATATGGGTTCTGCACATCATCTCACTGAAGCGAAAGTCTTTACTAAAGTTTAATGAAAGGTTAATAGGGCCAGGACAGAGATAAAATTATTACAGAGTAATAGTTTGGAAACTAACTTGGGGGCTAAAAGTTCAACGGGGTACAGCTGTAAGAAAAGTTACCAAACCATAACATGCTAACAAACATGATAATGTCTGAAAGTTCTTTGAATTTAAAAGTGGTTGCTGAGAAATAATTAGGGAAAAAATTGAAAGGACCATAACTGAAATAAAGAAATCAAACCAGAACATGCTGATAATTTGTCCATATCGGCTTTGTAGGCCTGCTTTTCATAAAGTTTTGTTGAATGGCAGAAATGAAAATGAGGGACTCAAAATTCAAAAGGTCTTTTCAGTGACAAAAGCCGAGGCCCGGTAGCGAGCAAGAGTTGAGAACAGGGGGTCGTGGGTTTGATCCCTGGCTCGGCCAATTTCTTTCCAAGGACTGATGATAGTCATTGTGACAGGATTTATTCCTCTCCTACCACTGACCATTGTCTCGACGATGATTATATCGGAAAGCAGCCAGTGGCTTGGAAAGAAAATTGTGCCGAGTACTGGTAAAAGAGACCCCAGGAAAGAATGGATAGGTGCACTGGCTGCTGCGATATAACTGGAATAATGTTGAAAATGGTGTTACACGCCATGGAATAAATCAATTCTGTGACAAAAACATTCAAACAGAACATGCTGACAAAGTTACAAGCCAAATTTGGTAGATTTAGCCCTGATGCACTGTAATCTCTCGGAAGTTTCCTTAAAGTATAGCCCTGGGGTCAAAATTGGCCCAGCCTGAGGGTCAAAGTTTTACATGAGCTTATACATACAATAGTTTAGCAATCTTGTTCCTAGCCATAAGACCTAGGACTACCAAATTTTGCATGTGGCTTTATCTAGTAGACCTCTACCAAGATTGCCCATATAATAGCCCTGGGTTTAAATTTGACCCCGCCCAGCGGGGTCAGAAGTTTTACATGGGCATATATATAGAGAAAACTTTAGAAATCTCCTTGTACCTAGCCATTAGACCTAGGGCTACCAAACTTTGCATGTAGCTTTATCTAGTAGGTCTCTATCAAGTGTATTCAAATTATAGCCCTTGGGTCAAAATTGGCCCTGCGGAAGGGGTGTCACAAGTTTTATATGGGCTTATATATAGAAGACTTTAGAAATTTTCCTGTACTTAGCCATAAAGCCTACAGCTGACAAATTTTGTACGTGGCTTTATCTTGTGGACCTCTAGAATTGAACGTCCAAATTATAGCTCTGGGATCCAATTTGATCTCACCCAGGGGATCAGAAGTTTTACATGGGCTTACACTTTTGAAATCTTCTTGTTACTTACCATAAGAATTAGAGCTACTAATTTTAGCCCTGCCTCAGTGGTCTCATGTTTGGAACCAATTTGCCTAGTATTGTAATGTTTGGTGTGTAGGGCTTTTACTTATTAGCCAGTGGAACGATACAGGGCTATCGTGGCCCTCTTCTTTTTAGTTGTAGAAGTCATTTTGAAGCATTTTATGGCAAAGTGTTTGCAAGGGATGTGATTTTTTACGACGCCATTATGATATTTAATCTAGCCATAAATTCCTTGGAATTTGATGATCAGTTAATAGGATATGTGTGAAAGACAGATCAAGCCATGTCAAAAGTCCAACAAGAGTTTCAGCAGTGTACCTAATCTAAAATAATGCGGTTTCCCCCCTTCATATTACATGTAACACAGTGAATATTTATTGGACAAACAATTCAGAAAAAATGACCATGTATAACTCTTTTGACGCAGTTAAATGGTGGCAAGACACAAATTCAGATACAGTATCTTAATTCTGTATATCAAAAGTAATCCGGAACAGAAATACAAGTACAGATCTCAACTACAATTCTTCATTTTACAACATACTAAGCTAACATCACCCTGCATTGCTCACCGCAAGCCCACCCATCACTGACCTTGTGATTTATTTCTGTTTGTTTGTATGGTGTTTTCATGTTGTCTAAAACATTTCTATTAAATCGCTCAACCAGAGCATCTTTCAATGCTGTCCTGGAGTTTCTGTCACAAGTATTTTGCACTTCCTTCTTGAGTGTAGGACAAAACCCCCCTAGGACAAAACCCCCCCTGGGATAAAACCCCCATGGACAAAACCCCCCTAGGACACCCCCCCCAAGGATAAAAGCCCCCTAGGACAAAACCCCCATCATATATAAAAAGCATATACATTTGAGAAAACACATAATTTGCAGTTTTAAAGTATTCAAAACAAGTCTGTTTGATTTAAGGAAAAAAATCAAACATGAAAGGCAAAAAATGATTTAGATATTATCTTATTTTATTTTGTACCTCAAGTTTGTTGATAATTTCTATTGATTTATCAACACCTATGCAGACTTGGGCAAGACAGGTGTTGAGAAGGGATTAAGACACCTGATTTGCAAGTTTACACCTGTCATATTCACTAATATTTAGTAGTAGATTTGAACATATAAAAGCACCAAATAAAGAAAAAAAATCTTTTGATTAATATATAAATGATTTTTTCCATTGTATGATTGCATTTATAATTTATTATGAATTTATTGTGAATGTATTAAGAAAAAAACACATTTTTGGTCATAAAGCAAAATTTTAAGAAAAAAACACGTTTTTGATTATAAAGCACAATTTAACTTATACAAAAACATTAATTTTTACAACCCCCGCAAGTATTTAAAGCTGTAAATTTTATTCAACTTTAAAATGATTGTACAAAAAGAATCATTTTAAAACCATGGGGTTTTTGTCCACTTTTCAGTTAAGGGTATGGGGGTTTTGTCCATGGGGGTTTTGTCCTAGGGGGGTTTTGTCCGTAACCCTCCTCCTTCACATGCCCTTTTGCTGCTTTCCCACCTTTCGTCGAAACAGTGATCAGGGGTGTGAGGGAAATGACTCCTGTCCCAACAACAACCATGGACATACTGATTTTTAGCACTTAGCTTTTTTACCAAACAATGCCAAACCTATATTTTAACCATCCTTCGAATAAAAACTTTTGAAAGCATTGTTGGGAACAGAAAAATGCTGGTAACCAGTTCTTTCTTCCTCTCCTACAATGTTATCTATCCTCTTAGGTTCCGGGACGTTTCGCCCCAAAACCACTTCCTCCCCTAGTCGTTTCGCCCCCAAGACGTTTCCCCCCAGGTCGTTTCCCCCCGGGTCGTTTCGCCCCCACTGGTCGTTTCGCCCTCCTGGTTGTTTTCCCCCTAGTCGTTTCGCCCCCTGTTCAAGAAAAGCAGAATTGCACCTTAGAACTTTCATAAATTTTAATAGCAGGATAATGTTAAGAAACATATAATATGCATTTTTTTTGTTTGGCATTTGCATAATTTAGACAATGAGACCCTTATCAAAAATTTAATTCTTATTCGTGTGGTAAAACGGTAAAAATTGTTACATTAAAAAGAAAGCAAAAAGCTTCTATTAATGAAAGAAACATCACCCTAGCTTTACAACGGCCAATTTTTCCGTTATTGACGGAAAAAAAGGGAAGTCTATCAAGAGTTGCTAAAATTGTGATGTTAGTGTCTGAATAGTCTAATTCAATGAAAAGAGGAGTAAATACTGGTAAGCAGAATTTACCTTTTTTTCCACATTGTTTCAAATTGCTTTCTTTCAAGTACCAGGCTATCAACGGTTATTGCATTTTACCAAAACACCTCCCCTTTTTGTGTTATTTGTACATGGAAATAATAAAGAGTAAAACAAGAGCCATCGTAGACAGATTATGCTCCCCTAACAGGTCTCTGTTTAGGAAAGTGAAGGCTGTCGGTAAATAGTTGGTCACAGGGGAGGAGGGTTGGGGTGAAACAGGCTATTTGTGTTTGGTCCCGTCTGCCAAACAGCATTTGCCAATGTTCAATTTACAAAGGGCAACAAGGGCAACAACTTATCAGACATTAAGCACCCTTTTCCCGTAACATGGTTTGACATAGATTAAAAAAAGGGGACACGTGTTGAAACTTTTCATAAACAGTATGAATGCCAAGGTTCATGAAATTTCAACGAAAACTGACGGAGTTATTGGTAGAAATTGGAATTTTTTGCAATAAACTCCCTTTTTCCATGACGCAGCGTCAAATTGGAAAACCGAGAGAAATACATCGGCGCAATGTCCTTCATATATGAAGTTTCATCCTATTTAGTCCAGGGCTTGTGGAGAAATGGCTTCGGACGAACGGAGAGACGGACAGAAGGACGCAATCTGGATTGAAGTTCACAACTTTTCTGTATAATATCAACCCTTTTTACGATGAACCTCAGAAATATAAACGATAAATCAAGACAGTGAAATCTCTTTACACATTTGTATTTCTACATAAAGATATATAAACGCATCTATACCTTTTGATAAAAATTGGTGCAGACAATACTGAAAGTAATGCACAATGTGACAAAGGATTACGTAATCAATTAAGCCACTTCACAGTTGCAAAGTCAAAATGACAGATATTGCGTAATACGTAATTAACGAGTTTATAATTGGGCCCAATAGGATTATGACGGCAAGTGACAGCCTGTTGACCAGCAACACGGTGGACTCTTTCAAGCAGAAAACAATTTTGGGTGTCATTAATCTTTTAAAAGATAACCTAGAAGGTGAGAGAGAGGTAAAGACCGAGATCAGGTCGGCGTCATGTGGTGCATCATCTTTGTCTGTTATACATAGGTGATCAGCATCGTGACAAAAGGAGATACAGTTCTAAATGATTCTTTTCCCTATTTTTTTTTGTTCTGAATTTTAACCTTAATCTAGGATTGGCTTTTTTATATATACATGTATGTATAAACTACTGACGGACATTCACGTTTCCTTTGGATATGATGATTCTATTATATAACTATACAACGGCAGTTATATCAGTATATTTATATAATTCAGTATAGTTTTTTCTAATCATGATTTTTCATTTTACTTTTTGGGTAAAAAAAAACCCTAGCAGATATAATAAAAGAGGTTTAATTTGGCATAAAGCATGGTTTTCACACCTCAGCATTAGTCGCATTCATTGCGCGAAAAACATTGCGTGATTAATAACTCAACCAAATAAACAAGGTGATCAACGGTATCGATGAAAAACCTTAATACTTCAGTTTATTGTATCAAAAGACTATCAAGGACATTTACATCGGTAAACATGTATGTATATATATTTTCTGTCTTCTTCTTTTCAGAAAATTATGATTTGAATTAGATCTAATGTAATAATTCTTAATATACACTATCATTCAAGAATCTTTGAACCATTATTCTCTTAAGGTGCTCATTGTCTCTATGCTTCTGTCTTTCTCTCTTTAAATTTTTTTGAGGGTGAAACGACAAGGGGAGGAAATGGTTTGGGGGCGAAACGACTAGGGTCCGGGGGCGAAACGACTAGGGGTGAAAAATAGAGGCGAAACGACCAGGGGGGGAAACGTCTTGGGGGCGAAACGTCCTGTTACCTCCTCTTAAAGTCAAAACCTGCCATTTATACCATATTTCAAGTTAAAACTTTAATTTGACCTAGTTTATGATCCCAGGTGACCCAAATCCAAACTAATCGGAAAATTTTATCATGAAAAATTAATATTCTGACCAAATTTTAGGTCTTTTGAGCAATGCATATGGCCTCTAGAGTGCCCACAAGGTATTACTTAAATTTGACCTAGAGACCTAGTTTACGACCACAGGTGACCCAATTTTGAACTGAATGAACATGTTATGCTCAGGTTGGCTAACAAACTTAGAACAGGTTTACTACATACCAAATAACAAAGCTCTTTGCCTTCCAGTTTTAGAAAAGAAGGACTGTTAAGTTTTCATTCTTCGTTCCATTGTTCAAACTTGTGACCCCCAGGGCGGGGCCAGTTTTGACCCCAGCGGCATCATTTGAGCAAACTTGGTAGAGGTCCACTAGGTATTGGTACATACCAAATATCAAAGCTCCACAGCTTCCACTGTTAGAGTAGAAGAATTTTAACGTTTTCCTTCTTAGTTCCTATGTTCGCCCTTGTGACCCCAAGGGCGGGCATACCAAATATCAAAGCTCCACAGCTTCCACTGTTAGAGTAGAAGAATTTTAACGTTTTCCTTCTTAGTTCCTATGTTCGCCCTTGTGACCCCAAGGGCGGGGCCAGTTTTGACTCCAGGGGCATTATATGAAAAAGATTGATAGAGCTCTACTAGGAGATGCTAGATGCCAAATATCAAAGCTGGACCACTTCAAGTTTCAGAGAAGAAGAATTTTAAAGTTTTCCTTCTTTAATTCTATTTTGGAACTTGTGACCCCCGTGGCGGGGCCATTTTGACCCCGGAGCATCATATGAACAAACTTGGTAGAAGTCCACTAGCAGATGGTAGAAGCCAAGTATGTAAGATCCGAGCCTTGCAGTTTCAGAGAAGATTTTTAAATTTTTCTTTTTTTGTTCCTATGTTGGAAATTGTGACCTCCGGGGCAGGGCCATTTTTGACACCAGGAGGATCATTAGAATAAACTTGGAAGAGGTCTACTAGGAGATACAACATACCAAATATTAAAGCTCGGGGCTTTCTGGTTTCAGACAAGAAGATTTTTAAAGATGTTGTAAGTTTTCCCTATTTGTTGCCATGGCAACAAGTGTTAATGGGCTAATTCAATTCTTTAAACAGCTTTGGTGGAGCTTCACCCAAGGAACATGCCTGCTAAGTTTCAACATAATTGGCCCACTGGTTTGGGAGAAGATGTTTAAAGGAATTGAGGACGGACGGACAGATGGACAGATGGACACCAGGTAATGACCCATTACAATACCTCACATTAGCACTTCATGCTCAGGTCAGTTAAAAACCGGTAAGCTTTTTTTTTTCAGTGAAAATTTCAAAGTCCAGGGCCCATAATTTAGACAAAAATCAGTTGACTGGAACAAAACTCGAACTTTATGTGTAACTCATGGTTGTTGACTTGCAAACCAAAACTGAGCTCATTATCTACCAGCATTTAGTGACAAGAGTGCCATGATGACCCTTAAATCGCCCACCTGCGTCTTTTGACCAAACATGACCCATATTCAATCTCAATTGAGATATTATGACAAATATTCTACCAAGATTTTCATGTGTTATTGATCCAAAATGATCCACTTGCAAACTGGTGCAAGAGCAACATTCTGACCAAGTTTTATGATTATCACATTTAAAATGAGGTCTCCAGAAGGTAAACAAGGTTTTCAAAAATTTGACTTTGTAACCTAGTTTTTGACCTGACATTACCAATTTCCGAACTTTTTCAATACATTATCAAGACAAACATTCTGACTAACTTTCAAGAGTTTTGGACTTAAAATGTAACCTCTAGAGCACACACTAGGTTTTTGTAAGATTTGACCTTGTTACCCATTATCAAACACTTTTGAGATATCACTAAGACAAACATTCTGACCAAGTTTCATGAGTATTGGACTGAAAATGTGGCCTCTAAAGCGTACAATTTTTTCCTAATATTTGAGCAAGTGATCTAGTGTTTGACCTGACATTACCCATTATCAAGCACTTTTAAGATATCACCAAGACAAACATTCTGACCAAGTTTCATGAGTATTAGACTGAAATGTGGCCTCTAGAGCGTCCAAAAAGTTTTTCTAAGGTTTGACCAAGTGACCCAGTCTTTTACCGCACATGACCCATTTTCAAACTATTTCAAGGTATCTTCAAGACAAATATTATTACCCGGTATCAGGAGTATAGGACTGAATAATGTGTCCTCCAGAGCGTACTCAAGGTTTTTTCCTAAGATTTGACCTAGTGACAATGTTTTTGACCTGACATGACCTATTTTCTAATTCCTCTGAGATATTATTAAGACAAACATTCTGATCAACTTTCAAGGGTTTTGGATCGTAAATGTTGATTCTAGAGTGTACAAAAGATTTTTCTAGGATTTTACCTGGTGACCTAGTGTTTGACCCGACATGACCCACTTTCGAACTTGTCCGAGATATCATCAAGGCAATCATTCCGATTAACCTTCAAGAATACTGGACTGAAAATTTGGACTCTAGAGCGTACACAAGATTCTTCTAAGATTTGACCTAGTGACCTAGGTTTTGACCCCACCTAACCCATTTTCGAACTCGTCAGTGATTTTATTGATACAAACATTCTGACCAAGTTTCATAAGTATCGGAATGAAAATGTGGCCTCTAGAGCGTACACAAGGTAAAAAGTTGACGACGGACGACGCACAAGGGACGGCGGATACAGCACAATTACAATTAGCTCACCATGAGCACTTCGCTCAGGTGAGCTAAAAACATCTAGGAAAACTGTATTTTCCTTGAAAATTTCTAAGTCCGAGCCCGTAATTTCGTAAAAAATAAGTGGACCTAAATGAAACTCGGACTTGATCTGTAGCTCATGGTGGTTGACTTACACACCAAAAATCAGCCAAGAATCTCCCAGCGTTTAGAAGAAAAAGTCCAGAAAACTGATTTTTCGGACTTATCGACAGACGGACGGACGGAGTGCAAACCTAAAGTCCCCTTCGGCTTCACTGGTAGGGGACTAAATATAGTTAAAAGTATTTTCATTGTTACGTTTCCAACATAGTTTTTATTGATATAAAAACGCTGGGGAAAAACTTAGGATGCTTGAATTTGACCAAAACACGAGATAGAATGCAACTAAAATACTCTCTCTTTCCACGCCATTTCGAGTTTGTCGGGCATAGCAACCAAATTACAGCGTTAAATTTGCATATGCAGAAAGGAAAATCCCGTTTGAACAGCTTGCTAAAATTATGTACAAGAAAGGCTGTTCTGGCAATATGCAACAAGTGATGAATCATACAGTTTTTCTTCTTCCTTCTATGTATCTATTGTTCATTTTGAGTAAGCTTTCATTAGAGTCTTTTTGACTTCAACCATATCACAGTTACTTTTCACCATAGCTTTAATCAGGTCTTCTAATCTTTTATTTAGCTTCCGCCATCTGTTAAGAATATTTCTAATTTGTTCTTCCTTCGAAAGTCCTTTTTCCCTTTGTAATGCTGTCTCTCGTATATTCAGTCTAATTCCAAGAAGCCAGTACACAGATCCTACACATTCTACCAACTCAATTACAACACTATCCCATTTCTTGTCATCATAAACAAATTTTGTTTCATCAAGTCCCGCCATCCAACTTCTGATGGCCTTCTTTGTTTGTTCTGTTTCTTTTCCAGTCACAATTCTGTCAAAGTTTTCAAGCTTACATCCAGATTCTTTCATAGCATTATGCAATATTGTCAGGCTTTCATTTCTTTGCTTCCAGTAATACAGTACATGATATATTATAGTTTTCTGATCTTCTCTGTAATCACACTTGATATGTGACATTTGTTCTTCAGTAAGAAGCAGTTTTGATCCAAGGTCTGAAATTTCATCCCCAATATATTCTGCAAAATCCGCCAACATAGCTTCGGTTGGACAGCTTGCATAAAGATCTTCCTGTTGGTGTTCAATATCAAACCAATATCCTAGAATCTGCTCTTTTGTTACCATTTTTCCGCAGTTGCTGCAGCACATGCTGTTTGTGGTATCCATATTTTTAACCCTTAACAATCCATTCATATAATTTGTTGGCTGAGTGTTTCTCTGGAATGGGATCTGCTTTGAACACAAAGGACATTCAACAAAGTATTCAAACAATTCTAATTTGTTACTATCATTAAAAGTATCCTTTCCATGAATGTTGAAAGCATGCAAAACCAATCTCTCGAAACGTTTTTTAACATCTTTGCAACATTCCACTTTCTTACTATCTACTTCCATTGGATTTTTAAAGATAACAGAGAGATTCAAAAAGTCGTCCACAAACCAAATCAAAAGATTTGTTGTATTTTCTAACTGGAATTCAGAGAGGCAACTGCATAACAGTTGTTGAGACCTACGCTGAGAAATTGGCAGCTCTTTTATGCATGTAGCTACAATGCAGTGAAATACAAAAGGAGGTAAGAATCCTTTCTTTATGTACATACACAGTGTTGGTGGCTGCTCGGTTCCAGACTCTG
This sequence comes from Tridacna crocea, assembly GCA_943736015.1. Lineage (NCBI taxonomy): Eukaryota > Metazoa > Mollusca > Bivalvia > Cardiida > Cardiidae > Tridacna > Tridacna crocea. The sequence continues at coordinate 3,550,541 of OX031056.1, read as the reverse complement.
TGAAAAGCGTCATTAGATTATCACCTTCAGGTGGTGGTGGCAGCATACAAGGCATGATGTAGAAGTCTGTCACAGTTTGCTTGTTAGGGTAATAGTCTTGAAAGAAATACACAGCATCCTTCTTTTGAGACTTGCTGTCTGAAGCTCTATTTCTGTTTGTTATATCTACTGGCCTCACCATTACATTCAAGTATTCCATGTATTTTACCGCATCCTCTTTTGCATCATAGAGACCGTTATCTTCAAACAGAGAAGAGATCAAAGCTCTGTCAAGCTTTCCATAACGTTCAAAGTCGTTCCATTTACTCACATCTTTAGGTAATTTGTTCTGTTTATGTGTGACAAAGATTTTGAAAATATCAATGATCCATTGAGGATTGAGAATAATCATCTTACCTAATTGTTCATGGTTGTAGTGTAGAACATTTCCAAATGCATGTTGAAGTGTTAAAAACAACTCTATGTCCTGTATTTCTGGTTCTGGTAGGTCTAAATCATCATTTGCTTTTTTAATGCTCTCAAGAGACATCACATTTGCTTTCAGATCTTTTTTTTCCTGCACTGCTTTTTCCAGAGTTATGAAATTTGCTGGAACCTTTTCCTTCCAGAATTCAGATTTGCTTGCAACATTGTATATTTCTTTTTTGATATCCAGAAAATCTTCATATCTACCATTTTTTGCAACAAGAAATTTCTTATAATGCACAAGATTCAAGACAGGTCTACCTTCAAAGCATTCTAAAGCTCTACTGAAATAATCCTCTTTGTATTGGTCAAGCGATTTTCCTTTTAAGATCTTATCATTTAACATATCTTTATGAGTTCCAATGAGAATAATGGTTGGTTTGTAAGTTCTACCCTGTTCTTTTTGTTTTTGCTCTGTATAGATATAGATACTCCTCATCCAAAATTTGAAAGTATCATGACAAGTGAGACATCCAGTTTTTGTTCTTAATATAAGGTTTTTGTTAAATTCCTTACAGTCTTTTTCATCTACTTTGTCAGTTAATTCTTTGCTCAGATCAAGAACAAGTAGATAAATTGATCTGGCATTAAGAAAAAAGTGATGTGTTGAATAATAAACAGACTGGCCTGCAAAATCCCATATAGAAACAGTTGGTTTCCTTTTAGAGATTTTTTTCTCTTTGTCAGCCTTAAGGAGGTCTCTTACAATACTTGTATTAGCATAATTTTTTTTCTCAATCACCTGCCGTGGAATTACTTCTTCTTCATCTTCATCTACTTCTTCCTCATCATGTGTTACACGCTGATAAATCAAAGCGACGTTGTCCGCTACATTATACTCTGTAGGCAAAGCAGACGCGTCTCCTGTACCACTGTTTTCCCTCTGGCCATACTTATTCACCAGCACTTGTAGCCGTTCCTGGTAAAACCTTTTTCTTTCATCTTTTGTACTGATTTCCCAGTCACCATCATAATTTATTTCACAAGAATTAGTTAGAATGTCAATGCCTTCAGTGCTCTCAACATCATCACTGGGCTGGTTGCAGAGATTCCTAACGAGGGTAGACTTTCCAACTTCATACATTCCTACAACCATTAAACGAATGTGGCATACTTCTTCATACCCTTTCTTTAGTAGTCTTAGGTAGGTTCTAAGCAACTCTGGAGTCAACTTCATGTCAATACTCAAAGATGGATATTCTAAGAGGATCATCTCCATGTACTTGCCACTGACTAGATTACCAAGACCCAATGCATCGATTGCAATCATTCTGAAGGATCTGAGCGCTTGGTCGATTAATGTTACAGATATTCCTGAATGGAATTTAACTATGTCAAGAAAACTGCAGTAAAGTTGCATTAGTTTCTTACTAGTCTCATTAGAATCTTCTTTTTTAGATACCTCAAAAATCTCCAACAGGATGTCATTCATGTCTGACATTTCTGTTTCTTCAAGGCATTCAACTATTTGACTAAAAAGTGCTATGATTCTTCTTGCCTTTCTTTGCAAAACTTCTTCACCACCACCTGATTCACTTCCCCCTTCCATTTCATTTGATTCATTTAGATCTGCCATCTCGGACTACCTGAAAATAATGATATCTGCAAATGAATAGAATTTTTACATTAAATCTGTAACCATCAACTGCATAAACTGATAAAAAAAAATCGCATAACATGAAACAATATAGAGTAAATTTATCATATATCTACACTTTCAGTATGTACCTACATTGGAAGGACATTGGGGAATATATTTCAGCCTTACTTGTTACCACTTTGAATGAAGAATTTTTATTGGCTTAGTTTTCGATGCAAGACTGTAAAAGAAGCATGTTTAAACCAATCACCAAGCCTTGTATAGGACAAGGCAAAATCGGCATTTTTACCACAGTTACTACCTAACACCGACACCAGATATTTCATTGGAGAGGTCATCAGACCTTCCCAACAGTGGCGAGTTTAAAAGGCAGAATGTCACAGAATTTGCTGTCTGAATCCATTTTTCTTGCGATATTGTTCTGATACACAGTCTGTTTCGTCATGGCTTTGTAAACAAAGGGAAATAAAAAAAACCTAAACAGGAAATATAATTTTTTTTTTTAAATGACTAATTTCAGAAAAGACTTATGTTAATTTGCCATGGCTGCAAATGACCTTTCAAATAATTGCAAGTCTTCATTAAGTAAATAAATTCAAGCAGAAGAAATAAAGAGACTTTTGTTAAAATAGAGGAGAAACGCGACAAGAAGGTCAAATGACCGTCATGTAAAGCATATTAAGTTTCTATGCGGCGGCTGTTTTACTTGTTTGTTTACATGTACCAAGCTATATTGAATGAAAAGCCAATAAACTATTTTAAAACATTGATGCTGGTCTCTCCTGGTTTCCTTTGCAAAGATACCAAATTGTTGATCATACTTTGACGTTGAAGACAACAAAAAACTAGACTCAAGACTGTTGACTGCAGCGAGGTTTGTGTAGCAGACACTGAAAATCTGGAACATCTTTTACAAAATACTTCATAACTCCATCGGAGAAACCACTGGACAATTCAAGAATTGCGCAAGGGAGATATATCGTAATATGGTCATGTATATTATATGGTAATAATGGCCTATGCACAGTAGGAATAGGCTTGGACAAAGTAAGAATTAAAGGATAGTGCAAAGTGAGAATAGCCAGACAGAGTGAAAATAACGAAAGGGATATCTATACAAAACATTTAAATGTCTTGCAACTGAATACAATTGTCCATTCCCAGGTGAATTAACTAAAGTCAAGCGACGACGAAGGTGTAGATCAATACATTCATTCTAAACTACATAGCATTGCGAGAAAGGGAGAAAATGCTGGTAACCAGCAATTTATCCTTATCCCACGATGTTTTCTACGCTTTCAAAGTTTAAGCAACAGCTAATTTGTTGTCTGTAAATTCTTTCATTTTGATCGGTCAAAAATGCATAATGTGGGGTAAAACTACAAAATAGCGCAAATTCGAAGTTCTTCTCACCAGAGAAAATCTTACTGTGTAGATCCAAGATCAGACTAGTGCTTAGTTTGTTTGGTTATCAGCATTTTCTGGTCTATCTACATTGTTTTCAGTAACCTTCTTCTTCGTGGTCTTTTAAATTTTGGATCGTGTCGTAAAGGATAAGTTTTATTAAAAATATTTTGAAGACTTTACTTTCCTTTTCCAACAGTGCTCATGCTGCAACTCATGCTGTTGACGAGTATGTGCTCATGACTTATATTACAGGTTTTATTTGTCTCCGATTCCTACTTTGTGCAGGGACAATTCCGGAATTGAACCACGCCAGGTAGGAATTTTCACTTCGCCTAGCAAAGCGAGAATTCCTACTTTGCACAGGACAATTCCGGGTTTGTCCCGATTCCTACTTTGAGCAGAACATATAAATGCAAGAACTAGACAATCTGAGCAATAAAAGGATTGCCATGTGAATAATGGTAATTTGCATAACCTTTATGCCAAAAAGTATGTAAATGACAAGAAAATTAACAGTAATGGTAAACCACAAAATGACCTTCATTTCAAGTAAATATAAAAGGGACAAATAGACAGAAGATTAAAAAAGAATAGTGATAATACTTTGACACTGACTTAAGCATATTATGTCAAATCGAATGCATCTCGTATCCAACATTTCTATGTAACCTTCTTTTATAGTCATGGCTCGATGCTTCATATTATTTCCTTGTTTCCTAATGCCAGCACTTAACTTGACATAATTCTGAACACGTAAGAAGGGAAAAGCATCAACCAAAGTTTTCGTAACAAAAACATATATCCACAAATATGACTGGTAAGCATGAGAATGATGATGGTGATGATTTAGCTGAAAAAAATACAAGTGTGAGTGACCTGTCATCACTGTAAAAACGTGGTCCTCCATAAATGAATACTGACCAACAATGTGAGATAACAGGTGCATCTGCCCGACTGAAATATCAAATCCAAATGAGAAATTTATCTTCGTAACTCATATTGCTAGTAAATCACCTGATTACTTATTGATGTGTGTAAAAATTGGCACAAGATTAACTAAGAATAACAAGTCTCTGACTTTTGGCATTTGACTCTTTCAGCACCATGAATCTAATGTCAGCCTCTTTCGATGCCTAGAAATAATACTCCACTGAAACTCAGAGTTTTATAATGTTAGGCTTGACTAAACGAGCAGATGACAGAGATCAAAGATCGGTCTGCATGTTCTGTGCAATCTGATCTTGATTTATGTCGTCTGCAAAGGCCTGTCTGTTTTTGACCATAGCGCTTAAAGATTTAGATTCTTGCATAATTATGTATCCTGTATTTAACTAAAAAGGTGAATATGACTGTAGGTCATACCTTTACTACTATGTCATGGCAAGTTCAAATGTTTGTGCTTTGATATCATTGGCTGAGAGAACTAATTTATGAAACAACAAGAGAAAGCACCGTACATAGTATATACAATATCTTCTTAGTAAATAAGATCAAGATAATTATACTTTACTTTTAAACTTTTTGTTCATTTTTTATATGCAAAAGTTAAATGGTACACAATTTATCAGTAACTTCAGTACTTTGTTTTGCGATAAAATTTTCCGTTTACTGTAATGAATATCATCATTAAGACCATAAGCATGCTATAAGATTTTATATATTTTTTTTTATCTAAAATAAAGAAATGAACCAGTTAGTTGTTAACTTTTCAGCAATTGATATAAAAAGTTGAAATGTATATTATTGAACTTTTGTTACACGTGCTTCCATTTTATCAGCAAATATGAAAAACTGATACACAATAAATCTGAAAATGTCATTTGGGTTGCTTCTAAGATGCATTCAAAGCATTTTTTGTCAAGAAATTGTGCTTTATCTGAAAAATATCCATGTAGTTTCTCAAATTATGATGTTTTAGAAGCTTGAATCATAAAAAAGTAGCGCTGTCAGAGCTTTGTTTTGCATTAAATGTTCTTTTATTTTGTTAGAAATGCACAGAATTATCAAAATATAAGCTTATTACATCACCTGACTTTCACAAGGTATAAAATTTCCAAAACATTTCAATTTAAGATCAACTAATAGCATTAGGGTTAGAGGTGCACTTGATGACCTTTGACCTCTATAACTTCCAAAAGCCCCACTCGCCAGGTAGCAGACTTTGGAAATTTGCTAAGGAGACCTTTGGGGCTCCAGAAAATAATAGTCCGGGGTTGAGGGGAGGGGAAGGGGAGCAAACACCCTGCTGGCTCATAGTCTATAAATGGTTCATAGCTATTTTTACTAAAAATTATCTGTATTTTCCGTTTTGTTCCTAGAAATTGTTTTTATTAAATTAAACGGCGTGGCTTCCCATTATGAGCAGTTTTTATCATTGTTATATAAACGTTAAAGTGCAGACACATATAAGTAATTTTGTACTTGGTACCTTTATTTGAGAAAAATCAATTGAAACAATAATTGAATAGTTACACATGAAATGAAGAAAAGTCATTTGCACTAAAAATATTGTCTTGTTGACTAGTTAAGATTTTAAATTTTACTACAATTACATTTAAATTATTTCAATTAATCTTCTGTACTTACTGTTAACTATATTCATGATGAAATATTATGCACCACTTTCAGATCTGGCATCCATGCTTAAAGTTACTCTAATAGACTATCCTAACTCATATACCATTTGAATTTTTCTACCAGATGGATTGAAAAAAAAAATAGGGCCCCTTTTTGATCTGGGTCTTAGCCTATTACTTCCAAGTTCAATAAAAGTAGCAAAACCTTGGTGCGCTGCTCGCCTTTAGGCTTTGCCTTTCTTTATATTATCATATTAGATAAATTACAGCAAAAATTAACATTTAGATCTACATACCATAGATTAGCTCTAAATAAAAATAATAGTATCGTCTCTTTCCTCCCTCATTTTTTAATTAACTTCCGTGACCAACTCCAATCTGTGGCTGAGTTCACGACGAAACTCTAGGGTAGATATCTGAAAACGCGGTAAACTGATCAATACGCATGCGTACCTATTATGTTCTCCTGAACGGCTAACTAGAGTCTAAAGTCAAAACAAACATGGGTGGCATGGACATATGGTGTCGCACCACTGCAAGATTGCTTCCGGGTCGTAGTCACTCTCTTGCACTACGGATCATTCTCATTCACCTCTGTAGTTGGCTCAGAAAGTAGAACTTCATCACGTGGTATTTTCGTCACATGACCGTAACTGTTTTTTTTTTTAAATTGGCGTAAGATTCTGATCAGTAAAAAAGTCTGAACAAGAGCTTCGCAGAGCGGCGCATATACGCCCGAAGGGGCTTGTCAGTGAAATGACTTGCATTGACGGATGGGCCATGAATGAAGAGTAGTTATTCTCCATCATATATGAAAAATATTAAAGGGCAATAACTAAAAAAAAAAGGGTGGCAAAGTTACAAATTTTGTGAATTGCTTTTATCCACAAGGTGTTCGATCAGTCTTTGAAGGTCCCAGATCATACCTTTTATATTTTAGAAATTATGGCCCAGACGAAAATTCAAAGTGAAAAGGGAAATAACTCAGAAGGAGGAAGGGCAGAGTTATGGTTCTTGTGCAATGCACTTCTTCATAATGTGTCCTTTTAGTCTTTGAAGTTTCAAGATGATGGATTTTGAAGTTTGGAAGTTATGGTCTTTACAAAAATTTAAACTGAAAATTAACCAATGGCAATAACTGAAATAATAAAGATGGCAGAGTTATGATTCATGGGCAATGCACATAATGGGTTCTATCAGTGTATGAAGTTCCAAATTAATAGCTTTTATAATTTGGAAGTTATGGATGGGACAAAAATTCAAACTGAAAATTAACAAAGGGCAATAACTCAAAAAATAAAAGTGGCAGAGTTATGGTTCATGTGCAATGCACTTCTCCATAATGTGTTCTATTAGTCTTTGAAGTTTCAAGATAATAGCTTTTATAGTTTAGAAGTTATGGCCTGGACAAAAAATTCAAACTGAAAATTAACAAAGGGCAGTAACTCAAAAAATAACGTTGGCAGAGTCATGGTTCATGTGCAATGTACTTTTCCATAATGTGTTCTATCAGTGTATGTAGTTTCAAGTTGATATCTTTTATAGTTTGGAAGTTATGGCCTGGACAAAAATTCAAAGTGAAAATTAACAAAGGGCAATAACTCAAATAATAAAAGTGACAGAGTTACGGTTCATGTGCAGTGCACTTCTCCATAATGGGTTCTATCAGTGTATGAAGTTCCAAGTTAATAGCTTTTATAGTTTAGAAGTTATAAAAATTCAAACTGAAAATTAACAAAGGGCAGTAACTCAAAAAATAACGTTGGCAGACTTATGGTTCATGTGCACTGCACTTCTCCATAATGTGTCCTATCAGTGTATGTAGTTTCAAGTTGATACCTTTCATAGTATGGAAGTTATAGCTGGAACAAAAAATTCAAAGTGAAAAGTTGGTTATTTCAGAAATCAAGGGCAGATAATTTTAGAATGCAAACAGCGATCCAAATTCTAAGACCCAGGTGCACAACTAGACATCATGGAGATTCATTGTGGCAAGTTTCAAATAATTCCGATGGAAACTGTAGGAGGAGTTGCGCACACAAGAAATTGCTAACGGACGGACGGACAGACGGACGGACAGACAGACGGACGGACGGACAGACGACCGGGGGTATAACATAATACGACCCTTCGGGCGTATAAAAAATAGTTCCATTGTATACAGGTGAATTCATCAGTTTGAATGCATTTTTAATGTACCAAGAATCATTTTTCATTGACTACTTTACCATGTTACGCATGAAATACTTAAACAGTAAGAACACACGTTTTCCTCTGTTTGACAAGATTCTTGTCATTCAGACCATTGCAGAGGTGTATGGTGAGAGTAACGAACGACAACTCTGCTAGGAGATTGGGTCGTAGCATCAAAAGTAAAATTTACAGTAGCACTTTTATTGCATTGTTTCATGGAGCTTGGAGGGCTAGGGTGTATATAATTTATATAAACTTCAAATTTGGGCATTGAAGAACCACGTAGATGTGTTTTTATCGTATACTGAAGGGACTGTTTTGTATCGGTGAGGGAACAAAATCATGGCCGTGAACAGGCGATTTTGAGTGGACAATTTTTAGGGTACTTGTGTTTGTAAGTATTTAGCGAAAAATGAATTAGTTTGACATGTTGATTTTTTCGCATCATTTACTTTTTGACTAAGGGTGTACTTTTGGAATATAGAATCAAAAGACCAACATTTTGCTATTCAGCCTTCTACAGAGCTGCAAATATGATGATTTTTGCTCTTTATTCAATGTAACGAAAAGGCAGAGGTGTGACACCGTAATGTACGCCCCCCCCCCGGTTGTTCTCAACTTTTGGGATCTTTTCATGGAGGAAAATGCATAAATTCATTTTGGAAGATGTATGAATAAACATAGCTTAGAAGTACATTTGATTTCCCGTAGTTTTATCATACATTTAACAAATGCGCAAGCTAACAAAGAAATAAAATGATAGAAAACATTTCCGGTCGCTTCACTACATCTTGCTTTCCGCCATTTTGGAACTCGAGAAACTCTAGGCTGCAGAAGGGTTGAGAAGAATCGAGTTCACAAGGTCAAATTACGTCACTCGAGCGTAAACTCTACCCGTTCAGGAGAAACTCCACTGACTATAGTCGAAACCCGAGTGCGTCGTGAACTAGGCCTGTGATACTTTTCGACGGGTATGACTAGATACCAAAAATAGCCTATTTTCGCGAAAATAGCTTTCCCTGTACGAAAATAACTTCCATAATTGCTGTCTGAATGTATGTTTGAATGTATCGCTTCAATATATATTATGAAAGATAGTATATAAAATAACAAATAAAAGCAATATCTTCAAACATACATCCAGACAGCAATTAATGGAAGCGATTTTCGCACAAGGAAAGCTATTTTCGAGAAAATAAGCTATTTTCGGTATCTAAACATACCGCTTTTCGACCAAATATCTAGAAGTAATTATTTTTGAAAGGTTTCTTTTACATCTACAAGAGCTCTTCTTGTGGACTTTTCCAATGAAAATACAATTTGGCTCGTTTCTTGTATTGTTTTTTAGTTAGTTATTTCTGTCATAAAATTATATGAATAATTCGATTTAAATAACAAAACCAAGGGCTCATGTAACAATTTGCATTTTCTCGAGCTCTTACAGGACGGCAATTTTTTTTTGAAGTGTTAATTTTTTTTACTAATGGTTCAAAATGACACAGAAACATTTTCAGAGACTTTGGAGATAAATTTCGATTAAATATGTTCATAATAAGGTATCAGATGAATGTATGAAGGACTTTTGATGCCTACTTTCGTTTTTGAATGAACCCTCGAAATCATTTTCGGTATATAAACTTGACTAAATCAAAGTCGCCTTTGAACAGGAACATACGTAGATCTAGATTTTATTACTAAAAACTCTTTTGAAAATCTGTGAAAATGCAGCTTCCAGGAGCAACAGTTTGTTCAAAGAAATTGATCCACGTCACATTTATTCGTTGTTTTACGGTTCCTACGAATACATTAAAACGTCCCCCGACAACGGTATCTAGTACCCCCTACATGACTGTTCTTCGACACAAGTTTTTGAGACAGTCCCCCGACATATTTGGCGACAGTTCTCCGACACTTTTGAAGACAATTCTCGAACACTTTTGTTTCATGGCAAATGACCTTTTATACTGTAGAATTTACACAATTATAATGACAAGTATGATGAATTAGAAATATTTTTGGATAATTGATGTTGTGATCGAATTATCTTTACCCTGCGAAGAAATTTTCTATATAGAATGACGGGTAGTTATTGTCTCATGGGTGGATTCACAACGAATCACGATTCTTATGAACATAAGAGAATTTTAAGAAGACTTTTAGCCAGCATCAAAGTTGATATAAAAGTATAGAGACTATTTGGTGTTGATTGTATAAAGTCTTTGAATAATATGTATTTAGTTATGTGCATTCCTCTGTTTTATCGAAATACAGAAGAGACGGTGGGTGGGTGGGGGGTAGTGAGTAAAAATACCTTTTCTGTTTGCCTTGTACACTCGGACAATTTTACATACATGTATATTGTTGATCTATATACATATCATTTGGGAGAATGTCGTCTATTTGGACATTATTTGATATTTTGTGACGATAGGCCGTCAAATTGTTCCGTCGAACTAAGCTTATAGGCGTAACAACGATGATCAAATGTACTCGCTAATCACATGTACAGACACTTCAACTAGTCACAAAAGATAATTTTTCCATAATAGTCCTTTTTCAAACGTACGAGTGTAATTTTTGTATTTTGTTGTTTGACATCGAACAAAAGTGTCCGGGAAGTGTCGTCAAAAAATGTTGGGGAATTGTCTCTAAATCTCTCGGGGAACCGTCTCGAAAACTTCTGTCAGGGAACTGTCTTGTCGAGGAATTGTCTTGTTCCCCCGACAACGCCCCTGTTGGCGAAGTAGATCTTTTCGCATCCATATCTTTGACAAGCACAGCAGCATGACTGGAACCATAATTCGCAATGTCAAGCTGAGAAAGAAGCCATTGTTAAAGAATGGTCAGATTTATTGTGGCTTAGTTGACATTCACTAAGCAAAGCACGGACACAAAACTATCATGCAAGCAATATATTACTTCAACAAACTTAAGACAAACAGCAAATAAAATTAGCATTTTAGCGAACTAATTACAACTTGTAGACATAAGCATTACCCCTCAAATCAACACATTCTAAAGGCAAACCTCTTCTCAATGGCCACGGCTATTTACCACATCACTGGACCTAGGAGAAATCGTTCAGCAGAACATCTTAGAGAAGACAGTCTTGTTCCCTCTTTATTGGTTCTTTCTAATTGTTTTTGAACTTGGATATTTCCCCGAGGCATAGTCGGAAGGTTTTGTTGTGATTCCTGTTGCAAAGAAAAAAGGTAGCCTAAATAATGCAAATACTTGTCTTTGTATTTGTAACTCTTCCAAGCACTCTAGGAAAATTATTTACTCGCATTTGGGCAGAAATAAACAACGTTTATAATTTAGAAGTACAATCTGGCATAAGAAAGAAAATGGGCAATGCGGATAATATATCTACCTCACATACCATAATAAATCATATGGTTAATAATGTAAGTTAAACGTTTCGCGCTTTCATAGACTTCGGGAAAGCTTTTGTATATATATTATAAGGAAAACTGGGATGAAATTTGATTAAATTGGTAGACCTTGAGCCACCAATAGGCCCCCCTACCCTCCCTCATGAGGAATTTTCGGCACTATTATTTTCTGAAACCCCAAGGTCTCCTGAGTACTTTGTTAAAGTCTGCCACCTGGCGAGCGGGGCTTTTGGGAGTTACAGAGGTCAAAGGTCAGCAAGTGCACTGTTGCATATGAGATATCAATGAACAGCAGTTCAGGTTAAATTTTCATTTCATTTTCTACATTTAATATGTCAGAAACATGTTCAGATGTGATTATACACTCATATCTAATGTCAAAGCAGCTGTTTTATAGAAAAAGAAGCAATTTTGGTTAAATCAAAGTACTAACAGAACTGTGGTTGGTCACATATAACGGCCGGTACCCAAAAACGTATCCATAGTTTACAAAATCATCCATTTTGATATTAGAAATAGATTCCATGACAAACATTGTGCCTTAACATTATAGTTCATCCTATCTATAAGCTGTGTCAGTGAAGGAAGTCAGAGTATTAATGAAGGCAAGTGTTGAGTTTTTTTTTCAAAATCTAATGACATTTGCTGGAATTGAAGATATTTCTTGCTATTGACCTATGAAAACTCATTGATGTTAGGATTGTATTCATCACTTCTATAATCAATACAATGATTGGTATTGTATAAAACCCGGCGAATAAAGTTGTTTGGACCTTTTTCTTAATTGCACCCCTTCATAGAGTTCGAGACTAATATGAAGTTGTCTTTCATTAAAATGATAAGTATGTTTACAACATATCATTCCATGCTTTATGAAAGTCTTTTCACCATGACCCATGGATCATATTTATGCAGTCAACATTGTTATTGTCCTCTTTATTGCATGGTTAGAGTAAATTTCACTTTGTTTATGACCTTTATGACCATTTCTGAAACACTCCGGGTTTGTTATTATTAAAAATGATTCCAAGGTAGCATTTTGCAAAAGAAGATTTACCTTTATATAATTATGGAGACTTCCCTTCACAGCATAGACTCTGCAAATGAAAAATCGGGTCAGAAAAGAGAAACTGTCTCCCGATTAGCTCAATGATCATTTCATCCTACACTGTGCATTCATTGGTGCATCACTAACTAGTATATGGAATAGCACAGTAAAGTGAAAACTGTAATTTGTAATATGGAAAACAAAATCCTGGAAATAACAACAAGCCTGATCGTGATACCAGATGGGAAAAATGTCCATCTGTTCATGTACTATAATACAAATATGCTGATATTGGATGAGGTGGAGCTAATCATAGTCTAAGTGTATTGCAGCGGGTATTTTCATTTTGACAAACAACAGGTAGGAAAAGGTAACAGGCCTTTTGCCCGTAGCAGAAATATGGAGAGTCACTCATCATCTATCAAACAAGGTAAATGATAACTGGCCAGCTAAAGTATCCAAAAAGCTTCTGTCTCTGTTAAATGTGTACATTATCAAACAATAGGCTAAAAAGTAAGTGTTGAATTCATGCAGATAAAAAAGCACTAGAATACAATGTAACTGAATAAAGGAGGACAAGCCTTGAAGCTATGGAATCAGACAGCAAGGATTTATATAAATATATTCGGCGCAAAGTAAAAATAGCACAATTTCGGAATTGCCCTTCACACACACACACACACACACACACACACACAAAAGAATTCCTACTTTGTCCGCCGATTCTGGAATTGTACTGGACAATTCTAGAATTGTGCCAGGGAGATGTATCGTATTATGGTCAGATAATAGTCTATGCGCAAAGTAGGAATAGGCTTGGACAAAGTAAGAATTCAAAGGGTAGTGCAAGGTGAGAATAGTCAGACGGAGTAGAAATAACCAAAGCGATTTCTATACAAAACATTTAAAGTTACAAAAACGTGAACAGATTGTCTTGCAACTGAACACATTGGTCCATTCCTAGATGACTTAACTAAGGTCAAGCGACGACGAAGGTGTAGATCAATACATTCATGCTACACTATAAAGCGAGAAAGGAAGAAAATGCAAATGGTGGCAACCAGCAGTTTATCCTTATTCCATGAAGTTTTCTACGCTTTCAAAAACAAATTTCATCTTTGAAACAACAGCTAACTTGTTGCCTGCAAAGTCTTTCATTTTGATCGGTCAAAAATGCAAAATGTGGAAGGAGTAAAACTACAAAATAATTATCTCAAATTCAAAGTTCTTTTCTCCAGAGAAAATCTTATTGTGTAGATCCAAGATCAGATGGCACCTCTAGTGCTTAGTTCGGTTATCAGTATTTTCTTGTTTATCCACAATGTTTCCAGTAACCTTCTACATTGTCGTTAAAATTTTGGTTCGTGAGGTAAAGGATTAGTCTTGTCGAAAACATTTTAAAGATTTTGCTTTCCTTGTCGTACAGTGCTCATGCTGCAACACATACTATTTACAAGTACGTGTATTTCTCTGTGTAATTTGTCTCCGATTCCTACTTTGTCCGGGGAAAATAATAGATTCTTACTTTGTCCCGATTCCTACTTTGTGCAGGGACAATTTCGAAATTGAAGCACGCCAGGTAGGAACTTTCACTTCGTTCAGCAAAGTGAGAATCTCATTTTGCATAGGACAATTCCGTCGTTGTCCCGATTCCTACTTTGCATAGAACATATAAATGCAAGAGCAAGATAATCTGAGCAATAAAAGGATTGTATAACCTTTAATCCAAAAAGTATGTAAATGACAAGAAAATTATAAGTACATGCTAAAACACAAAATGACCTTTATTTCAAAGTAAACTCAAAAGGAAAAATAGACAGAAGATTAAAAAAGAATAATGATTACTATTTAAGACTGACTTAAGTATATTATATCAAATCGAGTGCATCTCGTATCCAACATTTCTACGTAGCTTTCTTTTTAATAGTCATGGCACGATGCTTCATATTATTTCCTTGTTTCTTAATGCCAAGCACTTAACCTGACATAACTCGGAACAGGTAAGAAGGGAAATGCATCAACCAAAGTCAAGATACATTTTACTTTTAAACTTTTTTGTTAATTTTTTAGATGCAAAAGTTGAATGGTACATGATTTATCAGTAACTTCAGTACTTTGATTTGCAATAAAAGTTTCTGAAAACTGTAATGAATATAATTATTAAGACCATAAGCATACTATAAAACTTTATATTTCTTTTATCTAAAAAAAAAAAAAAAAAAAAAGAAATGAACCAGATAGTTGTGAACTTTTCAGTAATTGATTTAAAAAGTTAAAATGTAAATTAATGTACTTTTGTAACATGTGCTTCCATTTTCTCCACGAATATGTGATTTATCTGAAAAGAAATCCATGAAGTTTCTCAGATTATGATGTTTTGGAACCTTGAATCATAAAAAGTAGCGCTGTCAGTGCTTTGATTTGCATTAAACGTCATTTTTCTGGTTAGAAATGCAAATAATTATCAAAATATAAGCTTATTACATCACCTGAGGTCATTTTGGACTTTCACAAGGTATAAAGTTTCCAAAAAATTTCGATTGAGGATCAACTAAAAACTTAAGTGCTAGAGGTGCACATGATGACCTTTGACCTCTGTAACTTCTAAAAGCTCCACTCGCCAGGTGGCAGACTTGGGAATTTGCTCGGGAGACCTTGGGGCTCAAGAAAATCATAGTCCCGAAAATTCTCAAGGGGGAGGGGGGGGGGCAAACACCCTGCTGGTTCACAGTCTATGGGTATAAGATGAGAGATTTTTAACATGATCAAATCTAGAATAAATAAATGTTGTTTTATGGTGCCCGACAGCTTTGGTCACTTAGCGCAACATTTGTGTTCAAAGATAGTTAAAGTGAAATGTTCAAACTGAAAAAAAAAACTTTGAATATATAGATAATCGTAAAAGGGTTGAATCAGGCAGGATTATGCGTGATCTTGATATGCATTAAAGACATTATTGCGTGACAAAGAATGCTAAGTTTGTAAAATCACAGTGTAGGACCGCAAGTGTACAGTGTTTGATATTGTATATCACTTGGGAGTCTGTACAGTGGCGAAATGTCACTTGATTCTAGAAAATTGTGTTTACACGGTAAGTGAAGTTAATATTTATTTCATTTATTTTTATATTTGATTGAATTCTTTCCACCCACTTGTACTTTTGATGTATATTACGCATGCCAGGCACCTTATTGATACTGACTCCGCCATTTTATACATTGAAAGATTGTTAGTGAAGTGAATGCCTACGTAAGAAAAGCCATTTACAGTTTCAAAAACATGACCGTTATAGTACCATTTTTCTTGTCTAGATAGCACAGAGTAGGACTGCAAGTGTACAGTGTTTGAGATTGAATGTCACTTGGGAGTCTGTACAGTGGCGAAATGTCACTTGATTCTAGAAAATTGTGTTTACACGGTAAGTGAAGTTAATATTTATTTCATTTATTTTTGTATTTGATTGAATTCTTTCCACCCACTTGTACTTTTGATATATATTAAACATGCCAGGCACCTGATCGTGCAATCTCATTATAGCAATAAGAATGTTTTGATCATCTTGATGTGAGAAAATTGAAATGATTTTCGATTACAAAACATAGCAGAATTTTCACTTTAGCGCACACCACAGAGTCCTTTCTACGATAAAAAGGTCTGTCGACGTGTCTGCTTTCTCTTTTCATCAACAAGTTCTAAGTTGTGACCTTAAAAGCGATTAAAATGAGGAAATTCCGGCATGTCTACCAACAGAATTTTGTATTGTCACTTGGAAAGCAATAATTTTGATTTGTACTGTCACTTGACACGACTTTGTACTGTCACTTGAATCCGTTCTCAGACTTATTTTGTTCTTAAATAAGGAATTTGAACACTATACAAGAAAATCTTGTTTGCTTTGACTCCGTATGTTGACCCACATGATGGACATAGAGAAATGAAATCGACATATAAAATGTTATTGCTTTTCTGTTGTGTCGTCTGCTGAAAATAGATTATATTTCAATTATGGCCTCATACGCACTTGCCCAATTCATAGGATTTGTCTGTGGAAGAAAGAAAACATTGCAGAAAAGGAGAAATTGTTCCTTACAAGCAATTTCTCCTTCACCCGCAATGTCTCCACATGCTTCTGCCTCAGGGCCGTAAAAAAGATAGTTATCTTGTATGGGTTAAAAATGAAACAGATCCTGGATAGTAATCCTACAACTTTAGAGGGAAATGAATCCAGGTCTTGGGTGTTTATTATACGCAGCTGCGTTAGCGAGACGTCGCCTGTGTCGGAGTCGTCGTCAACCAGCTCCAAGCATGCATCCATTGCTGAATCTAGGGCTTAAAAGAGCATGACCACAGACTATTGTCCCGAAACTAGTTCAAAGACAAAATAATAGTGACGTATTACGACTCAAATACACCCTCAAATCAAAGAGGCGTTGGGAACAGAGCTTTCTGTCGTTCTTGTATGACTCTTTCTACCTATCCGTAGCTGTCAGTCAATTACAAAGTAGGACAAACTGTAAGTTAGGTATTGATCAATATATTTCATTTGTATGAAATATATGATCAATAACTTATACTGACCAAAATTTACGTAAGGTGATACTGCATGACGTGATCCTATCAATGTATTCAAACCAGTATGTTCTGAATAAGGCATTTTATTGCGAGTGCTTGTGGCCTTTGTGTCGTTTGTGGCATTGGATTTTTCATTCAATTTTTAGTTCACCTGAGCAACAAGTGCTCATGGTCAGCTTTTGTGAACGTGCTGTGTCTGTCGTCTGTCATCTCTCATCCATGCGTCAACATTTACCTCGTTTACACTCTATAGACCACAGTGTCAGGTAGGCTACTCATAAAACTTGGTTGGCCTTTGTCCTGATGATATCGCGGACAAGCTCGAAATTGTGGGCTAAATATTTAAAGAAGCTTGTGTGCACCTTATAGACACTTTTATCAGCCCGATGCGCTTGAAACTTGGTCAGGATGTTTGTATTGATAATAAAGTAGGTCAAAGGACTAAATCCTAGAAAATCCTTTTGTGCGCTCTTTCTGAGGCCACATTTTCGGCCTAGGGTTGTTAAAGATGTGTCAGAATATCTGTCTTGATGATAGTAAAGACAATCATGAAATTGGGTATTGAGGGGCCAAAAAGTAGCTCACAGGGCTAAATCTTAGAAAAACCTTGTTTGTAGTCTAGCGGGTAGGAAACTTCATGTTCAGAGCAAATGGCTTCGTTTAGAAAATATGTTGGTCTTCTGTTTCTGAAAATGTCGACTGAAAAACAAACGAGAGGGCCAAGATGGCCCTGGATCGCTCGGTCACCTGAATTTCTGAGAGAACCATAGCCATTTTTTTCAAAATGTAATCAGCCATTTCAGAGAAGACGAAATGTAAATAGCCCACAGCCATCAGAGCCATGTTTCTTGATGGATCAAAATTTCAAGAGCAATTTTTGAAAAGGGTTAGCCAAGAAACATTTCTGTGAAATTATTTCAAAATCTGATCATCCGTTTCAGAGAAAAAGAATTTCTTCGCGGACAAATAGTGCAAGTAGCCCCCATTCACCAGAGCCATGTTTCTAGACAAATCAGCATTTTGCGAACAAGTTCTGAAAAGGGTTACCAAAGAAACATTTCTTTTAGATTATTTCAAAATCTGATCAGCCGTTTCAGAGAAGCATTTTCAAGAATTTCTTCATGGCCATATAGTGCAAGAAGCCCCCATTCACCAGAGCCATGTTTCTTGATGGATCAAAATTTCACTGACAATTTTTAAAAAAGGTCATCCAAGGAACATTTCTGTGAAATTATTTCAAATTCTGACCACCGGTTTCAGAGAAGAAGAATTTTTAAGAATTTCTTCATTTCCATATAGCGCAAGTAGCCCACATTCACCAGAGCTATGTTTCTTGACGGATCAAGATTTCGCGAACACTGTTTGAAAAGGGTGACCCAAGGAACTTCTCTGTGAAATTATTTGAAAATCGGACCAGCGGTTTCAGAGAAGAGGAATTTTTAAGAATTCCTTCATTTCTATATGGTGCAAGTAGCCCCCATTCACCAGAGCCACATTTCTTTGATGGATCAAAATTTTACGAACAGTTTTTGAAAAGGGTCACCCAAGGAACATATCTGGGAAATTATTTCAAAATCTGACCAGCAGTTTCAGAGGAGAAGATTTTTAAAGAATTCCCCAGAAAATTCCATGTGGTTGCCATTACAACCAGAGTTTTTGATGGAATCAAATTCTTGACAAAAATTTCAAAGAGGATCTCACAAGGAACATTCCAGCCAAGTTTGGTCCAAATCAGCCAAGCAGTTTAAGAGGAGTTGATGTTTAAAGAATTGTTGATGATTGGTGATCGTAAAAGCTCCCCTTGAGCACGTTGTGCTCAGGTGAGTTAACAAAAACAGGTGAGATTTACATTATTTCTAATCGTGTGTTTTTATGTCTATGAAATTGAAAAAAAGGAGAATGTCATACAATGACAACCAGAGTTTTTGATGGAATCAAATTCTTGAAAAAAATTCCAAAGAGGATCTCACAAGGAACATTCCAGCCAAGTTTGGTCCAAATCGGCCAAGCAGTTTAGGAGGAGTTGATGTTTAAAGAATTGTTGATGATTGGTGATCGTAAAAGCTCCCCTTGAGCACGTTGTGCTCAGGTGAGTTAACAAAAACAGGTGAGCTTTACATTATTTCTAATCGTGTGTTTTTATGTCTTTGAAATTGAAAAAAAAAGGAGAATGTCACACAATAATCTGGTCTTTCAACGTGTTTTCTACAGTATGTAAAGTTGTTACAAATGTACGATGTTGTCTGAATCATTTGTGGCGTGGGTCGACCGTAGCCGAAATAATACGTCACG
Organism: Tridacna crocea; assembly: GCA_943736015.1. Lineage (NCBI taxonomy): Eukaryota > Metazoa > Mollusca > Bivalvia > Cardiida > Cardiidae > Tridacna > Tridacna crocea. The sequence continues at coordinate 3,530,993 of OX031056.1, read as the reverse complement.
GACCTATATTCAGTCTAGTATTGTCATTTCAATGGCAAAAAAAGAGAATCTTTCTGTCCTAAAAGCATGAATTATGTCTTGAAATGTTATATTCACTGCTGATAAAGAACTGAACAGAAATAACGCAAAAAATGATAAAAATAAAGGCCTCCGAATATGTAGACCGGCTCTGAATATGTAAGTCAGAGGTGTTTTGATATGACCTTAGCTTTTAAAGTGGCGTTAAACCCAATAAAACCAACCAACTTATACTTAGTTGCACTTCGCTGCAATACAGATTAAACCGACGAAACAGAAAGGCAGTATAGAGCTCTACCTTGGCTACAAGAAAATTTTCGACGGACTTTAGACGGTACGGTGCACAATAAATGTCCATATATATAAAAAAAACACCGTAGCGTCTCATTATTGAGCCTACTCAACCCTTTAGACACAGGCAGGGTGTAGCTGAATAAGACAGGACTTGTATCCATCATCATTCAAGTTTTATTATGAAAGAAGCAGTGTATATGAAATAGGCTGTTGACATCATCCATTCTATCTGGACAATTTTGGATAGTCTGAAAAAGTAGGGTGTGCTTATTATGAAATCTTTGCCGAGATAGTTCAATATGGTCATAGAATTGTCTGAAGTTAAAGCTTAAACCAGTCAAATTCTATAGTCGTTAAAGATGTTCTCTCCGAGCCCCGGTAGCTCAATGGTCTCGATCCCGGGCTCGGCCATTTTCTTTCCCAGGATTGATGATAATCATTACGACAGGATTCATTCCTCTCTCACTGCTGACCATTGTTTCGATGATGATTATCTGAGAAAGCAGCCAGTGGCTTTGAAAGAAAATTGTGCTGGTTATAAATGAGACTTCAGGAAAGCATGGATAGCTGCACAGGCCGCTGCGATTTAATTAGAATAACGTTGAAAACGGTGTTAAACACCATAAATCAATCATTTAGGTGTTCTCAAGCATAAACAAAGCTTAAAAAAGTTTGCGATCTATATCAAAGTGCGCTTTTATGCAGCAGGGTACAAGACGGTAATAGTCAGTTATAGAACTTGAAACTTGCACCTGTTTCCTTCGTGCAGTAATCTTACTGGGATTTTCAGTGTCTAATAAAGTATTCGAGTATTATAGCAAGTAAAACCAACATTTCAGGGAGCATCTGTCAAATCAATATACTGAAAGTTGACCAAACAAGTCAGAGTCTCATATCACTTCAAATAAACAACTGTTTGTCGAATTTCCCTTTTCATTCTTTGTAATAAAAGACATGCTCTTCAGGTGACTGCACATAATAAAATATTGTAGATCTCAAATGACTGTACAACAGCTTATCAAGTGACAGTACAAATTCCCTATGTTGACATGCCATTTGAAACGAACGATTAGGAGGATTGTAGTCGATTTTGTTACCAATTCTTTACATGTTTTCAAGCAAAAGTGAATAAAGAAACTGTCTATACATTTTCCGTTCAGCAAAATAGCTTTTAAGGGTGATTAATCAAACAAAATACCTCGTTGTTTTAAGGCAAAATCATCTGTATTTTAGTATGGTTACATGATCAAGGCATCCCCATATCTCCAGGAAAGCTTTTTAGAGCACACGAGTGTTCCTGATACTGTCTATGATTAACAAACAAACAACTGGATATGAAGGTTTTATAATAGCTATCCAAATAAATGAAAAATCACCAGCTTGACTTACCGTGTGATAGCAATTTTCAACGACCAAGTGACATTTCACCACTGTACAGACTCCCAAGTGACATACAATCTCAAACACTGTATACTTCCAGTCCTACACCGTGAAAATGTTCTTCCTGTTTTGCACGCTTAACTCTTTGCCAAACAACAAAATTTTCGACTACACCAAATTGAAAGCATTCGCAGATGACAAAATAAGTACGGATCAATTGATTATTTATATCTTTGATCAGGTAGAAACATTGTGGTAAAAGGAGAAAATGCTGGTTACCAGCATTTTCTCCTTTTCCCACAATGCTCTCAAAAGTCTTATCAGGATTGCTTAAATACCAGATGGGTCGATAAAGGGTGAACTATAACGAAATTCATCATGTTTGTGAAATATCACATTTCCTATTGTATGTGATGAACATGTCACCTGATGACAACATTTTAGACTCATTGAGATTAAAAGAATTTGCAGACTGCAAATTAAGTTTGGCGTAAAAATTGAGATCCGCATCTGAAAGGGTAGAAGATATCGTGGGAAAAGGAGAAAATCCTGGTCATCAACATTTTCTCTATTACTCACTATATGGGTTCAAAAGCCTTCCCTCTCAAGGTCATTACATATTTGGACAGTGTGGTAAGGATTAAACCGTTTCCCAAACAATCCCTAGTTTTCAAGTTCTTGAGAAAGAAGCCTTCTGAAAACATTGTGGTAAAAGGAGAAAATGCTGGTAAGCAGCATTTTCTCTTTTACGGACAGTAAACATCATTTTCTCCTTTTCCTACAATGCTTTCTTTCCTTCCCAACACACATTTCATTTTTTGAGTCAATTCATTTTGTTGTCTGCAAATGCTTCCAATTTGGACTAGTCTAAAATAATGTCGTATGGTGAAGAGTTAAGTCCAACCAAACAACAGAAGTTAGACTTGTTAGTCGCCGCGCAGAAGCGCGCGACTATATTTTTAATAGTTTTTCGAGTTAGGACATGGATAGTGGGAATTTCGTTTTTATAGGGGTGTTAGGTTAACAAGGAATCTTTCTAACGTTACTTCGCCTTAAACTGGCTTTTTTAATTCATTCTTAAACTACGAAATTGCAATACGATACTATTTTTGTTCTATTAATTCTTACAATATGAAAAAACCGCCTAATTATTTCTTTTATTGTCGCTATTCGTGAGAAATGGACTCGTCCACATAAATGCCTTATTTCCATTGGTTAAGGCTGTACAGGTTTCCAGTCATTTCGTACCTTGTTAATTTCGTACCTAGGTCATTTCGTACGATTTTGGTCATTTCGTACCTACTTATACTTTCAATTTTGGTCATTTCGTACCCAGTTGGTCGTTTCGTACAACCTTCGTACACAGGTTTAATAATCATCTTGATTATTTTGTAGATAGTTTTTCCTACTATTTGTGTGTTTTTTGGTGAATGGCCACTGCTAAAATTGTGCATTGCTGAAATTGTGCTAAAATCCGCCGAAGAACGGGTATGATGGTTATGATTGTATCTGACCATTATTGGTTACTTATTTCTAAGTTTAGTTTTTACAACAAAGATAGTTTAGAACTCCTTTGTTTATTTCTCAACGAGCTCTGCATACATTTAATTTGTGGAAAAAATCTGGAGAGAGGCCACTTTTTCGCTGTGTTGTTCATAATGATAAAGCGCGATGCAAAACCATGATTCTTTATGAACACTGTTCACCAAACACTTTAGTCTTAGACTTGTTTAAATTGAAAGCATGCCTTGCATACTTACGTCCTCTTGAATCATACTTTCCTAGGACAGCAACATTTTAGTAACTTAGCCCTGCTTTCACCACCTTCCCAAACAAACACGGGTTATCACATGTGTGCTATCAAATTCTTTTGTCAAAACATGTTGGATAAGGAGAAATTGCTCGTTATAAGCAATTTCTTCTTTATTAAATACTTTTTCCCCACTACTAGCGAATTTTCCACCATTTTTGCAGCTTTTTAAATTGTCATCTGCCAACTCTTTGAATTTGGAAGAGTCTGATATTTGTCGTTTGGAAAAGAGCTAAGAGAGCGCTGTGCTAGGGTATTAGATACTGTAACAGAAGACAAGTTTTGATATAGGTTACTATTCACATAATTTCATAATGTGTTAAAAAATCTGCTGATGAAAACTGACATTTACTTACTTGCCCTGGCTTTCTTGAAGCATTAAACAAAATTTTTTGCGGCGACTTTGATGCTTTGCATCAACTTTTTCTTGTTCTTCTTGAAAGCATTTTGCAGACAGCATGTTGACCCTTTTCCAAATGATCCTAGTTTTTAACGAACATAAGAAAAAAGACTTTTGAAAGAATTGTGCAGAAAAAAGAATAAGCTATCACCAACATTTTCTCCTGTGTCCACAGCATTTTCTACACTTCCAGACACAAAGTTTGAATTGAAGGCACATCTGTTTCGTTATGTAGTAATGTTTCAATCCTTTGTTTAGAATAAGTAGAATTTATTTTCACAATAATTTCTACTCTATGTGAGACAAATCCTAGCAGTTAACTCTTTACGAAGCCACAGAATGTTGGACTAGTCCAAATTGAAAGCAGTTGCACATGTCAAAATGAATGTGACTCAAAAATTAAATTTTGATGTTGGAAGGGTAGAAAACATTGTGGGAAAAGGAGAAAATGCTTCAGTGTTTTCAAATGGCTTATTTCCCAGAGTCGTCAAAAGTCAGGATTGTGTGGTAATGGGTTAAGCCACATGTAATTTGTTGTCTGTGAGTGCATTCTATTACACAATTATTTTGTCATTTGGCAATGAGTTAATTTCTTATGAAACCATCCCATGTTTTAACAAACTGGATAAGAGGTTTTTGAAATCATCATGAGTAACTGGGAGAAAATACTGGTTACCAACATTTCCCCTTGTCCCACATTGTTTTCTAGCCTTTCAAAGACAAATACAACAATCATTTTAGCCACTTTAACCTTGTCTGATGCAAAATGTTTTCAATATGGATGAATCTAAATGTTTGTTGTTAAGTAAAGACTCAACAGAACACAGAGAAAAACTATAGCAGGAAGTTTTAAGATACTTTTTTTATTTGAAACTCTTGAACTTATGAAACAATGTTATGGATGATCACTTAGGAAAGAGCTTTGTAGCTGAAACAGTTATGGACAAAGAATGAATTATGATATAAACATGATTAGAACACCTCTGCAAATTGACAATGACTCGGGGAGAAGGTCATTGTATTTGAGTAATGCTCTGCGAAGAGGCGATGAATTACATCTGAAAAGAGCTTGTGCCATCAGTGCAGATCTCTGAAAGGCTAGGAGATTCATGTTTATAATAATAATAATAATAATAATAATATTTATTGTATTCATAGGCCACCGGCCCTTATACAAGTACATTGTACAAAATCAAAACATGAGTAAAGCACTGTTTCCTTTCTTAATAACCTTTTCAAACACCTTTTGGCTTAGAATGGATAAAACACCAGAGAGTTCGTCCGTCAGTACATTAACTGGCATCAGTTTTGGATATGTTTGAAAATAGTTTGCACAGTACCTTGTTGAATTTTACACTTCAAATTATTCGTGAAAATTGATCAACTACATTTTGTTTTTCATTATAAGTGATTGACCAATCAGGTTTCAGCAAGATATACGTTGAATAGTGTCTGTATAAGAATAGAGTTGTTGGAAGGTCAAAATGTATTTTTGTATGTATTATTTATTGCCTTATTACAGTATGTGGGGTGATCAAAAAGATCGTGGACTACCTCGTTATTTTGAAAATTACCACACGTAGAATTACAAGATTTTGTATAGATGAGCACAAATCATCTGGTAACTGGCTCAAGCTTTCAAATATCGTCATATTTAGGTAGGTAAAGTATGATGTCATCTTAATGACGTCATATACTGCATCAGCGGTTTAGGATATCGGACAACGTTTTATTTGAGCTTGGAGTAATCATAAAGTTTTACATCAAACTCGAAAAGTGTTTATCGGAAATCAAAAGGGATTTAGAACCAGTTAAAGGGGACTCTGTGCTCAAGAAATCTGATATTTCTACATTGATCGGACTGGTTTAGACAAGGGTGCGATACTGTAAAAGATGACCCCGAATTTTGCCGTCCATCAACATCAGTCACAGACAAAAATATAAAGGCTGTAGAGCAGAATGTAAAACAAGATCGCCGAGATGCTGACAGGAAAATAGCTTATACATTTGACCTTTCATATAGAAGTGTCCACCAGATTTTGACAGGGAATCTTGGAATGTAGCGTAATTGCACAATGCGGGTACTTCGACAACTGACGCCTGAGAGAATTGGGGTTGGGATCCAAATCTTTGATGAAATTTCTGAATGCATTAAGGTAGAGGGGTCAAACTTTACTGATCGTATAGTAATATGCTATGAAAGATAGGCACACCGTAACAAGACTGAATATAAACAACAAAGCAGTGTTTTTAAACATTCAACATGGCCTTCCTCTGGTAAAGCTAACCTTTCTAAGTCACTTGGCAAAGTTATCTTCATCAAGTATCTCTGTTCTCCTGTTTTTCTTATAAATCATGTGGTATTTATACATACCACAGTCAATTGCAAGTTTTATGCTCACACTATTCAAATGAATTTCACATGCACGGTACAAAAAACTTTGCCAGAAGTCCTACAGGGTGTCGTCACTTTACACCAAAATAACGCCCTAGCTCTCAGAGCCACACTTATACTGGAAACTTTGCAAAAACTAAATATGGAAAAACTTAGCAATGCTCCATATAATTTAATCCTGACTTCAGGTGTCCTCTGACATGTACCTGTTTTGAGAGATTCTCTTTGTGGCATGAACTACGAGAGCAGAGAGGACCTAACCCTCGCTATAACCGGATCCTTGATGGTAACGTCATGTGACCCGCTCCTGCACCTGCTTCGCTTATGGAAATAAAAAATGAGTAAGTGCATAGAACTCAAAGGAGGTTATTTTCAAAAATAGTGAATACTCCAAGTTGCTTTTTATAACAATATTCCAATACCGTCACTGGTCCACGTTCTTTCTGATCACCCCTCGTATTTATGTCCCTGCTATGGAACTCTTTTGAACATATTGAGAGGGAAAAAAACCCCACATTTTCATGGACAAAGTGATTGCACTTTTTTTCTCAGTTTCTTTTGCTCGCCTGAGCACAAAGTGCTCTAGGTGAGCTTTTGTGACCATGGTGTGTCAGGCGTCTGTTGTGTGTTGTCTATCATCAACTTTTACCTTGTGTACACTCTAGAGGCCATATTTTCAGTATGATACTTGTGAATTTAAGTTGGAATGTTTGTCTTAATGATATCTTGGACAAGTTTGATAATGGGTTACATCAGGTCAAAACTAGGTCACTTGGTCAAATCTTAGAAAAATCTTTTGTATGCTCTAGAGGCCACATTTTTAGTTAAATATTCATGAAAAACCTGGTAGAATGTTTGTCATAATATCTCAAAAGAGTTTGAAAATGGGTCACGTTTGGTCAAAAGACTCAGGTGAGCGACTTTAGGGCTATCATAGCTCTCTTGTTATGATAAAATTTTCCCATCTTCAAATGTTCTATTTTATGCCACTTGAAGTATATGTGGTTGGCAGTTGGCCAAAAACTGAAAAGTTTACCAAATGACAAAAATTAAGGCGTGTCCAGACTGAAAGCATTTGCAAACAAATTGATTGTGGCTCAGAGGCCGATTTCAATCTTTGTAAGGGTAGAGAACATTGTAGAAAAAGATTAAGGAAATGCTGGTAACCAGCATTTTTTTTCTACAAATTTTTCATATGGTTTCTGCCTCAGGGTTGTTTAAAATCAGGATGGTGCGATAAAGGGTTAACTCTTTACCACACAATACTTACTTTTAAAGATCCTGAGAAAAAAGCCTTTTGACAACATTGTTTGAAAGGAGAAAACACTGGTAATCAGCATTTTCTCCTTTTCCTACAATGTTTTCTACCCTTCCCAAACCAAATTTCAATTTTTTAATCATACTTAATGTTGTCATCTGCAAATGCTTTCAATTTAGACCAGTCTATAAATTTGTCATTTGCTAAAGGTTAAGTAATATTTGAAATTGAACCTCTTTGTATGTGTCAGCACAATGTATATAGATTATGTGACATGCTCTGGCTAATGGCAGTTTAATGTATTTCCATAATGCATTATACCTAACAAGTCCACATATGATTAAGAATCCACAAAGTCCATTTTATCACACAACCTGCTGAATAATGAGGTAGAATCGTCTTTGTACATGCAGAGTTGACAAACAGCTAGAAGCTGATACTTTTTGAAGATGCATTTAACCTTTTGCCACACAATCCCGACTTTTAACGACCTTGAGAAAGAGGCCTTTTGAAAACATTGTGGGAAAAGGAGAAAATGCTGGTACCAGCATTTTCTCCTTTTTCAACAATATTTTGTACCTTTCCCAATACAACTTTCAATTTTCAAGTCACAATTATTTTTGTCCTCTGCAAATGCTTTAAATTTGGACAAGTCTAAAATTTTGTCGTCTAGTAAAGAGTTACTTGATTGTCATAGTACATGGATCTTATAAAAAACATGAGCTAAGCTCTGTGAAAAGGGGACTTAATGTATTTGCAAAATGTATAGACCCATGTGAGGCTACATGGTCTGTGCAGATCGGCATGGCCCGAAACTTTTCGCTATCTTCAGTTTCTGCATGTCAAAGAATCATTCTACATCTTGATTCAGTTGGTTGTTTGACAAATTGGATGTTATGGATCTGTGACTACATTATATCTGTGACTACATTATGTCTGTGACTACATTATATCTGTGACGATATTGTATCTATCTGTGACTACATATATCTGTAATTATGTTAGATCTTGCTTGGTAAAGTAGATCAAGGAGATGTTTTAGGCATCTTTTTGCCAGAACATGGCTCAATTTTTTGGTCAATGACAGTAGACTGACAGTAGTGTCTATGATGAGTATATTCATCAACAGTTTAAATATCAAATGTATCATTTTGGCCTTTTTTATTGGGTGAAAAAAGGAACCATCGAAACACAAAAAGATTTTTATTGCATAGGCTTAACAAAACAAGTGTACAATACAGATCCAAGATCACACTGGATGTTTTGTGCAATCTGATCTTGATCTTTGCTGTTCAGAAGACACTTTGTTTTCATCTGTGCCACTGAAAAGTTTAGTTATGACAAAATTCAAGCTGACAAAATGTTGTACCTGTCCAAATTGAAAGCATTTGCGGACAAAAAATTAAATATACCAATAATGGTTTTGTAGAAAACATGGTGGATAAAGGGGAAATGCTATTTATGACCCTTTTCCACCTTTTTCTACCATGCTGTCCTAACTGTTGTCAAAAATTGGGATTCTGGGGTAGAAAAATAAACAAGCTTTGACTTTTTTGAAATACAAAATAGAGCCATAAATCCCACTTATTCTGTAAAACTGTATATTACATGTTGTTAAATTATTGAGTGAGTTATTGAATTTCTTTACAGCCAAGTTTGGAAAAAATAGATCCCCTCTTTGGATAATGGACAATAAGTCACAATACAGGTAGAAATAATGATCATGCACAAATTATAACATTGAATATGTCATAAATTGGCCCATTACTTCGTGATTTTTTTTTTCAGTATTTTTGAAAAGTGGGGTCACTTTTTGAAAACTTTGTGGAATGAAAAATAGTTTTTATGACATGCCTTTTCTCCTTCTGCTGTTTCATTTTTCTCTATACATTTAATGCACTGGACCATATTTATAATCATCCATATTTTACAATGATTTGTTTTTCAACCTTTTTTTTCTTTCAGTTATTTCAGGCATTAATGTGTTAAACCTTTCCTGTAAAAATACAATTTCTATAGACCTGTAAGACAGCTTTTGAAAATATTATGGAGATTTGGATTCAAGACTTGCCCAAAATTAACACATTTATAGACAATTGTATAATTGTGGCTCATATGATGGAATGTGTCTTCAAAAGAGTAGGAGAAATACTGTGCGGGAAAAGGAAAACAATGCTGTTTATCATGAAGGTCATTTTAACATGGAATTTTTTGATGAAGGACTTAATGTTTCACAAAATATTGTTGGAAAAGAACAGAATGCTTGTAATCCACAACTTCTTTGTCCAAAGTGTTTTTTCCCATATCAGTGATGAATTCCATCTTTTGAGCAACATTTGTATTGTTGCCTATTGTTGCTGAGAATGATTTTGATTGGAAAAGTTTTAAATTTATTGTTTGGTAAAGAGTTTTAAAAAAATATTGCCTGAAAAAGTAGTGGACTGCACAAATCCAAAATCGGACCGCATGCTTTGTACAGTCTGATCTTGATCCATACTGTTTGCAAACCATTACACATTGCGCCTACGCTTTGTTTTACGATAAATGATTTAATTTTTTTGCTTGTAACATAAATTGTCCATTCCATGAGGGGCTTTTTTATTTTTTCCTTATAGAATGGCACACAAGGACAGTTAAAACTTTCCCTTAATTATCTTTATCATAAGAGGTGTGGTAGCCATTTCACACCCATTTGGGCTGTCCTTTCATCCAAGTATTGACCATGAAACTTTTATTTAATGAAACCTTGGCATTGCATCTCATAAGGTGATTGTGGTATATGCATTTAGGGAGACTATAGTGTCTAAAAGCTAATCAACCTCTATGTCTTATTTGTACTTGAAAATCTGCCATTTTTCTCAGTTAATGAAGTATCAATCTACAGATAAAGCAGATGAAAATAAGGCTTAACAGAATATGTTGCACCTAGACTTTGATAAAAACTTTTTAATTGTTTACAAGCAAAAAATGTTGGTCAAAAGAAGACATAAATTTGCAACATTTTGTCATTATTTATGAACTGACTGCTTGTTTATGAATTCTTCAAAGGCCATTTAAAGGCCCTAGGATTTTTTGTTTGGCTGTTATAGAGATTTCATTGAAGTTTAAATTTTGAAATAAAAAAAGCTAACTGCAAGTTGAAAGTGACTTATCAGCATATATCCTAGATAGGTTAGAAAATGTTATGAGAAAAGAAGAAATTCCTGGTTACCCAGCAATTTCTTCTTTTCCCACAATATTTTCAAAATCCTTCTTCTTCAGGGTTGTTAAAACGTTTTAGTTGTAAAATGTTCAGATAATATACTTGGATGGAGGACAGCAGATATGGGTGATGACAATGTTCAGATTACTGCATCTTGTGTAGTTTATACATGTTGTAGATTATATACCAATCTCACTCTAGTATAACTGAGCATATATAGGGTGTGGAAGGGTACACTAAAAATCCTGTAGCTTTAAACTGTGTCTTCTCTTTTTGCTTTCATGACCTTTTCAACTTCTCCCGCCGTGAAATGCTCGAGGCATCTTGTGTTAGATTCTGCACTTTGTTTCACTGAGTCGGTCATTAAACCCAACATTTAAACTCATTCCACTATTAAAAAGAGAAACAGACACAAGTCTTGACACAAAACTTCAGGCTGAAACTTGCAACCTAACATTGACACTAAGTTGATAGGGCCAGGGCTGTGTTAAAATTATCAAAAATAGAGCAATCTAACAAAACGTTCATGGCATCAGTACATGAGAGATTGCCATAGAATTATGTCATGGTCCGGTGTCCGTCGTGCTTCCGTGCGTGCGTTAACTTTTATTTCAAATATCTTCTTCTCTGAAACTACCCATCCAATTTTGATGAAACTTCACAGAAATGATCCTGCCATGGTCCTCTTCATAATTTCTCTAAAGAATTTGACTCATTCAAAAACTCTGGTTGCCATGGCAACAAAACTAAAAAGTTTTGAAAATCTGTGAAAATCTTCTTGTCTGAAACCTAGGAGTACCATATTTGGCATGTAGCTTTATCTAGTGGACTTCTACCAAATTTCATCAAATTATAGCCCTGGAGTCAATATTGGCCCTCGTGGGGGGGGGGTTCACAAGTTTTATATGGGCCTATATCGGGAGAACTTTAAAATTCTTCTTCTACCTAGCCATAGCGCCTAGGGCTACCAAATTTTGCATGTATCTTTATGTAGAAGACCGCTACAAAGTTTCTTCAAAATATAGCGCTGGGGTCAAAATTGGCCCTCTCCCGGGGGAGATAACAAGTTTTGTAAAGGCTTATGTATCGGGAAAACTTTAAAATTCTTCTTCTACCCGGCCATAAGGCTTAGGGCTACCAAATTTTGCACGTATCTTTGTTTAGTAGACCTCTACAAAGTCTCTTCAAATTATAGCCCTAGTGTCAAAATTGACCCGTCCCCGGGGGAGTCACAATTTTTACATTGGCTTATATAGGGAGAATTTTAAAATTCTCCTTCTACCTAGATATCGGGCCTAGGGCTAGCAAATTGGCATGTAGCTTTATCTAGTGGACTTTTACCAAGGGTGTCCAAAATTATAGACCAGGGGTCAAATTTGCCCCTGACCCAAGGGGATCACATGTTATACATGGGCTTATATAGGGGAAACTTTAAAACTCTACTCGCACGTAGCCATAAGGCCTAGGACGACCAAATTTTGCATGTTGTAGTTTTATCTAGTGGACCTCTACCAAGAGGATCCAAATTATAACCTTGAGGTCCAAGTTTGGTCCCACCCCAGGGTCACAAGTTTTACATGGGTTTTTATGGTGAAAACTTAATAAATTTTCTTCTGACTAACCGTAAGACCTAGGGCTGACCTGCCTCATGTTTTACAGGGCCTTTTATTGAGCAAACTTTGAAAATCTTTATGTTTATAACCACACATTCCAGATCTGTTTCATTTGGTATGGGGCTGTATCTTGTGGACCTCCACCAGGATTCTTGTAATTGTAGCTTTGTAGCAAAAAATAAAAGGCTTTCTCCTGGGATCATAACTCGTAGGATTTTATAGTAGAAAATTTTGTATGTCTTCTAGTTTAAAATTTAATTAGTTTTGACTAATTAGACAGTGGAGCGATAGGCCTACAGAGCCCATCATGGCCCTCTTGTTTTGAATTGCATTGCCTGGTTGCAAAGAAAATAGCGTGGAAACTATGATAAAATTATTGAATCAGAACCTGCTAACAATGTGCATATATATGTCCTCATAGTGCAGCTTCTTATGAAGTATTATATAATTCCATGCTGTTATTACAGAGTAATAGTGTGGAAACTAACTTAGGGGCTAAAGGTTCAATTGGATATAACTGTAAGAAAAGTTACTAAACCATAACATGCTAACAAACTGATGATGTCTGAAGTTTCTTGGAATTTAAAAGTGGTTGCTGAGAAATAATCAGGGAAAAATTAAAAGGGCCATAACTGAAATAAATTATCAAACCATACCATGCTGATAATTTGTCCATCCCGGCTTTGTATGGCTGCTTTTCGTAAAGTATTGTTGAATGGCAGAAATGAAATGAGGGACACAATATTCAAAGGGTCATTTCTGTGACAAAAGCCGAAGCCCGGTAGCTCAGTCGGTCTCATGCAGGACTTGAGAACAGGCGGTCGTGGGTTTGATCCCCGGCTCAGCCAATTTCTTTCCAAAGATAGATGATAGTCTTTGTGACAGGATTCATTCCTCTCCTACTGCTAAACATTGTCTTGACGATGATTATATGGGAAAGCAGCCAGGGGCTTGGAAAGAAAGTTGTACTGAATTCTGGTAAAAGAGACTCCAGGAAAGCATGGATAGGTGCCCTGGCCGGCACAACATAACTAAAATAATGTTGTAAACGGTGTTAAACACCATACAATCAATTCTGTGACAAAAACATTCAAACAGAACATGCTGACAAAGCTACATGCCAAATTTGGTAGCTCTAGGCTTGATGTATTGTAATCTAGTAGACGTCTATGAAGTTTCTTCAAATTATAGCCCTGGGGTCAAAATTGGCCCAGCCCGGAGGCCACAGTTTTACATGGGCTTATACAGAGAAAACTTTACCAATCTTCCTGTTCCTAGCCATAAGACCTAGGACTACCAAATTTTGTGCTTGGCTTTATCTAGTAGACCTCTACCAAGAGTGCCCAACTTACCACCCTGGGTTCAAATTTGACCCTGCTCAGGGAATCAGAAGTTACATGGGCATATATAGAGAAAACTCGAGAAATCTCCCTGTACCTAGTCATTAAACCTAGGGCTACCAAACCTTGCATGTGGATTTATCTAGTAGGCTTCTACCAAGAGTACTCAAATTCAGCCAGGGGGTCAAAATTGGCCCGCCGGGTGGGGTGTCAAGTTTTACATGGGCTTGTATCGAGAAAATTTTAGAAATCTCCCAGTATTTAGCCATAAAGCCTAGGGCTACCAAATTTTGCATGTGGCTTTATCTTGTAGACCTCTATTATTGAATGCCCGAGGTAGAGCCCTGGGATCCAATTTAATCTCACCCAGGGGATCAGAAGTTTTATGTGGGCTTACAGAGTGAAAACTTTTGAAATGTTCTTGTTACTAACCATAAGACTTATAGCTACTAATTTTAGCCCTGCCTCAAGGGTCTCATGTTTGAAACCAATTTGCCTGGTATTGTTATGTTTGGGGTGTATGTAGGGATTTTGAGTCGCCTGTTTGCGTAGCAAACAGGCTCTCATTGTTACCGTCTTGATCTATGGGGTGACGTAAGCATACCTCCGGCCTTGTACTGCTTCCTGTCCCAAGTTCCGGTTTACGAGATAAAACAGTTTTCTAATAATTCGGTGAACAACCCAGTTTTTTTCTGTTGTAAAGAATTTACAATTGTGCCTTTGTGATAATGAATATGTCTATAAAGACTGAGTTGTTTAACGGTTCAAACCTTTGAAACAATCATTTCGTTCACAAGGGTACACATTAGCCTGATGTCTGTGTAAGACATCATCTCTGAAAATAGCGCATTATGTATATATGTAAAAATAGCTGCCGTGAACTAAACAAGTCTGCGGACACGCTGAGAAATCTTCAACTACAAGCATCTTTTCTGCTTCTATTTGAGGACAATTCTCAGTGAAAATTGTTTGATAATTACCTATTAGAAGTACACTCTAACTCTTACAATCCTAACTGCAAGCCTTATTTCAATTCAGCGCTCAACCTATGATTGGACAGAGAAAGGCGATGCCGAGTTAACACGTCAACAGGAGGCTATTTTGTTTTTAACGATTTTTAACGACATGGAATGTTTGCATTGCCTTCTTAGACATTCTTACACGTTGCTTCTTCCCAGCTTTTTAATCTAGACTTTAGATACTTTGCACGCCCATATTCTAGGTGCACCGGAGATCGTACATAGCGTATGCAATATACACGGTTCTATGCTGTACCAAGTTATCGCTTTGCAGGTGTTTTCTGGAATGTAGCTTTGCGACAAATATAGATCTTGTAATCACGTGACGTATAAACGTCATTTGCACCACGGAAATCTTTATGAATTTACATATTTATGAATCAGTCGCTGAACCGGCCTTTTCTTTCAGCGTGCACCGACCTATGTAGAGAGAGGGTTGGAAATTTACTATATTTAATTGGTTTTCGTTCATAAAGACGGCCAAATTTGTTAAAGTCTGCTGTTTTTTTTTCAATGAGCGATTAACTTAGATCTAGTTTTTATTAAACAACAATTTATTAGTGTGGGTGTTAGAACGCAAAGGTGCTTTTCTAACTGCCAAAATCTGAATTTACACTACGCAGTTCTAACAACCAGCAATATGAGAAATTGACTTTTTATTCCGCAATAATTCAAATATAATACAACAGATCAGTGTTTACCAGCTCGAACAACAAGTTCTTTATTGGAGTGTTTGTAATCTTGTGAAGGGTTTTTGTAAAGGGTAATAAAGCGAACCGCAAACATTTAATTTCCACCGAAGCAATATACATGTAGACAATTTTCGATTGGTGTGGAAGCACTATAATCCCTGGGACGTTACAAAACGCAGACAAATATTAAAGGCTGATGATCATGCTGTTGGGTTATAGATTTTATTTAGTTGTAGCAGCCACATTCATAGAGTCCATTGCTGGTCAAAACCTCAACCTGGACAACAACAAAAAACAAATTATTTCCAAAGGACAGGTAGATCACTGAGTCAAATATTTTTTTGTGCTCCAAAGGCTACAGTTCAGTCCAATGATCATGAAATTGCCCGGCTGTTTGTCTCAATAATTTCTTTGACAAAACTGAATATAGGTCACCTGGGGTTAAAAGAAAAAGCCTTAAGGTTGTCATTAGGTCAAATCAAACGAAACCGTAATAGAGCTGTAGAATCCATTTATGTTCAGTGTAATACTTATGAAACTTTGTCAGACTGCTAAGATCAGATATGAGCGAGTTGCAAAAGGGCATTTTTTGTCTAAAAGTATGTAACTAGATCCTATACCAGAAGATAATCTGGTCTTTATTTGTAAAGGGTTGTTGTCTGTGAATAAAAAACGTTGAACTCATTAAAACTGGTCCTGGTGCCTAAATTTCAATTTCCACCACATTTTTTTAAATGTAAATTTTGATACGGATATTTTGAATTTTAGGGTGACAACTCAGAAATATGCTTGCATATAATACTGTCTTGTGGTTAAGTTATTTTGTATCTTGAATGCTTTTAATAGATTTCAACAAAAAAGGGTGAAAACTTCTAACCCATTACCCTACAGGCGACTCTCAGGACTATCAGTCCTTTGATTACGTATTAGCCAGTGGAGCAATACAGGGCCATCATGGCCCTCTTGTTTTTAGTTGTAGAAGTCATCACTAAGCATTCTATGACAAAGTGTTTGCAAGGAATATGATTTTTTATGACACCATTATGTTATCATATAATCTAGATACAAGAAAAAGTTGATGCAAAGCATCAAAGTCGCCGCAAAAAAATTTGTTTAATGCTTCAAGAAAGCCAGGGCAAGTAAGTAAATGTCAGTTTTCATCAGCAGATTTTTTAACACATTATGAAATTATGTGAATAGTAACCTATATCAAAACTTGTCTTCTGTTACAGTATCTAATACCCTAGCACAGTGCTGTCTTAGCTCTTTTCCAAACGACAAATATCAGACTCTTCCAAATTCAAGAGGACGTAAGTTTGCAAGGCATGCTTTCAATTTAAACAAGTCTAAGACTATATTGTTTGGTGAACAGTGTTCATAAAGAATCATGGTTTTGCATCGCGCTTTATCATTATGAACAACACAGCGAAAAAGTGGCCTCTCTCCAGATTTTTTCCACATATTAAATTTATGCAGAGCTCGTTGAGAAATAAACAAGGAGTTCTAAACTATCTTTGTAGTAAAAACTAAACTTATAAATAAGTAACCAATAATGGTCAGATACAATCATAACCATCATACCCGTTCTTCGGCGTTATTTAGCACAATTTCAGCAATGCACAATTTTAGCAGTGGTTATTCAACAAAAAACACACAAATAGTAGGAAAAACTATCTACAAAATAATCAAAATACAACCTGTGTACGAGGTTTGTACGAAATGACCAACTGGGTACGAAATGACCAAAATTGAAAGTATAAGTAGGTACGAAATGACCAAAATCGTACGAAATGACCTAGACCTGTACGAAATTAACAAGGTACGAAATGACTGGAAACCTGTACAGCCTTGACCAATGGAAACAAGGCATTTATGTGGACGAGTCCATTTCTCGCGAATAGCGACAATAAAAGAAATAATTAGGCGGTTTTTTGATGTTGTAAGTATTAATTGAAGAAAAATAGTATCGTATTGCAATTTCGTAGTTTAAGAATGAATTAAAAAGCCAGTTTAAGGCGAAGTAACGTTAGAAAGATTCCTTGTTAACCTAACACCCCTATAAAAACGAAATTCCCACTATCCATGTCCTAACTCGAAAAACTATTAAAAATATAGTCGCGCGCTTCTGCGCGGCGACTAATAATTTGATGATCAGTTAATAGGATAGGTGTAAAAGACAGAACAAGCCATGTCAAAAGTCCAACAAGAATTTCAGCAGTGTACCAAAAGTAAAATGATGTAATTTTCCATCTTCATATTACATGTAACACAGTGATTATTGATTGGACAAATAATTCAGAAAAAATGACCATATATAAAACTTTTGATGCAGTTAAATCGTGGCAAGGCACCAAGTTCAGATACAGTATTTAATTTTGTACGTCAAAAGTAATCTGGAACAGAAATAAAAGTACGAATCTCAATTACTATTCATCATTTTACAACATACTAAGCTAACATGGCCCGTATTGCTCACCACAAGCCCACCCTTGTGATTTAAATCTGTTTGTATGGTGTTTTAATGTCATTTGCAACATTATTTCAATTAACTCATTACCACACGAGAAAATTTTAGACTCATCCAAATTGAAAGCATTTGCAGATGACAAAAGACAGGTGACTAAAAAAATAGAAGTTTGTTCTGGGAAGGGTAGAAAACACTGTGGGAAAAGGAGAAAATGCTGGTTACCAGCATTTTCTCCTTTTCCCATAGTGTTTTCAAAAGGCTTCTTTCTTAGGGGCGTCAAAAGTAGGAATTGTGTGGTAATGGGTTAAATCACAGCAACCAGAGCATCTTTCAATGCTATCCTGGAATTCCTGTCACAAGTGTTTTAATGTCATTTGCAACATTATTTGAATTAAATCGCAGCAACCAGAGCATCTTTCAATGCTATCCTGGAATTCCTGTCACAAGTATTTTGCAACTTTTTCTTTCCATGTCCTTTTGCTGCTTTCCCAACTTTTGTCGAAAACAGTGATTAAAGGTGTGAGGGGAATGACTCCTGTCCCAACAACTTCCATGGACATATTGATTTTTAGCACTTACCTTTTATACTAAACAATGCCAAACCTGTATTTTAACCAACCTTCGCATTAAAACTTTTGGAAGCATTGTAGGGAACAGAAAAAATGCTGGTAACCAGTTCTTTCTTTCTCTCCCACAATGTTTTCTATCCTCTTAAAATCAAAGTGTGCCATTTAAACCACATTTGGCTAATCCAAGATTTTACCTTTACTTTAAATTAGATTTTACCTTACTTTACCTTTTCACTGGACTTTGCCCAACAGTAGCCTTGTGCAAAACGGAAAACTACCTAAAAATGGAATGTGCCGTTTCGGATTAGTCGGCGTGGAGTGTTCAAGCTGAAATGAAAGAATACTTTACACAAATGTCAGAATGCCCCTTTTCAAGTGTTGCAGGCCAAATGCAGAATATTAGTCTGGAAATATCAGATAGACACATATAAGGTTTCATTGCATACTCATTTCCTGTGACTTAACTCATTACCAAACAACAGAATTTTCGGTTTGTCCAAATTGAAAGCATTTGCAGACAACAAGAGAAAAGTGACTGAAAATTTGATTTTGTGAAGGGTAGAAAACATTGTGGAAAAAGGAGAAAAATGCTGGTTACCAGCATTTTCTCCTTTTCCCACAATGTTTTCTAAAAGCTTCTTTCTCAGGGGCGTCAAAAGTAGGGATTGTGTGGTAATGGGTTAATTAATAGGAGGGAAAGACATCTGATTTCTAAATGTAGTTCCATTGCTGCAAACTAATTTAATCTAGGCACATATAAACCAACCATTCATATTTTCGTTCTCGACCTATTACCACACAATCCCTACCGTTGACGACCCTGAGAAAGAAGCCATTGGAAAACATTGTGGGAAAAGGAGAAAATGCTGGTAACCAGCATTTTCTCCTTTTCCCACAATGTTTTCTACTCTTCACAAAACAAATTTCAAATTTTCAGTCACTTTTATTTTGCCGTCTGCAAATGCTTTCAGTTTGGACAAGTCTAAAATATTGTCGTATGGTAATGGGTTAATCTTATTCTAGATTTAGAAAATGACACAACTATTGTTAGGCTGAACCATTTGATTAAGCTATTCAGAAGTTGTCTTACTTTCAGATTTAGAAAACTCTTGAAAAAAAAGTTATAATATTCTCTAGAATGATTGGTGAATACATACCCAGACATGTTCTTTTTTAGGTCTGTAAGTAGATCTAAACTGAAATAGAGGATGAGTATGGTGTAATGAATTGGCAGTGTAAGGTGAGATCAGACTGCATCTTCCCCAAAGGATGTGAGCCATGCTCTGTGAAAAGAGGGCTTAACCCTTTACCACACAATCCCTGGCTTTTACGACCCTGAGATAGAAGCCTTTTGAAAATATTGTGCGAAAAGGAGAAAATGCTGGTAACCAGCATTTTCTCCTTTACCCACAATGTTTTCTTCCCATCCCAAAACAAATTTCTATTTCTGAGTCAAATTAATTTTGTCCTCTGCAAACGCTTCAAATTTGGAGCAGGCTAAAATTATGTCGTTCGGTAAAGAGTTAATGCATCTGCGAAAAGTATTGCCCAGCTCAGCCTCGGGAGTCTGCAGTCTGCATAGGCTGACCTGGGCTGAAACTTTCGAAACTATTGGTCAATTTTCTGTATGTCCAAGGACCAGTTTACCTCATGATTAGTGTGGTTGTTTAAAAAAGTGGCTGGTTTGGATCCATTAGTATGTGATGGCTTGTTTGTTATGATGGATTAGAGAGATGCCTTAAAACCCCCTTGTGTCAGAGCATGGTTGATATATAAGTTGCCAATTGAAGTCATCCAGTTAAAAAAAAATATGGTTGACAGAAAATTGATTGCATGTTTGCTTGTTTGTATATAAAGAAACCTATTTTTATTAGTAGTTTATTAGTATTTTGTCATTTTTAACTCTATCATTGTTAATTTCTTTACCACACCATCTTGAATTTTAACACCCCTGTGAAAGAAGTCTTTTGAAAACATTGTAGGAAAAGGAGAAAATGCTGGTAACCAGCATTTTCTCCTTTTCCCACTATGTTTTCTTCCCTTCCTAAAACAAATTTCAATTCTTTAGACACATTCATTTTGTCATCTGTAAGTGCTTTCAATTTGGACCAGTCTAAAATTTTGTTGTTTGGTTAAGCTGAAGTGACTTGTCAGGACAGTAGTGGACTGAGATTAGACTGAATACAATGTACATGCTAATTTTTGGATTAATGCTGTAAAGCATTTTCTGAGATTGATTGTCCAAAATTGTATTGACATTGTGATGTTTGGCTTACCAGAGTGTAAGCCCAGATGAGCTTTTGTGATCGCACTGTGCCTGTTGTACATCCTGCATCATGTATCATGCATTGTCCAGCCATCAACAATTATCTTGTGTGTGCCCTAGAGAATACTTTTTCAGTCCGGTACTCATGAAACTTGGCCAGAATGTTTGTCTTGATGATATCCTCGACAAACTCAAAATTGGGACATGTCAGGCAAAAAAGCCGGACCACTTAGGCAAAATTTTGAAAAATCCTTTTGTGCACTCAAGGTCACGTTTCAGTCCAGTACTCTTTAATCTTGGTCAGAATTGTTGTCTTCATGATACCATGAACAAGGTCAAAGTTGGGTCATGTCTGCTTTAAAAAAAGTAGGTCATTGGGCCATATCTTAAAGAAGAAAATTGTGTGTACTATAGAGGCTATTTCTCAGTCTGACTTGCACAGAGATTGGTCAGAATGTTTGTCCTGATTATTTCTGAGACCATTGCAAAATTGGGTCATGTCAGGTCAAATCTTAGAAAAAGCTTGTGTGCACTGTAAAGGCAACAGTTATCATGTGATACTCGAGAATCTTGGTCAGAATAGCTTTCTTTTTAACCCTTAGGTTGCTGATCATGACTTGCTAACTTTTTGCGGACAGTGTAGATCAAGATAAGACTGCACAAATTGTGCAATCTGATCTTGGATCTACACTGTCCAATGAGGAGATATTTTTCTTCAAAGAATGCCTATGAAATAGCACCATTTGGGTTTTTCTATGGGGCTTGAAAAGTTCCATTTAATTTATTCAGCAGGAGAAGGGTTAATGTCTAATCTTTGACAAGTTCAAAGTTTGGTCTAATCAGGACAAAAGTAGATCACTATCACTCCATTACAGCCAGGATGTGATTACTTAACTCTTTACCACACGACAAAATTTTAGACTGGTTCAAATTGAAAGCTTTTGCAGACGACAAAATAAAGGTGACTGAAAAATTGAAATTTGTTCTGGGAAGGGTAGAAAACACTGTGGGAAAAGGAGAAAATGCTGGTTACCAGCATTTTCTCCTTTTCCTACAGTGTTTTCAAAAGGTTTCTTTCTCAGGGGCGTCAAAAGTAGGGATTGTGTGGTAATTAGTATTCACCAACCATTCTTGAGAATATTCTTAGTCTTAATCTCTAAGATTTTCAAAATTGAAAGTAACATAACTTCTGATTGGCTAAACCTAATTGTTTAGCCAATCAGAAGTTGTGTTACTTTCAAATATGTGCAATTCTTTAGAATAAGATGAAGAACTTTCTTAGGAATGGTTGGTGAATACAGGCCCAGATGACTTAACCCATTACCACACAATCCCTACTTTTGACGCCCCTGAGAAAGAAGCCTTTAGAAAATATTGTGGTAAAAGGAGAAAATGCTGGTAACCAGCATTTTCTCCTTTTCCCACAATGTTTTCTACCCTTCACGAAACAAATTTCAAATTTTCAGTCACTTATTTTGTCGTCTGAAATGCTTTCAATTTGGACCAGTCTAAAATATTGTCGTTTGGTAATGGGTTGAATTGGGTGAGTGCTTTGCAGCCAATGGCCCTCTTGTTAGTGGAGTCATTGATTTGAAATACATGTACATAAACCATGCTAAGGGCTAACCCTTTTCCAAACTGTTCTGTGTTTTGAGAAAAAGAACTCTTCAGAAAGATTGAAATGATCTTAATTTTTTTTCTTTAAGGTTTATTCTATAAACTGTTAAAATTGACAAGGTAGAAAATATTTGAAGATAGGGGAATTACCTGTTTTGGGTAATTTGAAGGCATTGTGGTAATTTCTGGCCATGTTTCAAAATGTTTATAATATTACATTATGGTAGTATAGTCATATTATGTGTGCAGTAACAACAAAAGAAATAATAGCTTTTGTTTAAAATCTTCAGTGTCGGTTAACCCTTTCCCAAACAATCCCTGGTTTTTACGGGTCAGGAATAGAAGCCTTTTGAAAACATTGTGGGAAAAGGAGAAAATGCTGGTGACCAGCATTTTCTCCTTTTCCCACAATGTTTTCTACCCAATCATATAGAAAAATTATCTTTTTAGCAACTGTTAAGTTGTCATCTGCAGAATGCTTTCAGTTTGGTGTGGTCCAAAATTCGCTGTTTGGGAAAGGGTTAAGTGCTAATTATGGTTGACTTGTCCCAAACAATAATGTCTTTGACGTACGTGTACAATATTTTGAAAAGGTGCTATATTGAATTTTATGAGGTGGGTATTTGAGTTAGCCCTTTAGCAAACAATGCCAAGCTTTGACCCTTAACCACACAATCACAAGTTTTAACAACCCTGAGGAAGAAAGCTTTTGAAAATTTTGTTGGAGAAGGAGAAAATACTGGTCACCAACACTTTCTTCAACTCCCACAATGTTTTCTTTTTTTATTACAGACAAATGTCATTAGTTGTGCCACATTGACTATGTCCTTTAGAATTTCCTTCATGATCTGTCTAAAATTTTGTTGTGTGGTAAAGGGTTAACAAGCATGAGAAAGATTGCTTTTGAAAACAATGTGGGAAAAGGAGAAAATGCTGGTTACCAGTATTTTCCACATTGTTTTCTGCCCTTCCACAGTAAAACCTTATCATTTACTCTTACGTCATTTGTTTTCAGCAATGTTTTCAAAATGGACTCGACTGAAGTTTTGTCTATGGTATAGAGTTGAGAAACAATTACATGATTGAAAAAGAAAAGAAAAGATAGCGCCGTGTACTGAAGATTGAAAAAGAAAACAAAGATAACACTGTGTACCAGCGTGTAGTTTCATTGTAGGGGTGTATAATCAGGAACAAAGCCATTTAACTCTTTACCACACAAATATATTTTAGAATAGTCCAATTATTTCAAAGCAATTGCAGAAGGCAAATTTGATATTGGTATAAATGAGTTTAACCCTTTCCCAAACAATCCCTGGTTTTTACAGGTCTGAAATAGTAGCCTTTTGAAAACATTGTGGGAAAAGGAGAAAATGCTGGTAACCAGCATTTTCTCTTTTTCCCACAATGTTTTCTACCCTATCATAGACAGAAATCATCTTTTCAGCAAGAGTTGAATTGTAGTCTGCAAATGCTTTCAATTTGGTCTAGTCCAAAAATTTGTCGTTTGGGAAAGGGTTAAAAAGCAGAAAAAATTGCTGGAAAAGAAGAAAATGTTGATTACAGTGTCATGCAACTAGAAAAAAATGTTGAAAATGATTGATGAATGCAAGCGAAAAAGACAACAAAATTTTGAATCACAAACAGTTCTGTGCTGTTGAAATGGTCATAGAAGAATAAATTTCTTAAAGTATAGAGCTAAGCTAACAAGAAATGAAAAGAGTATCACAACTTTTCTCATTACCAATGTCTTCGACACAAAACAGACCGCAATGAATATCTACACACCACATGAAAAATGAATTTACTTTGGTTAGCAGCATTTTTAGGGATGTGAAAACTGGGATTGTTTTGTAAAGAGTTTAAGTTCTCATTTTACTAGAGCTAAATGTGTAGTTATCCCACAGTATATAAACGAACTGTACCCAAACCGGATCTTGCGAGTAAATTCCATGAATCGATTGGTGAAAACAGATGGGTGCCTTTGAATAATTGAGATCGACAGGTTGTTGTGACTTTCATGCAACTTGGAAACATTTGCATCATTGAATGAAATAATGTATCTTTCAAATAAATACATCATTTACCATCTTTGGCCGTGTAATTGCTGATAAAGTGCAAAACTCGTCTTCACTTCTTTTGCTCACTACTATACATGCTGTTTTCACAAGGCAATTTATGTATAATTCCGTCTATTTATCTGATACCCATTTGTAAAGTTTTGTTTCTAAATGTATGCTCTTCACAAAACAGCCAATATATGCCGACAAAATTTGTTAAAATTACCTAAAAATGTATGGAAATTCTGCATGGCGAATGGTTTGATACTGTACCCTTCTTGCAAATATCAAATAAATGATCTGTACATTACTTGCGAGTTGGCTGAACGAATTCTTGCGAGTACCATACGGGGATTTCCATTGCTTCATACCTACACAAGAGCCAAACATCCATTACGCACGTTACTAGAGTGCTCAATACAAACTTTGTTTCGCAATTTATTCCTTAGATTGTCATTTCAATGCAGTTTTTCTTCTAATCCCGCAATGTTTTCTTTCTCTTCACTTTTCATGATTCTTTGACAACCTATCCCTTGTTTCACGACCCTGAGATAAAAGGCCTCTAATAACATTGTGGGAAAAGGAGAAAATGAAAGAGTACTGAAGAATCGTTGAAATTTTGTGGCAAAAGGTGGAACTCCTCGTTACAAGCAATTTCAACCTTTGCCACAACACTTTGTATGCTTTAAAAAATCTAATATACATATCACAAGTAAAAATATTAGCTGTGATTATATGTGAATCATTTCTAAGTATGCGTTCAAAATAACACGACTTTGTCTCATTGACAAAAAAATAACATGAGCTTCGCACAGCAGTGCATATACGCCCAAAGAGGCTTGTCAGTGAAATGGGTTAAAATCTAGAACCCTACAGAGATCCAAATTTGAAAAGTCACATGCAAAACCACACATCATAGAGATTCATTGTAGTAAGTTTCAAATCATTCCGATGGAAACTGTGGGTGCATACAAAAAATGCTAAAGGTGACCGACCGTGGCCATAACATAATACGACCCTTCCTTCGTATAAAAAATCAAAGTGCTGTCAGTACTGTAATCGGTCGACACTGAATAATCTCTAACCTAGCCATTCTACCCCTCGTCTACCCACCATGTGTACAACCTTATCCTCGTACCACCACATATGAAATACGCTATTTTATATTATAAAAGTGGAACAATTATTTTCGTCATTATCAGTGCCATTTCTGAACACCATTGGTTGTATGTTATGTTGAAGGATTACGTATCACAAGGACTATGTGTCACATTTTATTTGCGCCTTTAGTTCATGCAGAGTGTACTGCCCAGCTCTTCTATTACAGGAGGGTATGGGTGGAGCTGTGTTTTATTTCCATAAGTTAGTGTTGAAATCGGTGATCAAGGCGGACCAGAATAAAAGACAATATCAAATATGAAACACCGGGAGATATGTAACAGCTGCGACAGGTCATTGAACATCTATTCTTGTGGCTGTAAACAGTCACTGAAGATCAAGTTTTTGAGAGAAAAGCAGCCAAACATAATAGTATAAAAAAGACTCGGTGTTATTCTGCTTCCTTTTCATGAATTACAGGTGGCCCTTCAGATTTTGGGACAAAGATTTTACAAAATACAAAATTTAAAAAAAATCTTTATACTCCCAAAGCCGTATCATTTTCTTTCATTAAACCCCAGTAGTTGAAAACCATCCGAAAACAAGAGGAATAAGAGATTTACTACAGCCTAGGTCGATACCGACGGGGCACACTGTCTCTTTTTACAATTTGTTAATTTACATACTGGAAAATACACAGACGAAGCTTCAAACATAGCGTCCGAAGAAGACATTATGGAAAATAAATACATGTTTCTTATGGAATTTAAGCGTCATTAGTCACATGCCAGTCACTTATTTAAAATTAATATTCCCACAATGCTTTTTTTTTTGGCGCGAAATCTAAAAATAGCCCAATGGGCAACGTAGCCTTTTTACCCTTTCCCAAACAACAAACTTTTTGACTAACCAAATTGAAAGCATTTGCAGACGACAATTCAACTCTTGCTGAAAAGATGATTTCTGTCTATGATAGGGTAGAAAATATTGTGGGAAAAGGAGAAAATGCTGGTTACCAGCATTTTCTCCTTTTCCGACAATGTTTTCAAAAGGCTACTATTCCAGACCCGTAAAAACCAGGATTGTTTGGGAAAGGGTTAAGGGAATACCACCCCCAATTTTTTGTAATATCATGATTCTTAATTATTGATAATTCGTATTGTTTTTTCATATTAATTTCAGTGATAGATATATTATTTAATTTTGTGTGATGTGAAAAACCTATATACCCACCTTTAAGGAACAGAACGAATTCATGCAATAAAATTTCACAATTCGTATTCATCTGCTAATAGATAAAAAGAGGGACTCATCTGCTAATAGATAAAAAGAGGAATTACCCTTTCTTGATACGGCATCTTGGACTCATCCAATTTGGGAGAATTTAGGGGAAAATTTACAGATCTGCTTAATAAAAGTATAATTTTGAAAAAGAATAGAACATGTTACGAGAAAGGAAGAAATTGTTCGTTGAGTGTAATTTCTTCTCAAATTCTAATATTTTCTGAAGTCATTGACTGATGACTCATTTCTATGAGGAATAGGAATAACCACTATAAAACAGTATTTCGCATAAAACATTCAGATTCAAGGAACTTGTGAACATCCCTCATTGGTGTCTTTCTTTATGGGGCTTTTTTAAAATGGTGACACATAAACAAGGCTTCAAACTCACTGTCTTACTATCATCATTAGGTTGCAGAAGCCTGTTCCATAGCTTCAAATCTTTTGGAATACTTTTAAAGTTTTTTCTATACAAACTTGTTTCTTTTCTTTGTGAGTCAAATTCTGAAATTTTGATCTTGAGGTTTTTCCTTTATGGATTTCCAAATTATGATTTATCATATCACCAAAGCTTGTGGTTGACAGTTTGCTGTAAAGGCATTTTATACAGATTTAAACCATCAGGCATCAGATTTGTTATCCCAAGAACCGTACAGAATATTTGAAAAAACTCCCAAGACATCGTACAGATAGATTTCGTAAACTCGCAAGTAAGGGTACGAATCACCAGCAAGAAACGTACAGTTGACCTACTTTACATAGAGGCATTAATTCTTATTTTTTATGTTCAAAATCGAACTTTGAAATGCCCAATGCCGCAAATGTCTTTTTTAATTAATTAATTGCACGGGTTCAAACTCAGAAAACGTATTTCAGTCAGCCTTAACATGATAAAATCTGATTTAAGATCGGGTCTACTGCAATGACACTGTACCCCCTGCGGTGAGTATTGAGAATTTCAATGTTTTAAAGCTAAGAATGATTATGTAGCAGTTTATGTATTAACAATACAGGTGTGGCATAAACTATAAATAAAGATTCACATAGTTTACATTCAGCAGTATGAAAGACGCAACAATTTTTATCTCAGCTGTCTCTAATGCAAAGTGGACATCACTGAAATTTACTCGCAATATCCGGTTTGGGTACAGTTCGTTTATATACTGTGTATCCGGTATGAAGGGAGTATTTTGTACACCATTATTTTACCCTTCCTTTTCCTATAATTATCAGAAACCACTCACAAAGGATAGAAATAAGGTGCTGTATGATTTATCAAGTGCTACGTGGTTTACTGATACCTTTTTTTCAGAACTGGGCCCCATTTCACAAAAAAAACTTAACCTTTTACCAAACAATCCCGACTTTTAACATCCCTGGGTTCAAAAACACTGGGGGGAAAGGAGAAAATGCTGGTTACCAGCCTTTTCTCCTTTTCCCTTAATGTTTTCTAAAGTATGAAAGAAATATTTCTCCATTTCAGCGGCATTGTTGTCTGCAAAATGTTCTCAGTTTGGACAAGGCTAAAAGTTTGTCGTCTGGTAAAGTGTTAAAAATGAAGGAAACACATAAACCCATATGCAGATCAGAGCCTGTGTAGATTAACCCATTACCACACAATCCCTACTTTTGACGCCCCTGAGAAAGAAGTCTTTAGAAAACATTGTGGGAAAAGGAGAAAATGCTGGTAACCAGCATTTTCTCCTTTTCCCACAATGTTTTCTACCCTTCACCAAACAGATTTCACATTTCAGTCACTTTTATTTTGTCATCTGCAAATGCTTTCAATTTAGACAAGTCTAAAATTTTGTCGTCTGGTAATGAGTTAAAGAAAATGTCTTTTCTTTAATTTCACTGATATTGTATCAGAAAGGAGGATTTTTTTATTGCAAAGGAATGTCCTATTCCTGCACTGTTCTCAAAAGAGAACTTCCTTTGTTCCCACCCATCCCTCACTTCCCCTTCTTTTTTATTTTGGAGAAAAAGACTTGATCACGACATTGTGTGCAGATAAAATTTTCTGAAGGTCAAACTGGACAAGAGGGAATAACAAAGTGTATTTTTTATGATTATAAATTTAGAATACATGTATTCACATGAGTGTACTTTTAGTTTTGAAGTTGTTTTTGCCTTTGTTGTTGGTACTTGTGTATGAAATAAATGCCACTGACATTCACATTTGTTAGTAGTGTCAGGGCAACATCAGAGGTCTGGATAAGGGAGGGTATTTGTATTCTGACAAGTATAATGTGATTCATATTTACTCTAACTTGAGCCCCTACTCACCATTCTCAATATCATTGTCAACCTACCGGTAATTCTCAAGAAAGTACATAATTTCCTGGGCCCATATTCACCAACAATTCCTAGGCACGTTCCTTGTCTTATTCTCCGGAATTTTCTCTATTTGTAAGTAACACAACTTCTGATTGGTTAAACCATTCGGTTAAGCCAATCAGAAGTTGTGTTACTCACAAATGTAGAAAACCTTGGAGAATAAGACTCAGAATATTCTCAAGAATGGTAGGTGAATACGGGCCCTTGTAACACAATTTCCTATTGGTTGAAGGAAATGGTCAATATAGAATACCCCCTTATCTGTACCTCTGAAAATGTATTTTGTTTTATTGATTGTCTCATTTAAATTGTAAACTTGCAATTCTTCTATTTACTCTTTATAACATTGCTTTGTTTTTGTTCCTTGCAAGATTGATGCTTTGGAATTTTTACTCAATTCAGTCTGCATGACATTGTCTGTCTGTGGCATGCATATTACCAACCCAGGGTTAGGGGCCTTTTGAGAACTTGGTGAGCAAAGGAGAAAATTCCGGTTACTACCGTTTTCTCCTTTTCTTACCAAGTTTTTTCGCCTGTACTGAATCAAATTCCATCTATGATTTGATTTGTTGTCTGCAAATGTTCAGTTTGTACAACTGTAAAATTATGTGGTAAGGCGTGATATCACATGTTGTGACAGTTCTATTTGATTTATATCTTCTAACCCTTTACCACACAATTCTTGGAAAAGAAAGCTCTTGAAATCATTTTGGGAAAAGGAGAAAATCCTAGTACCAAGCTTTTTGTCTTTTTTCTATAATTTTTTCTGCCTTTTGATGATGATATCCCATCAGTGTAGCTGCATTTGATTTGTTGACTCCAAATACTTTTTAATTCGGACAAGTTTAAAATCGGTCTCTGGTGAAGGGGTACATCACTTTAGTGCCATTTTATGTGAATCTCAATTTGGTCAAAGTGGGATTTTTACGATACTTCAAAAATTTGGTCTTGTCCAAATTCAAAGCACTTGTAGATGACAAATTAGATGTAGGTCAAGTTATGATATATGTCTTAGAAAGAGCGGATAACATTGAACGAAAAGAAGAATATCCTGGCTGCCAGCATGTTCTCTTTTTCTCACAAGCATTTCTCAAGCCATAATGTACAGGTTCATGTAATTCTTTACCAAACAATAAAATCTCACACCTGTCCAAACCTGAAGCATATGCAGACTCTAAATGTAATGTGGCTTAAATTGTGGAAGTTGGCTTTGATAGGCTAGAAAATATTGTGGGATAAGGAGAAAATGCTGGTAACCAGCATTTTCAATGTTTTTTGAAGTTGTCTTTCTCAAGGTCATTTGAAATAGGAATTGTGCTGTAATGGGTGAAACTTTGGGTCACTTGGAAGATTGTCAATTTATTGAGTTGAGTTGCAAGGGATATGTTTTAGTAGCCATGACTTTAGATCTATAATCATATTTGCATATATATTATTTAGGTATTGTTATTTGATAATGTGATTCTTCTGCAATATTTTTGTACTCCTGTGTAATTGTTTCTCACCTGTTGTCTTTATGAGCGTTGAAAACTGTTTTAGAACATTATGGTAGAAGAAAAACATTCTCTATTGTACCTCTGATATCGTATCCTGAAACGAAATGAGCAGTGTACTGCCTTGAAAATTAGCTTGTAAAATATGGGTAATCAACATTTACAAGGTTGGATATGAGAATACAAAATCAATTCAGAGTGGGAAGAAATCTCTTTTTCCTGCAATATTTTGTAAAATTTTGTAAAAGTGGTATACTGCAGAACTAAAAAAGTTGCAGTTATGAGGTATTGTGGACCCATCAGCACACAATCAGAATTTCAATGACCCTTAGAAATAAGACTTTTGAAAACATTATGGGAAAAGGAGAAAATGCTGGTAACCAGTATTTTCTCCTTTTCCCACAATGTTTTCTAACCTATTAGAAAGAAATCCAATCATTTGAACTACATTTCATTTGGCGTCTGCAAATGCTTTTTATTTAGACCAATCCTAAACATTGTCTGGTAAAGAGTTATATTTCAAACTGTAACAAAGAATGTTAAGTTTGTAGAATGTTCTTCCTGTTTTGCATGCTTAACTCTTTGCCAAACAACAAAATTTTTTACTAGACCAAATTGAAAGCATTTGCAGACAATGAAATAAGTATGGATCAATTGATTATTTTTGTCTTTGATCAGGTAGAAAACATTGTGGTAACAGGAGAAAATGCTGGGTACCAGCATTTTCTCCTTTTCCCACAATGCTGTCAAAAGTCTTATCAGGGTTGTTTAAATACCAGATGGGTCGTTAAGGGGTAAGCTATAACGAAATTCATCATGTTTGTGAAATATCACATTTCCTATTATATGTGGTGAACATGTCACCTGACGACAACATTTTAGACTAATCGAGATTAAAAGAATTTGCAGACGACAAATTAAATTTGGCACAAAAAATGAGATCTGCATCTGAAAGGGTAGAAAATATCATGGGGAAAGGAGAAAATCCTGGTCATCAACACTTTCTCTTTTACTCACTATATGGGTTCAAAAGCCTTCCCTCTTAAGGTCATTACATATTTGGACAGTGTGGTAAGGATTAAACCCTTCCCTAAACAATCCCAAGGTTTCAAGACCCTGAGAAGGAAGCCTTCTGAAAACATTGTGGAAAAGGAGAAAATGCTGGTAACTAGCATTTTCTCGTTTTCCTACAGTTAACTTCATTTTCTCCTTTTCCTACAATGCTTTCTTTTCTTCCCAACACACATCTAATTTTTTGAGTCAATTCGTTTTGTCATCTGCAAATGCTTCCAATTTGGACTAGTCTAAAATAATGTCGTTTGATGAAGAGTTAAGTCATAGCAGACAACAGAAGTTAGAGTTGTCTATTTTGAAAGCATTTTGCAGACAGCATGTTGACCCTTTTCCAAGCGATCCTGAATTTTAACGAACGTAAGAAAAAAGACTTTTGAAAGAAATTGTACAGAAAGAAGAATAAGCTGATCACCAACATTTTCTCCTGTCTACAGTATTTTCTACACTTCCAGACACAAATTTTGAATTTAAGGCATATCTGTTTTGTCATGTACAAATGTTTCAATCCTTTGTTTAAAAAAATAACTAGAATTTTTTTTTTTCACAATAATTTCTACTCTGTGTAGGACAAATCCTAGCAGTTAACTCTTTATGAAGCCACAAAATGTTGGACTTGTCCAAATTGAAAGTACTTGTAGATGACAAAATGAATTTGACTCAAAAATTGAATTTTGATGTTAGAAGGGTAGAAAACATTGTGGGAAAAGGAAAAAATGCTGCAATGGTTTCAAATGGCTTATTTCCAAGGGTCATCAAAAGTCAGGATTGTGTGGGAATATGTTAAGCCACATGTAATTTGTTGTCTGCGAGTGCATTCTAATACACAATTCTTTTGTCATTTGGCAGTGAGTTAATTTCCTTATGAAACCATCCCATGTTTTAATAAACTTGATAAGAGGTTTTTGAAATCATTGTGAGAAACTGGCAGAAAATTCTGCTTATCAACATTTTCCCCTTGTCCCGGATTGTTTTCGAGCCTTTCAAGGACATACACAATCATTTTAGCCACTTTAACCTTGTCTGCTGCAAAATGTTTTCAATATGGATGAATTTAAATGTTTGTTGTTATGTAAAGACTCAACAGAACACAGAGAAAAACTATATCAGGAAGTTTTAAGAAACTTTTTTATTTGAAACTCTTGAACTTCTGAAACAATTTTTTGGGTGATCAGTTAGGAAAGAGCTTTGAAGCTGAAACAGTTATGGACAAAGAATAAATTATGATATAATCATGACAAGAACTCCGCTGCAAATTGACATTGACTCGGGGAGAACGTCAATGTATTTGAGTTATGCTCTGCGAAGAGGCAGTGAAATACATCCGCAAAGAGCTTGTACAGTTAGTGCAGATCTCTGAAAGGCTAGAAGAATCATGAGTAAAGCACTGTGGCCTTTTCTAATAATCCTTTCAAACACTTTTTCTCTTAGGATAGATAAATCACCGGATTATTCGTCTGTCAGTACAGCAACTGGCATCATTTTTGGATGTGTTTGAAAATAGTTTGTACAGTAACTGGCTGAATTTTACACTTCAAATTAGTCGTAAAAAATGATCAACTACATTTTGCTTTTCATTATAAGTGATCGACCAATCAGGTCTCAGCAAGGTATATGTTGAATTGTGTCTGTATAAGAATAGAATTGTTGGAAGGTCAAAATGTATTTTTGTATGTAGTATTTATTGCATTATTACAGTACTTATGTCCCTGCTATGGAACTCTTTTGAACATATTGAGGGAAGAAAAAACCCAAACAATTTCATGTACTATGTGATTGCACTTTTTCTCTCAATTTTCTTTAGCTCACCTGAGCACAAAGTGCTCTAGGTGAGCTTTTGTGACCATGCTGTGTCAGGTTCTGTTTTGCGCTGTCCATCATCAACTTTTACCTTGTTTGTCTTGATGGTATCTCCAATGAGTTCGATAATGGGTTACATCAGGTCAAAAACTAGGTCACTTGGTCAAATCTTAGAAAAACCTTGTGTATGCTCTAGAGGCCACATTTTTTGTTCAATATTTATGAAAAACCTGGTAGAACATTTGTCATAATATCTCAAAAGAGTTTGAAAATTGGTCAGGTTTGGTCAAAAGACTCGGGTGAGCAACTTTGGGGCTGTCATGGCCCTCTTGTTATGATAAAATTTTCTCACCTTCAAATGTTCTATTTTATGCCACTTGAAGTATATGTGGTTGGCAGTTGGCCAAAAACTGAAAAGTTAACTCCTTACCAAAGGACAAAATTTAAGGTGTGTCCAGATTGAAAGCATTTGCAAACAAATTGATTGTGGCTCAGAGGCAGATTTCAATCTTTGTAAGGGTAGAAAACATTGTAGAAAAAGAAGAAAATGCAGGTAACCAGCATTTCCTTCTTTTTATATAAATTTTTCATATGGTTTCTGCCTTAGGGTTGTTTTAAATCAGGATAATGTGGTTAAGGGTTAATTCTTTACCACACAATCCTGACTTTTAACGATCCTGAGAAGGAAGCCTTTTGAAAACATTGTGTGAAAGGAGAAAACGCTGGTAATCAGCATTTTCTCCTTTTCCCACAATGTTTTCTACCCTTCCCAAAGCAAATTTCAATTTTTCAGCTATATTTATATTGTCGTCTGCAAATGCTTTCAATTAACACCAGTCTATAAATTTGTCATTTTCTAAAGAGTTAAGTAGTATTTGAAACTTGAACCTCTTTGTATGTGTCAGCAAAATGTATATAGATCATGTGACATGCTCTGGCTAAAGGGAGTTTAATGTATTTCCATAATGCATTATACCTAACAAGTCCACATATGATTAAGAATCCACAAAGTCCATTTTATCACACAACCTGCTGAATAATGAGGTAGAATCGTCTTTGTACATGCAGAGTTGACAAACAGCAAGAAGCTGATACTTTTTGAAGATGCATTTAACTTTCTGCCACACAATCCCTGAGAAAGAGGCCTTTTGAAAACATTGTGGGAAAAGGAGAAAGTGTTGGTACCAGCATTTTCTCCTTTTCCTACAATAATTTTTACCCTTCACAATACAACTTTCAATTTTCAAGTCATATTTATTTTTGTCATCTGCAAATGCTTTGAATTTGTACAAGTCTAAAATTTTGTCGTCTGGTGCATGGATCTTATAAAAACATGAGCTAAGCTCTGTGAAAAGGGAACTTAATGTACATGTATTTGCAAAAAGTATAGACCCTGGTCTGCCTACATGGTCTGCATGAATCAACATGTTTCTGCATGTCAAAGAGTCATTTTACGTCTTGATTCAGTTGGTCGTTTGACAAATAGGATATTATGGATCTGTGACTACATTATATCTGTAAATATGTTATACCTTGCTGGGTAAAGTACATCAAGGAGATGTTTTGGGCATCCTTTTGCCAGAACATGGCTCAATTGTTTTTGGTCAATGACAGTAGTCTGACAGTAGTGTCTATGATGAGTATATCAAATGTATTTTTTTTGGTCAGTGACAGTAGTCTGACAGTAGTGTCTATGATGAGTATATCCATTAACAGTTTAAATATCAAATGTATCATTTTGGCCTTTTTTATTGGGTGAAAAAAGGAACCATCAAAACACAAAAAGATTTTTATCACAGAGGCTTGACAAAACAAGTGGACAATATAGATCCAAGATCACACTGGATGTTCTGTGCAGTCTGATTTTGATCTTTGCTGTCTAGAAGACACTTTGTTTTCGTCTGTGCCAATGGAAAGATGAGTTATGACAAAATTTAAGCAAACAAAATGTTGTACCTGTCCAAATTGAAAGCATTTGCGGACAAAAAATTAAATATAGCAGTAACGGTTTTTGTAGAAAGCATGCTGGATAAAGGGGAAAATGCTGATTATGACCCTTTTTCGCCTTTTCCTACTATGCTGTCTTAACTGTTGTCAAAAATTGGGATTCTGGGTTAGAAAAAAAATCAAGCTTTGACTATTTTGAAATACAAAATAGAGCCATAAATCCCACTTATTCTGTAAAACTGTATATTACATGTTGTTAAATTATTGAGTGAGTTATTGAATTTCTTTACAGCCAAGTTTGGAAAAAATAGATCCCCTCTTTGGATAATGGACAATAAGTCACAATACAGGTAGAAATAATGATCATGCACAAATTATAACATTGAATATGTCATAAATTGATCCATTACTTCATGATATTTTTTCAGTATTTTTGAAAAGTGGGGTCACTTTTTGAAAATTTTGTGGAATGAAAATATGTTTTATAACATGCCTTTTCTCCTTCTGCTGTTTCTTTTTTCTGTATATATTTAATGCACTGGACCATTATTATCATCCACAACTTCTTTGTCCATAGTGTTTTCTCCCGTATCAGTGATGAATTACATCATTTGAGCAACATTTGTGTTCTTGCCTATTGTTGCTAAGAATGATTTTGATTGGAAACATTTATTGTTTGGTAAAGAGTTTTAAAAAATTATTGCCTGAAAGAGTAGTGGACTGCACAAATCCAGAATCAGACTGCATGCTTTGTACAGTCTTATCTTGATCTGTACTGTTTCCATACCATTACACATTGCTCTTATGCTTTGTTTTACGATAAATGATCTAGTTATTTGCTTGTAACATAAATTGTCCATGCCATGAGGGGCTTTTTTTATTTTTTTCTTATAGAACGGCACACAAGGACAGTTAAAACTTTCCCTTAATTATCTTTATCATAAGAGGTGTGGTAGCCATTTCACACCCATTTGGGCTGTCCTTTCATCCAAGTATTGACCATGAAACTTTTATTTAATGAAACATTGGCATTACATCTCATAAGGTGATTGTGGTATATGTATTTAGGGAGACTATAGGGTCTAAAAGCTAATCAACCCCTATGTCTTAACCGTTTTTGAAAATTTTTTCATTGTAACTTAAAATGTTTCTGCCATTTTTCTCAGTTAATGAAGTATCAATCTGCAGATAAAGCAGATAAAAATAAGGCTTAACAGAATATGTTGCACCTAGACTTTGATAAACACTTTCTGATCAAAAGAAGACATAAATCTGCAACATTTTGTGATTGTTTATGAACTGACTGCTCGTTTATGAATTATTCAAAGGCAATTTAAAGGGCCTAGGATTTTTTTGTTTGGCTATTATAGAGATTTTATAGAAGTTTAGATTTTGAAATAAAAAAAAAAAAGGCTGACCAAAACATGAATCAAAAATGCTAGTTGAAAGTGACTTATCAACATATATCCTAGAAAGATTGGAAAATGTTGCGAGAAAAGAAGAAATTCCTGGTTACCCAGCATTTTCTTCTTTTCCCATAATATTTTCAAAATCCTTCTTCTTCAGGGTTGTTAAAACGCTTTAGTTGTAAAGAGTTTAGATAATATACTTGGATGGAGGACAGCAGATATGGGTGATGATAATGTTCAGATTACTGCATCTTGTGTAGTTTATACATGTTGTAGATTATATACCAATCTCACTCTAGTATAACTGAGCATATATAGGGTGTGGAAGGGTACATTAAAAATCCTGTAGCTTTAACTTGTGTCTTCTTTTTTTGCTTTCATGACCTTTTCACCTGCTAACCGATGTCAGTGTTAAGGTAGCGTGCTTCTTCTGGCCTTTGTAGGCTAAAAGTCTTTCTACCATTGTTTATGCAACCTGGACAAAATATTTGTCCTGCTGATATTCCAAATGAATTTAAAATATTGTTCACTCCAGGTCAGAGAGAACTGAAAGATAAATTGTTTGTTTGTTGTATGGTGTTTAACGCTGTTTAAGACTTTCTTTCATGATGTTCAATGTTTCAGCCAATGCACCTAATAATGCTTTCCTGGAGTTTCCTATACTGGTACCTTGCACACTATTCTTACCAAGCTACTTTCCAACCCCACATTACCATTGTCGAAGTAATGATCAGGGTTGAGAGAAGAATCAGTCTTCAAAGAGAGAATGGCTGAGCTGGAAATTTAGGCTGTGACCCCCTGATCTGAAGTCCTGTACACTACTGCAAATAAATTCATGAATACAGAAGCACTGCTGCACCCACAACATACGCTAGTATGAGTAGAACACAGAATACTTATTCTAACGTCTCATACAAGTTTGAAGGCGAATGGCCAT
Source organism: Tridacna crocea (assembly GCA_943736015.1). NCBI lineage: Eukaryota > Metazoa > Mollusca > Bivalvia > Cardiida > Cardiidae > Tridacna > Tridacna crocea. The sequence goes on along the minus strand of OX031056.1, from coordinate 3,493,220 downwards.
AAGTGAACAGCTCAATGCCCGGGAAAAGTAGGTCAACATCTGTTAGAGCAAGGCTGATAAGTTTTGGATACAGTTTCATTGAGATAATGACAACGGGATGAAGGAGACAAGAAGTCGACAAAAAATCAAACTTTCGAATTTTGACCTTAAAATGTGATCTTAAGTCAGCATCTTGTGTTAGATTCTGAACTTTGTTTCATTGAGTCGGTCATTAGACCCAACATTTAAACTCATTCCACTATTAAAAATAGGAACAGACACAAAACTCTCGACACAAAACTTAAGGCTCAAACTTGCAACCTAACAATGACACTAACTCTGCCTGTTTGAATTATGGGTTCTGAACATATCTTACTGAAGCGAAAGTGTTTACTAAAGTTTAATGAAAAGTTGATAGAGCCAGGACTGTGATAAAAATTATCAAAAATAGAGCAATCTAATAAAATGTTCATGTCAACACATGAGAGATTACCATAAAAATTTTAGCTCGGACTTATGTCATGGTCTGGTGTCCGTCGTACGTTTGTCCGTGCATGCATTAACTTTTATTTCAAATATCTTCTCTGAAACTACCCATCCAATTTTGATGAAACTTCACAGAAATGATCCTTGTCCTCTTTAGAATTTCTTTAAAGAATTTGACTCCTTCAAAAGCTCTGGTTGCCATAGCAACAAAACTGAACATTTTTGAAAATCTGAGAAAATCTGCTTGTCTGAAACCTAAGGCATGTATTTGGCATGTAACTTTATCTAGTGGACTTCTACTAAGTTTCATCAAATTACAGGCCTGGAGTCAAAATTGGCCCTCTCCCGATAATTCACAAGTTTTATACGGGCTTATATCGGGAGAATTTTAAAATTATTCTTCTAGCTAGCCATAGTACCTAGGGCTACCAGATTTTGCATGTATCTTCATTTAGAAGACGTCTACAAAGTTTCTTCAAAGTCTACAAAGTTTCTTCAAATTATAGCTCTAGCATCAAAATTGGCCCTCTCCCGAGGGGTCACAAGTTTTATATGGGCTTATATTGGGAGAACTTTGGAATTCCTCTTCTTCCTAGCCATAGGACCTAGGGCTACCAAATTTTGCATGTAGCTTTATTTAGTAGACCTCTACAAAGTGTCTTCAAATTATAGCCCTGGTGTCAGAGCTGACCCGTCCCGGGGGGGGGGGGTTGAAGTTGTGTGTGTCACAATTTTTACATGGGCTAACATCGGGAGAACTTTAAAATTCTTCTACCTAGATATCGGGCCAAGGGTTATCAAATTTTGTAGATTTATCTAGTGGACTTTTACTAAGGGTGTCCAAAATCATAGCACAGGGATAAATTTGTCCCTGACCCAAGGCCATCACAAGTTATACACGAGCTTATATAGGGGAAAACTGTAAAACTCTACTCGAAACATAGCCATAAGGCTTAGTACGACCAAATTTTGCATGTTGTAGCTTTATCTAATGGACCAGTACCAAGAGGACCCAAATTATAACCTTGAGGGTCAAGTTTGGTCCCACCCCGGGGTCACAAGTTTTACATGGGCTTTTATAGTGGAAACTTAATAAATTTTCTGGTGACCAACCGTATGACCTAGGGCTGACCTGTCTCATATTTTACAGGGTCTTTTATTGAACAAACTGTGAAAATCCTGTTTATTACCACACATTCCAGAATTGTTTCATTTGGTATGGGGCTGTATCATGTGGAACTCCACCAGGATTCATGTAATTGTAGCTTTGTGGCAAAAAAAAAAAGGTTTTCCCATGGGGTCATAACTCGTAGGATTTTATAGTAGAAAATTTTGTATGTCTTCTTGTTTAAAATTTAATTGGCCAAATATTGTAATGTTTGGCTTGTAGTGTTTTGATTAACTAGACAGTGGAGCGATAAGCCTACAGACCCATCATGGCCCTCTTGTTTTGAGTTGCATTGCCTGGTTTTGCAAAGAAAATAGCGCGGTAAATGTGATAAAATTATTGAATCGGAATCTGCTAACAATGTGCATATGTCCTCATAGTGCAGCTTCTTATAAAGTATTATTGGATTCCATGCGGTTATTACAGAGTAATAGTGTGGAAACTAACTCGGGGTCTAACAGTTTAATTGTACGAAAATTTACTAAACCATTACATGCTAACAAACTGATGGTGTCTGAAGTGTCTTGGAATTTAAAAGTGGTTGCTGAGAAATAATTAGGGAAAAAATTCAAAGGGCCATAACTGAAATAAATTATCAAACCAGACCATGCTGATAATTTGTCCATCCCAGCTTTATATGGCTGCTTTTCGTAAAGTTCTGTTGAATGGCAGAAATGAAATGAGGGACTCAAAACTCAAAGGGCTATTTCTGTGACAAAAGCCGAGGCCCGGTTTGTTCCCCAGCTCGGCGAATTTCTTTCCAAGAATTGATGATAGTCTTTGTGACAGGATTCATTCCTCTACTACTGCTAAACATTGTCTTGACGATAATGATATGGGAAAGAAGCCAGGGGCTTAGAAAGAAAGTGTGGAGTACTGGTAAAAGAGACTCCAGGAAAGCATGGATAGGTGCACTGGCCGCCACAATATATATAAAATAATGTTGAAAACGGTGTTAAACACCATACAATCAATTCTGTGACAAAAACATTCAAACAGAACATGCTGTCTAAAGCTACATGCCAAATTTGGTAGCTCTAGGCCTGATGTATTGTAATTTAGTAGACCTCTTTGAAGTTTCTTCAAATCGTAGCCATGGGGTCAAAATTGGCCCAGCCCCGGAGGTCACAGTTTTACATGGGCTTATACAGAAAACACTTTACCAATGTTCCTAGCCATAAGGCCTGGGACTAACAAATTTTGTGTGTGGCTTTATCTAGTTGACCTGTACCAAGAGTGCCCAACTTATTTGCCCTGGGTTCAAATTTGTCCCCGCTCAGGGGATCAGAAGTTACATGGGCATATATAGAGAAAACTCTAGAAATCTCCCAGTACCTAGCCGTTAAACCTAGGGCTACCAAACCTTGCATGTGGTTTTATCTAGTGGGCCTCTACCAAGAGTACTCAAATTAAGCCAGGGGGTCAAATTGGCCCGCCGGGGGGGTCAAGTTTTACATGGGCTTGCATCGAGAACATTTTAGAAATCTCCAAGTACTTAGCCATAAAGCCTAGGGCTACCAAATTTTGCACGTGGCTCTATCTTGTAGACCTCTATTATTGAATACCCAATTTATAACATTGGATCCAATTTAATCTCACCCAGGGGATCATAAGTTTTGTGTGGGCTTACACAGTGAAAACTTTTGAAATCTTCTTATTATTTACCATAAGACTTATAGCTACTAATTTTAACCCTGCCTCAAGGGTCTCATGTTTGAAACTAATTTGCCTGGTATTGTAATGTTTGTGGTGTATATAGGGTTTTTACTTATTAGCCAGTGGAGCGATAAAGGGCCATCATGGCCCTCTTGATTTTAGTTGTATAAGTCATCACTAAGCATTTTATGAAAAAGTGTTTGCAAGAAATATGATTTTTTATGACACCATTATGGTATCATATAATCTAGACATAAACTCCCTGGAATTTGATGATCAGTTAATAGGATAGGTGTAAAAGACAGAACAAACCATGTCAAAAGAATTTCAGCAGTGTACCAAAACTAAAATAACGTCATTTTCCATCTTCATGTTACATGTAACACATTGATTATTGATGTGACAAATAATTCAGAAAAAATGATCATATATAAAACTTTTGATGCAGTTAAATGGTGGCAAGGCACCAAGTTCAGATAGAGTATTTAATCTTGTACATCAAAAGTAATCTGGAACAGAAATAAAAGTACAAATTGCAATTACTATTCATCATTTTACAACTTACTAAGCTAACATGGCACGTATTGCTCACCACAAGCCCACTCTTGTGATTTAAGTCTGCTTGTATGGTGTTTTAATGTCATCCGCAACATTATTTCAATTAAATCGCAGCAACCAGTGCATCTTTCAACGCTATCCTAGAATTCTTGTCACAAGTATTTTGCAACTTTTCCTTTCCATGACCTTTTGATGCTTTCCCAACTTTCAATGAAACAGTGAGTCTAGGACAATTCCCCCCAGGCAAATGCCCAGCGGACAACTCCCCCCCGGACAACTCCCCCCTGGACAATTGCCCCCCAAGACAATAGTCCCCGAGACAATTACCCCCTGGACCATTACCCCCTGGACAACTGCCCCCCGGATATTTACCCTCTGGACAACTACCCCCCGGATGATTGCCCCCCCAGACAATTACCCCCCAGGAAATTGCCCTCCTAGGACAATTGCCCCCCCAGGACAATTGCCCCCCAGACAATTACCCCCTTAAAAACACCAGGATGTTCATACCATCATATGCATATAAGGAAATTTCATAGTGGAACTCGTCAAATTTGTGAGCACTTTTCCGAGGGTATATAATTTTTTTTCCCAAACGGTTCTTCCTCCTCACATTCTGAATCAGAGGATTTTGCCAACCGACGTATTTGTCATCAAAATATTCGTAGAGAATTACACATTTAAATGCTCCTGATCTTGATTCCCTTCCTAATCCCAGCCTTACCCTAAAACCATCCACGCTGCATGCAACATGACAGAAATGAACAGTCATTGCGGAGCTTCTTTAATGATGGCATCTCACTGTCCAGAATATGACTCCCAGTGAACCCATGAATATTAAATTTGTCAAATTCAACTCTAACCGTGGATCCCTGAAATTGACACAATCTGATTTCAAGAAGGCGGTTCTGGTGGCCATATTGTTGTAAATCGCAGCATTTCGACAGGAACTTTACTCTAGCCACACCCAACATACATAGTAAAAATCAATATGAAAAACGTTTTCACTGAAATTGACGGAATATGATTTCAAGATGGCGGATCTGGCAGCGATACTGTTAATCAGAACGAAAGGAAACTTCCTCTATAAATCTCCCCCAAAATACAAAAAAAATCAATAAGATCAGACAAATGGTTCTCCATGAAATTGACGGAATCTGATTTCAAGCTTGCGGCTCTGCAGCCATATTTTCGAAAGGAAACTTCCTCTAGTCACCCCAAACACTCACACAAAAAATCAATTAAGTTCGAACATTCGGTTCTCAATGAAATTGATGGAATCTGATTTCAAGACTGCCGATCTGGTGGCCATATTGTTAATTGGGATGCGGCTATTTTCGATAGGAACCTTCCTTTAGACACTCTCAAAATACACACAAAAAACCAAATTGATTGGACCAGCTTCTTCTTTATAAATGATTGGAAATGGAAAATTTATGGCATGACACTGACGGCGGACGGACGTTGGACGACATAATGCCCCGCTTCTTTTGCAGCGGTGGGATAAAAATCAGTTATTACGGCCAACAGAGCTCATTTACATATGTTAAGTTTGTCTATCATCCTTTGTAACAAAATAATGTGCGGTTTTGATAATTTGGCAGGCCTACTACATGATTAGCCGACGCCATCTTTCAACAACTTGAGGAACTGCTACTCGACGTGCGTACTTCAAATTTGATCAAATGAAAAATCTAGTAATCTAATCTAGTTCCAGTTGACCTCGGCCTTAGAAGTGAACTCAGGGTCTGACGCTGAAAACCGACAATGACCTCGTCCCAAAGCAAAAGCAGAAGAAATTGCGAGTTAGATGGGGGGAATTGTCCGGGGGGAATTGGCAGGGGGCAGTTGTCTGGGGGGGGGGAGTTGTCTGGGGGGGAATTTTCTGGGGGGAATTGTCTGGGGGGAATTGTCCAGGGGGGCTATTGTCTGGGGGGCAATTTGCCTTTGGGGGTAATTGTCCAGGGGGTAATTGTCTCGGGGGGTTATTGCCTTGGGGGGCAATTGTCCCGGGGGGAATTGGCAGGGGGGAGTTGTCCAGGGGGCAGTTGTCTGGGGGGGAATTGTCCTGATACGGAAACAGTGATCAGGTGTAAGAGGAAAATGACACCTGTCCCAAACTACCATGGACATGTTGGTTTTGAGCACTTAGCATTTTACGAAACAATGCCAAACCTGTATTAAAACCATCCCTCCAATTAAAACTTTTAAAAGCATTATTGGGAACAGAAAAAATGCTTGTAACCAGTTCTTTCTTCCTTTCCCACAATGTTTTCTATCCTCTTAAGGTCAAAGCGTGCCATTTAAACCACATTTGATTTTTGGTCTGCAATTGGAAGTAGACAAATCTAAAATTCTGAAATTGGTAAAGGGCAAAGTCCTTGTGCTGACTTTGAACGGTAGTTTAACTCTTTACCACTTAACAAAACTGTAGACATATTCATATTGAAATACACATATTTCTATGTTTTATCATTTGTTGGGGACAAATCAGATATCTCAAATGATAAGATTTATCCTTTTATAAGTTGAAAATATTGTGGGAAATGGAGGTATACTAGTTTCAAGCAGTTTCTTAGTTTCCCACAAGTGTTTGAAAAGGCTTTTTTTCATGGGATCTTGTTAAATCTTCCTTGGTTTTACTCTTTACCAAACAATCCCTGGTTTTTACGGCCCTGAGATAGAAACCTTTTGAAAACATTTTGGAAAAAGGAGAAAATGCTGGTAACCAGCATTTTCTCCTTTTTCCAAAATGTTTTCTACCCTACTGGAAACGAATTTTAATTTTTGAGTTACGTTTATTTTGTTGTCTACAGGTGCTTTCAGTTCGGACCAGTCTAGAATTTTGTCGCTTGGAAATGAGTTAAACATTTGCTTCACTGAAATGATACCTGCCAAAATCTACTAATCTCTAAAATCTGCTAATATCTTCAAGCATTGTGTACAACGTTCAACCCTTTACCAAGCTATTCATTGTTTAACAACTGTCACCTTACCCTTATCCTGCCACATTTAAATTCTTCAGGATAAAAAAAAAATGTTGCCAATGAATGGGGTTTATCTGACCGATAAAACAGAGAAGAGTGTAGAGCAGGACAGACTGCAGGTACACATGGGCTGATCTTGTTTTGCATGTCTCTGCAAAATACATCTATGATCAGGAATGGTAGATTTAGAGTGAAAAAGACTGAAAAAGAAATAGAACAAATGACATTACAAGTTACAAGCATTTTATCCTGTTCAAACATTTCCAGTTGACTTGAGCCAATTTTATTCATTGACTGCAAAATTAATGCTTTCAATATGGAGGCGCCTAAACTTTTGTTATAGGCAGAGATAACCCTTTAACACATGGCAAAATCTTGCACTTGCCCAGAAAGAGAGAATTTGGTTTTACTGGCAACAAAATCTGTATGGCTTAAAAGGTCGAATTTATGTCTAAAGGGGTGGAAATCATTGTGGGAATAGAAGAAACTGCTGATAACTGGTCAGCATGTTCTCCTTGCACAGTGTTTCAAAAGGCCTCTTTCTATGAGTCAGTAAAACTTGGGCATTTCAGTAAAATTTCAAATCTTGTCTTTGGCTCATTTGGCTCAGCTAAAATAAAAACAATAGGGTCATTAAGCACTTACCTAATTCAACTAGGATGGATGAAGCTAAAGATTTGTCTTTGAAAGACTAAATAATATTTAGGGAAAAGAAATATTGGTGACCAGCATTTTCTACTTTTTCCACATTTTTTTTTAAAAACTATCTTCCCTGAGATCAATTAAACTCAGGCTACGGCTTAAGCAAAATTTGGTAGTTCTGTAGGGTCCCGCTTGGCTCAGTGGTAAAGTGTAAGACTTGTTAATTGGTGATCCTGGGTTTGAGCCTAATTTGAGGCACTTTGCTCGATGTGGGAGTACAAGACATGTCACAGCCCTAGCTTAGCACTGATGAAAACCAAGACTTACATAAATGCTCAACCTGTAGCCATGATATGACTGAAATGATTCTGAAAGCAACATAAAACACTTAAGACTGTGAAAGGGAACTTTCCTTTTTCCCCTCTTTCCCAACAGATATTGTATTGGATAACAATGTTTTGAAGGTAAAACTGAACAAGAGGGAGTTACAAAGCGTATTTTTTCTATAAAATTATAATACAAGAATTTACATAAATGAACTTTTAGTTTTGAAGTTGTTTTTGCCTTTGTTGTTGGTATTTCTGTATGAATTTAATGCTATTGACATTCACATTTGTTAGTTATGTCAGGGCAAAATCAGATGTCTGGGTAAGTAGGGGTGATTGTATTCTGTCCAGTATATATGTGATATATCTTTGCTTTAAACCTTTCGAGGTGCAATTTGAAACATGTTCAGATTGGTCCAAGGTCAAGGTCACACTTGAAGATGGTGGGTTTGACATGCTGCCCTCGGCCAATCTTCTATTTCTTCTAACCTTTTTCTAAACAATTCCTGAGAAAGAAAGCTATTGAAAACGTTATGGGCGAAGGAGAAAATGTTGATGACTATCTTTTACTCCTTTTCCCACAGTTTTTCTCCACCTTAGTGGACGAATGAGGGGTGAAGGAAGTTTTAAGTGATTGCTCTTGTTTTGTTTTCGGCTGCATGTGATAAAAACGGGATGAGTATGATAAAGACTGATTATCGCTTTACCATACAACAAAACATTGGACTTGTACACATTAAAGGCACTTGTAGATGAAAAATTAGATATTTGTCAAGTTATTATACTTGTCTAAGAAAGAGTTGAAAACCTTGTGGAGAAGGAGAACATGCTGGTTACTACCATTTTCTCACAAGCTTTTCACCAGCCATATTCTACAGGTTCATTTAACACTTAACTACACAACAAAATTTTGGACCTGTCCAAACTTAAAGCCAACCAAAATTAAATGTGGATTGAATTGTGGATGTTGTCTTTGATAAGGTAGAAAACATTGTGGGACATGGAGAAAATGCTGGTTACCAGCATTTTTTCCTTGTCCTACATTGTATGCAAAAGTCTTCTTTCTCAAGGTTGTTTAAATCAGCATTGTGTGGTAAAGGCTCATTTCGAAGATTGTCAATTTATTGAGTTGAGTTGCAAGGAGAATGTTTTAGTAGCCATGACTTTAGATCTATAATCACAATTGCATATATTATTTAGGTATTCTTATTTGATAATATGATTCTTCTGCAATATTTTTGTACTCCTGTGTAATGGTTTCTCACCTGTCGTCTTTATGAGTGTTGGAAATTGTTTCAGAACATTATGGTAGAAGAAATAAACGTTCTCTGTTGTAGCTCTGATATCGAATCCTAAAACGAAATGTGCAGTGTACTGCCTTGAAAACGAGCTTGTAAAATATAGGTAATCAACATTTACAAGGTTGGATAAGAGAAAACAAGATCAATTCAGAGTGGGAAGAAATCTCTTTTTCCTGCAATGTTTTGTAAAATTTTGTAAAAGTGGTATACTGCAGAACTCAAAAAGTTGCAGTTATGAGGTATTGTGGACCCATCAGCACACAATCGGAGTTTTAATGACCCTTGGAAATAAGACTTTTGAAAACATTATAGGAAAAGGAGAAAATGCTGGTAACCAGCATTTTCTCTTTTTCCCACAATGTTTTCTAACCTATTAGAAAGAAATCCAATCATTTGACCTACATTTCATTTGTCGTCTGCAAAAGCTATGAATTTGGGCCAAATTTAAATGTTGTTTGGTAAACCCTTATATTTCTAACTGTAACAAAGAATGTTAAGTTTGTAGAATGTTCTTTCTGTTTTGCATTCTAAAGTCTTTGCCAAACAACAAAATTTTGGACTAGATGAAACTGAAAGCATTTGCAGGCGACAAAATAAGTATGGATCAATTGATTATTTATGTCTTTGATCAGGTAGAAAACAGTGTAGTAAAAGGAGAAAATGCTGGTTACCAGCATTTTTTCCTTTTCCCATAATGTTCCCAAAAGTGTTACCAGGGTTGTTAAATACCAGATGGGTTGATAAAGGGTAAACCATAACGAAATTTATCATGTTTGTGAAATATCACATTTTCTTTTGTGTATGGTGTACATGTCGCCTGACGACAAAATTTTAGACTAATCGAGACTAAAGAAATTTGCAGACTGCAAATTAAATTTGGCGCAAAAAATGAGATCTGCATCTGAAAGGGTAGAAAATATCATGGGGAAAGGAGGAAATCCTGGTCATCAACATTTTCTCTTTTACTCACTTTATGGGTTCAAAAGCCTTCCCTCTTAAGGTCATTACATATTTGGAGAGTGTCGTAAGGATTAAAACCTTTCCCAAACAATCCCTAGTTTTCAAGACCCTAAGAAGGAAGCCTTCTGAAAACATTGTGGGAAAAGGAGAAAATGCTGGTAACCAGCATTTTCTCCTTTACCTACAGTTAACATCATTTTCTCCCTTTCCTACAATGCTTTCTTTCCTTCCCAACACACATCTCATTTTTTGAGTCAATTCATTTTGTTGTCTGCAAATGCTTCCAATTAGGACTAGTCTAAAATAATGTTGTTTGATGAAGTGTTAAGTCCTACCAGACAACAGAAGTTAGAGTTGTCTATTTTGAAAGCATTTTGCAGACAGCATGTTGACCCTTTTCCAAACGATCCTGAATTTTAACAAACATAAGAAAAGAGACTTTTAAAAGAAATTGTACAGAAAGAAGAATAAGCTGATTATCAACATTTTCTCCTGTGTCTACAGCATTTTCTACACTTCCAGACACAAATTTTGAATTGAAGGAACATCTGTTTTGTAATATACAAATGTTTCAATCCTTCGTTTAAAATAAGTAGTATTTTTTTTCCACAAAAATTTCTACTCTATCCGAGACAAATCCTACCAGTTAACTCTTTATGAAGCCACAAAATGTTGGACAAGTCCAGATTGAAAACACTTGCAGACGACAAAATGAATGTGACTCAAAAATTGAATTTTGATGTTAGAAGGGTAGAAAACATTGTGGGAAAAGGAGAAAAATGCTTGAATGTTTTCAAATGGCTTCTTTCCCAGGGTCGTCAAAAGTCAGGATGGTTTGGGAATGGGTTAAGCCACATGTAATTTGATGTCTGCTAGTGTATTCTATTATAGAATTCTTTTGTCATTTGGCAGTGAGTTAATTTCTTATGAAACCATCCCATGATTTAAGAAACTTGATAGGAGGTTTTAGAAATCATCATGAGTAAATGGGAGAAAATACTGGGTATCTACATTTTCCCCTTGTCCCACATTGTTTTCTAGCCTTTCAAAGACAAATACAATCATTTTAGCCACTTTAACCTTGTCTGCTGCAAAATGTTTTCAATATGGATGAATCTAAATGTTTGTTTTTTAGTAGAGACTCAACAGAACACAGAGAAAAACTATAGCAGGAAGTTTTAAGATAACTTTTTTATTTGAAACTCTTGAACTTCTGAAACAATGTTGTGGTGGATCAGTTAGAAAAAAGCTTTGTAGCTGAAACAGTTATGGACAATGAATGAATTATGATATAATCATGACTATAACTCCGCTGAATTGATATTGACTCGGGAAGAAGGTCGTTGTATTTGAGTTATGCTCTGCAAAGAGGCAGTGAAATACATCCGCAAAGAGCTTGTACAGTCAGTGCAGATCTCTGAAAGGCTAGAACAATCACGAGTAAAGCACTGTCTCCTTTTCTAATAATCCTTTCAAACACTTTTTTCACTTAGGATGGATAAAACACCAGATTGTTCGTCTGTCAGTACAGCAACTGGCATCATTTTTGGATGTGTTTGAAAATAGTTTGTTCAGTAACTGGTTGAATTTTACACTTCAAATTAGTTATAAAAATTGATCAACTGTATTTGGTTTTTCATTATAAGTGATTTACCAATCGGTTTACAGCAAGATATATGTTTAATTATGTCTGTATAAGAATAGAGTTGTTGGAAGGTCAAAATATATTTTTGTATGTAGTATTAATTGCCTTATTACAATACTTATGTCCCTACTATGGAACTCTATTGAACATATTGAGGGAAGAAAAAACCCAAACATTTTCATGTACTAAGTGATTGCACTTTTTCTCTCACTTTTTTGCTCACCTTAGCACAAAGTGGTGAGCTTTTGTGACATGCTGTGTGAGGTTCTGTTTTGCGTTGTCCATCAACAACTTTTACCTTGTGTATGCTCTAGAGGCCATATTTTTGGTATGATACTTGTGAAACTAGGTCGGAATGTTTGTCTTGATGATATCTCGGACGAGTTTGATAATGGGTTACATTAGGTCAAAAACTTGGTCACTTGGTCAAATCTTAGAAAAACCTTGTATATGCTTTAGAAGTCTCATTTTAGTTAAATATTTACGAAAAACCTGGTAGAATGTTTGTCATAGTATCTCAAAAGTGTTTGAAAATGGGTCATGTTTGGTCAAAAGACTCAGGTGAGCGACTTTAGGGCTATCATGGCCCTCTTGTTATGATAAAATTTTCTCATCTTCAAATGTTCTATTTTATGCCACTTGAAGTATACGTGGTTGGTAGTTGGCCAAAAACTAAAAACTTAACCAAATGACAAGATTTAGGGCATGTCCAGATTGAAAGCATTTGCAAACAAATTGAGTGGCCCAGATGCTGATTTCAATCTTTGTTAGGGTAGAAAACATTGTATAAAAAGAAAGAAATGCTGGTAACCAGCATTTCCTTCTTTTTCCACAAATTTTTCATATGGTTTCTGCCTTAGGGTTGTTTAAAATCAGGATAATGTGGTAAAGGGTTAATTCTTTACCACACGATCCTGACTTTTAACGACCCTGATAAAAAAGCCTTTTGAAAACATTGTGTGAAAGGAGAAAATGCTGGTAATCAGCATTTTCTCCTTTTCCCACAATGTTTTCTACCCTTCCCAAACCAAATTTCAATTTTTCAATCATACTCATATTGTCATCTGCAAATGCTTTCAATTTAGACCAGTCTATAAATTTGTCATTTGCTAAGGAGTTAAGTAGTATTTGAAATTTGAACCTCTTTGTATGTGTCAGCAAAATGTATATATATTATGTGACATGCTCTGGCTAAAGGGAGTTTAATGTATTTCCATAACGCATTATACCTAATAAGTCCTCATATGATTAAGGATTCACAAAATCCCTTTTATCACACAACCTGCTGAGTAATGAGGTAGAATCATCTTATGACATGCAGAGTTGACAAATGGCTAGAAGCTGATACTTTTTGAAGATGCATTTAACCTTTTGCCACACAATCCCGACTTTTAACGACACTGAGAAAGAGGCCTTTTGAAAACATTGTGGGAAAAGGAGAAAATGCTGGTACCAGCATTTTCTCCTTTTCCAACAATATTTTGTACCTTTCCCAATACAACTTTCAATTCTCAAGTCACAATTATTTTTGTCCTCTGCAAATGCTTTAAATTTGGACAGGTCTAAAATTTTGTTGTCTGGTAAAGAGTTAACTTCCTTTCCGTAGTACATGGATCTTATAAAAACATGAGCTAAGCTCTGTGAAAAGGGGACCATATGTATGTGCAAAGAGTATAGACTCATGTCAGTCTGCATGGTCTGCATGGACGGACATGGCCCGAGACTTCTCGCTATCTTCAAAGTTTCTGCATGTCAAAGGATCAGTCTACGTCTTGATTCAGTTGGTTGTTTGACAAATAGGATGTTATGGATCTATGACTACATTATATCTGTAATTATATTATATCTTGCTTGGTAAAGGACATCAAGGAGATGTTTTAATCATCCTTTTACCAGAATATGGCTCAATTGTTTATGGGTCAATGACAGTAGTCTCACAGTAGTGTCTATGATGAGTATATCCATTAACAGTTTAAATATCAAATGTACCATTTTGGCCTTTTTTATTGGGTGAAAAACGGAACCATCGAAACATATTTTTTTATCATGGAGGCTTGACAAAACAAGTGGACAATACAGATCCAAGATCACACTGGATGTTCTGTGCAGTCTGATTTTGATCTTTGCTGTCCAGAAGACACTTTGTTTTCGTCTGTGCCACTGGGAAGGGGAGCTATGACAAAATTTAAGCAAACAAAATGTTGTACCTGTCTAAATTGAAAGCATTTGCGGACAAAAAATTAAATATACCAGTAACGGTTTTTGTAGAAAACATGGTGGATAAAGGGGAAAATGCTGATTATGACCCTTTTTCGCATTTTCCTACTATGCTGTCTTAACTGTTGTCAAAAATTGGGATTCTGGGGTAGAAAAAAAAATCAAGCTCTGGCTATTTTGAAATACAAAATAGAGCCATAAATCCCACTTATTCTGTAAAACTGTATATTACATGTTGTTAAATTATTGAGTGAGTTATTGAATTTCTTTACAGCCAAGTTTGGAAAAAATAGATCCCCTCTTTGGATAATGGACAATAAGTCACAATACAGGTAGAAATAATGATCATGCACAAATTATAACATTGAAAGTGTCATAAATTGACCCATTATATCATGATATTTTTCCAGTATTTTTGAAAAGTGGGGTCACTTTTTGAACAATTTGTGGAATGAAAAAATGTTTTATGACATGCCTTTTCTCCTTCTGCTGTTTCTTTTTTCTGTATATATTTAATGCACTGGACCATTATTATCATCCACAACTTCTTTGTCCAAAGTGTTTTCTCCCGTATCAGTGATGAATTACATCGTTTGAGCAACATTTGTGTTCTTGCCTATGGTTGCTAAGAATGATTTTGATTGGAAACATTTTAAATTTATTGTTTCGTAAAGAGTTTTAAAAGAATATTGCCTGAAAGAGTAGTGGACTGCACAAATCCAGAATCAGACTGCATGCTTTGTACAGTCTTATCTTGATCTGTACTGTTTCCATACCATTACACATTGCTCTTATGCTCTGTTTTTCGATAAATGATCCAATTACTTGCTTGTAACATAAATTGTCCATGCCATGAGGGGCTTTTTTATTTTTTTCTTATAGAACGGCACACAAGGACAGTTAAAACTTTCCCTTAATTATCTTTATCATAAGAGGTGTGGTAGCCATTTCACACCCATTTGGGCTGTCCTTTCATCCAAGTATTGACCATGAAACTTTTATTTAATGAAACCTTGGCATTGCATCTCATAAAGTGATTGTGGTATATGTATTTAGGGAGACTATAGGGTCTAAAAGCTAATCAACCCCTATGTCTTATCCGTTTTTGAAAATTTTTTCATTTTAATTTAAAATGTTTCTGCCATTTTTCTCAGTTAATGAAGTATCAATCTGCAGATACAGCAGATAAAAATAAGGCTTAACAGAATATGTTGCACCTAGGATTTGATAAACACTTTCTAATCAAAAGAAGATATGAATTTGCAACAATTTGTGATTGTTTATGAACTGACTGCTCGTTTATGAATTATTCAAAGGCCATATAAAGACTAGGATTTTTTTGTTTGGCTGTTACAGAGATTTTATTGAAGTTTAGATTTTGAAATAAAAAAAAAAAAAAGAAAAAAGAGGCTGACCAAAACATGAATCAAAAATGCTAGCTGAAAGTGACTTATCAACATATATCCTAGAAAGATTGGAAAATGTTGCGAGAAAAGAAGAAATTCCTGGTTACCCAGCATTTTCTTCTTTTCCCATAATATTTTCAAAATCCTTCTTCTTCAGGGTTGTTAAAACGCTTTAGTTGTAAAGTGTTTAGATAATATACTTGGATGGAGGACAGCAGATATGGGTAATGACAATGTTCAGATTACTGCATCTTGTGTAGTTTATACATGTTGTAGATTATATACCAATCTCACTCTAGTATAACTGAGCATATATAGGGTGTGGAAGGGTACATTAAAAATCCTGTAGCTTTAACTTGTGTCTTCTTTTTTTGCTTTCATGACCTTTTCACCCGCTAACCGATGTCAGTGTTAAGGTAGCGTGCTTCTTCTGGCCTTTGTAGGCTAAAAGTCTTTCTACCATTGTTTATGCAACCTGGACAAAATATTTGTCCTGCTGATATTCCAAATGAATTTAAAATATTGTTCACTCCAGGTCAGAGAGAACTGAAAGATAAATTGTTTGTTTGTTGTATGGTGTTTAACGCTGTTTTAGACTTTCTTTCATGATGGTCAATGTTTCAGCCAATGCACCTAATTAATGCTTTCCTGGAGTTTCCTATACTAGTACTTTTCAGACTATTCTTCCCAAGCTACTTTCCAGCCTCACATAACCATTGTCGAAATAATGATCAGGGTTGAGAGAAGAATCAGTCCTCAAAGAGAAAATGGCTGAGCTGGGAATTTAGACTGTGACCCCACGATCTGAAGTCCTGTACACTACTGCTAATAAATTCATGAATACAGAAGCACTGCTGCACCGACAACATACGCTAGTATGAGTAGAACACAGAATACTTGTTCTAACGTCTCATATAAGTTTCAAGGTGAATGGCCATAAGTGAACATGCAGATCACTGATACAAATCTATTCTGTAACCGTATCAGCTCAATGCACGGGAAAAGTAGGTCAACATCTGTTAGAGCAAGGCTGATAAGTTTTGGATACAGTTTCATTAAGATAATGACAACGGGATGAAGGAGACAAGAAGTCGACAAAAAATCAAACTTTCAAATTTATAACCTTAAAGTAGGACCCGAAGCCAGCATCATGTGTTCGATTCTGCACTTTGCTTCACTGAGTCGGTCATTAGACCCAACATTTATTAAACTCATTACACTATTAAAAAGAGGAACAGACACAAACCTCTTGATACAAAACTTAAGGCTCAAACTTGCAACCTAACAATGACATTAACTCTGCATGTTTGAAATATAGGTTCTGTACATCATCTCACATCTTCGCGAGCCAAGGTTACGATCACTACATGGATCTTATCTTGGCTGATTGAGCCCGATTTCGAGATTCCTGTGATGCACCCTCTGTTGGATGCTGGTTATTACTCCCCTTTACATCATTTTTCTAAAAGCAAATGAAATATCGTTTTACAAACCGCTTAGCAATACACATGAAGCGATAAGCAGACATCCACGTGGGTTTCCATGTTTTACCTATTATTCGAAAGGTAGAGACTATGTTTTATTTTTATCAAAGATGAAATGCTACGAGCGATTTCATTCGTTGCAGCTAGAGGTGGCTGCATCCAATGAAAAGGCGTATCGGGGGGTTGTAAAAATCAAGCTCAATCCGCAAAGGTAAGATCCAAGTAGTGATGGTAAACTTGGCTGGCGAAGATGATCATCTCACTGAAGCGAAAGAGTTTACTAAAGTTTTATGAAAGGTTGATAGAGCCAGGACTGTGATAAATTTGATCAAAAATAGAGCAATCTAACAAAACGTTCATGTTGTCAGTATATGAGAAATTACCATAAAAATTTTAGCTCGGACTTACGGTCATGGTCTGGTGTCGGTCGTGCGTCCGTCCGTCTGTGGGTCAGTTTGTCCGTGCGTGCATTAGCTTTTATTTCAAACATCTTCTTCTCTGAAACTACCCATCCAATTTTGATCAAACTTCAGAGAAATGATCCTGCCATGGTCCTCTTCAGAATTTCTTCAGAGAATTTGACTCTTTCAAAAACTCTGGATTATGGTAACAAAACTGAAAATTTTTGAAAATCTTTGTCTGAAACCTAGAGCTACCATGTTTGGCATGTAGCTTTATCTAGTGGACTTTTACCAAGTTTCATCAAATTATAGCCCAGGAGTCAAAATTGGCCCTCTCCCGGGGATTCACAAGTTTTATATGGGCTTATATCGGGAGAACTTTAAAATTCTTCGTCTACGTTGCCATAGGGCCAAGGGCTACCAAATTTTGCATGTAGCTTTATTTAATAGACCTCTACAAAGTTTCTTCAAATTATAGCCCTGGTGTCAAAATTGACCCGTCGCTAGGTGGAGTGGGGGGGGGGTCACAATTTTTACATGGGCCGATATAGGGAGAACTTTAAAATTCTTCTTCTACCTAGATATTGGGCCTAGGACTACCAAATTTTGCATGTAGCTTTATCTGGCAGACCTTTACCAAAGGTGCCCAAAATTATAGCCCAGGGGTTAAATTTGCACCTGACCCAAGGGGACCACAAGTTATACATAGGCTTATACAGGGGAAATTTTAAATCTCTACTTGCACGTAGCCATAAGGCTTAGGGCGACCAAATTTTGCATGTTGTAGCTTTATCTATTTTAGAGGACCCATATTATAACCTTGAGGGTTCAGTTTGGTCCCACCCCAGGGTCACAAGTTTTACATGGGCTTTTATAGTGAAAACATAATAAATTTTCTTGTGGCTAACCGTAGGACCTAGGGCTGACCTGTCTTATGTTTTACAGGGCCTTTTATTGAGCAAACTTTGAAAATCTTTCTGTTTATAACCACACATTGCAGATCTGTTTCATTTGGTATGGGGCTGTATCTTGTGGACTTCCACCATGATTCAATAATTGTAGCTTTGTGGCAAAAAAAACCCCGGCTTTCCCCTGGAGTCATAACTTATTTGACATTAGAGCGATAGGCCTACAGAGCCATCATGACCCTCTTGTTTAGAATTGCATTGCCTGGTTGCAAAGAAAATAGCGCGGTAACTGTAATAAAATTATTGAATCTGAACCTGCTAACAATGTGCATATGTCCTCATATTGCAGCTTCTTATGAAGTATTATTGGATTCCATGCTGTTATTACAGAGTAATAGTGTGGAAACTAACTTGGGGGCTAAAAGTTGAATTGGATATAGCTGTAAGAAAAGTTACTACACCATAACATGCTAACAAACTGATGATGTCTGAAGTTTCTTGGAATTTAAAAGTGTTTGCTGAGAAATAATTAGGGAAAAAATTCAACGGGTCATAACTGAAATAAATTATCAAACCATACCATGCTGATAATTTGTCCATCCTGGCTTTGTATGGCTGCTTTTCATAAAGTTTTGTTGAATGGCAGAAATGAAACGAGGGACTCAAAATTCAATGGGTCATTTCTGTGACAAAAGCCGAGGTCCGGTAGCTCAGTCAGTCGCATGCAGGACTTGAGAACGGAATCGTGGGTTTGATCCCCGGCTCGGCTAATTTCTTTCCAAGGATTGATGATAGTCTTTGTGACAGGATTTATTCCTCTCCTACAGCTTGATGTCTTGATGATGATTATATGGGAAAGCAGTCAGGGGCTTGGAAAAAAAGTATGGAGTACTGGTAAAAGAGACTCCAGGAAAGCATGGATAGGTGCACTGGCCGCCACAATATAACTAAAAAAATGTTGAAATGGTGTTAAATACCATACAATCAATTCTGTGACAAAAACATTCAAAAAGAACATGCTGTCTAAAGCTACATGCCAAATTTGGTAGCTCTAAGCCTGATGTACGGTAATCTAGTAGACCTCTTTGAAGTTTCTACAAATTATAGCCCTGGCGTCAAAATTGGCCCAGTCCCGGAGGTCACAGATTTAAATGGGCTTATACAGAAAAAAACTTTACCAATCTTCCTGTTCCTAGCCATAAGACCTAGGACTACCAAATTTTGTGCGTGGCTTTATCCTAGACCTCTACCAAGAGTGCTCAACTTATCGCCCTGGGTTCAAATTTGACCCCGCTCAGGAGACCAGAAGTTACATGGGCATATATAGAGAAAACTCTAGAAATCTCTCTGTACCTAGGTATTAAACCTAGGGCTACCAATCCTTGCATGTGGCTTTATCTAGTGGGCCTCTACCAAGAGTACTCAAATTAAGCCAGGGCGTCAAAATTGGCCCCCCAAAATTGGTGTGTGTGGGGGGTCAATTTTACATGGGCTTCTATGGAGAAAATTTTAGAAATCTCCCAGTACTTAGCCATAAAGCCTAGGGCTACCAAATTTTGCATGTGGCTTTATCTTGTAGACCTCTTTTATTGAATGCCCAAGTTACAGCCCTGGGATCCAGAAGTTTTATGTGGGCTTACACGCTGAAAACTTGTGAAATCTTCTTGTTACTTACCATAAGACTTATAGCTACTAATTTTAGCCCTGCCTCAGGGGTCTCATGTTTGAAAACAATTTGCCTGGTATTATGTTTGGCGTTTATAATGGGTTTTTACATATTAGCCAGTTGAGCGATACAGGGCCATCATGGCCCTCTTGTGTTTAGTTTTAGAAGTCATCACTAAGCATTTTATGGCAAAGTGTTTGCAAGGAATGTGATTTTTTATGCAACTTTTTCTTTCCACGCCCTTTTGCTGCTTTCCCAAATTTCGTCGAAACAGTGATCAGGGGTGTGAGGGAAATGACTCCTGTCCCAACAACAACCATGGACATACTGATTTTTAGCACTTAGCTTTTTTACCAAACAATGCCAAACCTGTATTTTAACCATCATTCGCATTAAAACTTTTGAAAGCTTTGTTGGGAACAGAAAAAATGCTGGTAACCAGTTCTTTCTTCCTTTCCCACATTGTTTTCTATCCTGTTAAAGTCAAAGCCTGCCATTTATAACTGATTGATTTTTGGTCTGCAATTGGAATAAGACATGTCTAAAATTCTGAAATTGATGAAGTGCTAAGTCCTTGTGCTGACTTTGAACGGTAGTTTAACTCTTTACCACTTGACAAAATTTTAGACTAATTCATATTGAAATACACATATTTCTATGTTTAATCATTTGAAGGGGACAAATCAGATATCTCAAATGATAAGAGTTATCCTTTTATAAGTTGAAAATATTGTGGGAAATGGGGAAATACTAGTTTCCAGCATTTTCCCAATTTCCTACTATGTTTTTTTCATGGGATCTTGTTAACTCTTCCTTGGTTTAACTCTTTACCAAACAATACAGAAACCTTTTGAACATTGTGGGAAAGGGAGAAAATGCTGGTAACCAGTATTTTCTCCTTTTCCCACAATGTTTTCTACCCTGCTGGAAACAAATTTCAATTTTTGAGTTATGTTTATTTTGTTGTTCGGAGGTGATTTCAATTCGGACCAGTCTAAAATTTATCCTTTGGTAAGGGTTAAAATAAACATTTGCTGCACTGAAATGATTCCCTGAAAAAATCTGCGAATCTCCTAAGTATGCTAATATCTAAAATCGTTGTGCACAACCTTCAACCCTTTACTAAGCTATTCATTGTTTAATCCATTACCACACAATCCCTACTTTTGACGCCCCTTAGAAAGAAGCCTTTGATTTTCTTTCCAACATACATCTAATTTTTTGAGTCAATTCGTTTTGTCGTCTGCAAATGCTTCCAATTAGGACTAGTCTAAAATAATGTCGTTTGATGAAGAGTTAAGTCCTACCAGACAACAGAAGTTAAGAGTTGTCCAGTTTGAAAGTATTTGCAGACAGCATGTTGACCCTTTTCCAAACGATCCTATTTTTTAACGAACATAAGAAAAAAGATTTTTGAAAGAATTGTACAGAAAGAAGAATAAGCTGATCACCAACATTTTCTCCTGTGTCTACAGCATTTTCTACACTTCCAGACACAAATTTTGAATTTAAGGCACATCTGTTTTGTCATGTACAAATGTTTCAATTCTTTGTTTAAAATAACTAGTGTTTTTTTTTTTTCAAAATAATTTCTACTCTGTGTGAGACAAATCCTACACGTTAACTCTTTATGAATGTTAGACTTGTCCAAATTGAAAGCACTTGCAGATGACAGAATGAATTTGACTCAAAAATTGAATTTGAAGGGTAGAAAAAATTGTGGGAAAAGAAAAGAATGCTGCAATGGTTTCAAATGGCTTATTTCCCAGGGTCATCAAAAGTTAGGATTGTGTGGGAATTTGTTAAACCACATGTAATTTGTTGTCTGCGAGTGCATTCTAATACACATTTTTTTTTTTTTGTCATTTGGCAGTGATATTTCCTTATGAAACCATCCCATGTTTTAACAAACTTGATAAGAGGTTTTTGAAATCTTTGTAAGAAACTGGAAGAAAATTCTGCTTATCAATATTTTCCCCTTGTCCCACATTGTTTTCTAGCCTTTCAAAGACATATACAATCATTTTAGCCACTTTAACCTTGTCTGCTGCAAAATGTTTTCAATATGGATGAATTTAAATATTTGTT
This sequence comes from Tridacna crocea, assembly GCA_943736015.1. Classification (NCBI taxonomy): domain Eukaryota; kingdom Metazoa; phylum Mollusca; class Bivalvia; order Cardiida; family Cardiidae; genus Tridacna; species Tridacna crocea. The sequence goes on along the minus strand of OX031056.1, from coordinate 3,471,342 downwards.
GTTATGTAAAGACTCAACAGAACATGGAGAAAAACTATAGCAGGAAGTTTTAAGAAACTATTTTATTTGAAACTCTTGAACTTCTGAAACAATGTTTTGGGTGATCAGTTAGGAAAGAGCTTTGAAGCTGAAACAGTTATGGACAAAGAATAAATTATGATATAATCATGACTAGAACTCAGCTGCAAATTGACACTGACTCGTGTAGAACGTCAATGTATTTGAGTTATGCTCTGCGAAGAGGCAATGAAAGACATCCACTAAGAGCTTGTGAAGTCAATCTCTGAAAGGCTAGAAGAATCATGAGTAAAGCACTGTGGCCTTTTCTAATAATCCTTTCAAACACTTTTTCTCTTAGGATAGATAAATCACCGGATTATTCGTCTGTCAGTACAGCAACCAGTATCATTTTTGGATGTGTTTGAAAATAGTTTGTACAGTAACTGGCTGAATTTTACACTTCAAATTAGTCGTAAAAAATGATCAACTACATTTTGTTTTTCATTATAAGTGATTTACCAATCAGGTTGCAGCAAGATATACGGTGAATTGTGTCTGTATAAGAATAGAGTTGTTGAAAGGTCAAAATGTATTTTTGTATGTAGTATTTATTGCTTTATTACATTACTTATGTCCCTGCTATGGAACTCTATTGAACATATTGAGGGAAGAAAAGACCCAAACATTTTCATGTACTATGTGATTGCACTTTTTCTCTCAATTTTCTTTTGCTCACCTGAGCACAAAGTGCTCTAGGTGACTTTTGTGACCATGCTGGGTCAGGTTCTGTTTTGTGTTGTCCATCATCAACTTTTACCTTGTTTGTCTTGATGATATCTCTGAGGAGTTTGATAATGGGTTACATCAGGTCAAAAACTAGGTCACTTGGTCAAATCTTAGAAAAACCTTGTGTATGCTCTAGAGGCCACATTTTTTGTTCAATATTTATGAAAAACCTGGTAGAACATTTGTCATAAAATCTCAAAAGAGTTTGAAAATTGGTCAGGTTTGGTCAAAAAACTTGGGTGATCGACTTAAGGGCTATCTTGGCTCTCTTGTTATGATAAATTTTACCGTCTTCAAATGTTCTGTTTATGCCACTTGAAGTATATGTGGTTGGCAGTTGGCCAAAAACTGAAAAGTTAACTCTTTACTAAATGATAAAATTTAAGGTGTGTCAAGATTGGAAGCATTTGCTAACAAATTGAGTGGCTCAGAGGCTGATTTCAATCTTTGTAAGGGTAGAAAACATTGTATAAAAAGAAAGAAATGCTGGTAACCAGCATTTCCTTCTTTTTCCACAAAATTTTCATATGGTTTCTGCCTCTGGGTTGTTTAAAATCAGGATAATGTGGTAAAGAGTTAATTCTTTACCACACAATCCTGACTTTTAACGATCCTGAGAAAAAAGCCTTTTGAAAACATTGTGTGAAAGGAGAAAATGCTGGTAATCAGCATTTTCTCCTTTTCCCACAATGTTTTCTACCCTTCCCAAACCAAATTTCAATTTTTTAATCATACTTAATGTTGTCCTCTGCAAATGCTTTCAATTTAGACCAGTCTATGAATTTGTCATTTGCTAAAGAGTTAGGTAGTATTTGAAACTTGAACCTCTTTGTATGTGTCGGCATAATGTATATAGATCATGTGACATGCTCTGGCTAAAGGAAGTTTAATATATTTCCATAATGCATTATACCTAACAAGTCCACATATGATTAAGAATCCACAAAGTCCATTTTATCAAACAACCTGCTGAATAATGAGGTAGAATCGTCTTTGTACATGCAGAGTTGACAAACAGCAAGAAGCTGATACTTTTTGAAGATACATTTAGCTTTCTGCCACACAATCCCTGAGAAAAAGGCCTTTTGAAAACATTGTGGGAAAAGGAGAAAGTGTTGGTACCAGCATTTTCTCCTTTTCCTACAATAATTTTTACCCTTCACAATACAACTTTCAATTTTCAAGTCATATTTATTTTTGTCGTCTGCAAATGCTTTGAACTTGTACAAGTCTAAAATTTTGTCGTCTGGTGCATGGATCTTATAAAAACATGAGCTAAGCTCTATGAAAAGGGAAATTAATGTATTTGCAAAAAGTATAGGCCCTGGTCTGGCTACATGGTCTGCATGGATCAGCATGTTTCTGCATGTCAAAGAGTCATTCTACATCTTGATTCAGTTGGTTGTTTGACAAATAGGATATTATGGATCTGTGACTACATTATATCTGTAATTATGTTTTACCTTGCTGGGTAAAGTACATCAAGGCATCCTTTTGCCAGAACGTGGCTCAAATTTTTTTGGTCAATGACAGTAGTCTGACAGTAGTGTCTATGATGAGTATATCCATTAACAGTTTAAATATCAAATGTATCATTTTGGCCTTTTTTATTGGGTGAAAAAAGGAACCATCAAAACACAAAAAGATTTTTATTGCATAGACTTGACAAAACAAGTGGACAATACAGATCCAAGATCACACTGGATGTTCTGTGCAGTCTGATTTTGATCTTTGCTGTCTAGAAGACACTTTGTTTTCGTCTGTGCCACTGGAAAGGTGAGTTATGACAAAATTTAAGCAAACAAAATGTTGTACCTGTCCAAATTGAAAGCATTTGTGGACAAAAAATTAAATATACCAGTAACGGTTTTTGTAGAAAACATGGTGGATAAAGGGGAAAATGCTGATTATGACCCTTTTTCGCCTTTTCCTACTATGCTGTCTTAACTGTTGTCAAAAATTGGGATTCTGGGTTAGAAAAAAAATCAAGCTCTGACTATTTTGAAATACAAAATAGAGCCATAAATCCCACTTATTCTGTAAAACTGTATATTACATGTTGTTAAATTATTGAGTGAGTTATTGAATTTCTTTACAGCCAAGTTTGGAAAAAAATAGATCCCCTCTTTGGATAATGGACAATAAGTCACAATACAGGTAGAAATAATGATCATGCACAAATTACAACATTGAATATGTCATAAATTGACCCATTACTTCATGATATTTTTTTCAGTATTTTTGAAAAGTGGGGTCACTTTTTGAAAAATTTGTGGAATGAAAATATGTTTTATGACATGCCTTTTCTCCTTCTGCTGTTTCTTTTTTCTGTATATATTTAATGCACTGGACCATTATTATCATCCACAACTTCATTGTCCATAGTGTTTTCTCCCGTATCAGTGATGAATTACATGGTTTGAGCAACATTTGTGTTCTTGCGTATTGTTGCTAAGAATGATTTTGATTGGAAACATTTATTGTTTGGTAAAAAGTTTTAAAAAATTATTGCCTGAAAGAGTAGTGGACTGCACAAATCCAGAATCAGACCGCATGCTTTGTACAGTCGTATCTTGATCTGTACTGTTTCCATACCAGTACACATTGCTCTTATGCTTTGTTTTACGATAAATGATCTAATTATTTGCTTGTAACATAAATTGTCCATGCCATGAGGGGCTTTTTTATTTTTTTCTTATAGAACGGCACACAAGGACAGTTAAAACTTTCCCTTAATTATCTTTATCATAAGAGGTGTGGTAGCCATTTCACACCCATTTGGGCTGTCCTTTCATCCAAGTATTGACCATGAAACTTTTATTTAATGAAACCTTGGCACTGCATCTCATAAGGTGATTGTGGTATATGTATTTAGGGAGACTATAGGGTCTAAAAGCTAATCAACCCCTATGTCTTATCCGTTTTTGAAAATATTTTCATTGTAGCTTAAAAATGTTTCTGTCGTTTTTCTATCTGAATGAAGTATCAATCTGCAGATAAAGCAGATGAAAATAAGGCTTAACAGAATATGTTGCACCTAGACTTTGATAAACACTTTCTGATCAAAAGAAGATATAAATTTGCAACATTTTGTGATTGTTTATGAACTGACTGCTCGTTTATGAATTATTCAAAGGCCATATAAAGGGCCTAGGATTTTTATGTTTGGCTGTTATAGAGATTTTATAGAAGTTTAGATTTTGAAATAAAAAAAAAAAGTCTGACCAAAACATGAATCAAAAATGCTAGCTGAAAGTGACTTATCAACATATATCCTAGAAAGGTTGGAAAATAATGTGAGAAAAGAAGAAACTCCTGGTTACCCAGCATTTTCTTCTTTTCCCACAATATTTTCAAAATCCTGCTTCTTCAGGGTTGTTAAAACGCTTTAGTTATAAAGTGTTTAGATAATATACTTGGATGGAGGACAGCAGATATGGGTGATGACAATGTTCAGATTACTGCATCTTGTGTAGTTTATACATGTTGTAGATTTATATACCAATCTCACTCTAGTATAACTGAGCATATATAGGGTGTGGAAGGGTACATTAAAAATCCTGTAGCATTAACTTGTGTCTTCTTGTTTTTGCCTTTATGACCTTTTCACCCGCTAACCGATGTCAGTGTTGAGGTAGCGTGCTTCGTGTAGCCTTTGTAGGCTTAAAGTCTTTCGACCAATGTTTATGCAACTTGGACAAAATATTTGTCCTGCTGATATTCCAAATGAATTTAAGATATTGTTCACTCCAGGTCAGAGAGAACTGAAAGATAAATTGTTTGTTGTATGGTGTTTAACGCTGTTTTAGACTTTCTTTCATGATGTTCTATGTTTCAGCCTATGCACCTAATAATGCTTTCCTGGAGTTTCCTATACTAGTACTTTTCAGACTATTCTTCCCAAGCTACTTTCCAGTCTTACATAACCATTGTCGAAATAATGATCAGGGTTGAGAGAAGGATCAGTCCTTAAAGAGAAAATGGCTGAGCTGGGAATTTAGACTGTGACCCCTTCCCCCCCTCGATCTAAAGTCCTGTACACTACTGCAAATAAATTCATGAATACAGAAGCACTGTTGCACTCACAACATAAGCTAGTATGAGTAGAACACAGAATGCTTCTTCTAACGTCTCATACAAGTATCAAGGTGAATGGCCATAAGTGAACAAGCAGGTCACTGATACAAATCTACTCTGTAACCGTATCAGCTCAATGCACATGAAAAGTAGGTCAATATCTGTTAGAGCAAGACTGTTAAGTTTTGGACACCGTTTCATTGAGATAATGACAACGGGATGAAGGAGACAAGAAGTCGACAAAAAATCAAACTTTCAAATTTATGACCTTAAAATGTGACCTTAAGCCAGCATCTTGTGTTAGATTCTGCACTTTGTTTCACTGAGTGGGTCATTAGATCCAACATTTATTAAACTCATTCCACTATTAAAAAGAGGAACAGACACAAAACTCTTGACACAAAACTTAAGGCTCAAACTTGCAACCTAATAATGGCATCAACTCTTCATGATTGAATATAGGTTCTGCACATCATCTCACTGAAGCGACCAAATTTTGCATGTAGCTTTATCTAGTGGGCCATTACCAAGAAGGACCAAATTATAACCTTGAGGGTCAAGTTTGGTCCCACCCCGGGGTCACAAGTTTTACATGGGTTTATATAGTGAAATACCGCGCTATTTTCTTTGTAACCAGGCAATGCAATTCAAAACAATTGGGCCATGATGGGCTCTGTAGGCCTATCACTCCACTGTCTAATAAGTCAAAACACTACAAGCCAATCATTACAATATTTGGCCAATTAAATTTCAAACTAGAAGACATAGAAAATTTTCTACTATAAAATCCTAAGAGTTATGACCCCAGGGGAAAGCCTTTTTTGCCACAAAGCTACAATTATGTGAATCCTGATGGAGGTCCACAAGATACAGCTCCATACCAAATGAATTGGATCTGAATCGAATTTAATCTCACCCAAGGGATCATAAGTTTTATGTGGGCTTACACAGTGAAAACTTTTGAAATCTTTTTATACCCCCCAAAACTCTGTCTGGGGGGGTATATAGGAGTCAGCTTGTCGGTCGGTCCGTCCGTCCGTCGGTCCGTCCGTCGGTCGGTCTGTAGCTTTTTGTCCGCTCTATTTCTCATAAACTACTGCACAAATTTTATTCAAACTTCACATGTAAACTCAGTATCAAGCTGAAATGTGCATATGAAATGTTGGTTATGGTTCATTGATTTTTCACTGAGTTATGGCCCTTTCATGAAATTTCTTGTCCGCTCTTTTTCTCATCAACTATTGGACAGATTTGGTTCAAACTACACAAATAGACTCAGTATAAGGCAGAGATGTGCATATCCTATTTTGGTTACGGTATAGTTAGATTTCATGGAGTTATGGCCCTTTGATGATTCTGGACAAATTTCGTTTTCATACTTGAATTTTGTCCGGAGCATATCTCCAAAACTATACTAGCTAGGGTTATGAAATTTAATGGGTTGATAGATCTCATCAAGGGGGAGTGCACTGCACAGAAATCATAACTCTTGCTAGCCTAATTTTTGAGTTATTGCCCTTTGTTGTTTTTTTTATACTTGAATTTTGTCCAGAGCGTATCTCCAAAACTATACTAGCTAGGGTTATGAAATTTCATGGGTGGATAGGTCTTACTAAGGGGGAGTGCAGTGCATAGGAAATATAACTCTTGCTTGCTAAATGTTTGAGTTATTGCCCTTTGTCGTTTTTAATACTACAATTTGGTCTGGAGCGTATCTCCAAAACTATACTAGCTAGGGTTATGAAATTTCATGGGTGGATAGATCTCGCCAAGGGGGAATGCAGTGCACAGGAATCATAACTCCTGCTCACTTAATTTTTGAGTTATTGCCCTTTCATGAAATTTCTTGTCCGCTCCTTTTCTCATCAACTATTGGCCAGATTTGGTTCAAACTACACAAATAGACTCAGTATAAGGCAGAGATGTGCATATCCTATTTTGGTTACGGTATATTTAGATTTCATAGAGTTATGGTCCTTTGATGATTCTGGACAAATTTCTTTTTCATACTTGAATTTTGTCCGGGAGCATATCTCCAAAACTATACTAGCTAGGGTTATGAAATTTAATGGGTTGATAGATCTCATCAAGGGGGAGTGCAGTGCACAGAAATCATAACTCTTGCTAGCTTAATTTTTGAGTTATTGCCCTTTGTTGTTTTTTTTATACTTGAATTTTGTCCAGAGCGTATCTCCAAAACTATACTAGCTAGGGTTATGAAATTTCATGGGTCGATAGGTCTCACGAAGGGGGAGGGCAGTGCACAGGAATTATAACTCTTGCTTGCTTTATTTTTTAGTTATTGCCCTTTGTCGTTTTTAATACTACAATTTGGTCTGGAGCGTATCTCCAAAACTTTACTAGCTAGGGTTATGAAATTTCATGGGTGGATAGATCTCGCCAAGGGGGAGTGCAATGCACATGAATCATAACTCCTGCTCACTTAATTTTTGAGTTATTGCCCTTTGTCGTTTTTAATACTTGAATTGGGTCCGGTGAATATCTCCAAAACTATACTAGCTAGGGTTATGAAATTTCATGGGTGGATAGATCTCATCAAGGGGGAGTGCAGTGCATAGGAATCATAACTCCTGCTCCCTTATTTTTTTAGTTATTGCCCTTTGTTTTTTTCCATACTTGAATTTTGTCCGGAGCGTATCTCCAAAACTATACTAGCTAGGGTTATGAAATTTCATGGATGGATAGATCTCTTCAAGGGGGAGTGCAGTGCACAAGAATCATAACTCTTGCTCGCTTAATGTTTTAGTTATTGCCCTTTGTCGTTTCTCATACTTGAATTTGGTCCGGTGCATGCCCCAGCTTAACAACTTGGGGTTAGATGGGCGTCATTTGCCGCTCATGTTCAACTCTTACTTTTGTACTCAACCATTCTGCATTCTGTGACAAAGACCTGTTTGGTGGCAAGGAGCTGGTGGGGGGTATGATCACGTTGAGTGATAGCTCTAGTTGTAACTAAACATAAGACTTATAGCTACTAATTTTAGCCCTGCCTCAGGGGTCTCTTGTTTGAAAACAATTTGCCTGGTATTGTTATGTTCGGGGTGTATATAGGGTTTTTACTTATTAGCCAGTGTAGCGATACAGGGCCTTATTCATATTGAAATACATGTATTTTCAATATTTAATCGTTTGAAGGGGACAAATCAGATATCTGAAATGATAAGATTTATCCTTTTATAAGTTGATAATATTGTGGGAAATGGGGAAATACTAGCTTCCATCATCAAGTTTCCCACCTTGTTTGAAAAAGCCTTTTTTCTTGGAATCTTGTTAACTCTTCCTTGGTTTAACTCTTTACCAAACAATCCCTAGTTTCTATGACCCTGAGATAGAAGCCTTTAGAAAACATTGTGGGAAACGGAGAAAATCCTGGTAACCAGCATTTTCTCCTTTTCCCACAATGTTTTCTACCCTGCTGGAAACAAATTTAAATTTTTGAGTTATGTTTACTTTGTTGTCAGCATGTGCTTTCAATTCGGACCAGTCTAAAATTTTGTCGTTTGGTAAAGGGTTAAAGTAAACATTTGCTGCACTGAAATGATACCTGCCAAAATCTACTAATCTCTAGTAAGCTAATATCTTCAAGCATTGTGTACAACGTTTAACCCTTTACCAAGCTATTTATTGTTTAACTCATTACCAAAAGATAAAATTTTTGGTTTGCCGAAATCAAAAGAATTTGCGGACGACAAAATTAAAGTGCGCTAAAGAATTGAAATTTGTTATAGGAAGGGAAGAAAGCATAGTGGGAAAAGGAGTGGTTATCAGCATTTTCTCTTTTTTTCCACAATGTTTTCAAAAAGCTTCTTTCACAGAGGCATCAAAAGAAGGGATTGTGTGGTAATGGGTCAACATCTTATCTTCCCACATTCAAAGTGTTCAGCAAAAAAAATTGTTGACAATGAATGGGGTTTATCTGACAGATAACACAGAGGAGAGTGTAGAGCAGGACAGACTGCAGGTACACATGGGCTGATCTTGTTTTGCATTTGTCTGCAAAATATATCTATGATTGGGAATGGCAGATTTAGAGTAAAAAAGACTGATATAGAAATAGAACAAGTGATAAAACTTGTAACCAGTATTTTCTGGTGTTCAAACAATGCTTCGAATCTTATTCAACACATTTCCAGTTGACTTGAGCCAATTCCATTCATTGACTGCAAAATTAATGCTTTCAATATGGAGGCGTCTAACATTTTGTTTTGAGGTAGAGGTTACCCTTTAACACATGGCAAAATTTTGCTCTTGCCCGAAATGCAAGAATTTGGTTTTACAGGCAACAAAATCTGTATGGCTTATATGGTGGAACTTTTGTCTAAAAGGCTGGAAAACATGGTGGGAATAGAAGAAACTGCTGATTACTGGTCAGCATTTTCTCCTCGCACAGTGTTTTCAAAAGGCCTCTTTCTATTGGTCAGTAAAACTTGTACATTTCAGGTAAAATGTTAAATCATGTCTTTGGTTCAGCTAAAATAAAAACAGGATGGCTATTGGTTCTTGAGCACTTACTGAAGTCAACTAGGATGGATGAAGCTATTAAAGATTTGTCTTGTGAATAATATTTCGGGAAAAGAAGAAAATGTTGGTAACCAGCATTTTCTCCTTTCTCCACATTTAAAAAAAGAACTTTCTTCCTAAGATCAATTGCTGGAAGCACTTGGCTCTATGTGGGAGTGCAAAACACTTCAGAGCCCTAGCTTAGCACTGATGAAACCCAAGACTTACATAAATGCGTGACCTGTGGCCATGATATGACTGAAATTATTCGGAAAGCAGCTAAAAACACCACTTACTCAATCAATTAATCATTCACTAGGTCAGTAAAGTACAGTGTTATAGCAATCCAAATGTAGAGTGTTTGACTCATAGCTCAGTCAAGCCATTTTTCTGGAAATTGATGAGCTATTACTACTGAATCTATTCTTGTTTCACCAATGGTCTTCTCTTGCATAGTTGCCATAAAAGACAGCTGCAGATGGCTTGGAATGAGTGTTCTGCATGGCACTGGTTAACTCTACAAATGACAAAATTATAGACTTGCCAAAGGTAAAAGCATCAGCAGATAGTACAGTAAATGTGACTTGAAAAATTAATAAGTTCTGTTTGAAAGGGTTCGAAACATAGTTTGAAAAAGAGAAAATGCTGGATTGAAGCATTTTTTCATCTTCTTTAATGGCATTGAAATTTGCGGATGTTTGGTGAAGGGTCTAAAAAACTCAAGGAATGCACTGACATGTGCAGTGGCTGTATTAGAATAATTAAAAACAGCATTAAATACAACCAAAATTCGACAAGCCACACATAGCATAATCCTGTAAAAGAAAGAAAATGTCTGTCTTGAACTGCAGGGTTATTGCTTGGGAAAAAATGTTTTTTTTTTTTTAATTGCAAACATATGCTTCTTTTCCTACAATGTTCTCAAAAGACTAGAAAAGGGAACTTTCCTTTTATCCCTCTTTCCCCACAGATATTGTATTGGATAACATTGTTTTGAAGGTAAAACTGAACACGGGGGAGTTATAAATCGCATTTTTAGCTCAACTGAGCACGAAGTGCTCATGGTGAGCTATTGTGATCGTGCTGTGTCCGTCGTACTTCGTGCGTCGTCCATCGTCAACTTTTTACCTTATGTACGCTCTAGAGGCCACAGTTTTGGTCGGATACTCATGAAAGTTGGTCAGGATGTTTGTCTCGATGAAATCTCGGACGACTTTGAAAATGGGTCATGTGGGGTCAAAAACTAGGTCACTAGGTCAAATCTTAGAAAAACCTTGTGTACACTCTAGAGGCCACATTTTCAGTCGGATACTCATGAAAGTTGGTCAGGACGTTTGTCTGGATGATATCTCGGACAAGTTTGAAAATGGGTCACGTGGGGTCAAAAAATTAGGTCACCAGGTCAAATCTTAGAAAAACATTGTGTACGCTCTAGAGGCCACATTTTCAGTCGGATACTCATGAAAGTTGGTCAGGACATTTGTCTGGATGATATCTCGAACGAGTTCGAAAATGGGTCACGTGGGGTCAAAAACTAGGTCACCAGGTCAAATCTTAGAAAAACCTTGTGTACGCTCTAGAGGCCACATTTTCAGTCGGATACTCATGAAAGTTGGTCAGGACGTTTGTCTGGATGATATCTCGGACGAGGTCCAAAATGGGTCACGTGGGGTCAAAAACTAGGTCACCAGGTCGAATCTTAGAAAAACCTTGTGTACGCTCTAGAGGCCACATTTTCAGTCGGATACTCATGAAAGTTGGTCAGGACGTTTGTCTGGATGATATCTCGGACGAGTTCGAAAATGAGTCACGTGGGGTCAAAAAGGTTTGCCTTGATGATATCTCAGACAGGTTTGAAAATAGGTCATTGTGGGTTAAAAACTAGGTCACCAGGTCAAATCTTAGAAAAACCTTGTATATGCTCTGGATGCCACATTTTCAGTGCAACACTCTTGAAAATTAGTCAGAATGTTTGCCTTTATAATATCTTGGATGAGTTTGAAAATGGGTCATTTTGGGTCAAATACTGGGTCAATAGGTCAAATGATATAAACACCTTTTGTATGCTCTTGAGGACACATTTTCAGTCTGATACTCCTAAAACTTGTTCATAATATCTGTCCTGGTGATACCTTGAATGAGTTTGAAATGGGTCATGTGGAGTCAAAAACTAGGTCAATGGGTCAAATATTAGAAAAACCTTGTGTACACTCTAGAGGCTACATTTTCTGCCTGATACTCTTCAGACTTGGTCAGAATGTTTGTTTTGGTGATGTCTCAAAAGAGTTTGATAATGGGTAATTGTCGGGTCCAAAACTAGGTCACTTGATGAAATCTTAGTAAAACCTTTTGTACACTGTAGAAGCCTCATTTTCAGTCCAATACTCATGAAACTTGGCCAGAATGTTTGTCTTATTGATATCTCAAAAGTGTTTGATGATGGGTAATGTCTGATAAAAAACTAGGTCACTGGGAAACTAGATGGTGCATGTTTGGTCAATAAACTCAGGTGAGCGATTTCAGGGCCATCATGGCCCTCTTGTTACTTTAAATTTATAACACAAGAATTTACATGGGTGTACTTTTAGTTTTGAAGTTGTTTTCGCCCTTGTTGTTGGTATTTCTGTATGAATTTCTTTATGACATTCACATTTGTAAGTAATGTCAGGGCAAAATCAGCGGTCTGGATAAGTAGGGGTATTTGTATTCTGTCCTATATATATAAAGTGATATATCTTTACTTTAAACCTTTTGAGGTGCATTCTGAAATAAGTTCAGATTGGACCAAGGTCAAGGTCACACTTGAAGATGGTGGGTTTGACATGTTGCCCTCGGCCAATCTTCTATTTGTTCTAACCCTTTTCTACACAATTCCTGAGAAAGGAAGCTATTGAAAACATTGTGGGAGAAGGAGAAAATGTTAATTACCATCTTTTACTCCTTTTCCTACAATTTTTATCCCCTTCGGTGGACGAATCCCATCAATTTGGTTATATTTCCTTTTCAATTGCTTTTAATTCGAAAAAGTCTAAAATGGTAGTCTGATGACGGGTGAAGGAAGTTTTAAGTGATTGCTCTTGTTTGTCTTTGTCTGCATGTGATAGAAACGGGATGGGTGCGATAAAGACTGATTATCGCTTTACCAGACAACAAAATTTTGGACTTGTACAAATTCAAAGCACTTGTAGATGAAAAATTAGATATTGGTCAAGTTATGATACTTGTCTAAGAAAGTGTGGAAAACCTTGTGGAGAAGGAGAACATGCTGGGTTCCAACATTTTCTTTGTATCTCAAAAGCTTTTCACAATCCATATTCTGCAGATTCATTTAACTCTTAACCACACAACAAAATTTTGGACCCGTCCAAACTTAAAGCATATGCCAACCAAACTTAAATGTGGATTGAATTGTGGATGTTGTCTTTGATAGAGTAGAAAATATTGTGGGACATTGAGAAAATTCTGGTTACCACCATGTTCTCCTTGTCTTACACTGTATGCAAAAGTCTTCTTTCTCAAGGTTGTTTAAATCAGCATTTTGCGGTAAAGGCTCATTTCGAAGATTGTCAATTTATAGAGTTGAGTTCCAAGGAAAATGTTTTAATAGCCATGACATTACGTAGATCTATAATCACAATTGCATATATTATCTCCATCTCCGAGCAGAGTTGTTGTTCGTTACTCTCACCATACATCTCTGCGATGGGTAAAATGACAAGAATCTTGTCAAACCGAGGAAAACATGTTTTGCTACTGTTTAACTGTTTCATGTGTAACATTATAAAACAGACAAAGGAAATATGATTCTGGATGCATTATAGGTGCATTCAAACTGATGAATTTGCCTGTATACAATGGAACTATTTTTTTTCGAGCTTCTTCACTTATCAGAATATTACGCCAATTTTAACAAAAATGACTGCGCCCGTGAATGCACTCGTCACAACTCGCCGATTCCGTATCTACATCTAACGGATATGATGCTTCCATCACCCGAGGTATGCCGAATGCCGATGAATGGTGACAACTGAACTGACACGGTAGATCTAAGTTTGTAAGATTAAAAATCAAGTTATCGTCCTTTAAAAGATATTTAGGCTTTTTCACATTTCCAACCACTAAGTCTGATTGGTCCCATGCTGTTTGAACAGCACACGAAACAATCGATATTGGTCTTTCCTTCACCGGCGTTTGTGTCGCCATTTTGAGTTATGGTCATGTGACGAAAATATGACGTAATGACGGACTACTTTCTGAGCCCACTACAGAGGTGAATGTGAATAAGCCGGAGTGCAGAGGTGAATGTGAATGATCCGGAGTGCAAGAGAGTGATATTATCTAGCCATTGTTATTTGATAATGTGATTCTTCTGCAATAATTTTGTACTCTTGTGTAATTGTTCCTCTCCTGTTCAATCTCCGAGCAGAGTTGTCGTTCGTTACTCTCACCGTACATGCAATGGGCTAAATGACAGGAATCTTGTCAAACCGAGGAAAAGATGGTTTTTTACTGTTTAACTGTTTCATGTAAAACATTACAAAGCAGACAAAGGAAATATGATTCTGGATACATTATACGAGTAGGTGGATTGAAACTGATAAATTTACCTGTATACAATGGATTTTTTTTTTTTCGAGCTTCTTTACTGATCAGAATTTTACGCCAATTTTTAGCTCTACTGGCTTTTAGCCAGCAGAGCTTATGTCATGGCGTGGTTTCCGTCGTCCGTCCGTCCGTCTGTCTGTCCGTCCGTCCGTCCGTTAGTCTTTTTCTTGTTTACGCGATAAAGTCTTCATTTCTGGTCAGATTTTCGTGAAACTTACAAAGTTTGTTTATCTCATCGATAGCTTTAACCCTATTGATTTTGAAAAAAAATTCGACAAACAGTATGGGAAAAGTAGCCATTTCAAGTTTAAAATTTCCATTTCTTGTTTACGCGATTAAGTCTGTATTTTTGGTCAGATTTCCATGAAACTTGCAGAGTTTGTTTATCTTATCAATAGCTTCAACCCTATTGATTTTTAAAAAAAATCTAACAACCAGTATGGGAAAAGTATCCATTTCAAGTTGAAACTTTCATTTCTTGTTTACGCGATAAAGTCTTCATTTCTGGTCAGATTTCTGTGAAACTTACACAGTTTGTTTATCTCATCGATAGCTTTAACCCTATTGATTTTGAAAAAAATCTGACAAACAGTATGGGAAAAGTAGCCATTTCAAGTTTAAAATTTCCATTTCTTGTTTAGGAGATTAAGTCTGTATTTTTGGTCAGATTTCCATGAAACTTGCAGAGTTTGTTTATCTTATCAATAGCTTCAACCCTATTGATTTTGAAAAAAATCCAACAAACAGTATGGGAAAAGTAGCCATTTCAAGTAAAAAATTTTCATTTCTTGTTTACGCGATAAAGTCTTCATTTTTGGTCGGATTTCTGTGAAACTTACAAAGTTTGTTTATCTCATCAATAGCTTTAAGCCTATCGATTTTGAAAAAAATCCGTCAAACAGTATGGGAAAAGTAGCCATTTCAAATTGAACAATTTCATTGCCTGTTTGCATGATAAAGTATTTATTTGTGATCAGATTTTGATGAATTTTTCAGCTTGTTTATCCCATCAATAGCTTTTTAACCCTTTTGAGTTTGAAAAAATTCAACAAACAGTAATGGAAAAGTAGCCATTTTGAGTTGAAAATCTCAACTTTTTTGTCTTTTTGCGTAATGAATTCCTATGTATGCTTTATTTAAAAGCAAACTCTCTGCCAGTAGAGCGTATTCAGGCCCTTCAGGGCCTTCTAGTTAAAATCAAAGGACTGAGAGTCCTGAGAGTCGCCTGGAGGGTAATGGGTTAGAAGTTTTCACCCTTTTTTGTTCAAATCTATTCTAAGCATTCAAGATACAAGATAACTTAACCATAAGAAAGTATTATATGCAAGCATATTTCTGGATTGTCATCCTGAAATTCAAAATATCCGTATTACAATTTATATAAAAAAAAAAATGTGGTGGAAATTAAAATTTAGGCACCAGGACCAGCTTTAAAAAGTTCAAAGTTTTTTACTCACAGACAACAACCCTTTACAAATAAAGACCAGATTATCTTCTGGTATAGGATCTAGTGAAATACTTTTAGATCAGAAATGCCCTTTTGCAACTCGCCCATATCTAATCTTAGCAGTCTGACAAAGTTTCATGAGTATTACACTGAACATAAATTTATGGATTCTACAGTTCTATTACGGTTTCGTCTGATTTGACCTAGTGACAACCTTTAGGCTCTTTCTTTTAACCCCAGGTGACCTATATTCAGTTTTTTCAAAAATATTATAGAGACAAACAGCCGGGCATTTGCATGATAAATGGACTGAACTGTAGCCTTTGGAGCACAAACAAATATTTGACTCAGTAATCTACCTGTCCTTTGGAAATAATTTGTTTTTGTTGTTGTCCAGGTTGAGGTTTTGACCAGCAATGGACTCTATTAATGTGGCTGCTACAACTCAAGGAGATCTATAACCCAATAGCATGATCATCAGCCTTTAACCTTTGTCTGCTTTTTATAACGTCCCAGGGATTAACAGTGCTTCCACACCAATCGAAAATTGTCTACATGTATATTGCTTTGGTGTAAATTGAATGTTTGCGATTCACTTTATTACCCTTTACAAAAACCCTTCACAAGATTACTAACACTGCAATAAAGAACTTGTTGTTCGAGTGGGTTAACACTGATCTGTTCTATTATACTTGAATTATAGCAGAGTAAAAAGTCAATTTCTCAGATTGCTGGTTGTTAGAGCTGCGTAGTGTGAATTCAGATTTTGGCAGTTACGAAAGCACCTCGCGTTCTAACACCCGCACTAATAAATTGTTGTTTAATAAATACTAGATCTAGGTTAATCACTCACTGAAAAAAAAAAAGAACAGCAGACTTTAACAAATTAGCCCGTCTTTATGAACGAAAAACAATTAAACATAGTAAACCTCAAAGCACTCTCTCTGCATAGGTTGGTGTACGCTGAAAATAAACTGATTCATAAATATATAAATTTATAAAGATTTCCTTGGTTCAAATGACGTTTATACGTCACGTGATTACAAGATCTATATTTGTCGCAAAGCTACATTTCGGAAAGCACCTGCAACGCGATGACTTGGTACGTCCTAGAACCGTGCACATTGCATACGCTATGTACGATCTCTGGTGCACCTAGAATATGGGTGTGCAAAGTATCTAATGTCTAGACTGAAAAGCTGGGAAGAAGCAATGCGTAAGAATGTCTAAGGAGGCAATGCAACCATTCCAAGTCGTTACAAATTTGTGAAAAAAGAAAAAAAAAATAGCCTACTGTTGAGAAAAAAAGCAATGGAAAGCTTCCATGTTAACTCGGCATCGTCTTTCTCTGTCAAATCATAGGTTGAGCGTTGAATTGAAATAAGACGTGCAGTGAGGGACAGATTATAAGAGTTAGAGTGTACTTCTAATGGGTAATTATCAAACAATTTTCACTGAGAATTGTCCACAAATAGAAGCGTGCCGTAGAAAAGACACTTGTAGTTGAAGATTTTTCAGCGTTTCCGCATACTTGTTGATTTCACGGCAGCTTTTTTTACATATACATACGTAATGCGCTATTTTTAGAGATGATGTCTGCGTAAGCAACAGGCTAATGTGTACCCTTGTGGACGAAATGATTGTTTCAAAGGTTTGAACCGTTAAACAGCTCAGTCTTTATAGACATATTCATTATCACAAAGGCACAATTGTAAATTATTTACAACAGAAAAATAGAAGACCCTGAAGGGCCTGAATATGCTCTACTGGCAGAGAGTTTGCTTTTAAATAAAGCATACATAGGAATTCATTACGCAAAGAGCAAAAAAATTGACATTTTCAACTCAAAATGGCTACTTTTCCATTACTGTTTGTTGAATTTTTTCAAACTCAAAAGGGTTAAAAAGCTATTGATGGGATAAACAAGGTGAAAAATTCATACAAATCTGATCACAAATAAATACTTTATCATGTAAACAGGTTTGTTCAATTTGAAATGGCTACTTTTCCCATACTGTTTGTCGGATTTTTTTCAAAATCAATAGGGTTAAAGCTATTGATGAGAAAACAAACTGTGTAAGTTTCAGGGAAATCTGACCAAAAATGAAGACTTTATCGCGTAAACAAGAAATTAAAGTTTTCAACTTGAAATGGCTACTTTTCCCATACTGTTTGTTGGATTTTTTTTCAAACTCAATAGGGTTGAAGCTATTGATAAGATAAACAAACTCTGCAAGTTTCATGGAAATCTGACCAAAAATACAGACTTTATCGCGTAAACAAGAAATGGAAATTTTAAACTTGAAATGGCTACTTTTCCCATACTGTTTGTCGAATTTTTTTCAAAATCAATAGGGTTAAAGCTATTGAAGAGATAAACAAACTGTGTAAGTTTCACGAAAATCTGACCAAAAATGAAGACTTTATCGCGTAAACAAGAAAAAGACTAACGGACGGACGACGGAAACCACGTCATGACATAAGCTCTGCTGGCTGAAAGCCAGTAGAGCTAAAAACTGGGTTGTTCAGCGAATAATTAGAAAACTATGTTTTATCCGTGAACCGGAACTTGGGACAGGAAGCGGTACAAGGCCGGAGGTATGCATACGTCACCCCATAGATCAGGATGATAACGATGAGAGCCTGGTTGCTACGCAACCAGGCGACTCAAAAATGGCTGTACCCATGAATGCTGACAACAGTTTTGACACACCGATTGATCTTAGTTTATAAGATTAAACAGGAGGGTCAAGATGGCCCTGGATCGCTCACCTGAATTTTTGAGATGACCATAGCTTATTTTTTTCTTGGGGTATTGAAACATTGGAACCAAATTTATAATTTTGCCAAGCAATTTTCAAAAGGTCACCTGTAAAAGTCATTTCGAAATCTGACCATCAGTTTCAAAAAGAATTTTTAAGAATTCTTCATTTCTCTATACGAGCAAGTAGCCGCCATCCACGAGAGCCATGTTTCTTGATGGATCAAAATTTACAAACAAGTTTTGAAAAGGGTCACCCAAGGAAATTTTCGGAAAATTTCTTTTAAAATCTGACCTGGGGTTTCAGAGAAAGAGAATTTTCAAGAATTTCATCATGTCAGTATAGTGCAAGTAGCCCCCATTCACAAGAGCCATGTTTCATGACGGATCAAAATTATATGTCATGTTTTTGAAAAGGGTCACCCAAGGAACATCTCTGTCAAATTATTTTAAAATCTGACTAGGGGTTTCAGAGAAGAAGAATTTTCAAGAATTTCTTCATTTCCATATAGTGCAAGTAGCCCCCATTCACCAGAGCCATGTTTCATGACCAATCAAAATTTCGCGAACAATTTTTGAAAAGTGTCACCCAAAGAACATCCCTGAGAAATTATTTCAAAATCTGACCAGCGGTTTCAGAGAAAAAGATTTTTTAAGAATTCCTTTATTTCTGTATAGTGCATGTAGCCCCCATTCACCAGAGCCACATTTTTGGACGGATCAAAATTTCACGAACAATTTTTGAAAAGTGTCACCCAAGGAACAACTCTGTGAAATTATTTCAAAATCTGACCAGCGGTTTCAGAGAAGAAGATTTTTTAAGAATTCCTTCATTTCAGTATAGTTCAAGTAGCCCCCATTTACCAGAGCCACATTTTTTGACGGATCAAAATTTCATGAACAATTTTTGAAAAAGGTCACCCAAAGAACATCTCTGTGAAATTATTTCAAAATCCGAAAAGCGGTTTTAGAGGAGAAGAATTTTAAAGAATTCCTTCATTTCTGTATACATGTAGTTCAAGTAGCACCCATTTACCAGAGCCACATTTTTTGACGGATCAAAATTTCACGAACAATTTTTGAAAAGGGTCACCCAAGGAACATATCTGCGAAATTATTTCAAAATCCGATCAGCGGTTTAAGAGGCGAAGATTTTTAAAGAATTTGCTAAAAAATTCCATTTGGTTGCCATGGCAACCAGAGTTTTTGATGGAATCAAATTATGTGAACACTTTTTGATGAGGACCTCCCAAGGAACATTCCTGCCAAGTTTGGTCTAAATTGGTCCTGCGGTTTAGGAGGAGTTGATGTTTAAAGAATTGTTTACGACGCACGACGGACGACGCACGACGGACGACGGGTGATCCTAAAAGCTCCCCTTGAGCACGTTGTGCTCAGGTGAGCTAAAAACAAGTTATGCTCCTTTAAAGACATTTAAGCTTTTCAGAAAACCCCTCTTTTTCACATTTCCTACCACTTAGTCTGATTGGCGGTATACTGTTCGAACAGCACACAAAGTAATCGATATCGGTCTTTCTTTCACCCGCGTTTGTGTCGCCATTCTGAGTTCTGGTCATGTGACGAAAGTATCACGTAATGACGGACTACTTTCTGAGCCCACTACAGAGGTGAATGTGAATGATCCGGAGTACAAGAGAGTGTCTCCTGTTGTCTTAATGAGTGTTGGAGACTGTTTCAGAACTTTGTGGTAGAAGAAAAGCATTCTCTGCTGTTGCTTTATTAAAATATTATATCCTGAAACAGAATGTGCAGTATACTGCCTTGGAAACAGGCTTGAAAAATATAGATAAAAACAATTACAAAGTTGGATGTAAGAATACAAAAGCATTTAGGAATAATGAGAAATTGCTTGTTGCAGGTGGTTTCTCTATTTCCTGCAATGTTTTGTAAAAGTGGTATGCTGCAAAACTAAAAAGAGTGGAGGTATGAGAAATTACAATAACCTATCACCACAAAATCCTGAGTTTTAACAACCCTGGGAAATAAGATTTTCAAAAACATTGTGGGAAAAGGAGAAAATGCTCGTAATTAGCATTTTCTCCTTTTCCCACAATGTTTTCTAACCTTTCATAAAGAAATCCAATCATTTGAGCTACATTTCATTTGTCGTCTGCAAATGCTTTGAAAATATTGTCGTTAGGTAAAAAGTTTTTTAAATTTCTAACTGTGACAAAGAACATTAAGTTTGTAGAATGTTCTTCCTGTTTTGTGCACTTAACTCTGTACCAAAAGACAACATTTTGAACAGACCAAATTGAAAGCATTTGCAGACGACAAAATAAATGTGGATCAATTGATGATTAATGTCTTTGATCAGGTAGAAAACAATTTTGGAAAAGGGGAAAATGCTGGTTACCAGCATTTTCTCCTTTTCCACAATGTTCTCAAAAGTTTTTACAGGATGGTTTAAATTCTAGATGGGTCAGAAAGGTAAACTATAATGAAGATCATTATGTTTTTCAAGTATCAAGTTTCCTGTTGGGTATGTTGAATACTTTAGCAGACGACGTCATTTTAGACTGGTCCAAATTGAAAGCTGAGTGTTCTTTTGATCTCGGTATTTCACCGTCAAAGTGGCTGATCTATATAAAAAGCTGTGATGTTCTTCTTCGGCACCGACTAACACACACGTGTCATAATTTTAAAGTGTTTAACCCGTTAAATCTTACCTTGATCACTTGTTAAGGTTTGGAATTGTTGAAATCTCTTACAGAGATAAATCCCTCCTAATTATTGGCCCTAAAAGATGCATTTTTCTGCCCGAACATTTTTTTTTTCAAATGCATTACTATGCAACCTGGTTTTACCGGTCCCAGTTTAACTGTATATTTGCACTGATATTTTCGGAATTTGTTTTTTTAAGTCATGAAACCTTATTCCTACTAAATAAATTAAATGACACATTTAAAGTCGATAGTAAAAATCCAAATGTTGTTCCAGGAATATCTCGAGGAAAAAGATCTCCGTATCGGATAGTGTAGATCTATCTAGAATCAGACTACACGTTCTGAATCTATATTGTCTGTAAAAGGTCATCGAGTCGCGCTTGGCCACCTGAGGGTTAATGCAGTCTGCATACAAAAAGTTCTAACAACACGCCCGGCAGGAGACAGTGCATATGATAACGCTTTACTCTCCGAAGTTTACCGAAAGATTGATAAAACGACAGTTCTCTTTTGGGTGTGTGTCTTCGAAGAAGATAATTGATAAAACTACCGGCATGGCCGTTTTAAGTTTTTTTTGTCTAATTTATCGAGTTTAGGATGAATTCCATTTAAAAATATGACCCTTTGACTACTAGTATTCGGTATTATGTTCAATATTGAGAAAACTTGTCCGAGGGAGAGTACTCGCGAGGAAAGTAACTCGTGGTGACGCGTCAGTAACGGTAATTGGCAAATGGTCTAAATAATTTTAAACTAAAGACACGAAAGCATCAAAATACTATCTTGATAGATTATACGGTCTACGGAGACCAGACGGACTCGTTCCAGTAATTTTTTGGTGTCTTGTAAGTAGATAGAGACAAGGGCTCGAACTTGACCGAAGGGCAGATATTACTGGGTTCGAATTAAGGTCCAATTACAAAGTCAATTTTAATTCAATTTTGTCATCAAATTTACCATATCACAACTAAATGTATACGTTCTCCGATGATGCTACAAATTACAACCATAATCAATCCATTTACCGAACACAGATCGAGAAACCGAGCAAATTAGGGTCAATTTCGCAGGTCGGACACTACCGTGCAACTGGGATACCACTCTACTTTCAGGGCTAAATGCAACATTTTAGCCATTTACAGCCGATTTTATCCTACCACGCATCGATTTAAAATACATTACATTAATAGCGAGCAGCGCACAAGAGGCGTCGCGAATCGACGTCTCGCGAAACGAGAGCTTATTGGTAGAAATGGTGTCAAATTTTACTTACCTTATGCCTTCGACAGAGTGGTGAACCGGAAGTAAACAAATTTAAATACGGCGGACGGAAGTAACCACAAAGACGGGTTCCATGACAAATCAATCACCCATTTTCGATGTATCACTGGATCACGTGATTTGAAACACTAATTATATTAATACAGTCTACAAACGAGAACCTCGCGAGAACTGGTCAAATACGAAGAAACTCGGTCTTTTCCGTTATCTGTTTGAGTTTTGGAAAATTCCGAATCAATAAAGCAGCTGAACCATTTCGGGTGAATAGATATATGCTTTCAAGTTTCTTCGCGCTCTTGGTTTGAACTTTGTTTATGTGTTATTTGGACATTTCCCCCAACTTTTAAAGTCTTGTTCTGTAACTTGTCCCAAAGTCAACAAGGCCCGAGCAAAGTTTGTTAATTTAAATATATCTACGGTAGATATTGACGGATTGACAGGGCGTGTCTTTCATTCTGAACAGAATGTAACAAAATACCTTTTTTCTCATCGAGATCTAGAGATTACAACTGCTTAAAAGGTAATCCATATTTTTTTCAGTTAAAGAAAAAATTGTCTTACTTGCAGCAGTGTTTTTTCTTCATTTTCTTTCAACTGAGGGAATTTGGTTTGATTTATTCTATCTGTTTTGTTTTGAATTGGATCCAGATGCCATAATAATCATTGTAGTAAAATCTAAATATCATCAAACTCTATCAGCATTCAATTTTATGTTCTACGACAGAAAAGATCTAGATTTCACTTTGCATAGAATATGATTTTTTGTGCAATCTGTTGTTGTACCCACACTCTTAATATTCTCTAAAAGTGGTTCTACATTGTTGTTACTCCTCTGATTTTATTTCTTTAAGAGATTTATACCTTTGAGGTAAAGTTCTGTCTGTCCAACAGACCACTGTTACAACCCGTTTTGTAATAAAACCCCGAATTGTAATAAAACATTAAGTTTGCAATGAAAAGAAAAAATCTATCTTTCTCAATAGAATTGGGCAAGTTTTAAACTTATACATTGTATTTTACCATTATGAAATTTATTTAAACACAACAGTCCTCAAGACATTATTGATGGGAGTGTATTTTTGTTTTCATCAGAATCAAATTAATATAATGCTACAAAATTACTAACATAATGGTGATACGATTATTACAAAATGGGTTGGGAGAACATTTTTACAAATCGGGTAGACAATTACAAGCCATTTTGTAACAAAAACACGAATTCTAATAAAACAGTTCGTAATGAAAAGAGAAAATATATCATTCTCAATAGAATAGAAGTTTTACATTTGTGCGTTTTATTTTACGATTATAAAATTGATCTAAACACAACAGGTTTTAAGACACTATAGAATGGAGTGTATTTCTTTCTGAACAGAATTCATCAAATTATAGTATTCCAACAAAATGACTAACATGGTGTTGATACAATTATTACAAAACGCGTTGGGAGAACATTACAACAATTCAGGTAGACAGTTACAACCCATTTTGTAACATAACCCTGTTTTGTTACAATTTATTACAAAACGGTAGACAGTTACAACCCGTTTTGTAACAAAACCCCGAATTGTAATAAAACATTATGTTCGCAATGAAAAGAGAAAATATATCATTCTCAATAGAATTGGTCGAGTTATACACTTGTGCATCTTATTTTATGATTATGAAATTGATCTAAACACAACAGGCTTTATAAGACACTATAGAATGGAGTGTATTTTTTTTTTTGAATAGAATTTATCAAATTATTGTATTCCAACAAAATGACTAACATGATGCTGATACAAATATTACAAAATGGGTTGGGAGAACATTACAACAATTCGGGTAGACAGTAACAACCCGTTTTGTAACATAACCCCGTCATGTAACAATTTATCACAAAAGGGGTTGCGAGAACATTATTACAATTCGGGTAGACAGTTACAACCCGTTTTGTAACAAAACCCCGTTTTGTAACAATTTATTACAAAACGGGTTGCGACAATATTATTACAATTCGGGTAGACTTTTACAACCCGTTTTGCAATAAAAATCCAAATTGTAATTAAACAGTAAGTTCGCTATGATAAGAGAAAATCTATCACTCTCTGATAGATGGGAGTATATTTTTTCAACAGAATTTATCAAATTATTTAATGGAAAAAGTTGACTAACATGATCGAGATACAATTATTACAAAGCAGATTGGGAGAACATTATTTCTATTCCGTTTGACAGTTACAACCCGTTTTGTAACAAAACCCCCAATTGAAATAAAACATTAAGTTCGCAATGAAAAGAGGAAATACATCATTCTCAATAGAATTGGTCAAGGTATATACTTGTGCATCTTATTTTATGATTATGAAATTGACCTAAACACAACAGGCTTTAAGACACTATAGAATGGAGGGAGTGTATTTCTTTTTGAACAAAATTTATCAAATTACTGTTTCCCAACAAAATGACTAACATGGTGTTGATACAATTATAACAAAACGGGTTGGGAGAACATTATAACAATTCAGGTAGACAGTTACAACCCATTTTGTAACATAACCCTGTTTTGTTACAATTTATTACAAAACGGGTTGCAAGAACATTATTACAATTCAGAGAGACATTTACAACCCGTTTTGTAACAAAACTCTGAATTGTAATTAAACATTAAGTTCGCAATGAAAAGAGAAAATATATCATTCTCAATAGAATTGGTCAAGTTATACACTTTTACATCTTATTTTTTATGATTATGAAATTGATCTAAACACAACAGGCTTTAAGAAACTATACAATGGAGTGTATTTCTTTTTGAACAGAATTTATCAAATTATTGTATTCCAACAAAATGACTAACATGGTGTTGATACAATTATTACAAATCGGGTTGGGAGAACATTATAACAATTCAGGTAAACAGTTACAACCTGTTTTGTAACATAACCCTGTTTTGTAACAATTTTTTTTCAAAACGGGTTGCGAGAACATTATAACAATTCGGGTAGACAGTAAAAATCCGATTTGTAACGAAACCCCGTTTTCTAACTATTTATTACAAAACGGGTTGGGAGAACATTATTACAATACGGGTAGACAGTTACAACCTGTCTTGTAATAAAACCCGACTTGTAATAAAACATTAAATTTGCAGAATTGTGCAAGTTATAAACTTATACATTGTATTTTACCATTATGAAATTTATCTAAACACAACAGTCCTCAAGACATTATTAATGGGAGTGTATTTTTGTTTTCATCAGAATCAAATTAATATAATGCTTCAAAATTACAGACATAATGGTGATACGATTATTACAAAATGGGTTGGGAGAACATTTTTACAATTTGGGTAGAAAATAACGACCCATTTTGTAACAAAAACACGAATTGTAATAAAACAGTTCGCAATGGAAAGAGAAATGTTATCATTCTCAATAGAATTGTTCAAGTTATACAATTGTCCATCTTATTTTATGATTATGAAATTGACCTAAACACAAAAGGCTTCATGACACTGTGGAATGGAGTGTATTTCTTTTTGAACGGATTTATAATTCAATATTAGTTGTTTTCATGGACAAAGGCGAGTTCTGATTGGCTGAAAAAAAATTTTCACAGCTCCATGAAAAAATTTTTTCAGCAGTGCCGGGACTACTATTTGAGTAGAAAATAACGACCCATCTTGTAACAAAACCCCCAATTGTAATAAAACAGTTCGCAATGAAAAGAGAAAAATTATCATTCTCAATAGAATTGTTCAAGTTATACACTTGTCCATCTTATTTAATGATTATGAAATTGATCTAAACACAAAAGACTTCAAGACACTATAGAATGAAGTCTATTTCTTCTTGAACAGAATTTATCGAATTATTGTATTCCAACAAAATGACTAACATGGTGTTGATACACTTATTACAAAACGGGTTGGGAGAACATTATATTAATTCAGGTATACAGTTACAACCCATTTTGTAACATAACCCTGTTTTGTTACAATTTATTACAAAACGGGCTGCGAGAACGTTATTACAATTCTGGTTGATAGTGACAACCCGTTTTATAATGGAACCTGGAATAAACAGTAAGTTTGCAATGATAATAGAAAATCTATCATCAAGATCTAAAATCAATAAAGCATTGTGGGAATGTCAAGTGACTGGCATGTGACTCATAACGCTTAAATTCCCTATCATAACAAACATGTTATAATTATTTTCCATAATGTCTTCTTCGGACGCTATGTTTGAAGCTTCTGTGTATTCCTGTAAGTAAATGAGCGAGTTGATCATCTTAAAATAGAATGTGTCTCCCAATGTTGTCAACCTGGGCCGTAGTAAATCTCTAATTTCTCTTGTTGTTGGATCGTTTTCGACTACTGGGGTGGTATGAATGAATATTAAAAGGCTTTTGGAGTATAAGGATGATTTATTTTTGCAATTTTGAAAAATTTGCGTCCCAAAATCTGAAAGTCCACCTTTAATAGTATTACAAAACGGGTTGAAACTGTCTACCGAATTGCAGTAATGTTCTCCCAACCCGTTTTAAAATAAATTATTACAAAACGGGTTTTATTACAAAACGGGTGGTAACTGTCTACCCGAATTGTAATAATGATCTCCCAACCCGTTTTGTAATAAATCATTACAAAACGGGTTTGTATTACAAAACGGGTTGTAACTGTCTACCCGAATTGTAATAATGTTCTCCCAACCCGTTTTGTAATAATTTTATCATCATAATGTTAGTCAACTGTTTCCATTACAATAATTTGTTATATTCCGTTGAAAAAACACACTCCCATCTATCAGTGTCTTGAAGACTGTTGTATTTAGATCAATTTCATAATTCTAAAATAAAATGTATAAGTGTATAACTTGCCCAATTCTATTGCGAATGATAGATTTTCTTTTATCGTTGCAAACTTAATGATTTATCACAGTTCGGGTTTTTATTACCAAACGGGTTGTCACAGTCAACCCAAATTGTGATAATAATCTCGCAACCTGTTTTTTAATTGTTACAAAATGGGGTTTTGTTTCAAAACAGAGTATCAACACCATGTTAGTCATTTTGTTGCAATACAATAATTTGATGAATTCTGTTCAAAAAGAAATACACTCCATTCTAAAGTGTCTTGAAGCCTTTTGTATTTAGATTAATTTCATAATCATAAAATAAGTGTATAACTTGACCAATTCTATTGAGAATGATATATTTTCTCATTTCATTGCGAACTGAATGTTTTATTATAATTCCAGGTTTTTATTACAAAATAGGTTGTAGCTGTCAAACCGAATAGAAATAATGTTCTCCCAACCTGCTTTGTAAAAATCGTATCTCCATCATGTTAGTCAACTTTTTCCATTAAATAATTTGATAAATTCTGTTGAAAAAAATATACTCCCATCTATCAATGTCTTGAAGACTGATGTATTTAGATCAATTTCATAATGGTGAAATACAGTGTATAAGTGTATAACTTTCCAAATTCCACAGAGAATGATAGATTTTCTCTTATCATTGCGAACTTACTGTTTAATTACAATTTGGATTTTTATTACAAAACGGGTTGTAACAGTTTACCCGAATTGTAATTATATTGTCGCAACCCGTTTTGTAATAAATTGTTACAAAACGGGGTTTTGTTACAAAACGGGTTGTAACTGTCTACCCGAATTGTAATAATGTTCTTGCAACCCGTTTTGTAATAAATTGTAACAAAACGGGGTTATGTTACAAAATGGGTTTGTAACTGTCTACCTGAATTGTTATAATGTTCTCCCAACCCGTTTTGTAATAATTGTATCAACACCATGTTAGTCATTTTGTTGGAATACAATAATTTGATAAATTCTGTTCAAAAAGAAATACACTCCATTCTATAGTTTCTTAAAGCCTGTTGTGTTAAGATCAATTTTATAATCGTAAAATAAAATGCACAAGTGTAAAACTTCTATTCTGTTGAGAATGATATATTTTCTCTTTTCATTACGAACTGTTTTATTAGAATTCGTGTATTTGTTACAAAATGGGTTGTAATAGTCTACCCGAATTGTAAAAATGTTCTCCCAACCCATTTTGTAATAATCATATCACCATTATGTTAGTAATTTTGTAGCATTATATTAATTTGTTTCTGATGAAAACAAAAATACACTCCCATCAATAATGTCTTGGAAACCGTTGTGTTAAGATAAATTTCATAATGGTAAAATACAATGAATAAGTTTATAACTTGCCCAATTCTATTGAGAAAGATAGTTTTTCTTTTTTCATTGCAAACTTACTGTTCTATTACAATTCGGGGTTTTATTACAAAACGGGTTGTAACTGTCTACCCGAACTGTAATAATGTTCTCTCAACCCATTTTGTAATAGATTATTACAAAACGGGGTTTTATTACAAAACGGGTTGTAACAGACCACAACTTCTTTTTTTCAATGTCTTCAAACTGTAGCAGTTATAAATGTGCCAAACTAGATTTTAAGCAAATATTCTTGTCAAAGAAGTTTGAACATTCACATCATCTTGAAACATCAGTGGCCAGGTGAGAAAAAAGACTGTCTGCACAAGGGCTCAAACTAATTACAAATCAAATGATTGCTTAGAGTGGTTTCATTGACTGAACCATTCCTAATCATCCAATTTATAGTATATGTTGGGCACGTAGAAATGTACTTGTATTTAGAACTATCATAATACCTGGAGTCAGAAGTTTAAACATTTAAATGAGAGAAAAAAAGGATATTCCTCTATGTACTTTTCTCTGGAAATGATATTTTAGCCTTAAGGCTTCTTTTTGCAGAACGATATTGCTTATCAATTTTGTAAAGTTACTTTTGACTTCGATAAACAAAATCTGGTATTATGCCTTCTTTTTCCACTCCTGTATTTATCTGCTTTTAACAAATTCCAGCTTATTTCATTCAGACAATTTTAAGCATCAGCTGCATGGTCATCAAAAAACATACTAGCTAGATGACCTGGCGGTTAAATATATGAGTAAATTTATGGCAAAGTAAGGACAAAGACTTGGGAGTCACTGAAATATCGTTCGTGTAGATTTGTTTTTGTACGTGACTGAAATTTATTTCTAGGTCAAAGCAAAGGTTTTTTTTTTTTTTCTCTCGGAATACTGTTTGAAACCCCGCCAGTCATGTAGGAGTATCCTGGAGCAAGGCACACGATAGGGCTCACTGGTTGAAACATTACTAAGTAAAGATCTTATTGACATTACGTAAGCTGAATTGCAACGGGAAGTAATCCATTCAAACAAATAATTACAAAGATTCAGATCCACAAATCTAAATCTCTGAAAATTCTCTGAAAATTCTTAATCTTTCCTAGATCTATCTCCCTTCATCCATATGAATTCAGTTAACTGTTTAAATGCTATTGTCAAATGATGATCAGGCCCATTGTATTTTACCAGCCTCTTTTTGAAACTTGGACTTTTTTTATTGATCAATTGCTAATGTACTTCCATTTTATAGTCACTTCACTTGTATTAAGCTGACTGCTCACTTCATATAATCATTGTCCTTGTTTTTCAAGCAGTCTATGTTTGGGATATAGCTTTACCTTTCCTTACCCATAGAAACTGCGATACAAGTATAACATTATCTTGGCTTAGAATCAAACACAGGTTCTGATTCAACTCCTTAAGCACTAAGTTACCCAAGACAGCTCAAAACTCTTCGGAGGCTGATCCTTAGTAGGTTTATTATTAATATGACATATGGCCTCCGGCCTTTACAATAACAATACAACATGCGATACACAACCAGTGTGAGTTTAAATATTTTGAAGTACTTATTTGAGAGTGAAATCAATTCAGTCATTCTCAAAAAATGGGTACAATTACACTTGAAAAAATGTCCAAATTTTTAGTTTCTCAAATGATTATTATATCTTCTGGATAGTAAAATTCAGCTATCGAATAGATTATCTGCAAAGTTTGACACAGTCAACATCAACCATCTCCGAGAAAGGTGCCGGCAAAATAATCAAACATCAGGCTCAGTTACGGATGTTAGAAACACTATTTTAACATTTCTTCGATATATTAATGTACTTCTGTGATAGAGACATATTGTTTAAGTTTAAGATTTTGACTGATGATTTCATTACGCTTACAGAGAATAGCAAATATTTGGCCAAGTTTTGCCACAACTTCAAAAATACATCATCATACAAATTAATATTCTGAGAAAACATTTATTTTAATCAAACATTGTCCAATGTTTGTAATTTAAGTACTCTAAATGAGTGATGGAACAGATTTTTAATATAAAAGTGGAACCAATAAACTGGATAAACATTTTACTGACATACGGTATGACATCAAAAGTGTATACACCAGTATTCCTGGTATGAATCTAGCCAGTGCTTTTGTTACGAAGGTTTGCAAAATGTGTTGATTTGAATAAAAACAAACATAATGTAATGACCCAGTTTCTTGTGACACAATTTTTCAGCGATCGTAAGTCAGCTGTTTTCAATTGCAAAGTGTCAGTTGTCATTAATTCACAGTTCACAAAGTTTTGGAATTTGCCACCCATTGTCTGCAAAAACCAAGTGGTTACCTTCTATTTCATGCCTATTTCATCCAGTTTGCGATCTGGTTAACTCCATGTGCATTGTAATGTAGCAGATACATGTGTATTTGTTTTCATTGCCATCCATGTTGGAGAACATTATCTCCCGCTAGATGGCATTCTATAAATACTCATCTATCTGATATGGGCATCCTGGGTACAGAACCGAACCACTTTCCTACGCGACAACCGTTACTTTGAATTTAAAAAAAAAAGTTTACCCAATAAAACGCTACCTCGAGCAATTCACTCAACTATGATCACCAGTTTAGAGAAATCTGTTGCTAAAGCAGGTCTCATTTCTCCTCAAACGTATTGATACGTAAAAGCTACTTTCAACATTGCTACTTTATAGAGCGTAATATTACAGTCAGCCCGCTTTCGGGGCTAGTCGTGATGCGTCATATAAGACAGTCGAATCTTCGAAGAATATGACATGCGCAGACAACGTGTTGGAGAGTGAATGCTGGGATATGTATGTGTTGAGTGCACTCAGTTGTGACCGTCAAAACTGTTTTGAAAGTCAACAGCCGTCAACACTATTTTACCTTACGATTTTAATTATTAGGCAGTTGTTAAATTCGTCTAAATATGTCAGTCATGTAATTTATTCATTTCTTAACATTTTAAAGATAATTTTACTGTACTTTTCATTAAAAAAGGATTGTTTTTGTTGTTTAAAGTTATCCACCCCTTTGATTTTTATTGGTAAAAATCAAAACGGCCGATATCAATTTCTATCAGTGGCATCTTCCCAGCTGTTTTATGTTCAGGGATCACGTGATCCCACTCTGATTAATTCTGGGGTCTGAGATTCCCAGAATATTAGAGTGTGGGATCGCTGATCCCGGAGACAAAAACTTACGGGTTTCGGGGGATAGGAATTTTTGAGTATATAAGCAGGCCCCTGGAAATCCCAGAGAACTTCAGATTTTTCTTTTGTTAGGTACACTCAGGAATCTTTTGATCATTTTTTTTTTATTTTCTTTTACATTTTGTTTTTAAAACATCTAAAGTCCAAAAGGATAATTCTAATTATTTTCTTTAAAGGTGGGTATCTGGAATTTTTACATCCCACCAAATTAAAAAAAATATATATCACTGAAATTTACATGAAAAAGCAATACAAATCATCAATTATAAAGAATCACAAAATTACAGAAAAAAATGTTTTTTGATGGTATTCCCTTAAAAGGCTACGTAGCCTCTTAAGCTATTTTTAGATTTCCCACCAAAAATAAAAAATGCATTGTTGGAATGTTAAGTGACTGGCACGTGACTTATGTCTGAAATTCCTTAACATAACAAACATGTAATTATTTTCCATAATGTCTTCTTCGGATGTTATGTTTGAAGCTTCGTCTGTATATTTCCGGAGTGTAAATAAGCGAGTTGCTCATGTAAAAATAGACCGTGTTTCCCGTTGGTATCGACCTGGGTTGTAGTAAATCTCTAATTTCTCATGTTGTCGGATGGTTTTCGACTACTGGGGTTTTATGAATGAAAATTAAAAGGGTTTGGGAGTATAAGGACGATCTTTTTATATTCTTGCCGAATTCCCGTCCCAAAATCTGAAGGGCCACCTTTAACTGTTTCTTTCTTGAAGAGGGGATAGTTTGTAGTTTTTTTCATACAGACTTAAGTTTAAGTATATTATCGGAATTATTTTTTTAAGTTACTTAACATTAAGGGCTAAGTACTGAATACTCATTTTACAGTAACTGTTGTCATATATTTACCATATTTCATTGGCTGTTTCCTTGATCACTGCCGTGTGTTATGATAAATTGTTAAATTCTCTATACTAGCAACATGTAGAACTTTATATTTAAATCTGAGTCAGCCGTCCATTGATTTTATTGTACACTTGTATCTAGTCATTGGTTATATGCCACACTATTTATTATTACTACCTTAAGTTTATTAAAGTTATTAGTTAACTTGAAATTCTGGAATGGGGAAATTGTAAAATTGGAAAACATTTTAAAATCTATTACACAATGAAACAATGATATTTGTTAATATGTACTACTAACAAAATATTTACTAACAATGATATGTAAGGTATGTTGGGGGATGGCCTCGACCCTCACATACCGATAGACGTGGCAATTAAAGCTTAAAAAAAAAGTTTATTAAACTTTATTTATCCAAAGGATAAAGTTGTTAACCGAGACATGGCTTCTTCTTTTGTCTTGACTCCCTGTCACAAGTAGAAATTCGCCCTTTTCCTTAGTACTTTTAAATCTTTTGTTTGTCTGAAGTTCACCGTTTTTACTCCCCTCGCCACAAAGCCTAGACTTTAATTTAGTGCTTTGTCGAAGCAAACTCGAGCGAAGCCACGACAGGCCTAGTGGCGAGTTTGCTGCTATATAAGGAGGAAAGTCTTGCTGGTACCCTCGGCTCGCAACAATATTTAATCTTATTGCTGCACCCACAACATGATACCATCAGGAAGCACCTATTATTTCTTTTAAGACACTAAGCTATTTAGTGTCTTCTCAGAAACCAAACTGTTAAATCTAGTTCCGGACAACATTTACACCAGAAAACGGGTTAAGTATTAAAGTGCATTAAACTGTTTCTGCTCTTTTTGTTGTAGAAATAGTGGAACCAGCACAATAATATTATAAACATCTTGAGAGCCATACGGTATGGCAAAACTGATATACATACCAGCATTGTTGGTAGAAACATAATTAATATTTTTGTTATGGATATTTATTTGGCAAAAAGGGAAAATAGGCAAATGAAATATATAACGCAACATATATACGCAACATGATACCATTAGTATACAGATTGGATTCTCATAAGACACAAAGTTGTTTTGTGCCTTGTCAGGTTCCAAGCTGTTTGACTTTAAAACTGTTGTAGAAAACCTAATTGGTTAACTAAAATGCCGATGAGAAAAAGTACTCTCAATCACTTTCTGCCTTTTTAGTTAACTTGACCACTCTCTTTTTTCTTTGTTCTAACTATAACAAAAAGTCTTTGTTTTTTCTTTCTCACAGTCTTCAGCTCAATTTCTTATGCCTTTCAACGTTTATAAGTGCCTTCCTGCAACAGAATGCCTTTCTGCAACAGAAATCATGTGATCGGATATGGAACTTTGAAGTAATATTATTGACAGTTTTACTTCATTGAATTTACCAATTTTTAATCGATTATATATATATTTTTTCAAACCTCCACTGAATTCTAATGTCCGTAACGCCACAATTTAACACTATCAAACACTTTAAAAAGGTTTTTCTAATGTTAACATTTATCTAAATCATAACTCGACTGAACAAGATTCAATCTATTTATGCCATACTGACTTAGAAAAATCACAGACTGAGGAACAATGATTACTTCATCTAACCTCCGTAACGGTTTAGTACCATTTACATACATTTTTATCATCCATGCTTGCACTTTTAGCATTTCACACACTATGTGACGTCTTAATAGACTGTAAAACATGATTTAAGAAATTCAAAACGGATCTAAATTTATTTCATGAAATAAAATACATATCTGGTCACAAGTCTAACTTCCGTAACAAAAAGGGAGAGGATTTGATTGCTCAGAAATATTCAGTGTTGACACTGGTATTAAGGTGGCGAATTTGTTTTAACAGTGACATTCCTGGTGCTTATGATACATATCTACAATAATCACTCAGTACAGATATCACCGTTTAAAAGTCTGTTTATGATTTACTAGAGAACTCATTTGGCACCTACTTCCAACCTTCGGCATGGGTTCCAGACGCAACACTTGCAGCTGATTGTTTTCATTTCGAACATATACATTGGTGGCGGTGTCAAAATAGGTTACACCCTCAGGATAAGATCTTAAGTGAAGCGACTTTTGTTAGAATATATATTTCGTTACGGATGTTAGTCGTTACGGATGTTAGAAATATTTCATTGAAACTGAGATGCAGGAGAGACTCACGTGCATTGTTTAAATTGTGTCCTCGATGTTGTCCAAACTAAAACGGCATCAATTTCACAGAGAGCAATCAAGTTATGGTAGAAAAAGCCGTTACGGATGTTAGAAAAGAAAATTGTCCCAAATAGCATTTTTGTATTTCACATGTGACAGTCAGCTCAACTTTAAGGGAATGTTGAAAAATATCATAGAGCTTGAGCTCTATTCATTCCACCACTGAAAAAGGGTATTTTAGGGTACATGACACAGTTCAAAAGACTTGCAATAAATTGATCAAAATGTATTACGGACGTTAGGTATGATTTTGCGACAAATGATTTTGGATAAAAAAATATATCAGCTTTGGATATTATTAAGAAAAGTATCCAAATACGGTAGATGATAGTTGTGTCAATTGAAAAAATGAAGTGTACGACCCGATTCTACCTAATCTTAAAATACAACAGATGTTCACATACTATGTATAGTACCTGCGACAGGCAAAATTTAACAACATCCATCCAATTAAAAGGATACTATTGTCACAAAAAATGAATCTGATGACTTCCAAATTACACTAATTGCAGACTAGTATCATCAGTGATATAAAAATAATTGGTCTCTTTGTCATTTGTATGTAATCATTAGAGTAATTCACGTATTTATTGATGCGACAAGCATTTTTCGTAATTGTTCCCATTTTTGGAGAATGACTGAATTATGAAATTAAATGCTTGATTCATGGGTTTACCACATCCAATGACTGCATGAAATCACTTCTTTTTTCATAAGCATAGAACAGAAACATTGATATATATCGTTGACCAGTTTCCTTTCTTCTGTTCAATAAAATGTTCAATTTATTCATAGATAGATGTGTATAAAACAAATTCTTAATAAACTGTTTTCTTATGTTACAATATAGAGGGCATACTAGGAAAAAATGGTACGAATCTTCTACAGTATTTTTACAATAAGAAGATGTTTTCATATATTCCACGGTGTCGTTCCAGCTCGACAGCAAGCAGTAGAGTAAAAGTTCTAAAATAAGAAATAGCCTTTCTGAATTTCATAATTCTAATATCTAGATAAAATTCATTTTCAAATGTGACTTTGAGGCCACTATATAAAGAAAGCTTTGAAGGAGTACAGCAATTACATCTCCATATGCGGAAACTGATCTTTTAGTTTAAACATATTTATTTTACATCGATTGAGAAACAAGTTCTTACAACTCATACTAATCGCTCTCGATTCTGCTTCCTGGGAACTACACCAGTACTCGTGCCGAATGTGTGGGCCAATGAAAAATCCCAAAGTTGACATCCGCTCCCGGGTATCGAACTGAGGACATTTAGGTTATGAGGCCGACGCTCTACCTCACGACCACGGACACCTACTGATCTTTAGGTCTCTGCAAGTAGGCAGACATAATTTTTTTTTTTTTTTTTATTATTGACAGACTGATTGTCCCAGACATATTTAAATCCATTTTCACATAAACTTTTCCTAACTCTTGTAACCCAATTGACATAGCCAAGTGAATCAAATAATTGTAACATTTAATAACATTTCTTTACATATCTGTGTTCTGATATAGTTAATATTTTTTGCCAATACTTGATTACTTTTTTACTAGAGTAAAGATGTAAAGGAAAGCGACCACAATTGCCTAATGTGGCTTCGTCTGGTGCATTTGATGGAACATGCATAAATCTTTTAAATGCCTATTTTTGTATCCGTTCAATACTGTCCATTGACTGCAGTCCCCATATTTCGCAACCATAAAAAAGAATAGGTGTAATTTTAGAGTCAAAGATTTTAAAATATATTTTACTATTTATCGGCATAAACCGATTTAAGGACGAAAGAATATTTGCGAGAAGGTTGGGGACAAGAAAATTGTAAAGATTTTCTTCTGTAACTCTATGTAAAATCCGTGACCCCACAAAAAAGGCCAATTTCCACATAAGGCCCATCATTTGAAGTATTTCGGTAGAGGTCCACTAGATGATGCTACATGCCAAATATGAAAGTAGTAGCCCTTAGGATTTAGGACAAAAAGATTCTTCAAGATTTCCTTCTTAATATCTATGTGAAATCCAAGAACCAACAACATAGGACCAATTTCCATACCAGGGCCATAACTTTTGGTAAAGGGTCACTAGATGATGCAACATGCCAAATATTAAAACTCTAGCCCTTACGGTTTGGGACGAGAAGTTTTTTAGAGTTTTTACTCTCGGTTCCCATGGCAACCAGAGTTCTTCATGAATTCAAATCTTTGAAGTATTCTGAAAGTGTATCACATGAGGATCATTTCTATGAAGTTTCATTTAAATCTGTTTACCGGTTTCAGAGGAGAATAATTTTTATGAGAGCTTTAGCCCTTAAGGTACGGGACAAGAAGACTTTTAAAGATTTCATTCTTTATCTCTACCTAAAATCCGTGACCCCACAACAATGGGCCAATTTCCACACAAGGCCCATCATTTGAAGTATTTTGGTAGAGGTCCACTAGATGATGCTACGTGCCAAATATCAAAGTAGTACCCCTTAGGATTTAGGACAAAAAGATTCTTAAAGATTTCCTTCTTAATCTCTATATGAAATCCAAAAACCAACAACATAGGGCCAATTTCCACACCAGGGCCTAAATTTGAAGTATTTTGGTAAAAGGTAAAAAGATGATGCTATATGCTATATATAAAAGTTCAAACCCTTACGGTTTAGGACAAGAAGATTTTTAGAGTTTTTTTTTCTCTCGGTTCCCATGGCAACCAGAGTTCCTCGTGGAATTAAAATCTTTGAAGTATTCTGAAAGTGCATCACATAAGGATCATTTCTGTGAAATTTCATTGAAATCTCTTGGCTGGTTTCAGAGGGAAACATTTTTTAAGTAATTGTTCTCGGACGGACGTACATACAGACGGACGGACGGACGGACGGACGCCGGACGACGATCGGTCACAATTGCTCACCCTGAGCACTATGTGCTCAGGTGAGCTAAAAATGTAGTCCTACCCGACCGCGTAACTTAAAATCGCTCCAAGTCGGCCAGTTTGCATCAAAAGAAAGTGTCGCGGCAGAATGGGTTATTGTGCACACGTATAAAGTTCAACGAAATTCCGTCCGATGGTATTGGAAATATTTACCTAGACGGACACATGGACGGACATGTCCGTCCGGGTAACACTTAAACTATATCCCTCCGCTTTCTGCGGGGTATAATAACCCTAGTACCAAGGCATATGAAAATATGGAAAAAGAGAAAATTCTTAATATCAGCATTTTCTCATCTTCCTTCGCTTTTTTCCAGCCCTTTTATTCCCAGGTATTTCAATTATCAGACTGAATGGTAAGGAGTAAAACTTTCCAGCACATGTACATGACTCAGATCAAATGTATAGTTTTGCACTCTTATGTACAGTTTTGCACTTTTGCATTTGGGATTCCTGACATTTCCTTGGACATATTTGCCCTATTTTTCATGTTACTATTTTAAAAATGTGAAAATATGCATTTCATTTGTATAGTGCTCAAAGTGTCATAACTTTAAATGAAGGGTCAAAATAGCATCAACTGGTACATATACATGTACAACATTGAATCACTTATCAATTGTCTGACTTTTAAGGTCTGAAGTTTTTTTTTAATACTCAATCAACATTTTTCTTGCAAATAAAATATGAGATTTGAAATGTGTCACAGAGAAAATTTGTCACATGTGATATGAAGATAAGGACTTTTGAAATCTTTCAACCTTGGACAAAATGATTCACGCTTCATGTCTTGGATTATCTGTTGTTTTGGTAAAGTACAGACAGCATAGACTGTGTAACCTTAAGTGAACAATGTCTAGCTTTCCACAGGTGTTTGTCAGTCCTGAATTTGCAATGACCTCATTTACCAACTGAATGGGTTAATTCTATTTGCAGTCAAAAAAGTAGACTGTGAACAGATCTACACTGGTAACAAAGGCAACAAAGGCACTTTAGGAATTAAGAAGAAATCCTCACTCAAAGTCACAGTAAAGTCTAACTGAATAAAAAACGTGTTTATAAAATAAGAGTAAATTTCATTTTTACCATGTAAAGATATGGCCATTATTATGACTTTCAGGATATGTAAAGGTGCACTTTGCAAAAGTTCCAGTCAAAGGCAGGAAAGAGAATTTTGAAACGAGAACAGAACCTAACATGCCACAATTATCTTTTTGTTTACATCAATGATCGTCGACGATTAGCTGACTTTTCGTCCTAAATGTGCGCAGTGGCATAAACACCGTGTGATCATTCAAGGCGTCGATACAAAGCCTTATTCACTTGATCATTTAGTCCCCATTCTAGGCTTGAAAAACGTAAGTTTATCGACATCGTAAACAAAAGAGACGACATAGGCTGATCATCTCTTATTCATTCATCATCATCGTTTATTCATTCATCATCAATTCAGGGAGAGTTAACTACATCTAAATAAGAAAATGAGTTGAGAATGAGAAATCTTACTCTCCGATGACATAATATTGGAATTGTAAACAATAGGCATGTGTACTACGTCATAGCAATAATGAGATGCAATGTTGTCGCATGACGTTTTCGGAGACCTAGTTCGAATATACACGACCGATAACGATGGTTGTTTCAATCGGTGGCGTTCCTGAAGCCTGAAATGCTTCTCCATGCATTTTCGCACACATTACAATAGCAACCAATGCAGTAACTGACATGTTCGAGTTTTCTCCAATCTTATATATGTGTGTTGTGATGGGTTATCCGATTTATTTCCGAGTTATAAATGTTGAAAATTACCTGTTCATCTTTTTTTTTTTACTTTACTGGGGCTTTAAAAACTTGAAACAATCTTAAGCATTAAGCACACAATTCCATGCTCAAAACAGTATTTTCTCCTACACCCGTAAATTTTCTACCGTTTCGTTGACAAATACTTTATTTGACCAATATTTTCCATCTGCAAAAAATTATACGTTTAATATTCAGTGTTTTGCTTGAAAGTACACAAGTAGAAAAACGTCTTTCTTCTTCGTATTCCTCTGCACAGTTCCCTCTTAGATTTTTTCTAAGATTTCTTCCTCTACCCTCCTTTTTGGCCTGATTTCAAACTTGTTAAAGATACATGTACCATCAAAACAAACGTCCCGAACAATTATCAGACAGAGTGCGCATAAAGTTTTTCAAAGATATTTCTTGGTGTCCTACTTTTAGACCCAATTTGACCTTACTTTCAAACTTGTCTAAGATACTGCCTTTACAAACATTCTCAGTATGATTACTATTAGACTAGAAATGTGGCCTCTACGGTGTACACAAGTTTTCTTGTTTTAGATGTTGCCCCCGACCTACTTTTTTTAGTTGACATGACCAAATTTCAAACTTATCCCTGACATTATCAAGGCAAACATTCTGACAAAGTTTCATGAATATCAGGCCGAAAAAAATAGCTTCTAGAGTCCAGACAAGGACGGCACTTGAAGGTCGGACATTTCACGATCACAAAAACTCACCTTGAGCACCCCATACTCAGGTGAGCTAAAATCACAGGCAATATTCTCAAAATGTTTATAAATTTATCAACCTTTCCCCATCAGTGTTGTTAAACCTTGGTATTTTATGGTGTATTTGATTAAAAGAATAAAAAAAGGAAAGCCATCATTGCCATTTCCAAGATTTACGTGACTACCTACACAATTCTCATTTGAATAGTTTGCTATTACCATGAACAAGGCAGGTTATCTGGCAATACGGAATGGGTATTGAATCAAACAGAAATTCCTTCTTCTTTCTACATATCTCCTATTTATCTTGAGTAAAATGTCATTAGAACATTTTTTACTTCCTTGACATTACATTCACTTTTCACCATAGCTTTTATCAGGTCTTCCAGTTTGTCATTTAGCTTCCTCCATGTGTTAAGAATGTAGCGAATTCGTTCCTTTACATGATATTCTCTTGTTTGTTCTAATTCTGCCTGTCGTATACCAAGTCTAATTCCAAGCAGCCAATACTCTGACCCTATGCAATTTACCAACTTATATTCAATTTTTTCCCAATTGTCCTCGTCTTTTTCAAATTTTGTTTCATCTAGTCCCTCCATCCATTGTCTGATGACCTTTTTAGTGTTTTCCTTCTCTTCTCTTGCCACAATTCTATCAAAATCTGTAAGGCTACAGCCAGAGTTTTCCATAGCATGATACAATGTTTGCAGACTTTCATTTCTGAGCTTCCAGGTATAGAGTACACGGAATATCATAGTTTTGCGATCATTCTTGTAATCATCTTCAATATTGGAAAGGGCTGCGTCAGAAATAAGTAGCTCACGTGCAAGTTTGTACATCCTTCTCTCTCCCCCAATATCTTCTGCAAAATCAGCCAACATTTCTTCTGTTGGATCGGATGCAAGATTATCTCCCTGTTGGTGTTTAATATCAAACCAGTACCCAAGAGCCCGTCTCTGTCTTACAAATTTTCCACAGTTGCTGCATAATGCCCCCCCTCTATTCTCCATATCTGTTACCCTAAACAATCCATTCATACTGTTAGTAGGTAGTATATTCCTCTGAAATGGGACCTTTTGTGAACACTCCGGACATTCAACTAAGTATTCAAACAATTCTAATTTGTTACCGTCTTTAAAAGTATCCTTTCCATGAATGTTGAATACACTCAAAACTAACTTCTCAAAGCAGTTTTTAACGTCTTTGCAATATTCCATTTTCTCTTCAAATGTTTTGCTGTTATCTTTGAAGATAACAGTAAAATTCAAAAAATCATCCTCAAACCAAATTAAAAGTTTGGTAGTTATCCCCAACAGGAATTCAGTGAGGCAACTGAACAACAGTCGTTGGCCTTCGTACTGAGAAATGGGCAGCTCTTTTATGCATGTGGCTGTGATGCAGTGGAATACAAAAGGGGGTAAGAATGCTTTCTTGATATACAAACACAGGGTAGGTGGCTGCCTGGTTCCAGAATCTGTGAAAATCTCCTTTAGTTTGTCATCCGTCGGTCTTGCTTGCAGCATACAAGGCATGATGTAGAAATCTATCACTGTTTCCTTGTTAGGCCAATACTGTTTAAAGAAATGCATTTGATTCTTCTCTTGAGACTCGCTGTCTGATGCTCTATCTCTGTCTGTTATCTCTACTGGCCTCACCATTACGTTCAAATATTCCATGTACCTTACTGCATCATCTCTTGCATCAGACAGATGCTTTTCGTTAAGCAGATCATTAATCAAAGTTTTATCAAGACATCCGTAACATTCAAAGGCTCTCCATTTTTCTAAATCTTGAGGTACTATGTCCTGTTTATGTGTAACAAAAACTTTGAAAATATCTATGATCCATTGTGGATTGAGAATGATCATCTTACGCAACTGGTCATGGTTGTAGTGTAGAACATTTCCAAAGGCATTTTGAAATTTTAGAAAAACCTCTAAATCCTCCATCTTAGGTCTTGGAAGGTCTGAATCTTCATTTGCTTTTTCAAGGCTCTCAAAATACATCACACGTTTCCCTAGATCCTTTTTGTCCTGTACGGCTTTTTCAAGAAGAATGAAGCTTGCTGGAACCTGTTCCCGCCAGAAACATGACTGGCTTGCTACACTGTGTATTTCCTTTTTGATCTCAAGAAACTCTTCATGTGTACCATCTTTTGCAACAAGAAACTTCTTACTATGAACAAGTTCCAAGACAGGTCTACCCTTAAAGCAGTTTAAAGCTTTCTTGAAATAATCCTCTTTGTACTGGTTAGGAGTTTTTCCTTCAGTGATATCATCTGTTAACTTGTCTTTATGAGTTCCAATGAGGATAATTGTTGGTCTGTATTTAAGATTATGTTCTTTCTTTTTCTGCTCTGTATAGATGTAGATACTCCTCATCCAAAACTTAAAAGCGTCATGACAAGTGAGATATCTAGTGTTTTTTTGTATTATAAGATTTTTGTGAAGGCCCATACAATCTATTTCATCTACTTTATCACTTAACTTTTTGCTCAGATTAAGAACAACTAGGTAGATCGATCTGTCATTCAGAAAGAAGTGATGTGTTGAATAATACACTGACTGACCGGCAAAATCCCAAATAGAAACAGTTGGTTTTCTCTTCGGAATTTTATTTTCTTTGACAGCCTCGATGAGGTTCGGAACAATACTAGTACTTTCATCATCATTTTCCCTGTTCTTCTTAATGATATTTTGTGCAAAGTTTTTCTCCTCTTCATCAGTAAATGACTCAGGTTGACGAGGTAAAGGAACATTGCTTGGTTGACTTTCCTCTATATGTAAAGCAGAGGAGTATCCTGCACTAGTCTTTTCTCTCTTTCCATATTTTTTCAGCAGCACTTGTAGTCGTTCCTGGAAGAACCTATCTTTTTCATCTCTTGTACTGATTTCCCAGTCATCATCATCATTTATTTCACAAGAATTTGTTAGAATGTCAATGCCTACAGTACTCTCAACATCATCAATAGGCTGGTTGCAAAGTCTCTTAACAAGGGTAGACTTTCCAACCCCATACATTCCTACAACCATTAAACGGATGTGGCATATCTCTTCATATCCTTCCTTCAGCAGTCTAAAGTAGGTCCTAAGTAATTCAGGTGTCAACTTCATATCAATACTTAAGGATGGATATTCCATGAGGAGCATCTCCGTGTACTTCTCACTGACTAGTTTACCAAGACCCTCTGCATCCATAGCAATCATTTTGAAGGATCTAAGAGCTTGATCGATTAATGTCACGGATATTCCAGAGTGGAATTCAACTATTTCTAAAAAACTGGTATACAGTTGCATCAGCCTCTCCCTAGTTTCAGCAGAATCTTTTTGTTTAGATACTTCAAAAACCCCAAGCAGAATTTCGTTCATGCCTGCCATCTCTGTTTCTTCAAGGCATTCAGTTATTTGATTAAGAAATGCTATCACTCTGTTTGCTTTTCTTTGTAAATCTCCATCACCAGCAGTTGATTCAATACCGCCTTCCATCACAGTGGATTCATTTATATCTGTCATCTTTAACAATCTGAAAAATAATGATGAGCGACTGAATAGATTTTTTATATTTGTCTTGCAATCACCTACTGCATAAACAGATAGACCCTATTGTGTAACATGAATGGTTCATCATCGTTAACATAACCTTCATCAAATGCATACTTTTTACAGACACTATGTAGGTCAAAAGAAAACTCTCTTTTTGCATAACATATTTTCCATAGTGGCATCAATATGAGTGAAAAGCTTCATAAAATTTGGAAATTGAATGAATGAATGGTGTTGTACGGGGCATCGAACACTTTAATGATTTAGTATACATGTTCATGTTAAGGGATAAAACGTGGATTTTTTTGCACACAAAGACTTGAACAAATGAGGATAGTGAAAAGCCTTAAAAAGTGACAGACGGCTGAACCCCACCCCATTTCGAAGCTTTCATTGTCTTTTGTTCGGTTCATTAATAAAAGACTGAAAAACACGTTATACGGCCATATAAATTTACAATAAGAAGCAAAGACGGAGCCAATATATACAGAACATGCCCAACTAGATCCAGATACCTAATATTATTTCGTAGTACACATTAAAAATCTAAAAGTATATAAAATTGATCTACTTTAGTATTTTGGAATTCATTTTATTTGTTATTCAAAATATTTTTTCATCATGAAAATAGCTCATTAATGGATGTTTTAGGGGTTACGTCAGCACTAGACTAGAAATCCATGTAACCAGCTAAATCATTTATCTTTGTGGATTGTATTTTAGATCTATTGTATCTAAAACAGAAGAGAGCCATCATGGTTCCGTATAGATCTTTCTATACGACTGGCTATATTTTACAACTAATACATACCAAACGATACACGTTTAGGCCATCCGGTTATTAAAATTAAGATTTTAAAAATTTCCTCTATGTATTGCCCCTGTAAAACATGAGACATGACAATCTTGGAACAGGTCCATTAGGTTTTCGCAAAAGTTATAGTGTTATACACCAAAGTTTTACTTTGTATTCTGTCGTAGTATTTGACAAAAAAGAGAGGGCTTCAAATGTTTGTTTGTTGGCTTTTCAAAGGCTTTTGATCGCATAAACCATGACAAACTATGGGATACACTCACCAGGAAAGGAATCAATGGGAATTTTCTTGAAATTTTCAAATCTATGCATAAACAACTTAACACGTCTTGTCAAATTTGATTTTAACAATACCGCCTTTTTAACTGAATCGTTCAAGTGCACGATTGGAACTAGACAAGGCTCTTCAAGTTCCACAA
Organism: Tridacna crocea; assembly: GCA_943736015.1. Lineage (NCBI taxonomy): Eukaryota > Metazoa > Mollusca > Bivalvia > Cardiida > Cardiidae > Tridacna > Tridacna crocea. The sequence goes on along the minus strand of OX031056.1, from coordinate 3,426,383 downwards.
CTATTTTTTTCTCTTTTCATAAATGATCGTGTTTAATTGCTGAAAATTAAATGCAATCAAGGTATCTTTATTGACAGTGAAATTGAAAATTTGTTTTGTTTACTTCTCGCTGACGATGTGGCAAGCTTGTCCGACACAGTTACTGGAATACAAAAACATACCAGCTCTAGCTAGAAAATTAGGTACGAGTATTTTCAAATTTCAACAACTTTTCGGTCATTAATATTATTGATGCATTTAAGATTTTTTGGTGCAATGGTTAAACCGATAATATTATGCTTTGGGGCCGACACATGGGGATATGTAATTGAACAAGTCCACGTCCAATAATTCCGTAAATGTCTTTGTAACCTTAGCCAAAATACACCTGATAGTCTTGCACTAGGTGAATGTGGTAGATACCCTTTAGCTATCAATTATATATGTCAATGCATTAAATACTGGACACTAAACTTTTAATCATGCCAAACCATAGATATCCAAAGCATGGTTATACTATGTTAAAACAATTAGATGAAAGCGGAAGAATCACATGGGCAACCCATATCAAGACGACTTTATTTGAACATGGTTTTGGTTACGTTTGGATAGCCCGAGAAATTGGGGACGTCGATACTTTTCTTAAATCATTGAAACAGAGAATAAAAGATATCTCTATACAAAAATGGTTATCGAAAGTTCCCAAATCATACTACAACAAGGATTTCAAAACAACGTCTTTAAGTTGAAATTTATTGATCAATAGATTTACCATATAATTACAATGAATCTTAGCAAATTTCAGATGTTTGAACAATAATCTTGCAATTGAGAAAGGAAGACATGAAAACATCGACATACAATTTAGATTTTGCGAATTTTGTATAAAAAGAAACGTTTATACTGTCGAGGACAAGTTTCATTTCGTACTTTTATGTCCGTTGTATGATGAAATTTGGAAAACATATTTTCCTAAAAAGTGGTTAAATAAATTTCCCACAAAACATGTATTTATTAATTTGATGAAAAGCCAGAAAGAGCTCGATATCTTTTCATTGTCTAGATATCTTTAATCTGCCATAAAAGAAAGAGACTTATTTTGGAAACATTGTGATGAAGGTAATGCCCTATTACTTTGTGTGATGTAAATATTTATAACTTTGGTGCGATTCAGTGCTATCGCCTATTTCCGCTCTTTGAGATAACATTTTATCATGTATACTTTATGTTTACTGTATAATGTATCGAGACCTTTTACCGCAATGTTTTCATAAACAGTCCGCAAAATGAGTAAGAAAAGTCGCCCGTTACCATAAACTTTGATCCAAAGAAGTGTTAAATATATGAACATTTGGATGTTTTGTTTCCTTATGCCACAATGTTTCCAAAAGCTTTATTGATCCAACGAAGTTTAAAATATACTAATATTTTGTCTCCTTATGCCACTTTAACTTTTAAAAGCCTAGTGAGTCACATTGTCTCTTTTTCCTTTAAAAGTACATGACAAATAGTAATGTTTTCAAGAGCTTAAATCTAAAGGAGAATATATTAACCCTTCGATACTCTCTCATCTTTTACCGCAATGATTTCAAAGATTCTCATTGAATGAGTAAGAATAACACAATGTTTTCAAAAGTTTTACTCAAAAGAGACACAAAAGACCGTTTGATACATTTTTATACCCACCTGTATATACAGTATTATTTTTTTACACGAGAATCCTCAAATACACCGTTGGGTTTATAATGAAATTTGCTCAGAAATGTTTTGTGTATGTGATGTATGTGTGTGGATGGGTGTGTGTGTGTGTGGGTGTGTGGGTGTGTGTGCTAGTATAATATTCAAATTAAAAGAGCAATGGTACATGTTACAAGTTACTAATATGTCTCTACATTCAAAGAGTAATTGTATATATAAAGTTTCTTATACATGTGTACACTCTTGATATATTTCTTTGTTATCTTCTCAAGTAGTTTTATCTTTATTCATACTGCTCTAAAAAGGTTACATATTAATTATTTTAACAATATGTGAGTACACATGGAAATCAGTCAGCATTTTGGAAAGAACACTGAGGTACCTTATGGTAAAAGAATTTACAGAGAAAACAAATGAGTGTACTCACCACTGTAATGTAGCGGGAGTAATGCTGACAACGGAGTAAGCTTCATAGAAATGTATCAAATACCTTTAAACAGTTCTAGAAGCGATGGAATTATACAGAATTACAGTAAAAATACCAAAATCTTCCTTCGAATAAAAGCTACACATACCTTCAATTTTAGATCATCTACTTGAGTATTCCAATATTAATATTCTCATTTAGTTTCAAAAAGACCTTTTATCGAAAAACGTCACGTTGACAATTTGTATCTAGTTCATGTTATTTTGCGTAGTGTATATTGTTTAACATTGAAACAGATGAATTATAATGTACTATATTGTATTCTGTAACACTCATCTCATATTTTCCAATTTAATTTGCGTTAAATTCTTGATGTTGACCACAGTGAACCATTTTCATATTTCGTTTTGCGAAAAAGGTTCACAATACTTGTATGTTCTCAACATAACCATGATGTAACCAATATGTTCACCCTCTCCAAAGTTGACTTTTCTCCAATATCCTTATAATTTTCAATTTTTGTTCACGTGTAAGACTTTTAATTTGTACCAATCTCTTCCATGTTCAGCTTTATATATGTTTACGTTTTCTATTGTGGGCCAGAGGCCTTATATTATGACTGAAAAATAAAATAAGAGGGCCAAGATGGCCCTGGATCGCTCACCTGAATTTCTGAGAGAACCATAGCCATTTCTTTCAAAACGTAATTAGCCCTTTCAGAGAAGAAGAATTTTTCAGAATTTCTTCATGTCTGTATTGTGTAAATAGCCCACAGTCATCAGAGCCATGTTTCTTGATGGATCAAAATTTACTAGTAGAGCAATTTTTGGAAAAGGGTTAGCTAAGAAACATTAATTTTCTGAGAAATCATTTCAAAATCTGATCAGCCGTTTCAGAGAAAAAGAATTTCTTCATGGCCAAATAATGCAAGTTGCCCCTATTCACCAGAGCCATGTTTCTAGACAAATCAGCATTTTGCGAACAATTTTTGAAAAGCGTTACCAAAGGAACATTTCTGTGAGATTATTCAAAATCTGATCAGCCGTTTCAGTGAAGAAGAATTTTAAAGAATTTCTTCATGGCCATATAGTGCAAGAAGCCCTCATTCACCAGGGTCATGTTTCTTGACGGATCAAAATTTTACAAACAATTTTTAAAAAGGGTCATCCAAGGAACATTTCTGTGAAATTATTTCAAAATGTGACAAGCGGTTTCAGAGAAGAAGATTTTTTTTTTATTTCTTTCATACATACAAAACAATATCCATAACACAATACGACGACAGCATCATACACGATACAGTATTTATGATGGAAGATGCACATGGTGTTTTGGAGTAAAAAAAACTTGTTTTCTATGTATTTAGCGGAATTATAATCTAAATAAACGGAAGTATCAACATCAAAAACGAGGTCTAAAGACAAGTTGTAGTTAAATGTGATTTTTTATATTCTGATTTCGATATAAAAACGGTAAAAAAAATACACTGGCTGATAAAATTTACTTTATATTTCTATTTAAGCGTAAAAAGTTTTCACCTTTGAATCAGAAAGCTTGAGACTTTATCATTTGCCATGTGGACTATATACATTAAAATAGATCAAAACCAGTCAAATATGGATTTCAAACTTACACCAAAACACCCGTGTCTCCCTGTAAGAGATTATCTAATATATTATGCCATGCATTATTCTATAATTAAAAAAGGCAAAAGCCAAGATAGAATGAAGAGTGCAATATAGGTAGAAAAAGGAACAAAAGCGAAAAAAACAAAAGGAGGTATTTTTACGAGCCATGATTCAGTCATACTGTGATATGTGAAAGGTGTTAAAGATGGATGTCATACGACGAATTTTCCCCATTTTTTCTCATATAATTTCAACTGATCCCTTGATTAGGCTGTTTCCTTTTCCAAAAATATCCTATTATTTAAAAACAGTTTAAAATTTTGAAATTTTGGTAATCTGTTTTTATTTTTTGAATCAAAAATAAAACATTTTCATCAAAAGTAAAACAAAATTTATAACATAGTCCTCTACATCATGTTGAAAACTTCCTAGACAAATTTCTTTCAAATGCAACTTGATATTAATTTTGTTCGCTTGAAAAAGCTTCGTTAGTTCATTCCATAAAATTTGTACGACTTGACATTCCCAAAATAAGTGCTCCAACGTTTCAAGGTAACTGGAACAAAAATCACAAATATTTGAAGGTTTCATTTTACATTTATAAAGGAAAACATTTGTTGGAATAATTCGCGTAATAAACTTGTACTGGAAACTTCGTAAATATGTGTCGGATGTCACTTCAAAAGATTTCATGTATATGGTTTTCCAATTCAGTTCTTCGTTAATAAGGTGTTGCCATTTCTTTTCTGCTTTGGTTAACGTAGTCCGGTCTGTTAACTCGATTTTTTAGCAAAATGTTTACACTCCGGACGAAAACAACAAATTTTGCATACAGTTAATAGACATCATTCCGAAACATTTGCGCCTGGTGTGCCCGATTTTAGTGGCCTAGTTCATTAATTACTGCCTATTATATATTCGGATAGATGTAGTGTCCGAATACTCTTCCTTTGTATTTTATCAGAACACATATCATATACATGGATCCGTGGAAATCGATATTTGACCAATCAGGACATCGCATTTATTCTACCCGATGTCCTACCTTGGTTTCTGCTATTTCGGCTCACAAATAAACGACTGTTAACGTTGGAAGAATGCCATTCTCTTTATTTATGTTGTGTTTTTAACGTTTGAATTTAAAAAGAAGCTTAAAAAATGTGCTTTGTGAACGTGTACCGATGACGTGTGATCACGCAGAGGCTATAGACAAGTTTAAATTGTGATGATTACTGAAAATTTGAACTTATGCAAAGAGCTGATCAGCGCTGGATAATGGATTAATTCAAAGTATTCTATAATTTTTCCTCTCTGAAAGAGAAAACTGAAAAAAAAAGAGGTAAAAATAGACCTATATGAAGTATTAATAAAAAAAAAAACTTTTACTTGAATATTAAACTTGTTCAATAACCTATGCACATCCAAAAAGTGGCCGCGTAACTTGTTACCAATGTTTCAATTTGACATTAATCTTAACCCATGGTGCATGAAGAACATGCTGAATGTGTACTGGGATCGTATATACGATCTCTGATGTGTTGATATAGATCAGATTGCAAATTACATGATGATTAGTCTTGGATTTAAAGAACCTACCGATTACAATAAGCACTTTGACGTGTAGTTCTTCCTCACTAGCAGTATATGTCATTTTTAAAAAAAAGTCTAACTTCTGATCTGGTGGAACTTAGAAATTTTTCTCTTGACTTGATGTTTTAACCGTTTACCTCATAACACCGAGTTTTAACGACCCGTAGAAAGCTTTTAAAAGCATTGCGGAAAAAGGAGAAAATGCTTGTAACATTCATTTTATCCTTTTCTCACTGTGTTTTGCGCTCTTTCAAAAACAAATTTCAATTTTTTAATCATTTATTTTGTTGTCAGCAAATATTTGAGTTTGGATTGCTCTAAAAATTATGTCATTTGGTGACGAGTTTGAATGGATTAGCACATCTGCACATTAGCACAAAGGGTGTGTTGGTAAACTGTTAATTTGATAGGAAGTGTGTTCGATTGCAAAGCAAATTACCGCTCTAATCAACTTGACCACCCGTTGTCATCAGTATATCATATACTATAACTTTATAACTTTATTATTATACTTCTCTTGTACAACAAAGTACAGAAAGAGGAAATGATAATAGATCTATTCAAACAACAATTATTATAACTTTTCACATGGTCAATTAATGCATGCATGAATGTAAAGTCCGATCGGGAAAGCCTGCATGGCAATATAGGCAAATATTTAACTCTTTACCATACGACAATGTTTTGAACGAGTTCAAATGTGAATAAAAAATTGAAATTTAATTTGGGAGCAGTAGAAAACGTTGTGGGAAAAAGAAAAAAATGCTGGTTACCAGCGTTTTCTCCTTTTCTCACAGTGTCCTCTACAGGTTTCTTTTTCAAGGTCACCAAAAATAGGGATCGTGTGGTAAGGGGTTAAACACGTAGCAAACGACAAAAATTGTAGACTGGTCCAATTTGAAAGCACTTGTAGACAACAAAATAAACATTACTCAAAAATTGAAATTTATTTCCAGTTGATTCACCAACATTGTAGGGAAAGGGAGGGAAAAAAAAAAAAAAAAAAACGGTTGCCATCCTCTCCTCCCTTTCCCACAATGCTCTCAAAAAAGCATCTGCCTCAGGGTCATAAAAACCAGTGAATGTTTGACAAAAAGTTAAGGAACAAAGTAAAAAAATAACAAATACACACACATACAAAAAGGGAGATCTATGTACACAGAAAGGTATGAATAAACAGATATAGTCTTCATAGCTACCATCTACTTTTAGAAAAAATAAAGCATTGGTAAACTAATATATATATGCCACTGGGGTATGAGAGGTTGTATGTAATACGGAATGTAAAAATTACAGGTTACTGTATTTAACACACCGGTAAATATCATATATTTGTGTTGAACAGCGAGGACACCCCGACCGTGTAAACACGGCCCAAGCGTGCTCGTATTAGCTGGGTATGAATGGAAATTCCTTTCGTTTGTAAGTATAGTAAGTAGTAAATTTGTTTTTGTTTACATTTGTGATATCTTTTTTGATAATCATCAGAAAGCGTTCATGATTGGAATTGTTTCATGATCGACGACACGAATTTACTCAAGTTAGTAAGTTTATTTTTATCACTTTCATTCAGAAGCATATTGAAGTTAAACGTGTTATTGCTGTAATTCTCTGGTATAAATATTTGACGAAGTGCTTTAAAATACGGACAAGAGAACAGACAGTGCATTTCATCACATATTGCATTTAATGTACATTTTGTGCATTTCCTTTCAGTGTATGGAGTGCCATTCCATCTGCCAAATTCTACTGGTAATTTATGATTGGCTGTTCTAAAAAGAAACAAACTAATGGCTAGAGAGGAAGGAAGGATTGACAGGTAAGGTTCGAGTCTCAAGTCATGCTTAAATATACTATAATTTCTTGCTTTTTGAGACTGTGTTAGCTGTTGTGACCATTCTTGTCTAAACTGATCAATTAGATTATGTCTAATCAGGGTATGGATATTTTTCACTTGGTTGTGGTTATGAGTAATCCAGATTATGCCATTGCCTGTGTTAAAAAGAACACTTTTTATGTATGTTAGCCATTTGTACTCATTACTAGTGTCATTTAAAACATAATAATATACTTGTTTTGAGAATTTGTTTCTGTGACTACAAATAATTTTATTCCAAAAGTTAATCATTCTTGTTTTTATGTTAATCGTAAGTGGGTAACGCCCCAGTTCACCATATAACATGTACCTTGGGGTTGATTTTTTGGCATTTGTAATTTTTCTTAAAAATTCTACATGCAATTTTTCTTGAACTTCATGGGATTCATGGCCCCATATCTCCGCCCCATACAGTAAAATGGGTACAACCGTTTGATCAAACAATTTTAACTGTAAATCGAGTGGCAGATTAAGAGCACGAGCCTGGGCCAATACTGAATGCATTGCTCTTTTCGCTTGCTCTGCAAGTTGCTTTCTAGCACTGAAAACAGATCCATTGCTTGTGAATAAGAGACCTAGGTATTTGTAATTATTTGTAATTGCTATCACTTTGTTATCAAATTTGAAAATGTGATTAGAGTAATTTCGTGCTCCGAAAACAATAACTTTGGTTTTTTCTAGATTTACAGTTAGTTTCCACTGTTTACAATATTCATTGAAATAATTTAAGATATTTTGCAGCTCTTGAGGTGTTTCTGCAAGAAGAATGGTATCATCAGCATACAAAAGGACTAGCAGTCTCAACCAAAATTGTTCATCAATATCCGAAGATAAGGTAACGCCCTCACAACCTTTGATTATAAGATGTGACTCCAGATCATTTAGGAATATTGAAAATAGGATTGGAGATAAATTTTCACCTTGACGTACTCCGATCTCACATGAAAAAAAAGGGGATTGTTGTCCATTTAGCGTAACACATGATTTAATGTTTTGGTACATTTGATGAATTACTGTGAAAATTTTACCATTAACACCTGAAGCAAGTAATTTTGACCACAAGCCTACTCTCCATACTTTGTCAAAAGCTTGTGAGAAATCCACAAAGCAACAAAAAAGTTTACGCTTTTTCTTTTTTAAGATATTGATAACATTGTATAAAGTGAACATGTGATCTGCACAGGAGTAATCTTTCCTAAACCCTGCTTGATTTTCTCTCAGAAGTTCATTATCCTCTATAAATTTAGTAATTCTTAAGTTTAAAATAGCTGTAAAGAGTTTGCCAAGGCAAGATAAAATAGTAATAGGTCTGTAATTGTTGGGATCTAATGGTTGTCCTTTTCCTTTATAGATAGGGTGAATGGTACCCTTTAACCATGACTCTGGCATATAACCTGTATCTAAAATGGATACCGTCAATGATATTAACAATTTTCTTAATTGACAACACACTTGACACATTTTATAATCATCAGACAACCCTTTTCCCCCTAACATAATATTGAAATTTTTCATTAACTTAAACGTCTCTGTTGAATCAGACATTCTATAAACTTTTCAAAAGGCTTGTTATTCAATGTTATTTAATTTGGTATGATGCTGAGATGACTTTACTAGCCCAACGAAAGCAATAAGTATCGTTAATTCTATTATTCTGTGGCAAAACGGAGATTTGTTGATGTTTTTTAATGTTCAAATTTTTTTTTAAACATGTAAATCTGTTACATTGTACGTCGCCCCCGTAATTCGCCCTTTTAATACATCTCCGTATGTAAATTAGTTAAGCATCTATAAATTGCTTACTGAGAATTTATCATTGATAGAAATATATGATTAAAGTACTTTTTCAGGAATTTTATTGAGAGAAACAGTCATGACAGCACGATTTAAGTAGCCTATCTGCTTTACTGTATATGTATTGACTACGTTTGTTTGTGAGACCTTGGCAACAGTAACTGAGGTAGTCGGTTTATCTTATCGCCACGGATCCATGTATTAGTATCTCACAATGATTTGATCACTGAGGGTCGATCAAAACGCTTTCAAATTTAAGAGAACTTCATTTCTTTATCGAAAATTTGTTTTTTTGTTTACTTTGTAGGTGCATTTTGGTTTATTTTCAGTAATACAGATATGAATAAATCCAAAATGATACCCAGAATGGGCATTTTAGTAATTTTTTTACTTTTATATGAAATTCCGAAATTTTTGAAGGTCAAAAAAACCTAAAACGGCTGTGCCGGTAGTTTTATTAATCATCTTTTTCGAAGATACACACACAAAAAAGAAATGTCGTTTTATCAATCTTTAGGTAGACTTCAAAGACTAAAGCAGTACCATAAGCGCTATTTTCTGTCGGGCGTGTTGATAGAACTTTTAGTATGCAGACTGCATTAACCCTTAGGCTGCCAAGCGCGACTTAATGATCTTTTGCAGACGATATAGACTAAGATCAGACTACGAAGAACGTGCAGTCTGATCCTAGATCTACACTACCCGATACGGAGATCTTTTTCCTCGTGATATTCCTCTGAAATAACATTTGGGATTTTACGATCGGCTTTAAAGTGTCATTTAATTAGTAGGATAAGGTTTAATAATTTGAAAACAAATCCCCCAGCCCATTCCGAAAGAAATAAGTGCAGATATACAGTTAAACTGGGGCCGATTAAATCAGGTTACATAATAATGCATTTGAAAACCGAAAAAAAAAGATGCTCGGGCAGAAAAATGCATCTTTTAGGTCCAGTAATTAAAACAGACTTATCCCCTGTAACAGATTTTAATCATTCCAAACCTTTACAAGTGATATCAACGTAAGGCTGAACGGGATAAACACTTAATTATGACACGTGTGTGTTAGTCGGTGCTCTGCTCGAAGTTCTGTTTTTTTCTAGAAGAAATGGGAGGTTTGAGATTTGAATTGAATTTTGTTATTACGATAGTAAATTTATAAGGTAGTTCAAACAGGAACATGACAAAAATGCAACTATAGAGACCTTAAATATTATTTCAAAGTCAGGATTTTCGCTGTAACTTGAAAATGTATAATATCCCAGTTTTTTGGTAAATAAACTGTCTCTGTCTATTTGCAGAATACTGGAACGATTCTTTTTTTAAACAAAAATTATTACTTCAATAGTTTAAATAAATCAAACTACCGATTCCTGGATTTCGAGCCAGTACGTTAAAAAATCTTAGCCACGGAATTCGGCAAACATTAGTTGATCAATCAGACATAAAAATAGGAAAGGTCTACTGCAGTTATATTAATGTTATTTTTCTCCCTTTTCCACAATTCCTTACAATACTGAATCTTCATCAAATCTTTACCAAACGAAAATTTGAGACTTGCCATAATTGCAAGCCTTTGCAGACAATTTGAATGTGACCTGAAAAAATGAAATTGTTTGTAAGAAGGATAGCAAATGGAAAAGGAGAAAAAGGTGGTTACCAGAACTTTATCACTTTTCTACAACATTTTTAAAAACTATATTTCTCAGGGTCGTGAAAAGCTTGTGTTATGCGGGATAGGGTTTTAAATAGTTACAGTGAATGTTTTCACCCGACGACGTCCATATACTTAATATATGGGCGACGGACAAAAGTCCACTGGACAAAAGCCCACTGGGCAAAAGCTCACTGCTAATTTTGACAGGGAGGACAAATGCCCACTGCTTATAAAAAGAAGTGTATAAAAATAATTTTCTAATCATTTTTGTAGAAAAAACACAGAGATTTAATGATCAGAATGATCAAATTGCTTTTTTTTTCTTCTCAATGTTTAATTCTCTGCAACATTTCCCACTCTTATAACAACCATGTGAAAGAAAAAGAAAATGCTGCTTATCAGCATTTTCTGCTTTTCATATAACGTTTTCTGCTATTTGTAGAGACAAGTCACTTAATATATACGAAACTTATTAATTCCATACATGATTAGAACTAAAAGTTCTATTGGGCTATTGTCCCAGTGGGTTTTTGTCCTAGTGGGCTTTTGTCCAGTGGGCTTTTGTTCCATTGGGTTTTTGTCCTATACCCAGCATATGGAGACGATAGAGTAAAGGTGGTTCAAATGGTTGTAATTGTCCTTGAAAAAGTAAAACATAGTGTTGAAGCTGGAGAAAGATTGCTTTTTTTTCCCAAAATTTTCTCTCACACTTTGAAAATTCATTTTTCACAGATATTTTTGAACTATACATTGATCACTTTTTTTTTGCAGGGGGTGGGGGCGGTGTTGAGGTTGGGGATGTGAGACAAAAAATAGAAAGTGGGACAAATCAGCACGTGTGCCCCCTTTTTTTCGGGTCGCCAAAACACGAAGTACTTTGGTAAAAGGTTAAATAGCTGTCCAGTGTCTTCAGAGAAACAGGGACAGTACATTTACTGATATTACAGCACTGTTACCAAACCGTCTTTGTTGCGTTTTCAGGCATGTTCCTATTGACGAATAACTTCATGCTATAGATCATGAGCAAAAGAAACGTGGCTTCAGATCAGATTTCAAACCTTCCATACCGTCTTCACAAAATATTTATTCAAACTTCATTTTGAGCATTTAAAGATGTGAAAAATAGGTAAAGGGTTAAATCGGTGTTCCTTTGATCTCGGTATCGCACTGCAGGGTGGGTGACCTGTAGAAGAGTTGTAATGTACTGTCTTCTTACAGATTTACAAACATGTGTCACATTAAACTGACTTTTCCGTATCTTTTGTTTTATATTAATTAATTGTGGTGATCATTAATGGACGGGATTTTGAATTATACACAGGTTACAAGGGATTCATTCTTAGTCTCTATATGCTCTTTATTTCAATACGATCTCATAAAATGCATATTTTGTCTGTTTATGATTATTTTTTTCAAAAGCAATATCACGAAATATTACTAAATTGTGTTAGAATTGATTTCCTCCAGATTCTTTGCTATGTCATTTTCTTTTCAGTTGTGAATTTGTCCAAATTTAAAGGGTTTGCGAACGGGACATACAGCATTTGTCACTGAAAAAAAAAAATGCTTTGGATTAAAAGAAAACATGCGTTATATCAAATGTAATCGGCAAATCGTCTATTGCATTGTATGCGGAAATCTGAAGGCAATTTGATTTGTCCTGCCGATCGACAAAATTCAAAGTCAGTTCTTTTTAAGTATGTAAAGTGCAAGCAAATGACAGGCAAATGGACGGACAGATAAACACACTGATACAAAAAACATATAGAATATTCATAAAATCAATCCCTAAATACAGATGTGCCTTTAAAATGGCAAAATACTTCTGAAACACCATTTTTGTCGATCATACATTGTGACTAAACGGGAAACAACCAAATTACTGTTCTACAAAGGAAGAGTATTCGGACAGTACAGTTATCCGAATTTCAAATCGCAATAAAAATTGATCTAGGGACTTAAAATCGGGCACACCCCTTTTTTTCGTTTTAGAAACGTATTTTTTACATCATATAAAATTTTCACACTTTCGTCCGGCGAGTAAACATTTTTGAGCTAACAGACCGGACGACTGCTTTCGTATTTGAAGTTTATAAAGAGTTTTTGTTATTTGATTAGTTTCCATCAATTTATTTAGTAGAATATTATCACCATTAGTTGTACTTTCATGTTGAACTGCTTCTTTCATCACTAATGGAATATTTCCAATAATGTTATAATATTTTAAGAAATCGCTCTTTTTTATATTGTATTTGATACGGAAAGTTTCGAAGTTAAAGTATTTATTTGTGCTTGATTCGAAGAAGTGTTCTAATGATTTTATTCCCTTTTCGTGGCATTCTTTATAATAAATTATTTTTCCATTGCATTTTACATCGGAATTATTCCACACGATTTCCTTTTTTATATTACTATTTGGTTGATGTTTTCGTATTCTGTTCCATGAAATAATTATTTCTTGAAGGAATGTATTTTTAGGAAAAGTCTTTTGTACGTCAAGTTCATTTAAATTACATTCGAAAATCAATTTACCTCCATGAGGGCGTAATACTTTCTGTAAAAGCTTTTCCAAACTCCTGTGTTTTTATCGTCAAGGTATCGTTTGATCCAACTTGCCTTTAATGAATTAACAAGAAAATATATATTAGGAACACTAATACCACCGTTACTAATAGTTTGGATTAAAATATCTCTTTTGATTTTATCTGGCTTTTTATTCCATATGAAGGCAAAAATACATGAGTTTATTTCCCTTAAAATATATTCCGGTGGGTTGGATAAAACTGTAAGGGGGTAAATTAATTTTGGTAAAGCAAAAGTCTTAATAACTGTAACTTTTCCAAGCAATGTTATTTTCCCTTAAAATATATTCCGGTGGGTTGGATAAAACTGTAAGGGGGTAAATTAATTTTGGTAAAGCAAAAGTCTTAATAACTGTAACTTTTCCAAGCAATGTTAACTTTCTAGTTTTGACCCCAGGGGCATTATATGAACAAGCTTGGTAGAGGTCCACTAGGAGATGCAACAAACCAAATATCAAAGCTCTACATCTTCTACTTTCTGAAAAGAAGAATTTCAAAGTTTTCATTCTTTGTTCCCATGTTCAAACTTGTGACCCCTTGGGCGGGGCCAGTTTAGACCCCAGGGGCATCATATGAACATACTTGGAAGAGGTCTACTAGGAGATGCTACATACAAATATCAAAGCTCCACGCCTTCCAGTTTAAGAGAAGAAGAGTTTTAAACATTTCATTCTTTGTTCTTATGTTTCGAACTTGTGGCCCCCGGGGAAGGGCTAGTTTTGACCCAAGGGGCATCATATGAACAAACCTGTTGGAGGTCCAGTAGTAGATGCTACATACCAAATATCAAAGATCTAAACCTTCCAGTTTCAGAGATGATTTTTTTAAAGCTTTCCTTTATTGTTCCCATGTTCAAACTTGTGACCCCTGGGGCCAGGCCAGTTTTGAGCCCTGGAGCATGAAATGAACAAACTTGGTAGAGGTCTACTAGGACATTCTTCAAACAAAATGTCAAAGCTCTATGCCTTCCAGTTTCAGAAAATGTTACATAGTTATGGTTATCTGAGAGCAGGGTGAATGTACACGAGTAGTAGTTAGTATTAGATGTTTAATCTATGCTACCTAGTTACGGACTGCTATCAGAGAGCAATGCATACAGTAGTATAAAAGGGGTCAAGAACAGTAACTCTTATAAGGGGCAGTATAGTGCGCAATCAGGAAGGCAAGGTTCGAACTTGTGACCCTCGTTGCGGGGACCAGTTTTGACCCCAGAGGCATTATATGAACAAGTTTGGTAGAGGTCCATAAGGAGATGCTACATAGCAATTATCAAAGTTCTACACTTTGCACGGTGGTACCATATGAACACACTTTGAAGAGGTCTACTAGGGGATGCTACATACAAAATATCTAAGCTCTACGCCTTCCAATTTAAAGGAAGAGTAAGTTTTCCTTCTTAGTTCCAATCATTCGAACTTGTGACCCCCTGGGCAGGACCATTTTTGTCCCCAGGGGCGTCATACGAATAAATTTGGCAGAGGTCTATTAGGAGATGTTACATACAAATATCAAAGTTCTAGTCCTTTCCAGTTTCAGAGAAGAAGATTTTTAAAGTTTTCCTTCTTTGTTCCAATGTTTCGACGTTGTGACCCATAGGGCTGGGTCAGTTTTGATCTCAGGGTCATCGTATGAACAAACTTAATAGAGGCCTACTACGAGATGCTACATACCAAATACCAAAGCTCCACGAGTTGTAGTTTCAGAGAAGAAGATTTTCAAAGATTTTGCTATTTTTTCCTTTTGGTTGCCATGGCAACCAGAGTTATCGGTTGAATTCAATCTCCTGAACAATTTTGGTAGAACTTCACCAAAGGAACACCCCTACCAAGTTTCATCAAGATTTGCCCAGTGGTTTAGGAGAAGAAGATGATTGAAGAAATTGTGGACGACGCACGACGGATATTGGACGACCACAAAAGCTCGATCACCTCGTGCTCAGGTGAGCTAGAAAATGAATAAAAAATTAGACTGAACCACAGGCATTATTTCTTGGGTTTTTCTTGTCGAACATTGGAAGTAGGACTGGTTGATAAAGATCGAAAAAACATTCATTTGGATTTGATTTATTTTATCAGGTTGAGGTAAAATTTATGACTTTTCCCACAAAAATAATTTGTGCGTTTTTCAACGGATATCAACAGACCATATTAAAAAATTTGTTTAAAAAAGTACTGGTCTGATAAGGAAATAGTTGAGTGTTTTCAATTTCTCAACCCTACTCTTGGTATGTGGAAAGTTTCACATTTCTATTCCAAAATTAAAAAAAAAAAATCATTGTTTCATCCTACTTAAGGTACGATATTTGAGTGACAAGACATACGAACTAACCAACATCAGTCATTAAGGTGAAAATTAAATCCATTTGTATATCACATCAGACAGATTACTGCAAAACTCACATTTAGATCTGCGTACCATCGTTTAGTTCTAAATAAGAATATATCGGTTCTTTCCTTCCTCTTTTTCTAATTAACTTCCCTGCACAACGCCACCTTTTATACTTTTCGATCAATAATCTAGAAGAAACACTACCTAAAAGATTACTTTTACATCTACAAAAGCTCTTTTTTGGACTTTTCCTATGTAAATACAATTTGGCTTTTTTGTTTTATTTATTTTTTTTTAGATTTTTCTGTCAAAAAATATTTAAATAATTCGATGTAAACACGAACGAAGCGTTTTCAATTACGATTCGCATTCTCTCGGGCTTTTACGTAGGGCAAAATTTGTTTTCTTCTTTGAACTCTTAATTTATGTAATGGTGGTTCAAAATTATGCAGAAACATTTTCAGAAACTTGAGGATAATTTTTATTAAGAAAAAAGTTCATGATAAGGTATTAGATGAATGTATGAAGGTCTTTTGATGCTCTACCTTCGTTTTTGAATGAACCCTTGAAAGCGTTTTCGATTTATAAACTTGACTAAATCGAAGTCGCCTTTGAACAGTCCTGAGAATAAATTTTATTACAAAAAAAAAACCCTTTTGAAATATGTGAAAATATACAGCTTCAAGAAGCAATAGCTTATGAAAAGCAATTGATCTATTTTACATGGGTTTTTTTTAGCTCACCTGAGCACGTAGTGCTGGGGGTGAGCTATTGTGATCGGTCGTCGTCCGTCTGTCCGTCTGTCTGTCCGTCCGTAAACAATTACTAAAAAATCTTCTCCTCTGAAACCGCCCATCAGATTTCAGTGAAACTTCACAATACTTCAAAGATTTGAATTCCATGAAGAACTCTGGTTGCCATGGCAACCGAAAGAAAACACTTTAAAAATCTTCTTGGCCCAAACCGTAAGGGCTAGAGCTTTCACATTTGGCATGTAGCATCATCTAGTGGTCCTCTACCAAAATACTTCAAAGTATGGCCCTGGTGTTGAAAATACCCCAATGTTGTGGGTTCTCAGATTTCACATAGAGATAAAGAAGGAAATCTTTAAAAATCTTCTTGTCCCAAACCGTAAGGGCTAGAGCTTTCATATTCGGCATATAGCATCATCTAGTGGCCCTCTACCAAAATACTTCAAATTATGGTCCTGGTGTGAAACTTAGCCCCTTGTTGTTGGTCTTGGATTTCACAAAGAGACAAGGAAGGAAATCTTTAAAAATCTTCTTGTCCCAAATGGTAAGGGCCAGAGCTCTCATATTTGGCATGTATTATCATCTAGTAGCCCTCTACCAAAATACTTCATATTATGGCCCTGATGATAAAGATTGGCCCTATGTTGTGGGTCTCGGATTTCACATCGAGATAAAGAAGAAAATCTTCAGAAATCTCTTTGTCCCAAATGGTAATGGCCAGAGCTTTCACATTTCGTATGTAGCATCATCTAGTGGCCCTCTACCAAAATCCCTTAAATTATTACTCTAGTGTGGAAAATGGCCCTGTGTTGTGGGTTCTCGGATTTCACATAGTGATAAAGAAGGAAATCTTGGAAAATCTTCTTGTCCCAAACCATAAGGGCTAGAGCTTTCATACTTGGCATGTAGCATCATCTAGTGGCCCTCTACCAAAATACTTCAAAATATGGCCCTGGTATGAAAGTTAGCCCTATGTTGTTGGTCTCAGATTTGTTGTTGGTCTCAAAATTGGTATGCATATTTGTTGCAATATTACTGAGTACTGTGTGCAAGAACAATAATTCTACCTAGAACGGATTTTGAATAATTTCACTTTGATCTTCATTCTTACAGAAGGTTTTGCTTGTCCAGTGTGGAATTTTGACGTCTCAAGTCAAATTGACTTTAGACTTGGTAAACATGTTTTTTACATTGCCTGCTCTTTGCAACTATTATACCTCCTTGACAACTGGCGGTGGGATTGCATATCTTGCGACTATTTTCTGTTCTTGTTTCATTATCATTTGCCCTTGAACCTCAATGTTTGGTAATTATCTTCATTGTAGACCTTTAATGCTTGGTACTCAGGTGAGCGATATAGGACCATCATGGTCCTCTTGTCTATTTTATTCATTGTCAGATACAGTCAAGACATTCCATCTTTTACGGTTCCTCTAAATTCATTATTTAAAACGTCCCCCGACAACGTCCCTGTGGGCTCACTAGATCGTTTTTGTATCCAGATGTTTTGTTCAAATTCATAGTATTTAAAGATCGCTGATAGCTGACAAGTTCGACAACTGCCATTTTTTTGTGATCGGTCACTGTTTTTTACATATAGATAAACCAATTCCCTACAAACTATATTTATGTGGCGAAAGAAGACTCCAGATTTTACATGCTCACCTTAGGAATAATTGTAGTGACTTAAAGCAACACTTATTCTGGAAAAATATTGTAGAAAACCGTTTCTCTCGTTGCAGGGAAATAGACTCCAGCAAACACTCATTCTTTGTCTGCAGATTTTATCGTAATATTAGAACAGCATACGGACGATGTATTTGTGAAATATCTGATTATAATATTGACATCGTCTTTTTTGGTGACAATAATCTCTCCCTTGATGAAAATGAAAAATATCTTTAATGCAGTCCATGCTTTTATTGAGAATAGCGGTAGATTTGCCCGAGTTTCAAGCTAAATTCAACGTTACTAGTGTATGGTACCTCTCTTTTGATATCGTACTGCCGCAGACACACATATACATGAGGCCTATATAAGTTAATTTTACATTTTTTTCTCTCTTGACTCTGCACAACATCCGATCATTATTCCTTTTTTCATTTCTCATTTTTCACTGTCATTCTCTAAATCTTTCAGTGTCATTTCATTATTTTGGTGTTTATATTTAATTAGTCGCCACGCAGAAGCGCGCGACTATATTTTTAATAGTTTTTCGAGTTAGGACATGGATAGTGGGAATTTCATTTTTATAGGGGTGTTAGGTTAACAAGGAATCTTTCTACTTCGCCTTAAACTTGCTTTTTAATTCATTCTTAAACTACGAAATTACAATACGATACTATTTTTGTTCTGTTAATACTTACAACATCAAAAAATCCACCCAATTATTACTTTTGTTTTCGCTATTCGTGAGAAATGAACTCCTCCACATAAATGCCTTGTTTCCATTGGTCAAGGCTGTACAGTTTTCCAGTCATTTCGTACCTTGTTAATTTCGTACCAAGGTCATTTCGTACGGTTTTGGTAATTTCGTACCTACTTATACTTTCTATTTTGGTCATTTCGTACAAACTTCGTACACAGGTTTAATTATCATTTTGATTATTTAGTAGATAGTTTTTCCTACTATTTTTTTTTTCTTTGAATGACCTCTGCTAAAATTGTACACTGCTGAAATTGTGCTAAATTCCGCCAAAGAACGGGTATGATGGTTATGATTGTATCTGACCATTATTGGTTAGTTCTTTCTAAGTTTAGTTTTTAAAACAAAGATAGTTTAGAACTCATTTGTTTATTTCTCAACGAGCTCTGCATAAATTTAATTTGTGGAAAAAAAAAAAACTGGAGAGAGTCCACTTTTTCGCTGTGTTGTTCATTAAGCGCGATGCAAAACCATGATTGGTCGCCCGGCAGAAGCCGGCGACCTTATATTTAATATAGTTCAGAAGAGATGTTCATGGAGAGTGTAGGTACTTCCGGTTGAAATCTTTCATCATATTCGCCAGGTTTAATTTGGTAAAATAGGTGTGAATGTTTGTGAAATTGTTGTGTGGGGTTTTCTTCACCTTTTTTGAGGTTGTTTACATGTTTTTAAACCGATAAAGAATCGTGAAGGTATTATTAACGGTCTGCTGCGCAACATTTTGTGAAACAATTAATGTTCTTGTGCAGAATGCATCTATTTTTAACGCAAATGAACTCGTCCAGTCACACGATCTTATGAACCAATGGAAATGCAGAACTGCTCCTACTCTTTACCGTTGTCTGCGCATGTCGTATTCTTCGATGATTCGAGTATTTATAGAATACCATCTAGCGGGAGATAATGACTCTTTACCGGTAGGCCTAAATGCGGAATGGAAATATTTTAGAGCAATGGACGGAATGGAAAAGAAAATACGCATGGAAATATATCATGCCTGTTTATTAAATAGAATAACAATAATGATTTGAAACATGTTTTTTTTCTACAACAAGTAAAAACCAAAAATTATGTTTTTGTACCGCTGAAAAAAATGTACTTGTAGTGATATTTTTCCTTTATGCACGTATTCCTAGATGGTGAAATGAAAAATTTACCAACAGTATATTGTACCTTAAGTGTTACAGGTCTTTAATGTATTTTCTTATGGGTAGTTAATTGAAGAAAATGATTAGAATTTCTTTATGCTTATAAGTACAAATGTTAAAACCTTTTAACCCTTTCCAAACGACAAACTTTTGGACTAGACCAACTTGAAAGCATTAGCAGACGAAATTTCAACTCTTGCTGAAAAGATGATTTCTGTCTATGATAGGGTAGAAAACATTGTGGGAAAAGCAGAAAATGCTGGTTACCAGCATTTTCTTCTTTTCCCACAATGTTTTCAAAAGGCTACTATTCTAGATCCGTAAAAACCAGGGATTGTTTGGGAAAGGGTTAAATTTCCTTTGTGCGGGACTGGCGCAATGGAAAAGAAAGTATGCATTACACATTATACATTTGTTACTATATAAAGTAAATATGCATGATTTCAAACGTGTGTATTTGTACTCGTATATCTTTCCTAGGGTATATCTACAGGAATATTGAAAAATAAAGTTTTTACTGTTAAAAAATATATTTGTAGCAATATTTCCTTCTTTAAGCAGGTAATCTCAGAAGGGGAAATGGAAAAATTACCAAGTTCGAACAAGTACAATATAATGCACCCAACACAGGTCTTAAAGTTCAGATTGAATTTTAAAATGGATAATAACTTGATTTAAATATCAGCTTACATGCATTAGACTGCGTGAATCTAGGATCAGACTTCAAGTTTGGTAAGTCCGATCTTGATCTACAGTTCTACACCCTCTTCAGATATTTCACTGATCGGCTTTGGTTACGTGTATTATCTTATATACATAAGATTGCGTGAATCTAGGATCAGATTGTAATTTTGGTAAGTCTGATCTTGATCTACACCGTCCTCAGATATTTCACTGACTGGCTTTGGTTACATTAATCAGTTTACATGCCAGCTTACATGTTTAGCAATATCCGTAATTATTATTTATTTTGTCAGGTTATATATGAATTCATATACATGTGCGTAGTTCAGCGTGTTGATCAGTGTATTGGACTGTGTAGATCTAGGATCAGAGAGCATTTCTTGCAAGACTGATCTTAATCTACACTGTCCTCAGAAACTTCACCTACAGAATTTGGTTGCAATTATCAATATACATGTATATGTTTTATCATTCGCAGTTGATTATTTGTATAAATGTACATTGTACATGAAATCTTTTTTTTTTTTTTAATTTCAGATATTCGAAATATCAGACTTTCCTCGTATTTATGAATGTAATTGAAAAATTTTCAGGAAAGAAAAGCTGAAGATTGAGTAGTTCGAACCGTTAATTTTCAGACTTTGTGGATTAGCGATCAGAATGCACATTGCGTGCTGTCTGGTCCTGATGCACAACATTTGCAATATCATTTTTAGGCGCGCTCAGCAGCAGATAGTTTTGGTGATGTTTGAATTCTTGTATGTCAACGGTTTTTGGTTTTTCAACGTAAACAACGTAATTTGTAATTATCTTTTCCATTATTCCTTCGGAAAACATGAAGTATTTCATGTAATGCTGACACACACTTATTTTTTCCAAATTATACTGATATACATGCATTTTTGTCTTTTCTCATGTCTTGCATATCTTGTTAAACTGTATTTTGTATTGGCTATACATAGATATAATACAAGAAATAAATGTGAAAAGGATCGGACGTTCCCCTCCCCAAGCTAAATCACATGATACACTAATACTATCAAATAATATCAAGAAGAGAAAAGATTATCATAAAAAACAGAAAGTAATGAATGTAAAGAACAAAAAGACTTTATTATCTGAAAAAGTAAAAAGAAACATGAGGGCCAAGATGGCCCTGGATCGCTCACCTGAATTTTTGAGATGACCATAGCCTATTTTTTTTAGGTATTGAAACATTGGAACCAAATTTATAATTTTGCTGTGCAATTTTCAAAAGGTCACCTGTAAAATCAATTTCGAAATCTGACCATCAGTTTCAAAAAGAAGAATTTTTAAGAATTCTTCATTTCTGTATAAGAGCAAGTATCCCCCATCCACGAGAGCCATGTTTCTTGATGGATCAAAATTTACGAACAAGTTTTGAAAAGGGTCACCCAAGGAACATTTCGGAAAATTTCTTTTAAAATCTGACCAGGGGTTTCAGAGAAAGAGAATTTTCAAGAATTTCATCATGTCCATATAGTGCAAGTAGCCCCCATTCACAAGAGCAAGGATCACCCAAGGAACATCTCTGTCAAATTATTTTAAAATCTGACTAGGGGTTTCAGAGAAGAAGAATTTTCAAGAATTTCTTCATTTCCATGTAGTGTAAGTAGCCCCCATTCACCAGAGCCATGCTTCTTGACGGATCAAAATTTTGTGAACAGTTTTTGAAAAGGGTCACCCAAGGATCATCTCTGTGAAATCATTTCAAAATCTGTCCAGCCGTTTCAGAGAAGAAGAATTTTTAAAAATTTCTTCATTTCCCTATAGTGCAAGTAGCCCCCATTCACCAGAGCCATGTTTCTTGACCAATCAAAATTTCGCAAACACTTTTTGAAAAGGGTCACCCAAGGAAGATCCCTGAGAAATTATTTCAAAATCTGACCAGCGGTTTCAGAGAAGAAAATTTTTTAAGAATTTCCTCATTTCCCTATAGTGCAAGTAGCCCCCATTCACCAGAGCCATGTTTCTTGACCAATCAAAATTTCGCGAACAAATTTTGAAAAGGGTCACCCAAGGAACAACTCTGTGAAATAATTTCAAAATCTGACCAGCGGTTTCAGAGAAGAAGATTTTTTAAGAATTCCTTCATTTCTGTATAGTGCAAGTAGCCCCCATTCACCAGAGCCACATTTTTTGACGAATCAAAATTTCACGAACAATTTTTGAAAAGGGTCACCCAAGGAACATATCTGTGAAATTATTTCAAAATCCGATCAGCGGTTTCAGAGGAGAAGATTTTTAAAGAATTCCTTCATTTCTGTATAGTGCAAGTAGCCCCCATTCATCAGAGCCACAATTTTTGACAGATCAAAATTTCACGAACAATTTTAAAAAGGGTCACCCAAGGAACATATCGGTGAAATTACTTCAAATTCCGACCAGCGGTTTCAGAGGAGAAGGTTTTTAAAGAATTTGCTAAAAAATTCCATTTGGTTGCCATGGCAACCAGAGTTTTTGACGGAATCAAATTCTGTGAACAATTTTTAAAGAGGACCTCCCAAGGAACATTCCTGCCAAGTTTGGTCCAAATTGGCTCAGCGGTTTAGGAGGAGTTGATGTTTAAAGAATTGTTGACGACGCACGACGGACGACGCACGACGGACACCCGGTGACCCTAAAAGCTCCCCTTAAGCACATTGTGCTCAGGTGAGCTAAAAAGGAATGATGATTGGTGATTGAGTGATTGAGCAGAGTGGCAACAAAAGATACAAAATTATACTTGTACATGTATACGATTTATATGTTCTCGACAGTAACGTGTTACATTGTCAAAAAAGAGGACTTAATGTATTGGATTAAAACTAAGAGAATCTCTTGCTTTTATCAATGTATTCATGAACTGCATTGAAGATCTGTTTGTTTTCGACAAGGGAGAGTTCATTGTCTCCAAAAAGAATTGTATCAATATTAAAAGCAGATTTTGCACTACTATGTTGTCCGAGTGTTGTTCGAATGATAAAATCTGCATTCAAAGAAGTAGTGTGTATTAGATTCAACTTCCCCGCAACGACAAAGAGGAGAAGCCACAGTATTTTTCCAGAAGAGATGTTGTTTTAGATCGCTACATTTACATGTATTTCTAAGTCGAGTATGAATAATTTGCATTTTTCTTTCCCCATAAAAATACAGTTTACAAGGAGTGGGTTTGTCTATGTTCAGCAAACGTGTAAACGACGAGAGAGAGTCAGTTTCTCTTGTAGCTTGTGGCAAAGAGTTCCATGCGTTTACACCTGATTGCAGAAAGGAATTCATATAAACGCTAGTTCTACAAACTATGTTTGCCAAGTCATTAGAATTACGAAGATTATACGTCGTGTTACTTCCAATAGTGGGCTGGACAAGAGAGCATAGGTAGTTTGGAACTAGACCATTGACCATTTTGAAAAAAAGAATGAGTTTATGGTTGATAATATATATAATAAAGATGATATTACTTGATAAGTTATAAGTTAAATAATCTGAAACTTTTTTCCCCATACCTATTGAGTACCCAGATCATTAAACTTCTTCTAAATTACCATTGCACGGGACCGGCGCAATGGAAAAAGAAACTTCACAAGGGAAATATAACTTGAATGTAAGTTGTAAAATAAACTATTTAGTAACCACATGTATATTTTGTAATCATTGACCAATTATAAGGTATACATGTATCTCCAATTATAAACGAAATACAATATTTTTGTACTCATGGTTGAAAAAAATGTATTTGTAGCATTTTATTTAATTATGCAGTTATTCTCAGATGGCGAAATTGAATACTGGCATAAAAGTAGAATAAAATGTAAATCGGGCATTTAAACGTTTTGCAGTGCGAAAGCCCATACTTTATTTTGACAGTTGGTCATATGGCAAATTTATGAAATTGTAGGTCACTATTGTCATGTCAATTTCATTGGAAAACAATAGGTCTGGCTATTTTTATCACAAATGAAAAATAACTGAAAAAATTGGAGTCAGATCAATTCTGTTGTCTACATATTTCTCAGTTTAATAATGGGAAAAAATCATTTTTGGGCGACCTTGACGCCCTTGCGTCTTCTTTTTCTTTTGTTCTTTATTAACACTGTTAAAAAACAAGAGGACCATGATGGTCCTAAATCGCTCACCTGAGTACCAAGCTGTAAAATCAAACTTGTGACCCCTAGGCAGTGCCAGTTTTGACCCCAGGGGCATCCTAAGATAAAAACTTGATAGAGGTCCACTAGAAGATGAGATGCTACTTACAAAATATCAAAGCTCTAAGCCTTCTAGTTTCAGAGAAGTAGAATTTTAAAGTTTTCCTTCTTTGTTCCTATGTTTCGAACTTGTGACTCCTGGGGCAGGGCATTTCTGACCCCAGGGGCATAGTATGTAAAGACTTTGTAGAATTTCACTAAGAGATACTACATACCAAATATCAAAGCTCTACGCCTTCTAGTTTCAGAGAATAAGAAATTTAAAGTTTTCCTTCTTTGTTCCTATGTTTAAAACTTGTGACCCCCGGGCGGGACCAGTTTGCCCCAAGAGGCATCGTAAGAACAATCTTGGTAGAGGTTCACTAGGAGATGCTACAAACCAAATATCAAAGATCTGCACCACCTAGTTTCAGACAAGAAGAATTTTAAAGTTTTCCTTCTTTATTTCTATGTTTCAAACTTGTGACCACCGGGGCGGGGCCAGTTTTGACCCAAAGGACATCAGATGAACAATCTTGGTAGAGGTCCGCTAGGAGATGCTACATACCAAATATCAAAGCTCTGCGCCCTCTAGTTTCAGAGTAGTAGAATTTTAAAATTTTCCTTCTTTGTTCCTATAATACAAACTTATGACCCTGAGGGGTGGGGCCAGTTTTGACCCCAGGGGCATTATATGAACAATCTTGGTAGAGGTCCACTAGGAGATGCAACACACCAAATACTTGATCAAAGCTCTATGCCTTCTAGTTTCAGAGAAGTAGAATTTTAAAATTTTCCTTCTTTGTTCCATAGTTTCAAACTTGTGACCCCAGGGACGGGGCCAGTTTTGACCCCAAGGACATCATATGAACAATCTTGGTAGCAGTTTACTAGGAAATGCTACATATCAAATATCAAAGCTTTGCACTTTCTAGTTTCAGAGAAGAAGATTTTTAAAGTTTTCCTTCTTTGTTCCTGTGTTTCAAACTTGTGACCCCCGGGGCGGGGCCACTTTTGACCCCAGGAGCATCAAATCAACAATCTTGGTAGAGGTCCACTAGGAGATGCTACATACCAAATATCAAAGCTCTACGCCTTCTAGGTTCAGAGAAAAAGAATTATAAAGTTTTCCTTCTTTGTTCCTATGTTTCAAACTTGTGACCCCCGGGGCAAGGCCAGTTTTGACCCCAGGGGCATCATATGAACAATCTTGGTAGAGGTCCACTAGGAGATGCTACATACTAAATATCAAAGCTCTGCACCTTCTAGTTTCAGAGAAGAAGATTTTTAAAGTTTTCCTTCTTTGTTCCTATGTTTCAAACATTGTGACCCCCCTGGGCGGGGCCAGTTTTTACCCCAGGGACATCATATGAACAATCTTGGTAGAGGACCACTAGGAGATGCTACGTACCAAATATCAAAGCTCTACGCCTTCTAGTTTCAGAGAATAAGAATTTTTAAGTTTTCCTTCTTTGTTCCTATGTTTCAAACATGTGACCCCCGGGGCGGGGCCAGTTTTGACCCCAGGAGCATCATATGAACAATCTTGGTAGAGGTACACTAGGAGATGCTACATACTAAATATCAAAGCTCTGCACCTTTAAGTTTCAGAGAAGAAGATTTTTAAAGTTCTCCTTCTTTGTTCATGTGTTTCAAACTTGTGACCCCCGGGGCGGGGCAGTTTTGACCCCAGGGGCATCATATGAACAATCTTTGTAGAGGTTCACTAGGAGATGCTACATACCAAATATCAAAGCTCTGCACTTTCTAGTTTCAGAGAAGAAGAATTTTAAAGTTTTCCTCCTTTGTTCCTATGTTTCAAACTTGTGACCCCCGGGCGGGGCCAGTTTTGATCCCAGGGGCATCATATGAACAATCGTGGTAGAGGTCCACTGGGAAATGCTACATACCAAATATCAAAGCTCTACGCCTTCTAGTTTCAGAGAAGAAGATTTTCAAAGATTTTGCTATTTTTTTTCCTTTTGGTTGCCATGGCAACCAGAATTATGGCTGGAATTTAATCTCTTGAACAACTTTGGTAGAGCTTCACCCAAGGAACATCCCTGCCAAGTTTCATCGAGATTGGCCCAGTGGTTTAGGAGGAGAAGATGTTTAAAGAAATTGTGGACGACGCACGACGGACGACGGACATTGGGTGATCACAAAAGCTCACCATGAGCACTTCGTGCTCAGGTGAGCTAAAAACCAGTATAGTCTTAGACTTATTAAAATTGAAAGTATGCCTTGCAAACTTACGTCCTCTTAAATCATACTTTCCTAGGACAGCAACATTTTAGTAACTTAGCCCTGCTGTCAACACTTTCCCAAACAAACACGGGTTATCACATGTGTTGTCAAATTCTTTTGGAAAACATGTTGGATAAGCAGAAATTGCTCGTTATAAGCAATTTCTTCTTTATTAAATACTTTTCCCCCCACTACTAGCGAATTTTCCACCATTTTTGCAACTTTTTAAATTAACATCTGCCAACTCTTTGAATTTGGAAGTCTGATATTTGTCGTTTGTAAAAGAGCTAAGAGAGCGCTGTGCCAGGGTATTAGATACTGTAACAGAAGACAAGTTTTGATATAGGTTCACATTCACATCAATTTCATAATTTGTTAAAAAATCTGCTGATGAAAACTGACATTTACTTACTTGCCCTGCCTTTCTTGAAGCATTAAACATTTTTTGTTGCGGCGACTTTGAAGCTTTGCATCAACTTTTTCTTGTTTATTGTTTGTTTAGTATAATTATTATACCCACGTGACTTTCTTTAGGGAGAGGTGCTATATAAGCTTTGATGCTTTCGTTTCGATCTTTTTCGTAAATTGTTGTTGTAAATGATTGATATATGTTATGATATTGAATAAAATATGTTTAAACTAAACCTTTTTTTAAACTGCCGAACTTATGTTGTTGACAAGGGATTTCAGAAGATTCAGACCCAAGAAGATTCGGCCTGAGGCCGACCAGGGATTTTCGAGAATATTCGGCCCTAAAGTTGAGAAGATTCGGCCCCGAAATTGGGAAGGTTCGACCCACGATGTTTTATAGTACTTTTAGATAAATATCTAAAGTAACAGAATTATCTTTTGAAACATCATAGTAAGCATTATGATTGATAGAAGTTTTGAGGAATATAATAATCAAAATTAACGTGTTCTTTCTCCATTTATCGAAGGATAGAGTTTGTTACTTTTATTCTACTTGTTAGAAGATTCAGTTGTATGTTAAAGATTCTTGTCTACAGTCGGTGAGCAGAAACGCTGTAAAATTTCAAAAAAAACTTAGAATGGTATAGAAATCAGTCTTTTGTGTATACAAGGACAATTTACAGACATATATGGTGTACCTAAAAAAAAAAAGAAAAGAAACACGGAGGTTTGTGTTAGAAACCGAACATTGGTGACAAGCGAACTGGCTGATGATCGAAGCTGTAAATAATGGCGAGGCAACACGGAAATTTATCGTTGGTTTCCGCCTAGAGTCGGATATGGTGTAACTTGTATATACCTCCGTCTGAAAATCGAGGCTACAACAAAGAAGCCTACATTTTCCTTTATTTTTCTTTGTATACCAGGGCGAAGGTCAACTATCAGAATGCATGATAATCATACGAATCTATCCGAGTGTATAACGGATATCGAAAATCTTCGATTCAAAAACCGGAAACGACGAGTCTGTTTACATGGAAGGCCGCAACTCAACGGAATGCATTATCTGTAGACCGTAATCTAAGCAACCTTGCAACCGTCAGACGCAATATTTGGCATTAAGATATAAGAATTACTATATTTTGATAAAAGAAAAACAAAGAGAGTTAAAACTGGCTTAAAATCAGTATAAGGGTTTCTTTAAATGAGCTAGAGGTTTTGGTAACGTTCAACACATGATTTTTGAATCTTCCAAATTATCCCCCTCAGTTTGTATTAGATGTTTAATCTATGCTACCTAGTTACAGATTGCTATCAGAGAGCAATGCATACAGTATAAAAGGAGTCAAGAACAGTAACTCTTATAAAGGCAGTATAGTGCGCAATCAGGAAGGCAAGGTTCGAACTTGTGACCCTCATTGCGGGGACCAGTTTTGA
Source organism: Tridacna crocea (assembly GCA_943736015.1). Classification (NCBI taxonomy): domain Eukaryota; kingdom Metazoa; phylum Mollusca; class Bivalvia; order Cardiida; family Cardiidae; genus Tridacna; species Tridacna crocea. The sequence goes on along the minus strand of OX031056.1, from coordinate 3,397,536 downwards.
CCCCAGAGGCATTATATGAACAAGTTTGGTAGAGGTCCATAAGGAGATGCTACATAGCAATTATCAAAGTTCTACACTTTACACGGTGGCTCCATATGAACACACTTTGAAGAGGTCTACTAGGGGATGCTACATACAAAATATCTAAGCTCTACGCCTTCCAATTTAAGGGAAGAGTAAGTTTTCCTTCTTAGTTCCAATCATTCGAACTTGTGACCCCCTGGGCGGGACATTTTTGTCCCCAGGGGCATCATACGAATAAATTTGGCAGAGGTCTATTAGGAGATGCTACATACAAATATCAAAACTCTAGTCCTTTCCAGTTTCAGAGAAGAAGAATTTTAAAGTTTTCCTTCTTTGTTCCAATGTTTCGACGTTATGACCCATAGGGTGGGGCCAGTTTTGATCCCAGGGGCATCATATGAACAAACTTAATAGAGGTCTACTACGAGATGCTACATACCAAATGTCAAAGCTCCACGGGTTGTAGTTTCAGAGAAGAAGATTTTCAAAGATTTTGCTATTATTTTCCTTTTGGTTGCCATGGCCACCAGAGTTATTGCTGGAATTCAATTTCCTGAACAACTTTGGTAGAACTTCACCAAAGGAACACCCCTCCCAAGTTCCATTAAGATTCGCCCAGTGGTTTAGGAGAAGAAGATGTTCGAAGAAATTGTGGACGACGCAAGACGGACATTGGGCGATCACAAAAGCTCGATCACCTCGTGCTCGGGTGAGCTAGAAAATGAATAAAACATTAGACTGAACCACAGGCATTATTTCTTGGGTTTTTCTTGTCGAACATTGGAAGTAGGACTGGTTGATAAAGATCGAAAAAACATTCATTTGGATTTGACTTATTTTATCAGGTCGACATAAATTTAAGACCTTTCCCACAAAAATAATTTGTGCGTTTTTCCACGGATATCAACAGACCATATTAAAAAAAAATTGTTTAAAAAAGTACTGGTCTGATAAGAAAAAGGTTGAGTGTTTTTAATTTCTAAAACCACTCTCATGGTATGTGGAAAGTTTCAGATTTCTATTCCAAAATTTAAAAAAAAAATATTGTTTCATCCTACTTAAGGTGAGTGACGACAAGACATACGAACTAACCAAAATCAGTCACAAAGGTGAAAAGTAAATCCATTTTTATATCACATCAGAAAGATTACAGCAAAATTCACATTTAGATTTACGTACCATCGTTTAGCTCTAAATAAGAATATCGGCTCTTTCCTTCCTCATTTTCTTATTAACTTCCCTGTTCCACGCCACCTTTTACACTTTTCGATCAATAATATAGAGGAAACACTATTTAAAAAATTGCTTTTACATCTACAAGAGCTCTTTTGTGGACTTTTCCTACGTAAATACAATTTGGCGTTTTTGTTTTTGTTTTTAAAGATTTTTCTGTCCAAAACAATATCTAAAAAATTCGATATAAACACCAACAAAGCGTTTTCACTTAACAATCGGTATGACTAGATACCGAAAATAGCCTCTTTTCGCGAAAATAGCTTTCCCTGTACGAAAATAGCTTCCATCAATTCCTGTCTGGATGTATGCTTGAATATATTGCTTTTACTTGTTATTTTTATATACTATCTTTCATAATAGATATTGCTGACGTGTTGAAAAAAGTGGGAATTGAAATTAATTGATCTTAATAGAGGTTTTAGACAACTGGACATTATGCATATGCACAGCCCATTTTCGCAAACATAACTTTCCCTCTACGAAAATAGAATACATTAAATGATGCATAAATATATTGTTCACTACATCGTTTTATTTCTCTTTTAATACATTATCTTTCATTACATATCAGGAACCTATTTGAAGCAAAGCATCAAATAGAAGACTGAAAACGATTATCGCAAGTGTGACATTGATCAAAAACAGCTGGAGGTGTATAAATCCAATCAAACTATTTTCGTACGTTCGTTTTACAGAACTATTTTCGTGGTAACTCCCTTTAAACAGAAGCTATTTTCGTTAGGTTCCTACTTTAGTATCGAAAGGGAAGAGTTCTTTTCGTACATTAAATGATATAGATGGTTGAATACACTGCTTTTATTTCTCTTTTTCGTATACATTATCTTTCATTACATACCAGAAACGTATAAATTTAAAAAGCGTGAATTATAGAACAATAGGTCTCAAAAGAGTTGTTATATGACCGGAATGTACATGAATAGATATGTATCAAATGCTTTGTTTTTTTTGTAATACCTTAAAAAACAATTGATTAACGCGTCTGTTTTCCTATATAATACAATGCATTTTCATCCTAAGTTCTTTGTATTTGTTCAAATAGAAGACCGAAAACGATTATCGCAAGTGTGACATTGATAACACATCATTAACTGACGTGTTTTAATCCAATCAAACTATTTTCGTCGTAAGTCCCTGACGAAGCTATTTACGGTTTATGATATATAAATATATGGTTGAATACATTGTTTTTATTTCTCCATTGATTATGAATTATCTTTAATTGCATACTAGAAATGTATTTAAAAACGTGAATTGTAGAACAATAGGTCTCAAAAAGTTGTTATTTGACTGGAATGTACATGAATACATGCAGATATGTATCAAATGTTTTCTTTTTTTTAATATCTTCGAAAACAATTGATTAACGCCTTTCCCCCCCACCCATACAATATATTTTCATCCTACGTTCTTTGTATTTGTTCAAATAAAAGACTGAAACCGATTTTCGCAGGTGTGATATTGATAACACATCATTAACAGAGGTTAAGATAAAAGATAATTGTATCAGAAATATAAAGAAATAAAAGCAATGTATTCAACCATATATTTATAAATATATCATATTACGTACGAAAATAACTCTTCCCTTTCGATACAAAAATAGGAACCTGGCGAAAATAGCTTCCTCAGGGAGTTACAACGAAAATAGTTTTGTAAGACGAACATACGAAAATAGTTTGATTGGATTAAAACACCTCTGTTAATGATGTCTTATCAATATCACACTTGCGATAATCGTTTTCGGTCTTCTATTTTGATAAATACAAAGAACTTAGGACGAAAATTTATTGTATATATAGGAAAAAAGACACGTTAATCAATTGTTTTCGAAGGTATTACAAAAGAAAATTGATACATATCTATTCATGTACATTCCTGTCATATAACAACTCATTTGAGACCTATTGCTCAACAGTTCACACTTTTCAAATTTATACGTTTTTTGCTATGTAATGAAAGATAATGTGTAAGAAAAAGAGAAATAAAAGCAATGTATTCAACCATCTATTTTTATATCATTTAATGTACGAAAATAACTCGAGATCTTCCCTTTCGATACAAAAATAGGAACCTAACGAAAATAGCTTCTGTTTAAAGGGAGTTACCACTAAAATAGTTTTGTAAGACGAACGTACGAAAATAGTTTGATTGGATTAAAACACCTGTGTCAATGATGTGTTGTCAATGTCACACTTGTGATAATCGTTTTCGGTCTTCTATTTGATGCTTTGTTTCAAATAGGTTTCTGTATGTAATGAAAGATAATGTATAAAAAGAGAAATAAAACGATGTAGTGAACAATATATTTATGCATCATTTAATGTATTCTATTTTCGTAGAGGGAAAGTTATGTTTGCGAAAATGGGCTGTGCATATGCATAATGTCCAGTTGTCTAAAACCTCTATCAAGATCAATTAATTTCAATTCCCACTTTTTTCAACACGTCAGCAAAGATAGTATATAAAAATAATAAATAAAAGCAATATATTCAAACATACATCCAGACAGGAATTGATGGAAGCTATTTTCGTACAGGGAAAGCTATTTTCGCGAAAATAGGCTATTTTCGGTATCTAGTCATACCCCTTAACAATTCGCATTTTCTCGGACTTTCACAGGAGGGCAAAACTTTGTTTAATTGAACTCTTAATTTACTTTACTTAATAGTGGTTCAAAATTATGCAGAAATATTTTCAGAAACCTGCATATAATTCTTATCAAGAAAAAAGTTCATGATGAGGTATTACATGAATGTATGAAGGACTTTTGATCTTTTACTTTCGGTTTTGAATGAACCCTTGAAAGCGTTTTCGATTTATAAACTTGACTAAATCGAAGTCGCTTTTGAACAATCCTGAGCGTAAATTTTATTACAAAAAAAGCTTTTGAAAATATTAGAAAATGTACAGCTTCAAGAAGCAACAGCTTGTTAAAAGCAATTGATCTATTTTACATGTTTTTTATTTCATTTCTTTGTCAGAAACAGTCAAGACATTCCATTTTTGTACGGTTCCTCCAAATTCATTAAAACGCCCCCCCCCCCCCGACAACGCCCAGCCCTGTAGGCTAACTAGATCTATTTTTGTATCCAGATGTTTTGCTCAAATTCACAGTATTTAATAGTATTTAGAGATCGCTGATAGATTCTAATTGACAATTTCGGCAAATGCCATTTTTTGTGATCGGTCACTGCTTTTTACACTGCCGAACTTATATGTTGTTGACAAGGGATGTCAGAAGATTGGGACCCAAGAAGATTCAGCCTAAGGATTTTCGAGAAGATTCGACCAAAAAGTTGAGAAGATTCGGCCCACGATGTTCTATAGTACTTTTAGAGAAATATCTAAATTGATAGAATTATTTCTTGAAACATATCATAGTAAGCATTATGATTGATAGAAGTGTTGTCGAACATAATCATCAAAATTAACGTGTTCTTTTGCGGCCATTTATCGAAGGATAGAGTTTATTTTCATTCTACTTGTTAGAAGATTCGGTCCACAGGCATGTTAAAGATGCTCGTCTACAGCCGGTGAGCAGAAATGCTGTTAAATTAAAAAAAAAAAAAAAAAAAACAGAATGGTAGACAAATCAGACTTTTGTGTACACAAGGACAAATTCCAGACATATATGAAGAAAAGAAACACGGAGGTTCGTGTTAGAAACCGAACATTGGTCAGAAGAGAACTGGCTGACGATCGAAGCTGTAAATAATGGCGGTGCGACACGGAAATTTATTGTTGGTTTCTGCCTAGAGTCGGATACGGTGTAACTTGCATATATCCGTCTGAAAATCGAGGCTGCAACACAGAAGCCTACATTTTCCTTTATTTTCCATAATATACGCAGGGCGAAGGTCAAATACAGTCACATGACAGAATGCATGATCATCATACGAATCTACCCTAGTATAAATCTTCGATTCAAAAACCGGAAACGACGAGTCTGTTTACATGGAAGGCCGTAACTCAGCGAAATGCATTTTCTATAAACCGTAATATAAGCAACCGTTCAACCGTCAGGCGCAATATTTGGCATAAAGATATAAGAAAGATCGTATTTTGATAAAAACAAAGTGAGTTAAAACTAGCTTAAAATTAGTACATGTATAAGAGCATCTTTAAACACGGTGCGTAATCTACATGAACAGAACGGTTGGTTCTGCATTCTAAATCTGTTGTAGGACTTTTGGAACAGGTGCGGTTCAGAAATCGTAGCCTGTAAACATCCACCATTTTAGACGAACGAACGGCAAGTGCTTGACATTTTCGTATTTTTCTCGTCTCTGACTGGTACTATAAAGAAAAACGGAATGCTATTCGACCCCTATGATATTTTCAGGGGTAACAACCTACGTCATATAGCATACGTCATCGGAGACATTCTAAATCCATCATTTTCGTTTTAATAAGTAAGTTTACAGCTTGTACATTATTGTTATTGAAGATCTGTCCAAACAAAGCAGTGCGTATGGTATATGACAACATTCTTCGTTAGTATACATTAATATTTTGTTCATTAGTTTCGTTGATTTTGCAATTACCTCCGCACAATTTTCAAAGCCGGTGACACGTGCGTTTTAACAATAGATGTCGTATACAATGCCGTTAAGAATAATTGCGTTGAAGTGTTTAGAGCTACAACATTGTTTCATGGCATTTTGATTTCAGGAAAAGGACAAATATATTTACCGTCACCAGATGAAGTAGGTATTCTAGGTAAATTTTAGATACATATATCTTTTTAAAGTGATTAATCTGCACTTTGCGCAGAAAATGGTATCTATTCCGACACCTCTGCTATGACGTAGGTTGTCACCCTTGTATTTTACCGTGAAGAATCGCGGTGGTCAATTAGAAAACTTCGAGAGATTGTCTTAGAAACTAGATATTTTCCAGGTATACCTCGCAGTAGAAAACTGAAGACAACAGACAACCTTTTCCCACAATGTTTTATAGATACTATTCCAAAGTCAAGTTTCAATTTTTGAGTCACATTTATTTTGTTGTCTGCAAATGCTTTCAATTTAGACGTGTCTTAACTTTTGTCGCTTGTTAAAGAGTTAAGGAGACAGAATTGAAGATAGATACATGAGTGTTTACGTGTTATTATTTTTCTCAAACGAGTTGACTAAAATTGTATGATGCTAGGCTTGGCAAGCATCGGATACAATTTAGTCAACGAGTTTGATAAAAATGACAATACATAAACGGGGAACGGACAAAAGCCCACAGGACAAAAGCACATGTAACTATATTGACTTTTTCCATTGGAAGAGAAATAACCACTGTAAAACCTTATTATTTTTTGTATGAGGTTACCTCCCCTAATTTACTTATATTTACCTGTAATTTTCCATTACTCAATTGAAATCTGTAATGCACTAAGTTTCCCGCCATACTTCATTTTGCATGAGTTTTTTTCTGGTGAGATATTCACTTTGGAAGTTCACACTTCGAAAGGTTGGCATAGATCTACAGTTTGACTTGTCCACTTCTGAAAATCTCCGAGTTGTGCTTGGGATCCGTTTCTGTGTTTAAAAATTGAAGATAATATCCACTTGTCACACTGGTGAGAAAGAATAGAGATTGAGAGTGGTGATCAGCCTGGTCCTCAACTGGACTGCAAACAAACAAACCAACAAACTAAACAAACTAAAGAAACAAACAAAAGAAAAAATAGATTGAGGAACCCAAGCCGCTTGTTGATTTCCTTTAATGCTTTTAAAAGGTTTGAGCTGCATTTCTGGGTTTTTATCAAACATGAATATCAAAAACTGTGTAGCCGACGTGTTAAGAAATGACTTAGCAGTACAAATTCCGGCACTTAATACGGTTGGTTTTACCAGCATCACAAGCTCATGGCTGAAAATCGATCAGAATCGGGACTCCCATAAACAAGAGCCGTCAGAGACAGGTTATACTCCCCGAACAAGTGCTTGTCATAAAATGTATGAAATTATAAAAAATAATCCAAAGGAAACTGTTACGATGATAATAATTGACGACATATCTATCAGGAGAAAAATGCGCGAACCCAAACTGAAACAGAGCTAGACAAACGAATGGACAAAGTGACACCAGAACTCTTTTGGAGAGGATAGTAACTGAAATGTGAAATTTTGACCAACAAGATAATGGAAAAAAACTTACTCTAACTCTACCATGAAGCCCCTTTTCCCCTAAAACGTCTTGAAACATGGAAAAATTACATTTTCCATCTATCAGTAAGACTCATCTGTTTATGAATTTTGACATTAATAGCAGTAATACTTTTGGAGTAATAGCCATCACAAACTTGTAGAGGAAACTAAGCCCACTAAGCCTCCTTTAAGCCACCTTTTTCCACGAAGCCCCCTTTTTCCGTGACGCAGCCTCAAATTCATAAACCGGGAAAGAGGTATTTTTGTATTGTCCCAAGTTCACATATGATGTTTCATAAAATTTGGTACAGGGGTTGTGGAGAAATGGCTTCGGACGAACGGACGTACGATAGGCTTATTAGTGAAAAACAACTTTTTACATTAAGCCCCCTTTGCCTCTCAAATTGAGAAACCCGGAAAGGGTTATTTGCGCATTGTTCCAAGGAGTTCAGATATGAAGTTTCATCAAATTTAGTTGCGGGATTGTGGAGAAATGGCTTGGGACGGATTTTTTACATGAAGCCCCCTTTTTCCGTGACGCAGCCTCAAATTGATAAACCGGGAAAAAGGTATTGTTGTATTGTCCCAAGGAGTTCACATATGATGCTTCATAAAATTTGGTCCAGGGGTTGTGGAGAAATGGCTTCGGACGAACGGACGTGTGCACAGCGTGGCTATATGCTCCCCCGAAATTTTTCGGGGAGCATAAAAAGGCAATACACTAGTGTTTTACATGATAAAAAGGATTAAATGGAAGAAATGTGGGTTTCACAAATATGTTTTATTAAAGGTCATTAAGAAAATATCAAAGCTTGTTGTGTTGACCAATCTCTTTCATGAAGGTAATAATTGAATCAATGTTGACAGTGCCAAAGACGTTGTGCATACTTTCAACATTCTAGTATTTTTCGTGAATTGGCTGAAAGTCAATTCAATCTAAAAGAATAGGTTTAATTGTGAGGTGTTCATTGAATGAAATACAGTCTGGAGCATCTTCTCTGGCTAAAAGCCAGGAATGTGTTAAATTAGAACGTCCAGTGCATTAAAGGTCTACAATGAAGATAAATACCAAATATTGAGGTTCAAGGCCATATGATAATGAAACAAGAGCCGCAAATTCTCGGATGATATGTCCATCCGCCAGTTGTCGATGAGGTAAAACAATTTCAAAGGGCAGGTAATGCAACAAACATGTTTGTGTAAACCAAGTTTCAAGTCCATTTAACTTGAGACTTCAAAAGAAAAGCAAGAAACACTTTAAAAATGAAGATCAAAGTGGAATTACTCGAAATCCGTGCTAAGTAGAGTTATTGCTCTTAAACAAAGCACTCGGTAATATTGCAACAAACAAGCATACCAAGTTTGAAGTCGATCTGACTTGAGATGACAAAGTTATACTCCTGACAAGCACTAAATGCAGACTCATGAGAGATTTTATCAAGACAAATATTCTGACCAATTTTCAAGTCAGCTGAGTAAGACATGTGGTCTCTAGAGTGGCCACAAGGTATTTCCTTAATTTAACATAGTGACCTAGTTTATGACCCAAGGTGACCCAATTTTGACCTCACTGAACATGTTGTGCTCAGGTGGGCTAACATACTTAGAACAAGTTCACTACATACCAAATATCAAAGCTTTCCGAAGAATGTTAAATTTTTCCCTTTTTGTTTCTATGTTTAGAACTTAGTTGTGACCCTCTGAGCAGGGCCAGTTTTGACCCCTATGGCATCAGATGAACAAACTTGGTAGAGGTCCACTAGTAGATGCTACAAACCAAATATCAAAGCTCTACACCTTCTAGTTTAAGAGAAGAAGAATTTTAAATTTCTCAGTTTTTGTTCACATCTTTAAACTTGTGACCCGTGGGGCGGGGCCTGAGTGGACTCCTGGGGCATCGTATGAACACACTTGGTAGGTGTCCAATAGGAGATAGTACATGCAAAATATCAAAGCTCTACACCTTCTAGTTTCAGAGAAGAATTCTAAAGTTTTCCTTCTTTGTTCCTATGTTCAAACTTGTGACCCTGGGGCAGGGCCAGTTTACACCCCAGGGGCATCGTGTGAACAAACTTGGTATAGGTCCACTGGAAGATGCTACATACAAAATATTATAGCTCCACTCCTTCTAGTTTTAGAGAAGAAGAATTTTAAAGTTTTTCTTTTTGCTCCCATGTTAAAACTTGTGACCTTACATACCACATATCAAAGCTCCATGCCTTCTAGTTTCAGACAAGAAGATTTTCATTGATTTTGCTATTTTTTTCCTTTTGTTTACCATGTCAACCAGAGTTATGGGCGGAGTTTAATCTCTTTAACAAATTTGGTATAGCCTCACCCAAGTTGTTTAGGAGGAGAAGATGTTTAAAGAAATTGTGGACGATGGACGACGCACGACGGAATTTGGACGATCACAAAAGCTCATTTTAATAGCACTTCGTACTCATTTGAGCATAAAAAAGCATTGTGGGAATGTCAAGAGACAGGCATGCGACTAATCAAGCTTAAATTCCATAATGTAACAAGCATGTAATAATAATGTCTTCTTAATATCTTCTTCGGATGCTATGTTTGAAGCTTTGTCTGTGTCTTTCCAGTATGTAAATAAGCTAGTTGCTCATGTAAAAAATTGACCGTGTTTCCCATCGGTGTCGACCTTGGCCATAATAAATCTTTTCTCTTGTTGCCGGATGGTTTTCGATTACTGGGATTTCATGAATGAAAATTAAAAGGTTTTGGCTGTACGAGGATAATTTTTCCTTGGTATATTCGTAATATTTTCATCCCAAAATCTGAAGGACCATTTTTAACCCTTTACCAAACCACAAAATTTAAGACTGGTCCAAACTCAAAACAGTTGCAGACTTCAAAATAAATGTAATTAAAAAATTGAAATTCGCTTCCAGCAGGGTAGAAAACATTGTAGGAAAAGGAGAAAATGCTGGTTACCAGTATTTTCTCCTTTTGCAACAATGTTTCAAAAGGCATCTATTTCAAGGTCGTAAAAACTATGGTTGGTTTGGTAAAGGGTTAAATGCTATGTTATAAATTTAAATGTATTTAAACACTCGTTTCTTTACTTTTTGGCTTTCTTATTACATTTTCAAGACTTCAGTCATGACTGACATTTGAGTAAGAAATAAATTACAATTCTTCGAAAAACTAAATTTGTGCTGAATCATATTCTCACAAATTGGTGAGATAAATGAATTTATTAATCTGTGATATTTCAGTCATAGAGAAAACACCAACACACACACACACAAACACACACATGGATAAAGCCCTTATTTAAAGTGCCTTCCGAAACTATAGCTGTCTTTGAGGTAAATGTAGATCAAGATCAGTCTGTACAAAATGTGCAATCTGATCTTTGATCTACACAGTCTGCTTTGCTAAGACACTCTAAATAAAAATGTAAAAATTGCACTTTTTCTGATATAGTTTCCAGATAGAAAATGTCTGTATGGTTTACTGTGTGCTTTAAGGGTTAAGTAGACAAGTGCAATATATACAATGTATTATTTCATGCTTTTCAGTAGATTATAGAGAATTCTCCTCGAGGGCGATAGCCCGAGTGGGTTATACGTTGCGCCTCACAACTTGCTCAATTGAACGAAAACCACGAAAGAAAGAAGATTATTTCAATTCTAACATGACCAACTCTTAACCCTTTACCACTCCATGACGAGTATTAGCTACTTTTAGAAAGAAGCCTTTGAAAAACATTGTGGTAAAAGGAGAAAATGTTGGTAGCCATTATATCACAATGTTTTATACTCTATCATAGACAAATTCCAACTATAGAGTACACGTACATTTAAACTGTCACCTGCAAATACTTTCACTTTGGATAAGTCTATTATTTGATTTACCATGACTTCCTTGCGCTGTGTTTATAGAGCTGAATTCGCATATCATGCTAGAATGAAAGCTTTCCTGTATTTCCAGCAGCTTTCGCTACATTTCTTGCTGTTTATTAAATATGAAAATCATAAACTGTCCACATGCATACTTCATAGCATCAATGATATCATTCTTTAACGAAACAGAGTATTCGAGCAATTTCCTGTGTTTTCTGTGGTTGGTTTCTCAAGCATCACACGCTCCTGACTAAAAACTTCTCAGAACAAGGAATCCCCCTCCCCCCACCCCCTAAAAAAAAAAAAAAAAGGTATTATACTAGTGTATTATCAAAAATAAGTCATGAGTTTAATACATGTACACTGTCAGTGGAGGTTTCTTTAAGTCTGGAAGCTACACAGTTACCTAAATTATCTTAACCATTTACAAAACAACAATATTTTAGACTGGTCAAAATTCAAAGCAATTGCAGACGAAAAAGAACTTTAAGGTAACTCAAAAATTGAATTTTTCTCCTTTTCCCCCAATGTTTTCAAAAGGCATCTACATGTATCTCAGGGTTGTTAAAACTAGGTTGTTTGGAAAAGGTTTAAGTTACATTGGCCATTTTTTCTTCATAGCTGCAGAAAATTCATACATCATTAAACAATCATATGTTCTAGGGCCCTGTCAAATAAGGCTGCTAAAGGAATTACCGCAGAAGGAGAACAAGCTAATAGCCAGCATTCCTCCTCTTCCAATAATGTTTCCTGCCTTTCTTCACATAAATTGCATTATTTTATCCTTATTTAATTTGCTGTTTACATGCAACTGTGTTCAACTTAGTCATGTCGTAAAATTTTGTAGTTTGTTTAACCTGTTACCGCACAGCAAAATTTTAGACTGGTCCAATTTCAAAGCATTTGCAGGTGACAATTTAAAAGTGGCTTAAATGGTGCAATGTTGCTTTGATAGGGTAGAAAACTTTGTGGGAAAAGGAGAAAATGCTGGTAACCAGCATTTTCTCCTTTTCCCACAATGTTTTCAAAAGGCTTCTTCCTCAGGGCGTTAAAAGTCATCATTGTGTGGTAAAGGATTAAAGATTAGCTCCTTGAGTCTGGCTGCACAAAAGGAGACACACAGACAGCTTTTGATGATTGCATAGATCAGGATCAAGCTGCACAGAACATGCAGTTCTATTATGGATCTATACTGTTCCATACCTGATGCTAAGTTTTACCCACATAATTTCCAAATACAGTGCAAATTTACATAAAACCTCTTGAAAAGTTGGATGTAATGAGTCACTACATTAGCAGCCACAGAATTGATTCTTAACCCAAGGACGAAATTTTGGACTTGTCCAAATCAAAAACACTTGCAGCAACAAGGTAAATGTGGCCAAAATGGTAAGACTGTCTTTTATGGGTATGAAACAATGTGGGAAATGGTGAAAATACTGGTTACCAGCACTTTCTCCATTATCCGTGTTGTTTATAAAAACCATCTGCAAAACGTTAAAGATGGCTAAATGTTGGAGACTGTCTTTCAAGGGTATAAAATAATGGGGAAATGAAGAAAATGCCGGTTACCAGCATTTTTTCCTTTCCCATATTGTGTTTAAAAACCATATACAAAGTCATTAAAACCCATGATCACAAATAAAACATTAAGGTAGCCTAGAAAAACAGTAAAGCGGCAGATCAGCTTCTCTATGGCTTTCATAGAATTGCTCTTTGCCAAACAACTAAAGCAGAGCCTTGTCTGAATTGAAAGCTTTTACAGATGACTATTTAAATGTTATTCAAGATGTGAAAATCCTATTTTTAAAGGTAGAAAAACATTGTGGGAAAAGCAGGTTAACAAGCGTTTTCCCATGTTCCAACAATGTTTTAACCCTATGTCATATAACGAAATTTTAGACCAGTCCAAATTGAAAGCATTTGCAGATGACAGTTCCAATGTGGCTCATATCAAATGATTTTTTTTTGATAGGGTAGAAAACAATGTGGGAAAAGGAGAAAATGCTGGTACCAGCATTTTCTCCTTTTCCCATAATGTTTTCATAAGCTTCCTCTTTCAAGGGCGTTAAAAGTCTCATTGTGTGGTAATGTTTTAAAAAGCTTTCTTCTTTAGAGCCGTTGAAATTCTGGACTATTTGTTGAAGTTAACACATGTAACATAATGCCAGCTGTTTCTTTATCAGTCTAAGAGCCTCTCAGCAAACCTGGATTCATCCTCATAGATGCAAGCTAGGATGGATAGTCTCTGCGCATCATCTCCACGTACATTTTGTACACTATTTTACCGAGACATTCAACATCATCTTGAACTATCCTTAGACCTCTAATAGCCTGGCTGATTAAATGTAGAGATATTCCTGAACGGAATTCAACTCTCTCAAAAAATCTCACATAAAGTTCCATTGATGCCTCTTTAGTATTACCACCTCTTTGCTTAGAAACCTCAACAAGCTCTAGCAGTATTTCATTCAAGTCCACTATCTCTCTTTCTTCCAGGCATTCAGTTATCTGACTAAGAGTTGATACAATTCTGCGAGCCTGTCTCCGTAAAACTTCATCACTTACTGGTTCACCATTGACACTGAATTCCCGTTGATCTGCCATCTTTATTTATCTGGGGAAAAAAAAAAGCAAGAGCAATTAATATCAACTACATTCCGTGAGAAAACAGTTCAATGCCATCCTCGGATACCCCGGGGTCTCCCTATTTGCTACGCTACATCGACCCCTGGGACAATTAATTGAATTTCCATCGCTTTACCGCTGGCCGAAAGCTGGCTTTTCATTGGTTCCATCATCATTTTGTGATGGGCGAGTGGACAGTACGCTATGACGTTTCGTATCGATTTTCGGCGGCTGATTCAAAGTTTTATTAGTCAATTGTCCCAGGGGTCGATGTAGCGTAGCAAATAGGGAGACCCCGGGGTATCCGAGGATGGTTCAATGCATCCTTAAAGTCAAGCTAACCCTGTGTCAAAACTTGTTACTACTGTCAATTTTCTGCATGTCACAAGACCAGTCTGCCACATGATCCAGTTAGCTGTTAGACAAAACAGATCTATGAAATGGGCCAAAACTTTTGGCTGTGTTTAAAGTAAAATGAACCTTTAACAAACAGAAAATTTAAAGATGGCAAAAAGTTTTGGCCTATGTCTGTCTGAGCAGGCAGACTTGGGTTGAAATCTTTTTACTACATAAACCTGACTTTTAACGGCCCTGAAAAAGAAACCTTTTGAAAACACTGTGCGAAAGAAGCCATTAGAAAACATTGTGGGAAAAGGAGAAAATGCTGGTAAGCAGCATTTTGTCCTTTTCCCACAGTGTTTTATACCTCTCCCAAACTAAGTCGCCTTTATTTTGTTGTCTGTAAATGCTTTTAATTTAGACTGATCCAAGTTTGATTGTGTGGTAGAATTAACTCATTACCAAACGACAATATTTTAGACTTGTCCAAATCCAAAGCATTTGCAGAGGACAAAATAAAAGTGACTGAAAATTTGAAATTTGTTTTGTGAAGGGTAGAAAACATTGTGGGAAAAGGACAAAATGCTGGTTACCAGCATTTTCTCCTTTTCCCACAATGTGTTCTAAAGGCTTTTTTCTCAGGGGCGTCAAAAGTAGGGATTGTGTGGTAATGGGTTAAACATCCTTTTCCCAGAAATGGTTAATTTTATTTGGTGCTACCATGTACAGCAAACCTTAGGGCAAAAGCACAACTTATTACCGGTATATTGCATTTTAAGCGCCCGAAGGGTTGTATGTATTATGTTATGGCCCCTGGCATCCGTCTATCTATCCATCTGTTAGCAGTTGCTTGTGTGGGTAACTCCTCCAGAGTTTTCATTGGAACAGGTTGAAACTTACCACAATGAATCTCTATGGTGTGTAGTTGTGCATATGGAACTTTTAAAATTTGGATCTTTGTAAGCAATCTTGGTTTTAACCTATCTCAGCGATGATCCTCATTGGGTATATACGCCCTGCTCTGGGAAGGCTCAAGCTCTTGTTTACCTTGCAGTCTGATCTTGGATCTATGCTCTCCACTCCATGAATCCTTTCCAAAACAGAGAAATATTAATTTTCACTCAATTATAAGCATTCAGAGAGCAACTCTGAAAGTGATGCAAATGAGCTGAAACGTTCTAAATAGGCAGAAAAAAATGTGGGAAATGATTAACAGCATTTTCTCCTTTTCCCACTATATTTTCAAAAGTTTTCTCTAAATTCCCTGACAGTTTAAAGGATCAAGTGGTCAAAATACCAAAATCCAGATACCCTCTTACCAAACAAACCTGGTTTTTACAACCCCCTCATGAGGCCCCTACTGGAAACATGGTTGAAATGAGAAAGTTTTTTTAACCCGCATTTTCTCCTTTTCCAACAATGTTTCTATCACTTAGGCCGAGTATCTCACATTTAGGACTGCAATTGAATTGCCTCCTCCAATAAGGTAGTAATGTGCGGCTCATCTAAATTTTTGTTGTGTTGTCAGAGTAAACCCTTAAAGCGACCTTTCATTACTTTAGTTGCTTATGTGGCAAGTGCAGATCAAAGATCAGGCTGCACAAAATGTGATCTACACTCTTTACATAGCTGAAACTTGTAGACAAAAGCAATCGTGAAATTGCAATCATTTGGGTTTAATTTCTAGGATAGAAATGTCTGAAAAATTTGTAGAAGTAATAGGCCAGGATAGTACAGATAACTGTCCCCAAAGGCGATGTTACTTTTCGACTGGTCGCCTCTTACGGTGTACAGTAAATGTCCAAATATGAAAAAGATCACCGGGGCATCTCATTATTGAGACTAGGAGATGATGTTACTTTTTGACTGGTCACATCTAACGATCAATTCCCATTTTATTAGCCGTCATCGGAAATTTTGTTGCATAGAGGCATTTGAAAAGATGCAGGCAAAATCGTATTAATTCAGATATCTTTAAAGCGGGCTGCTTTGAAGGTATGCGGAGAAAAGTAACAAAAATAGCATGGGAGCCTGCAGACTGAGGGTACGGCAATAACGTGAATTCGAGAGCTGTAAAAGTTTATATTATATGACTGAATTATGTTCAAAGTCGAGCAAACACAAGACAATCCATCTATCAACTGAGAGAGGAAAGCAGGGGGAGAGACAGAGGAGTCAAGAGTTCTACAGAATTAAATCCACAATACTGTCTCCATTTATTTTGGTACGATTTCTCTTCTGCCTTTGGTCGACTTGTCCAGGGGACGATGTTTTCCTGCAGTCCTATGACATAAACATTGCATTTATCACTGATCCGTTATGTAACTGAGCCTCTGTGCAACTGTCATAACAATACAATTCATGCATGAGATAACAATGTCAATAGAGAGAGAATAATACTAATGTTCAGCTCGGGAGGATTTGAAGTATGTTGACACACTGGTTGCTGGAGAACTCGTACCCTGGAAAACTCGTATTCTGGAGATCTCGAACCCGGGTAAGAATTCTTCAGAGAAAAGAGGTACAAACATATTTGGGAATAGATTTTTTTTTCAGATAAATTATACAGGTTTTGGTGATTTTCAATGCTTTTGGTACACCTCTTGGTGAGATGAATAAGCATCGACGACCTTTAGAAATGGTATTTGTTGTAAAATAACAGGTATCTTTTCGGATGTTTGGTAGATTTAAAAGGAAGGTATAGTAAATGGGCAGTGTTATGTCGTTTTGTATCTGGGTGCAGGGTTAATGAACACGAGTAGTAGTTTTCTATAAGATGTTTAATCTATGCTACCTAGTTACAGACTACTATCAGAGAGGATCGATGCATACAGTATAAAAGGGGTCAAGAACAGTAACTCTTACAGGGGTAGTATTTTCTGCAATCAGAATGACAAGGATTATTTCCCATATCATAACATCTCCCTTTTTTTGAAAACAAGTAGCGACTTGCTTATCAGTTGTGTGATTGCATAATAGTTGGTCAAGAGTTCAGACTCCCAGGCAGATTCACCTTAACTGCTCCATGGCAGTGATTAATTATTTTATGGCATCGTGAGATAGCCATGTAATCTTCTTGAAATCTGTTCGTCTGCCAGTTAAATATCGAATTTGACACGGTCACTGGTGTGCCAATTTGTTTTCATGACTGACACGCTCACATTAGTGGGCTTTTCCCGACTGATACCATCAGTTCAGAGCTGAAACAAAACATGGTTATTTACATAATTTAACCCAACAGAATCTTTCTTGTTTTCTCTTTTCCTTTCACAAAGAAAGTCTATGAGGTGGTTTCACCTTTCTCCCTGACCTTGTTGTCCTGAATTCAGACTTTGTTTCAACTTTATTTGTACTGCTGCTATTTTCAGACAAACTATTGGTATTTACAGGTGTCTGCACATGTGTCTGTGTGTCTGACTGTTGTGTATGTGGTTGTGAAGCAATTTGTTCACTTTGCAATGATTTACTCTTTAAATCATTCTGGAATACATTACTGTATTCTATCTGCGGTGTGCTTGACTGGCTATTGGCAACTTTGCCTTCGTTGGTTTTGAGCAAATGGTACCTATTTCTTCTGTATACAGCACCATTTTCAGTCCTTACTAAATATGATCTAATATTGATCTTACCAATAACTTCAGCAGGTTTCCAAGGTTTACCAAATCTAACCCTGATTCTTTCCCCAATGTCCAAGGGTTTAAGCAACTTTGACTGCTTATCATAATGGAACTTTGACCTGTGTTTGACATCATTCATTTTCGATCTGACCTGCATTTTGCATAGCACTTGTGGGGCAAGTTGTTCTGATGTCACTGGCAGAACTGACCTTAATTGTCTACTCATCAGTAGTTGTGCTGGGGATTTTCCACAGGCTAATGGAGAATTACGATACTCCAATATTGAGAGATAAGGATCTCTCCCACATTATTTTGCCTTGGTGAAAAGGGCTTTAATTGTTTGAACTGTTCTCTCAGCCAGACCGTTACCTTTAGGGTATATTGGGCTTGACGTTTCATGTATGAAATCCCAATTTCTTGCGAAATTCTTAAATTCTTGAGAAGTGTATTGTGTGGCGTTGTCGCTAATTAGCTTCTGCACAATACCATGCCTACTCATGTAACTTTTCAGGCGGTCTATGACAGTGGCTGATCTAGAGTCAAGCAATATACTGACTTCAAAATATCTACTGTAGTAGTCTACGAGTAAGATATAATTAGCATCATTTCAATGAAAAATGTCAGTGGCAGCTATCTGCCATGGTCCCTCAGGAATATTACTACATTGTATCGGTTCCTTCACATTTGAATTTCTGTGCTCGAGGCAAATAGAACATTTTTGAATGAGCTGTTTTATGTCTTTCGACATGTTCGGCCAAAACAGTATTTCTCGGGCTCTCTGCGTGCATTTTTCAATACCCAAATGTGCGTCATGAATTTTCTCTAGCATGAATGGTCTAGATGCTTCTGGAACAAAAATCTTTGTCCCTTTCAGAACTATTCCGTCAATTACGGTCAGTTCGTCCCTATAGTTCCAGAACTCTATTAATTCTCCTGGACAGTCTGTTCTGTTTTCTGCCAACCATTATTTATGACCTCAATTAATAGCTGCATATGTCTGTCTGTCTTTGTCTCGGCTCTGAGATAACCCATTTTCTGATCACTTACAGGAATACATGACAGAATTCCATGTACATGTTCGTCCAGTCCGTCTATCAAGTCGGGACAAGTGTCAGGTAAAAACTTCCTCGACAGAGTGTCGGCCAGAGGGATTTCTTTCCCTGGTATATATGTCAGATTTATGTCATATCTTGACAGTGACAACATCATACGTTGCAGACGAGGCGGTGCTGTCTGTATGGTTTTCTTAAATATTACTGTTAACGGCTTATGATCTGTCTGTACGTTAATGGGTCTGCCATAAACATACTGATGAAATAGTGTGCATCCAAACACGATAGCAAACAACTCTTTTTCAATTTGGCTATAATTGATTTCTGTCTGAGTCAGTGACTTTGATGCATAGCTCACTGGCCTATCATCTTGCAGCAATGCTGCTCCTAGTCCAGATTTGGATGCGTCTACCTGTAACGAAATGTCCTTCTTAGGGTCAAAGTACGTCAGTATAGGTCCTGGGTTTTGCGTTATCACATCTTTGATCTTTGTGAACGCATTTTTCCATGCCTCATTCCACTCGAATTCGACATCGTTTTTTAGTAACTGTCTCATTGGACTATAGTCATCTCTGCTAAACAAGGGGCAAAACGTTGCAGATAGGTAATCAAACCTAGAACTGTCTGCAATTCTGCTTTTGACTGAGGGGACGGCATTTCCCGAATAGCTTTTACTTTTGCAGGGTCCCTTTTTAGTCCTGTCGCCGTTAACATGTGACCAAAGAACGGTATTTCCTGCTTACCTATTTCCGTCTTGTCTGGGTTTAACCTAATACCCTTCTCCCTGCATCTGGTCAATAGTAAGTCCAGATTTCTGTCATGTGTGGCTTAATCCTTTCCATACACCACATACACCACAATGTCGTCTACAATGGTCTTAACACCAGGTAGATTTTCCAAGCATTCGTCCATTTTCTGCTGGAACAAGTCATTTGCCGATTTGATTCCAGATGGCAGTCTAAGAAATCTGTATCGCCCGAATGGCGTGTTAAACGTCATGTACATTGACGATTTTTCTGTTAGTTTGATCGACCAGTAAACACTTCTAGCATCTAGCTTAAAAAAACCTTTGCTCCTGCCAAATCTGGTAGTATGTCTTCGATCGTCTTGCTTGGATAATGCGGTCTCTTTATCGCGTCATTCAAGTCTTTCGGGCACAAGCATATCTGCAATGTCCCGTTACTTTTTTGTACAGCCACCAGGCTATTAACCCATTCTGTAGGCTCCGTAACCTTACAGATAACATGCGATTTCTCCATTTCGTCCAGCTGTGTCTTAAGTCTGTCTCTAATCGCAATCGGTACTTTCCGAGGCGGGTGTATGACAGGTTTGATGTCGTGTCGAAGATGAATTTCACATTCACCGGGTAAAGTTCCTATACCAGTAAATATATCTTTGTATGTGTCTAATACGTCTTGTCTTGTCATGGCAGGTCTGTCAATGTCCGCAGTGTGAATCAACTTTATTAGACCTAGCGACATGCACGTTTCAAGACCAAGAATAGGGTGTGAAGTAGGCGTATCTACAATGTAGAATTGTTCCTTTGTGACCTTACCCTTATATCTGCATTTTAATTTGACAAAGCCCTCAACCTTTAACTGACTACCATCATAAGCTTTCAAGCGTCTACGTGTGTGCTGTAGTCGTGCGAAATTTGGTAGACTGTAGTATTGCGTTTATTTGAACTGTGACAGTGTACAAGTCCACATTGGTCACATTGACTTTCTGATCTGTTTGACTGTTTCTGTACAATCGTCTGTTTTGCTCGTTTGTTTCGGCTTCGGCTTTTACGGTCCTCTCGTTTTACCATTTCTACCGCTCCTGGATTGTCCATGGATCTCAGTTGTGATTGACTGATCTTGCTTGTTCTGGCAATGTCCAGGCATTTCTGCAAACTCAGGTCTGAGCCTTCATGTATGAGCTTCTCTCTCACCTGAATGCTTTTAATGCCGAATACAATGTGATCACGTATTAGCTCTTCCTGTATGTGCACAGGGTAATCACAGTCTTTTATGAGCAACTTGAGCTCTGTATCGTACTCGTCAAAAGGTTCACTGTCCTTTTGAATTCTGGACCGAAGTAGGAATCTGCTGTATATTGTGTTGGATTTGGGTTTACAGTATTTCTCAAATCCTTCGAAGTAACTATTTAAGTCCTTCTTCTGATCTTGGGTGAGTTCCCAAGTGGAGAAAATTTCTCTGCCTTTTCCTCCCATCCACAACATCAAGTAGTTGCACTTGGCTTCCTCTGACTTTTTCTCTAATGGTCCACCAAACATAAACTCTGCGTGTTCTCGAAACTTTTCAAAAGCGTTCGCTAAGTCCCTCGCATCCCAGTCCGTTCTTGGGCACTGACCTGAATTCTCCATTGTTCTGTCACTTTGTTACAGTGATGAAAATAGAACTTTTTAAAAATCCAAGTATATTGACAAATTAATAAATCTCTCTTTGTCTTGACTAATATAGTTCCAATTTAACTTCTGACACCATGTTATGTTGTTTTGTATCTGGGTGCAGGGTTAATGAACAAGAGTAGTAGTTTTCTATTAGATGTTTAATCTATGCTACCTAGTTACAGACTACTATCAGAGAGGAATGCATACAGTATAAAAGGGGTCAAGAACAGTAACTCTTACAGGGGTAGTATTTTCTGCAATCAGAATGACAAGGGTTATTTCCCATACCATAACAGGCAGGTACTTTTAATAAAGATGAAATAATGAAGTAGATACATGTAAATGTAATTTGGATACCTTGAATGTTTAGAAGATATGATCTTTAGGGGAAAAAATGTAAATAAGATATTGATGGTTCGTTTATTGAATAGATCTATGCCAATTTACTGTTGTCAAAGGTGTCGGTTGAAATAAAGTTACAGGTGTGATAACTCTTGAGTATACACTTGCCATGTATCAACACCTTCAACCAGCATGGTGTATTACAATCTCTTTTTTCTTTAACTCATTACCGAACGACAATATTTAAGGCTTGTCTAAATCGAAAGCATTTGCAGACGACAAAATAAAAGTGACTGAAAATTTGAAATTTGTTTTGTGAAGGGTAGATAACATTGTAGGAAAAGGAGAAAATGCTGGTTACCAGCATTTTCTCCTTTTCCCACAAGGTTTTCTAAAGGCTTCTTTCTCAGGGGCGTCTAAAGTAAGATTGCGTGGTAGTGGGTTAGCCCATTATCACAGAGCAAAATTTTAGACCTATCCAAATTGAAAGCATTTGCAGACGACAATTTCAAAGTGGCTTTAAAGGTGCAATTTTACTTTGATAAAGAAGAATACTTTGTGGGAAAAGGGGAAAATGCAGTGTCATCAAAAGTCGTCATTGTGTGGTAAAGGGTTAACCCTTTATGAAACAATCACATGTTTTAACGGACAAAAGCATCAATGGAAAAGGACAAAATGATATTTTTATTAAATAACATTAAAAGAAGAATTTTAGTGGATTTTTTTTCGGCCTTTATTGATCAATATTTAACTATTTACCAAATATTCCCGAGCTATAAAGTTCTACCTTGTAGAAAATATTGTGTAAAAAAAATGCTTAACTCTTTCGCACACGACAAAATTTTAGACTGGTGCAAATTGAAAGCATTTGCAGACGACAAAATAAAGGTGACTAAAAAATCGAAATTTGTTCTGGGAAGGGTAGAAAACATTGTGGGAAAAGGAAAAATGCTGGTTACCAGCATTTTCTCCTTTTCCTACAGTGTTCTCAAAAGGCTTCTTTCTCAGGGGCGTCAAAAGTAGGGATTGTGTGGTAATGGGTTAAAACCAGTATATTGTCATTTTCCCCACAACATTTTTCTCCTTTTTCAGAGACATGAAATTGTACATTTGTGAATTTGTCATTTGCAAATGTATAGAATTTGAAGAGTCTGAAATTGTGAGTTCATCAAGAGTAATTTTTCACTCTGTTCCCTCTCTTTCATTTTCATTCTACAAACTTCCTCATTGATTTCTGAACAGTATACTACATGATCTCGAGTTTCAACCACCCTGAAGAAGGTATGTAAGCATTGTGGGAAAGGAGAAAAATCAGTCAACCAACATTATCTCCTCTTTCTGCATGATTGCGTTCTCACGTTTTAACTCATTACCAAACGACAATATTTTAGGCTTGTCCAAATCGAAAGCATTTGCTGACGACATAATATACATTGTAAGTGACTAAAAATTTGTAATTTGTTTTGTGAAGGGTAATAAACATTATGGGTAAAGGAGAAAATGCTGGCTACCAGCATTTTCTCCTTTTCCCACAATGTTTTCTAAAGGCTTCTTTCTCAGGGTCATCAAAAGTAGGGATTGCGTTGTAATGGGTTAAAGATAAATAATACCATTTTGTTCATTCTGCAGAGGCAGATATTATGAATAAATCTATACATGAAATAAATAAAAATAACTATATTACATACAGAATATTTTTCTTTCAAATAGGTATTATGTTAGAACAATAAAAGCATTAAACAGTACAAGCAAATGTGCATTTTAGTGAAAGAAGAGTTAGTTTATGCTCCTTGAGCTTGCCAGCATAGCTAATTCCTTAAAATTTCAACTAAGTTTTACACTTTTTCAGTTTAAACTTGCAGATGACCTATAAAATATGATTCATGCATACAGTAGCAAGTCTAGATAAATGATTATGTAAAGATCAATGTTTTTTTGCTTTGAAAGAACAGTTATATATTATGGTTAACCTTACACCAAACAATCTCTGGAGTTTAAGGACCCCTGGATAGAGGCCTTTTGAAAACATTGTGGGGAAAGGAGAAAATGCTGGTAACCAGCATTTTCTCCTTTTCCTACAATGTTTTCTACCTTGATTGAAACACATTTCAATTCTTTTGTTACTTTTATTTTGCCGTTTGCAATTGCTATCAATTTGGACCAGTCTGAAATTTTGTCGTTTAGTAAAAAGTTAAGACAATAACAGATCTTTCATACTTAACCCTTTATCGACCAATCAACATTGTGAGAAGAAGAGGAGAAAATGCTGGTAACCTTTTCCTTTTCCTGCAAAAATATACTCTTTCAAATACAAAATGTTCTGTTTGAGTCACATTTATTGTCTGTAAATGCCTCGAATTTAAGCAAGTCCAAAGTTTTCTTTTATCCTATGATTTCTCTACATATAAAACAGTTGCCTATCACTTTTAAACTGTTTATCAGTCCACAAAATTATAGGCTTGCCTAATCCAAAGGCATTTGCAGATGACAAATTCAATGTAACTGAAATAATGTTAGTTGCTTTTTTGGCTGATTAACAGCATCTTCTCCTTTTCCCAGATTGTTTCCAAAGTCCTCCTTCAGGTTTGAAATTACACAAGTCTAAAATTTGAAATTCGTACAGGACTGAATCCTTTTGCTGACTTTAAACTATACTTTAACTCTACCGAGGGTAGTTCGAAACGTTCTAGGCCTCGACAAGAAAACATCCTCAACGATAGCTCGTTTCTGTTATTTTTCAACATAGTCCCTCATGAACTTCAGTACATTTTGAACACTGATGTTCAAGCTTCGCGATTCCTTCTCGGAAGAAGTCTGCAGTCTGAGCCCCAAGATACCCTTCAACAGCACATATGACGTCATTGTCACTCTCAAAACGGCGGCCCCGCAAGTGGGATTTCAGTTTGGGGAATAGGTAGAAGTCTGATGGTGCCAAATCTGGAGAGTAAGGTGCAACAGTTCAAAGCAGCATCTTTCCGCTTCTGCGGCTGCCACTTGTGCTGTGTGAACAGGAGCATTATCCTGGAGCAACAAAACTCCAGCACGCAGCTTTCTTATTCTCACCATATTCCTGGGTGAGGTCGAGAACTTTATGAACTACCACAAAATCCATATGGCATATAAGCTGAAATCTTTACCTAAAATGGTGGAAAAACTTGTGGGAATAGAGGAAACTGGTGTTTACCAGCATTCTCTCCCCGCACAGTGTTTTCAAAAGGCCTCTTTCTTTAGTAAAACTTGGGCATTTCAGGTAAAGATTTAAATCATGTCTTTGGCTCCTCTGAAATAAAATCAAGACGGCCAATGGTTCTGCAGCATTTACCTAAGTCAACTAGAATGGATAAAGCTGAAGATATTCCGGGCGAAGGAGAAAATAGTGGTTTGCAGCGTTTTCTCCTTTTTCCATACTTTTGTTTTAAACTTTCTTCTTTGAGACCAGCTAAACACTGGGTTGTGTGGCTAAGGGTAAAGTAAATCTTAGCTAAGTGGAGTTCTGCTTGGCTCAGTGGTAAAGTGTATGGCTTGTAATCCTGGGTTTGGGCCTTGCTGGAGGCATTTGGCTCTATGTGGGATAGTCTCTATAATGAGACCCTACGGTGTTTTTTCTTTTTTTTGTATTTGGACATATATTGTGCAATTAAATTTAAGTAACTAACATAACCTAAGACAAATTATTAAACCTTTCATTACCTAAAAAGCTTGTAGAAGTTAATAACATGTAAATCTCGGAAAAAACTCTAACGAAATTTATCGTGCGTGGGGGCCATTTTGAGTGTTTTCGGGAATGTAAATAATTCAGGTAACAGACAAAATGCAGGATCTTCTCTTATGTTCAGCATTTAAATTGAAAATATTGTATTTCAAACAAATGATTATTAAATACACAAGAAACAGGTATGTTTAAGTCCTAGTTTTGTGCTCTATTTACGAAATTATGAGAGTTCAAACTTGCGCACAAAATCTGTGCAGAACTTTCAGCTGGTGTCTTGATCGTCTCTGTACACAGAGGCGATCAGTCAAAAAAGTAACATCGTCTTTGGGGACAGTTATCTGTACTAGCACTGATATGTGCAGTGGTTGCATTAGAATCACTAAAACAGCATCAAACACGAACTAAATGCTACAGGCCACACAGAGCATAAGGTTCCGTGTGGAAAAAAGAAAATGCCTTTCTTGAATTGCATAGTCGTTTCTATAGAAAGGAGGAATCTTTTTTGTTAACATATGTTTCTCTTCCTACATTTTTCTCAAAATACTGTTGCATGAACGTTTCTCTTTTGTTCCCCTTTTTTTATTCTGAAGAAAAGATTCTTGATTACAGATTTTGTATTGAGATAACATCTTTTGAAGGTTAAAGCTTGAAAAGAGGGAGTTAAAAAGTGTATTTTTTATGATTATACATGTACTCTCATAAATGTACTTTTAGTTTTGAAGTTGTTTTTGCCTTTGTTGTTGGTACATGTGTATGAATTTAATGCCATTGACATTCACATTTGTTAGAAATGTCAGGGCAAAATCAGAAATGTAGCTAAGTAGGGTTATTTGTATTCTGTGAGTTTAGTATTATGTACTTTATCTCCACTTTAACCTGAGCCTTATTTACCTTTTATAATATAGTTCTCAGCCTGATTCTCAAGAATATTCCAAATTTTTTGGTAACACAATTTCTAATTGGTTGAAGGAAATGGTCAGTTTAAAATATCCCCTTATTTGTATCTCTGAAAATGTGTTTTATAATATTGATTGTCTCATTTAAATAATAAACTTGCAACTCTTTTCTGATTCTTATTGATAATATTGCCTCTTTTTGTCTCTTGTAAGAGTGACTCTTTTGCATTACCCGATTCACTCTGCATGTCTGCTTCTGATATGCATATGTGCACACATGTGCTGAACTTTTTTTAATATCACATCATTTTATTCAAATTCTGTACAGTTAAGGATTTGAAACTACAAAAAGAATTGAAAGCCTCCTTGTAAGCGTTAAAAATGGTCTTACTTTATGTGAGACTTTTGTTCTTATCTTTCAGAGACAGGAGGAGAAACCCTTTATCAAACCAGTCGGTGCATTTCTCCCCTTTCATATACAAAACCCATACTTTTGAGCCTAATTTGAGTTGCCGTCTACAAACCTCGTATGTGTTCAGTTTGTACCACTGAAAAAATGCGTTGTCCACTTTTTGCAACAATTTTACTAGATTTTTGTCTAGCCCGCTTGCGGTGGGCAAGATATTATCGTAACAACATCGTTCTGGTATATGTGCGTCAACGCGTTAGGTGCGTGCATTCGTTTGTGCGTCCATCTGAAATTTGTCTATTACAGAATTTCTACATTTATGGATACATTTCAAAATAATTTGACACAATTGTTCTCCTTCATGAGTAGATGTGCATCTTAAACATGTTCAGGTTGGTCCAAGGTCAAAGTCACACTTGAAGGTGGCGGACTTGACATGTTGCCCCCGAGCATTCATATATCTTTATCCTAACTCTTTCCTACATAATGCCTGAGAAAGAAAGCATTTGAAAACATTATGGGAATAGGAGAATATGCTGATCACCGTCTTTTTCCACTTTTCTCATAATTTTTTTCTCCATTTTGGTGAATGAATCCCATCAGTTAGACCATAATTGATTTGTTTTTTCAAATGCTTAAATTCAGATAAGTCTAAAATATTGTTGTCTAGTGAGGGGTTATTGCTCTTGTTTGTTTTTGTCTGCATGTGATAAAAATGAGATGGGTATGATAAAGGCTGATTATCGCTTTACCACACAACATTTTCGACTTGTACAAATTCAAAGCACTTGTAGATGAAAAATTAGATATGTGTCAAGTTATGATACTTGTCTATGAAAGAGTGGAAACCTTGTGGAGAAGGAGAAAATGTTGGTTACCAGTATTTTGTCTCAAAAGGTTTTCACAAGCCAATCCAACAGGTTTATTTTAACTCTTAATCACACAACAAAATGTTTGACCTGTCCAAACCAGAAACATATGCAGACCAAAATTAAATGTAGATTAAATTGTGGAAGTTGACTTTGAGAGGGTAAAATCATTGCGGGATATGGAGATAATGCTGGTTACCAGCACTTTTGCCTTGTCGTACAATGTTTTAACCCATTACCACACAATCCCTACGTTTGACGCCTCTGAGAAAGAAGCCTTCTGAAAACACTGTAGGAAAAGGAGAAAATGCTGGTAACCAGCATTTTCTCCTTTTCCCACTATATTTTCTACCCTTCACAAAACAAATTTCAAATTTTCAGTCACTTTAATTTTGTCGTCTGCAAATGCTTTCAATTTGGACGAGTCTAAAATATTGTCGTTTGGTAATGAGTTAAAAGTCTTCTTTCTCAAGGTCGTTAAAATCGGCATTGTGTGGTAATGGGTTAAACTACGGGTCACTTGGAAGATTGACAATGCACTGAGTTGAGTTGCAAGGGAAATGTTTTTGTAGCCATAACTTTAGATCTATAATCATATTTGCATATATTTTATTTAGGTATTGCTATTTGGAAATAATATTCTTCTGCAATATTTATGTACTCTCGTCTAAGTGTTTCTCTCCTGTTGTTACGGAATACTGGTAGGGCCATCGCCTTTGAATGGGCTTATTTGAAACATGATAGTCGATAGTATGATGACAATAATGCGAAACAACGAAACCACGATGGTGAAAACGCGATAGTACGATGACGAAAACACGATACTACGATAGTGAAACCACGACAATACGATGATGATAGTGCGATAAAGTATCGTGTTTTCACCATCGTACTGTCGGGATTTCACCATCGTAGTATCGTATTTTCGTGCTTTCACCATCATGCTATCGAACCTAGTGTATTATCGCATTATCACCTTCGTACTATCGTATTATCGTCATCGCACTATCGTGTTATCGTCATCGCACTATCGTGGTTTCATCATCGTACTATCGTGTTTTCACCATCACACTATCGTACTTTCACCATCGCACTATCGTATTATCGTCATCGTTCTAACGTATTATCTTCATCGCAGTATCGTATAATCGTCATCGTTCTATCGTATTATCTTCATCGTACTATCGTGTTTTCGCCATCCTGCTATCGTGGTTTCATCATCGTACTATCGTGTTATCGTCACTGATACAAATTTGTTGAAGTCAAAGGCAAAAGTGCTTGATACAAATTATATTTCTGACTATATCAATGTTTAAAAAAGTTAAGATAATGGAGAAAATCTAGTTGAAAAAAGAGGTCTATGCCGGATTTGAACCTTGGTCTACTTCACTTTAAGCAGGAACCTTATCCATAAGGCGATTGAGTCTGCAATTGTCTAAGAGGGTAGATTACCCAATTTAAAGGCATAGCCTCTCTCAAAATGACTTTCAACAAACTCGTCCATGTGTACTGTTGTCCTGTAGGTTTTGAATATTGGAGGATGCGGAAGGTACGATGGTGAAAACGTGATACTACAATGATGATAATACGATAGTCCGATGATGAAAACACGAAAGTACAATGACGATAACACGATAGTACGATGATGAAACCACGATAGCACGATGTCGCAAACTCGATATGAAACCACGGTAGTACGATGATGAAACCACGATAGTACGATGACGATAACACAATAGCACAATGACGATAATACGATTGTACGATGGTGATAATGCGATACTACGATAACACAATGGTGAAAACAGGAAAATACGATACTACGATGATGAAATCACGACAGTACGATGGTGAAAACACGATACTATATCGCACTATCATCATCGCACTATCATATTGTCGTGGTTTCATCATCGTAATATCATGTTATCGTCATCGTACTATCGCGTTTTCAGCATCGTAGTTTCGTTGTTTCGCGTTATCGTCATCGTACTATCGAGTACCGTGTTTCAAATTAGCACATTCAAAGGCGATGGCCCTAATGGTGTTCCGTTTGCTGTCTGTATGAGTGTTGGAAACTTTTTCAGAACATTATGGTAGAAGAAAAACATTCTCTGCTGTAGCTCTGATATCGTATCCTGAAACGAAATGTGCAGTGTACTGCCTTGAAAACGAGCTTGTAAAATATTGGTAATCAACATTTACAAAATCAATTCAGATAGGGAAGAAATCTCTTTCTCCTGCAATATTTTGTAAAAGTTTTGAAAAAGTGGTATACTGCAGAACTCAAAAAGTTGCAGTTATGAGGTATTATAAACCCATCAGAGTTTAATGACCCTTGGAAATAAGACTTTTGAAAACATTATGAGAAAAGGAGAAAATGCTGGTAACCAGCATTTTCTCCTTTTCCCACAATGTTTCATAACCTATTAGAAAGAAATCCAGTCATTTGAACTACATTTCATTTGTCGTCTGCAAATGCTTTTAATTTAGATCAAATATAAACGTTGTTTGGTAAAGAGTTAAATTTCTAACATTTACAAAGAACATTAAATTTGTAGAATGTTCTTCCTGTTTTGCATGCTTAACTGTTTGCCAAACAACAAAATTTAGGACTACACCAAGTTGAAAACATTTGCAGACGACAAAGTAAGTATGGATCAATTGATTATTTATGTCTTTGATTAGGTAGAAAGCATTGTGGTAACAGGAAAAAATGCCGGTTAACAGCATTTTCTCTTTTTCCCACAATGTTCTCAAAAGTCTAATCAGGGTTGTTTAAATACCAGATTGGTCGATACAGGGTAAACTATAATAAAATGCATCATGTTTGTGAAATATCACATTTCCTTTCGTGTATGGTGAACATGTCACCTGATGACAACATTTCAGACTAATCGAGATTAAAAGAATTAGCAGACGACAAATTAAATTTGGCGCGAAAAATGAGATCTGCATCTGATAGGGTAGAAAATATCATAGGGAAAGGAGGAAATCCTGGTCATCAGCATTTTCTATTTTACACACTATATGGGTTCAAAAGCCTTCCCTCTTAAGATCATTACATATTTGGACAGTGTCGTAAGGATTAAAACCTTTCCCAAACAATCCCTAGTTTTCAAGACCCTAAGAAAGAAGCCATCTAAAACAATTGTGGGAAAAGGAGAAAATGCTGGTGGTAACCAATATTTTTTTTTCTTTTCTTAGAGTTAACAACATTTTTGCCTTTTCCTACAATGATACCCCTCTTCCAAACGATCCTAATTTTTAACAAACGTTAGAAAAAACACTTTTGAAAGAATTGTACAGAAAGAACAATACGCTGGCAAGCAACATTTTCTCTTTTGTCCACATTATTTTCTTATCTTCCAGAGTCAAATTTTGAATTTAAGGTCCATCTGTTGTCATGTACAAATGTTTCAATCCTTTGTTTAACCCTCTACCAAATAGTCCCTGGTTTTTACGATCACGAGATGGAAGCCTTTTGGAAACATTTTGGGAAAAGAGGAAAATGCAGGTAACCAGTATTCTCTCCTTTTCCCACAATGTTTTTTACCCTGCTGGAAACAAATTTCAATTTTTAGTTACGTTTATTTTGTCGTCTGCAGGTGCTTTCAATTTGGACCAGTCTAAAATATTGTCGTTTGGTAAAGAGTTAAAATAACTAGCATACAATGATTTCTACTCTATGGAAGACAATTCCCATCAGCTAAGCCTTATTTACTTTGTTGCCTGCAAGTGCTTTCCTATACATTTTTTGTGAGAAACTGGAAGAAATACTGGTTACCAGCATTTTCCCCTTGTCCCACATTGTTTTCTAGCCTTTCAAAGACATATACAATCACTTTAGCCACTTTAACCCTGTCTACTGCAAAATGTTCAACAAACACAGAGAAAAACTATAGCAGGAAGTTTTAAAATAACTTTTTTATTTGAAACTCCTGAACTTCTGAGACAATATTATGGGTGACCAGTTAGGAAAGAGCTTTTCTTCTGACTAACCGTAAGACCTAGGGCTGACCTGCCTCATGTTTTACAGGGCCTTTTATTGAGCAAACTTTGAAAATCTTTATGTTTATAACCACACATTCCAGATGTTTGTAGCTGAAACAGTTATGGACAAAGAATAAATTATGATATAATCATGACTATAACTCAGCTTCTAATTGACACTGACTCGTGTAGAACGTCAATGTATTTGAGTTATGCTTTGCGAAGAGGCAGTGAAATACATCCGCAAAGAGCTTGTACAGTCAATACAGATCTCTGAAAGGCTAGAAGAATCATGAGTAAAGCACTGTCGCCTTTTCTAATAATCCTTTCAAACACTTTTTCTCTTGGAACGGATAAAACACCGGATTGTTTGTCTGTCAGTACAGCAACTGGCATCAGTTTTGGATGTGTTTGAAAATAGTTTGTTCAGTAAATGGCTGAATTTTACACTTCAAATTAGTTGTAAAAATTGATCAACTACATTTTATTTTTCATTATAAGTGATTTATAATGATATATATAATGATATATGTTTAATTGTGTCTGTATAAGAATAGAGTTGTTGGAAGGTCAAAATGTATTTTTGTATGTAGTATTTATTGACTTATTACAGTACTTATGTCCCTGTTATGGAACTCTATTGAACATATTGAGGGAAGAAAAGACCCAAACATTTTCATGTACTAAGTGATTGCACTTTTTCTTTCATTTTCTTTTTTTGCTCACCTGAGCACAAAGTGTCAGATTCCGTTTTGCGTTGTCCATCAACAACTTTTACCTTGTGTATGCTCTAGAGGCCATATTTTCGGTATGATACAAGAATGTTTGTCTTGATGATATCTCGGACGAGTATGATAATGGGTTACATCAGGTCAAAAACTTTGTCACTTGGTCAAATCTAAAAAAAACCTTGTGTATGCTCTAGAGGCCTCGTTTTTAGTTAAATATTTATGAAAAACCTAGTAAAATGTTTGTCATAATATCTCAAAAGAGTTTGAAAATGGGTTATGTTTGGTCAAAAGACTCAGGTGAGCGACTTTAGGGCTATCATAGCTCTCTTGTTATGATAAAATTTTCTCATCTTCAAATGTTCTATTTTATGCCACTTGAAGTATATGTGGTGGGTAGTTTGCCAAAAACTGAAAAGTTAACCAAATGACAAAATTTGGCACGTGTCCAGATTGAAAGCATTTGCAAACAAATTGATTGTGGCTCAGAGGCCGATTTCAATCTTTGTAAGGGTAGAAAACATTGTAGAAAAAGAAGAAAATGCTGGTAACCAGCATTTCCTTTTTCTACAAATTTTTCATATGGTTTCTGTCTTAGGGTAGTTTTAAATCAGGATAATGTGGTAAAGGGTTAATTCTTTACCACACGATCCTGACTTTTAACGACCCCGAGAAAAAAGCCTTTTGAAAACATTGTGTGAAAGGAGAAAACGCTGGTAATCAGCATTTTCTCCTTTTCCCACAATGTTTTCTACCTTTCCCAAACCAAATTTCAATTTTTCAATCATACTTATGCTGTCAAATGCAAATGCTTTCAATTTAGACCAGTCTATAAATTTGTCATTTGCTAAAGAGTTAAGTAGTATTTGAAACTTGTAGCTCTTTGTATGTGTCAGCATAATGTATATAGATCATGTGACATGCTCTTTGCTCTGATACTTTTTGAAGATGCATTTAACTTTTTGCCACACAATCCCTGAGAATGAGGCCTTTTGAAAACATTGTGGGAAGAGATGAAAATGCTGGTACCAGCATTTTCTCCTTTTCCTACAATATTTTTTACCCTTCACAATACAACTTTCAATTTTCAAGTGAAATTTATTTTTGTCGTCTGCAAATACTTTAAATTTGGACAAGTGTAAAATTTTGTCGTCTGGTAAAGAGTTAACTTCCTTTTCTAAGCTCTGTGAAAAGGGGCCTTAATGTATTTGCAAAAAGTATAGACTCATGTCAGCCTGCATGGTCTGTGCAGGTCGACATGGCTCGAAACTTCTCGCTATCTTCAAAGTTTCTGCATGTCAAAGAATCATTCTACATCTTGATTCTGTTGGTTGTTTGACAAATAGGATATTATGGATCTGTGACTACATTATATCTGCAATTATGTTATACCTTGCTGGGTAAAGTACATCAAGGAGATGTTTTGGGCATCCGTTTGCCAGAACATGGCTCAATTGTTTTTGGTCAATGACAGCAGTCTGACAGTAGTGTCTATGATGAGTTCATCAAATGTATATTTTTTGGTCAGTGACAGTAGTCTGACAGTAGTGTCTATGATGAGTATATCCATTAACAGTTTAAATATCAAATGTATCATTTTGGCCTTTTTTATTGGGTGTAAAGAAGAACCATCGAAACACAATTTTTTTTTATCGCATAGGCTTGACAAAACAAGTGGACAATACAGATCCAAGATCACGCTGGATGTTCTTTGCAGTCTGGTCTTGATCTTTGCTGTCTAGAAGACACTTTGTTTTCGTCTGTGCCACTGGAAAGGTGAGTTATGACAAAATTTAAGCTGACAAAATGTTGTACCTGTCCAAATTGAAAGCATTTGCGGACAAAAAATTAAATATACCAATAAAGGTTTTTGTAGAAAACATGGTGGATAAAGGCGAAAACGCTGATTATGACCCTTTTTCGCCTTTACCTACTATGCTGTCTTAACTGTTGTCAAAAATTGGGATTCTGGGGTAGAAAAAAAAAATCAAGCTTTGGCTATTTTGAAATACAAAATAGAGCCATAAATCCCACTTATTCTGTAAAACTGTATATAACATGTCGTTAAATTATTGAGTGAGTTATTGAATTTCTTTACAGCCAAGTTTGGAAAAAAAATCCCCTCTTTGGATAATGGACAATAAGTCACAATACAGGTAGAAATAATGATCATGCACAAATTATAACATTGAATATGTCATAAATTGACCCATTACTTCGTGATATTTTTTTTCAGTATTTTTGAAAAGTGGGGTCACTTTTTGAAAACATTGTGGAATGAAAAATTGTTTTTATGACATGCCTTTTCTCCTTCTGCTGTTTCATTTTTCTGTATACATTTAATGCACTGGACCATATTTATAATCATCCATATTTTACAATGATTTGTTTTTCAACCTTTTTTTTCTTTCAATTATTTCAGGCATTAATGTGTTAAACCTTTCCTGTCAAAATACAATTTCTATAGACCTGTAAGACAGCTTTTGAAAATATTATGGAGATTTGGATTTAAGACTTGCCCAAAATTAACACATTTGTAGACAATTGTATAATTGTGGCTCATATGATGGAATGTGTCTTCAAAAGAGTAGGAGAAATACTGTGCGGGAAAAGGAAAACAATGCTGTTTATCATGAAGGTCATTTTAACATGGAATTTTATGATGAAGGACTTAACGTTTCACAGAACATTGTTGGAAAAGAACAGAATGCTTATAATCCACAACTTCTTTGTCCAAAGTGTTTTATCCCATATCAGTGATGAAGTCCATCTTTTGAGCAACATTTGTATTGTTGCCTATTGTTGCAGAGAATGATTTTGATTGGAAAAGTTTTAAATTTATTGTTTGGTAAAGAGTTGTAAAAAAAAGTTGCCTGAAAAAGTAGTGGACTGCACAAATCCAAAATTAGACCGCATGCTTTGTACAGTCTGATCTTGATCCATACTGTTTGCAAACCATTACACATTGCGCCTACGCTTTGTTTTACGATAAATGATTTAATTTTTTGGCTTGTAACATAAATTGTCCTTCCATGAGGGGCTTTTTTATTTTTTTCTTATAGAATGGCACACAAGGACAGTTAAAACTTTCCCTTAATTATCTTTATCATAAGAGGTGTGGTAGCCATTTCACACCCATTTGGGCTGTCCTTTCATCCAAGTGTTGACCATGAAACTTTTATTTAATGAAACCTTGGCATTGCATCTTATAATAAGGTGATTGTGGTATATGTATTTAGGGAGACTATAGGGTCTAAAAGCTAATCAACCTCTATGTCTTATTTGTACTTGAAAATCTGCCATTTTTCTCAGTTAATGAAGTATCAATCTGCAGATAAAGCGGGTGAAAATAAGGCTTACCAGAATATGTTGCACCTAGATTTTGATAAAAACTTTCTAACTGTTTACAAGCCAAAAATGTTGGTCAAAAGAAGACATAAATTTGCAACATTTTGTCATTATTTATGAACTGACTGCTTGTTTATGAATTATTCAAAGGCCATTTAAAAGCCCCAGGATTTTTTGTTTGGCTGTTATAGAGATTTCATTGAAGTTTAAATTTTGAAATAAAAAAAGCTAACTGCAAGTTGAAAGTGACTTATCAGCATATATCCTAGACAGGTTAGAAAATGTTATGAGAAAAGAAGAAATTCCTGGTTACCCAGCAATTTCTTCTTTTCCCACAATATTTTCAAAATCCTTCTTCTTCAGGGTTGTTAAAACGTTTTAGTTGTAAAATGTTAAGATAATATACTTGGATGGAGGACAGCAGATATGGGTGATGATAATGTTCAGATTACTGCATCTTGTGTAGTTTATACATGTTGTAGATTATATACCAATCTCACTCTAGTATAACTGAGCATATATAGGGTGTGGAAGGGTACATTAAAAATCCTGTAGCTTTAACTTGTGTCTTCTCTTTTTGCTTTTGTGACCTTTTCAACTTTTCTGGCCGTGAAATGATCTAGGGCGGCTTTGTGATTTTGCTGTGCCCTCTAACCAATGTCAGTGCTAAGGTAGCATGCTTTTTTTAGCCTTTGTAGGCTTAAAGTCTTTCGACCATTGTTCATGCAACTTGGACAAAATATTTGCCCTACTGTTATTTCAAATAAATTTAAAATAATGTTCCCTTCAGGTCAGAGAAAACTGGAAGATAAATTGTTTGTTTGATGTATGGTATTTAACACATTTCTTTTATGATGTTCAATGCTTCAGCCGGTGCACCTATTCATGCTTTCCGGGAGTTTTCTATACTGGTCCTTTGCACACTATTCTTCCCAAGCTACTTTCCAGCCTCACATAACCATTGTCGAAATAATGATCAGAAAATAGCTGAGCTGGGAATTTAGACTGTGACCCACCTTCCCCGCTCCACCCCCTCCCCACAATCTGAAGTCCTGTACACTACTATCTGTGATACCGAATTTTGCATTTTGCAAATAAATTCATGGATACAGAAGCAATGTTGCACTCACAATATACGCTAGTATGAGTAGAAGACAGAATGCTTGTTCTAATGTCTCATACAGGCAGCTGCTAAACAGTTTCCTTCTTTAGATCCATCTGTATAGATGAGTTTGAAGGAAAAATAATACTCCTTTATCTCGTTGTACACATACCTAGCATGAAACAAAGTTCTATCCGTGACGGACTTTTTGTCAGATACAAGGTCAAATCTGAATTCTGCACTGTTTAGTGTCCATGGAGGGATTTCAGAGATTTTATAGTCGGCAATAGACTCAGTGTCTATGCCATGTTATCTACAATGGGCTCCATGCGGATACCAAATGGAGGAATAACATTTGGTTTCGTTTCAAAAAGACATTTATATTGAGGGTTAAAAACAACTTTATGAGTTGGATTAAAACGATTCGACTTTAGTTTTAAAATACATCAACTTAAAGGTGACTTATTGGGGACTGACCTTTGCCATTGATCTTTCTGATCATATCCAAGGTTTTTTTATTAGTAGTTCTACTATTTAATTTTCACATACCGTCTCCAAGCCTTGCGCTTATTTTCTCTAATGGTTCGACGAGCCTTTGCTCTGGAAATACGGAATAGGCTATGATTTTCCTTGGTAGGTCTGAGGTTAAACTTTCTAAGGGCTTGATTTCTGTCTCTGACAGCTTGTTTACAATCATCATTGTACCAAAGCTTGTCAGGACGTTTTGGATTTGTCGAGGTCTGTGGAGCGGACTGATTAGCCGCATCAATTAATAGCAAGTGAAAAGTTTTGCAGGATCATCGCAATCTCCAAATTTGTCATGTGTAATGGTCTATTCACATAGAGTTTCAAATTTATTCCAATTGGCAATGGAAAACTTCCATTTCTGAGGTCGTACACTGCTGGATAGTTGTGTAGATGAAAAGGTCATGGGGAAGTGATCACTTCCACACAAATCCTCAGTCACTTTCCATGTAAAATTGGGAAGTAAGACTGGGCTGCATAATGTTAAATCAATGGAAGAGTAAGATCCAGTTACTGGATGCAAGTAGGTTTTGGATTTGTTATCATTCATGAAAGACAACGAGTTGTTCGAAATGAAGTTTTCTAACTGTAGACCTCTCTGGTTGGTGTCATTGCAACTCCTCATAACATTGTGACCATTAAAGTCTCCAGCAAGAATATAGGGGGATGGCAATTGGGAAATGAGATCATTCAGCTTAGTCTCATTGATACATGTAGATGTGCTTGGGGGAGATATAAAGGACACAGCGCTGTGTAACGATAATCTGATGGCAACAGCTTGCAAATTTGTATTAAAACAGATAACTTTGTGAGGAATGTTGTTGTTAACAATACACTGGAATGAACTTCTAAACGGCCACTTTTGTTTCTCCTATAGATTGGAGCAAGTATAAAAAATGTTGATAAAAACAAATTGTGACGTATATCTGGACGTCAACCATAGTATTGTGGTGAAAAGAATCCCGATTTTGCCAACAGAAGAACTCCCTTATTCGAAAAAAGGAAAACTAGTTGCTTGCGCATGCGTGGTGTCTACCAGCCAAAACAGCTTAAAAAAGAGAAGCATAAAATATTGAACTTCTGTAAGCAATAAGAAAAAACATGAAAATTATTCTCTGTGAAAGAAATGTTATCCGGAAAAACAAGCATGAAGTTTTCAAAAATTGATATTTCAATTTGCAATGTTGAGTGAATGGATGACGAATAAGATTCTTCCGCGATAAAATTGAATTAATTCTCTTCAGAATTTGGCTCAGATATGTTTTCAGTCCGGTCAATTATTCTGTAAAAAATGAAACCAAATAACCCGTCCCTTTTTGAGGCATGTGACGTGAAAAAACGTCAATGGGAAATTACAGCTTAAAAGTGGCCGTTTAGAAGTTCGTTTCAGTGTAATTGAAACACCACCTTTGGCTTTTTCGCCTTCGGTAAAGATCTTTTTGTAAATTGAATGATATTTCATAGTGATATCTTCGTCCAATTTAAGGAAGATTTCTTGCAGACAAGCAAGGCTGGAAAGTAGCTTGGGAAGAATAGTGTGCAAAGGACCAGTATAGAAAACTCCCTGGTTTGTGATCATTGATAAAAAGGTAAAGTTCGTCAAATTTTGACTTCAGACCTCAACAATTCCACTGGATTATGGTATCCATAGTGCATGAGGAAAGTATCAAAGTTAAAGAAAACAAGAGGGCAATGATGGCCCTGAAATCGCTCACCTGAGTCTATTGACCAAACATGAACCATTTTCAATATAGTTTCCCGATTACCTAGTTTTTTTTATCAGACATTACCCATTATCAAACACTTTTGAGATATCAGTAAGACAAACATTCTAACCAACTTTCATGAGTATTGGATTGAAAATATGGCCTCTACAGCTTACAAAAAAAGTTTTTCTAAGATTTGACCAAGTGACTTAGTTTTGGATCCGACAATTATCCATTATCAAACTCTTTTGACACATCACCAAAACAAACATTCTGACCAAGTTTGAAAAGTGTCCGGCAAAAAATGAGGTCTCTAGAGTGTACACAAGGTTTTTCTAATATTTGACTCAGTGACCTAGTTTTTGACTCCACATGACCCATTTTCAAACTCATTCAAGGTATCACCAAGACAAATATTATGAACAAGTTTCAGGAGTATCAGACTGAAAATGTGTCCTCTAGAGCATACACAAGGCCTTTATTACATTTGACCTAGTTTTAGACCCAACATGACCCTTTTTCAAACTCATCCAAGATATTATCAAGGCAAACATTCCGACCAATTTTCAAAAATGTTGGACTGAAAATGTGGCATTCAGAGCGTATACAAAGTTTTTCTAAGATTTGACTTGGTAACCTGGTTTTTGACCCAACATGACCCATTTTCGAACTCATCCGAGATATCATCAAGACAAACATTACAAAAGTTTTGAACTAAAAATGTGGCATTCAGAGCGTATACAAGATTTTCTAAGATTTAACCTGGTGACCTAGACATAACCATTTTCAAATTCATCCAAGATATCATCATGACAAACATTCTGACAAACTTCCAAGAGTTTTGGACTGAAGATGTGGTCTCTAAAGTGTACACAAGGTTTTTCTAAGATTTGACCTAGTGACCTAGTTTTTGACCCGACATGACTCATTTTCGAACTCGTCTGCGATATTATCGAGTCAAACATTCTAACCAATGATCTGAGGAAACCTAACTCAGATCATGACAAGGATACATGGGTGATATACTCGAAGCGAAAGGGCTAGACTGGACAAATGTAGGCCCACAGAATGTCATACCAAGCATAGACTGTCTTTGGGCATTTACAAGTGTCAATCAAACACCAGGCTTTCACCCGATTAGCAGGGGTAAGACTGCTGTAGTGAGACAGCTGAGCTATTTCTATCCTCCCGCCCATCTGGGGGTATCTTTGTTCCTGTGTTCAAACTTGTGTCCCCCGGGGTGGTGCCAGTTTTGGCCCCAGGGGCATCATTTGAACAAACTTTGTAGATGTCCTCCAGGAGATACTACATATCCGATATCAAAGCTCTACGCCATCGAGTTTCAGAGAAGATTTTTAAAGTTTTCCTTCTTTGTTCCTATGCTCAAACTTGTGACCCCCGCGGCGCGGCCACTTTCTAAATAGGGGCATCATGTGAACAAACTAGGTAGAGGTCTACTAGGAGATGGCACAGACCAAATATCAAAGCTCTACGCTTTCTAGTTTCAGAGAAGATGATTTCTAAAGTGTTCCTTCTTTGTTTTGTTTGAATTTTTTTGAATGGTGTTTTATGCCGCTTTCAACAGTATTTCAGTCATATCACGGCAACACATATTCATGTTTCCTGGGTTTCACAAGTACTAGGCTAGGCTCTGAAGTGTCTTACCCAAGGACACTCCTGTGGAAAAAAACCCAGTGGAGCCAGCGAGGCTCGAACCTGGGACCTCCAGGTTACGAGTCCTACACTTTACCACTGAGCCACACAGGAGCCTGTTCCTTCTTTGTACCTATGCTCTAACTTGTGAACCCCGGGGTGGGGTAAGTTTTGACTCTAGGGGCATCATTTGCACCAACTTGGTAGAGGTTCACTAGGAGATGCTACATACCAAATATCAAAGCTCTACGCCTGAAAGTTATAGAGGTGAAGATTTTTAAAGTTTTCCTGCTTAGTTCCTATGCTCTAACTTGTGACGCCCGGTTTGGCCCCAGGGACATCATATGAACAAACTTGGTAGAGGTCTACCAGGTGATGCTACATACCAAATATCAAAACTCTTGCCTTACAGTTTCAGAGGAGAAGATTTTCAAAGATTTTGCTATTTTTTTCCTTTTTGTTGCCATGGCAACCAGAGTTATGGGTTGAATTCAATTTCTTAAACACCTTTTCCAAGATTCATCAAGATTGGCCTAGTGATTTAGGAGGAGAAGATGTTTAAAGAAATTGTGGACGACGCATGACGGACATTGGGCGATCACAAAAGCTCACCTTGAGCACTTCGTGCTCGGGTGAGGTAATAAAACCATTTTCATAAGGCCATTTTCTATGTTTGTCAGGCTTGACATGTGAAATATCGTCTTACTAAAGGGGGGAGGGGGTAATAATCTTAGAAAATGTTCACTACATACCAAATAACAAAGTTCTATGCCTTCCAGTTTTAGAAAAGAATAATTTTGAAGTTTTCCGTCTTTGCTCCTTTGTTAGAACTTGTGACCCCTGGGGTGGGGCCAGTTTTGACCCCAGTGACATCTTTTGAACAAACTTGGTAGAGGTCCACTAGGAATTGCTACACACCAAATATCAAAGCTCCACACCTTCCAGTTATAGAGAAGAATTTTAATTTTTTCCTTGTTCTTATGTTTAACCTTTGACCCCTGGGACGGGGCGAGTTTTGACCCCAGGGGCATCATATGAACAAAACTGGTAGAAGTCCACAAGGACGTGCTAGATGCCAAATATCAAAGACCCCATGCCTTCAACTTTCAGTGAAGAATAATTTTAAAGTTTTCCTTCTTTCTTCAAACTTGTGACCCCTATGGCGGTGCCAATTTGACCCCAAGGGTATCTTAAGAACAAACTTCGTAGAGGTCCACTGGAAGATGCTAGATGCCAAAAATCAAATCTCCACGCCTTCAAGTTTCAGAGCAGAAGATTTTTAAAGTTTTCCTTCTTTGTTCCTATGTTCGAACTTGTGGCCCCCGCAGCGGGGCTACTTTGACCTAAGTGGAATCATTTGAACAAACTTGGTAGGGAGCCACTAGAAGATACTACATACAAAATATCAAAGCTCTGGGCTTTCTGGTTAAGACAAGAAGATTTTTAAGATGAAAAATTTCCCTTTTGTGTTGCCATGTCAACCAGAGTTAATGAGTTAATTCAATTCTTTTAATAAATTTGGTAGGGCTTGACTCAAGGAACATGCCAATCAAGTTTCAACATGATTGGCCTACCGATTTAGGGAATGATGATGTTTACAAGAATTAGGATAAGAAAGACAGATGGACAACGGACAATTACCCATCACAATACCGTTACCTCACCTTAGCTTTGTGCTCAGGTGAGCTAAAACGTGGCCTCTAGTGAGCATACAAGGTTTCTCTAAGATTTAGTCTGGTGACCTACTTAAGAACCTTACACGACCCTTTATTGAACTTGTCCGAGATATTATCCAGACAAACATTCCGGCCAGGTTACAAGAGTATCAGGCTGTTTATGTGGCTCCAAGTGTGAAAAAAGTTTTTCTCAGATTTGTCCAAGAAACCTACTATTGTCCCCACATGACCCAATTTAAAACGTGTAAAAGACAGCATCAAGACAATAAATCTTGCGATGTTTCATGAGTATGTGGCAATTAAACTGCACACATGGTTTTTCTAGGATCTGGCACGGTGACGTCTTTTTTTTTAACCCCAATTTCGACTTTGTCCAAGATTTTATTGCGACAAAAATTTTGACCAAAGTTCAACAGTATCAGGCTGTAAATGTTGCCTCTAGATGGCACACAAGGTTTTTCTAAGATTTAGTCTGGTGGCCTACTTGTAAACCAGATGAGGGCCAATTTTTTACCTTGTCCGATATTTAACAAAGACAAACATTCAGACCAAGTTTCAAAAGTATCACACTGTGGCCTTTAGGATGCACACTGTCCTTTCCTAAGATTTGGCTGGGTGACTTTTTATACCTGATGTGACCCAATTTCAAGATTTCTCAAGAGAAAAAAAATTGACCAAGTTTCAAGAGTACCTGATAGAAAATGTGAATTGTAATGTTAATATTTAAGATCCTATAATGTAAGATGGACGCAGGACTCGGCACAATCACAAAGCTCTTTTGGAGCACTTTTTGCTCAGGTGGGCTAATAAACAAGAGGACTATTGGCTCGAAAGCACTCACCTGAGTAAAGGCATTGCAGGCTGACAAAGCTGAAAAGATCCTGATGTTTATGATACACATTAGTGTAAGAGATATACTTTTCTACCCCAAAGTGAACCAATTTCAAACATGGCCCAGACATCAACAAGTCATACATTCTGACCAAATTTCAAGAGAGCTGGGCTAAAAACAAGGCATCTAGACTGCAGACAAGGTTTTTAGCCAGTCACGGGGCAGTGGTGCTAAAAACTACCACGTTCATCCAAATGATGATTTTTTTTATTTACATGTATTGATAACTGGTAGAATTATTGGAATAATTCTATCTCGGATGTCAGCTTCGGGCAAGAGTGATATTTCTTGAACTAATGATAGATTGATTGCATGCTTTTGAACATGGTTTTCAACATTACATGTTATTTGTTATATTGGGATGGTCAATGCACTTATCCATGATTTCCTGGATTTCTGTTAACAATTCTTTGCACAATATTCTTTCCATTTACCTGGTTTTTCCTTATAGCACAGAAAATCTGCCCTCCATGGTGTGTGGATGTTTTTTCGAACATTTCACCAAGGGACCTAGATTTGGTAAGACATGACCCATTCTCTAACTCATCAAAGATGTCATTAAGGGAAGAAAAATATCAGACCAATTTTTAAACAGTACTGCACTCAAAATGATAATCTTATGAGTGTGCACAAGGTTTTCTAGGATTTGGCCTCATAACCTAGTTTTTTTCAACCCGAGATGACCCATATTCACATTCCTTCAAGATATAATCAAGACAAACAATCTGACAGAGTTTCATGAATATTTGATTAAAAATCTAGCTTTAAATAGAGCCTACACAAGGTTTTTCTAAGATTTGACCTAGTGACCTAGTTTTTAACTCGACACGACCTTTTTGCAAACTTGCTTGAGATATCATCAGGACAAGAACTCTGACCAAGTTTCACGAGTATTGGACAAAATAGGTGCCCTCAAGAGCGATAACATGGTAAAATTGACGACGGATTACACAAGGCACACGACAGACAGCGAACACAGCGCTATCACAAAAGCTGAGCATCAGCACTTCGTCCTCAACTGGCTAAAAA
Source organism: Tridacna crocea (assembly GCA_943736015.1). Classification (NCBI taxonomy): domain Eukaryota; kingdom Metazoa; phylum Mollusca; class Bivalvia; order Cardiida; family Cardiidae; genus Tridacna; species Tridacna crocea. The sequence goes on along the minus strand of OX031056.1, from coordinate 3,353,338 downwards.
ATACTGGCTACAAGTTTTTTCTAACATTGTTTTCAAAGATTTTCCTTATCTAGGTTGACAAAATGTGCGAATATTCGGTAGACGATTGATTGAAAGCACTATGATAGAAGAGCCATCAGTTGCATTTTTCTATACATTTGTGACATTTACGTGAATGCTAATAGAATTTTGTGACATTTACGTGAATGCTAAAAGAATTTTATTTGACTACTCACTAGTTTACCAATATAATGAGCATGATAGGCTGCTCTCTCAACATGGAATAAGTAATTATTCGTTCAGGAATATTTCTATGTATCTACCTTTTAACTTGAGTAAACTTGCCTAAGCACTTTTTTGACTTCCAAAACATTACATTTACTTTTCACCATAGCTTTTATCAAGTCTGCCAAACTTTTATTCTGCAGCTTCCATCTGTTAAGAATGTTTAGAATTTGTTCTACCACAGAATCTGCCCTTCTCTTTTGTAATTCTGTCTCTCGTATACCAAGTCTAATTCCTAGAAGCCAGTACTCAAATCCTATGCAATCTACTAACTCATTTACAACTTGGCCCCAAGCGTTGTCATCCTTGTTAAATTTTGATTCATCAAGTCCCTCCATCCAGTTTCTGGTGTTCTTATTAGTTTCTTCTGTCTCTTCTCTTGCTATAATTCTATCAAAGTTTTCAAGGTTACAACCAGATGTTTTCATAGCATGATGCAATGTTAGGAGATTTTCATTTCTTAGCTTCCAGCAATAGAGAACATGAAATACTTTAGTCTTCTGGCAGGCTCTGCAATCATGTCTTATGGTTGCAAATTCGCTATCAGTAATAAGCAGCTCACACCTGAGTCTAGAAATTTCGTCCCCAATTTGTTCTGCAAAATCAGCTAGCATATTTTCAGTAGGATAGCATGCAAAATGATCTTCTTGTTGGTATTTAACATCAAACCAATATCCTAAAGCTTCCTGCTTTGTTACCACTTTTTCACAGTTGCTACAGACAATGCTGTTTGAGGTATCCAAATCGGTAACCCTTAGCAATCCATTCATACAGCTTGCTGATTGTATGTTTCTTTGAAATGGGACCGGTTGTGAACACTTAGGACATTCAACAAGGTATTCAAACAATTCCAATTTGTTTCCGTCATCAAAGGTATCCTTTCCATGAATGTTGAATACACTCAAAACTAACTTCTCAAAGCATTTTTTCACATCTTGGCAATATTCCACTTTGTTTTCAAATGTTTCTTTTTTATCTTTGAAGACGATAGTAAAGTTCAAAAAGTCATCCTCAGACCAAATTAAAAGTGTGGTGGTGCTCCCTAGCTGGAATTCAGAGAGACAACTGAACAACATGTTTTTACCTTTGCGTTTAGAAATGGGCAGCTCTTTTATGCATGTGGCTGTGATGCAGTGAAATACATAAGGAGGTAGGAATCCTTTCTTAATATACATACACAGGGTTGGTGGCTGTGAATCTGGTGAATCTGTGAAGAGCTCCTTTAGTCTATTACCTGTTGGTCTTGCCTGCAACATACAAGGCATGATGTAGAAATCTGGCACTGTTTCCTTGTTAGGGCAATACTGTTTAAAGAAATGCATTGCATTCTTCTCTTGAGACTCGCTGTCTGATGCTCTATCTCTCTCTGTTATCTCTACTGGCCTCACCATTACATTCAAATATTCCATGTACCTTACTGCATCATCTTTTGCAACAGACAGACATTTTTCTTCAAATAGATCATTGATCAAAGTTTTGTCAAGACATCCATTACGTACAAAGGCTGACCATTTCTCTGAATCTTTAGGTTCTATGTCCCGTTTATGTGTTACAAAAATTTTAAAAATATCAATGATCCATTGTGGATTCAGAATGATCATCTTACGCAACTGGTCATGGTTGTAGTACAGAACATTTCCAAAGGCATTTTGAAATTTTAGAAAAACCTCTAAGTGCTTCTTCTCAGGTATTGGAAGGCCTGAATCTTCATTTGCTTTTTCAAGGCTTTCAAAATACATCACGTGTTTCTTTAGATCCTTTTGGTCCTGCATGGCTTTTTCAAGAAGAATGAAGCTTGCTGGAACCTTTTCCCGCCAGAAATTTGAATGGCTTGCTACATTGTGTATTTCCTTTTTGATCTTAAGAAACTCTTCATTTGTATCATCTTTTGCAATAAGAAACTTCTTCTTATGAACAAGTTTCATGACAGGTCTACCTTCAAAGCAATCTAAAGCTTTCTTGAAATAATCCTCTTTGTACTGGTCAGGAGTTTTCCCTCCTAAGATATCATCTGTTAACATATCTTTATGAGTTCCAATGAGGATAATTGTTGGTCTGTATGTAGGATAACCTTCTTTCTTTTTCTGCTCTGTATTGATATAGATACTCCTCATCCAAAACTTAAAAGCGTCATGACAAGTGAGATATCTAGTATTGTTTTGTATTAAAAGATCTTTGTGAAGGCCCATACAGTCTTTTTCATCTACTTTATCCTTTAACTTTTTGCTCAGATTAAGAACAACTAGATATATTGATCTGGCATTTAGAAAAAAGTGGTGTGTTGAATAATAGACGGACTGGCCAGCAAAATCCCATATAGAAACAGTTGGTTTACGTTTAAGGATTTTGTTTTCTTTATCAGCCTTAATAAGGTCTAGCACAATACCTGTATCAGTATTTTCTCTCCTTCTTTCCACAACTTGTTTTGCAAATATCTTCTCCTCTTCCTCAATATATGGCTCATGTTGAGGAGGCAAAGGCTCAGTGACTGTTACACTTTCCTCTGTAGGTAAAGCTGTAGATTCTCTGGGTCCAGGTTTTTTTATCTTTCCATATTTATTTACCAGCACCTGAAGTCGTTCCTGGAAGAACCTGTCTTTTTCATTTTTGTTACTGATTTCCCACTCTCCATAATCATTTATTTCACAAGAATCAGTTAGAATGTCAATCCCTTCAGTGCTCTCAATATTATCAATAGGCTGGTTGCACAGTCTCTTAACAAGGGTAGACTTTCCAACCCCATACATTCCTACAACCATTAGACGGATGTGGCATATTTCTTCAAACTCTTCCTTCAGAAGTCTAAAGTAAGTTCTAAGTAATTCAGGTGTCAACTTCATGTCAATACTTAAGGATGGATATTCCATGAGGATCATCTCCATGTACTTCTCACTGACTAGTTTACAAAGACCTTCAGCATCCATAGCAATCATTTTAAAGGATCTAAGAGCTTGATCGATTAATGTTAAAGATATTCCAGAGTGGAATTCAACTATTTCGAAAAAACTTGAATACAGTTGCATCAGACTCTCCTTAGTTTCAGCAGAATCTTTTTGTTTAGATACTTCAAATACCCCAAGCAGGATTTCATTCATATCTACCATCTCTGTCTCTTCAAGGCATTCCACAATTTGACTAAGAAATGCTATAACTCTGTTTGCTTTTCTGTATAAATCTCCATCACCAGCAGTTGATTCACTGTCCCCTTCCATCACATTGGATTCATTTATATCTGTCATCTTTCATTATCTGAAAAATAATGATTAGCAACGGAATAGAATTTAAATATTTGTCCTGTACCACCTACTGCAAAAACAGATAAAGCCAATTGTGTAACATAAATGGTTCATCATCGTTATCACAACCTTCATCAAATGCGTGCTTTTCACAGACACTATGTAGGTCAAGAGAAAAACTCTCCCTTTGCATAATATATTTTTCATAGTGGGATCAATATGAGTAAAAAGCTTTATAAAATTTGGAAATTGAATGAATGAATGGTGTTTTCCGGGCCTTAGACCGCTATGATTATATAGTATACATGTTCATATCAAGGGATAAAAAAGTGAATTTCACGCTTAAAAAAATTTGAACAAATGATAAGTGGTATAAAGGACAGGCGGCTGAACCCCGTCCCATTTCGAAGCTTTCATCGTCTTTTATTCGGTTCATTAATAAAAGACTGAAAAACACGTTATACACCTATACTAAATTTCGCGGGTTTAACGCAAAACAGTTATAACTCACTTTTTCAAAATTTTACAGGAGAGGGAAAAAACTATTTACATTTTTAATCAAAAGCAGTTTTGTTTTAGAGTAACCATGTTTAATTTACTATTTCCTTCATATTTACAATAAAATTGGTACAACTGAGTTAAGAACTTTTCAAAATGGGATACTTGCAAAAGTATGAGTTACAACCCTTTTGCATAAAAAAAATCTGGAAAAATGAAGAAAAAAGTTCATGCAAAACAGTTGTAACTCAAATTGAAATACCTCATATATGCTCTTAAAAGAATTTTTCTTAATGATAAATATGTTTTTTAGTAACAAATTTAGTTTTAGATACTTAATTCTCCATTTAAAATCAAATTTGGACAGACAATCCACCTTTCAGGCAAAAGAAACCATATTTCATTTTTCAGAATTTTAAGAAAATCTCAATAAATCCAACTAATTTTCATTCTGGTCATAAGTTTGATTCCCATATGAGATAATTTCTTTCTAACATGGTTTTTCCCTCATCTAAAGTTAAATAGTCATGTCCTAATGATTTCTATCCCTCAATTTGGTTCGAAATCTAGTATGATGTCCCTCTTTGATAAAAACAGTTGAATACCTCATAAGGGGATACCACCCTAAACTATGATTCTTCCTGCTTTCAGAGGATTTCCTCCTTTTGAAGCTTAAGTTGAAACTGAAAACCTTTCATATCTGTTTCAAATGATGTATTTGGAACAGCATGGGGGCAGGGAAAGGGGGGGGGTTGCAGTGCATGTGACATTTTCCTTCCCTTTCATACAGCACCTACTCCACACTTAAAATCTTTCCAAACACTAATGAATAAAAACATTTAAGAAAAGTGGACCAATTCAATATTATGTCTGAGGAATTAAACTTTAAAAATGGGGGTTTTCTTACAGGTATTTTCCTGCTTTTATGAAAATGTTACTACATACATACATACATACATACATACATGTACATACATATTGAGGCTTACTGATGGATGATTTGAAATCAAATACGAAGTCTTGCAATTATTACTAAGCCATTTAAACCTTTGAGCTAATGCATGGTTTGTGCCTTCTTGAATTTCTGCAGTAGTCAATAATATTAAGTATCTGAAAACAGTATGGGAAAAGGACAAATCTTAAGTGCAAACAGACCATCAGACTGTTCATTGTTTTTTGAAATTTTTAATGATCTACATTCTTTTCATAGAGGACTTTTATAAAAGAAAATGCTCATACTAGAATTTGGATATGAACAGAGGGATTAAAACGCCTCTCTCTTGAAGATGTTCACTGCACTTTTGGATCTATGGGGAAAAACTTTTCAAGGGAAGTGTTCAAATTGGAAATAAAAAATCACAAGTACTAGTGAAACCTAGGAAATACAATCATAAATGAGTGAACTGTCAGTGATGTAAACTGAAATAATGTTGAAAGTGGTGTATAACACTATTCAACTGACCAAACAACAATCAACATGAACTTATTTCAAATTCAAAGTACTATTCATATGGTAATCTTGTGACAGAAGGAAATAGAAAGGATGACATGCTGTAGGAATTAGTCTATGTTGTTTTAATTGACAAAGATCTGCCAAATCCAAATCTTTTCTATAGGTAAGAGATCATCTCTCATCATTTATTGACTAATGTGAATTTGTGGTCTGAATTGATATACCAGATCTGTGAAACAGACTAACAGTATAAGTTTTGTACAGCAAAAATGATCTGGAGATGAGGACAATTCATAGTAAATACTCTAATGCCATTCCAGTATACCTTTTCATTTTCAGCATAAAAATCAAAATTTCTTATTTAACTCTTTTTCAAAGTCAATAAAGATTCATTTGATAAACTGTTGAAGGATTTTTATGACAAGCAGTTCCTATCGTTGTTGTGCACTCATCTGTGGTATATACTTGGATGTTTCTTGAAGTGTTTTCAGTGGAGGCAGTATGGTTTCCCCTTAATTTTTGTATTTTCTGCAAATAGAGCTGGAGGTATTGAATTTAAATTGAATCTATTTAGACAGTACCAGAACATGGTTACCATAAAACTGGTTTTAGTTTCGTGGGATTGAAACCATTGTCAAAGCAAAAAAGAAAGACTGTCATACCTTCGTCTGCTTTTGACAAAAATGTGAAATCGGGAAGGCTATTTCACCCCCCTCCCTTAGGTAAAGATTCATTCTAGGTGTAACAAAAGCCATCAAAAGATGCCATGTCTTATATTCTAAAGTAAAGGGAGCTGAGCATCCATTTATGAAACGAGACATAACTGAAACCCTTATAATAGAGTTGCATTTGTTCAAGGTGAAAAGAAGACATGCATACATGTAGATTAAGCAAGATTAGATTTGACGAGGACTTATCCTTTTGTTCATGGGCCCTTGAAAAATGCTTATTTCTTTGGTGCTGCAAAAATTTCTGTTTTTTATCAGCTAATCACTTTCCATATGTACAGCATAAATCACATTTTAATGTTACTGACAAACAGAAGATATGCTGAAGTCATTTTTTAAAAATATCTCCATACCTGCAACTATTTTCAGGTGAAATGCCATCCCAGAGGAAGAAGGCTTTAGAAAGTATTGTTGGTGAAAGTAATATTGCTGAAAAACAGCAATTTCCCCTTCCCACAGTATTTTTCTAACCCTTCAACTCTTTACCAAACAGCAAAATTTTGGATAGGTCTCAACTAAAAGCATTTTTCAGATAACATATAAAACATGGCTCAAAAACTAAAATTTGCCTTATGGAGGCTAGAAAACATTGCGCAGCAAAGGGAAAATACTTGTAGGGCCATCTCCCTAATGGCTGTAAAAACTCAGGATTGTATAGTAAGAGTTAAAAGACAACCTAAAATTATGTTTATCTTAAAGAATTTATATTTAGGTTGCTTATAAAGACTGTTTTCCTGATAAATGGTCTCACATTTAATATTTTTTACTGTTATCTAAGTCGACAATATGAAGATAACATGTAGAATATTTTGTGGAAGAAGCAACTTGAGAGTAATGGAATGCTCCTTCTTTCAAAATGTTTTTAGATCAAGTCTGTAGTATATTACTCAAATTCGCTGAACTAATGGTCTTTCACCAGAAAATTGATGAAATACATGAAAAACACACATAGAATGTCATACATGTACTTTCAGACATTTTTTGTGAATGTATTTACAGTAAACATTTTTTATCATAGATCAGAGTGGATGTTTTGTGCACTCTGATCTTGATCTAATTGGTAGAAAAGACCTTAAAGCTGTGCATGGCACTTCAAAGATTAAGCAAGTTTCATGTTCTTTTTATTACATACTTTGTTGGGAAAAATTACACACGAGGAAATGAATAAAGTCTGATCATAAATTCAAAGTCGACCAGCTTTTAGGTTTCTCCTTTCAGCTTTCATACACCTAAGAAATCATCAATAAAGATGCTTCAGCTTTATCATATCATGATATTGATTTGATGTCATCTGTGACATCATAATTTATGTGGAATATCAAAACCTGCAAATTGATTTCAAATGTTTTCCAGGCAAAACGGTTGTAACTCAGGTTGTAATTGAGTTACAACCGTTTTGCGCGAAGAAAATTTGTGACTCTGAGATACAACCTTTTGACTTTTTAGATTTTCTCTGTCAATAGTAGGATTTTTTGGAAAATATTTTTAGGGATGATGTATCAATGTATTTACATGACAAAAATGTAAAAAAGTCATTTTTGACAAAAAAGGGAGTTACAACCGTTTTGCGTTAAGCCCGCGATTTACACCAAGAAGCAAAGATGGAGCCAATATATATATATCTTACAGCTAATCTGTGAAATCAGCCATTTCATGAAATGGCTGAAACATTTCAGCCAATTCATGAAATGGCTAAACCAGTCAGCCATTTCATGAAATGGCTAAAGTTTTTAGCCAATTCATGAAATGGCTGAAACCCTGGTGTTAATATTACACAGATTGTCTTATGTTTTTTCAGCCAATCTATGTAAAAAATCTAGAGTTTATTTAAATTTATAAATGAGTATATAAATGAATTGATTCATTATTTGATTAGAAAAGTGATGATTTTGTTGTTCTTGTAATTGATTCCTTTTAGTTTCATTTATTTCCTTACTTATTTAGAATCAAATGATAGTTTGTATGATTGATTGATTTTCTTATCAAGAATTCTCTAATTAAAGGATAACTTTAATGTAACAGATCAAAAGATTATCTGTAGTATGAACTATAAATATGTGAAAACATCCTAATGTAATTACATGTAGTTAAGTTTCTAGTTATTGGTAACTTTGATCATGGGTGATGTTATGGAAACTATCTTTGTGTTATTTATAACCTTGGCCGTTATCAACTTAAAGACTAATTTTTAACAATTTCTGATTATGCTTTAATCATTGTTTCCAAACTGATTGATTTTAGCATAACATAAAATAACATCATCTTTATTCACCCAGTAATGTTGTAGCATTAAACATGGGATAAGGTATAAATATAAGCATAGTAATGTAATTATTTTCTCTGATATAAAAAGGGTAGAAAACATTCATGGTGAAGGGTAGAAAACATTAGGGGAAAAGGAGAAAATGCTGGTTACCAGCATTTTCTCCTTTGCCCACGAAATTTTTTAAAGGCTTCTTTCTCAGGGTTGTCAAAGGTAGGGATTGGGTGGTAATGGGTTAAAGACAATTTAAACACACAAACACACCAACTTTACCCATCTTATATTCAAGAAGACTTAGTATTTGTGGGTGACATGTCGGTCACTAACTCTACTCTTGAACACAGCTTTTCAAGTCAAATATATATAAATGTGATATTGGTCTTCTGATCAGAATGTCTCTGTCTTTAATGAGCCAGTTATAATTTTTTCTATAAAAAGTTCAATGCAATAATTGATTAATACCACTGATACTATCAAATCTGCTAACACAGTTTGTAAAATAACTTCAATGAAATACTTTTAGTTTGTTAATTATTTCAAATATTAATTCACAAAAATTATAAAACACTAGGGCACTTTTCTTGGCAAAATAATGATAAAGTATAAAACTGATGACAATATGGTAGTTTAACCCTCTGAATAGACCACACCAAAAGGCACTGGATATTTTTGTATGCATTTTCTTTTCAAATGAAATAATCAAAGAAATTATTATAATGAGAGAGAGAGAGAGAGAGAGAGATGACTGAAATGAACCTGGTTACATAATTGGTCTGATCATACCATCTTTCAAAAACTTGATTTTATACAGCAGGGTAATATATCAGAACTGGTAGCATACAGTATTGTCATACATAAATCAAAGGACTGAAGGTCCTGAAAGTCGCACTAATGGTGAAACCTTGATATTTTTGGACTGATAGATGGTAATCACCCTTTTACATGACAATCTTGCTTTTATGTAATTCAAACAGCTTTGGAAAACTGAGCTGAAAGAAAGAAAAACTCATTTTTTTTACTCAAGGTTTTCTTCCAATTAGACTCAAATTTAATGGTTTACTGTAAGTCAAATTTGATTAGTTTTCAGCAATTCTTCGATTTTGACCAGTCTGCAATTTAGTTGAGCAAATGCAGTTACTTGTAACAGGCAGCTTCCCACCAAATTAGATCTTTTGATTTTTCTTTTTCTTTAATATATCCATGTTGGCATATAGCCTGACATAATTTACTCAAAACAATATTAAATGTATGTCATTGGTCACCTCTATTACTTGGAACTTACTGAAACAGTGCCACTGCATACCAATGCTAGCAATCGACTGCTTAAAGCAGCTTTGAGATTACAATATTTTAGATTGCTTAAAAGTTCAGTCATAAATGGATGAAAATATTGTTTGTAAAGAAAATGCATTGTCTTATTTTCCCATGTTTTTCAAAGCTATCTTTCTCAGGGGCATCAAAAATGCTAGGTGCTTGATACTGGATAGAAAGGCTAAGTCAAAAAGGCGACACAATTCTTACAAAATGAGTCTAGAGTTATTTCTCTTCATTTTTGCAAGTTGCTCTTTTAACAGTTATCATATATTCTAAGTTGTCTGAAAATACTGTCAATTTGAAGAAGTCTAAAATTGTGTAGTTTAGAAGGGAGGTACGACTTGTTATGACACAACTTACAAGAACACTTTTCCTAACTCTTAATATAAAAATATACTAGTCAAACATTCTAGTTCAGATTTTTAGAAAACTTGCAACCTTTCACAGGACTGGTCGATACAGTCACATTACCGCCTCTATCAATTTTGACAACTTTCAGTTTACTAGTTAGGTTATGCAAGGAGCCCTTCAACCAATTAGCTAGAGACAATGAAGATAAGCCTGTGCAGGACAATTTTGGAGTTGCCCACTAAAAGTTTAGACCTTTTCCACTATATATTAGTTTTTGTAATTTTGTTTTGATTTTCTTCTCTAAAGCAACCCATACAGGTCTTGGTTTCCAAAATTCTGATTCTCCATATAAGTACAAGTAGCCCCCATTCACCAGAGCCATGTTTCTTGACGGATCAAAATTTCGCAACCAATTTTTGAAAAGGGTCACCAATAGAACATCCCTATGAAATTATTTCAAAATCTGACCAGTGGTTTCTGAGAAGAATTTTTTAGAATTTCTTCATTTCTGTATAGTGCAAATAGCCCCCATTCACCCGAGTCATGTTTCTCGACTGATCAAAATTTCACGAAAAAATTTTGGAAAGGGTCACTTAAGGAACATCGCTGTGAATTTATTTTAAAATCTGGCCAGCTGTTTCAGAGAAGAAGTTTTTTAAAGAATTTCTTAGAAAACTCTGTTTGGTTGCCATGGCAAACACAACTTTTGATGTAATCAAATTCTGTGAACAATTTTTAAAGAGGACCTCCCAAGGAACATTCCAGCCAAGTTTGGTCCATATTGGCCCAGCGGTTTTGGAGGAGTTGATGTTTAAAGAATTGTTGATGACGCATGACGGATGACAGACACCAGGTGATCCTAAAAGCTTCCCTTGAGCATGTTGTGCTCAGGTCAGCTGAAACAAGAGGACCATGATGGTCCTATATCGCTCACCTGAGTATATTTGTAACATATGGTTTATCAAGGGCAGGCTATTAATTCTTTTCAAATAAGGCATACCCTGGGGTTTGTCACAAAAATATGTTTACAGATTTTCTTCTTTGTCCTTGGCCAGTGGAGCTAAAAGCTGCTGCTTTTCATCAATTTTTCTCTTCACAGTGTCTTGTTCCCTTTTTGACTTGTAGTTTAGCCATTACCAGACGACAAAATTTTAGACCGTTCCAAATTGAAACAAATTGCAGACGACATTTTAAAATGTATCTAAAATGAAAAATAAGTGATCTATATGGTAGAAAAGATTGTGAGAAAGGAGAAATTGCTTGTTACAAACAATTTCTCCTTTTTAGATGGAATTGATTTTAGAAATTTCCTTCTATGATTCCATGTGAAATAGTGTGCACCAGGGCACAGAGCCAAAATATGACCCCAAGGGGATAATTTTAATTATTTTTATAAAGGGTCACTAGATGATGCTACATGCAAAATATGAATGCTCTAGCCTTTATGGTTTGTCACAAGTAGATTTTTAAAAGATTTCCTTCTTTTCTATGTAAAATAGGGTGCGCCCGGGCAGAGCCCAAATATGACCGCAGAGGGATAATTCTAGCAATTTTGATAGAAGATTATCAGATTTTGCTACATAGCAAATATGAATGCTCTAGCCATTACGGTTTGTCAGAAAAAGATTTATTAAAGGTTTCCTTCTTTGTTTCTATGTAAAATAGGGTGTGCCCGGGCAAAGCCCAAATATGACCCAAGGGGAATAATTTTAACAATTTTGGTAAGGGGTCACCCAATAATGCTTCAAACAAAATATGAACGCCCTCTGCCTTATGGTTTGTCACAAGAAGATTTTTAAAGATTGTAAAATAGGGTGCGCCCGGGCAGAGCCCAAATATGACCGCAGAAGGATAATTTCAACAATTTTGGTAGAAGATCATCAGTTAATGGTACACACTAAATAGGAATGTTCTAGCCATTATGATTTGTCACCAGAAGAAGTTTTAAAGATTTCCTTCTGAAATTCTATGTAAAATAGAGTGCGCCCGGGCAAAGCCCAAATATGACCCCATGGGAATGATTTTAACAATTTTGGTAAGGGGTTACCCAATGATGTTTCAAACAAAATATGAATGCTCCCTACCTTATGTTTTGTCACAAGAAGATTTTTAAAGATTTTAAAATAGGGTGCGCCCGGGCAGAGCCCAAATATGACAGCAGAGGAATAATTTTAACAATTTTGGTAGAGGATCATCAGATAATGCTACTTACCAAATATGAATGCTCTAGCCATTATGGTTTGTCAGAAGAAGATTTTTTAAAGCTTTCCTTCTTTATTTCTATGTAAAATAGGGTGCGCCCGGGCAAAGCCCAAATATGACCCCAGGGGAATAATTTTAACAATTTTGGTAAAGGGTCACCCAATGATGCTTCATACAAAATATGAATGCTCCCGGCCTTATGGTTTGTCACAAGAAGATTTTTAAAGATTTCTTCCATTTTCAGCCATTTTGTTGCCATGGCAACCAGAGTTTTTGTTGGAATTAAATTCTTTTAACAATTTTTGTAGAGCTTCACCCAAGGAACATTCCTGCAAAGTTTTATCAATATTGGCCTTCTGGTTTTGGAGGAGAAGATTTTTAAAGAAATTGTTAACGGACGGACGGACAGATGGACGGACGGACGGACGGACGCCGGACGATGACCGGTCGTAATAGCTCCCCCTGAGCACGTTGTGCTCAGGTGAGCTAAAAACAGTCCTAAGGTTTTTCATCTCAACCAAACTGACTCAAATTATAAAAATATTTGCAAAGTAATTCATAACCATGCAATCTACAACAGGTTAAAGACCATTGGGAATAATTAGTTTAACTCATTACCAGACCAGCCTAATTTTAGGCTTGTCCAAATTTAAAGCAATTGTAGACGACAAAATAAAAGTGACAGAAAATTTGAAATTTGTTTTGTGAAGGTTAGAAAAAATTGTGGGAAAAGGAGAAAATGCATTTTTCTCCTTTTCCCACAATATTTTCTAAATGTTTTCAAAGGCTTCTTTCTCAGGGTAGTCGAAAGTAGGGATTGTGTGGTAATGGGTTAATCACCACATTAAATTTGTTACACTCTTTTTGAGTGTTGAAATTGTATCTTTGCAATCCAAACAATGTAATTAACGTATCACATTCCTCTGTTATATCATTTCTTTAAATGTGCTGATGCTTATGCTTTTTTTTCATATATAAGACATATTTTTATAATGATGGATAAATATTTTTATGGTATCCAATATGCTTTTTTTCATTAATAGCAACTTTATCTTCCTAAAAAGAAAAATAGAAAGAAAAACGTGATTTTATCACTAAGCATTTGACTTCGCTATGTTTATTCTTAAAGAAGTTTCATCATTGGTTTTAATCATGTAAGGCAAATTCAAAATAAAGCAGTTATATTATAAATCGTCATGATGATGAATAAGTAATTTCTATTAATTTGTACACAAATTAAAGTAAGAAATACTATAAAAATCATGTGTACATTTTGACTACACATTGGGTACGTTTTGACTCCACTTCGGTAGGTTTTGACTTCATTTGGGTAAGTTTTGACTTGGGTACGTTTTGGTTTGAGTACGTTTTGACTGAAATCCCCTCAACAGTGCAACTGTTAATGTACGGTCGTAATTGCTGTATTTTACCTTGCGTTTCATATTTCAGGTTGTATTTACTGTATACGGAGGGGATGAAATATCCTTGTCGCCACTCTTTTAAGGTCCGAATAAAAGCAGTAATCAACATTTTAACTTTACTGGTGGTAATCTTTATGTACGTTTGTTTTCAATCCCGTCCGCCATTTGCATTTTCATAATCAAAGTACAATTTTGTACTTCAAACTTAAGCGGATCAAAGACCTAAAATACATGAACTGATAGCAAAAGTTCACGTCTGATTTCCATAAAATCGTGAATGTAAGCGTTTCGCATGCAGTTTTTGATGTTACAAAACTTTTTTGATGTGTAATGGAATAGTTTTCGAGTACTCTGGGGTGTTTGGGGTATTTTTCGAGTGGTTTGGGGTGTTTCATCCGAGACGTACGTTACAAACTAGGTCAAAGCTACGGAACGAAACAAATTTTCAAATTTAGAGCGAGTTTTACTGTATTTAACCCTGAAATTCATTGTTTGCATGGTTTAAAAGAGTTGATTTCACATGACATCACTCGAGTTCTAAATTCCACCCTTATAAGCGAAGCTCTACCGTCTCGATACTACATAAATATTTACAGTGAGGTGCTCTCGATTGAGTTGACTGACCAATCAAATAAGCTAACTATAAGCCATATTAATCCGCGATACCTTTTTTAAACTCGCATTAAGCACTGATAGGGGGATATCTTTGCTGAATTGTGTTTTATTTACCCATCTAAACAAAGATGGGTGTTAAATTTTAACATGATGTACAAAATAACCGGATTTTTTTTTTAATTTAAAATTTGAGTCACGCTCTCCTTCTTCTAGCGTAGGTGTATGAGTTATATGAGTTACCGGGTCCAGTCCCATCATAAAGAACAAATTCCAGACATACCAAAGAAAAAGCAGTTCTACAGCGATTGGGTTAAAAGCAGAGTAACTGCACCTCGTTTATGAAGTATATACAACGTTTTTGACCCAATTTTTAGCATGATTCTTCAACCCACTATAGACACCCCCAACTCACCCTGAGCTCCTCGAGCTCATCGCAAAAAGTCGAACGTTTTTGATAAACGTGCGACTTAAAAAAATGTCCGTGGTTATATATGTATCAATATTTCACTTTTGACGGTATCTTTGAATACAAAGTGATTTGTGTGTGGGGGGGTATGTGTGTGTGGGGGTGTGTGTGTGGGGGTGTGTGTGTGTGTGTGTGTGTTTTTCAGTTCTGATGATTATCTGATTCTATCGATTATCCTTCTTGAGGTCAGCAACTATCTACATTACACAACTGCAATAAGGTAAGACTGTTGTTTTCTTTTGCCCAAACTTAGGCTTTGCCTACATTCATATCATTAATTAACTTTTCTTCCTTTTGGTTGTTGTCTTAAAGGTTGTTGACAGGTTATGTAATGGAATAGAATTGAAAAGTTTGTGGTGGCCATTCCTTACTTACCATTGGTAGGCAAGCTGTGCTTAAAAAAAGAAAAAGAAAATGCGATTCCAGTTTTAATTTTGCAAGTGGAAAAGTGGATCGAACCCCGACTTTGCCGTTTTTCGGATGGGGTGATAGATGTTTCAGTAATGGACGAGTTCAGTAACATAGACTTATAGCGTAAATGACTAGGATGTTTCGGTAACTATGCAATTATACTGTGTTTATGGTCCGTAACATTCTTTACACCTAGTGCATGGCTTTGTTTTGTTCAAACCTTTTATTTTGCACTTTTCACCCTTTTACTCTTTGATAGATAGATTCAAACCTGTTATTTTTTCACTTTCCACCCTTTTTCCCTCGATAGATAGGCAATCCCATGGTTAATACATGCAACATGGAATAAGGTACTCAACAAAAATGTTTTTTATGAAACATACTGAGAATTACAACTTAAATAATACAATTAAATAATAAAAAAATAAAGCTATGCGTTGGGTGTAAAGAACATCACAATACATGATAAACACTATATAATTGCTTTGTTACCGAAACAACTACTGTAAAACTCTATGTGACCGAACTTGTCTGTTACCAAGACATCCCTAAATCTTCGGATGGTTGAAACATCAGTGGTTGTCGGACTCACCTCTTTTTGCAAAAAAAACTAAGTGTTTGGTGTCGAAATGACCAATATAGTGATCGAAATGATCAAAAAGCGTCAAAATGACCAGTGACGAAAGGACTACATGCCAATATATTGAATATGTTTGAGAAAAGAGGGTGCAGGACAACTCGCCCCAAAGACAATTCACCCCAAGACAACTCGCCCCACAAATATCTCGCCCTAACAGGCCTCTGCCAGCTCTCAGAAATTGGGGAGAAGTGACTTCTCTCTAGTCTGAGAATTGGGAGAAGTTTTTCAAAATGGGGAGAAGTGGTCAGACTTTGGGGAGAAGTTCGGACGGACATCTAAAAACAGATGTGGGTCGAAATATAGAGCGAATTCAAAAACCTTAACAATATAACAAATTAATAAAATTGAAAATCATCTGAATCTAAATGGAATAAAATTATTTTATGTTTTTTATCTTTTTCATAATCAGTATACTTACACCTTTTGGAAACTAGATCTACTAAAAACATATTTATTCATAGTTTGCCTTGCTACATTCACATACATGAACCTTAGGATTAAAACATTGTGGAAAGAAATGATAATGGAAAGAGAAAGTAGTGCTAGATCTAGTTTGAGTATTAAATAGTTTCTTCTGGCACATTTTTCTTTTCAAAATCTTCCGAACACTAGACCATGTGTTTCCAAAGTCCTGAATATAGTTTTTTGCTAAAAATCATTCTCATTACCAAATTGAATATACATTATAATATAAATGTAACATATATACCTATCAAATTGACAGCATTTGCAGCAGGCAAATACCGGTAGATAACCGCTCAAAGGCTATAACTAATGTTTAAAGATACCTAAAAAATATAGTCTGTCATTGTCAAATATAGAAAAGCTTACTTCTGGCATTTTCTCATATTGCCACGATGTTTTCACGTTTCTATTGGTAAGTTACACCCAGTTTCAGAGTGCGAGACACATCGAAAATATAGCTGTCTGATTACCGTTTGTCTTTGATTAGATCTAATATCGGATAAATCGTAAATAAAACCATCGTTCAACAACTAACACCGTATTTACTTAAAGCCTTGTAGATCGGCGGTTCGCGGCCCATTCAAGGAAATAGATCTACTACAAGAAAATATTGATGCTGAACATCAATGGCGCCGCAAACCACTTATTTCTGTAACAGGGCACAATGCATTGGGCCACGTTAAACCGTTTATGAAAATCACGTGATCGTTCAACTCATTATCAAACGACAAAATTTTAGGACTGTCCAAAGCGAAAGCATTTGCAGACGACAAAATAAAAGTGACTGAAAAATTGAAATTTGCCTAGTGAAGGGTAGAAAACATTGTAGGAAGGAGAAAATGCTGGTTACCAGCATTTTCTCCTTTTTCCACAATGTTTTCTGAAGGCTTCTTTCTCAGAGGCGTCAAAAGTAGGGATTGTGTGGTAATGGGTTAACAGCTCAGTAGGAATTATATTGTTGATCACCTGACTCATTTTGTCACGTTTAACATCCAGTATAGTATATGTGGAGAAAATCGTCGCCCTTGTAAGATTTTGTCCACATAAACGGACATTTGTCGGCAATGAATGAACAGTCAGGCAAGTTTTTAGGTTTGTTGAACAATAGGGTCCAAATATTTCGTCATGTATCACAAATGGCTATATTTTCTTTCCAATTATAACTATCAAACTGTTTGTGAAATAGAAAATATACTGTTTAATGTCATACAAACACAGTATTGCCCAAACAAAACTTAGGTTCGGTACGATCTGGTAAGGTTCGGTAAGGTTCTGTGTTTAGGGAGACCGATCTGTCACCCGCTCAAACATTGACCTAGTTACAGTTAGCTGGTCTTAAAAACACGATCGCGATAGGAAAACAATATTTCTACAATCCATACAACACTAGAACAAAAATATAACGGGGGTCACAAGCACCACATAGGCCGGTGCTCTAGAGTCAAAGAGCTTGAAAATATCTCTTAACCTTTTTCCAGGGCAAGATATTTAAAATGGCGGCTTCGAAAATTTGTGACAGATAATTTTTTATCACGTGACTTATTTTTCGAAATGGATCTTTATTATTATTTTTCGAAAGGAAAATGTTGATATGTCTACAATCCCGATTTTTTATCTTCTAACGATGAAAGTACAATAAAATTATTAAATATTAAAAAAAAAAAAAAAATCCCACAAATAAATGAAAAAGTTAATAATATGGACCCCGATCTGGTAATCAAAGTATAGTAGATATAGATGGATGTTTAAACAAAGCATGGAACCAGTTCAATATGGCTGCCTCCATAGGCACTTTACAAAACCGAATAAAAATATAGTGCCGCCGCTTCAGGCGGCGCCACAATAAAATCAATGGAAGACAATAACATTTTTCTTTTTTTTTTCTAATTTTTATCTTTTAATTAGAATATAATTCGATTTCATCCAAACGCTGTTGCGGTGACGAGCTACCATTTTGAAGTTGAATCATGTGACTTCGCTAAAATTCGCAGAAAGCGTTGTCTGTGCATGTCATATTCTTCGAAGATTAAAATATGATGCATCACTACTAGCCCCGAAAGCGGGCTGACTGTAATATTATGCTCTATAAAGTAGCAATGTTGAAAATAGCTTTTACGTATCAGTACGTTTGAGGAGAAATGAGACCTACTTTAGCAACAGATTTCTCTAAACTGGTGATCATAGTTGAGTGAATTGCACGAGGTAGCGTTTTATTGGGTAAACCTTTATTTCTTAAATTCCAAGTAACGGTTGTCGCGTAGGAAAGTGGTTTGGTTCTGTACCCAGGATGCCCATTAGACTGGTTTCCGCCCATGATACTAATACATGTATAGGGACAGGTACAGGCTAATCGATACGGGTCAAATTCTGCCCATATTAGGCGAGGTAACTGTGCAAGTAGTAACTTAGAGTAGCGTCTCTTGATTTTGGTGTGTATGTTTTTGGTGGGTGTAAAAAGCAATAGCTATGAAAAAAAAAAATCAATATTACTGTCTTTTAAAGTGATTGTTTTGTGATCATTATATAATTACCTATGCATGGAATCATTTCAACAAACAATAGCTGAATGTCTAAAATTTGATAGAAAAAAAAATGTTAATGATTACTCTTACGAACAAAGTCCGTGACAAAGAAACAAATGAATAAATAATGGTCCGAGTGGGATTCGAACCCCAGAACTCCCGGACACAAGACCAATACCCTAACCACTGAGCCAAAGAGATATCTCTCTGACGCAGAAGCCAGGTATTGTATTTAAATCGGGAGAATGCCATGCAGGAAGGAGTGGTCTCCCATAACACACCCCCTCTTAAAGTCATCATTTATTGACGACTCAAAGCCTTATTACGCAGAAAGTCCGATTTTGGACAAGAAATGAGATTAATGGCTCAATGGCCAATCCCGGACGAGCCCCCATCTTACGAACCAAGTCCGTAACAAAGAAACAAATGAATAAATGCATGGCAGAAATAAGGGTCCGAGCGGGATTCGAACCCCAGAACTCCCGGACGCAAGACCAATACCTTAACCACTGAGCCAAAGATATCTCCCTGACGCAGTAGCCAGGTATTGTATTTAAATCGGGAGAATGCCATGCAGGAAAGAGTGGTCTCCCGTGACACACCCCCTCTTAAAGTCATCATTTATGGATGAATAAAGCCTTATTAGGCAGGTAGTCCGATTTTGGACAACAAATGGGATTAATGACTCAATGGCCTATCCCGGACGAGCCCCCATCTTACAAAGTCCGTAACAAAGAAACAAATGAATAAATGCATGGCAGAAATAAGGGTCCGAGCGGGATTCGAACCCCAGAACTCCCGGACACAAGACCAATATTTAAATCGGGAAAATGCCATGCAGGAAGGAGTGGTCGCCCGTAACATTACAAGAGTATTATTTCATTATTATGTTTATAATAAAAGCTAAATTAATGAATACATAAAAAATTTTCAAGTGTTGACGTTGAATTTTTACTACAAGAGGACCATGATGGTCCTATATCGCTCACCTGAGTATATTTGTAACTTATATGGTTTATCAAGGGCAGGCTATTAATTCTTTTCAAATAAGGCATGCCCTGGGGTTTGTCACAAAAATATGTTTACAGATTTCTTTGTCTTTGGCCAGTGGAGCTAAAAGCTGCTGCTTATCATCAATTTTTCTCTTCACAGTGTCTTGTTCCCTTTTTGACTTGTAGTTTAGCCATTACCAGACGACAAAATTTTAGACCGTTCCAAATTGAAACAAATTGCAGACGACATTTTAAAATGTATCTAAAATGAAAAATAAGTGATCTATATGGTAGAAAAGATTGTGAGAAAGGAGAAATTGCTTGTTACAAACAATTTCTCCTTTTTAGATGGAATTGATTTTAAAAATTTCCTTCTATGATTCCATGTGAAATAGTGTGCACCAGGGCACAGAGCCAAAATATGACCCCAAGGGGATAATTTTAATTATTTCTATAAAGGGTCACTAGATGATGCTACATGCAAAATATGAATGCTCTAGCCTTTATGGTTGGTCACAAGTAGATTTTTAAAAGATTTCCTTCTTTGTTTCTTTGTAAAATAGGGTGTGCCCGGGCAGAGCCGAAATACATGTATGACCGCAGAGGGATAATTCTAGCAATTTTGGTAGAAGATTATCAGATTTTGCTACATAGCAAATATGAATGCTCTAGCCATTACGGTTTGTCAGAAAAAGATTTATTAAAGGTTTCCTTCTTTGTTTCTATGTAAAATAGGGTGTGCCCCGGGCAAAGCCCAAATATGACCCAAGGGGAATAATTTTAACAATTTTGGTAAGGGGTCACCCAATAATGCTTCAAACAAAATATGAACGCCCTCCGCCTTATTGTTTGTCACAAGAAGATTTTTAAAGATTGTAAAATAGGGTGTGCCCGGGCAGAGCCCAAATATGACCGCAGAAGGATAATTTCAACAATTTTGGTAGAAGATCATCAGTTAATGCTACACACTAAATAGGAATGTTCTAGCCATTATAATTTGTCACCAGAAGAAGTTTTAAAGATTTCCTTCTAAATTTCTATGTAAAATAGAGTGCGCCCGGGCAAAGCCCAAATATGACCCCATGGGAATGATTTTAACAATTTTGGTAAGGGGTCACCCAATGATGTTTCAAACAAAATATGAATGCTCCCAACCTTATGTTTTGTCACAAGAAGATTTTTAAAGATTTTAAAATAGGGTGCGCCCGGGCAGAGCCCAAATATGACAGCAGAGGAATAATTTTAACAACTTTGGTAGAGGATCATCAGATAATGCTACATACCAAATATGACTGCTCTAGTCATTATGGTTTGTCATCAGAAGATTTTTTAAAGCTTTCCTTCTTTGTTTCTATGTAAAATAGGGTGCGCCCGGGTAAAGCCCAAATATGACCCCAGGGGAATAATTTTAACAATTTTGGTAAAGGGTCACCCAATGATGCTTCATACAAAATATGAATGCTCCCGGCCTTATGGTTTGTCACAAGAAGATTTTTAAAGATTTTTTCCATTTTCAGCCATTTTGTTGCCATGGCAACCAGAGTTTTTGTTGGAATTAAATTCTTTTAACAATTTTTGTAGAGCTTCACTCAAGGAACATTTCTGCCAAGTTTCATCAAGATTGGCCTTTTGGTTTTGGAGGAGAAGATTTTTAAAGAAATTGTTAACGGACGGACGGACAGATGGACGGACGGACGGACGGACGGACGGACGGACAGACGGACGGACGGACGGACGCCGGACGATGACCGGTCACAATAGCTCCCCCTGAGCACGTTGTGCTCAGGTGAGCTAAAAACTAGAGGCGCTTGAGCGCCTGTATCGCTCCACAGGCCTGATTTTTCTGTAACGGCGAAGAAAAGTTTTTAACAATTACCATTCATTCCTGCATTTTAGGTCACTAAAGAAAAAAAGCTATGAAAATCATTGTGAGAAAAGAAGAAAATAAAAGTTACCTGCATTCTCTTAGTTTTACACAATAATTTCTACCCTTTTTGATACAAGTTTTACTAATTTGAAGGTTTATTACGTTGTCTGTAATATCTTTCAATTATGGCCAGTTATAAAAATTTTGTCTTCTGGTTATAGTTAACTCATTACCAAACAACAACATTTTAGGGTTGTCCAAATGGAAAGCATTTGTAGATGAAAAAATAAAAGTTACTGAAAATTTGAAAGTTGTTTTGTGAAGGGTAGATAACATTGTAGAAAAGGCTACCAGCATTTTCTCTTTTTCCCACAATGTTTTCTAAAGTCTTCTTTGTCAGGGATCAGTTTGATTTGATAACAAAATGCCTATCACAACAGTAAAGCCCTGTCCCTCTTTCTACTAGGTCACCAGTAGGTCAACAAACCTTTACCAGAACTTATCAAAGTGCAGAGTTTCTCTTGTTTTATATGAAAAGGATTATAGATTCTGTAAAGCAACCATCTTTAACTCTTTACCAAACGACAAAATTTGGGATGTGACCAAACTGAAAGCATTTGCAGATAACAAATTAAACATTGATGAAATGATTTCTCTCTTTGATAGAGTAGAAAACACTGAGGGACAAGGAGAAAATGCTGATTACCAGCATTTTCTCCTTTTCCAAGAGTGTTTTCCAAAGACTTCTTCTTTAGGGTCCTTAAAAGTCAGGATTGTATGGTTAAGACTTACCACCACTGGAACTAACCTTCAATACAACAATGAAATCAAAACAAGTAGTTTGACAGAAGGAGTTTTTCAAAGATTTTACTTTATACCATAAAAGGAAAATGAGTCTCCCATAAAAGCCATGTTTTTTGACGGATTTTTTTTTAAAAATTCTGTAGACCTTTACCTAAGGAACATTCCTGCAAAATAATAATGCTATCCAATTAGCGGTTTGGGAGGAGAAGATTTTAAAAGGTTTTTTACTTTGGTTGCCATGACAACCAGAATTATTCATGGAACAGAATTATTTGAAGGAATTTGAAAGAGGACCACCTAAAGAACATTCCTGTGAAATTTGGTAAAAATCCAGTCAATAGTTTCTGAGGAGAAGTTTTTTAAAGAAAAAGTTTACGGACGCACACACGGACCAACGGACGACGGACACAACGCCATGACAATAGCTAGCTGGCCTTCGGCCAGTGGAGCTAAAAATTAACATCAAAATAACAAATATAATGCACAAGTTAGTGCTTGTTAAGCAGAAAGGGTAATAAGATAATCAATTATCTTATAAATTGAATTGTAGGTTGCAATTCTCAAAGATTAAAGTCTGTTGTCCCTTTGAAGAAGCCTGCAGAGATAAGCCTAGGGGCAATAAAACACATGTGGTGTCCAATTACCATTTAATTCTCCCTTAACATTTAATTTCTTTGTTTTGTAAGGAATAAAGAAGCATGTTTCAACATTTACTAACAAGTGTTTGGGGGAAAAGAAATTAAAAGAGGGGAAAATTGCTTGCCGAATATTTATGTATTACTCAGTTGTTCAGATGTCTAATAGTAAAAAAATTAAATGAATAAAGAATTAAGAGAGGATTTGAAATAAAAGTATCTAATTAACCCATTACCAGACAACCAAATTTTAGACTGGTCCAAATTGAAACAAATTGCAGATGACATTTTAAAGAGCATTTAAATTGAAAATAAGTACTATATGGGGTAGAAAAATTTGTGAGAAAAGGAGAAATTGTTTGTTACAAGTAGTTTCTCCTTTTCTCAGAATGGAATGTTCAGATTTCCCTCTCCTTTTTATTAAAAAAAAAAGATAATTCTAGATGGAAAAGGTTCTTTTATCTATAAGTTATAAATTATGCTCTATGAATACCTGTATTCTATTATTTATTAATAACATAATAATCAAAATAAGAATGAAAGAAAGTCAACTGAGCACATTGTCAGGTTACTCGATATATGTATTGAGCAGTTTCATTGGCCGTATCAATTATCCAATCACAGGGCATGGTACGATTAGCTTGTGCCTGTTGTACTACACGGTATACAACGGTGGCCAGTTCAGATACCCATATCAGGTGAGTATTTATAGAATGCCATCTAGGGGGAGATAATGTCGCCGAAAGCCTTGTAACGTGATACTATAATGGCGCCAAATTATAGTCACATGATTTGAAAATATTGACACATGATCTAGGAGATGATCTAAGTAGATCTACGTCATCATATCTGTTCCTTTGGAAAACTGTGAGTAATTATGTGTACAAATTTTAAAGAATGGGGTAAATAGTGATAACCAAGTAGGTACCGAATCCATCGTTTTCAAAACTGAAATATTTCAATCCATTTAAAACTTTGGAAATAAAAGTTGACGAAGAAAGACCGATATCCAGGGTAGGACTTTTCTTTCATATAGTTACTAGATATAGCAAACCGTGTTTCAAAAATAGAGGTCAGACAAACACCGATAGGCGGCGCTGATATTTATCAATAATAGGGGATTATCCCATGGTGTCGTAAAGTCAATTAACAATGACTTGTCAATCAGACCCTCGGTATGTTGTAAACTAATTAAACTCGCTGATTGGGGACTAATTGTAAATCGGGTGAGGCACACGCTGATTTGGAAGATTAGACCCAGGACGCTTTGACAATATACGCGAGGCGACTTCCCGATTTTTTCAGGCGACTTTGACTTCGCTTTTCTTGGGGAAATGAGCGAAGTTTTTTGAAATCAGCCGACTTCTTCACCCAAGTCGCCCACTCGGCCGAGGCCTGCCTAAGACAACTCGCCCCAAATTAAGGGATAACTCGCCCCACATCGAAGACAACTTGCCCCGCTTTTATTATATTTTCCGGTATGTATATAAGATAAAGGTGTAAAACTTATGATTATTATTTTTAACAAACATATATATATTTGTAATAAATATATATATACAGACGATTAAATTCTTTTTTCATTTTTATGAATTTGAATTGATAAATGTACAAATGATGTAACGTTTTGCCAAACGACAAAATCTTAGTCTGGTCCAAATTGAAAGTATTTGCAGATGACAAAATAAACATGACTCAAAAGCGAAAATTCGACTTTGGAAGAGTTGAATACATTGTGAGAAAAGGAGAAAATGCTGATAACCAGATAGATTTCTTTATAGAATATAATTATTTGTCAAAATGAAAGCACTATACAGTATACACAAGACTTAGTGTTTTGACTTTTATTTTTTTCATTTCAAAACTGTTGTGTTATGTTAGTTTACCAAAATAACAGTGCTAAGCGCGACCGACTGACTGTTTATAGACAATGTATATTAAAATCAGACTGCACAGAAAGTGCAGTCTGATCTTTCATCTACATAGTCCAGTAAGGACCAGTTTTCAATAAAAAAGAATCAACAATTTTGAAACTGCAAGATTTCATTTTTTTAATAACATGGAATGTGTCGTCTGCAAGTGCTTTGAATTTGGACAAGTCTAAAATTTCGTTATTAGGTAAAGGGTTCATTAGATAATTCCAAAAAGTTGCTTCCAACAGGGTTCCCACAACTTTCTGCTTGCAAAATTCCAGACTTTTTCCAGGATTTTTTTTCAAAATTCAAGGTTTTTTTGCAATAGAAAAACTGGAAATGCAAAACCTTTTGAAAGCTACTTTCTTTCATACAATCCTTGTTTTAACGAAAAATTAAGATTTAAAGAACATTCTAACTGCATGATAGTTATTTCATTTCTTTACTTGGCCAGTTACAAAACTTCAAATGACCGAATATAGATTCAGATCAGGCTATCCAAACAGGCAGTTTAATATGAATCAATGCTGTTCTCTTACAGTTCCGAAGTTCCTACAAGTAATGAAGAATTTGAAGGCAAATAGTATAGATCCTTTTAAGACTACATAACCAGGGAAATTGGGAATGATAGGACCCTGATGGTCCTATATCATTCACCTGAGTACTAAGTAGTAAAAGTCTACAGTGAAGATAAATACTAAATATGAAAGTTCAAGGCCAAATAATTCTGACAGGGTATGTAACTGAGCAAAAAAGCATTTTCTTCTTTTCCCAAAATGCTTTCACAATCCTGCTTCTTCAGGGTCATTGAAAGTGAGGATGTATTGTAAAGGACTGAATTAACTTTAAGAGGCATTTCCTGGTCAAAATGGTGGTTGAAAGACAGATTAAAAAACATCATTCGCTCACTGTTAAAACACAAATGAGACAAGTTGTCTCAATAACTTTTTATCAAATTTCAAAGGATGTTGACTGAGACAGTAATCAAGCCAAACTGGGAACCCTAGACTAACAGCTCACAACATTACTGACTAATTTATTGGAGCTCGATAAGTCCAGTATGTGAAAGGTAACCCCTTTATCCATGACCTATCTTACAGAAGAAAATTGTATCACAAGGCTTTCCAAAGGAAGACATGTATGAAGTTTCATAAGTGCCAAGGACTTTAGAAGAGAACCGTCAAAGCGGATGGATGGGCCAACTGACTGTAATTGGTCCAGAATGAAATTATACAGTTAGTCCCCAATTTGGATGTCATGTCGTTTCATGAAATAAAATCAAATAACTATTGTCTGTGGCTTAACAAGATGAACATTAATTACATTTTGTCCTGTAATGAAAGAGACATTGGTCCACAGTGAAAATATACACCAAGCCCCCTTTTTCCATGATGTGACATTTAATGAAAAAAGGTAAAATATTGTTATTGGCAGACCATCATAAGGAAAACATGTACATAAATTCCATCGTGTTTCAGAGCAGAAGAATTTTAAAATTTTCCTATTTGTTCCCATGTTCAAACTTGTGACCATCAGGGCAGGGCCAGTTTGAACCCCAGGGACATCATATGAACAATCTTGGTAGAGGTCCAATAGCAGATGCTGCATACCAAATATCAAAGCTCTATCCCTTCTTGTTTTAATGAAAAAGATTTTTCAAAGTTTTCTTTTATTATTCCCATGTTCAAACTTGTGACCCCTGAGGTGGGGTCAGTTTTGACTCCAGGGGCATTATATGGACAATTTTTGTAGAAGTATACTAGGAGATGCTACATACCAATTATCAAAGCTCTATGCTTTCTAGTTTCAGAGAAAAAGATTTTCAAAGATTTTGCTCTTTTTTTCTTTGGTTGCCAAGGCAACCAGAGTTATGTGTGGAATATAATATCTTGAACAACTTTGGTAGAGATTGGTAGGAACATCCCTGCCAAGTTTCATCTAAATTGGCCCAGTGGTTTAGGAGGAGAAGGTGTTAAGAAATTGTGGATGATGCACGACAGACATGGGTCAATCATAAAAGCTCACCTTGAGCACTTTGTGCTCAGGTGAGCTAAAAATGTGTTGTTTTTTTTCTAACATTGGGAATTATTTTCTTTATGATTTGAGACACATAATCAAGTCCTTGTATATCATTTACTATCATAATGCACAACAGTTTTGCTGTAAGCTTTCAAATGGTATACAGTCATTTCGTACCATAACCATTTCGTACCATATATCATATTACCATTTCGTACCAAAGAATTACCATTTCGTACCATGCATTGACCATTTCGTACCATAATGTTACAATTTCGTACCATAACTTACGAATTCGTACCAAGTTGATAGTTTATTTACCTAACAATTATTAAAATGTATTCTTCGATTAATTTTTTAAAAAATGTTGCCTTTTTAATTGCCAAAAGTTTTATAGTTGCATTTGTTGCATACTTATAAACTAAATATTCGCTAATCAATTAAAGGAAACAATCGATGTTTGACACAGTTGATAGATAATTACATTGTTTGGTTAATGTTTGTCACAAGATTGGTAATTACAATTTGAAACTAATTTGTTTGGTGTTTGCCTTCAATTATATTTGTTACAAAATTGAAATAGAAATGTCGAATGCAAACAACATCATCATTGCATTTATCATCCATACATTCATCCATAATGTTTCGTTTATATCTTATAATTTTATCTTATATTTCGAGGATTATTAATCAAATAAACTTGTTTACATCTAAATTCTACTATTATTTTCTATATTCAAATAGATTTTCTCGGTGAAATCATGATAAAAAAATGACCACACATATGGTATACGAAATGGTAATATCATGGTACAAAATGACCAATCCTATGGTACGAAATGACTGGTACGAAATGGTTATGGTACGAAATGTCCATAATTCTTTCAAATAGAGGTTCTTTTCCCTCTTCAGTCATTGAAACTAAAGCCTAATCCGAAAGTACCATGTTTTACTTTCACTTTAATTGTTCAGTTTTCATGACCTGAAATACATGAATAAATAAACCGGTCTTCTCAAAGGGCAATATCCCTGCTTTTAATGTTTTTGAAAATACGAATAATCATAACTTTCTTAGATTTGATACTTGAAGTGTTTTGATCCATGATTGCAGACAAGCGCTTACTTTCAGTTTTTTCTGACTCGACAACCTCATCCCGTCGAGAATCATAACTTGGCTTCATAAAGATAAATATATTTATGTTAAGGGTGCTTTGTTACTTATTATACTCTGTCGAGTGCATGTTGCGCACGGGCGCGTCTCATTGTAGTATAAATAGAGAGCGCGCCTCTTTTCTGGTCATTCGACGGCTAGACTACACACGGTTTACGACTTCGTATAACCCGCCCGCCCACCCGTTTTCTTTCTTGGAGGGAATTACTTCATTATTGCATACATTTCTGTATTGCTTTATATGTTTTTCGTATATTTAAGAGGTTGATATACATGTATGTTGAAAAATTCGATTACAATGCGTAGTCTAGGCCGCTACTCCTATTTCCGACTTCTGTTGTTTATTATTCCATAATAAGTTCATGCAATGGAACATAAATGTTTTATATTTGTCTGAGTGGAACGAAAGAAAATATAAAGTCTGTTAACCTTTCAGACCCCTATGGATTTAAATTTTCAGTAATATTTACTGTTGTACCTCATTTTCGCGTTAATTCACTTCAGCTCGTCCCCGGGAAAATACAAAGCGCAGCTGCATTGCATTTTAGGATAAGTACCGAGTTCTCCGAAATTAATACACTGGATCTCGGTTTATTTCAATATTACAATAACTATTCCGGGACCAGTGAACCTAAAAAAAAGACCGTATTGTATTTGGGAAATTCACCCTCTTCGACCAATGACGGTCTATGATATATATAGGGTCAGTAAGTCTCGTTTAGATGAAATGCACTTCCGGGGTGACCGGTTGTCATATTGAGATATTTTCCACTATTTTGCTTATGCATGTACCGACATTCGTGAAGCTACACCGATGTGTATATTCTTAAAATTCTCAAAAATGGGTCTGGAGAGGAAAAACTGGAGATGAAAGATGTTGGTAAGGGGTAAAATAATGCTTAGCAATAATTTTGTGATTTAAATACAGACCGTGGAAATCAGCGAAATTCCGTGACCTAGTTTTCGTACATCGTTGCAATGGACATGTACTCGGTCGATTTCTAATCTAAAAAGGTCAAACTAACCTAGTTATGGCAATAAAATAATATTTTTTTAGCATTTCATTCTAGAAATGCACTCGGATCGCGCCTTCAGGGGCGTTTAGAAACATATTGCCGTGATATGTTTCGCACCAGTGCAGTTTCGCACCTAAGTCTCCTTTGCACCGTATTGAATGATGCCAATAATGACAGTTGGAATTATTCGGCCTCATTTTATTCATTGAATTGCCTCAGACAGCCATTCTTAACTGGTCGTGAATTATTGGCTTCAAAACCTATTTTTGCATCTTTTGTTGAATTATTTTCAGGTAAATTCATCATTTTTAGAAACTAGGTCGGGTAAGACACAATATAGGGAACAGTAGTGTTGCACTTTGGGGTGAAAAATGAAGGTCCCTAAATTGACAAAAGAAGTAGTTTTTCATTTAGTACTATGCTTTAAGTTCAAGAAACCAAAATATCTTGTAGATTGCTGCGCACGAAATACATTTTTTGTTAGCAGACAAATTGACCTTCTAGAGCTTGTTACGGACACTACACAGGGATATAACATCAATAAAATACTTGAAATTATGTTTTTCTTTTTACTTTTATGTCATACATTTCAAATTTCCTCATATTTTTAACTGGTATAAAACAAAAAATACAACCCAAAATGATAATTACATCTCACAATCCTTACAAGAAATCTTGCAAAAAATATTGCTGAAAAATTGCCATGTTTCAACTCTGCTCAAAAATAAAGTTCTCATCTTTAGAGACTATTATTACACAAAACTTGAAGTTTAACTTATAATCAACATACAGAAATAAAAAAGTTTTATCAGACTCTGTCTATATCATTTCAAATTTTGAAAACGAAAAAGCTGTAAATTTGGTTACGGACTCTACATGAATATGACCAAGGCAAATCTGTCTATTATCTTGAAATTTGCATTGAACTGTGCTTATTTCAATACTTTATGATGTAATTTATTATTTAGTTAAAAAAATCCCTGTATATCAGTAATTTTTGCGAATACAAATATGAACAATGCAGAAAAAAGAAATGAACTCTTTGACAACTGTTTTCGTATGAATGATATCATAATAATGTTCTCATATACCTATTTCTGTAGGAAAAAACATGGAAACTATTAGTAAAGGTTCTTTTTTTGGGCACATGATACATGTAGTTCTAATATAGATAAAAATCTGTTCATGGTCTTGTTACGGACACTACGCTTTTTCCTTTAATGGAAATAAACATATTTATATTCTTTCATCAACTTTTTGGAAATGTCTGTTATGTCTTAGGGCTCAAAAACGAAGTGTAAAATGTTCAATTTCACCTCCCGCCTCTGTATCAAGTGGGAAAGTTGTCAGCGAATGGAAAGAAAGTTGTGTAAGTACTGGTGTGAGTAAGCCAGGAAAACATGGGATGCACTGACTGCCTTTATATAACATAGATGTTGAAAGGGGCATTAAACTCCAATCAACCAGCAAATGAACACCAGACAAAGTAAGTAAAATAGAACATTTCGAGTGCAAAACTGTTGTAACTCAAAACCAATCTAACACCCCAAGTTTAGGGGCACAACTGACTCCTTTATAGGGGTTATAAGATGTTTTCTTCAGTAAACAATGTAAATTTAGGTGCCATTGCTCATCATGAGCAATGGCACCTAAATTTATATTGTTTACTAAGGAGCCAAATTTGCCTCTAAACTTGGGTGTTTAAGATGGGTTTTTAGTTACAATAGTTTTGCACTTAGCCCTCGATTTGTAGGCGTCTAAATTATGTTTGTGTTAAACAGTATATTGTAATTGATTTTGGCCTTAACTCATTACCACACGAGAAAATTTTAGACTGGTCCAAATTGAAAGCATTTGCAGACGAAAAATAAAGGTGACTAAAACATAGAAATTTGTTCTGGAAAGGGTAGAAAACACTGTGGGAAAAGGAGAAAATGCTGGTTACCAGCATTTTCTCCTTTTCCCACAGTGCTTTCAAAAGGCTTCTTTCTCAAGGGCATCAAAATCAGGGATTGAGTGGTAATGGGTTAAAGTAAGTTTCAACGTCTGGCTTGTAAGTGTTATCAAAATCAATTAAAGAGGCAATAATACTCATTTTAAGCCAGTTTTAACTCATTTTTTTTTTTTTATCAAAATATAGTCATTCTTATATATCTATACCAAATATTGCGCCTGATGGTTGCAAGGTTGCTTAGATTACACCGGATAGAAAATGCATTTCGCGGACTTGTGGCCTTCAATGTAAACAGACTGGTTATCGAAGATTTTCGATATCCGTTATACACTGGGGTAGATTGGTATGATGATTATGCATTCTGTAACGTGACTATATTTGACCTTGGCCTTGATGCTGTAAATAAAGGAAAATGGATGTTTCTCTGTTGCAGCCTCTATTTTTTGACGGAGATCGAGGCCTATATGTAAGTTACACCGTATCCGACTCTGGGCGGAAACCAACGATAAATTTCCGTGAGTCACCGCCATTGTTTACAGCTTCGATCGTCAGCCAGTTTTCTTCTGGCCAATTTTCGGTTTTTCACACAAACCTCCGTGTTTCTTTTTTCATTTACACGATAATGTCAGTAATTTATCCTTGTATACACAAATGACAGATTTCTGTACCATTCTATTTTTCTTTTCAAAATTAACAGCGTTTCTGCTCACCGGCTGTAGATAGGCATCTTTAACAAAAGCTATGTTTTTTTTATTTCTGTGTAACTTAATGTCAAAATATTTGATATATACTATGTATTAAATCATGTAGTGTCCGTAACTTTCACACCATTCTTCATTATCATCTGTGTAAAGAACATGTTCTGGTATTTTATTTGGAATTGTATCCTGTCTGAATAATGGATATTTAAGCTTTGGAAATATGTCTGCCTTTAAGTTACTGGCGCTTATAAAATACTGCAATTATATCTCAATGAATGATATTTGGGAGAAAACTACCATTTCAACAAAATGTATCTTGAAAATATAAATTGTGCCAATAAAGCTTTTTCAATTAGTAATGTTACCTACAGAATGTAAAAGACAGCTAAATTTTGTTTTTTGTGCAGCAAAAGTATAATTTACCCACAATGTTATCAAAAGGCTTCTTCCTTGAAAGCACTAGGGTAAATGACTTGTACAAATCGAAATACTAGCAGACAAAAATGTAAGAGTGGCTAAAAAGTTGAAATTCATTTTTGGAAGGGTTGATAATACCCTAAGAAAAGGAAGACATGCTGGTCTGGTTACCAGCATTTTCTCCTATTTCCACATTGTTTTCATAAACTGTTTTCTGTACAGAAAGGGTTAAACGATTTCATTCATGTGCCAGTTAGTGCAATTGGTCATGGGTATCTTTCCAAGTACTATGCACAACCGTAATATTCAGTGTGCATAGTGAAACAAGCATATTGCATTTTTCTTAAATGACCCTTGGCTTTTGAAGCACAATTAATCCTTTACAACACAATCCTGAATTTTAAAGACCCAGAGGAAGCCTTATGAAAACATTGTAGGAAAGGGATTAAATGCTGGTAACCAGCATTTTTTTCCTTTTCCAATAATATTTTCTACCCTCTCAAATAAATTTCCATCATTTGAGTACTAGATCTTTATTCTATACAGCATTAATTGTCATCTGCAAATCCTTTTAATTTGGATCAGTCAAAGATTCTGTCTTGTGCTAAGAAGATAATTACATACCTTTCAGCAAAGTGTCGATCTAGATCAGACTGCAATGAACATGCAGTCTGATCTTGAATTTGAACTCTCTTATATTTGATATTTAAAGACATAACACTGGAGTGGCTGTCTTGAAAATACTTTAATATTACCTAAGGCTGAAATTAACAGCGGCTCAACGTAGATCTCTCTGCACGATCGCCCTCGGCAAATAGCGGATTACAAATAGATCTATAAATATCTGCTTTAAAACGTCTTGTGTCGTACTTTTGCTTTCATTTTATGCCTTCACACAGCTGTAGTTTTGTGAAAGAAACGTGATTCACCTTTTTTGATTTAACTCTGTCAAAAAAGCATGATTTTATTGAATACGAAACCGAAAGTAGGTTGAACCATCAACCTGTTTACCTGCGCTGAACACGATCTCTTCGTTACAAAGCAACAAACTACATATTGTCAAAAACGAGCGGATTACAAATAAATAATGAAAAGAAATACAATAAAGAAACTATAGCACAAAATACACCCAAACAGGCATATACACAGACATATAGACATAAAACACACCCACACGTTTGCATATTTCCAGAATGTAGAAAGGAGAAGAAGAAAAAGAAGAGAAAAAGTTATGGTTTGGAAAAAACTGCAGCTAATTTTCAGATTTGTCGTTAAATAGAACAACTGCCATAGTTATTGACTTTAAAAAAAAAAACAAGTAATCAGAGAACAATTTGTTAAGATTTCCTTTTATGTGTGATACATTATATGCTCTAAATGAATGGACTTCTCAGTCAGAGGGAAAATAAAAAGAACAGCAATAATACGAGGAGCATTTCTCGGGTAAAGGTCTAAAATATCACGTAGTAAAAGTCCATTGCCAGTCAATGCACATGTGCAGTCCGATCCTGATCTGCACCAACTTCAATGCAAAGTGCAGGCTCAGGCTCACACTGCACACCCCGCACTGGTTGGCTAATGTTCACAATGTGCACAATTGGTAATCTGAAATTTGAATTACTCTCAAAGACACTATATAGATAATGTTTGGCACATGTGATAGCTAGATGTACATGAAATAAAAAAAAAATCGAAAAGAAAACCATAAAATCTAGTCTACATTAGCATTAATGAAGATTATTGTCCTCAAATCAGGTGATAAATTCATAATCATGTCATACCAAGCGTGACTAAACACCCTTCAGCAGACTCATTACAAAATATAATAAGGTTCAATTATCACTTCTTAACCACATATGTACACATGAAAATTATTATTGTAGAATGACTGTAGAAATTGAAAGGGTAATTTATCAATCGTAGTGTCTTTGGAAGAAAAAAGTAAATTATGGATACAGAAGGGAAAAAAGAAAATGATCACCAGTAGGGCTCCGTATCGGTCAGTTTGATCGATACGATATTTGTATCGATACAAAATGATCGATATTCGATATATCATATTATATTTCAATTTTCAAGAAAAGAAAGAAAAAAATGCGAAATTTGTGTTTGTTCTTTTTTCAGCGTACCTGAAAAACAAAATACCGCAAATTTAACACTTCTAGATTGTATTGAAATTTCATAATTATGTAGGCCTAAATTAATATGAATTCTAACTAGATCTACATTTACTACTCATTAAAAAGCTCAAAAGACAGTCTAAGAGGACTCTGATCAGACAATGTCAAGGAGACATTTTGTTGTGTCATGGGTTTCCATGTTTTTTTTTTTTTCATCGAACAATTTTTCATGCGTGTTAATTTCTGGATAGGTATGTTCGCATGATTCGACATAGATTTCTCAATAACAGTGTTCTCACTAGGATTTTGAAAGTTGGATTCCAGGAATCCAACTCAGACAAAAATTGGATTCCAAACTGAAAAGTTGGGATTCCAGCTTGACAAAGTTTGATTCCCATAGTCAGGATAAATTCTCTTACGCGAGAGATAAACACTTAAAAACTGTTAATTTAGATTTCTGTATCATAGAGACATTACATGTATATATTGGCGCAATGGATTACAGAAGTTTAATAACTTTTCACTATCTCTTTACCTTTTATTTAAACTATCAAGATGATTCAACAGAATATAGGCCTACATGTTCTAAATATTCATAGTAATAATGGCACCAGTTCTGGACCCATTTTCTTAAACAGTTGTAAAACCAATTCTTATTTCATATTAGTTTGCAATCAGAATTGAATTAAAGTTATTTGTTGGTATGGACTTTGATGTTAATCATTTTGCATTGTGTTAGTCTGATCATTAGGCTGATCTGGAGCTTTTCTTTTAATCCCTTAATTTTCTCTTTTTTCTAACTCACTCTCTGTTACTATCAAACATGCACAATGTATTTCACAGTGTTCCCACTAGCTCTTTATTTCAAGGGTACACTTATACCCTGTGCTGAAAAACTTGGGGTCTTTTTTCCCCACAATGATAAAGGCAGAAACCAGTACTTTGACCCTTGACCATACAAACCCAATTTTTAACAACGTTGGAAGAGAGGCTTCTGAGAATATTCTTGTAAATATTGACAATACAATTAATATCATATTATGTTCATTCACTCTTTTCCTTTTACAGAAATCAAGATGTAAATGTAAATGAAAAAAAAAATAACGGGGAAAAAATGGCCATACACTGATCGAGTTCATAAAGTATATAGGAGAAAGAGGGAAAAAAAGGGAGCATCTTAGTTAGAAGCTGCAGAGATTGTTTTTATTAACCGCACATCAGTTTGAAGGAATTAATAATGGTTTTGATAAATTAAATTTGTATTCCATGTGGGGCGAGTTGGCCCTTAATTTGGGGCGACTTGTCTTCTACATTTGGGGCGAGTTGTCTTCAGGCGAGTTGTTTGTGGGGTGAGTTGTCTTAGGGCGAGTTGTCTTCGGGGCGAAATGTCTGTCATTCGAGAAAAGATTGTCTTTCGCCCGTTTCCGGTCTTTGTCTGTTTTCGTTATTTCATTACAAAAAAATCACAATAAAAATAACATTTAAATCTACATACCAGCAGCGGGCTCGAAAGATATTCTTTAATTCTAGATGGTGAGGGTAGTTTTCCACATCGCAATAAAGCACGGTATTTCCTCCACTTTGACCTATTTCTTCTGTCAGGCCTAAAGGTAGCAGTACACGGTTTTCAGCTAAATTCGTGTCGGTCCTGTTGTCTGCGCATGTCATATTCTTCGAAGATTCGACTGTCTTATATGACGCATCACTAGCCCCGATAGCGGGTGACTGTAATATTACGCTCTATAAAGTAGCAATGTAGAAAAAAGCTTTTATCGATACGTTTGATGAGAAATGCGACCTGCTTTAGCACCAGATGGCTCTAAATTGCTGATCTTCTTTCTTCTTCTTTCGAGTACAGTCGATTAGGCAGTAGCGGATCTTGGGGTATAGCGGATAGGCCGTTGATTTTTTTACCTATAAAAAATTCTGTGAGTATGTTACAGATAATATCTATGTGCCATCGAAAAGAGCGATATTTCCACTATATATTTCATGATGTTTGTTCAAATTTACCATTTTCACGGTATTTTTATCGCACTAAAATCAAAACGAGGCAACCGGAAGTTCAATTTTTCAAGGAAGAAAAAAATACAGCAGACGACTTCTCTAATCTAATTTTCAGGTATGTAAAGTCTAATTTACAATTTTTTTGTATGATGTATTGTATAAATATGTATAATTTTACTACAAAGAATAAGAAATTTATGTCTAAAAGTATGATATCAAAAACTGACCTGAAAATAAAGTAGACGATTCGGTCAGTAGCGGATCGGCCATGCGAGACGATATAAACTTATCACTTGGAGGGACGAATGAGGGGAGCGTCTCAGAATCAATGATGACTGTCAGACTGATGTCAAATGCGAATTGAATTTGATCTATTACTACGTGTTGATCAATTGCATGGTCTTTAATGCCGTTTTCGGTCTAGTTTCAGTTGATAACCCATTTAATTTTGGCAGATATCCATCAAAATATTTTTTACACAATTATGCCGCTTTTTCAACAAACAACATTTAATATGAAACTGATGCATAAATTGTAATATGTTCTACTTCAGAAACAGACTTAAAAAAAAAAATAAATAATAATAAAATAAAATAAACATTGAATGAATAAGTGCAACTGGTAA
Organism: Tridacna crocea; assembly: GCA_943736015.1. NCBI lineage: Eukaryota > Metazoa > Mollusca > Bivalvia > Cardiida > Cardiidae > Tridacna > Tridacna crocea. Next base: position 3,316,248 of record OX031056.1, on the reverse strand, counting down.
GAGCTCAGACAAGATTAGTTTGATAAAATTGAGCATCGTTTAATGAGCATTGTCTTGTTTCAGGTACTAATGACTGGACCAAAACCATCAGGTATTTGTCTTCATCACAACAGACAAAAATCTACGTGTTCTGTATGCAGTGGCTGTGAAATATCATAATAGAAAACTCTGTAATTAAAGGCTACCATGCGTTCAAAATAAGGCCTCCACATACTGAACCAAAAACCAGGTTACAAGTGGCACAGAGAGTACACCAATATTAATGTTGTTGGTTGTATTGGGGTTTAACGCCACTTTAACAGCTCAGGTCATATCATGGCGGTCGGTGACGCACATGTGTTTCCTAGCTTTCTTACACCGGTACTTACACTACTTTCTTTCCAAAGCCACCGACTACTTTTCTCACATGCTTCAGCAGAGGTGAGAGGCGAAAATACGCCGGAAAGAAAGTTCGCCTCAACCGGGTATCGAACTCGCAACCACCAGGTCACGAGTCCGACACGCTCACCACTGAACCACCCGGGCGGCCCATTATTAATGATAGAGATGCTTGTCTGGTATGGATTCCAGAATTCTCAACTTTTGATGAGACTCTACATAGCATGGTAACAGATTATCAAAGAAATCGGATGCTTTCTGATGTGGCAGGTTTAGCAATAGGTCGATCATGTGCCGCGTATTTTGACAAGTTGATTTCGTGATTTATTGGATACTGGAGAAGATATATATGCTACTGCCATGGGTGATCCTATGCAAAGTTTTCCTCCATGGCCAGCCCTGTCTGAGAAAGGTGGTGGTGCAGTAATACCATGCTCATATACAATTACAGGGAAAAATGTATCTAAAACACTAGACTTGTTAACCCTTTACCCCATCAGGCATTTCTATGGTATCTCTAACTGACCCTAAATAACAGCAAGGATGAAGCTGTTTCTTATGCATATATGACACCTTTCGATAGGATAGAAAACATTGTGGCAAAAGGTGAAATTGGTCGTCACGAGCAATTTCACCTTTTGCTACAATGTTTTCCAAAGGCTCCTACAAGCAATGAGTAGAAATGAGTATCTATGGAGTAAAGGGTTAAATAAGACCATGTCAACTATACCAGAGGATAGTGTAATGAACATTAAGGTTAACCTTTAGAAACTACATATCAGACATTTTCAGCCTAGAGATATGAACCAATCAATAGCAATTTCATAATTTCTGGTGTTTACATGCAGTGTTTCAGCACAGTGAACAGTGTAGATCAAAGATCAGGCTACACATTTTGTACAGCCTGATCTGTATCTGTACTGTCCGCAAGGGCAACTATGGTTGTGTAAGGACCTGTAAGGGTTAAGAACTGTACCTTGGAATCCTCTGGACATGTATACAAAGCTATTAATGTACATCTTATCATCACATTTATTTTTGTAAACTCTTTACGACATGATCCTGAGTTTTAATGACACTGTGGCTTTCAATAAAAAATGTTGGAAAAGAGAAGATGTTATTAACCAGAATTTTCTCCTTTTTTCCACAATGTTTCTAGTATTTAACCTTCTGCCACACCATCACAAGTTTTAACGACCCCGAGGAAACAGCATTTTGAAAACATTGTTGGAAATTAAGAAAATGCTGGTAACCAGCATTTTCTCACAATGTTTTCTACCCAATCACTGACTAATCGTACCACCCAATTAATATTTGATTTGTTATCTGTAAAATGTTTTCAATTTGGACCAGTCTAATTAAGAGACCGAGATGCTCTTTAACCCATTACCACACAACCCCTACTTTTGACGCCCCCGAGGAAGCAGCCTTTAGAAAACATTGGGGAAAAAGTTACCAGCATTTTCTCCTTTTCCCACAATGTTTTCTATCCTTTACAAAACAAATTTCAATTTTTAGGCCAGGGAATCCCTCAAGGGATTCCCTTGCATATAGGGATCGTAAGCTGCCTATTCAGACAAAAATGTTGGACGGTGTGTCCACTCTATATCGCTGAGTCCGCCAAAACAACTAGTTTCCCAAGTATATTACAGAGATTGCTTATTACACGGTGTAAATGCTTTCCTATCCTCAAAGCTTTCATCTGCAAAGTATTACGACCCTTTAATAACTGATGATTATGTAATTTTTATCCCGTTTTTGTCATTAACACTGACCTAATAAAGGCGTAACCTAATAAACTTAGCTGTATCCGACAGTTGTGTATTCCTACGCGCTATATACGGTTAATATCTATAACGCTCTCTCTTGCACTCCGGATCATTCACATTCATGTATGGTGAGAGTAACGAACGACAACTCTGCTCGGAATTTGTCTATAACGTTGTGTTGACATTTGAACATATGTGTCACAAAACGCGTCTCCGCTAAAATGCGATTGTAAATAAAGCAAACTACATAATAAGAATATTGGCCCGTGTTATGTTTATCACTTTTTCATATGTATATCGACTAAATCTAGGGTACTTCAGCGGAATGCTGGAGAAATCGGCCCCTGGAGAAATCATCCCCAAACTGCTTGGCCCGTGTTATGTTTATCACTCCTGAGAAATCGTCCCCTGGAGACGATTTCTTTGGTGAAATCGTCCCCAAATAAAATTTTAGAAAAATCGACCCCAACGTCAAATTTCATCCATATCGTTAATCAAGTTGTCTATAAAAATATTTTTGAAAGTTCGTTTTTTTTTTAGTATGTACATCGGTATAGCTAAACAGCGAAAGGAACTTCCTTTCGCGAAAGGAAGATTACGTCCACGAAAGGAAGATTCTTTACTATGAAAGAAGCGTTTTCCTCACGAAAGGAAACTGTCGTTGATTTATTGCTTATAGGTATACATTCTAGGTATTTGTAAAAGTTAGATTATGAATTTAAGATTTTTACACTCGAAAAATCGTGTTTTACTATCGCGGTGAAAGTGTTACTATAAATAACCGTTCTTGCGTGAAAGTATGTATGTACACGAAAGGAAGATTTTTTCCTCGAACGTAGTCTTTTTGCATGAAAGGATTTTCTTCTGAATTTGAGAATATCTTTTCGACATGGATGAACTTGACTTGTCAAATTTATAACTTTTATAAAGCTTTTGCTAGTAACGAGATTCTTTAGTGTAAGGAAATTCCTTTTGCGAAATACAAAGCCGTGTATAGAACCAAGATATAAAACTGTTCTTCTTGGAAGAGTCTAAGACTTTAAGATGAAATCATTAGACTAGCAAGCTTTATGAAAGACGAAAAATAACATGTAAATATGATTTTCTAATAATTTAGACGTGATTTAAGTTTAAAATATGAGATTGAAATCACAAATGTAAAACACGCTGATCAGTGGTTGTTAAACTCGTATAATTCTTTCTTGTCCTTATCTGAAAAGCATATTTTGGAATGAAATGTTGTTGGAAAGGGATAAAATGCTATTTCCAGAGTTTTTTTCTTTTTCTATCAAAAGAATCATGATGGTATATGCAAACATTTCGTACCATAATCATTTTGCTTCCTTGCGCGAAAGGAAGATTACGTTCACGAAAGGAAGATGTTTACTATGAAAGAAGCGTTTTCCGCACGAAAGGAAACCGCCGTTGGTTTATTGATTATATATTCTAGGTATTTGTAAAAGTTAGATTTTGAATTTGAGAGTTTTAGACTAGAAAAATCGTGTTTTACTATCACGGTGAAAGTGTTACTATAAATAACCGTTCTTGCGCGAAAGTAAGTCCGTTCATGAAAGGAAGATTTTTGGCTCGAACGTAGTCTTTTTGCATGAAAGGATTTTTCAAAATTTGAGAATATCTTTCCAACATGGATGAACTTGACTTGTCAAATTTATAAGTTTTATATAAAACTTTTGCTAGTAACGAGATTCTTTAGGGTAAGGAAATTCCTTTTGCGAAATACAAATCCGTCTATAGAACCAAGATATAAAACTGTTCTTCTTGAAAAAGTCTAAGACTTTAAGATGAAATCATTAGAGTAGCAAACTTCGTGAAAGTTAACTCTTTACCAAACAACTGGTCCATGGGAATCATGACTTTCGACAAGAGTGTGGAAAAGAGAGGAAATGGTTGTTGTTGTAATCTTTTCTGCCACTTTAACTCTTTACCACAGAATCCCGACTTTTAACGACCCTAGGTAAAAGGCCCTTTGAAAACATTGTAGGGAAGAAAAGGATGTTTTCAACCCTTTCAAAGACAAAAATAATCATTTTCAGTACTTAATTTTTTGTTGTCTGCAAATGCTTTCAATTTCTTCTTTTCCCAGTGTTTTCTAACCGTTTCGATAACTTTCTGCCATTTTCGTCAATTTTGAAAATGTCGTCTGCAAACTCTTTCAGTTTGGAAGAGCCTAAAATTTGTCGTCTGGTAATGGGTTAAGTAAATAGGGTGAGAAAAAAAAAAGAGATTTACTTTACAAATGAAGATCGATTGAATTGTTTTCCGCCACTTTCAACATTATTTTGGTAATATCACAGCAAAAGCTCATATATTTTTGTTTCTTCTGGGTTTCACAAGTTCTTGTCAATGGGCTCTATTTTTCAGTGTCTTGCCAAAGGGGCACTCCCATGAACAATTCAGGGGTCCCATAGTGGCTCGAACCTGTGGCATCAAGGTTATAATTCACACACATGTACATTACCACTGGGCCAAGCGGGGCCTGCAACATATAAAGAGAAAACTGACAGGAGGTGGGGGCAGCGGCATTTTGTTTAAACGTTCTTTCTATATTATCTGTAGAATGAAAAGAAAATATGAAAAATGTTCCTCACAACCTTTCATCATTTTCCAGATAATCCAAAAGAAGAAAGATTTTGGAGCAATACTGTTAACAAGAGGTTTCTTACTTTGCTACAAATGTTTCTTATTTTTCAAAAGCAAATCCCAGAATTGAAATCATTCTTATTTGCAATTTGCAATCTGCAAAAGCTTTTAATGACTCTGGCAGGGTTATGAATTTGGCAAAGGGGTTAGTAAAACAATCTGTTTGAAAATGAAATACACATGGAATTCCCCCTCGTTTTATATTATGGTTTCCACGGTATATAGTGTCTGTTGCACCTGTAAAACAGTATGAAACGTCTGAAGGTACGAAAAGTATAAAGGTCGAAATATCCGACCCCCGAAAAATCTAGCCTCGAGCTTCAAGAACGTCAAGAAGATCATAATGTTACAAAGTCATTCATATACAATGTAGCATGTGCAGTATGAAAAGCAGCCATTGATTTCGTTAAAAAATGTATTTGTTCCTAACAATTCCTCTGTTAAAAAAAAAAAAAAAAAAAGCGAAAAGAATTTCCTTTCATGTTCAATGGATCAGTAGAACTTACAATGTTGTTCAGATCTAGATCTATAAAGTGCTGCGGTACAAATTCATGAATGGCTAAAACTTCTTAAATAAGTATTTTCCACATCAAGATAGATCTAATATGTTAACTGTTATGAAGGAACAGTCCTGTTATCAATTTTACCCATAATAGCATACTTCCTTCCGTGGGTCAACGTATTCCTCCTTTCGCGAAAGGAAGTTTCTTTCTCTGCTGCAATACTTGTAAATACACGATGAACAAAAATTTCATCTATATCAAGATAATATAGCAAGTGCCACAAGGAACCGCTCTCTTGCCAATTATACCCACCTTAAATTATAGCAAAGTAAGGGCCGGCAAAACAAAAATACCTTCCTTTCGTGGAAGAGCGCTCACCCTACTAGATATACTAAGACTGGAGTTTTTGGTTTGAAACTGTTCAACATCTTAATTTAAATCGTATCGAGAAAACATGCATCTTAGAAAAGAAACTTTTTTTTTTACACAAAGAAAGCGCCACTAAAACACTTCTTTCTTTTTTGAGGGGGGATGTAAAAAGTTAAATTAAACCTTTAAATTTCATTTATGTTGCGAAAATGTACTAAACTTGGGAAAGAAATCCTATTTTCGATAGGAATAGAATTCTTACGTAGCTCGGAGTGAATTTTCCTTTCATCAGGGATTGTAAAATATACATTATGTACAGTCTATTACATATGGTTCTTGTTTTCATGAATGGAATTTTCCTCTAAAAGAAACTTTGCAAAATCATAAATAACAAATTCACTACACACTATCATTGAAAAAAAGCTGAAATTTAATCTGTAAGGGGTACCTACTTCAAAAGAGACATTTCATTATTTATAAAATCACGTCGTGGAATAAACATTACTTGCGGGCAAAAATCTTCCTTTCGTGAAAGAAACTCAATTTTAGGAAGGAAATGCTATTTATAGTAACACCATTTACGGCGATTACTAAAACACGATTTTTCGGCCTCAAACGCTCAATCCCAACAATTTTATTTCAACCGTACGAAAGACTTGACATTAATTTTCCAAAAACACCTTCCTTTCGCAAGAAAAACGCTTTTTTCATAGAAAACAATCTTCCTTTCGTGGGCATTATGTTCCTTTTGCGAAAGGAAGCGAAAGGAAGTTCATTTCGCTGTTTAGCTATACCATGTATTTCGCACTTTTTACACCTGTCACAAATAGATTACAACTGTGTGAATCTTAAAAATGTCTTTGATTGACTTTGATTTGAAACCAAATAAATGCCTATATTTTTTTTTCTGTAGTCGTTCGCTTGTCATTTAATGCATTTTTTATCTCTCTCTCTCTACAAGTGTCATATGACATACCCGTGACCAATACCATTTAGCAGGGGCATCAGTGTCTCTGACACACATATTTCTAGTGTTCACTAGGGCTTGTGTGCATCCGAATATTTCCGGTTCATAACTTCTACAATTGTGAATGGATTTTAAAGTAATTTGGCACAATTGACCTCCCGTCACGAATAAATGTGCCATTTGAAATATCTGTTGAAGTAGGTTGAAGATCAAGGCCACATTGAAGGCCAAATTTTCGTCCGAACCATAACTCCTTCTTTTTTGGATAGATTCCGTTATAAATTAGCATAATGCATTGTTCTCCATCATGAGCAGGAGTTCCCTTTGAAACATTTATTCAGGTCCAGGGTCTAGGTCAAGCTTAAGAGTCAAGTGTTCGCGGGCTTGACACAAGTTGTCCTTGGACAAAGATTATGAATTAGGATTAACGTCTTTTTATATTATGTAGATATAAGTATCGAAGCTCAAGTCACTGTGACTTGTCCGTAAAATAGGCAAGTAAAATAGGTAAACCGAGCCTAATCGTTTTCCCAAAACAATCCAACCTTTTCACAGTATTTTATTGAGAAAATATTTTGGCTAGAAGAGATTTTGCTTGTAACAAGCAATTCCTCCCAATTTCCCCAAAATCTTACTTTTCAATATACACGAAGAACTACTTTGGATTTTCATCTACAACTTCCTTCAAATATGACCAGTTCGAAATGTCGTCGACTTGTGGAAGGTAGAGACAACATGACTAACTGCCATATCACTCCAATCTTTATTATTCATTACATTTTACATTGATATCTATCTTACATGTATTTTCATTGAAATCAATAAAAATAAATATGTTCTTGCGTCATAAATGTAAAAAATAACGTCAGTCAGGACTACAAGGCATCACATGTCTCAGAAAATTTAGATAATCAAAGTTGGTATTGCGCCGATTGAATAGTTCAATTTTGACTTGGGATTGTTTACAAGCACGACAAATTACTAAGTATTCTAAGCCATTATCAAGCACCCCATAACTGTGAGCACATGCCTAGCTCTGGCTTAATTAGTTTCTGGCTGGTGCTTTCTAGTATCAGTTAAAACAAAGAATTCCAGGGGCTTAGTGGAATCCGCTTGTATCTCTGTCCGTCTACCTGTTTGTATCAATTAAAATTGACCTCTTGTGTTCTTTTGTATCCTCAATTTCCTGGCCTTCAGTACTATCAGTACTTTGATTTATATCACTTCTATTTTGTTGTTTGCATATGTTTTTGATTTGGACAAGCTAAAAATTTTGTCGTTTGGTAATGAGTTAATACTGATATATCCATCTGTAACTTTATTTCAAATCTTTTGATTCACCTGTCAGCATATCACATTTGACTTGTTCTTACTATTTTAAAGTTCTTCCTAATTGCATGAGGTGATATCATTAAACAGTAATCTGTTGCAGTTTACCACTTTTGGTCTTTCATATGTGTTTCATGACTCCCATCCCAACAAAAAAAAAAAAAGTCCCATGCAAGTTGATTCAACTGTCCAATATCAGAAATTATTTTGGCCTGCATCTGAATCAAACTCTGTATCCATGTGGCGATAAAATGGACGTTGCTCAGTGGCGAAGTGTTGGACCTGGAGGCTCCAGGTTTAAGCCTCACTGTAGGCACTTGGTTTTTCATCACAGAAAGACCCTTAATGTTGAAATTGGCGAAAAACATCATTCGACCAATCATTCAATATCCTTGTGATGATATCTGGCAAGAACAACTTCTTTTTTGTAGATTTACACCAATTAAAAGCTTTCGGAGTGGTTTGAGATTATTCCTCAATCCTTCATTCCAAACTATACGTTACTACCCAAAGGTATCCGTTATTGACCTAATTAGAGTGGTCGAAAAAGAAGATACTGTGTATCGCAAAACGATTGTTCATAACAAAATTAGGACTATTTTCGAAAGATCACATATTTTGCCATCGATTGGTATCATTTATAATCCCATATCTGATTAATTAAAATCGCATGCATCGATAATTTCGTTAGCGATCCGCTACTGCCTAATCGACTGTATAAATCCCTCCTCTAGACTGGAGTACCACTGTTCAGTGTTTGTTTAGCCTATTAGGCTATTTATTAATATTGTTGAGAAATTTTGAGAAGTTTCGAAAATTTGATTGGTATCATATTTTAGAAATATAATGCAATTAAGTTTTTTTTTTTTTTTACAATTGATTTTTTTTTAAATTTATTTAATAAGAATTTTCTTTTGTTTAAAACCTATACATAACCTGCCCTATTTCGGCAGTATCACAGTATACCCCCACTGGTCTTATACTTCAGGTTAAAACACAAAAAAGGATAGATAAACTAAAGTAAAAACATATTAAGGTTAATCATAAAACATAATCAGAACTAAAGTGTAAGTAGAAACGTAATAGCATTCATGAACGTTTATCTTCTCTCTCGAGGTAACAAGAGAGAGGAGATGCTATATTAGATTGTATTAGTTAGAACCAAAAACGTTCTTTACATTTACACTATTTACGCGTATGGGACGTATCACCCGATGTACATTCTGTCAGGGATTATTGCCAATCCTAAATAATCACACTTGTTTTATCACCCTTTATAGTTTGACTTTGTCAATTGAGGATCATGATAAGCTTTTATTTACTGTTACATATGTAAATAAGCATATTGCATGATCGTACACGCATCCACATAGTCATACGCATGCGTGCACGTCCGCGCACATGCAGAACCCCGCCCGGGAGCAGATGGCATGATGGACTACGCCTATCTACCACGGGGCAGGTACCGGTCGACTTCTCTCTCTGAGAAAAAGAAAGTGTATATACTACTGTGTTGAGTATAATAATGTAATAAGTATAATGAAAAAAAAAAAAAACTCAGCAAGTTACCATTTGTCTAGCTTAAATATATTTGGAGCTTGTACATTTTTTTACCTATCAATCAAATATTAGTTTTATTTAGCCTTAATTGCATATTTTTATTCTAACCATAGGTCCATTATTTTTATTTTTACATTAACTTATTTGTTGTCATTGTTGTAAAAACCATTATCTGTAAACCTAGCTGAAAAATAGGACATATGTGTTTATGTGTACCACCTCAGCACAGCTATACATACACCTGCCCACACATATACACATGTATACACCTGCATGCATACCAGTGCTAATATTAAATCCCGCCGGGATATAGATGGCAAGATGGACCTTGCCTATCTGCTTTCCGGCAGCTATTGCATCAGCTTCTCTCTTTGAGAAAATATTCTTTGAGATACAAACATTACAGAAAAGAGTCTAGCTCCTAATTGATCAGTAATTGTTCTATTGAAGTTTAATCAAGGAATTTTCTAATTCTTTACTTCTATTGCAGTGAAGGGCATAGCATAGGCCTCTGGTAATAGCCTCTATTCTAGGTCCATTGCCTGACTTCTTTATTGAGTTAGGGATTTTGGAATGAATATAATCTAATATAATGAGGATCATAATAAACATTTATTTACTGTTACATATGTAAATAAGCATATTGCACGATCGTGCACGCATCCATAGAGTCATACGCATGCGTGCACGTCCGCGCACACGCAGAACCCAGCCCGGGAGCAGATGGCATGATGGACCACGCCTATCTACCACGGGGCAGGCACCGGTCGTCTTCTCTCTCTCTGAGAAAAAGAAAGTGATTTTTTTAAAAATCATATTATTATTCTAACCATAGGTCCATTTTTATTTTAACTTATTTATTATCATTGTTGTAAAAACAATTATCTGTGAGCCTAATTGAAAAAAAAATATAGCGATACTGATCATTTATTTTGGCTATAGAATGTCAAATTTCTGTGGTCACACAATATAAACGGAAATCAAAGCGCTGAAAGCACTAATGGCAAATGGCAAGTGGAAATTAAGTGTATCCATGGCTTACAACAATTTGTATTCAACCATTAAATGTCCATTTAAAAAGTGGAAAAGAAAAGTTGTTTACTGCTGCATCTTTTTTTATTTTCCATGCATATTCAAACACTAACTGTGAAGCAGAGAGAGGATGCATCTACATACTCTATCCTCACGTTGCAAAAATTCAAACAAGAGATACATGTACAATTTTTTCCAAGTGCCCTTTATGAAGTTCAAGTCCATAGCAGCATAAGTAATAGTCGAAATAAAGGCTGCAATTCTGTGTTAACCCCCCCCCCCCGAAAAAATAAATAAATAAATAAATAAATAAATAAATAAATAAAAAAAGAAAAATAAATAAATAAATAAATAAAACTGGTTTCGAACCACTTTAATTGTGTATAGTATCATTATTCAATATTTCAAGGTTACGGTGTTAATCGTTTTTTTATTCATTCACTTTCCAGTTATTTTCTTTTCTTCTCTCTCTCTCGCAAAAGAATAATAATAATAATAATAATAAAAAAAAAAACAAAAAAAAAACAGGACACCATATGTGGATGAACCACATACGTAGATGTCAATGGTCGGCTGAAGAGATATTATAAAGTGTCAAAATATCTTTTACTTTTTAAAGTCAAAAAAGGCATTATGATTGTTTCAAAAATACTTTCTTTGATTCTTCTACTTGCTGTATGGCTTTCCATTTTGATAGTTAAGGTAAGACCTGTGTAATGCACTTCCGGTGAACATTTGGCAAAAATTCTAATTGGTTGTTAAATAAGGATAAATAAGGATTTATGCAGCAATACTATTTTTGAACATTTCTAACGGATCAGAAATTCCGTTTATGTCTATCTTGAAACTATTCTTTGATACTTTTGTTTGTTTTCTAAAAAGGGAGGTAATTATTATCTCTTTTTCAAACGAGAATATAGCAGTTTTAGTTTCATAAATGATAATTCAAAGAAGGAAAAAATGGAAAAAATGAAAAGGTGAAAGTAGTTCAATAATACTCAGTTTTGATTATAGCTAATTTTGCATTATGATATTTTAGTGGAAATAGCTGTATTCCATTACACAGGTCTTACCTTAAATCCAATCCGAGTTTGATATGAATATCATCAGACGTCATTGCACGACAACACAGACAATGCAGACGACGCAAGTGCTATGGAAATGTCTTAATGTTTCCCTTGAAAAGAGCAAGTCTAGAGATCTAAGCTATTCTACAGAATGAAAACCTGCATTTTGACTGTCAAGTTTTGTTTTCAAACTGCAATAAGGATGAAATTAACAACACAATGGCAAACAGAAAAAATGCACAGGAAAAGCAGGTTAATTCTTTTGACTGGAAACACACCTTTTTCGGTATTTCATTCATAAATACAATAAAACACTGTCACATTAATCACACTGGAGTACGGAATCCTGTTTCCGCCATCCACTTTTCGACCTACGAGGAACTCGAAAAGTAGAAATTAGGCACACTAACTTCCACTTTTCTAGCAAAAAAAGTTACCTCGAAAAGTCGAAAAATTGAAGTTTTTGACCTGACAATTGTTATAAAACTTTCCACTTTTCGACCTCACGTTTGTCTAGAAAAGTAGAAATTAGGACGCACTAACTTCCACTTTTCGCCTTAAAATGCTAGGTCGAAAAGTAGAAAAGTGGAAGTTTTTCACGAGTTCCTCGTAGGTCGAAAAGTGGATGGCGGAAACAGGATTCCGTACTGGAGAGACCTTACGCACTTGCTCCTGGTCAACGTTACTGCCCTGTCAATTTTACGTATCCGCTCGAGTAAAAAACATGGTTGCACCCACAAGATTACACAAGATAAGCACAAAAACATACTTCTATACCAACCAGATGAGTAGATGTGCAGTAGACGGCTGTCTCACGGAATGTCTGGGATGTCAGTGCATATTTCTGTATTGTTTCTTTGGTGGTTTTTTATTTGTTAAAGACGTTTAATCCAACAAACTTCCGTCAGCGACTGCGATTTCTGAATAATCAACACACGGGAGTCAGCAAAAAGCTTTTTTAAACATACAAACACCATAATCTGAAGTTTGTGTTGTGTCAAGTGAATCACATATGCTTTATTCACCACTGTTGTAAACAAAAACTCATTAAAAAGCACTTTTCTGTAAATTTTATAGGCAACGCTCCACGCTCCAGAACACAATAAAACGATCCAGTTCCTGAATTGAAACAGAGAACGATATCATAATGTGATTGTGTAAGAGTTTAATGATTTTCCCCCTTTTCTTTAAATCACTATGTATAACTATCTACTTGTCCATCTTTCGGTTTTTCTTTCCGTCAAGTTTATTGCCCTTAAATTGATGCTTTTGAAATGAAATGCCATGATACAGATGAAGAGTTTGATGACAGACAGTATCATGCAAAGGATATCTATCATAACTATCGTGCAGAAGATCCATTATTATTATAAATTTAATAATAATGATCATCAACGAACAACCATTCACATGCCTTGTAAGCGACACACCTAAAAGTAACTAGTAATATCTAATACTCGTATGCTTTAAATATTGATCAGCGATACTCTGTGAAAAGGGGGCTTAAAGCATCTGGGAAAAGAATCTGCCTTGGTCAGCTTGTGCATTCCGTGCAGGCGGAAGTGGACCGAGACTTTTCGCTTTAGGTCAATTTTCTGTATGTTCAAGGACCAGTTTACCTAAGGAATGAGTGGTGTTTTTTTCCAAAAAGGTGATTATTGTGGATCCATAAGTACGCGAAGGGTTGTTTGGCACCACGAATGACGCAGATGCGTTAAGTTCTCTTTCACAGAGCATGGCTCCAATATATAAATCTTCTCACACCCTTGAAAAAGAGTAGACCCTATTGCTAATTAGACCTCAAAGTAGCTTACGAATCGCACATTTGTTTCAAATTAAACAACCATTTTTGTGAAAAACATTAATTAGATGCATGTTTTTGTTTTTGTTTTCCCACGAAAACAGATCCGGTATATCCATAAATCTTTTGGCACAAGAAAACGACATGGGCAAATAATGCAGTTCCGGTGTAATGCAGAAAAATGACCCCCATTACAAAATGACCCCCGGGTCATTTTTCGATGTAGAGGAATGACCCATGGGTCATTTCTCGACGTAGAATAATGACCCGGGTCATTTTTCGATGTAGAGGAATGACCCATGGGTCATTCCTCTACGTCGAGAAAAGACCCGTGGGTCATTTTGTAGTGGGGTCATTTCCCTGCATTACACCTGCATGAATTGTCCTCAGAGGGCAATAGTCCGGGGGCAATTGTCCGAGGGCAATTCTCCTTGAACCATTTACATGTATATCACATCACAGCTTTAACAATTATAATTGTCCTCAGAGGGCAATAGTCCGGGGACAATTGTCTGGGGGACAATTCTCCTTGAACCATTTACATATATATCACATCACAGCTTTAACTATTATAATTGTCCTCAGAGGGCAATAGTCCGGGGGCAATTGTCTGGGGGGCAATTCTCCTTGAACCATTTACATGTATATCACATCACAGCTTTAATTATTATAATTGTCCTCAGAGGGCAATAGTCCGGGGGCAATTGTCCGGGGGGCAATTCTCCTTGAACCATTTACATGTATATCACATCACAGCTTTAACTATTATAATCCCGATCTTTTTAGGATACATCAATATAAGTCGTCAACCACTCTGTTCCCTGTCATAACTAGCATGACTAGCGCCGGTGTAATGCGGAGAAATGACCCCCCCCTAAAAATTTCTTTATGCGTGGAGGAATGACCTGGGTCAGTATTATTCTATGTAGAGAAACAACCCTCTGGGGCCATTGCTGTACGTAGAATAATGACCGTGGGGTTATTTCTCTACGTAGAATAATGAACCGGGTTATTCCTCTACGCAGTGAAATGACCAATGGATGGGTCATTTTGTAGGGGAGGGTCATTTCTTTGCATTACACCGGCAGAAGTGATCGAACCAGGATTTCTTATTACAAGTTATAGTCCTGACCACCTGACCACGAAAGATTATCCAATAAAAGCTACAGTATGAAACAATCAGTGCAACTTCTATAATGCCTGAGTCTTATTTGTTTCTTTCGAATTTGATTTGTTTTCATCAGTGCTTACGTAATTCATTGAAAATGCGTTATTTCATGATGATTTTTCTTTTAAAGAATATTGACTCTATGAACATCTGGTTGAGATCTCGCTGAGCTTAGTAAGTCAGTTAGTGACATACAATGCACAAAGCTTGAAATATGCAAGGGGGTTTGTTCCAGGGCTCGACTCAACAGCTCAGCCAAATTCTTTTCGGAGATTGATAATCGTCATTGCAGAAGGTACCATTCCTCTTTCACCATTTTTCATTTTTCGAAGACGTTGATCAAGGATTGCAGCCAGCAGATTTCAAATATATTTAAGCGAATTATTGGTAGTTATTGGCGAGTTATTGGTGCAAGGCAAAGTAAAGATGCAGACTTAATACTAGGTAGTTCTAGAAAGGTCATTAATAAGAAAGTGATTTCTGTTATGTGGTGAAATAACGCGGAAACAAACAAAACTCATAACCAACACAATCTAATCTTTATTTGGAAATTCGAATGCATGTCAAAGACTTATTATCCATGCATGTAAACTATACTCATCTAATATTGATAAAGTAAAAAAACAAAAGTTAAGTACTGCGAATTTTCGATTCGCGTTACAACGGATTTTAACGCGTTTTTACGAGATTTTTTCACATAAGTGCGACTTTTTTTGCGTTGTTACGTATTTTGAATATAGGGTTAATTCACGTTTTTGAGGTCGTTAACATTCGCAGAGGCCCGAAAAATGCTTTAACGCCCGAGTGCGAAGCACGAGGGTGTTTAAGTATTTTGAGGGCCTCTGCGAATGTTAATGACCGAAAAAAACGTGAATTAAATTAACGCTATTATTGCATAAAGTAAAGGTATTCTAACAATAATTTGCACAGATAGCAAAAATATTTCCATAGAAATGCAAATAAGCGAATTTCAAATGTAAAGTACGCAAATGGGTTAAAACCGGAAGTCGGCGAAGAAGTTTTTGTTACGATTAGGAAAGGGCCGTTAGTCCTGTATGCCAGTTTTGATTCTCTCGCTGTAAATACACTTTTATTGATTTTTAATACACACTGGACTTATGTGGAATAAACTTGCATACATTTGGACGATTACAACTAGGATGAATGTGTGGATATAAATTTCTGTAACTGAAGGCAACAGAGGGTTCGATATACATCAAGCGAGGCGGACCGATCACGTTGGGTGGGATGTAGCTGGTTTAGAGTACTTTTCACGGGTGAATTTTTGTTCAGATCTCGATTAAACTGAGATTCTGTGCAAAGGTTTGTTTGTGGTGTACTAATATCATCAAAGACATGCCATGGAAAGGATCGAATATGGTACGAATTCCTACAGTTTGATAGTCGGAGTCTAGGGAAAATCTGACAAAGACAAACGTTGTTTACAAGGTAGGCCCGAATCGAGCATATTGATAGTTCAAACCCGGGCGTTAACGGCACGTGAATTTACTGATTAATACACGTTTTCTCACGTTAACCGCCCGATTTTTACCCGTTAATACATGCTTATAATGGCCCGAAAAGGCACGTTTTATGCAATAATTCACGTTATACGATATTTTCGCATCACTGCGACTTTTAAACACGTTATTACGTTTTTTAAAACACGTTCTTACAAGATTGTCCAAAGTAGTGCAACTTTTTCTAAGGGAAATCATGTTTAAAATTCACGTTAAAACATGTTTTAAAACACGTTATTACCAGATTTTTCGCCTTAGTGCAACTTTCTTATTGCATTACAAGGTGTTTTCAATTCACGTTATTACGTGTTTTTGATAAAAAAAAAAAAAAAAAAAAAAAATATGTTACCTTCATTTTGACTCTTGTGGATTTCGTATATAGGCTTTCGTAAGAAGGTGATCATTTTCCGAAATAGTCTTCTCTTTCATATTTCGTGGTTTTTCTAAATAAAGTACGTGTATATGCGACTTTCAAGTGAGTGGTAATAATGTATGAAATGAATGTATTCAGCATTGACAACTTCCATACATAATTGGCACATACATTTGTAATAAACAACTTAACATCGTTACTTTCGGAAACAAATTGAGAAGACATCAGTGCCTGTTGGACAAATCTGATTTTCACGATGGATGTCTGATTCTGCCAGCTTAATAAAATTGGGGATAGAAACAGAGAACCCGAGATCGCCTGAATACATGCCCAGTAACATTAGGCCTATAGATAGAAAAAAGAGTTCAACTTGTTTTAGAATTGTACTACCATTCAAGTATTCATTTAAGAACACTACGACTGTGACTACGATGATTAATATAGAATCTTGAACAAAATGACAAAATTGTTCCCTGTAACACAAACCCATACGCGTACCGTATTTTCAGCTCAGAACCTGAATCGTTGTATTGAATTTAGGAGCATCTTACGTTGTAATGTAAAAATGGCAAAATATCCTTTAATAACTGCAATTTGATTTTTTATAGGTTTATAGTTTTGAGGATAATCACTGTATTGGTCATCTGACACGGCACACACTTCAGAATATCGATTATATATGTTTTACAAAGGTTTTTGGAGACTCCAAGTAGTGTTTTTCCAGAAATCGTAGTCGCCGACGAAACTTTGTTTGATTAAACGTCTTCAACAAACGATTAACCACCAAAAAAAACTAAAGATTAACGTGCACTGACATCCCAGACATTCCGTGCGATAACCTGCAACAGCATTTCTATTCAATAACATGTTTAAAGAATTATGTTTTTGTGCTTACCTTGTGTAATCTTGTAGGCGCAGCCATGTTTTTTACTCGAGCGGGTACGTAAAATTGACAGGGGACAGTAACGTTGACCAGGAGCAAGTTCGTAAGGTCTCTCCAGTGTGTTAATATTACTGTCTTTAGCACTATCTTGGTATATGTAAACACTTTCTCACGGATGAATAAATTGCAACGTGTTCAGCAGCAGTGTTGTTTAAAGCAAACCAGAAATGAGAGTTGCAGTGGCAGTAAATCAGACAGCGAACAGTGTGCATTTACAGATTTACATAATGTTCAGCTTTCAGGAAAAAGTCTGACACATGGTCACTAAAGCTAGGCGCCGTTAGCCTCAACGAACCACTGCAAGTTGATGGTCAAATAAAGACCTGTTTATGCAAAAGCCTTGAAGTCATCAATGCTGTACTTCAGAATCCCATAATTATCCAAAATTAGTTTTTAATCCTCGGCCCTGTATGCCTTATTTGAATGACACTTGAATGACAGAAACATGTTTGAGTGTTAGTGGATGATTCCAGAATTTGCCTTTTTTGTTGTTTATTGAGTAAAACAAATCGTTTGATGGACTTTCTCCATCCTCGGATACCCCGGGGTCTCCATATTTGCTACGCTACATCGACCCTGGGACAATTGACTAATAAAACTTTGAATCAGCCGCCGAAAATCGATACGAAACGTCATTGTGTACAGTCCACTCGCCCATCACAAAATGATGATGGAACCAATGAAAAGCCAGCATTCGGCCAGCGGTAAAGCGAGGGAAATTCAATTGATTGTCCCAGGGGTCCATGTAGCGTAGCAAATAGGGAGACCCCGGGGTATCCGAGGATGGACTTTCTCCGACAAGGGCAAAAAGGGCCACCATTTTGAAACTTTAGCAGTGAAACTGCTCGATTTTTTTATGAAACCAGAACTGGTTTTGGTTAGGGTCAAAGCCATAACAAAACCTGAAACCGAAACCAAAACCAGTTTCGGTACAACAAAAACGTCCTTAGTTAGCCGTTCAGGAGAACATAATACGTGCGCATGCGCATCAGTTTACCGCGTTTTCAGATACCTACCCTAGAGTTTCGTCGTGAACTGAGCCTATAAGTGTAGCCGGGTACAGGTATTTTGGTGTTATATCGTGCGGCTGAATCGACATGTGGTTCGGTAGCTCAGTTGGTTGGAGTGCAGGAACGGTATTCCTGAAGCCTGGAGTTCGAATCCCGGTCGGGCCGCGATATTTTTCACCATCGGTTATATTTTGGCGCCCACCGTAAATACTATCACTACAGTTATTGTTACCACGATCGTTGCGGACACCCAATCCTTTGGAGGGGAGGTGGATATTCATGACATTTTCTTTGTGGTAGCAGTGCATATTCTATTCTTGTAACGTTACCTATTACCATTGCGGAAGACAAGATTACGTTATCTAAGTACTACTGCGGAAGACCAGATTGGACCATCAAACATCTTCACAGTATAGAAACGAACTGTACCCAAACCGGATATTGCGAATAAATTCAATGAATCAATTGGTGAAAACAGATGGGTGCCTTTGAATAATTGAGATCGACAGGTTGTTGTGACTTTCACGCAACTTGTAAACATTTGCATCATTGAATGAAATAATGTATCTTTCAAAATAAATACATCATTTACCATCTTTGGCCGTGTAATTGCTGATAAAGTGCAATACTCGTCTTCACTTCTTTTGCTCACTACTATAGGTTCATGCTGTTTTCACAAGGCAATTTATGGGTAAATCCGTCTATTTATCCGATACCCATCAGTAAAGTTTTACTTCTAAATGTATGCTCTTCACAAAACAGCCAGTATATGCCAACATGACTTGTTATAATTACCTAAAAATGTTTGGAAATTCCGCATGGCGAACGGTTTGATACGGTACCCTTCTTGCAAATATCATGTAAATGATTTGTTCATTACTTGCGAGTTGGCTGAACGAATTCATGCGAGTACCATACGGGGATTTTCATATACCTACACAAGAGCGAAGCATCCATTATGCACGTTACTAGAGTGTTCCATACAAACTTTGTTTCAATGCAGTTGTACTGAGAAATCTTTGAAATTTTTGTAGCATACGGTGGAACTCCTCGACAAAAGCAATTTCACCCTTTGCCACAACGCTTTGTACGCTGTATAAAATCTAATGTACATATCACAAGTAAAAAATATTAGCTGTGATTATATGTGAATCATATCTAAGTATACGTTCGAAATGACACGACTGGTCTCATTGGCAAAAAAATAACAAGAGCTTCGCACAGCAGTGCATATACATGTATGCCCAAAGGGGCTTGTCAGTGAAATGGGTTAAAATCTAGAACCCTACAGAGAAAAATCACCACACATCATAGAGATTCATTGTAGTAAGTTTCAAATCATTCCGATGGAAACTGTGGACGCATACATAAAATGCTAATGGTGACCGACCATGGCCATAGCATAATTTACGACCCTTCCGGCGTATAAAAAAAATCAAAGTGCTGTCAGCACTGTAATCGGTCGACACTGAATAAATAATCTCTCACCTAACCATTCGACCCCTCGTCTACACACAATGTGTACAACCTTATCCCCGTACCACCACATATGAAATACGCTATTTTATATTATAAAAGTGGAACAGTGATTTTGTTCTTTTGTCATTCTCAGTGCCATTTCTGAACACCATTCGTTGTACGTTCTGTTGAAGGATTACGTGTCACAAGGACTATGCGTCTCGTTTTGTTTGGGCTTTTAGTTCTAGTCATGCAGAGTGTACTGCACAGCTCTTTTATTACAGCAGGATAGGGGTGAAGCGGTACTTTATTTCCAAAAGTTAGTGTTGAAATCGGTGATCAAGGCGGACCAGAATAAAAGACAATATCAAATATGAAACACGGGGAGATATGTAACAGCTGCAACAGGCCATTGAACATCTATTCTTGTGGCTGTAAACAGTAACTGAAGATCGGGGTTTTGAGGGAAAAGCAGCCAAACATAATAGTATAAAAAGACTCGGTTTTATTCTGTTTCCTTTTCATGAGATACAGGTGGCCCTTCAGATTTTGGGACAAAAATTTTACAAAAATACAAAAAAAAAAATCTTTATACTCCCAAAGCAGTATATTTTTTTTTATTCATAAAACCCCAGTAGTCGAAAACCATCCGACAACAATAGCAATTAGAGATTTACTACAGCCCACAGGTCGACACCGACGGTACACATTGTCTATTTTTACAACTTGCTCATGTACATACTGGGAATACACAGACGAAGCTTCAAACATAGCGTCCGAAGAAGACATTATTGAAAATACATGTAAATGCATGTTTGTTATTTTATGGAATTTAAGCGTCATTAGTCACGTGCCAGTCACTTAACATTCCCACAATGCTTTTTTATTTTTGGCGCGAAATCTAAAAATAGCCTAATGGTCAACGTAGCCTTTTAAGGGAATACCACCCCATTTTTTGTAACATTATGATTCTTAATTATTGATGATTTGTATTGTTTTTTCATATACATTCCAGTGATATATTATACATTATTTAATTTTGTGTGATGTGAAAAGCCTATATACCCACCTTTAAGGAACAGAACGAATTCATGCAATAAAATTTCACAATTCGTATTCATCTGCTAATAGATAAAAAGAGGGATTCATCTGCTAATAGATAAAAAGAGGAATTACCCTTTCCTGATACGGCATCTTGGACTCATCCAATTTGGGAGCATTTGTGGGAAAATTTACAGATCTGTTTAATAAAAGTATGATTTTGAAAAAGGACAGAAAGTGTTACGAGAAAGGAAGAAATTGTTCGATGAGAGTAATTTCTTCTCAAGTTCTTACAATATTTTCTTAAGTGATTGACTGATGACTCGTTTCTATGAGGAATAGGAATAAAGACTATAAAACAGTATTTCGCATAAAAAATTCAGATTCTTCAAGGAACTTGTAAACATCCCTCACTGGTGTCTTTCTTTATGAGGCTGTTTTTAAATGGTGACACATAAACAAGCCTTGAAACTCACTGTCTTAGTATCATCATTAGGTAGCAGAGGCCTGTTCCATAGCTTTTAATCTTTTGGAATATTGGTATATGTGTTGAACGCGTAGGGGTAGGACGTGTTTTTCATCGGGCGAGTTTGAACTGTTTAAAAGCTGTTTAAAAGCTGAATTATATTAATTTTTGAGAAATTTGTAATTGAATAGAAGGATTTGTGACGTTTTGGTGATATGGTGGTAAACCCAGAACTGATCTTTAAGCTACCAAATTCAGGAATTTGTGACTTTTTCGGTTTCGAAATTTATACCACGTGACCAGATATATTGGATATTTGAATACGTACATGCTCGATATATATATATAGTACACGTTTATCTGTGTACCCGTGGTTATTTTCTACAAAGAGCGCACGCATTTTATTTGTGATTGGAGATGTGAGTTCTTACATTCACTACGTGTATAGCTACCTGTATAGTGACCGACCGGTGACCGGTGACATAATAGACATAATAGACTCAGATTAGACTTTATATTCCATTTATCATATTGGATAGTACGTGGATAATATTTGATTACTTAGGATTTTAGCTATGGGTATTGACCTCTGTCTGTTCCGAGCTAGAGTGGGTCTGTATAGATTGTCTGGGCTGAAACCTCGAGGTAGAACCCAGATCTCGAAATATGAACCACACACAAAAGGTACTGATATACAATATAGAACTCTATTATGTGGTATTTATCTTATCTGCATCGTACTGTTAAGTCAAATTACAGTGCTGGGGTATGTGAGATGTGTCCAGCATTTGACATCCATGGCGGATTTCGACAAACTCGACGTATTCGACACACCAAGGGGATTTAACATGTGTGAGAAATTACAGTGGTCTTATATAAGCACAGAGTATGGTGCGCAATACAGGATTTTTTCTAAATTATTGATATTACGAGGAGGGGATATCGAGCCGAACCCCGGGCCGACGGAGGATACTCAAAAAATACTTAATGCCATAAGTGAATCGAACAGCAAACTGACTGCCGAACTAAATGCTGCTAGAAACGAATTCCGCTCTGAACTTAAAAGTTTGAAAACAGAATTAAAGGGGTTAAAGACAAAAGTTGGCGTTATCGAGGAAAAATGTGAAGTACTTAAGAAAAGAGTAGACGACTTTGAAATGTCGATGGACCATTTTGAGTATAACAGTGATTATATTTATCGTGAACTAGAAAATTTAAAGGAAACTGATAATGATAGATTGGAGATGATGCAGCAACAGCTTAACAATCTTGAGTTTGAGAGTGTCAAACGTTCATTGCGAGTCTTTGGCCTTGACGAAACAGAAACAGAAAGTAGAAATCTTACGGATATTATACAAGACGAAGTTCTGTCTTGTGCTACTACTCAAGAGCGAGGTAGCATGAGCATTTTATCAGCCAAACGGGTAGGAAATTTTACTCCCGGAAAACCAAGAATGGTCATTGTTTTGTTTGAACATTTTAAAGATAAGATGAAACTTTTCAAATATCGTGATGAACTGAGAGCTAAAAATATCCGGATTTCGAATGACTTGAGCTTAATACAGCGGAAAATGATAAAAAAGGCTAATGAACAAGGATTTAGAGCTTACTTCAAGAATGGCGTATTTTGTACTGAGCCTAGATCTAAGAATAAGAATACAAAAAGTAACAAAAAGGGAGTCCGTACTCTTGACGACCGAAATAGAGAAGTTTTACGGGACCGTCAGATGGTTGATGTTGGTGATGATGTAGCGGGAGGGGATGGATTTAACAATCATACGGCAAACCCCTAGGGAGCAGGCCAAAGCTCTTCAAATTTAACTCCAACACTATCATTTGTGACGTGGAATGTTGAGGGAATTCAAAATAAACTATGTACTGATGTTATTCGTCTGATAGAAAGTTTCAATATAATTGGCCTTCAGGAAACTTGGATTGTCGATGATTTTGATTATAGTTATTATTTTAGCCGACATAGGCCGTTCATTTGTAAAGCAAAAAGGTCTCTGCATGGTGGACGGCCTATGGGTGGTGTTATAGTTTTGGTAGACGAAAAAATCCATAATTTTGTTAAACGTATATATGATGATTTTGAATATGGGGTTATACTGGCACTTGATAAATCATTATTTGGAGTTGACAGAGATTGTATCTACATTTGCGTATATTTACCACCAGAAGGGTCACCATTTTACGAAAATAGTGTTTCCTGTGGACCACTTATTATTGAAAGTATTATTATTGATTACAACTTAACAGATTATTATGTTATTCTAAACGGAGATCTTAATGCCAGAACAGGTAAAAAAATTACTTCAGAAACAATATTTGTAGATATACCCGAGTTTAGAGAATTCAATGATATTTTAAGTAATGAAGCATATGTGGACCGTGTTAATTCGGATGCTAAAGTAAATAAGTTTGGACACCAGTTAAATAATTTTTGTCAGACATATGACTGTACCATTGTAAACGGCCGATTTGGTAAAGATGCTAATAATGGGCATTTTACTTTAATAAACCAAAATGGGTGTAGTGTCATTGATTATTTTATTGTTTCAAACGAGTTAATTTCTATTATACATGATTTTGAAATACTATCCTACCCGGATAGCACACATCTGCCGGTTTTGTTAAATCTAGAATGTCCATCTATAGGATCAAGACGTATGGAAGACGTAAATCACCACCATAATACAGTTCGTTATAACTTAGACAGTAGGAATAGTAATCTGTATGTACAAACATTACAAGCAGATAAAAATAAGGAACTATTTCTCTGTTTTGAGGAAAACGTAACTGATTCCAATGTACCAATTGATCATGTTGTTAGTTCATTTGAAAGTGCCGTATTAGAAAGTTCGACAGATTATATGAAAACTTTGGAAATAAAGCACTGTTCTACACAGAAGGACTGGTTTGATACCGAATGTAAGATGTCTAAAATAAACGTTCGAAAAGGGCTGAAACGTTTCCGACAGACACGTAACTCAAACGATTTGAATTTGTACTTAGATGCTAAAAACATTCATAAAAAACTTTGTAGAGCAAAAAAATTGACTTTTTTTGATGCTAAAGTTCATAAGCTAGAATATTCATTAAATAACAGTAATGTCTTTTGGGCAGAAGTTAGAAAAATTATTAATAAACCAAGGGTTCAGAACCATGTATCGATCGAAGATTGGTACACATATTTTCAAAACCTGCTATCTGATGATATCGATAATGAAACAGACGATACTAGACTGAATTACATGCATGTATTTGATGAGCTAGAGGATGTAATTTTCAATTCAGCCATAGATGATGATGAAATATTAAATGCAGTAAAAAACATGAGCACTAATAAGGCTTTTTCAGGCCAAATTTCACCAAAATTTATGAAATTTGGCATACCTGTTTTGTTGCCTTTTATCAAATTGTTATCTAATAGACTGTATAGCACTGGCGAATTTCCGGCTAGTTGGTCAAAAATACTGCTTATACCTATATACAAAAAAGGAAATGTACAAGAACCCTCTAATTATAGAGGAGTTGCTCTTATGGATGTACTAAGTAAAATTTATATATCAGTTGTAACAAAGCGATTAACATTTTACGTTGAAGCGTACGGTAGATTATCGGAGTCACAGGGCGGTTTTAGATCCAGCTATAGCACTGTTGACAATGCCTTTGTCCTCTATTCCATTATTTCGAAATATTTATTAAAGAAAAAACATCCTGTTTATGTAGCCTTTATCGATTTTGAAAAGGCTTTTGACTCAGTTAAAAGACCGTTATTGTTTAATGTTTTACTTAAAAATGGTGTTAAAGGTAACCTTTTTCGAGCCATAGAATCGATCTATAACGTTGTTAAAGCTAATGTTAAGTCAAACAATGAAATCAGTGATGTTTTTACATGTCCAACAGGTCTGCGACAAGGCTGTCCTTTAAGCCCAATGTTATTTTCTTTATTTATAAATGAGCTAGATGACGTAATGAAGTATAGTGACGTCAGAGGAATACAGCTCTTCCCAGATATTACAGAAGTCTTTATGTTAATGTTTGCAGATGACATCGGTTTAATATCTGACACTGTTAACGGTTTACAAAAAGAATTGAATATTTTGGAGAAATTTTGTAATGATTACAAACTGAAAGTTAATATAAATAAAACAAAAATTGTAGTTTTTAAGCACGGAGGTGCATTATCTAGAAAAGAAAGTTGGACCTACAATGGCGAACATATTGAGGTTTTATCTAGTTTCTCATATGTTGGGATTAACTTTACGAATACTTTGTCTATGTATAAAATGTCAGAAAATGCAGCATTGAAAGCCAAGAAGGTTCTGAATTTTCTTTTTCAATCATTCACAAAAATCCCATATGTACCAGTCAAAACGTTTTTTAAAGTTTTTGATTCAAAAGTTAGTCCGATCATGCTCTATGGCTCAGAGATCTGGGGTCTACAATATATGAACTGTATTGAACAAGTACAATTATATGCCTGTAAGCGTTTACTTAATGTTAATATGAATGCATGTAATATCTCAGTTTTAGGTGACACAGGTAGATTCCCTATGCAGATTATGAGTTCTAAAAAAGTGATAAGATATTGGCTTAGAATTTTAAGATTGCCGGAATCTCGATTCGTTAAAATCTCCTATAACATGCTACTTCATTATGACAGATTAGGTTATGTTAATTGGGTAACATCCGTAAGGATGAACCTCTACAGAAATGGTTTTGGGCATGTATGGGAAGAGCAAACTGTGGCAAATGAAAAATATTTTCTATACCAATATACAGAACGTCTAAACGATATCTACCTACAAGAGTGGAGGTCGGCGTGTTTAGAAAATAGGAAGCTATTCCATTATTCAAGTTATAAGCAAAGTTTTGGTCTAGAATCTTACTTAAGTATTGTAGATGTTAAGAAATTTAGGACTTGTTTGTCTAATTTTAGAAATGCATCACATAGCCTCATGATAGAAATTGGACGGCATTATAATATCCCGAAGGATAACAGATTTTGTGTATATTGTGAGGGTGAGGTGGAGGACGAGCTACATTTCCTTCTAATATGCCCATTATATGGCGACTTACGAGAAAAATATATAGGCCACAATTACACTCGTCTCCCAAACCAGTATTCCTTTTATAACATTATGTCTTCCAATCAAGAAAAGGTAATTCGAAATTTGGCAATGTTCATATACTATTCATTTTCAAGACGAAAAAGTTATATAGAAGAGCAAGAACAGTGAACTATTATAGTCATACTGTGAATCCTAATTTCTTGGCCAAGGATTGTTCGATGATAATCTTACCTATCTATGTATATAACTGAGCATAAGTATTTGATTACATATATGCATGCAGGTATAGGTATACATACAGTTGTGTGTGTACGTGTACTTGTATGCATGTATGTATGTATGTATGTATGTAATTTTGTAAGTATGTATAATTAAGATCTATAAACCTCATTTACACATTTTCTTAGCAAGCTTTCTTCCTACAATACAATGTAGGCTATTGGGGAAAAATATATCCGAAATTTGTCAAGGTTTCTATACTATGTATCTTTGGAAAGAAAACCTCTTAAGAATAACAGGAAAAATTAACAATTATGATATTTCATATTGTGGTTTAGATTTTCTAAGCAAATAAATATTTTAATTACATTTTGATAAAACATATACAGTTATGTCAAAGTATTTGTAAATACATATGTGCATCCAGGCATAGGTATACATGCAATGTAGGTGTACCTATGCGTAGAGGTATTTATGTATAAGTGAGATTTTTAGACTACTGTATACATGTTTGCTAAACTAGTTTTTCATCTATATTATATTGTATTGTATTGTATTGCAAGCAGTAAATTACTCTAAACTGAGCAATGCACATTTATTATATGCAATTTAGGAACGAAAAGATTAATAGAGGAACAAGAATGATAAATCAATATCACATGTTATTCTGTAGCTTTGATTTTCTGAGCAAAACTTTTTGGCAATAATTTTAACTAATGATCTTTAAAGGGCATTGGGTACGAAAAGTGCTTGAACACATATGTACAACCAGGTATAGGTATACATACAGATGTGGGTGTACCTATACGTGTATGTACATGTGTGTATAATTATGATTCGTAGATCACAAATTATTCTAGTCCGTGAAATCGGTTTTCCTGCTATAACACAATGCCTTTGCAAGAGAAATCGAAATTTGGCAGTGCCCATATATTGTGTATCTTGATATGAAAAGTCATGAGTTGACAGTCTAGTCATAACATTACTATGATATCATATACTATTATATTTATACTATCTCTACGCATTAATAATGTGTTTTGATTTTGTAATATGTATTTGTATAAGGGCCGGTGGCCTATGAATACAACATTAAATATTGAATATTGGAATACTTTTGAAGTTTTTTTATACGAAATTGTTTCTTTTCTTTGTGAGTCAAATTATGAAATTTTGATCTTGAGGTTTTTCCTTTATGGATTTCCAAATTATAATTTATTATATCACCAAAGCTTGGGGTTGACAGTTTGCCGTAAAGGCCTCTGAATTACTCCATTTTATACCTGAAAATGTACAGATTTATACCATCAGGCATCAGATTTGCTATCCCAAGAAACGTACAGAATATTTGAAAAAAACTCCCAAGACATTGTACAGATAGATTTCATAAACTCGCAAGTAAGGGTACGAATCACCAGCAAGAAACGTACAGTTGACCTACTTTACATAGAGGCTTTAATTCTTATTTTTATGTTC
The DNA here is from genome assembly GCA_943736015.1 of Tridacna crocea. Classification (NCBI taxonomy): domain Eukaryota; kingdom Metazoa; phylum Mollusca; class Bivalvia; order Cardiida; family Cardiidae; genus Tridacna; species Tridacna crocea. Next base: position 3,288,060 of record OX031056.1, on the reverse strand, counting down.
AAAATCGAACTTTAAAAGACCCAATGCCGCGAATGTCTTTTTTAATTAATTAATTGCACCGGTTCAAACTCAGAAAACGTGTTTCAGCCAGCCTTAACATGATAAAAGCTGATTCAAGATCGGGTCTAGTGCAAATGACGCTATAGCCTCCCGTGAGTATGGAGAATTTCAATGTTTTAAAGCTAAGAATAATTATGTAGCAGTTTATGTAATTAACAATAAAGGCTTGGCGTAAACTATACATAAAGATTCACATAGTTTACTTTCAGGAGTATGAAAGACGCAACAATTTTCATCTCGGCTGTCTCTAATGCAAAGTGGACATCACCGAAATTTACTCGCAATATCCGGTTCGGGTACAGTTCGTTTATATACTGTGATCTTCATGAACACTTCGACGACCATTTATGAACATTTGTGAACTTTTTTCTTTTTTCCACGATGCTTCTATGAACATTTAACACTCAGCTTTAAGTGACATACAATGAACCTGTCTGATTATGTCCATGCACAGTGACAAGTCAAACAGCACAGTACAGTGCGTGAGTAAAACATTTAGAGAGTATTGTAGTAAGAAAGTGTTCACTTGCACTTTATCATCTGGTGTAGAATATTAACTTTGGTGTGGGATTAATTATTTTTCACTTCCTGTCATTAGTCATTTGCAGAATATTCTCCTGTTTCACATACTGAAACTTTTCACATAGCATATTAGCCAAATCAATTAGTCATTGCTGCTATTCGAACCTTTACCTTGAATTTCTTCGCGAAGTACTGGTATTTGGCAACTTTACCCTTTACCTTATTTGCGTATTATCTGGCTTATAGCAACCTGGATTGAATTTATAGAGTCATAGTGATATTTTTCATTGGAATTAACAGCTAAATACGTTTTTCCCTGAAGAATTTCACCAGCTTTGAGAATAATTTGCATTATTTCGGTCTTATCTGCGACTTTGCAAATTTTTTTTCCATCTGTCACACTGTTTTGATTTTTTTTGTGGAATAGCTGATTATCTGTCATCTGTAATCCATTTATTATCAAATTCTGGTTGAGTTTGAGCCCAGTTTGCTGTAAATACTTTGAGCTTTGCCACTTTTGGGATTTTTACCTCGACCTTGACCTTCACATTGACTGTACTTTGACTTGTTTACATTTCATGATTTGTAGTTTATTGTAGTTTGTAGATAAGGTAGATTGCTACATAGTAGATCTCATTTAGAATTTGTGTACATTCCCTGCCGAAATAAAACTATTAATTGATTTCCACTCATATCTTTACCCCAAATTAAATGAAATAACCCTTAGCTTAGACTTTACTACAATTTGCATTTGAAAACATTGAAAAAATTGTCATTGCTAGAACCAAGTGAACTTTAATTTTGTGTACCCAGAGTAACCATCGGCTACTTTGTATTTTTTTCAACTTTTCATTTGATACTGGAGCTGATATGAGTTAACCACAGATAAAAAAAGGAGAGAAAATAAATTTAAAAATTTCCGGATAGTTCAACTATTCACGCTTTTCAAAATTTATTTTCTTGTATATTCGCGATAATTTTTCATACAAGCTTACAAAACAATCTTTTTTTTGTTTTCTGATCTCGCGACATTTTGCTGAAGCCGCCAAAACCTGAAGTAGACCAGAGGATTGCAACCCTTTTTCACCCTTACCTGTCTAGTTGATGATCTGTCACTGTTACATGGTAGCTTGTATATAGCAGCCATCCTTAATCAGGACCACCTGTAGCCATTTTTTTGTTGTACTGGTAATGACATCCTCACATAAACAGTTGTACTGGTTCTAAAAGACTGATTGTGCGTCATTTTCCAATTTTGATATCCTGTATATTGTAACCACCCTTATCTAGTCATACTTGTACTGAAGAGCCACCCCTTTACATCAACACCTGGTTTAAATTGGTATTAAATGTGATTTTTATACATTGTTGTTCATCATGTTACTTATTTGATCTCTTTGCACGATGAATAATACAAGAATGCCTTATAGAGCTGTAAGTTAAGACCCGTATCGGGCTTCTGGTGATCAAACTTAAACGGTGTGCAAGATGAATAATACTGAAATATCTTATAAAGCAGTAAGTTAAGACCCGTATCGGGCTTCTGAATGAATGAATGTTGTTTTATGGCGCATCGACAACTTTGGTCATTTAGCGCGCATATCTATGTTAAAAGATAATAAACGTGGAGTTGTTTAAACTGAATAAAGTTTGAATGACAATAAAAGAATTGAATTAAGAAAACTTAATGCATAAAGGGCATCATCGAGTTACAGGGCAATCCCCTTATACTCAAATGTTTTAAATGATAAGAACTGAATTAAGAAGAATGCATAGAGGGCATTATTGAGTTACAGGGCAATCCCTATATACTCAAAAGTTTTAAATGATAAGATTTAAGAAAGTGATAAAAAGGTTTAAACTCAATGTTGGTTTGATAAAAAGAAGTTTTTTAAATGAAAAAGAAATATGTGTCATTTATAATGTGCATAAAATATGATATTGAGTGGCTGGGCATTCCCTGCCTAATCAACAGTTTTAGATTAAAAGGCAAGACTGATAATATTGTTTTTCCTTGGAAATGAGGTCAAAACTGGTAAAGATTGGAGCCTCCAATGGGATCAAATACTCCAATTAAAGAGGTCCTGTCTCCAATGAGATAAGATGCCGCCAAGAGGGCTAATCCTCCCATTAAGGAGATGCAAACTGAATATTAATGAAGTAAAGAATGCTGTAAAAAGATGGGTAAGAAACTCCAGAGTAAATATCACAGTTTATTGTAAATGCCAATCTCCTTTATGAAAGCGATAATAGATTCAACGCCGACAGAATCAAAAAGATTTTTCAAACTATCGACGTTGAAATATTTTGAACGAACTGGCTGAAGTCAATGCAATCTAGTAGGATATGGTTTACAGAAAAGGTTGCATTGCATGGTATACATTCAGGGGCATCATCTCTTGTCAAGAGCCAGGAATGTGTGATGCGTGAATGGCCAATTCGAAGTCGTGCAATTATCACTTCTTCTCGACGAACGGATCTGTAAACGGGATACCATTCACCAAGGGATGGTTTAACTGAATGCAGTTTATTGAAAATATCAGCATCCCACTGGGATTGCCAAGAAGATTGGATATGTGATAAAACGGAGGCTTTAAAATCAGTGTGTGGAACTTTAAAATCTGAAATGGGAAGGTTAAGTGTAGATTTGGCAGACCTATCGGCATTTTCATTGCCTTTGATGCCTACATGACTTGGAAGCCAGCAGAACACCAATCTATTCTTAGAAGAAATTTGTGAGATCCTTTCAAGTAAACTGCAGATTAAAGGATTCTCAAGTCGTTGATTTGAAAGGGCCTGTAATGTTGACAAAGAGTCTGAAAAGATAATAAAACGGTTGGAATTAGAACTTTCAACTAGATTAAGGGCCAGATCTACTGCTTTAATTTATGCAGAGAAGATATAGGAGTTGTTTGGAAGGCGGCATTTTAAGCTTCTTTGTCCATAAACAGCGGCAGCTGCTACAGAATTGCCTTCTTTAGATCCATCTGTATAGATGGGTTTGAAGGAAAAATAATGAATGAATGAATGAATGAATGTTGTTTTATGGCGCATCGACAACTTTGGTCATTTAGCGCGCATATCTATGTTAAAAGATAATAAACGTGGAGTTGTTTAAACTTAATAAAGTTTGAATGACAATAAAAGAATTGAATTAAGAAAATTTAATGCATAACGGGCATCATCGAGTTACAGGGCAATCCCTATATACTCAAATGTTTTAAATGATAAGAACTGAATTAAGAAGAATGCATAAAGGGCATTATCGAGTTACAGGGCAATCCCTATATACTCAAAAGTTTTAAATGATAAGATTTAAGAATGTGATAAAAAGGTTAATGCTGGTTTGATAAAAAGAAGTTTTTTAAATGAAAAAAAATATGTGTCATTTATAACGTGCATAAAATATGATATTGAGTGGCTGGGTGTCCCTGCCTACTCCAAAGCTTTAGGTTAAAAAGTAAGATTGATAATATTGTTTTTCCTTGGAAATGAGGTTAAAACTGATAAAGATTGGGGCCTCCAATGGGATAAGAATGAATGAATGAATGAATGTTGTTTTATGGCGCATCGACAACTTTGGTCATTTAGCGCGCATATCTATGTTAAAAGATAATAAACGTGGAGTTGTTTAAACTGAATAAAGTTTGAATGACAATAAAAGAATTGAATTAAGAAAATTTAATGTATAAAGGGCATCATCGAGTTACAGGGCAATCCCTATATACTCAAATATTTTAAATGATTAGAACTGAATTAAGAAGAATGCATAAAGGGCATTATCGAGTTACAGGGCAATCCCTATATACTCAAAAGTTTTAAATGATAAGATTTAAGAAAGTGATAAAAAGGTTTAAACTCAATGCTGGTATGATAAAAAGAAGTTTTTTAAATGAAAAAGAAATATGTGTCATTTATAATGTGCATAAAATATGATATTGAGTGGCTGGGCATTCCCTGCCTACTCAACAGTTTTAGATTAAAAGGTAAGACTGATAATATTGTTTTTCCTTGGAAATGAAGTTAAAACTGATAAAGATTGGAGCCTCCAATGGGATAAGATACTCCCATTAAAGAGGTCCTGTCTCCAATGAGATAAGATGTCCCCAAGAGAGCCAATCCTCCCATTAAGGAGATGCAAACTGAATATTAATGAAGTAAAGAATGTTGTAAAAAGATGGGTAAGAAACTCCAGAGTAAATATCACAGTTTATTGTAAATGCCAATCTCCTTTATGAAAGCGATAATAGATTCAACACTGACAGAATCAAAAAGATTTTTCAAACTATCAACGTTGAAATATTTTGAACGAACTGGCTGAAAGTCAATGCAATCTAGTAGGATATGTTTTACAGAAAAGGTTGCATTGCATGGTATACATTCAGGGGCATCATCTCTTGTCAAGAGCCAGGAATGTGTGATGCGTGAATGGCCAATTCGAAGTCGTGCAATTATCACTTCTTCTCGACGAACGGATCTGTAAACGGGATACCATTCACCAAGGGATGGTTTAACTGAATGCAGTTTATTGAAAATATCAGCATCCCACTGGGATTGCCAAGAAGATTGGATACGTGATAAAACGGAGGATTTAAAATCAGTGTGTGGAACTTTAAAATCTGAAATGGGAAGGTTAAGTGCAGATTTGGCAGACCTATCGGCATTTTCATTGCCTTTGATGCCTACATGACTTGGAAGCCAGCAGAACACCAGTCTATTCTTAGAAGAAATTTGTGAGATCCTTTCAAGTAAACTGCAGATTAAAGGATTCTCAAGTCGTTGATTTGAAAGGGCCTGTAATGTTGACAAAGAGTCTGAAAAGATAATAAAACGGTTGGAATTAGAACTTTCAACTAGATTAAGGGCCAGATCTACTGCTTTAATTTCAGCAGAGAAGATAGAGGAGTTGTTTGGAAGGCGGCATTTTAAGCTCCTTTGTCCATAAACAGCGGCAGCTGCTACAGAATTGCCTTCTTTAGATCCATCTGTATAGATGGGTTTGAAGGAAAAATAATGTTCCTTTATCTCGTTGTATCTAGCATGAAATACAGTTCTATCCGTGACAGACTTTTTGTCAGATGCAAGGTCAAATCTGAATTCTGCACTGTTTAGTGTCCATGGAGGGATATCAGAGATTTCATAGTCGGCAATAGACTCAGTGTCTATGCCAAGGTTATCTACAATGGGCTCCATGCGGATACCAAATGGAGGAATAACATTTGGTTTCCTTTCAAAAAGAGATTTATATTCAGGTTTAAAGACAACGTTATGAGTTGGATTAAAACGATTCGACTTAATTTTTAAAATATATTGAAGTGAGAGTTTTTCTCTCCTGTAAGAAAGGGAAGGTTCATTAGCCTCAACATAAAGACTATTGACGGGAGAAGTTCTGAAAGCTCCAAGTACAAGACGTAGACCTTCGTGATGTATAGAGTCGAGAATTTTCAGATAGGATTTACGGGCCGATCCGTATACAACAGATCCATGGTCCAACTTGGAGCGAACTAAAGACCGATAAAGCCGCAAGAGGACTTTACGGTCTGCTCCCCATTCAGAATGAGCCACAACCTTAAGAAGATTAAGAGCCTTCTTGCACTTCTTTTTAAGTGTAGTGATGTGAGGAAGGAAAGAAAGCTTTCTGTCAAAGATGACTCCAAGAAATTTAAACTCAGAAACGACTTCAATTTTAGTTTTGTCCAGATAAAGTTCAGGATCTGGATGAACACCTCGTTTATTACAGAGGTGCATGCACTTAGTTTTGGACTTTGAAAATTTGAAGCCATTTTCATCAGACCATGTTTGCAATTTGTTGAGACATTGCTGAAGTTGTCTCTCAATAATATTCATATTTCGAGATCTGAAGCATATGACGAAGTCATCAACATAAAGGGAACAGTCTACACCAGGACAGATAGCTTTAACTATACTGTTTATTTTTACACTGAAAAGTGTAACAGAGAGAATACATCTTTGGGGTACACCCATTTCCTGTTCACGGGCTCCCGAGACAGTATTACCAACTCGGACGCGGAAAAGACGTTCATCCAAGAAGGCTGAAATAAAAAGAGGAAGACGGCCTCGAAGACCAAAGTCATGTAAGTCTTTAAGAATTCCGTATTTCCAGGTTGTATCGTAAGCGCTTTCAAGGTCAAAAAAGACAGAAACTACATGCTGTCTATTAATAAAGGCTTCTCTGACAAAGGTTTCAAAGCGGACAAGATGATCTATGGTGCCACGCTGGCGACGAAATCCACTTTGTACATCAACAATGAGGTTTTTTTTTTCTAAAAACCAGACAAGCCTGTCGTTGACCATACGTTCTAGGGTCTTGCAGAGACAACTAGTAAGGGCTATTGGCCGATAGTTGGCCGGGTCACTACCATCTTTGCCAGGTTTTGGGATAGGAATGACTAGTGCCTCCCGCCAGGATGCAGGAAAATCACCTGACTGCCAGATATCATTAAAAATATCAAGTAAAACTGAGAGGGAAGTAAAAGGTAAGTGTTTTAAAAACTGGTAATGAACTTTATCTGGGCCAGGAGAAGAATCATGAGCTTTATTCAGAGCAGATTTTAATTCTTTAAAAGTGAAAAGTTTATTATAATGCTCTGAATTCGAGGACTTGAAATTAAGCTTTTTCTTTTCTTCTCTAGCTTTATTCCTCTGAAACTTTTCTGAATAGTTTGCAGAGGAAGACTTTTTGCAAAAGGTGTCAGCAGGAGCATCAGCTATATGCTTGGGAGATTCCAATGAAGTATTGTTAACTTCAAGGTGACTAAGAGGGGACTGGCCTTTGCCATTGATCTTTCTGATCATATCCCAGGTTTTTTTAGTAGTAGTTCTACTTTTCAACTTAGAGACATATTGTCTCCAGGTCTTGCGCTTATTTTCTCTAATGGTACGACGGGCTTTTGCCCTGGAAATACGGAATAAGTTAAGATTGTCTTTGGTAGGCCTGAGATTAAATTTTCTAAGGGCCTGTTTTCTGTCTCTGACAGCCTGTTTACAATCATCATTGTACCAAGGCTTGTCAGGTCGTTTTGGGTTTGTCGAGGTCTGAGGGACGGACTGTTTAGCTGCATCAATTAATAGGGAAGTGAAAAGTTTTGCAGGATCATCGCAATTTCCAAATTTATCATGTGTAATGGTCTGTTCACATAGGGTTTCAAATTTATTCCAATTGGCTTTGGAAAGCTTCCATTTCTGTGGTGGTACATTGCTGGACGGTTGTGTAGGTGAAAGGATGATGGGGAAGTGATCACTTCCACACAAATCCTCAGTCACTTTCCAAGTAAAATTGGGAAGTAGGACTGGGCTGCATAATGTTAAATCAATGGAAGAGTAAGATCCAGTTGCTGGATGCAAGTAGGTTTTGGATTTGTTATCATTCATGAAAGACAGAGAGTTGTTCGAAATGAAGTTCTCCAACTGGAGACCTCTCTGGTTGGTGTCATTGCAACCCCAAATAACATTGTGACCATTAAAGTCCCCAGCAAGGATATAGGGGGATGGCAATTGTGAAATGAGATCATTCAGATTGGTCTCATTGATAGGTATGCTTGGCGGGAGATATAAAGAACACAGTGTAACAACACTGTGTATAGATAACCTGACAGCAACAGCTTGCAGGTTTGTATTTAAAGAGATAACTTTGTGAGGAATGTTGTTGTTTACAATAACAGAAACACCTCCTCTGGCTTTTTCACCTTCGGTAAAAATCTTGTTGTAAACAGAATGATATTTGATAGTGATATCATCCTCCCGTTTAAGGAAGGTTTCTTCAGACAAAGAGCAACTGGTTTGTGGTCATTGATTAAAAGTGAAAGTTCGTCAAAGTTTGACTTCAGACCTCGACAATTCCACTGGATTATTGTATCCATAGTGCATGAGGAAAGTATAAAGACTAAAGTAAAAAACGAGGCCGTCAACCGATGCATTCTAAAATAGTGTGGTTAAGATTTAATTACAGATGTCTCGGCTTTGGATGATTGCCCAGCGTCAAAATCCTTGTTCCAAAGATCTTTGGAAGTGGACCAGATAGAGGCTTCTGAATCTGAAGCCTCACCTTCCAGATTTTCAGCATCTGCATCCATGTCCTCTAGCTCCGAAAATCTGTTGGAGGTAGGGACAGGATCATTTACTTTGACTGTAATTTCACAAGACCCTTGGGTATCTCTTGGTTGTTGTTTAGATCTTGAAGAAGACCTTTTAGGAGATCGGGGTGTATAACTAGATTTGCTCTCTTTAGATGAAACATTAGATTTCGTGGTAGATTGTGAAGATGGAGGTTGTGGTTTCTTTGGAAGTTTTTCTGAAGGGGGAGATGGTTTTGAACCTTTTTTGGAAGAGCTATTTTGCAAGGAGGTAGACGGTTTTGAAGCTTTTTCTGAAGGAATACTTTGAGAGGTTGTGGGTTTTGAGAGTGCAGAAGAGGTTTTGTTTGTTTCAGAAGCAGGCTGAGTCTGAGTAGAAGGTTTTGCAACTTGGATATTGGGAATGAGAGCTTTCAGTTCATCAGTCATTTCAGGAAACTTTTGGAGAAGTTTTTTTGCCAACAGTTCGCAGGTTGGACAATGTCCATTTGCAGGCAAAGGAGAAGCAACATTTGCATAGGTTGTGCTTTTGCTCAACAAAGCCTGATCAGACCTGCGTTTTTCAACTGTTTTCCTGGCTTCCAAGAAGGTAACATTCTCCTTAAACTTGACTGACAGGATTTCTTTCTCATCTTTCCAAACAGAACAATCTTTGGAAAAGGTAGGATGAGAGGACTTGCAATTGACACAGAGAGGGGGGTTATTGCAAGTCTTTTGGTCATGGTCTTCCCCCTCAAAAGCACATCTGGGACAAACAGGTGTGCTTCTGCAGTTACTTTCATGATGGCCGTACCGTTGGCATCTATAACAGCGCAACGGATTGGGCACATAAACGTCGACCTTGACAGATTGAAATCCAATTTTAACTGAAGTAGGTAAAGTTGGCGTAGAGAATGTAAGGATGTAGGTATGGGTATCTCTACGAATACCATTTCTGAGAACTGAAATTCTCTTTACATCAGACACAGCCTGGCTTTTAAGGTTTATTTTGATTTCCTCCATAGAGTCACAGAAGCTCAGTTCTTTGCATCTAATGACTCCCTTGGAGGTATTCAAAGTCTTGTGAGGAAAGATTTTGACATCAAGATTGAAAAGTTTCTTGTGTCCTAGAAGGTTTCTAACCTGTTGTTGTGAAAAGCACTCAACAAGTAATGTTTCATCTTTAAGTTTCTTAACAGATTTTGGTGTTCCTAGGACTGCAGAAATGGATTTTTCAATGATGAAGGGAGAGAGTTTTGTTACAGGTTTAGAAGAGTTAATAGATTGAATAACTAAAAACCAAGCAAATGTTGTAGAGGGTCTTGAATATTCCGATTCTGAATCGGAGTCAGATAGTACACGCTTGGCCTTTTTTTGAGAAGCCATAGTTGTTGTTGAATATTCATCACCGATGCTCCCCACCCGCCTCGGAGCCCAACAAGGGGACATGATCTGGGGAAATCCAACTCAGATCATGACAAGGATACATCAGTGATATACTCGAAGTGAAAGGGCTAGACCGGACAAATGTAGGCCCACAGAATGTCATACCAAGCATAGACTATCTTTGGGTATCCACAAGTGTCAATCAAACACCAGACCTTCACCCGATTAGCCCATGAGCCATCGCCTTCTAGGGTATTGACATACATTAACTGATGACAGAGAACTGAAATGATGTATCTGTGTATGTATGTGTAAAAGAAAACAGAAAAACACCCTAGGGCTCGGCATGACCAGCCGATTGATCAGGACGGGCCTTCCTGACCCCTCGTTTAGTTCAGTTCAAGGCCAAAGTGGTGTGTTGTAAAAACAGAGCTATCAAAGGGCCATACTCTGAATCCACTCAACCGCCAGGATCCCGTCATCGAACGACACGAGTTGCAGCCTACGGCGAACAGGCAGGCACAGTGGGGGGGTGTCTTACCCCTGCTGTAGTGCGACAGCTGAGCTATTTCTATCCCCCCGCCCAGCTGGGGGCTTCTGGTGACCAGACTTTAACGGTGTGCACGATGTATAATATCAAAATACCTAATAAAGCTGTAAGGTAAGACCAAGATCGGCATTCCTGTGACCAGAATTATGTGTATAAGGAATAATAATAATGTACTTAATAAAGCAGTTTGATAAGACTGAGATCGGCATTCTGGTGACAACCAAGACTTAAACGGTGTGCACGAAGAATAATACGAAAGTACCTAATAAAACAGTAAGTGTAAATTCAGATCAGCATTCTGATGACCAGACTTAAACGGTGTGCACCAGAATGCCGACCACGTCCAAATCGTCCTTCTGGTGACCTGACTTAAACCATATGCATAGTGCAAAAGCCTGAAATACATAATACAACAGTCTTAGATCGGCCTTCTAATAACCTGACTAGAACAGTAAGCACGAAAAATAATGCTGAAGCACTTATACAGCCGTAAGTAAAGATCCAGATGGACCTTCTGAACGGTGTGCACGATGCATAATACAGAATTAAGTACCTTATAAAGCCGTAAATTTAGACTCAAATCGGCCTTCGGGTGACCAGGCTTAAACGGTGTGCACAATTTATAATACCGTACTCAAGTACTTTATAAAGGCGTAAGTATAGATTCTGATCGACTTCCTTCTGACTAGACTTAAAAGGTATGCACGATGAATGAAAAAAGTATATGTAAAGCTGCAAATTTATACTTAGATCCGCCTTCTGGTGATCCGACTTAAACATGTACAGTTGTTAAATATGAAATGCAATCTGAAGCTGTAATTCTTTTATACAGACTGAGAAAGCCTTCTTATGACCTCACTTAAACGGTGTGCACAGTGAATAATACACAAGTACCTTATAGAGCAGTAAGTGTAGATTCGGATCGGCTTTCTGGTGACAAGACTTAAACGATGTTCATGATGAATAATACAGAGGTACCTTATAAAGCAGTAAGTGTAGATTCATATCGGTATTCTGGTGACCAGACCTAAACGGTTTTCACAATAAAATGCTGAATTCTTTCACAATAAAATGCTGAAATTCTTTGAAAAAAAAAAGCTATATAGCTTTGGACAAAGATCGGCCTTCTGATGACCAGACTCAAACGGTGTGCACAATCAAATGCTTTAAAAATACCATGAAAATCTTTGAAAAAAGCTACATAACTTTTGACAAAGATCAGCCTTCTATTACCCAGACTCAAACGGTGTGCACAGTGAAGAATCATGAAATTTGAAATAAACATTTGAGTGTACATCCAGATCGACCGTCTTTTGACAGTGTGTTATAATGAATAATCCTGAAATACAACATCAGGTCATAAGCGTTGATGAAGCTTGGCCCTCTGGAGTCCAGACTCAATTTTGTTGAAATTGACACAGTGGTTTTGGAGGAGATTATTTTTAAAGAATTGTTGACGACACATGTCGGACGACTCACAACGGTCGACTCACGCGGACGACGGACACACGGTGACCCGGAAAAGTTCCCATTGAGCACGTTGTGCTCAGGTGAGCTAAAAAAGCTATATTTTTTTTTAAAAAGATCGACATTCTTATGATCTGGCCAGACTTAAACGGTTTGTATAGTAAATATTCATTACATCTTATTAGCTCACCTGAGCACGAAGTGCTCTAGTTGAGCTATTGTGATCGATCAATATCCGTCCATCCGTTCACAATTACAAAAAAATCTTCTCCTCCTTAACTAACAATCAGATTTCAATCAAATTTCACAGAAATGATCCCTATGTGATGCACTTTCAAAATACTTCAAAGATTTGAATTCCATGAAGAACTCTGGTTGCCATGGCAACCGAGTGAAAAATTTTAAAAATCAACTCCTCCAAAACTGTAAGGGCTAGAGCTTTGATATTTCGCATGTAACATTATCTAGTTTTCCTCTACCAAAATACTACAAATCATGGCTCTAGTGTTAAAATTGGCCCTATGTTGTGGGTTCTCAGATTTTACATAGAGATAAAGGAGGAAATCTTAGAAAAATTTCTTATCCCAAACCGTAAGGCCCTCTACTTAAATACTTCAAATTATTGCCCTAGTGCGGAAATTGGCTCTATGTTATGTGGTCTCGGATTTCACAAAGAGATGAAGAAGGAAATCTTAGAAAATTTTCTTGTCCCAAACCGTAAGGGCTAGAGCTCTCATATTTGGGATGTAGCATCATCTTGTGGCCCTCTACTAAAATACTTCAAATTATTGCCATAATGTGGAAATTGGCCCTATGTTGTGGGGTCTCGGATTTCACAAACAGATAAAGAAGGAAATCTTAGAAAATTTTCTTCTCCCAAACTGTAAGGGCTAGAGCTTTCATATTTGGCATGCAGCATCATCTAGTGGCCCTCTACCAAACTACTTCAAATTATGGCCCTGATGTGAAAATTGAACCTATGTTGTTGGTCTAGATTTTACATAGAGACAAGGAAGGAAATCTTTAAAAACCTTCTTGTCCAAATTGTAAAGGCCAGGGCTTTCATATTTGGCATGTAGTATCATCTAGTGGCCCTCTACCTAAATACTTCAAATTATGCCCCTGATGTAAAGAATTGTCCCTATGTTGTGGGTCTCGGATTTCACATAGCGATAAAGAAGGAATTTTTTAAAAATCTCTTTGTTCCAAACGGTAATGGCCAAAGCTTTCATATTTGGCATGTAGTATCATCTAGTGGCCCTCTACTAACATACCTCAAATTATGGCCGTAGTGTTGAAAATGGCCCTATGTCGTGGGTTCTCGGATTTCACATAGCGATAAAGAAGAAAATCTTAGAAAATCTTCTTCTCCCAAACCACAAGGGCTAGAGCTTTCATATTTAGCATGTAGCATCATCTAGTGGCCCTCTACCAAAATACTTCAAATTATGGTCCTTGTGTGAAAGTTAGTCCTATGTTGTCGGTCTCCGATTTCACATAGAGATAAAGAGGAAATCTATAAAAGTCTTCTTGAGGCCACATTTCTTGCTAAGTTGAATTGAAATTTGGTTAGAATGTCTGTCTCAATAAAATCTCACATGAGTCTGCATTGAATGCCTGTTCGGAATATAACTTTGTCATCTCAAGTAAGAACTACATCAAAATTGGTATGCATGTTTGTTGTGATATTACAGAGTACTGTGTTCAAGAACAATAACTCTACCTAGCATGGATTTTGAATAATTCCAACTGGCGATGGGATTGCATATCTTGTGACAATTTGCCGCTCTTGTTTCATCATCATTACCTCTTGAACCTCAGTATTTGGTAATTATAATCTCCGCTGTAGACCTTGCTGCTTAGTACTCAGGTGAGCGATATAGGACCATCTTGTATAAAGCTGTGATCTAATACAGATAGCCAGATAGCCTTTCTTTTGACCTGACCTAAAAGATGTGCAAATGGAATAATCCTGAAATACAACATAAAATTGTAGGTGTTGACCGAATTCGGCCCTCTGGTGACCCGACTTAAACGGTGTGCGCAGTGAATGGTCCTGAAATACAATATAAAGCTGTAACTTTTGGCAAAGATCGGTCTTCTGATGACCAGACTTAAACGGTGTGCACAATAAAAATGCTGAAATGCTATGAAAAATTCTTTAAGTTTGGACATAGATCGACCTATTATCGACCAGGCTTAAAGGGGTAGGCTAAGGCCCAGTTCAAAAAAGGGCCCTTTTTTTCAATCCATCTGGTAGAAAAATTCAAATGGTACAGTGTGTTAGGATAGCCTATTAGAGTCACTTTAAACATGTATGCCAGATCTGAAAGTGGTGCAGATTTTTTATATGCTAATAAACGCGCCTACCTAAATTTGCCTATAACGTAAATTAAACTTTTCCTATGTTCACAATAATGAAACAAACAATGCACTTTTTTTTTAACAAATCTTTATGATTTAAGGTGCTAATAAAAATTCACATTTATGTAAGACTTACATTAAGTCAAGTCTGACCAAATTCACATACCGTAAAACACGCAATAAATGTTTCTAGCAGAATGAATTGAAACCAATCTCTGAATTTTAAGTCTTCACATTGTATGTGTTTATATGCATACTTCTTGCTAGATTTTTTCACAGTTTTGACAAGAGCTACTTGGACGGTCATACAGGACCAAAATTAAAAAAGAAAGTTAATGGGTTTTAGCATTTAGCACCTCAAAAATGATCCATTTATGAGTGCAACGGTATAATTTATTGTTGCACACCAACCTTTGATGTTTTTGTCGCATTTTATATCCACAACTGTGACCATATGTTTGCCAACAATGACATTTGGATATTTTCATCACTTAAGCTGCTTTATTTCCCTTGTTATTCTTTATCTCATACTCTGTCACCCTATTTCACTGATGCAATAGGGGATATCGCTTGAAACAAGAGGGCCATGATGGCCCTGTATCGCTCTACTGGCTAATAAGTAAAAACACTACAAGCCAAACATTACAAATCCGGCCAACTAGTTTCAAACTTGAAGACATACAACAGGCTAAGGCCCAGGTCAAAAAAGGGCCTTATTTGTTTCATCCATCTGTTACTCTAGTTCACTGATGCAATAGGGGATCTAACTTGAAACAAGAGGGCCATGATGCTCCTGTATCGCTCCACTGGCTAATAAGTGAATATCGGTACACTACAAACCAAACATTACAACATTGGCCAATTTGTTTTAAACTTGAAGACATAATTTTTTTTCTATAAAGTCCTATGAGAAAGTTATGACCATTTGACCCCTAGGCAAAGCCATTTTTTATCACAAACCTATAATTACTTGAATCCTAGTGGAGGTCCACAAGATTAACCCTCGTACCAAATAATACAGGTCTTGAATGTTTGGTTATGTACAAGAAGGTTTTCAAAATTTGCTAAAATAAATGCCCTATAAAACATGAGACCCATGACACAGGGCTAAATTTGGTAGCTCTTGGCCTTATTATGGTTCGTAAAAAGACCATTTATAAAGTTTTCACCACAAAAGCCCAGGTAAAACTTATGACCCCTGGTGTGGGGACAAACTTAATCCCAAGGCTATAATTTGGGCCCTCCTGGTAGAGGCCCACTAGATAACGCTACCGGCAAAATTTGGTAGTCCTAGGCCTTGTGATTATGTACAAGTAGAGGTCTTTCCAATGTAAGCCCATGTAATAATTGTGACTCCCGGGGCCGGGCCTAATTTGACTCCAGGACCATAAGTTGGGCACTCTTTGTAGACGCCCACTTGGTAAAGATACATGGCAAATTTGGTAGCCCGAGGCCCTATGGCCCGCCCAGGTGGCTCAGTGGTGAGCGTTTCGGACTCATGACCAGGTAGTTGTGAGTTCGATACCCGGTTGAGGTATTTTCTTTCCGGCATATTTTCGCCTTTCGCCTCTGCTGAAACATGTCAGAAAAGTAGTCGGTGGCTTTGGAAAGAAAGTTGTGTTAGCACTGGTGTGAGAAAGCCGGGAAACACATAGCGTCACCGACAGCCATGATATGACCTTAGATGTTAAATTGGCCTTAGAACCCAAGATAACCAACCAAGCAACCAACCAACCACGGCCCCATGGCTAGGGACCAGAAGGATTTCAAATTTTCCCTGTATAATCCCATATAAAAGTTGTGATCCCCGGGACAGGGCCAATTTTGACTCCAGGGCTATTATTAGAGAGAACTTGGTAGAGGTTCATTACATAGAACTACATGCCAAGTTTGGTAGACCTAGGCCTTATGGTTTCAGATAAAAAGATTTTCAACAGTTTTCCATATTTTTCATATTTGTTGCCACCAGATTTTCGAAAGAATCAAATTATTTCAAGAAATTCTGACTTGTATTTTTAAAAGGAGCAGATCCGCCCCGGGTTCTATAATATATGGTTGTTGCAGACCGTGACATACAGCTTAGGTTCTATTGGGCTTGTATTCTTAAAAGGAGTAGATCCGCCCCGGTTCTATAAAACATGGTTGTTGCAGACAGAAACATACAGCATAAGTTCTATAGGGCTTGTTTTCTTAAAAGGAGTAGATCCATCCTGGATTATATACTATTTGGTTGTTGCAGACCAGAACATACAGCCTAGGTTCTTGGCGGCCTGTGATTTAAAACGAGTAGATCTGCCCCGGTTTCTATGATATAACTGTTGCAGACCAGGACATACATGTACTGCTTAGGTTCTATGGGGCTTGCGTTTTTAAAAGGAGTTTATCCGCGCTGGGTTCTATTATATATGGTTGTTGTAGACTGTGACATACAGCTTAGGTTCTATGAGACTTGTGTTCTTTAAAAGGAGTAGATCCGCCCCGGATTCTATAATACATGGTTGTTGCAGACCGAAACATACAGCGTAAGTTCTATAGGGCTTTTTTTTCCTTAAAAGGAGTAGATCCGCCCTGGATTATATAATATATGGTTGTTGCAGACCTACAGGACATACAGCCTAGGTTCTTGGCGGCTTGTGATTTAAAACGAGTAGATCCGTCCCGTTTTCTATAATATAACTGTTGCAGACCAGGACATACTGCTTAGGTTCTATGGGACTTGTATTTTTAAAAGGAGTAGATCCGCCCTCGGTTCTATAATATATGGTTGTTGTAGAGCTGGGCATACTGCTTAGGTTCTATGGGGCTGGTATTTTTAAAAGGAGTAGATCCGGCCTGGGTTCTATAATACATGGTTGTTGCAGACCGAAACATACAGCCTTGGTTCTTGGCGGCTTGTGATTTATTTTTTAAAACGAGTAGATCCGTCCCGGTTTCTATAATATAACTGTTGCAGACAAGGACATACTGCTTAGGTTCTATGGGGCTTGCGTTTTTTAAAGGAGTAGATCCATCCTCGCTTCTTTAATATATGGTTGTTGTAGAGCTGGACATACTGTTAAGGTTACACGGGGCTTGTATTTTTTAAAGGAGTAGATCCACCCTCGGTTCTATAATATAGGGTTATTGCAGACCAGGACATACTGCTTAGGTTGTATGGGGCTTGCGTTTTTAAAAGGAGAAGATCCACCCTCGGTTCTATTATATAGGGTTATTGTAGAGCAGGACATACTGCGTAGGTTCTATGGGGCTTGTATTTTTAAAAGGAGTAGATCCACCCTCGGGTCTATAATACATGCTTGTTGTAGAGCTGGATATACAGCTTAGGTTCTATTGGGCTTTTGTTTTTAAAAGGAGTAGATCCGCCCTGCGTTTATAATAAATGGTTGTTGCAGACCAGGACATACAGCTAAGGTTCTATGTGGCTTGTGTTTAAAAAGGAGTAGATCCGCCCTGGGTTCTATAATATACCGTTTTTGCAGACAGGAACATACAGCTCATGTTCTGTAGGGCTTGTATTTTTTACAAGGACAAGATCCGCGATTTGTTTTATAATATATGGTTCTTTCAGACCGGGACATGCACCTTAAGTTATATGGGACTTTTAACGTTTAAAAGGAGTGGATCCGCCCTGGCTTCTATAATATATGGTTGGTGCAGAGCGGGACATACACCGTAAGTTATACGGGGCGTTTGATGTTTAAAAGGAGTAGATCTGCCCCGGCTCCTATAATATACGGTTGTTGCAGAGCGGGACATACACCTTAGGTTATATAGGGCTATTGTTTTTTAAAAGGAGTAGATCACCCCCGCATTCTATAATCTAAGGTTGTTGCAGACCGGAACGTTCAGCTTAGGTTCTATAGGACTTATGTTCTTTGAACAAGTACATCCGCTCCGAGTTCTATAATATATAGCTGTTGCAGACCGGGACATACAGCTTAGGTTCTATGGGGGTTGCGTTTTCAAAAGAAGTAGATCCCACTCCTCCCCCCCCGGGTTCTATAATATATGGTTGTTGCAGACAGAGACATTCAGCTTAGGTTCTACCGGCTTGCATTTTTAAAAGAAGTAGATCCGCCCTGAGTGCCATAACATATAGTTGTTGCAGACCTGGACATACACCTTAGGTAATATGGGGCTTTTGTTGTTTACTCGTAGAAGGAGTAGATCCGCCCCAGGTTCTATAATATATGGTTGTTGCAGGGCATACACCTTAGGTTCTATGTGTCTTGTGTTTTTAAAAAGAGTAGATCCGCCCCGGCTTCTAAAGAACATGGTTGTTGCAGGCCAGTACATACAGCTTAGGTTCTATGTGGCTTGTGTTTTTAAAAGGAGTAGATCCGGCCCGGGTTCTAAAGTACATGGTTGTTGCAGACAGGGACATACAGCTTAGGTTCTATAGGGATTGTGTTTTTAAAAGAAGTAGATCCACCCTGCGTTTATAAAATATGGTTGTTGCAGACCAGGACATACAGCTAAGGTTCTATGGGGCTTTTGTTTTAAAAGGAGTAGATCCGCCCTGGGTTCTATAATATGCCGTTTTTGCAGACAGGAACATACAGCTGAGGTTCTATGCGGGTTGTATTTTTTACAAGGACTAGATCTGCGCTTGGTTCTATAATATATGGTTGGTGCAGACCGGGACATACACCTAAAGTTATATGCGGCTTTGGTTGTTTGAAAGGAGTAATCTGCCCCGGGTTCTATAATATAGGGTTATTGCAGAGCGGGACATACAGCTTAGGTTCTATGTGGCTTGTGTTTTTAAAAGGAGTAGATCGCACCGGGTTTTTTGATATACCATTCATGCAGAGCGGGACATACAGCTTAGGGTCTATGTGGCTTGTGTTTTTAAAAGCAGTAGATACGTCCCGATTTCTATAGTACATTGTTTTTGCAGACCGGGACATACAGCTTAGGTTCTATAGGGCTTGTGTTTTTAAAAGAAGTAGATCCGCCTTGCGTTTATAATATGTGGTTGTTGCAGACCGGGACATACTTTTTAAGTCATATGGAGCTTTTGTTGTTTGAAAGGAGTAGATCCGCCCCGGGTTCTATAATACATGGCTCTTGCAGAGCGGAACACACAGCTTAGGTTCTATGTGGCTTGTGTTTCTAAAAGAAGAAGATGCGCTCCGGGTTCTTTGATACATCATTCTTGCAGACCGGGACATACAGCTTAGGTTATATAGGGCTTTTGTTTTTTAAAGGGAGCAGATCCGCCCCGGGTCTCTAATACATGGTTGTTGCAGACCGGGACATACAGCATAGGTTTCAATGGCGCTTGTGTTTTAAAAAGAGTAGATCCGCCCTGGGTTTATAACATATGATTGTTGCAGACCAGGACATACAGCTTAGGTTCTATGAAGTTTGTGTTTTAAAAGGAATAGATACGACCTGGGTTCTATAATAAACCGTTGTTGCAGACAAGGACATACAGCTCATGTTCTTTAGGGCGTGTGTTTTTTTACAAGGACTAGATCCGCGCATGGTTCTATTATATATGGTTGGTGCAGACCGGGACATACACCGTAAGTTATACGTGGCTTTTGTTGTTTAAAAGGAGTAGATCCGCCCCGGGTTCTATAATATATGCTTGTTGCAGAGTGGGACATACACATTAGGTTTTATGTGGCTTGTGTTTTTAAAAGGAGTAGATCCGCCCCGGGTTTTACAGTACATGGTTGTTGCAGACCGGTTCATATAGCTTAGGTTCTATAGGCTTGTGTCTTTAAAAGAAGTAAGTCCGTCCTGGGTTCTATAACACATGGTTGTTGAAGAGCGGGACATACAGTTTAGGGTTTATGGGGCTTGCGTTGTTAAAAGCAGTCGATCCGACCTGGGTTCTATAATGTATCGTTGTTGAAGACCGGGACATACAGCTTAGGTTTATGGGGGCTTGTGTTTTTAAAGGGAGTACATCCGCCCCGGGCTCTATATCATATGGTTGTTGCAGACCAGGACATACAGCTTAGGTTCTATAGGGCCTATGTTTTTAAAAGGACCAGTTCCACCCTGGGTTCTATAATACATTCTTGTTGTAGACCACGACATACTGGTAAGGAGTAGATTCGCCCTGCGTTTATAATATGGTTGTTGCAGACCATGACATACAGCTAAGGTTCTATGGGGCTTGTGTTTAAAAAAGTACATCAGCCCTGGGTTCCAAAATATATCGCTAATGCAGACAGGGACATACAGCTGAGGGTCTATGCGGTTTGTGTTTTTTACAAGGACTAGATCCACGCTTGGTTCTATAATATATGATTGGTGCAGACCGGGACATACTTTTTAAGTTATATTGGGCTTTTGCTGTTTGAAAGGAGTAGATTTGCACCGGGTTCTATAATATAGGATTGTTGCAGAGCGAGACATACAGCTTAGGTTCTATGTGGCTTGTGTTTTTAAAAGGAGTAGATCCGCCCCGGGTTCTATAATATAACGTTGTTGCAGACAAGGACATACAGCTTAGGTACTATGGGGCTTGTGATTTTTCCAAGGACTAGATTCGCCCTGAGCTCTGTAATATATGGTTGGTGCAGACGGGGACTTTCACCTTAAGTTATACGGGGCATTTTTTGTCTTAAAAGAGTAGATCCAACCCGGGTTCTTTAATATATTGTTGTTGCAGAGCGGGACATACAACTTAGGTTCTATGTGGCTTGTGTTTTCAAAAGGAGGAGAATTGCCCCGGCTTCTATAGTGCATGGTTGTTGCTGACCGGGACATACAGCTTAGGTTCTATAGGCTTGTGTTTTTAAAAGGTGTAGATCCGCCTTTCGTTTATAATATATGGTTGTTGCAGACCATGACATACAGCGTAGACTTTATGGGGGCTTGTGTTTTTAAAAGGAGTTGATCCGCCCTGGGTTCTATAATATATGGTTGTTGCAGACCAGGACATACAACTCAGGTTTTATGGGGCTTGTGCTTTAAAAAGAATAGATCGATCGATCCACCCTGGGTTCTATAATATACCGTTGTAGCAGACATGGACATACAGCTGCGGTTCTATGAGGTTTGTGTTTTTCAAAAGGACTAGATTCGCGCTTGGTTCTATAATATAATGGTTGGTGCAGACCGGGACATACACGTTAAGTTATATTGGGTTTTTTCTTGTTTAAAAGGAGTAGATCCGCCCCGGGTTCAGCTTAGGTTCTATGTGGCTTGTGTTTTTAAAAGGAGTACACCGGGACATACAGCCTAGGTTCTATGTGGCTTGTGTTTTTAAAAGGAGTATGTTCGTCCCGGGTTCTATAGTACATGGTTGTTGCAAACCGGGACATGTATACAGCTTAAGTTCTATAGGGCTTGTGTTTTTAAAAGGAGAAGATCCGACCTGGGTTATATTAGATACTGTTGTTGCAGACAGGGACATACAGCTGAGGTTCTATGGGGCTTGTGTTTTTTCCAAGGACCACATCCGCCCTGAGTTCTGTAATATATGGTTGGTGCAAACCGGGACATACACCTTAAGTTATATAGGACTTTTGTTGTTTAAAAGGAGTAGATCTGTCCCGGGTTCCATAATATATGGTTGTTGCAGAGCGGGGAATACAGCTTAGTTTCTATGTGGCTTGTGTTTTTAAAAAAAGGAGTAGATCCGCACCGGTTTCTTCAATGTATCTTTCATGCAGAGCGGGACATACAGCTTATGTTCTATGTGGCTTGTGTTTTTAAAAGGAGTAGATCCTTCCAGGGCTCTTCAATATATCTTTCTTGCAGAGCGGGACATACAGCTTAGGTTCTATGTGGCTTGTGGTTTAAAAAGGAGTAGATCCGCCCCGGGTTCTATAGTACATGGGTGTTGCAGACCGGGACGTACAGCTGAGGTTCTATAGGGATTGTGTTTTTAAAAGTACATAGATCCGCCCTGCATTGATACTATATGGTTGTTGCAGACCAGGACATACAGCTTAGGTTCTATGTGGCTTGTGTTTGTAAAGGGAGTAGATCCGCCCTGGGTTCTATAATGTATGGAAAGTGTACACGAGGACATACTGCGTAGGATCTATAGGGTTATCATTTGTAAAACGAGTACATCGGCGCTGGGTTATATACTGTATGGACATACAGCTTAGGTTCAATAGGGTTTGATTTTTTAAAAGGAGTAGATCCGCGCTGGGTTCTATTATGAATTGATATCGTAGACGAGGACATACAGCTTAGGTTCTATAGGGTTTGGGTTTTTAAAAGGAACAGGTCCGCGCTGGGTTCTATAATGTATGAAAATTGTAGACAAGAACATACAGCTCAGGTTCTACAGGGTTTGTGTTTTTCAAACGAGTAGATCCGCCCTGGGTTCCATAATGTCTTTATAATGTAGACAAGGACACAAACCCTAGGTTCTATACGGTTTATCTTTTTTATTCAAACGAGTAGATCAGGGCTTCTTCTTTAATATATGGATATTAAGGACGACGACATCCACTTTAATTCAATAGGGTGTGTGTTTTTAAAAGGAGTAGATCCGCGATGGGTCAATAACTTGTTCATATTGTACTCACCCTTTCCTTCTGTACAGCTTGTGTGTTGTAGAAGGCTAGTCCTGGGTTCTTTATGGTTTGTCTTAGGTATACGACTATACGACTATATCCGCGCTTTTTAGCTCACCTGAGCACAACGTGCTCAAGGGGAGCTTTCAGGATCACCCGGTATCCGTCGTCCGTCGTCCATCGTGCGTCGTCCGTCGTGCGTCGTCCGTCGTCAACAATTCTTTAAACATCAACTCCTCCTAAACCGCCGGGCCAATTTGGACCAAACTTGGCAGGAATGTTCCTTGGGAGGTCCTCTTTAAAAATTGTTCACAGAATTCGATTCCATCAAAAGCTCTGGTTGCCATGGCAACCAAATGGAATTTTTTAGCAAATTCTTTAAAAATCTTCTCCTCTGGAACCGCTGGTCAGATTTTGAAATAATTTCACAGATAAATTATGTTCCTTGGGAGACCCTTTTCAAAAATTGTTCGTGAAATTTTGATCCGTCAAAAAATGTGGCTCTGGTGAATGGGGGCTACTTGCACTATAAAGAAATGAAGGAATTCTTAAAAATTCTTCTTCTCTGAAACCGCTGGTCAGATTTTGAAATACTTTCACAGAGTTGCTCCTTGGGTGACCCTTTTCAAAAATTGTTCGCGAAATTTTGATTGGTCAAGAAACATGGCTCTGGTGAATGGGGGCTACTTGCACTATACAGAAATGAAGAAATTCTTAAAAATACTTCTTCTCTGAAACAGCTAATTAGATTTTGAAATAATATCACAGACTTGTTCCTTGGGTGACCCTTTTCAAAAACTGTTTGCGAAATTTTGATTGGTCAAGAAACATGGCTCTGGTGAATGGGGGCTACTTGCACTATACAGAAATGAAGAAATTCTTGAAAATTCTTCTTCTCTGAAATGGCTGGACAGATTTTGAAATAATTTCACGGAGATGTTCCTTGGGTGATCCTTTTCTAAAAGTGTTTGCGAAATTTTGATTGGCCAAGAAACATGGCTCTTGTGAATGGGGGCTATTTGCACTATATGGAAATGAAGAGATTCTTGAAAATTATTCTTCTCTGAAACCCGTAGTCAGATTTTAAAATAATCTGACAGAGATGTTCCTTGGGTGACCCTTTTCAAAAGCTGTACATATAATTTTGATCCGTCAAGAAACATGGCTCTTGTGAATGGGGGCTACTTGCACTATACGGACATGATAAAATTCTTGAAAATTCTCTTTCTCTGAAACCCCTGGTCAGATTTTAAAAGAAATTTTCCGAAATGTTCCTTGGGTGACCCTTTTCAAAACTTGTTCGTAAATTTTGATCCATCAAGAAACATGGCTCTCGTGGATGGGGGCTACTTGCTCTTATACAGAAATGAAGAATACTTAAAAATTCTTCTTTTAGAAACTGATGGTCAGATTTCGAAATGACTTTTACAGGTGACCTTTTGAAAATTGCTTGGCAAAATTATAAATTTGGTTCCAATGTTCAATACCTCAAAAAGAAGAAAAAAAAAAAAAAAAAAAAAAATAGACTATGGTCATCTCAAAAATTCAGGTGAGCGATCCAGGGCCATCTTGGCCCTCTTGTTTTTATAAGTTTTGGGGAGCTACTCAACATTTGATTGGGATAATTTAGATATTTCAGTACGGGTATATGCTACAAAAATACAGTTCTGCTTACATTACTTCCTCAGATGGTTTATTTCATCACCGTGGCAATGTTTCATATTGAAAAACCATACCTGATGCATGCTGCACACACATATAAGCTGAATAAAAGATGGTGATTCATTGCAATTGTTGAGTAGTATACACCAACCCGGATTCTATGCGATTTATAGCTTTACCATACTACAACATCTTAGACATGTCCAAATTGAAAGCACTTGCAGACGACAAAAGATTGCTACTGAAAAATTGAAACATTACTTTAAAATAGTTGAAAACATTGTGGGATAAGGAGAAAGTGCTGATAATCAGCATTTTCTCCTTTTCCCTCGATGTTATCATAAGGCTTCTTCCTCCGAGTCGTAAAAAACAGGGATTGTTTCGTTATGTATTGTACACGAGTATTACGCTTCCTTGGGTCTAAATATACATGAATATACATGTATTTTAAACATTTTGTATGAAAATTACAAAAAAAAATAGACAATGTTCCTATTACAAATTTGCTGTAGATTTAGCAAATCAAAGTCCAAATGTATTAGTTTCTTCTTCATCTTCTTCTTTTTCTTTTTCTTCTTCTTATCATCATGTTTAATCCCATTTTTCTTCCTTTAATCAATATCCTTATCCTTCCTCTAATTCTGGACATTAAACAGATAAATGTAGGAAATAACACCTCTTCCATTGCGAGGGGAGTACCAGAACTATTTCTTTGGCGTAATGAAGAAAACCTAAGTACATATGGATGGCCTTAATCATTACCCAAGGCGGTCGGAATTCAGACAATGCGAAAAAACGGGGGAGAAAGGAGCCGACTATCATATTTAGAGCTTAACCCTGGTATGTAGAGCTTAATTTTAGTTTTGCCTAATGTGATGTGATATAAAACTTGAAATATTTATCGTCTTGAATTACTTATGTGGGTTAGTTCTCACTTTCGATTTAGTCAAAATGTCCCACAGTCAAAACGTCCAGATAATCGGGTAAAAACTTCCTACTATTTTAAAAAAAACAATTGGTCGAATATCCCACAACGAATTTTTCAGTTTTTACCAATTAACGTAACTGGTAAATTTTGTAATGGTTGATAAAGGGTAGCCAATACATTATGTTTATTCTAGAGTTGAATAGCAGGCCACGCCGCACTGGGGTCATACTAAAACACGCCGTAGGAAAAATACGCCGTACCATACGCCGTACCAAAATGTGCAATACATTGTAGGCTTCTTTTGTATTTTCATATTGAAAAACATATAATCTAACCTACCTAGCAATATTACTGCCCAAATTTTCATATTTGTCAAGTTATTTACAAATTATAGACATTCTTGTACGGGACCAACAGGTCCCGTTATGCCGTACCAATTACATGAGCGCCGTACGAATTTTGAGGCACAAAAAAAACATTAATAAGAATGTATGGTACAATGAGCAATTTTCTACTTAATTACGAGTTTATGTTATTCTATTTCATGTTTTACAGAGGTTGCAGGTACATGTCATGCATCTAGCAGATATTTACAGAAGGGAAATAACTCTGTGGTACTACTGAAATTTATACAGAGTTACGTTTCATCACTCTAATGAAACCTTGTGAAAAAAATAAGAAATTGCCTTTGACCATCTGTTCCTTTCTGATCCTGAAAAATAAGGTTATTGAAAATATTTTGGGAAAAGAAGAAAAGGCTGATAACCCTGCAGTAACAAATTTCAATTTTTTCGTCAGCAAATTTGGACCATTCGAAAATTGTGGTTTGGTTAAGATTAAACGGTTGTAGAACTCTTGGCCATAAAAATGTTTCCAGACTCAACGACGTGGACGTGGTTCTACCATGAGTCTTTTTTTTTTTGTTTATTTTCAAACTATTCTATAAATTTGTAATATCAAAACTCAGTTATATTTGTTTTCATTCATTAATCCATGTTTACATGACTACTTCTGGTGTTTTACAGGCAGTATCGTTGCCCACTGCCAATGAATTAACCCTTTCCAAAACACAATTGTGAACTTGATGAAAATGGCGGGGAGTTCTCCAAAAGGGTAGAACACAAGAGCAATTTCTTGTCTTCTCAGTGTTTTCCAAAGAATGATACTGCAGACACTTAAATGTTTCTTTAAATGTGTGACTGTAAAAAACGGCCCTTCTAAGGGCCAACCAATAACAGCCCTTCTAAGGGCCTAACACCAACGGCCCTTTTAAAGGCCACCAATTTCAAAGAAGTCTATCTTTGCGAAAAATTGTCTTAAAAAACAGCCCTCCTCGGCACCAACACATTGAAGTAAACGGAAAAAGACATCTTAATTCCTCAATTACCCTCATCATCCCCTTTCCCAATAAATAAAAAATGACGCGAAAACGGGTTCTTTCGCAGGTATTTCCTGGGGCAAGAAAATTCAGGTCCCTTGCCTAGTACTGGTAAAACAGGAAGTACATTGAATATGGCTTCCGCAGTGAAATAATATCCTGAAGTGGCGTGTATCACCATAAAATCAATCAATCAACATTTGCCAGTCAAATTTCTTTACATTTTATATTTGTAAAAATCACCGAGACAAAAGAAAAAAGAACACATGTTTGTGAAATACTAATGCCCCCACTAAGTTTGTACAGACGGACAGGCTGACAAGGGTACAGCTATATGGCTCCGATCTTCCGATGCCATTGAAAAATGGAATAGATCTAGCCGTGATTAATTTACAGTTTATTGATTGCAAGGGTTGTGATGATAATTTTCGGAAGATATTCAAATCTGCACATGTAAGGGTTGAGAAAGTATTACTGAGGGCACACAAATTCCATGTATCTAAGATCACCTATCTATATTTTTCCATACCGTGTTTTCTACCCGTTTGCAGAACTCTCTGCCGTTTTGATCTAGTTTAAAATTGTCGTCTGCAACCTGTTTTAGATTGGACGAGTTTAAAATTTGACGTATGGATAAGGGTAATTTTTTTCAGTGTGCACCGATACAGCATAGAAAACACCACCACTAAATGGAAAAAATGGATTGATGGATGAAAAAAAAACTGTCCACATTCTAAAATCATTAACTCTTCACCAAACGATAAAATTTAAGACTATTCTAAATTTGCAGACGACAAAATTGAAATTTGTGCTTGGAGGGTAGAAAACAGAATATGAAAAGGAGAAAATACTAGTTACTAGTATTTTGTCCTTTCCCCAAGATATTTTCAAAAGCCTCATTTTTCAGGGTCAGAAAAGAAAAGAAATGGTCATAAGCAATTTCTTGTTTTTCCAAGAGGTTTCATATAAGTGATGAAACGTAACTCTGTATAATCTTCAGTAGTACCACAGAGTTATTTCCCCTCTGTAAATATATGCTGGATGCTTAACTAGTACCTACAACCTCTGTAAGACATGAAATAGAACAACATAAACTCGTAAATAAGTAGATAATTGCATATTGTACCATACATTCTTATTAATTTTTTTTTGTGCCTCAAAATTCGTACGGCGCTAATGTAATTGGTACGGCGTAACGGGCACCTGTTGGTCCCGTGCAAGAATGTCTGAAATTGGCAAATGATTTGACAAATATGAAAAATTGGACAGTAATATCGCTTGGTTGGTTAGATTATATGTTTTTCAATAGAAGCATACAATGTTTTGCACATTTTGCGTGTTTTTTACCGTACCACGTATGATTTGGCGTATTTTTCTGGTACGGCGTGTTTTAGTAAGACCTACATACAAAAACTTGGTTGTCTGTTGTAACTGTTTCAGGGAACAAGCAACTAATGTAAGTGGGCGAAGAAGTCGTCTTCCAGTCAAAACCAAAGATTTGATCCATTAGAGATTGAGAAAATTTGAAAAAAGTCATCTCAAGCAAACACATTTTCACTGGCTGAATTTCAATGCACTTCGGACAGAATTCTCTTAATAGATTCTATAATGGACTTAATTAAGCCATCTACCAATATTACACTTAAATAATAAACCCAAAACTTGTCCTGAAAAATCTTACTACACATTTCCATTTATAAGTACTTCCTAAAACGCATTATTAACTGTAAAACAATAATGTTTGGAATGTTCTTCATATCAGAAAAAAATGCTACCAAAACAAATCAACGGTGTTGAAAATATTGAAATGAAAAAAATAGATGTTTCAGTTTGTTACGGAAGTGAGTTTTTAATACTGATTGCATTTTAGAATGGAAAAATGTTAAAGTTCTAACGCAACCACTGAACACTTTTGGATCAACCATAAAATACAAAAGACTTTCCTACTTACATATCCCGTAGTTCTAAATTATGCAAGGAAAATGTCGTTGCAAAAGATTATTATAACTTTTTCAAATGAAAAATTATACAAACACATTTGGTTTACTCTAAATGCTTAAAATGTCAAATTAGAAGATTAGACTTTTGAGTGTAAAGTTTGAATGCCCATTATGTTTTAGGTCAATTATTGATTAAAAACGCTATGTTTCCATTACGGTGGTGAGCCGAATATCACACTTGATTTTTTTTTATTTTAATAACTTTATTAGCCACGCATATTGGGTAGAGGAGGTCGTGGCCATCCTCTTCTATCCTTACAACAATCAATCATTATTCATCAGTCATATTTTTTTGTCTTATCCTGCTAGCTAAGAGTATAAAACAATCTATTTTCTCTATTTGAAGATTTTTTTCCAATATTTATAAAAGACTACTTTATCAAAATTAGTGCCTTTGCGAACAGTGCAGATCAAGATTCGAGTGTACTGCTGTTTAGAGTAATTTTGGATATCACTGTTCGCTATGATGACAATTAAGTTGTAGGATAAGAAATAATCTAACGCATGAACTGTTCAGAGATCCAGATAAGGTTTTGTGGTTCAATTTAATATACGGCCCTAAATCGTAAGTTGACAATTGTTTTTAACATACTACTTTGAAGCAGTTTGAAACTGAAAGAACCTGCAGACGACAATTCTGAACTAGATGAAATATGATTGTAAGTTATTGGATTTGTGGGGAAAAGTGCGGGAAAGTGTGAAATTAATCTTTATGACCTCTTTCACCCTTTACCACAATGTTTTTCCTTTTTTCATTTTATCATTATCTCTTTTTTTCCATTGTGTTAAGTAGAGTAGAAGGGGGAAGTGTCAAACAACGGCTTATTCAGTTCACCGAATCTGGATTAATGAATAATTAGAAGAGACTAACAAAGTTATACAAAGCTAGTGAAAGAAAAGAAACCCAAAAAGTGAAAAAAATAAAAAAGGAGAAAAACAGGATTAACTTATCACATACTAGCAAAAAATGGAATATATATCAATACATTTTATATTAAGAGTGGTTTTGAATAATATGTCTTATAAATGACCATCTTTGTAAAGCAGAATCAGAGGATTTTGTTTCTTTGTAAATGGTCCAAGCCAAAGATAAATTATTTTGAAGGCCATAGATTGTTGGGATTTTAGATTTAGATTACAAGAAGCGATGTACATGTATCTTCTGACATACAGAAAGAGTGTGTATAATTTGTCATCATTATTGAATGTACCTATTAGAACGTTGAAATTATTTATAAATCTGTGTTTTAATGGGTCTACTTCTCTTATTTTTGATTATAAATATTGAATAAGGGTTTTCACCTTTTCACATTCGTAAAATACATGGAGCAAACTTTCTTCACTGGTATTGCAAAAACAGCATAGGTTATTTGGGGCAATGTTCATTTTGTGTAATTGGACATTAGTGGTGAAAAATCTGTGAACTATCTTTATTTGCATCCATTGAGTATACGAATCGTTTGTATTTTTAAAAATATTATTATAAATGTATTTCCAATCAAAGATATGAGTAGGGAACAAAGACTCCCATTTCTTTTGGCTAGTAGGAATTTCATTGTTATCAATAAGTGCTTTATATATTATTTTGTTAGGTTTCTTATTTATCAAAATTTCATTTAAGTAACTATTAATGGAAGGATTGGCATAGTTTAAAATCAAATTTTCATCTTTATTAGTACCAGCCTTTCTTGAAAAAATTTGGATACTGTTTATCAGACCATAATACCTCAAATAATTTATCTTTTTACCTAAAATCGTCTCTATAGATTCTAAACCAATGAATTTCCCATTGTTATCCATTAAATCTCGGATTTTCTAAATCTTCGTTCATAGAAATCTTTTATAGAGATGACTTTTGAGTCTATTGTAAAATTTTCGTTGTAGAATAAAGGCATATTTTATATCAAATTCCAAGAATCAATTCTTATTTTTGTTATATATTCTATGTATGAGTTAAGTACGTCTCTCCAGAAATCGTTTTTTATCACTTTCGAGATGAGTTCCGGGTAGGCTTTTCCTAAATTTATTATTTTTCTTACGTCCATTGTGTCATATACTAGCTGATAGCATTTATTAGGTTTACAATTTATTAAGTTTTTAAACCATTTTAATTTCATGCTAACGTTAAAGCTTTTGATATCTATCATTTTCATACCACCTTCTTCATAGTTTTTGATAAAAACAGTTTTTGTAATGTTTGCCCTCCAATCCCATACAAAGTTGTATAGTAAATCGTTTAAACGTTTTATGAAATCTATTTTCGGAGAAGGGAGACTTATAAACAAATGCGTTAAAGTGGAACAAGAAGTGATTTTACAACAGATATTCTACCAATAGGTGTAAGTTTTCTTCTTTTCCAGTACGCTATGCATTTTGAAATAATTTTAAGTTTTGGTTCATAATTTAAATCTATCATGAAGATTAATATCAAAAGTTAATCCAAGTAGCACAAAGTGAGTTTCACCCCGGTTTAATTTCCATTTAGTTTTTATCGAATATGCGCCATATTTACGTGACCCTATCCAAATCAGTTTTGTTTTATCAAAATTGCACTTTAACCAAGAGATTGCATAGTGTCATCCGCGAATTGGTTTATGAGATAATCAGTGTCTTTCACCCTTAAACCTTTAATATTTTCGCTTTGTCTAATTTTAATGCTTAAGATTTCAGAGCATAGGAGGATGAATATATATGAAGAAATAGGGTCTCCCTAACGACAGCCCCTCTTTACCGTAAAGGCATCTGATAGAAAATCATTTAATTGCACACTTACTAGTGTATTATACAAAAATAATTTTATTCATTTTTTGAGTGTAGGACCAAATCCAAAAAAGTCAAAATGATTTTAAGATAAAGTCAAACGATAACGAGTCAAAGGCTTTTTCAAAATCTAGTAGCATTAATAGGCCAGGTGTGTTATTGTCTTCACAGTATTTCATGATGTCATAGATTAAACGGGTATTTTCTCCAGTAAAGCGATTCTTAAGGAAACCTGTTTGGTCACTTGAAATTAATTGGTCTAATACAGTTTTTTCTCTATTTGCTATTGTTTCTGAGGCTATTTTATATAAAACATTCAATAAGCTTATCGGTCTCCAATTTTTAAGAACTTTTTCAGTTTATTATCTTTCGGGATGCATGTTATGATTCCCGATTTTATAGAGCTAGAAAAAGAGCCGTTCAATAGGGCGTAATTTAGGGATCTAACGACAAAATGCCCGATCTTGGGCCAAAAGACCTTAAAGAAGTTTGCTGAAAAGCCATCAGGGCCTGGGCTTTTGTCATTTGACATTTGTTTTAAAGTCAGTCATACCTCTTGATAATTTAAGACATTCTAGAATTTTTGACTCGACATAATCTAACTTATTTACTGTACAATTAAGTAAAAAATCAGATATACTAGAATCATCCCAGTTATCTTGTTCTTTATATAGGTTTACATAAAATAATTTTGTCTCATTTAAGATTTCCTCTTGATTACTGATTGTTTCTCCATTTGGCTTTTCGATAAAACTTATTGATTTTGCTGATTTGTGTTGTTTTTCAAGATTACAAAAATACCTGGTGACTTTTTCGCCTTCATCTATCCATTTTGAGCATGATCTTACAAAATACCCTTTAAGCTTTTCATTTCTTATTTTTTCTAATTCATCCTGAAGTTTAACTAATTTTTCCTTATTGTTTTCATCTAAAGATTGTTCTAATTGCAAAATTTCCGCCAAAAGTAGTTTCTCGCGATCTGATCTAACTTTACTTTTATCCTAGCAAAGGAGATTGTTTTTCCACGAATTTCCATTAAAAGGGTTTTTTAAAAACAGCTGATCATTGATAACTAATTGTACTTGTGATCTATCCATATTTGTTACATACTCATGGTCATAAACAGGTAAAGAATATTGTAGTAATATCTCGTCAATTTTTCTATTAATACAGTTAATGTAATCAATATCATGCAGCAAAGAATTATTAAATTTCCAAAGGCCTTTTCCGTGTTTAATTTCAGTAAATTGTACAATCGAAATAATTGAATGGTCAGATTTTTACCTAACACCAATATCACAATTCCTTAAAAATGGTTAAGTTTTTTTGAAAGCAAATAAAAGTCGAGTCGTCCTTTTTGTAAAGGATCAAAACGTTTCCAAGTGTATTTTCGTGTGTTGTCATGTAATTCCCTGAAAAGATCCACAAGATTTCTATCATCAATGTATTTTTGTACAATTTTCCTTGCTTTTTTGTCAAGATCACTGTATCTACAATTTTCATAATCTAAAGCTGAATTTATGACAAGGTTAAAATCTCCACATATAATCAAGTTTTCATTGTTCGCAAAGGAATCCACTTCATCAAAAATATTTACGAAAAAACTTGGGTTGTCAATGTTAGGTGCATACAGAGTCGTAAGAATGAAATTAATATCACAAAAGCTTAATTCCATTATTAAGTAATTTCCATTTCCATCGTTTTTGAAACTTAGAACTTTAATATCTAGATGCTTTTTAAAAAGGATAGCGACACCTTTTGAATTCGAAGTACCATGGCTAAAGTAGCAATTTCCATCCCACTCGGAATAAAGAGTTTTTTTCTATTTGGTTTGTAAAATGTGTTTCTTGTAAACATAAAATATCAGTATCTTTTTCCTTAAAAAGCTTAAACAGATCTTGTCGCTTCTTGGCATTATTGAGACCTCTGCAATTGTATGAACAAATTTTCAAATTATCCATTAACTGAAATGTTTAGGCCATATTTTATTAGAAAATCAATTACCATATAAGATAAAAATCCACTCTTCATATAAACACACTGATGCATATGTGATAAAAATGAACTAAATGCGATAACTAAATATGAAAGAAACATTTGATGAGCGAAGAATGCAAATGATATATTACACAACTAGATCTAGATGACCACGCCAATATTTATTATGTACAATTACTCGTAAGGGATTTCCTTCACACATATCTAAGCTTTTGTATTAAAATTCCTCGCAATGTCTCCAACAAATATCTCTCCAACCGTGTAAAGGGTTTTCTAGTCTAGTATCATAATTCAGTCACTATAATCTACAAATTCTGATGTTTCTTTTTTATATATTGAACGGAACAAAATTGTGGGAAGATGAGAAAAGGCCCGATACGAACATCTTCTATCCCTCCGACAACCTTATTTAAACATTTAAAGAAGTCCATAAAAAGGATTATCTAGTACTAGCATAACAATTTAATAGATACAATATTCAAATTTGTTCCTAATAAGTTTATAGTATCAACAATGCAAAGAAAGGAGGAAACGCTCGATAAAAGTATCACCTCTCTTTTTTGCAATGTCCTTAAAAATACCTCTTGTGATCGTGATAATGGTTGTCTAGAGTGTAACCATTCATTCAATAAAATATACAAATAGTACAATTTGTCTCTACTAAGTTCAAAAAGCACCACGTTGTAGGAAAAGGAAAAGTAAAAAACACGAATACCATCTCTCTTGCACCGAACTTCCTTAAAACTATATTTCCGGTCTTTGAAAAAGATTGTATAGTACAGTCATAACGGGTCAATTAATCTAGTCTACAGATTGTGAAAAGTGTTTCTAATAGGTTTATAGAATAGATAATAAGAATGCCTAGGACGCCACGGCATGCATTACTGCTTGTCCTTCACGTTATCCCTGGGACGCCAAAGTGCACTATTCTGGTTGTCCTTTAGGTACCAATAACACAGAAATGTAGAAAAAGTATGAAAATTTATACAAACACAAAATCCACAAGGTCTCTGTCCTAATACATCCAGCATCAATCTGACCATGTATCTAATTGAACATCAGCACGTAATAAGCACTTCGGACAGAATTCTCTTAATAGATTCTATAATGGACTTAATTAAGCCATCTACCAATATTACACTTAAATAATAAACCCAAAACTTGTCCTGAAAAATCTTACTACACATTTCCATTTATAAGTACTTCCTAAAACGCATTATTAACTGTAAAACAATAATTAAAATAACAACAACAAAGTACATGTATTTCTGTCAATATCAGAGTTGAACTTTAAAAAACCCAATAGAATGAGAACCATCTTTTTGTTCTAAGAGTACATGTTTTTATACTTGTATGTCCTAAAAACAACAAGAAGCCATGCTGAATCGACTTTGCGCGTACTTTGAACCCTGGAAGAAAATCTAGTTGTCAAGAATTCGTTATCGTTAGTTCCCTACTAATTTAACAATTCATTACCTGTCCGTTACGGAGGTGAGCCAAACTTGATACATAAGGGTCCGTATTCACCGACTATTCTTTAAAATATTCTTAGTGTTATTCCCCTGAATTCTCTAAATTTGAAAGTCACACAATTCATCTTCTGACAGGCTGAACCAAATACTGTAGCCAATCAGAAGTAGATCTTGTGTCACTTTCAAATGTACACATGAAATCTTTGAGAATTACACTTCGAATATTTTTAAGAATGTTTGGTGAACACGGACCCTGTAGTGTATTGATACTTCCTGATATTTAGACTACTTTAGGTATAGAAATCGTAACCTTTTCTATTTATATGTTCTGTATGTATTTGTATGTTCTGCACATGCGCAGACAGATTAAATTCGATGGCTGACCAACATGGTTGTTGTCTCCTTGCATTTGATGGTTAAATTATGTTCATCTTACTCATGCGGCCTCCGAAACATTATAATTTGGCGACGATGTTAACTTTATTCTTCTAACGATGGCTGCAGTGATATCGACAGACGTTTCGTCGATAAATTGGTTTGACTGCCAGAACCAAACCGGAATTGCTGCTCGTTGGAAAAGATGAATACGTGCATTTGACTTGAATGCAGCTGGCAAAGGAGTTGTCAACGCGGAACAGTACAGGTTTTTACTGCTTCATACCGTGAGTATGGACGTTCAAGGTATATTTTATACACTTATACTAGTGGAAGGAGAAGAAGCTTTCGAAATCACGAAGAAGACATTGGAAAACATGATGAAAGGTTAAAAACTGTTTTACATGTATTAAAAGATAAAGGTTTGACTGTTAATCCTTTGAAATGTGAATTCAACATGTCAACGTTAGCAATTGTGGGCCATGATTTAAGTGCAAGATGTATTTCCCCATCAGAGTCCAAAGTGAAGTCTGTTATTGAAGCACGAGAATATAAGACTGTCTCAGAAGTTAAGAGTCTTTTGGGTCTCGTAACATACAGTTCCAGGTACATTCCTGACTTTTCCACTACATCAGAACTTCTACGCAGACTGACAAGGAAAAGTACATCTTTTCATTGGGGTTCAGAGTAACAAGAATCTTTTGATAAGTTGAAACTTCTATTGTGCAGTGCTGAAACCTTAGGTTATTTTTATGTAATTGCTGAAACCCAAGTTATTTCAGATGCCTCACTAGTTGGGATAGGTGCTGTACTTGTACAAAAGCAGAATAATGAGCAAAGAGTCATAGCATATGCATCCAGAAGCTTGTCTGATATTGAAAAAAGATATTCTCAGACTGAAAAGGAGGCGTTATGTCTTGTTTGGGCTTGCGAAAGGTTTCATCCATATATCTATGGTGCTAAGTTTGAGTTGGTGACCGATCACAAAAACTTGGAATTTATCTTTTCGCCTCGCTCGAAGCCAAGTGCCAAGTGTATTGAAAGATGGTTTTTTTCGCATGCAACCCTACACATACACAGTACGCTATATTAAGGGTAGGTGAAATACTGCTGACGCATTATTAAGGCTAAATTGCCCAATACAACAGAGACTGATGAGTCTATTCTAAATATAGAACAAGCTTATATAAGATTCCTGGCAGAAAATGCAACATCATCTGCCATGACGACTCGTGAAATTGAAAGAGCTTTAGATGAAGACTCTGAATTACGAAGTCTAAGAGATCGTCTTTTACATGGAACCTAGTATCAGTTAGAGAACAAGCATTTCCTGACTATTCGATCAGAAGTAAATGCTATAGGCAAATTAGTATTGCGGGGTACCCGTATGGTCATGCCCCAAAGTCTTCGTATATCGCACGTTAGAGTTAGCACACGAGGGTCATACTGGTATTGTAAACATGAAGAAAGCCTTGCGTACAAAGATATTGTGGCCAAATATCAACAATGATGTTGAGAAGTACTGTAAAAGTCGTCATGATTGTCAGTTAGTGTCCCAATTTACCAAACCTGAACCGATGATACGTACTGAAATGCCTAGTACAGGTCCATGGCAATATTTAGCAGCAGATATGCTTGGTCCTTTACCTAGTGGTGAATCTATTTTAGTAGTCTAGCCTCTCTAGCCGGTATTTCGAAATATAAATTCTGAAGTCAACAACCTCAAGTAGCATTATTCAAGCTATGAATAAGTTTTTTGCAACGTCATGGATTGCCAAATTTCTTAAGAACAAACATTGCTACAAATTTCAAAAGTGATGTTTTTCAATCCTTCTTGAGAAGTAATGGTATTGGCCATGTTCGAAATACACCTTTGTGGCCGCAGGCTAATGGTGAAGTAGAGAGACAAAATCGTTCCTTATTGAAACGTATTCGCATAGCACATTCAAGTTGTAGAGACTGGAAAACTGATTTACAAGCTTATTTGTTGGCATATAGATCAACACCACATAGTACCACTGGAATGAGTCTAGCAGAACTATTATTTGGTAGAAAGATAAGGACTAAAATTCTTGATATTGAAAATTTAAGGAATGAAAACACTGAAGTCAGAGATCGAGAATCAGAGAATAAGAGTGAAGGTAAATTATTTGCAGACATGAAAAGAAATGCCTACAGAGTAATTTGAAAGTTAGTAACAAGATATTGGTAAGACAGCATGGACAGAATAAGATGTCTACCCCGTTTTATCCTAAACCTTTAACTGCAGGAGACAAAAAAAGGGAATAGTGTCCAAATAGAATCACAAGCAGATTCATTGTACAAAAGTAATATTACTCATGTAATAAAGTATGTTGATCGGGACGAATCAAAATGTTTAAGTTTCACTGATCAAGGGATTGTGGTGCTGTATCAGGAGATATTTGCTTCTGAGGGAGTAATATCACATGATTTGGAACCAAGTTCTCCTAAACAAGTGGAAGGATTAGAGAGATCAGTGGAAACGCCTAAGTTGAGTCCAATTCAAGCAAATGAATCGACAATAGCAACTCGTCCTGTAAGAGCAAGGAAATTGCCTGATAAATAAAGAGATTTTGTATTCGAGTAAGTGAGTTGAGCTTTACATGCAAGAATTTTCTGTTTGAAACACAGCTTAAGGTTTTGCTATGTTATA
The DNA here is from genome assembly GCA_943736015.1 of Tridacna crocea. Classification (NCBI taxonomy): domain Eukaryota; kingdom Metazoa; phylum Mollusca; class Bivalvia; order Cardiida; family Cardiidae; genus Tridacna; species Tridacna crocea. The sequence continues at coordinate 3,249,897 of OX031056.1, read as the reverse complement.
GTTAAAGATAGTGACTATTGGGTTTTGTTATGATTATGTAGGTAAGACGTATTAACTACATTTATCTAGAAGTACCAATTTTATCAAATGTAAGTATTACTTTGGCATTCCAAAATTGCATTAGAAATCCTTGGGAAAGACTTGTATAGTTAAGGAATACATAATCCAGTGTATAAATATTTTCTTGGAATTACTCAGATAAAATACTTTATACTGTATTACCATAAAACCACTCTGAGAAAAGAGGGGAAATAATGTATTGATATTTACTGATCTTTAGACTACTTTAGGTATAGAAATTATAACCTTTTCTATTTGTATGTTCTGCACATGCGCAGACAGATTAAATTCGATGGTTGACTAACATGGTTGTTGTCTCCTTGCATTTAATGGTTAAATTATGTTCATCTTACTCATGTGGCCTCCGAAACATTATAGACTCTAAATACAGTTAAAAGGTGTTTATTATGAGGCATCTTGCCACCAGAGAGGCACCTTGCCACCAGAGTGCTTCAAGAAAGCGATGAATAATTGGGATAACATACATCTAATACTTCAAACTTTTACAATTTCAAAATGACATACAGAACTATACTATAATCTGTAAATAGTGAAACATGCACTTTGATTATTTCATTAAATATTTATACGTATTTACTCCATATCAATGTGAGTAATGCTAAATGCAGTCTTTGTAGTATGTTGACTTTTAAGCAACTGTTGACGACAGAATGTGCAGCCTGATCTCTGATCTGCACTGAGCATTTCTTTAATCTAGATTATAACTGAACTGTCCCTCCATTGTGCAGATGAACTTGATTTTGTAGCCATTAAAAAGTAAAAAGTTACTCATTTGGTAGAGAAAGGGTAAAAAGTAAACCTGTGCAATGTGAAATCACTACGAGAGCAATCTCTACTTAACCAACAATGCATGATTTTCTGTTATGAAGGTGATAAACTTTCCACTGTTTTAAAATCAAATGAACAGACACTATTACTTTAAAAGCTTGTAAATCTTTGTATTATCATACTGTTATGGAAATCTGATAATTGTAAAACGACCTCAAATCGCCTGCAGGTCACACATCTCAGCATTTTCCTCAAGAGCAGCTTCGATTTTCTTTTGATTATTGTCTCTATATTTGAAACTCGGTATTTGGTTAAGAATTCATACAGTGTTTATTTATTTAATCATTTATTTTTCTAACTGATAGCGTAATTGTACTTTCTTTTTGGAATCAAATGGGCCACAAATGCATCAAATTGACCATTATACATGTATCTTGTAAATGAGTATATCATAACCACTTTCTACATGGCAGCCATCAATATACCATTCTCCCATCCGTAACATACATGTATTTTCTGACCACCGTAACAGTTTGTAGATGGGCAATTAAACTTGTATGAGTCAATAAAACTGTTAAATTTTACAAAGTTCAAACACATTCTATAATTCTTATAAAAGTTCGCAGTATAAAAGTGTAATTCTTTATGAATTTATTCATGTGATGCAGTTTCAACCACTTGTTTACTGTTTTCTCACCTCCATAACGGAATCATGGAAAAAAGATAAATCATACAATGTTTTTACCTGTGTATAGTAGAAACATAAACAAATACATCTTGAAATGAATTAATTTTACTCTGTCCTTTTTTAACATGGACATCATTTTGTTAACGTAACATAAAAGATGGTGTTTTAGATATAAATTATCATCTCCGTAACAGTAGAAAGGGTCGAGGGTATTTTAAAGCAGGATCTTAAAATCTATTCTTGTTCACTTTTAAACAATATTAGACTACTACTTTATTTAATTTATATCGAATTTGCGTTCTGCAAATGTTTTGAATTTGCATGAGTAAACAGGTCTATGTCGTGTTGTAAAGAGTTATTTAACCCTTTACCACACAACGCCGACTTTTAATGACCTTTAGGAAAAGTCTATCGAAAACATTGTGCATAAAGTAGAAAATGCTGGTAACCAGCATTTTCTCCTTTTCTTACAATGTTTTCACTAAGACAAGGGAAAGTTTCATCATTTGAGTCACACTGAAATTGTCGTCTGCCAATGTATTGAATTTGGAAAGGTCTTACAGTACGTATGTTGTGTGATAGTTAAACAAGAGGGCCAAGATGACCCTGGATCGCATTTTTGAGAGGACCATAGCCTGTTTTTTTGAGGTATTGAAACACTGGAAACAAAATCATTATTTTGCCAAGCAATTTTCAAAATGTCACCGGTTAAAGTCCTTTCATTATCTGACCAGCAGTTTCAAAAAAGAAGAATTTTAAGGAGTTTCTTAATTTCCGTACAGTGCAAGTAGCCCAATTCACCAGAGCCATGTTTCTTGGCCTATCACAATTTCGCTAACAATTTTTGAAAAAGGTCATTCAAGGAACATTTCAGTTACTTTATTTTAAAATCTGACCAGCCACGTCAGAGAATAAGAATTTTCATGAATTTCTTCATTTCCATATAGTGCAAGTATCCCCCATTCACCAGAGCCATGTTTCTTGACGGATCACAATTTCGCGAACAAATTTTGAAATGGGTCACCCAAGGAACATTGCTGTGAAATTATTTCAAAATCTGACAACAGTTTTCAGAGAAGAAGAATTTTCATATAGTGCAAGTAGCCTCCAATTACCAGAGCCATGTTTCTTGACGAATCAAGATTTCACGAACAATTTTTGAAAAGGGTCACCCAAGAACATCCCTGTGAAATTCTTTGAAAATCTGACCAGCCGTTCGAGAGGAGAAGAATTCTTAAGAATTTCTTCATTTCCCTATAGTGCAAGTAGTTCCCATTCACCAGAGCCATATTCCTTGACGAATCAAAATTTCACGAACAATTTTTGAAACTTGTCACCCAAGATACATCTCTGTGAAATTATTTGAAAATCTGACCAGCGGTTTCAGAGAAGAAGATTTTTTAAGAATTTCTTGATTTCTGTATAGTGCATGTAGCTCCCGTTCACCAGAGCCATGTTTCTTGATAGATCAAAATTTTGCGAACAATTTTTGAAAAGGGTCACCCAAGGAACATTTCTGTGAAATTATTTCAAAATCTGGCCAGCGGTTTCAGAAAAGATTTTTGAAGAATTTCTTAGAAAATTCCATTTGTTTGCTATGGCAACCAGAGGTTTTCACGGAATCAAATTTTGTGAGCAAAGTCTAAAGAGGACCTCCGGAGGAACATTCAAGCCAAGTTTGGTCCAAATTGGTCCAGCGGTTTAGGAGGAGTTGATGTTTAAGGAATTGTTGACGACGCACGACGCACGACGGACGACGGGTGATCCTAAAAGCTCCCCTTGAGCACGTTGTGCTCAGCTGAGCTAAAAAGTGGTTCTCCGCGAGATGTTTTTTTACCGCATACGAGGTATCATCTTTAGCGTTTAACGGCATATTAAGGTGGATAAGGGCCTCATCACCTTGGGCTAGACCTTAGGGTTTTGCAGCTCACATGTATGTTATACAGAGTGAATTCACGTTTTATAGGTCTTTAACATTCACAGAGGCCCGAAAAATGCTTTGACGTTCGAGTGCGAAGCACGAGGGTGTTTAAGTATTTTGAGGGCCTCTACGAATGTTATCGAGCGAAAAGAACATGAATTAACGCTATTATTGCATAAAGTAAAGGTTTTTTTAACAATAATTTGCACAGATAGCAAAAATATTTCCATAGAAAGGCAAACAAGCAAATTTCAAATGTACTGTATGTAAATGGGTCAAAACCGGAAGTCAGCAAAGAAATTTTTATTACGAATAGTAAAAATGTAAAGGGCCATTAGTCCTATGCCAGTTTTGGTTCTCTCCGTGTAAATACACTTCTATTGATTTTTAATTATGCACACTGGACTGATGTGGAATAAACTTGCACACGTTTGACGATTACATATAGGATGAATGAGTGGACATGAATTTCTGTAACTGAACGACGATAGTGGGTTCGATCGACATCAAGCGAGGCCGACCGATCACGTTAAAAAGTAGGTGGGATGTAGCTAGTTTAGAGTACATTTCACGGGTGAAGATTTTATTTCATAAATTATATAAACTTACCCGGTATGACAATGAGGATTCTCTTTTCTTAATTTACTTTAGACCGTACCCAACCGGGAGTGAACTTTTTTACTCTTGCACCGTTTAGTTTACTTCCATATGTGCCTCTTGTTACCCCCCAGTTTCTCTTTTCTTGCGAAAGTGTTCGCACGTACGCTTTGGAGACCTTACAGTTAGAAAATTTCTTTCTACATACAATTGAATTTGAATTTAATTTTCCTAGTGTAGTGTATAAAACACTGGTTTGGATTATGGCGTCAAGTAAATTGACGACAGACGTGTCGCCTCCAATATAATCTACCAAAACTCGTGGAAATATTTTGAGTTTATCGGACTCGTCAGTTAACTTGCCAGCTTCAAAGAAGAAAAAGAAGTCTCGTAGGTCGAGATATAATGAACTTGACAAGCGTTTTTCAGCCTTGGAAAACATGTTCAAGGACTTTATGGAGAAAAATTCTCGATCAGGACAAAGTGGGACAAATCCATTCTACAGAAACACAAGTTTCTCGTTGTAGATTTCCAAAGGGTGGACATTTTGAGTCCAACAGTGATTCTGAGGCAAATGACAACGCGTCTTTGTTTGCTTGTTGGCAAATTTCACCTGAAGAGGGAGAATGTCAGGAACCCTTAGATAGCAACAATAATCTCACAGTGAGTGAGGATAAACTGACTAAAGAGCAGAAAAATGACTTATTTGATATGTTTGGTGATGATGCAATTGTGAAAAAAGACAAGAAAATTGAGGAAATTGTCTTTGAAAAATCTCAAATAGAGGTTATCTCTTCTAGCTACAGGTGCAAAGAGCCAAATTTTCTGACAGCATTTTCCGAAGAGACTTTTGATGCGTTTCCATTAGATATTACCTTTGAAGAGACTACAGTTTACAAGTTCCTTCGCTTGATCCCATCATAGAGGGATGTCTCACAAAGAGATATGGCAATAAAGCAGCTTTCACTAAAAGCAAGTCCAAGAGCTTGTTCTCTCAACCAACCAAAATGGTTGAGAAGATTAATTACAAAGGACAACAAGCTGCTCGTTTGGGTCCTATTATTCAAATGTACATACAACAAAGCCTGGGTAATTTAATGCAGTCGATGCAGTCTGACACTTTCAGAAGGAGAAATCAATCCAGCAGGCTAAAGACATTTTCGCCATGTCGACTAAGTGCTTAGACCAAATTGGCAGGTCGGGAGCCTTCCACCACATATCTCGTAGGGCGGTCGCTATGACAGACACAGCTGTCTATGAACAAAAAGACAGTGTGGAATTTTCAAATTTACCATTGACTGGCGAAGGTGTTTTTGGGACAGAACTTGAGACGTTACTGAAATCTCGTAAGGAAAAAGTGAAACATGTGGGAGAGCTTCTGCCAGACTTGAAAAAGGGTCAGAAACGTAAATCCTCAGGTTATCGGCATGACTATTATAAGAGACCTGCGTTAGATTTTAGTTCTAAAAAACCTGCAACAAATAATTGGAACAATTGTCGGATTTCAAAATTGCCAAAGGACAGTAGAAATGAGAGTAGACAAAACTCCTACAATTCTAAGTGTAGAAGAGGTTACAGTAACTCCTTCAGAAAGCCTGCTTCAACAACTTCAGGTAGAGGAAGACTGGCTAAATCAGATGAAAAATGACTGTAAGTATCATAGCAAAACACCCGGAGATACCTGTAAGGGAGAGATTGTCCCACTTTTTTCAAGAATGGGGAAAAAACCTCGGACAAATGGGTTTTAGATACTATCAAGACAGGGTTCAAACTTGAAGTTCTGGAAAAGCCTCTATTTCAGGGAGTGAAAGCAACAAAATTTAATGTCCCTCTGAAAAACTAGCAGGTAATGACGCAGGAAATAAACAGTCTTTTAGAGAAAAATGCTATAGAAGATTGTCCCCCTTCACGAATTCACTCAGGTTTTCACAGCACACTTTTTCTTGTTCAGAAAAAGACGGGGGTTTAAGACCTATAATAAATCTGAAACACTCTAACAGATATCTCCGCAAACAGCATTTCAAAATGGATACACTATCAAAAGTTATAAACCTTGTTGGAAAAAGAAATTGGGAAATAACCATCGATTTAAAAGATGCATATTTCCATATAAAGATATTTCGAGAACACCGTCAGTTCCTCTGATTTCAATTTCCAAGGAACTGTTTATCAGTTTCGGGTTCTTTGTTTCGGTCCTACGAGTGTCCCAAGGGTTTTCGTCAAAATAATATCAGGCGTAGTGGCATTTCTTCGGAAATTCAATGTTCGTCTGGCAAGCTATCTGGACGATTGGCTTACGGTGAACAGTACAAAAGTTCTGTTACTAAAAGATCGGGCTACAGTCGTCTGTCTCCTTTATCGACTAGGTTTCATAGTAAACAAGTCAAAATCTCAACTAATTCCTGTACAAAAGCTCATTTATCTAGGAAGTCTTTTCGATCTAAGCAAAGGTCTGGTCTGTCCTACTCAAGAAAGGGTACAAAAGATAAATATTGCAACAAAAGTCATTTGCAAAGGTCATTGCACAGCAAAACAATTTATGGTTCTATTGGGATTAATTGCGTCATGTCTGGAGCTCATTCCCAATGCCAGGTTGTACATGAGGCCCATTCAGCTCCATTTACTTCAGAACTGGAGTCCAGCAAGGATGCAAATGTCCACAATAATTCCAGTTACAGCAGAGCTAAAATCCCATCTGCATTGGTGGTTACAGGATCGGAACATAGCAAAGGGCAGATCATTGCAAAAGCAGTCATTTTTAGCTCCACTGGCCGAAGGCCAGCGAGCTATTGTCATGGCGTTGTGTCCGTCGTGCGTCCGTCCGTCCGTCCGTTCGTGCGTTCGTCGGTGCGTGCGTCCGTAAACTTTTTCTTTAAAAAACTTCTCCTCAAAACTACAGACTGGATTTTTACCAAATTTCACAGGAATGTTCTTTGGGTTGTCCTCTTTCAAATTCCTTCAAATAATTGTGTTCCATGAAGAATTCTGGTTGCCCTGGCAACCAAAGTAAAAAAACCTTTAAAAATCTTCTCCTCCCCAACCGCTACCATTGGATAGCATTATTATTTTGCAGGAATGTTCCTTAGGTCGAGGTTTACAGAATTCCTTAAAAAAACAATGATCCGTCAAAAAACATGGTTTTTATGGGAGGCTCATTTTCCTTTTATGGTATAAAGTAAAATCTTTGAAAAATTTCTTCTCTCAAACTATTCATTGGATTTCATTGTTGTTTTCACTGTGGGAAAAGGTGAAATTACTCATAATCAACCAAAGACGAGGAGTCTTTGGAAAACACTGTTGGAAAAGGAGAAAATGCTGGTAATCAGCATTTTCGCCCTTTCCCTCAGTGTTTTCTACTCTATCAAAGAGAGAAATCTTCATTTCATCAATGTTTAATTTGCCGTTTGCAAATGCTTTCAATTTGGTCAAATCCCAAATTATGTAGTTTGGTAAAGGGTTAAAGAGGGTTGCTTTACATAATCCATAGTCCTTTTCATATAAAACAAGAGAACCTCTGCACTTTAATTAGTTCTGGTAAAGGTTTGTTGACCAACTGGTGACTAAGTGCAAAGTGGACAGAAGGGGTGTTAATTCTGGTGACCTAGTTTTCTATATTTTGATGTTTCCCCACCCAAAATGGTTTGTGACAAGACCCTCTTTAACTATAACCAGATGACAAAATTTTGTAACTGCTCAAAATTGAAAGATGATGCAGACAATATAATATAGCTTCAGATTAGTAATACTTGTATCAAAAAGGGTAGAAATTATTGTGGAAAACCAAGAACATGCTGGTTATCATTATTTTCTTCTTTTCTCACAATATTTTTCTTAGCTTTTTCTCTTCAGTTGGTAGCTAAAATGCAGGATTGAATGGTAATTGTTAAAAACTTTTCTTCACCGTTACAGAAAAATCAAGCCTGTGGAGCGATACAGGCGCTCAAGCGCCTCTAGTTAGTCACTCTGACCACAGATGCAAGTGGCACTTGGGGCTGGGGGTCGTTTGTACAATCTAACATGTCAAGCCAATCTTCAGAAAATGCTTCATAACAATTGCCTGGAAATGATTGCAGTAGCGCAAAGTTTACGGCAATTCCTGTGTCACTTGAATGGCAAAAGTGACATGATAAGGTCGGACAATACGACAGTGTGCCAGTACATAAATCGCCAAGGGGGATCAAGGTCCAGACAGCTATGCGAAGTAACAATACAACTGTGGGATTTGGCTAGAGCGAATCAGATCAATTTGAAAGCAGCTTATATAATGGACAAAGCAAATCTTCTGGGCGATACCTTGAGTCGAAAGCATATTCCAGCAACAGAATGGTCACTGAGCAGTACAGTGGTTCAGAAAATCTTCATGACCTGGGGTCAACCGACTTCGGATCTTTTTGCAACGTTCATCAACAAAAAGACCTTTCTGTTCTGCTCATGGACCCCGCATCCACAAGCTTATGCTCTAGATGTCCTATAAATAGCATGGCAGAACATGAGTGTGTATGCTTTTCCAGCAATTCAACTGAAGGGTCCTGAATCACTTCCAAAACTTTCATTGCAAAAATTAATGATATTGATTGCGCCACTGTGGCCACGTCTGCATTATTACCCATTACTTCTGAAACGGTTGATAGCATTACCACTGAGAATCCCATGCAGTCAAAATGTTCTGATTGAGAGCAACGGGAGGATATCCCATCCACATCCCGAATCCCTTCATCTGACTTCATGGCTGTTATCGACAGACGAATATCTTCAAAAGGCTTTTCTCAGTCGACTAGAGAACTCATGTCAAAATCTTGGAGACGTGACACCCAGAGAGATTACAAAGCTACATTCAGAATATTTCATAGCTGGTGTGCTGGAAGGGAAATTGATCCCTATCTTGCCTCATTGAAAGATTGTGTCGACATGCATGTTTCCTAAGGGCCTGATGTACAGGACTCTAAACGGGTACAGGTCAATGCTATCTACAGTTTTGGCACCAGTGGATAATTGTGCTGTAGGGCAACATCTTTTGATTATACGTTAATTAAAGGCAGTTTTCAATGGATGTCCACCAGTTAAGAAACTTGTTCCTGAGTGGAATCTTCTTCTTATTTTAGAATGTCTCAAAGAAGATCCTTTTGAACCGTTTTAGAGGGCATCTTTGAAATATTTAATTTGGAAGATTTGTTTCCTGATAGCCATCACCACTTTTCAGAAGATGCAGTGATTTACAGTCTTTACAGCTAGGTGAAGGTTTTGTTAATGTCCAGAAAAAGGGTGTTACTTTCATTAGAACCGGATTATCTAAACAGGATAGACCAAATCACGTTGACAAGAACATTGTTATACCAGCATTATCACTGCTAGATCCAAAAACGGCATTAACATATTATCTTAAAAAGACAGAACCTTTTAGACACTCTAATAATGGCCAGAATGTTTGCAAATTGTTTTTATCTTATCAAACGCCAAATCATCCTGCTACTGCTCAGACTATCTCTAGATGGTTAGTTGAAACAGTAAGATTTTGTCATAAGAAAAAGAACAAAAGTGCAGGTAAAGTGAAAGGACATTCTACACGCAGTGTTGGTCCTTCTTGGGCTTTTTTGAAAGGTGCGTCCCTGCAACAGATCATGGAATCAGCAGACTGGTCTAGGGAGACCACATTCACGAAACACTATCTTAAACCCATCAATATGGATTTTATGAAGGTGTAGGAAACACCAGTGTACAGTGGGTTACTCTATTCTTGCGGATTTTCTAGAGAGGAAACTGTTTTTTTGATAGAAATAGGAAATTTCAGACGATGTTTTATAATTGTATACATGTATAGGGAGATGAATCACAGAAGTGTGTAAACTACAAGTGTGATTGATTATTTAATGTTTTCCCAATAGATAATTGGAGTATTGTACAGACAATGTTTCATTGTGTATATAAAATGATTTGGGTAGACACTGAGGACAGAACTGGGCTGAAAGACACCCACCTCCTCAAGTACTGCTGTGGAATCTATAATAATCCTCATTGTCATACCAGGTAGGTTTATTTATGAAAATAAATTGGAAAATTTGTATTTCAAATTAGAGTTTTATGAATAAATAATACTTACCTGGTATGACTGCTACCCTCCCTTCTGCCCCTCTTGTCAATCATACAGTTCTTTATGGCGAACACTTTTCGCTAGAAAAGATACTGAGGGGTAACACGAGGTACATACGGAAGTAAACTAAACGGTGCAAGGGTAAAAAAGTTCACTTCCGGTTGGTAACGCTCTAAAGCGGATTAAGAAAGGAGATTCATCATTGTCATAACAGGTAAGTATTATTTATTCATAAAACTCTAATTTGAGTATCATTATCTCTCCGCCAAACGAGGGATACATGTACGATCCCTGACCAAACATCAAACATTTTAGACTTGACGAAATATTAGGACCACGAGTGAATCGCAGCCATGAATTTGTCTTTCAATGAGGCCAATCATGCCAACAGCCTCGTCACATGCAGAATAGTTTAAGATCATGCGATGACTTTATGGACTTTAATGAAAGTTTCATCATTTTCACATTTGTCAGATTCTTCTTAATCATATTTTTTACACAATGGCTAGGCTGATAAATATTTCAATTTAAGGTAGTAGCCCCGTGACACTTCTAGCGCAAAATGGAATCAATAGAGGATAATTAACTAGTTATTTTTATATTAAAAAATATCTCACGAGGATGCGTGGTCAGACGTTAAAAAACGAGTGCGCAGCCCGAGTTTTTTTAACGCCTTACGACGATCCGAGTGAGATATTTTTCATATCAAAAATAACCAGTTGATTCTCCTCTATTGATTCCATTTTGCGCTAAAAGTAGTTCCTAAATTACGGCAGGAAGTGAAAGTGAAAGTTGATATCATCACTAGTCATGATATCAAAATTTATTACGCTGGGAAATTCCAGGATTTCACAGTTAGGTATATAATAAAATGTCTTGATAGTTGATAAATACGGATTTTTACAGATAAAATATTTTTCCATATTTCTAACCGACTAGAAAAAAATCCTTGTCTATCTTGAAATTATTTGTTGATACTTTTGCAAGTTTCTAGAAAAGGGAGGTAATTATTATCTCCCTCTGTAATGAGAATATAGTGGTTTTAAATTTATAAATGGTAATCGAAGAAGGAAGAAAAAGGAAAAGGTGTTCGGTTAAAGAAGCGCAATAATACTCATTTGTAATCATGGCAATTTTTGTAGGATATTATTGTGGTGGAAAAAGCGTTGTTTTCTATTACGGATGAGGTATCATCAATGGTATTTTTCGGTATATTTAGGGGATTCAGGAGAGTAAAGGGTAACATACCATTATTTCCTTAATGAATATATAACTCTAACCAAACAACATCCATCCACCCATTTGACATGCTGTAATTTTTGAAATTTTTGTTCTTTGTGGCAGTTTTTGGGACATGAAATTGGAAAGGTATGATATAGGAACAATGCTTATTTTTCTTCGTAGAAAAGTGATTTTCGGGGAGAAGAGGTTCAAAACTTCCTTCCTCCAATACTCCTAGTTCACATATGAACCCTTCATTCGACCGGCATCCCCATTTTTAGCTCACCTGAGCACGAAGTGCTCATGGTGAGCTATTGTTATCGTGCTGTGTCCGTCGTCCGTCGTGCGTCATGCCTCATCCGTCGTCAACTTTTTACATTGTGTACGCTTTAGAGGCCACATTTTCGGTCCGATACTCATGAAAGTTAGTCAGAATGTTTGCCTCGATGAAATCTCGGACGAGTTCGAAAATGGGTCATGTCGGGTCAAAAACTAGGTCACTAGATCAAATCTTAGAAAAACCTTGTGTACGCTCTAGAGGCCGAATTTTCAGTCGGATACTCATGAAATTGTTCAGGATGTTTGTCTGGATGATATCTTGGACGAGTTTGAAATGGGTCATGTGGGGTCAAAAACTACTGTAGGTCACTAGGTCAAATTTTAGAAATACCTTGTGTACGCTCTAGAGGCCACATTTTCAGTCGGATACTAATGAAAGTTAGTCAGGATGTTTGGCTTGATGATATCTCGGACGAGTTAGAAAATGGGTCATGTCAGGTCAAAAACTAGGTCATTAGGTCAAATCTTAGAAAAACCTTGTGTACGCTTTAGAGACCACATGTTAAGTTCAAAACTCTTGGAAGTTCTTCAGAATGTTTGTCTTGATGATATCTCGGACAAGTTTGAAAATGGCTCATGTGGGGTCAAAAGCTAGGTCACTAGGTCAAATTTTAGAAAACCTTGTGTACGCTCTAGAGGCCACATTTTTCAGTCAGGTACTCATGAAAGTTGGTCAGGATCTTTGCCTGGATAATATCTTGGACGAGTTTGAAAATGGGTCATGTCGGGTCAAGAACTAGATCACTAGGTCAAATCTTAGAAAAACCGTGTGTACGCTCTAGAGGCCACATTTTCAGTCCAAAACTCTTGAAAGTTAGAGTGTTTGTCTTGATGATATCTCGGACAAGTCCGAAAATGGTTCATGTCGGGTCAAAAACTAGGTCAGTAGGTCAAATCTTAGAAAAAAAATTTGTACGCTCTAGAGGCCACATTTTCAGTCTGATACTGATGAAAGTTGGTCAGGATGTTTGCCCCTATGAAATCTAGGACGAGTTTGAAAATGGGTCATGCCAGGTTAAAGACTAGGTCACTGGGTCAAATCTTAGAAAAAGTTTGTGTACGCTCTAGAGGCCACATTTTAAGTTCACAACTCTTGGAAGTTCTTCAGAACGTTTGTCTTGATGATATCTCGGTCAAATTTTAAAATGGGTCATGTGGGGTCAAAAACTAGAACACTAGGTCAAATTTTAGAAAACCCTGTGTACGCTCTAGAGGCCACATTTTTCAGTCAGGTACTCATGAAAGTTGGTCAGGATGTTTGCTTGGATGATATCTTGGACGATTTGAAAATTGGTCATGTCGGGTCAAAAACTAGGTCAGTAGGTCAAATCTTAGAAAAACCTTGTGTACGCTCTAGAGGCCACATTTTCTGTCCGATACTCATGAACGTTGGTCAGGATGTTTGCCCCGATAAAATCTAGGACGAGTTTGAAAATGGTTCATGTCGGGTCAAAAACTAGGTCAGTAGGTCAGTAGGTCAAATCTTAGAAAAACCTTGTGTAAGCTCTAAAGGCCACATTTTCAGTCGGATACTCATGGAAATTGGTCAGGATGTTTACCTGGATGATATCTCGGACAAGATCGAAACTGGGTCATGTGGGGTCAAAAACTAGGTCACCAGGTCAAATCTCAGAAAAACCTTGTGTACACTCAAGAGGCCACATTTTCGGTCCAAAACTCTTGAAAGTTGGTCAGAATATTTGCCTTTATGATATCTTGGACAAGTCTGAAAATGGGTCATGTCGAGTCAAAAAGTAGGTCAACAGGTCAAATGTTAGAAAAACCTTTTTGTAGGCTCTAAAGGCCACATTTTCAGTCCGAAACTCTTGTAAGTTGGTCAGAAAGTTTGCCTTGATGATATATTAGACGAGTTTGAAAATGGGTCATTGGAGGTTAAAAACTAGGTCACCAGGTCAAATCTTACAAAACCTTGTATATGCTCTGGATACAAATTTTCAGTCCAACACTCTTGAAAATTAGTCAGAATGATTGCCTTTATAATATCTTAGATGAGTTTGAAAATGGGTCATGTTGGGTCAAAAACTGGGTCAATAGGTTAAATGTTATAAACACTTTTTGTATGCTCTGGACGACACAATTACAGTCTGATAGTCCTAGAACTTGTTCATAATATTTGTCCTGGTGATACCTTAAATGAGTTTGAAAATGGGTCATGTGGAGTCAAAAACTAGGTAAATGGGTCAAGTATTAGAAAAACCTTTTGTATACTCTAGAGGCTACATTTTCTGCCTGATGCTCTTCAGACTTGGTCAGAATGTTTGTTTTGGTGATGTCTCAAAAGAGTTTGATAATGGGTAATTGTCGGGTCCAAAGCTAGGTCACTTGGTGAAATCTTAGAAAAACATTTTGTACGCTGTAGAGGGCATAATTTTCAGTCCAATACTCATGAAACTTGGTCAGAATGTTTGTCTTATTGATATCTCAAAAGTGTTTGATGATGGGTAATGTCTGATAAGAAACTAGGTCACTGGGAAACTAGATGGTTCATGTTTGGTCAATAGACTCATGTGAGCGATTTCAAGGCCATCATGACAGAATGAATGAATGAATGAATGAATGTTGTTTTATGGCGCATCGACAGCTTTGGTCATTTAGCGCGCATATCTATGTTAAAAGTTAGTAAAAGTGGAGTTGCCTAAATTGCATAAAGTTTGAATGCATTAATGATAATAAAAGAATTGAATTAAAAGGTATGCATAAAGGGCATTATCGAGATACAGGGCAATCCCTATATACTCAAAAGTTTTAAATGATAAGATTTAAGAATGTGATAAAAAGGTTAGAAGTCAATTTTTGATTGAGAAAAAGAGGTTTTTAAATGAAAAAGAAATATATTCATATATCATGTGCATAAAATATGATATTGAGTGGCTGGGCAACCCCTGCCTACTCAACAGTTTTAGATTAAAGATGAATATTGCAGGAATTAAGAATATTGTAAAAAGATAAGTAAGAAACTCAAGAGTAAATATCACAGTTTATTGTAAATGCCAATCTCCTTTATGAAAGCGATAATAGATTCAACGCTGACAGAATCGAAAAGATTCTTTAAACTATCGACGTTGAAATATTTTGAACGAACTGGCTGAAAGTCAACGCAATCTAATAGGATATGTTTTACAGAAAAGGTTGCATTGCATGGAACACATTCAGGGGCATCATCTCTGGTCAAGAGCCAGGAATGTGTGATGCGTGCATGGCCAATTCGAAGTCGTGCAATTATCACTTCTTCTCGACGAACAGACCTGTAAACGGGGTACCATTCACCAAGGGATGGTTTAACTGAATGCAGTTTATTGCAAACATCAGCATCCCACTGGGATTGCCAAGAAGATTGGATATGTTTTAAAACGGAGGATTTAAAATCAGTGTGAGGAACTTTAAGATCTGAAAAGGTTAAGTGCAGATTTGGCCGATCTATCAGCATTTTCATTGCCTTTGATGCCTACATGACTTGGAAGCCAGCAGAACACCAATCTATTCGTAGAAGAAATTTGTGAGATCCTTTCAAGTAAACTACAGATTAAGGGATTCTCAAGTTGTTGATTTGAAAGGGCCTGTAATGTTGACAAAGAGTCCGAAAAGATAATGAAACAGTTGAAATTAGAACGTTCAGCTAGATTAAGGGCAAGATCAATTGCTTTAATTTCAGCAGAGAAGATAGAGGAGTTGTTTGGAAGGCGGCATTTTAAGCTCCTTTGTCCATAATTAGCGGCAGCTGCTACCGAATTGCCTTCTTTAGATCCATCTGCATAGATGGGTTTGAAAGAAAAATAATGCTCCTTTATCTCATTGTATCTAGCATGAAACACAATTCTATCCGTGACAGACTTTTTGTCAGATGCAAGGTCAAATCTGAATTCTGCACTGTTTAACGTCCAGGGAGGAATTTCAGAGATTTTATAGTTGGCAATGGAATCAGTGTCTATGCCAAGGTTATCTACTATGGGCTCCATGTGGATACCAAATGGAGGAATAACATTTGGTTTCCTTTCAAAAAGATCTTTATATTGAGGTTTAAAAACAACTTTATGAGTAGGATTAAAACGATTCGACTTCAGTTTTAAAAGATAATGAGGTGAACGTTTTTCCCTCCTGTAAGAAAGAGACGGTTCATTAGCCTCAACATAGAGACTATTGACGAGAGAAGTTCTGAAAGCTCCAAGTGCAAGACGAAGACCTTCGTTGTGAATAGAATCGAGAATTTTCAAATAAAATTTACGGGCAGATCCGTATACAATCGATCCATAGTCTAATTTGGAGCGAACTAAAGACCGATAAAGTCGCAAGAGGACTTTACGGTCTGCTCCCCATTCAGAATGGGCAACAACCTTAAGAAGATTAAGAGCCTTCTTGCACTTCTTTTTAAGTGCAGTGATGTGAGGAAGGAAGGAAAGCTTTCTGTCAAAGATTACTCCAAGAAATTCAAACTCAGAAACGACTTCAATTTTAGATCTGTCCAAATACAGCTCAGGGTCTGGATGAACACCTCGTAGATTGCAAAGGTGCATGCACTTAGTTTTGGACTTGGAAAATTTGAAGCCATTTTCATCAGACCACGTTTGCAGTTTGTTGAGACACTATTGAAGTTGTCTCTCAATAATATTCATATTTCGAGATCTGAAGCATATAACAAAGTCATCAACATAAAGGGAACAGTCTACACCAGGACGGATAGCTTTGACAATACTGTTTATTTTTACACTGAAAAATGTAACGGACAGAATACATCCTTGGGGTACACCCATCTCCTGTTCACGGGCTCCCGATACAGTATTACCAACTCGGACGCGGAAAAGACGTTTATCCAAGAAGGCTGAAATAAAAAGAGGAAGACGGCGTCGAAGACCAAAGTCATGCAAGTCTTTAAGAATTCCGTATTTCCAAGTCGTATCGTAAGCGCTTTCAAGGTCGAAAAAGACAGATACTACATGCTGTTTATTAATAAAGGCTTCTCTGACAAAGGTTTCAAAGCGGACCAGATGATCTATAGTGCCACGCTGGCGCCGAAATCCACTCTGTACGTCAACGATGAGGTTGTTTTTCTCTAAATACCAGACAAGCCTGTCGTTGACCATACGTTCTAAGGTCTTGCAGAGACAACTAGTAAGAGCTATTGGACGGTAGTTAGCGGGGTCACCAGCATCCTTACCAGGTTTTGGGATAGGAATGACTAGTGCCTCTCGCCAGGATGAAGGAAAATCACCTGATTGCCAGGTATCATTAAAAATGTCAAGTAAAACTGAGAGAGAAGTAAAAGGTAAGTGTTTTAAAAACTGGTAATGAACTTTATCTTGGCCAGGACAAGAATCGTGAGCTTTATTCAGAGCATATTTTAATTCTTTAAAGGTGAAGAGTTTATTATAATGCTCTGAGTTTGGAGAATTGAAATTAAGCTTTTTCTTTTCTTCTCGGGCTTTATTCCTCTGAAACTTTTCAGAATAGTTTACAGAGGAAGACTTTTTGCAAAAGGTGTCCGCTAGAGCATCAGCTATATCTTTGGGTGATTCCAACGAAGTATTGTTAACTTGAAGGTGATTAAGAGGGGGCTGGCCTTTGCCATTGATCTTTCTGATCATGTCCCAAGTTTTTTTAGTGGTAGTTCTACTATTTAATTTAGAGACATATTGTCTCCAAGCCTTGCGCTTACTTTCTCTAATGGTTCGACGAGCCTTTGCTCTGGAAATACGGAAAATATTATGATTTTCTTTGGTAGGTCAGAGGTTAAACTTTCTAAGGGCTTGTTTTCTGTCTTTGACAGCCTGTTTACAATCATCATTGTACCAAGGCTTGTCAGGACGATTTGGATTTGTCGAGGTCTGAGGGATGGATTGTTTTGCTGCATCAATCAATAGGGAAGTAAAAAGTTTTGCGGGATCATCGCAATCTCTAAATTTGTCATGTGTAATGGTTTGTTCACAAAGGGTTTCAAATTGGTTCCAATTGGCTTTCGAAAGCTTCCATTTCTGTGATCGTAGACTGCTGGATGGTTGTGTAGATGAAAAAAAAAATGGGAAAGTGATCACTTCCACACAAATCCTCAGTCACTTTCCATGTGAAATTGGGAAGTAAGACTGGGCTGCATAAGGTCAAGTCAATAGAAGAGTAAGATCCAGTTGCTGGATGTAAGTAGGTTTTGGACATGTTATCATTCATGAACGAAAAAGAATTGTTCGAAGTGAAGTTTTCCAACTGTTAACCTCTCTGGTTTGTGTCATCGCAACCCCACATAATATTGTGACCATTTAAGTCTCCAGCAAGAATATAGGGGGATGGCAATTGCGAAATGAGATCATTCAGATTAGTCTCATTGATAGGTGTATTCGGGGGCAGATATAAAGAACACAGTGTAACAGCACTGTGTAAAGATAACCTAATGGCAACAGCTTGCAAGTTTGTATTAAGAGAGATAACTTTGTGAGGAATGTTATTGTTAACAATAACAGAAACACCTCCTCTGGCTTTTTCGCCTTCGGTAAAGATTTTATTGTAAATAGAATGATATTTGATAGAAATATCATCCTCCTGTTTAAGGAAGGTTTCTTGTAGACAAACAGCAACTGGTTTGTGATCATTTATTAAAAGAGAAAGACTTTATACCTCGACAATTCCATTGGATTATGGTATCCATAGTGCATGATGAAAGTATAAAAACTGAAGTAAAGAAGAGGCCGCAAACCAATGCCAAAGGCAGTAAAAACAGAAGTATGTTGAATTTCATTTTAGTTTACATGTGTGTCTTCTCAACACTGTTGGTTTCGGGAGTCGAGTTTTGCCAGGAGTCAAGGTCTTTGTTCCATTCAGACCTATGGTGACCCCAAGGAGATTCGCTGTCCGAGCCATCAGACTCTTCCTCCTCCATCTCCTCTTCACTTTTTTCCTCCTCTGGACCTTTATCGTCTGCGATTTCTTGAAGTTTTTTCGAATTTATTAGAGAGAGACAGACGGTTGACCAATTTTGACTGTGATTTTACGCTCACGGGCTTTACGGTTTTTCTTTTTATCCGGTAGTGATTTGTCGGAATCGACGAGTTCCGAGATCTCTGTGTCAGATACACGGCTTTCAAAGATTTCTTCATTTGACTTTGTCGGCTTTTCACTATAGGTAGAGGCCGATGGCAAACCCTCTTTATTTAACTGAACCCGAGTACGTGGTTGGGATAGATTTTTAGGAGAATTGTTAACTTTTGTAGATTTCGGCATACTAGGTTTTGTATTTGAAACGGAAGGTTTTGACAAAGAGGAAGATGATTTAGGAGGAGAATTCGCTTTTTCTGTATGTGTAGAGGTAATGGATTTATCAGATGGCAGAGATGTTTTATTAGGACTGAGAGCTGCAAAGGTAGATTGTGTAAGAATGGCTTTTAAATCATTTGTCATCTCAGGAAATTTGGTTAAAATGAGTTTGGCGAGGACGACACAAGTGTGACAATCCTCTTTCGCTGGGGATGTCACACTGGCATAGCTCGCAGAGAAAGATTTTGGTTGATCAGCTGCGCGCTGTTTGACAAACTGTCGAGCTTCTGGAAAACTTAACTTTTTTGTATATTTCAGGTTCAAAATTTCTTTCTCTTCCTTCCATTGAGGACAATCTCTTGAAAAAGCCGCATGGGCACCCTTACAGTTTACACATTTCAGAGGACTTGAACATGTCTCAAAACTGTGGTTTTCTTCCTCTGTTCCACATTTTGCGCAAACAGGATTTCGAGGGCATTTACTTATATGATGCCCGTACTGTTGACACTTAAAACAGCGCAAAGGATTTGGAATATACATCTCAACATTTGCCGAGATGTATCCAATTTTCACGGACTGAGGAAGAACTGCTGACGAGAACGTTAAAATATATGTGTTAATTGTCCTCATTTCGCCATTTCTTTTTACAGAAATGCGGGTAACACCTGTAACACCCTGTGATTTTAAGCCCTTTTCAATTTCTGAGATGGAACACAAGGAAAGTTCCTTACATCTCACAATTCCCTTACTAAAATTAAGTGTCTTGTGAGCGTAAATGTTAACTTCTAGTTGGAAGAACTTGCTGTGTTTCAAAAGGTTTTCAGATTGTTGCCTTGTGAACACTTCAACCAATATAGTGTTGTTTCTCAGTTTTTTCACAGATTTTGGAGTACGCAAAATACTATGAATCTGTTTTTCAAAAGGGGATAATTTAGTAACAGGGTTTGAAGGGTCCTTTGACTCTATTACAATGAAAGTAGGAAAATGAAGAGAGAAAGGTGATGAGTAAGATGGAGGCTCCGTGTCAGAATCAGATTCTGAATGGGGCCTTTTTCCTTCAGAATATTTCTTTTCTTGAAGCTTGGCCTTTTTTTGAGTTGCCATATTGTTTTCTTTTTCTTCAGCACCAATGCTCCCCACCCGCCTCGGAGCCCAACAAGGGGACATGTCCTGGGGAAACCTAACACAGGACAAGTCAGGGATACATTGATGGTATACTCAAGTGAAGTGGCTAAACTAGACAAATGCCTTCCTGTCAAACGCTACACCAAGCTTTATATAACATTATCGAGGGTATTGCATCTGCCAGTAAAATACCTATACTTTCACTTGAGCCACCGCCTTCTAAGGCAAATGGGTAAAAATAAGGGATATAAATTTGTTTACAGATAAAGATAAGACCAAAGATGGTTATAAAGTGCCAAAATGAGTGTCCTAGGGCTTGGCATGACCAGCCGATTGATCAGGTCGGGCCCACCTGACCCCCTGTTTAACTCAACTCCAGGCCATAGTGGTGTGTTTCAACCACCAGGACCCCTTCATCAAGTGACACAGGTCGCAGCTCACGGCAAACGAGCAGGCACATTGGTGGGGTTCTACCATCCTGTATTGCGACAGCTAGGCTATTTCTATACCCCCGCCCAGCTGGGGGAAAAGGCCATCATGACCCTCTTGTTTATGTTTTCTGGCGTTTTTCGGTGTTTTCCGGCGTTTTTGTCGTTTTTCGGTCATTATGTGGTTTTCGGTCTATCTAGGGACCGCTTTGTTGTCATACTCGCACTAGTTACAGAGGTCCTGTTCAAAATTTTACTTCGTTAAAGGGAGAATAAAAATGAATGTCAATTGTTTGTGTCCGAATGAAACGAAATAAAACTTGAATAAACGCAAAAATGGAAAAAAATAAGACATGGAGATATGGTTACTTGATATAGAAAACAAATGTAATCACACTGAATAGGAAATTAAATTTTCTAGTTACGAAGGTGAGGTTTGAAATCGTAGTTTAACTTCATGCAGCGATTTTCGCATGTTCCTCACACTCATTCACATTTTTCTGTGTATACCAAAGGAATTTCATGTTATACCAAGATAATAGTGCATTTATTTTAAAGCTCTACACATGTATTAACACACTTTGCAGAGGTCATAGAAATCGTTACGGTAGGTGAGATCTATTTTGGCGACAACGAACATTTTTGCCGGAAGGAAAAAAGTGAATAAGTCAGGATCCCAAAGATGTTCTTAATTAGCTGATAGCTACCATGTCTTTACCTTAGTAAAATAAATGTATTCGTTTAATGTTTCAGATTTAAAATTTCAGAGCTATATGATGTCAATATGTTGTGGAGACATGCAAAACTTCGATACAAGTGGCATTTTGACGTTAAAGTTTCTTTATATTCTTGGCAGATAAATTATCTTCTTTGTCAATTATTGATAAATAGTATTCTTTTGAATATTAATTTCACATATATATTTGACTAAATGTATTTGTAGCACTTTAAGATTGTCTATAATACTGGCGACACTGATTTTGCGTAAATGGATCAATACTGGCGACACTGGTTTTGCGTAAATGGGTCAATTTTTTGGTTCTTATTGCTTCGTTGTGTGCACCTCGCCTCGTCAAACTAGCAGAGTGAGAAAAGTTTGCCCCTAAGCTCTCTCAACCCGACTATGCTCATGAAATGTAGACAATCTAAGACTAATGGATGACACCATTTATCCTTTATGAACTTGGTCAGCTAGGCAAGAGTATAGAGTGTTATGATCATTGTCTGTCACTAACTCGCTAAATCCATCCTTTATCGCTCAAACCCGGTCTTACTTCCACAGGTAAAGCCCCTGCTAATTTGCTTAAAGACGGACAGACACGCTTTTAACCCATTACCACACAATCTCTACTTTTGACACCCCTCAGAAAGAAGCCTTTAGAAAACACTGTGGGAAAAGGAGAAAATGCTGGTAACCAGCATTTTCTCCTTTTCCCACAATGTTTTCTACCCTTCCCGAAACAAATTTCAAATTTTTAGTCATGTTTATTTTGTCGTCTGTAAATGCTTTCGATTTGGACAAACCTAAAATTTTGTCGTTTGGTAATGGGTTAATGGCTCAAATTCACAACATGTAAATACGTGAGCTACAATAGCATAGACAAATAACGTAGATTATAACACAGGCATAAATGGTGATGTCCAAGAGAAAGGTAGATGAAAGATTTAAAGAATTTGGGGTTGACACTTATTTTTGGTGTCAGGAGAAATCGTCCACTGGAGAAATCGCCCCCAAATTGCTTGGGGACGAATTCTCCGGAAAATTCGTCCCCTAAATTAAACTTTTGAAAAATTGTCCCCATATTCAAAATTCATACAATTTTGCTGTTCAGGCTGTCCAAGAAAATATTTTTTTTTTTTGTAACTTAAGTGTTTACTTTGCATTATGGTTTTCTAAATTGAAAAGTGATTCCATACATGTAACAGCGTCATTGTTTATGAAACAAATTTCACCCTAACAGTTTCTTGTTCACACCTGTCACAGATAACTTAATTTTCTAAGAAATTCTTTAAAAATCTTCTTCTCTGAAACCGCTGGCCAGATTTTAAAATAATTTCAGAGATGTTCCTTGGTTGGCCCTTTTCAAAATTTGTTCGTGAAATTTCGATTCAGTCAAGAAACATGGCTCTGGTGAATGGGGGCTACTTGCACCATATGGACATGAAGAAGTTCTTGAAAATTCTTCTTCACTAAAACGCGTTGTCAGATTTTTAAATAATTTCACAGCAATGTTCCTTGGTTGACCCTTTCCAAAATTTGTTCGCGAAATTTTGATCCGTCAAGAAACATGGCTCTGGAGAATGGGGGCTACTTGCGCTGTACGGAAATTAAGAAACTCCTAAACGTTCTTCTTTTTGAAAGTGCTGGTCAGATTTTGAAAGGACTTATACAGGTGCCCTTTTGAAAATTGCTTGACAAAATAATGATTTTTTTTCCAGTTTTCCAGTGTTTCAATAATTCAAAACAAGAGGGCTAAGATGGCCCTGGATCGCTCACCTGAATTTTTGAGATGATCATAGCCTATTTTTTTTTTTTTTTTTTTTTTTTTTTTGAGGTATTGAAACATTGGAACCAATTTTATAATTTTGCTAAGCAATTATTTTCAAAAGGTCACCTGTAAAGGTCATTTCGAAATCTGAACCTCAGTTTCAAAAAGAAGAATTTTTAAGAATTCTTCATTTCTGTATAAGAGCAAGTAGCACCCATCCATGAGAGCCATGTTTCTTGATAGATCAAAATTTACGAAAAAGTTTTGAAAAGGGTCACCCAAGGAACATATCTGTGAAACTATTTCAAATTCCGACCAGCAGTTTCAGAGGAGAAGATTTTTAAAGAATTCCTTCATTTCTGTATAGTGCAAGTAGCCCCCATTCACCAGAGCCACATTTTTCAACGGATCAAAATTTCACGAACAATTTTTGAAAAGGGTCACCCAAGGAACATATCTGTGAAATTATTTCAAAATCCGACCAGCAGTTTCAGAGGAGAAGATTTTCAAAGAATTCATTCATTTCTGTATAGTGCAAGTAGCCCCCATTCACCAGAGCCACATTTTGTGACAGATCAAAATTTCACAAACGAAAAGGGTCACCCAAGGAACAAATCTGTGAAATTATTAAAAAAATCCGACCAGCAGTTTTAGAGAAGAATATTTTTTAAAGAATTCCTTCATTTCTGTATAGTGCAAGTAGCCCCCATTCACCAGAGCCACATTTTTGACGTATCAAAATTTCTCGAACAGATTTTGAAAAGGGTCACCCAAGGAACATATCTGTAAAATTATTTCAAAATCCGACCAGCGGTTCAGAGGAGAAGATCTTTTAAGAATTCCTCCATTTCTGTTTAGTGCAAGTAGCCCCCATTCACCAGAGCCACATTTTTTGACGGATCAAAAGGTCACCCAAGGAGCAACTTTGTGAAATAATTTCAAAATCCGACCCACGGCTTCAGAGGAGAAGATCTTTAAAGAATTCCTTCATTTCTGTATAGTGCAAGTAGCCCCCATTCACCAGAGCCACATTTTTTGACGGATCAAAATTTCACGAACAAATTTTGAAAAGGGTCTCCCAAGGAACATATCTGTGAAATAATTTCAAAATCCGACCAGCGGTTTCAGAGGAGAAGATTTTTAATGAATTCCCTCATTTCTGTATAGTGCAAGTAGCCCCTATTCACCAGAGCCACATTTTTTGACGGATCAAAATTTCACGAACAATTTTTGAAAAGGGTCACCCAAGGAACGAACATATCTGTGAAATTATTTCAAAATCCGACCAGCGGTTTCATAGGTGAAGATTTTTAAAGAATTTGCTAAAAAATTCCATTTAGTTGCCATGTCAACCAGAGTTTCTGATGGAATCAAATTCTGTGAACACTTTTTAAAGAGGACCTCCCAAGGAACATTCCTGCCAAGTTTGGTCCAAATTGGTTTAGCGGTTTAGGAGGAGTTGATGTTTAAAGAATTGTTGACTACGCACGACGGACGACTCACGACGCACGACGGACGACGGACACCGGATGATCCTAAAAGCTCCCCTTGAGCACGTTGTGCTCAGGTGAGCTAAAAAAATGGCTTTGGTCCTCTCAAAAATTCGGGTGAGCTATCCAGGGCCATCTTGGCCCTCTTATTAACTTTTTATCAGATCCGCCCTTAAAGATTGGAACAATGACTCCCTCTCCCCAGCTTTTGGGAAATACTCCTTCATTATATAATTTGTTATAAAATGTAGTAAAAAGTAGCGAAATGATATCAAATGAACTTTTAAACACTTCGGCAATTAATTTACCTATGCCTGGGCCTTTGAGTTGTTTTGTGAAAAAAAAAACAACCAGCTTCCCTTATTTCTAATGTTGTAAAATCGGAATCTAAGTCATCGACAAGTGTAATATAGTCATGAGGTGTCATATCGTTATTAGTTTCACCGCCAGAATTGTAATCTGATCCATGTAGATTATCAAAGTGTGAGTATAGATCGGTCACAGTCACATTACAGGGCTCATCTTTGTTTACCGTGCATTGATTTTTAGCTCTACTATCTGAAAGCCAACAGAGCTTATGTCATGGCGTGGTTTCCGTCGTCCGTCTATTGGTCTTTTTTCTTGTTTACGCGATAAAGTCTTTATTTTTGCTCAGATTTCCGTGAAACTTACACAGTTTGTTTATCTCATCAATAGCTTTAACCCTATTGATTTTGAAAAAAAATCCGACAAATAGTATGGGAAAAGTAGCTGTTTCAAATTTAAAATTTCCATTTTTCTTTACGCGATAAAGTCTGTATTTTTCGTCAAATTTCCATGAAACTTGCAGATTTCGTTTATCTGATCAATAGGTTCAACCCTATTAATTTTGAAAAAAATCCAACAAATAGTATGGGAAAAGTAACTATTTCAAGTTGAAAACTTTTATTTCTTGTGTACGAGATCAAGTCTTCATTTTTGGTCAGATTTGAGTGAAACTTACATAGTTTGGTTACCTCAACAATAGCTTTAACCCTATTGATTTTGAAAAAAGTCCGACGAACAGTATGGGAAAAGTAGCCATTTCAAGTTTAAAATTTCCATTTCTTGTTTACGTGATAGAGTCTGTATTTTTGGTCAGATTTCTGTGAAACTTGCTTAGTTTGTTTATTTTATCAATAGCTTCAACCCGATCGATTTTGAAAAAATTCCAACACAGTATGGGAAAAGTAGCCATTTCCAGTTAAAAACTTTCATTTCTTGTTTACGCGATAAAGTGTTCATTTTTTGTCAGATTTGAGTGAAACTTACACAGTTTGTTTTTTCTCATCAATAGCTTTAACCCTATTGATTTTGAAAAAAATCCAGCAAACAGTGTGGGAAAAGTAGCCATTTCAAATTAAACAATTTCATTGCTTGTTTACATGATAAAGTATTTATTTGTGATCAGATTTTTGTGAATTTTTCACTTGTTTATCCAATCATTAGCATTTTAACCCTATTGATGTTGAAAAAATTCAAAGAACAGTAATGGAAAAGTAGCCATTTTGAGTTGAAAATGTCAATTTCTTTGTCTTTTTGAATAATGAATTCCTAATGTATGTTTTATTTAAAAGACAAATCTCTTCCAGTAGAGCATATTAAGGCCCGTCAGGGCCTTCTAGTTAATAGCATTTCAAAGTGATTTTGGATTTGTTTTCGCTAACATAGACACACGTTTTCCTTCTGATTTCATAGATAGATTTTTATTCTTACGTTTTATCTTTGTGTAGTTATTCTTTTTAGTGAGCCTTTTTTTTTCTAGTCTCATCATTTCTATTTCTTAGAAAAAAAATTCTAGCACGATTAAATTCTTTACGAGCATCGAAGCATTCTTTATTCAACCATCGTTTTCGTGGGGTTTTGGGCTGAGAAGGATTATCTTCCTTTTCCTTTCCAAAAACCATAAAAGCGTGGCCCTACATGAATGACGGAATAAATGAATTGTATGATCGATAGTACTGTTATTTATACAAGCTGTCCCGTGATTTAAGCGTGGAATGCCATTCATGAGACTCTCTTGGAATGTAGTAGTACGAGAACTATCCCATGATAAAAATAGTTCACGTTTATCCTTAGTATCGTCGTGTGTCAAAGGGTCTGTATTTCCTCGTTTAAAACCGAAATTTAAAACACAGTGATCTGATAGATCGTTCGGTGATAGTATCTTAATTACGTTTATATATTTAAAATCGTTTTGTGAACTCAATAAATAATCAACTTCGCTCATTCCGTAGTTACCTACATATGTAAATAGAATGTTTGCCAATTACCATTACTGACGCGTCACCACGAGTTACTTCCCTTGCGATTGCTTTCCACCGGACAATCTTTCCCAATTTTGTATATACCCGAATAGTGAAAGGGTCATAATTTTTCGATGGAATACACCCTAAACGCGATAGATAAGATAAACAACAGCCGTGTCGGTACTTTTATCAATAACCTTTTTCGAAGACACACACAAAAAAGAACTGTTGTTTTATCAATTTTTCGGTAGACTTCAGAGAGTAAAGCGGTATCATAAGCGGTGTCTCCTGCCGGGCGTGTTGATACAACTTTTTGTGTGCAGACTGCATTTATCCTTAGGCTGCCAAGCGCGACTCAGTGACCTTTTGCAGAGAATATAGATTCAGATCACACCAGGAAAAACGTGCAGTCTGATCGTAGATCTACCCTGTCCAATACGGATATTTTTCCTTGAGATATTCCTCTGAAATAACATTTGAGTTTTCACTATCGGCCTTTAAAAGTGGCATTTAATTTATTTAGTAAGATAAGGTCTAATGACTTGAAAAACAAATAACCCTTCTCCAATTCGGAAAGAAATAAGTGCAAATATGCAGTTAAAGTGGGACCTGTTAAACCAGGTTACATAATAATGCATTTGAAAAAAAATGTTCGGGCAGAAAAATGCATCTTTCAGTGCCAGTAATTAGAACAGACTTATCCATCGTCACAGATTTTATCAATTCCAAACCTTTACAGGTGATCAACGTAAGACTAAACGGGATAAACACCAATTATGACACTTGTGTCTTTGTCGGTGCCTAAAGAACACAACAACTTTTCATATAGATCATCCACTTTGACGGTGAAATACCGAGATCAAACGAACACCCAGCTAACCCTTTACTAGCTTTTTAATGAATACAATTATAGCACGTACATTCGCTTCCTAAAAATGAATCTATAACATCTTTTTTTTCTAGAGGGAATGGAAGGTTTGAAATTTGAATTAAATGTCGTTATTACGATAGTCAACTTATCAGATAGTTCAAACAGGAACATGACAAACATGCAACTGTACAGATTTTTAAAAATGTTATTTTAAATGTCAACCGGGGTATAAATAACAGCAATATGCCGGGTGTTGTTAATGAAGTTTACTTGATTCTGAATTATACAGAAGAAAACCTGCAAGATAAATAACAAATATATAAAACTATTCTTATGGCATAATTTAGATACAGATTCTACATGGTTTATCTGCAGCTAAAGAAATAAGCTTACCGGAGCAGTGGAGATGATAACAATTCTATGATTTTGCAATCAGAGAAAAAGATGATTCGGACGTGTTGACTGTAATGTACAACTGTCTCTTGCGAGAGATGGTGACCGAATGATGGATTGTTAGTGAGAGGGAAAATAGAAAGGCGGGAACGGATACGCACGCTTGCACGCTGGTCATTGTTCTCTCATTCTTACTCGTGAAAACAGGGATTACTATTCACTCAATGCACGCTCACTGACATGACAAATGTTAAAACATACAATTAGTGAAGTTATGCAAGTTTACAAATGAAGGTACAGTGATGACTATCTACAAATGAACCAATGGTTACATATTCCCCCTCCCCCCTTTGTTGAAATGGCACCCGACATTTCCAAGTATTCAAGTACGCCTGTAAAACAAGTACATATTATATCAATCAAAGGCACATAACTTTGGAATCACCAGGGTGTTTAAAAGGCTTAAGGGAGTAGTAACAGTAATATACTCATGGAACAGGAAAATCTCCAAAGTGCTAAATACTCGCTGATGTGAATATGAATAATTCCAAGTAGCAATTGGCAAATTCTGGAAAGAAAATGAAAAGACTTGTTAATTACTCAGAAAGCACCACAAAGAGAGAATTCCCAGTCCAGAATAAAAACAAAGCACTGGAAGTGCTGTAACACGGATATCACATGTATAAATTACACAAAAATATAATGGGAATCGTCCATCGATGAAATAATTGGCATCGCCCATTCACCATATCTATCTGGCGGTCGGCGGTTGCGGACCGGTCTGGTCAGACGTGGTGGACTGGTGACAGCAGTTTGGTCTGGGACTGCCGGCTTAGTAAAATCTGGTAGAATGGGCTGATTGCCTTGGACTTGGGGTGGCGTGAACACTGTTGCTGGCGGACTCATTGGAGGGCTACGGGTACGAATCGGACTGGCGTCATTGCGCCCTGATGGAGTGTTTCTCCTCTGAGGTATGATGTATCGGGTGACATCAGTATCAGATTCGGTTTCGGACCCTGTCGACTCCGACTGCTTCTCATCATGGTGGCGTGGGTTGTCCTTGCGGACTTCTCCCGGTCCATCCAAAGGAACGCTGTTAAAAGAGGAGTAACAGGTTAAGATGTAAACATCGCACCGGTCCGACTTGTCTCGCCGCCTGACCTTGTACACAGGAATGTCTGGATTTGGCATCTCCAAAACAACGTAGGGGTTGCAGTCCCAACAGTCAGCAAGCTTATGCTTGCACCAGAGGCCAACATTCCGGAAGAGGACAGTATCGCCAATCTGTGGCCTTGTATCACGGACCCGCGTGTTATAGGCTTCCTCGTTCTTAGCTGCCTGGTTACTGGCCTCTGCTGCAGCGGACCGGTAGGCATACTCCAGTCTATCCCGCAATCCCGCCACATAGGTCTAATGAAATGAAGCCTGGTCTTCCCGCTGGAACGTACCTAGGTAGGTATCTACAGGGATCCTGGGGTGCCATCTGAATATCAGATAATGGGGCGAAAAGCCGTTGGAGTCATACCTGGTACTGTTGTAAGCCTGGACGATCGGGGCAACGTAGGTCTTGCAGTCGGCCTTCTGCTCACCCGAGAGGGTACCCAGCATCTTGAGTAGAGTCTGGTTGAACCTCTCCGCCGAACCGTTCCCCATCGGATGATATGGAGTTGTCCTGGACTTCCTTATCCCTAAAACCTTACAAAGTTCCTTTATAACTTTGCTCTCAAAATTAGGACCCTGATCGCTGTGAAGACGTTCAGGAAAACCGTAATATTGAAAGAACCCATTATAAAGAGCCTTTGCAGTGGTATGAGCAGTTTGATTACGGCATGGAACTGCTTGAGCAAATCGGGTGAAGTAGTCCGTAATCACAAGAATATTTTCTATTCCACCCTTGCTTGGTTCCAGGGAAAGAAAATCTATGCATACAAGCTCCATAGGCCTTGTCGTTCGAATAGGAACAAGCTCTACGAATGGACGAGCAGGGGCTTTCCGGGCAATACAGGGCTGGCAACTCTCGACCCACTCATTCACGGACTTCTCCATTCCGGGCCAGTCAAACTGTTGCCTTGTCAACCATAGGGTCTTCTCTTTGCCTTGATGCCCCGCAGAGTCATGAATACCCCTCAAAGCTAATTCCCGATAGGACTCAGGCAACACCAGTTGTTGTAGTGGTTGTCCATACAAAGTAGCGGTTCTAAACAAAACTTGGTGGTCGATAACAAGTCTGCCCCATTCACGGAAGTAACGTTGGACCTCGACAGATTCAGCCTTGATACCTCCTTCCCTGGGTCGAAAACCGGTACTAAGGAGAGTCAAAACACGGGCAATGGCTGGGTCCTTGGCTTGCTCTAGAATCAAACTGACAGAACTTAAATCTCCAGAAGACTGAATCTCTGCACTCCAGATATGAGGAGACACAGTGTCGGAAATACAATCAATTAAAGGGGTAGAGATCATTGCAGCCTGAAATACAGCTTTGAGTTCATCATCAAAAACATATCTCCGGGAAAGGCCATCTGCATCAGAGTTAAGCTGACCGCTACGGTATTCAATAGTGAAGTTGTAACTGCTCAACTCTGCTAACCACCGGCGACCTATTGCATCAACGTTTGCAAAGGTAAGAACATAAGTAAGAGGATTATTATCAGTCACGACTTTGAAAGAAGATCCATAAAGATAATCCCTGAACTTGTCAGTGACTGACCATTTCACTTATGGGCTGGGTATCTACGTTCTGGTGATCTGAAACCTCTACTGGCATAGGCAATCACTTTCTTCACTCCATCTTGAGTCTGGTACAAAACAGCTCCAAGACCAAGAGAGCTAGCATCAATATCGAGTTAGAAAGGGAAAGAATAATTAGCATAAGCCAGAATCGGTGGTGATGTCAACATCTGTTTAACAGTGTCGAAAGCATTCTGCTGTGCATGTTCCCACACCCAAGGTGCCGCTTTCTTAGACTTGGAATTTTTGGCCTGTTTGCTTGAAAGGTGCCTCTCAAGAAGACTGTTTAGGGGTTGCACTATTTGTGCGTAATTTGCAATGAAACGGCGATAATAGCCTGTAAACCCCAAAAATTGGCGCAACTCTTTCACGTTTTTAGGGATGGGCCAAGAGTCCACAGCAGATGTCTTTTCTGGATCTGTCTGAATACCTTCATCGGAAAAAATATGGCCGAGGTACTTCACCTGTGACTGGAAAAATGCACACTTGGAGGGTTTGAGACGGAGATTGTGTTCATCGAGCCGTTTAAAGACGGACTCAACTCTGAATATGCTCTTCAAAGGTACTCGAAAAAATGAGTATTTCATCAAGAAAGATGAGACATTCTTTGAGATGCGTAGAATTCTCAAGAACTATTTTGTGTTTAACCAAGTCGGCTTTACCAATATCCTTCGTACTAGAACAAGATATGATTCCATTTACAAAGAACATCTTGAAACCTACTGACTTGCTCAGAAGTCAAGTTATATGTATCAAAAGTCACATCAGGTTTCTTACATGATGGGGTATGACTAGGTTTAAGATCCGAGAC
Organism: Tridacna crocea; assembly: GCA_943736015.1. Lineage (NCBI taxonomy): Eukaryota > Metazoa > Mollusca > Bivalvia > Cardiida > Cardiidae > Tridacna > Tridacna crocea. Next base: position 3,218,336 of record OX031056.1, on the reverse strand, counting down.
AAGATTATCAACAACACCAGCCTTGGTTAAATCACAAAGTAATGCTTTAGGCTTAAATGTCAAAGGTTTGGCCGTAATGTTACAGATTCTAACAGGAATCTTGCAACTAGAGGTATTTGTTTCTAATGAGACAAGACGTGGGCAGACAGTATAGGCCACATTGGTGTTATCAGGAGTCTCTGTAACAGCATTAATAACATCTGAAGGTAGATTTCGAACAGTGCCATTAATCGTTGTTGTCTGAAATGGACCCACAGTAAAAGGTTTCCGTGATAAACAGCGAACGGAAAAGGTTTTACTATCCAATATACTGACTGCTGACATCCACACATCATCAACAGATGAATAATACTTCTCAATGGCATCTTTACATCGGCGCAAAACATTTGTACCAACGATAATAGGACATGATGAATTAAACTGGATGTCCGGTATCACCAGGATATGGTGAATAGGTACATCTAAAACAAAGTTTTCAACTGATGGAAACGCAAGACTGGCCTCAATGTATCCAATGTACTTCATCGAGGTTCCATCGGCAATGGACAAAGAAAGTCCTAATGAATCAAGATTCATAAAAGATGGTTTAGAAATCAATGATTTGAAAGCCGATTCCGACATAGTCGTGACCATGGACCCACTATCCACTAACGACATGTATGATTTACCATCAATGATCACAGAGCTAACATTAGCATGACCAATCAGTCTATCCATAAGTTCATGATCGGGTCTTTGGGTTCACCAGCCTTGGTTCGACCCTCATTGGAGGCGGTTACTCTTTTGGCTGAGAAGGTGTGTTGGATTCGGATCAGTTCTGAGACTGCGGAGTCTGAGACTGCCGATTCTGATTCCAATTCCTGTTTCTCCGACGGCCTCTCCTACTTCCGTTTGCATTTAGGTTTGGGTTCTGCTGATTCGAATTGCTGTTTCCAGGTTTCTGCGTGATTTGATCAAATTTTGAAGTAATACCATTTAATTGGGATTGCAAGGAAGACAGCTGAGAAGAGAATTTCGAATCCAAACGAGACTCCAGCTCTTTAAACTTCAAATTTAAAGACGAAGAATCAGTAGTTGAAGAGAAAGAATTGTGTTGTACTTTTTAGAAGATGACGTTGAAGAATGTGAAGCCTTCTCCTTTATCCTAACTTTACGAAGTAAGTCTATGTAATCAGTGCATGATTCATAGTCCATCCTAGTCTTATCCCGTAGAGTGGATGAAGATAACCCGGTCCAAAACCTATGACGCAACATGTTATTTCTAACTGAGGGGCTCATTGAGGAACCATCCATTGCAGAATATAAGAGAGACTCAAGCCGACATGAATAATCAATAACGCTTTCATTCGGATGCTGAGCTGCAAAAAACTCTTGCATGATCACATTTCTTGGAGAAAGATCACTAAAAGTTGAATCCAGTATCTGAATAAGCGCTGTTAAAGTCAGGTTTTCCCCTAAAGGAATCAACAATCTCCTTGCCATGCCTCTCAAAGAATTACGGACAATCTGTAAAACATGACAAGCTGGAAGATCATTATCAGAAACCAAACAAAGAACTTCGTATCTCCACTCTGCTTATGAAACTTCACCCTTGGGAATAGGATCGTGTCCAGAAAACAAAGGCAATTTAGGAAAAAAGGGTGGGTAAGATTGCGAAGGCTGATTCACAGTCGGACTAGAACTACCAGACAAACTAAAACTGGGTCCTGGCTTTCTTTGGTTTTGCACCCAAGTCCGAAAATGGCTTCAAGGGAGTGCTATGTACTTTTGGAACAATCACAAATTTCTCCTTCAAGATCTTCTCTTCCGACAAAGACAACTTTGCCTCTGCACCAGGCGGTGAAGAATCTAGTGTTGACACACTACCAAATGTATGAAAGCAGAAAATCTTACCAACACTAATCGAAAATTAAAAAAAAAAAATGAAAGTAAAATGAAAAAACACAAACAGTGTAAATGCAGAAACTTGGGCAATAATATAAACACTAATGCACCAAACTTGAAAAACCTATTCTAAAAATAGATCAAATGCCCGTGACGTAAACACCACTATCCAATCGGGAAATCCTATGCTATAAATAGATTGTCCCACGTGTTGTAAATGCACGAAAACAACAAACAATTCAACCGAGCAAACACAAGAAAATCCAATGAAAATTCGCAATTTCTACAGAAGCAATAGATGCAATAGACTATGTGTACTAAAATTCTACGAACACTATCAAATCACGACGTGTGAATGTCCAGTTGAAATATTAAGTGTTGAGAGGGATAAGGGTTTACACTATGGATAAGGGTCGGATGATCTTAAACCACAGAATGTTTGGAATGGTTTTGGTTGAGTCAACTTAAAAATGAAGTCTCTTTTTTCACTAAAGGGGAAAAGGTTGGAAAAGGGTAACACCTGAATGTAAAATGCTCCTGAAAAATGCACCTATAAGTATAACCTACTATCCACACTTTATGCTGTTGGTCCCCTTACAAATCGGTCTAGTATTTTACCTGTAGTGTTAATGTTAGTGTCAGCGTTAATGTACACGAAGGAGTGATAGAAAGAATGACAGATCAATGAACGAATTCAAACTTCTTTCACACGTCGCAAACTCACGAGAAAGAACTCTGTTAAAAAGAGAGTGGAAATGATAAAAAATGATGAAATGAGGATGAAATGGTTTTGAACTAAAACATTATGTGTTTATCTACTGAACAAGCTTTTACGTTGTTCTGGATAGACAGAAAAATAAATGGATGAACAAAACCAATGACTTATAATAAGTAACCAATTCTAATTATTAATATACAACTATATATCCAAAAAATAACTTATTCTAAAGAAAACAAAAACTGTCAAGTTGACCATTCATGACTTTATTTTTAGATCTAAAACTCTCTTTTTTCCACGTTGATTTCAAAATGATTCAATTGTGATAAACGTTAATGCACAAACACTGCACAACAGAAGCTGTATTATCACTTTTACCACACTAATTCAGAAAAACAACAAATTGAATTTTTTCCTAAAATGTTCCAAGAAACAGAAATTTACATCTTTTCAAAAATGTTTTCTTTTACAGAAGAATGATATGAAACAATAATAATAGCAGCATTATGATTCTAAAAATCACGTAATGCAAATATTTCTGTCGTAACCACCATGTTATAGACAATTTAGTGCTACACAAATATGAAGACAAAGGCATTAATTTCTGAAGTCTGAGAAAACCCTGTAAGCTTTTCAAAACATATAAATGAAGTACGGTCTTGTACTTTTGAATTAGCGACGTTAATGAGACATGTACAATGAAAATAAAGCTTTTCAAAACGTGTAAATGAAGTACGGTCTGCAACACTCCAGGCCACGATTGAAAGACAATCGAAATAAGAACAATTCGTATTAAGTCAGTTTTATCCAAGACGGTGATAATAAACGTAGGCCTAAAACTGCCACATTACATCATTGCGATGAATAAAATAATTTTGAAATTTCTGTTAAATATAAAATACAGTCAAGACTGCTAGGGTATTAAAACCAAAATCGTTACAAGTACAACAGATATGAATGAAATATTTTTACACTACGACTACTTTAAATGTTGTGTTGTCACAATCTGTACGTGAAAAAGCAGACAACAAATTGGTCAACAAATAGGTAAATAGTTTGATTTTCCAGTTAAGTAGCTCTCCAATGCAATAAAATTAGATCAGACTAAACATTATCACCAGACGGGGTCGGTGCAATAATGGATTAATTGTAATATCTACGCAATAATGTTTGACCAGTAAAATCTTTGTGTAAAAAGATGATCTTTGCGAAAAATTGCATGCTAAGAAGGGTGCAGACTGGTCATAGACTGGAAAATAAATCTATACTTTGCTGTTGTAACAGTGTAAATTGAAAATGACTTTTTAGAGCAGTTTTCGAACTTTAACTTAAGGAACGAAATAATATGAGGAATAAAGAATGAAATGACTTACATAATCCTAAAATATTCAATCCTTATAAAACACTACACATACATCACACAAATGTACACAGACACTCGAATCCAACGATGATCAAGCTGCTCCGGGTAACAAAAAGTTTTGGAAACTATTAACAGCGAAAGCAAATCACTGCGTGTACACGAAGAAAAAAGTAGTTCACAAAACTTCGGAACTATGGTACGTAGGTACGCAAAAACACATGTGTGATACACTGAGAAAAAAAAGAAGATAAATGCACTAGCTATATTTTAATCACTCGCGACCCTGCACAAGGGATAGATCAATCAGGAGCGCTCCTCTGTGGACACTGCTGCCTGGGCGATCATTCCTGGAGCAATCGTGGTTCCTACTGCTCCGGCTATCTGGAATACATTTTGTCGGGGAGCCAATGTCAACCGGGGTATAAATAACAGCAATATGCCGGGTGATGTTAATGAAGTTTACTCGATTCTGAATTATACAAAAGAAAACCTGCAAGATAAATAACAAATATATAAAACTATTCTTATGGCATAATTTAGATACAGATTCTGCATGGTTTATCTGCAGCTAAAGAAATAAGCTTACCGGAGCGGTGGAGATGAAAACAATTCTATGACTTTGCAATCAGAGAAAAGATGACTCGGACGTGTTGACTGTAATGTACAACTGTCTCTTGCGAAAGATGGTGACCGAATAATTGATTGTTAGTGAGAGGGAAAATAGAAAGGCGGGAACGGATACGGACGCTTGCACGCTGGTCAGTACTCTCTCATTCTCACTCGTGAAAACAGGGATTACTATTCACTCAATGCACGCTCACTGACATGACAAATGTTAAAACATACATTTAGTGAAGTTATGCAAGTTTAAAAATGAAGGTACAGTAATGACTATCTACAAATGAACCCATGGTTACATAAAGTTAGGATTTTCGCTGTACATTCAGAGTGAATAATGTCCCAGTTTTTGGTTAGTCGACTGTCTCTGTCTTTTAGCAGATACTGTAACATTAATAGTTTAAATAAATCAAAGCACAGATTCCTGGACTTCGCGCCTGTATGTTACAAACTTAGCTACGGAATTCGGCAAATATTGATTGAATAATCAGACATAAAAATAGGAAAAGTCTATTGCAGTTATATTGATGTAATCCCCAGCTCCCACATCCAATTTTTTTACAACACTGAATCTTTCACTAACTCTTTACGAAACAAAAATTTTGAGATTCGCCCAAATTGAAAGCCTTTGCAGATAACAATTGGAATGTGGCTTAAAAATGGAATTTTCTTTAGGAAGGATAGCAAGGGAAAAAGAATAAAGGTGGGTTACTAGAACTCCCTTTTGAACAAGATTTTTAAAAACTATATTTCTAAGGCCCGTAAAAAGCTTGAGTTATGTTGTATAAGGTTTTAGATGGTTACCGCGGATGTTTTCACCCGACGACAACACTTTGGACTCGTCCCGATACTTAGTATATGGAAATAATAAAATAAACGTGGGTCAAATGGTTGTAATTGTCTTTGAAAAAGTAAAGAAAATATATTGTTGAAGCAGGAGAAAATGATTGTTGCAAGCCCTTCCCTTTTTCCCCAAATATTTTCTCTCACACTTTGAAAATTCATTTTTCACAGATGTTTCTGAACTACATATTGATTCCTTTTTGTTTTCGGTTTTTTGAAAGGGGGGTGTTAAGGTTGAAAAATTGAGACAAATAATAGAAAATGGGACAAATCGGCAAGTAGGCCCCCTTTTTTTCGGGTCGCTCGATATACTTTGGTAAAAGGTTGATTGGCTGTCCAGTGTCTTCAGAAAGACAAGGACAGTCCGTTTACTGATATTAAAGCACTATCACTATTATCAAACATCCTTGTTGTACTTTCAGGCATTTACCTATTGATGAATAACTTCATGTTATAGATCATGAACAAAAGAAACGTGGCTACATATCAAATTTCAGACCTTCCATAACTTCTTCAAGCTTCATTTTGAATATTCAAAAATATTGGTCTAATGAAGTCTAACTTAAAAAAAGGGCGAAGCATTAACTCGGCGTTCCTTTGATCTCGGTATCGCACTGCAGAGTGGGTGACCATTGGAATGAATGAATGAATGCATGAATGAATGAATGGGGTTTTATGGCCCGTCGACAACAGTGGTCATGTTGGGCGCACTTACAAGCAATGCAATGCAAAGCAATCAAACAAAAGTATTATGAAATCATAAAATCTAAGTTGTGAAAACACTAAAATTATAGGTACAAGTAAGCATGTAAAACAAGAATGGTTCAAAAAAACCTAAAAATATATCTTTTTATAGAGATGTATCTCTTTCAGAAAATCAAAAACGGACTCGATCTTTACAGAATCGAACAAGGTCTTCATACTGTCGACCTCAAAAAACATTTGTCTTATAGGCGCAAGATCTACACAGTCGACAAGAATATGTTTAATAGTAAAAGGTGCATTGCAGGCTATACATTGAGGCTCTTCTTCTCCTTTCAGGAGATAAGAGTGCGTTATATAAGAATGCCCAATGCGAAGACAGGCCAAGACAATTTCTTCGCGGCGATTTGTCCGCAACCCTGGAAGCCATTGGCCAAGTCCTGGTTTAATGTTGATAAGTTTGTTGTTTTGATTGGCTGGATCGCTCCAGGATTGCTGCCACACATTTTGAATAAAGTTATTGATTAATGGTTTAAAATCGTTAAAAGGAACTTTAAAAGGTAAAATTTCCAGTGATAATGCGTCCTTGGCAGCTTTATCTGCCTCTTCATTACCACTTATCCCAGTATGGCTGGGAAGCCAGCAAAAAACTATATCAGCTCTCTCGCAGAGTCTAGACAATTTTTCAAGAACACTGACAATTAGCCGGTTATCGGTTTTCTCACCCTCAAGAGCTTGCATGACTGACAACGAATCAGTAAATATGATGTATCGCCAATAGGCGGCCTGTTCAATATGGTTGAGGGCAAGGTCAATCGCCTTTATCTCCGCAGAAAAAATGGAAGAGTTATTAGGTAGGCGGAACTGATATAATTCGCCATCAAGGATGGCAGCTGAAGCTACTTTTTCTCCATCTTTCGAACAATCTGTATAAATCTCTTCATGGATATAATATTGTTCTTTAATTTCCAAGAGTTTATTCTTAAAGATCATAGGATCAGTTGTAGCTTTCTTGTCTGAAGCAAGATAATAGTTAAAAGTTGGACTCTTACAAGTCCATAAAGGAACTTCAGAAATCTTATGGTTTGCTACATCCTCCAAATCAACATTAATACAATTCATATCTGCTTCACAGTGCAGACTGAAAGGAGGAATAACTTTTTCTTTTTCTATAAACTCATCTTTGTACAATGGTTCGAATACTAACCTGTAAGTGGGGTTATCAGGATTTGAGTTTAATTTTAAATAGTATTGCAAGGAAAGCTTTTTCCTGCATAAATTTAATGATGGCTCATTAGCCTCAGCATATAAACTACTTACAGGAGATGTCCTAAAAGCTCCAAGTGCTAGATGTAAACCTTGGTTGTGGATAGAATCCAACTTACGAAGGTACGACTGCCGCGCTGAGCCATATACAATACAGCCGTAATCTAACATGGAACGGACAAGACTTCTATATAGTCTTAATAAGACTTTCCTATCGGCTCCCCAGTCCATACTGGAGACAACGCGTAAGAGATTAAGAGCTTTTTGGCATTTATTGCTCAAGTAACTGATGTGTGGAATGAACGACAGTTTAGAGTCAAATAAAAGACCTAAAAATTTAAAGTCAGGGACGACTTCGATCTGAACACCGTCCAAAATAAGCTCAGGATCTAAGTGAAATTTTCTTGATTGGCAGAAATGCATGCATTTGGTCTTGGTTTTAGAAAATTTAAAACCATTTTCGCTTGACCATTTGCTTAGATTATTCAGCACTTGCTGTAACTGCCGCTCAATAGTTTGCATATGCTTAGATCTATAGCAAATACAGAAGTCGTCAACATACAAAAAGAATTCCACGCCAGGGCAGACAGATCTCACAATTTTGTTAATTTTAATACTGAACAACGTAACAGAGAGAATGCTTCCCTGAAGAACACCCATTTCTTGCTCATGAGGGTTTGAGAAAGTATCTCCAACCCGGACTCTAAACTGACGTTCATTCAGAAATGCAGAAATAAAGTAAGCAAGGCGACCTCTTATACCGAAATCATGGAGGTCGTTCATGATCCCATACTTCCATGTGGTATCATAAGTACTTTCGAGATCAAAAAACACGGAAACAACATGTTCCTTCCTAATAAAAGCTTCGCGAATAAATGTTTCGAAGCGGACTAAATGATCGAGAGTGCCTCTTTGTTTACGAAAACCGCTCTGAACGGTAGCAATAAGTTTGTTCTTCTCTAAAAACCAAACAAGGCGGTCATTAAGCATTCGTTCCATGGTTTTGCAAATACAACTTGTTAAGGCTATAGGGCGGTAATTAGCAGGATTTGTAGAATCTTTACCTGGCTTTGGTATTGGGATAACTATAGCTTCCTTCCAGGAGTCTGGGAGAATACCAGTATGCCAGACTTGATTAAAGATGCGGAGCTAACTGTCGAGGGATCGAAATGGTAAAATGTTTTAAAAATTGGTAATGGATGTCGTCACATCCAACAGCAGTGTCATGACACTTTTTTAATGCTTTCCTCAATTCTTTTATCGTGAAATCTTTATTGTAATGTTCACTCTTATTCGACTTGAAATTTAGCTTTGTTTTTTCTTTAGTGTTTTTAAATTTCTGAAATGCTGTCGAATAATTTGAAGAAGAGGATTTCTCTGCAAAGGTGTCAGCTAAGACATCTGCAATGTCTGCTTTGGAGGTGACGACATTATCACCAACATTTAAGTGTCCAACATTTAATGAGGACTTCTTGCTGCTAATTTTTTTAATCATGTCCCATGTCTTTTTGACAGATGATCTAGAATTTAGTCTAAACACGTACCGTCGCCAAGACGCACGTTTACTTTGCTTGATAGTCCGGCGTGCTTTTGCACGAGCAATTTTAAATTTTGAAAGATTTTCCTGGGTTGGCCCCAGGTTAAATTGTCTGAGAACAAATTTTCTTTGTGTTATAGCCTTTTTGCAGTCATCATTAATCCATGGCTCATTTGGGTGCTTTGGATTTGTCGAAGTTCGAGAAACTGACTTTTCAGCAGCCGAATAAGTCAAGGAAGTGAAGTGCTCAGCAGGATTTCCACAATCTTCAAAAGCATTGAGATGAATTGTCTGTTCGCAATGAATTCTGAATTGTTCCCAATTGGCTTTGTGAAGTTTCCAACGTTGAAGACGTTGTTGTACTGAAGGTCCTACTTCCGATACTTTTATCGGGAAGTGATCACTTCCATGAAGGTCATCACAAACCTTCCAGTTAAAATCTGGAACAATTCCAGGGCTACATATTGTAAGGTCTAAAGATGAGTAAGAACCAGTAGCAGGATGAAGATAGGTTGAAGATTTATCATTCAGCAGAACAAGGTCGTGATTCGTGATAAAATCCTCAATATTTCGACCCTTGTCATTCGTTCCTGTACATCCCCATAACGTATGATGAGAATTAAAATCTAAAATCTCCCATTAAAATGATTGGCTTTCGCAGTTGATCTACGAGAAGATCAAGCTTTTTAACATCAATTGGTGAGTTAGGAGGAAGATAAATGGAACAGAAAGTTACGGTCTTATTAAAAAAAAATGCTTACCGCAACAGCTTAAAGGGTAGTGTCAAGGTTGATAGAGTGATGTGGAACAGTGTTGCTCACAATCACTGCAACGCCTCCGGAAGCCTTATCATTACCACAGAAGTTTTTCAAATAACAAGAGTGATATTTCAAAGTAAACTTGTCCGAGTCTCTAAGAAATGTCTCTTGTAAACAAACTGCTACTGGTGTATGTTCATTGACTAGAAGGCTTAATTCCTCAAAGTTAGCTTTAAAACTTCGACAATTCCATTGTAAAATATTATTACTCATGAAAAAGTTAAAAGTAAGGATAATACCACAGAATAATGGAAGTGTGTATTTGATCATTTCTTGTTATTGAGTTTTATAATTCGGCCTTGCCTTCTTGCATTTTGATCTGCTTGTGTATCTTCCGCTTCCATGTCATCATCAAGACATTGGAAGCGATTATGCTGCTGAACTGGGTCGTCGAATCCCTTTGGAAGGCGATCCGAGTTGACCTTGTTTGGAGAATTATTTCTTCTTTGGCTAGGGCTTCTTGGAGACTTTGCTTGCGTATGTGTCGATGAACCTTTATTTGCTTTACTATTTATAGATTGTTTAACGATTGTGTTTTGTTTCCGTTGGCAAGTCGTTTGCACGGCCACATCAGTTGTCTGTGTAAAGGCGTCTTTTACCTGTTTTTGTGTACTCATGTTTGATTTAGTAACAGTGGAGTAGGAGTTTATTAAAACATTGCGGCTATTCACTATTTTCCTGGCGTCTGGAAAGGAGAGACTTTCTTTGTATTTAACTGATACAATTTCCTTTTCTTGCTTCCAGACTGGGCATGCCCTTGAAGTGGCAACATGTTCTCCATCGCAGTTCACACATTTGATTTTATTTTTGCAATAACTGGAATCATGCGAATTTGCCAATTCTCCACAATGTTTACATAAACTTTCCATTGTGGACTTCTTGCATTTACGCTCATGGTGGCCATATTTAAAACATGTGTAACATTAAAGTGGGTTTGGGATGTATAGCTCCACTCCAACATTCAAATAACCAACTTTGAGAGTTTTAGGCAAAATTGCAGAGTTGAAAGTGAGCATTATTATGTTTGTTTCCCTCTTGACACCATCTCTAAAGACAGTTATACGTCTGGCACCTGCAACATTCTGTTTGGCCAGTTCCTGTACTATTTCCTGTTCACTAACACCTGCAAGATCTGGACAACGAGTGATGCCCCTGGAGGTATTTAATGTAGTGTGCGGTGAGCATTTTGCTGGTATTTGGAAAAAACTGCTAATCTTTAAAAGGTTTTCAGCATGCTTTGGTTTTTCAACCTCTACTAAAAGAGCACCAGAAATTAACTTTTTTACTGATTTTGGCGAACCAGCAACTGAAACTAAGACTTTTTCGATAACGAAAGGAAACAGTTTACTCAATGGCTGGTCAGGAGCAGTTGATTCTATCAATAGGAAGCGAGAAAAAGCCGAAGTTGGTAGAGAGTTGTCCGAGTCATCATCTAGTTGGTCACGTGTTCGTTTTTTATTTTGATGATACATGGTTAAGGTTTAAAGTTTCGTCATCCGCGGCCCCCGCCCACCTCGGAACCCAACAAGAGGGCATGGTATTTGGAGCGGAAAACCAGCTCCCCATGCCAGGGTTACCCAGATGGTATTCTCAGATGCCATGAATAAGTCGGAGCGACAAGGAAAAGAACAAGGGTAGTCCCCCAGATCAGGGATTTGCCATGGCAGTCAAAGTCTCAACGAAAAATCCATATCACCCAATTAGCCCATAAGCCTATATAAGACTAGGACTCTAAAGTACATGTCAAAGTAAAAGGTAAAAAGGCACTTTTCAAGCAAACATTGATTTTGGGATAAACATGTTAGATTATTCCACTCAATATGAAGACAAGATGAAATATGGAAGTAAAAGCGGGAAAAGAGCATCAAATATTCCAAGTTTGCCTAGAATCGGAAAATCTGAATTTCAAGTAGTATAGTAGGACACATGCAGGAAGAGACATCTGCAGAGGATACATATGTCCTCCCCCCATACAGCTCCACACCACATTACAGGTAAACATAAAATGTGCCCAATCTTATAACGACCAACCGATTGCACTAGACCGGGCCCATCGAGGCTCTCGTTTACACAGAAGCCGAGGCCAAAGCAGTGTGTTGAAGAGCTTACGAGTCTCCACCACATCCATGGCAAACAGGCGGGTCCATTGGTGGGGTCTTACCACTCTGTAGGACGGCAGCCGGCGAATTCTACCCCCCGTCCGGCTGGGGGAGGGTGGCCTTTGGAACAGCTTTAATTCACTTGATTCTTACAGATTAACACACACGTGTCACATTAAATTGACTCTTCTTATCTTTTTTTTCATATTAATTTACCGTTTGGTGATTATTAATGGACAGGATTTTGAATAATACAGGTTTCAGAGGGTAAGTTCGTTCCTGGTTTCTACATGCTTTTTATTTAATACGATCTCATAAAATGCCTTTTTTGTCTGTTGATGATTATTTTTTCCAAAAGCAATATCATGAAATATGTTTGAATTATGTTCCTATTGATTTCCTATAGATTTTTTGTTATGCCTTTTTCTTATCAGTTATGAATTTGTCCAAATTTGAAGGATTTGCGAACAGGACATACGGCAATTGTTATTGAAATAATGCTTTGTTTGTGCGTCGCTTACGATAAAATAGAAATATCGCTTATATCAAACCTAATTGGCAAATCGGCTTTTCGCTGACAGATTTATCGGCATGCAGACGATCATTGGTTATTAATAGATTTGTACTAATGCAAAAGTTTATCAAGCGTATTCCATTCGCGTCTAGCACAGCATCTTTATTTGCTCTGGGTAGAATATTGTGAATGGATTGAATAATGGAATTACCGTCTAGAAACTGATCAAATTCGATGAAATCTGGAGCTTTGACGTTTTAGAATTCAAATCGTCTGTTAGATAAACTTTGCCTAATAATTGGTACTTTTCCACATCTCGCTCAGTGTTTTCAAAAAATAAAAAAAAAAATCATTTTGATTGACGTGGTGGGATATAGGTACAACAGAGTTATACATCTACATCGAATTGAAACATGGATTTGCATATTTTCAAACATAAGATCCTTGCTGTAGTTTTTCTATTAATTCAATTGTATCTCTAAGTTTCTGCTTATGATAAATGGAAATCCCGCCAGAGTGGCGTCCCTTGTTTGCTCGGGCAGGCTTACTACCATACAAGTGCTCAACACAATATCCTTTAACATTTAATTTCAGATTAGTCTTAAATCATACCCATGTTTCGGTCAAAATAATAACAGCATGGTCGTTTATGATTTTAACAAAATCTGGATCTGAAAGTTTTCTGCCAAGTCCATTAATATCCCAGGAAATAATGTCTAGTTCCTCTTCATTAATTATCTAAGGACTACTCGGGGTTGCTCTATATTTCACATTGTTTACAAAAAGGCTTTCACAAATGAACTTAACGCTTTTTCCTTTTCCTTTTTCACTCTGGTAGACTGCGTTCAAGTTTCTCATAGTGTTCCTCAACTCTCTGGGTCTTTGTGTTCCAACACCATGATTAGCTTTTGATTAATTGGCCTTTTAGATCGAACGAAGCCTGTCTGATTTGTTTACGTTGGACATATCGATGGAATTTCGCTACGATAGGTCGTATTTTTTCATTTGGAATCAAGAGAAATCGTCCCTTGGAGAAATCGTCCCCAAATTGCTTGGGGACGATTTCTCCGGAGAAATCGTCCCCTGACTTAAAGTTTTGAGAAATCGTCCCCATATTCGAAATTTTATTTATACAATTTTGCTGTTCAGGTTGTCTATGAAAATACTTTTCTTTTTTGTGGTAACTTAAAGGTGGCACTTCAGATTTTGGGAAGAAAATTTTACAAAAATGCTAAAAACATAATCCTTACACTCCCAGAACCATACAGGAATACACAGACGAAGTTTCAAACATAGCGTCCGAAGAAGAAATTATGGAAAATAATTATTATATGTTTGTTATGTAATGGAATTTAAGCGTTATGTGTCACGTGCCAGTCACTTGACATTCCCGCAATGCTTTAATGATTTTTGGCGCGAAATCTAAAAATACCTTAAGAAGCTACGTAGCCTTTTAAAGGAATACCATCAAATTTATTTTTCGTGTAATTTTATGGATCTTAATTGTTGATTATTTGTATTATTTTTTTTAATATGAATTTCAGTGATATGCATATCTTTTAATTCGGTGAGATGTAAAAATTCTAAATACCCACCTTTAAGTGTTTACTTTGTATTATGGTTTTCTAAATTGAAAAGTAGTTACATACATGTAATACTGTCCTTGTTTATGTGACAAATTTCACACTAACAGTTTGTTGTTCACACCTGTTACAGATAGCTTATACCTGTTAGATTTTCAATTTGTTTTCTTGTTCGACTTTGAGTTTTTAACTTTTTATGAAATATTCATAAAAAAATGTAGTCATTTGCTGATCAGATATGAACAGAACAGAACTTGATTTCTATAAATAATAATGTATGCAATGTGAAAAATACGCTCACATCTCGCATCACATGGGTGTTCATATGTTTTATGATGATTTTTCGACCATAGGTATTTCTCTCTTTTTTTAACACTTTTTTCCCCTTTTTTCGCGAATGCGTGGAAATTGTATTGTCTTGAAATAGCCGAGTTTAAGTTATACAGTATTTGGAACAACTTTGGTCGTTCGATCGTGAACATGTTCATCAATCATGAATTCTATCATTGATTGAAATCCATAGATTCTACAGTAACAGTTTTTCTACACGATTACGTTTTCAAAGAAACGCTATAGAAAACATTAACTGAACGGTTGACTTAATTGAAACATACACCACAACGTTTTTATTTTTTGGCCTTCTTCAGTTCTAAAACAATCTTTTACGGAAATATCGAAAACATTACTGAAAATGAGTAAATACATATACGTATACTCTGGAGCTTTTTTCTTTCTCAACGTTTTTAAAGATATTCTTCTCCTGTTAATGAGATAATACCTTTCATTTTTGCTACCTTGATATTTTCTAAAGATCGGTAAAAAAGCCTTTAATTACTAGGAAAATAGCCCCTTATATACTTATTTTTTCAATGAGAGTATTAACCGTTGTAACAAAGTCACTTAAATCAAACAAACATAAAAATCTATTTCCCTTGTAGAGAGACAGAGAGACAGAGAGAGGGAAACGAAAAACCACTATGCACGAAACAAAAACCTATGTTGAGATAGAAAAATAGATAGATAGATAGATAGATAGATAGATAGATAGGGGAGAGGGAGAGATGCCGCTTCATCATCTCAGTATTAATATCATGTAAAGTGGCCGAACGACTGCTAAAACATACATGTATATTTCAGTATTGGTTTGAAATCAAATTCAAACAACAGCGAAACAACCTTACAGGTGTTAGCTACCCGTGACAGGTGTGAACAACACACTGTTAGTGTGAAATACGTTACATAAACAATGACAGTGTAATGAAATAGCTTTTGCATTAAGAAACTGTAACACAAAGTAAATAGTAAAGTGAAGAAAAAAAACTTCAAAAATATTTTCAAATAGAACTGTAAAACTGTAAAGGTGGCCCTTCAGACTTTGGGACAAACATTTTACAAAAGTGCCAAAAAATCATCCCTATACTCCAAAAGCCTTTTAATTTTTATTCATAAAACCCAAGTGGTCTAAAACCGTCCGACAACACGAGAAATTAGAGATTTACAACGGCCCAGGTTGACACCAACGGGAGACACGTTCTATTTTTAGATCATCAATTCGCTCATTTACGTACAGGAATACACAGAAGAAGCTTCAAACATAGCGTCCGAAGAAGACATTATGGAAAATAATTATTACATGTTTGTTATGATAGGGAATTTAAGCGTTATGAGTCACGTGCCAGTCACTTGACATTCCCACAATGCTTTAATGATTTTTGGCGCGAAATCTAAAAATACCTTAAAGGTGGCCCTTCAGATTTTGGGACAAAAATTTTACAAAATTGCAAAAAGATCATCCTTATACTCCAATAGCCTTTTAATTTGCGATCATAAAATTCCAGTAGACGAAAACCATCCGATAACACGAAAAATTAAGAGATTTATTGCGGACAAGGATGACACCAACAGGAGACACGTTTTATTTTTAGATTATCAATTCCCTCATTTAAATACAGGAAAACACAGACAAAGTTTCAAACATCCGTCCGAAGAAGACTTTATGGAAAATAATTATTACATGTTTGTTATGTAACGGAATTTAAGCGTTATTAGTCACGTGCCAGTCATTTGACATTCCCACAATGCTTTATTGATTTTTGGCGCGAAATCTAAAAATAGCTTAAGAGGCTACGTAGCCTTTTAAGGGAATACCACCAAAAAAAAATTTGTAATTTTATGATTCTTAATTATTGATGATTTGTATTGTTTTTTCATATAAATTTCAATGATATATATATTTTTTAATTTGGTGTGATGTGGAAATTCTAAATACCCACCTTTAAGAGGCTACGTAGCCTTTAAAGGGAATACCATCAAAAAAATCTTTTTTTGTAATTTTATGAATCTTAATTATTGATGATTTGTATTATCTTTTCATATGAATTTCAGTGATGTGTATATTTTTTTTAATTTGATGATATGTAACAATTCTAAATACCCACCTTTAAAAGCAAAATTGTATATGAATTTTGAATATGGGGACGATTTCCCAAAATTTGGGTTGGGAACGATTTTTCCGGAGAAATCATCCCCAAGCAGTTTAGGGACGATCTCCTCTCGAGGGGACGATTTCTCCAGCATTTTTATTTTTTATTGTCGATACCTTTCCAAATAAGGCTCAAGTCTTTTCTGGTGCATCTTAAACAACAAGGATTTGCTTTTAAGTTATCAAATTATTGTTGAAATAAGCACACTATTATCAGGTGACGGCGGACAGAGGAGGCCAAAACACAACCGCAGGTTGATACCGGTCCCCGCTGTCAGCAATCAAAACAAATATTGAAATAGACTATATAGATCTGTAACACAAGAGAAAAAGAAGACGCAAGGAACAGACGAATATGTAGACAACAGAATTCATCTGACTCCAATTTTTTCAGTTATTTTTCATTTGTAAAAAAATAGATATTGTTTTCCAATGAAATTTACATGGCAACAGTTACTACAATGTTATGAATTTGCCCTATGACCAACTGTCAAAATAATGTTTGGGTTTTCGGACTGCAAAACGTTCAAATGCCCGATTTACATTTTATGCTACATGTTGACCGACCATCATCATTCATTTAGGTAAATAATTATGCTCTCCAATAACAAAACAAGAGGGCCATTGGCCCTGGAATGCTCATCTTAGACTATAGTTTATGAGTGAAATTCAATTCTTTGAGCAACCTTGGTAAAGATTCACCCAAGGAACATCCCTGCCAAGTTGCATCAAGATTGGCCCACTGGGTTAGGAGAAGAAGATGTTTAAAGAAATTGTTGACGGGCGACAGACGCCGGACATAGGGCAATCAAATATCATAAAGCTCTACACCTTCCAGTTTCAAAGAAGAATTTTACATTTTCCTTTTTTGTCCTATGTTCGAACTTGTGGTCCCTGGGGCTGGGTCAGTTTTAACCAAAGCAGTATCCTTGGAACAAACTTGATAGAGGTCCACTCAAAGATGCTACATACCAAGTATCAAGGCTCTACACCTTCCCGTTTAAGAGAAAAAGAAATTTAAAATTTTCCTTCTTTGTTCCTATGTTCCAACCTGTGACCTCCGGGGCAGGGCCGGTTTAAACGCCAGGGACATCATATGACCAAACTTGGTAGAGGTCCACTAGAAGATTCTGCATACCAAATATCAAAGCTCTGCACCTTCAAGTTTCAGAGAAGATTTCTAAAGTTTTCCTTCTTTGTTGCTATGTTCGAACCTGTGACCTCCCGAGGCAGGCCAGTTTTGACCCCAAGGGCGCAATATGAACAAACTTGGTAGAGATCCACTAGGAATTGCTACATGCCAAATATCATAGCTCTATGCCTTCTAGTTATAGAGAAGAAGAATCTTAAAATTTTCTTTCATTGTTCCTATGTTCGAACTTGTGATCCCCGGGGCAGGGCCAGTTTTGACCCCAAGGGCATGATTTGAACAAACTTGGTAGAGGTCCACTACGAGATACCACATACCAAATATCAAAGCTCTATGCCATCTAGTGTCAGAGAAGAAGAAATTTAAAGTTTTCCTTCTGTGTTCCTATGCTCAAACTAGTGACCCCCGTAGTGGGGCAAGATTTGACCCCAGGGACATAATTGAATAAACTTGGTAGAGGTCCACTAGGAGATACAACAGACCAAATATCAAAGCTCTATGCTTTCTAGTTTCTGAGGAAAAGAATTTTAAAGTTTTTCTTCTTTGTTCCAATGCTCATATTTGTGATCCCCGGGGTGGGGCCAGTTTTGACCCCAGGAACATAATTTGAACAAATTTGGTAGAGGTCCACTAGAAGATGCCACATATCAAATATCAAAGCTCTACGCCTTCAAGTTTCAGAGAAGAAGATTTTTAAAGTTTTCCTTCTTTGTTCCTATGCTCAAACTTGTGACCCCCGGGGTGGGGCCAGTAGTATATAACAATCGGATGGGCAGAGTGCCTGCGATGCCTGCGATGCCCAAGAACAATGGGGGTTTTGTTCCAAGAACAATGGGGTCATTCACGCGTGACTGCCCACGAACAATGGGATAGTATTCTGGGAATAAAGGGGTATTATTCTGGGAACAATGGACCGGGTATCGTAAGAAACAGTGACGTCATGTCCTGACGCATTCCAGAGAACAATAGACCGAGTGCCTGCGATGCCCCAAAACAATGGAATCATTCACGCGCGAATACCCACGAACAATGGGGTATCATTCTTAAGTACAATGACCGGAAATGCCAATGACAATCCTGGATGACGTCATACCACGATGCCTGCGATGCCTGCAATGCCCAAAAAGAATGGAATCGTGCACGCGTGACAGCCCAAGAACAATGGGGTATTATTCCGAAGAAATATGACCGGAAATGCCACGTAGGTTCGCGACGTAACGTCCGTGAATTCAATTATGTTGAAAGCGGCGTAAAACACCATGCATAAATTTTCTCCTCGTGCCATATCGTTTTACAATTGAAAACACACCCGAATGTCTTAATCCCAAACGTACGGACAATGAGTTTTCGAACAAACCCTGTAGCCACGAGATTGGTGGCACGGAGATGGGTATTACACAATAGTCTCGGAGAATAAGGTAAATCGGGTCGCAGCACTCTTTTACGGGGTGAGACATACGTCTTTCGAAACTGGAAAGAAACCTGATTCACGAAAAGTAGAATGGTCTCGCGTATTGTTGAACAAGAACATCAATGGAACAAGAATATACGACATATCGATCCACTGTGAAGGATAAAACTGTATATCATCTGGCTCGTGGACGAGGTATCGCTTTCAATTTGGTACACGCCCATCGACTGATTAGATCATGTTTTATTGTGTACTCGGTGTGAAATGACCGGGTAAGATCTAGGACTCGATAAACTTGATGGCGTTTAACGACACTGTTTCAGTTATATCCCGACTGCCAGTGCGCCTATCCCTGATTTTCTGGGGTTTCTACTGATTTC
The DNA here is from genome assembly GCA_943736015.1 of Tridacna crocea. NCBI lineage: Eukaryota > Metazoa > Mollusca > Bivalvia > Cardiida > Cardiidae > Tridacna > Tridacna crocea. The sequence goes on along the minus strand of OX031056.1, from coordinate 3,198,968 downwards.
TCATTCCATTTATTGTTATGCTTAAAAAGCGAACGGTTGAAGGAAAAGGAAAGACCAGACTTTTAGATCAGGATCAGAGATCAAGACATCAGACATATGCATTGAGACATTTTTGAAACGGCAGAAGCCCTGTTGCAAACAGATCACTTGAAATTGTTTTCTGCTGCCTTATTTTTCCGGGATAGAATGAGATCAGACACTAGTCTAAAATCTAAAGTAATGGCTTAAGAGAAATAGTTAAAATGATTTTAAGGGAGTAGAATGAGATCGATGAAGATCAAGATCAGACACTCGACTAAATAACAGCGTGACAAGTGAGATATCGTGTTACACCAGTTTAATGTCGATTTGATTTTATGGGGGTAGAATGAGATCAGTGTAGATTAAGATCAGACAGTTTTCTAAAATTTGTTCGGACAGTTGGGGAACTTGCCTGCGATGCCTGCAATGCCAAAGAACAATGGGGATATTGTTCCCAGAACAATAGGGTCATTCACGCGTGACTGCCCACGAACAATGAGATAGTATTCTGGGAACAAAGGTTAACGGCTACAAAGCTGTCCTTTACTCGTGAAAAAGTCACTTTCAATGACCATCTAGTATTATTTCAGACAGCATTCCGAAATGCAAACCTTGTGAGTAAAAGAACAAAAGATACAGGGTCAACCATGTTAACGTGGTATTAACCCCTTACGTCGATAATTACAGCAAAATAGCAATGCAGGGTTTATTCATGCAAATTCAATCTCGTCTCGTTTCACCGGAAACATTGATGACTGAATTTGACATTAAGTTGATTTCAACAATTCTCGAACTTCTCGAATCTGGGGCTGTCCCAAGCAACTATTTTTCGCTCTCTATTTTGAGCTGAATAAGACCAATATAGATCAAGATCAGACTTTGTTGGCTATTTCTTTTTATTACTTCTTATTCCGATTTTGCCCATTGTATTTTGAAACAGTAAAAGTCGTACTGTTGAAATCAGTCTAGAGCAAGATCAGACGTATTCTAATGACTTCTACGAGTAAGCGAGAGGTGTCAGAATTACGAAGTGCATACCTTGTGTGTAAAAAGAACAAAAGATACAGGGTTAACCGTTTTAGAATTTTATTACCAATCACCTCGATAATTACAGCAAAATAGAAATGCGTCTTTTTTTCATGTCACAAAAGATTCAAATAAAAGTATGTATTTTGATTGATTCCAGACTCAGGCTACTTCTTCGTTAATTCATGATTAGCTAATTACTATGTCAGCTCCGGTTTTTTCACAACTCATCGTTATTTTGAAGTGTCGGTGGATCAAAGTCTTCGAGGATGGAATCCAAGAGATACTTGCGTTTGTTGATGGCATATTTCCAAGCTTCATCTTTTTTAAAATCATCAATGACCATTAAGTCTTTGGCCGTTTTGCGCACACTTTTATATACTGGATCCTTTAGAATAGCATTAAACCACATCATGCGGCTTGTTAAGTTATGAACCAAGGCTTTTCGATAAGTGGATCTTAGGTCTTCGTAGGCCCGGTGACGAGCCTCTGTTTCGTCCAAGTTGTTCTGTCGAGTAAGCTTTGACACGGCCTCTTCAAATTGCTCATGGCATTGGTCAAACGCTTTTTGTATGAGACTATCCCAAGGGTCATAGTCAGTCGCATTGCTTTCAGCGCCATTTTCATCCGTCTCTTCGAATGACTGCTCATCTATGTCCATAGACTGATCCGTATCAGAATCTTCCTCATTCTGGTGAGTATTTCTTTTATGGCGTAGCATGTTGTCCCTTCGTTTAAATTTTTTATCGCATGAATTACACGCGTACATGTCGACAGTCTTTGTTTAACTGATAATGATGAGGAGGAGTCTAGGAAATTTATACATTCAGAAACCAGATTTGTCTATGAAAGAGACTTGTCGCCTCTGTCGAAATGCTGAGTCTTTCTTATCAGAGCGTTCGTCACGTCTTTGCAGTTTCGCCTTTTCTGGCAAATCTTCTTCTTCTCGTTTTCTCTTTTGAGTCTGCACTTTTGCAGGTTGCTCGATAGTGGCACCCAGCCGGCGTAATTCACTTTTTTCCCGTTCGACCATCCTTTCTACCGGTGTCACCGGCTCTATAGTTATCGAGGGACAATTTCGTAAAGCCGATTTATTCGTTTCAATCGATATAATTCCTTTGTTCATTTGTCTGCTGGCCCGCGTTTCGAAAAACCTCAACCATTTTTCAGGATCGGGTACGTAGGTCTTCATTGTTGTGAGGCAACTGACTTGACTCAAATGACAAGTCAGTCTCCAGTGAAAGATATATATAAATATATATAATTCGACGTTGACTCTCCAGAGTCACTCACTACTAACTTTCTGACACGTCACAAAACTCCATTTGACTCCTCAAATACCTTTTCAATTATTGCATTCACTTCTTAAAGGAAAAACGGTTATGTGAAGTATGAGATTTAAATGTAAATGCAAGATAATTACACGCTAGGAGTCACGAAAAGTCTTGCGAGGCATCAGGGAGTAAGTGTAGAGAGAGGGAGGAGACAAAAAGAGTTTTCTGAGGTATCAGGGTGCACGCAAAGAGGAAGGGAGGAGGCAAAATGAGGTAGGCTAGGAGGCACATAATAAAAAAACCCGGCAGCCAAGCGGAAGTTAGTTGAAACCGGAGACGGAAGTCTCACCGCCAAACGAACAATTGTGAGACTTCCTTTTCCGGTTACAACTTACAAGGATAAAAGGAAGTCTCATTTTGCCTCCTCCCTTCCTCTTTGCATGCACCCTGATACCTCAGAAAACTCTTTTTGTCTCCTCCCTCTCTCTACACTTACTCCCTGATGCCTCGCAAGACTTTTCGTGACTCCTAGCCTACCTCAATTTGCCTCTTTCCAATCTCGTAACTTGTACCCCGATGCCTCAAAAAGCTCAGAAAAATTGTGAGACCTCCGTTTCCGGTTACAATTTACTTCCGCTTCGGCTTCCGGGTTTCTTTATTACGTGCCTCCCAGCCTACCTCATTTTGCCTCCTCCCATCCTCTTTACGTGCATCCTGATACCTCAGAAAACTCTTTTTGACTCCTCCCTCTCTCTACACTTACTCCCTGATGCCTCTCAATACTTTTCGTGACTCCTAGCCTACCTCAATTTGCCTCTTTCCAATCTCGTAACTTGTACCCCGGTGCCTCAAAAAGCTCAGAAAAATTGTGAGACTTCCATTTCCGGTTACAATTTACTTCCGCTTCGGCTTCCGGGTTTCTTTATTACGTGCCTCCCAGACTACCTCATTTTGCCTCCTCCCATCCTCTTTACGTGCATCCTGATACCTCAGAAAACTCTTTTTGACTCCTCCATCTCTCTACACTTACTCCCTGGGCGGTGAGACTTCCGATTCCGGTTAAAACTTAATTCCGCTTCCGCTTCCGGGTTTCTTTAGTACGTCACTTCTTTTTTAAGTTTCGTTATTGCAACATTTCCATTTCGGTTTCATTTTTGCCGCACTTCCGTATCCGGTTACAATTTATTACTTCCAGTTTGGTATAAGTATTGCAACACTTCTTTTCTCGGTTTAACAACTACTCCTTGATGCCTCTCAAAACTTTTCGTGCCTCCTAGCCTACCTCATTTTGCCTCCTCCCTTCGTCTTTGCGTGCACCCTGATATCTCAGAAAACTCTTTTTTACTCCTCCCTCTCTCTACACTTACTCCCTGATGCCTCTCAAGAGTTTTCGTGACTCCTAGCCTACCTCAATTTGCCTCCTCCCACATCCTGATACCTCAGAAAACTCTTTTTGACTCCTCCCTCTCTTTACACTTACTCCCTGATGCCTCTCAAGAGTTTTCGTGACTCCTAGCCTACCTCAATTTGCCTCCTCCCAATTTCGTAACTTGTACCCCGATGCCTCAAAAAGCTCATTTTGCCTCCTCCTCCTCTTAACACTATCTCCCTGGTACTTCATTCAATATTTTACTGCCGTCTTGACAACAGTTTCTGTGTTTTATCATTCCCTGCAGTTAATTTTATGTTTTAAGGCTCTGAAATAATACTAGGTGGTTGTTGACAGTGACTTTTTCGTCGAATATAGGATAAATTTGTATCCATTCAATTTCTATCATTTTTGCCTCCTCCCTATCTCATCACACGCACCCTGGTGCCTCAAAAAATCATACTGCCTCCTCCGTCTCTCAACACTAACTCCCTGGTGCCTTAAAAAATCGTATTGCCCCCTCCCTCTCTCAACACTAACTTCCTGGTGCCTCAAAAACTGTTAGTGCTTGCTAACCCGGTTTTTTACTGTAGAGCAACGCGTGTAATTATCTTGCATTTACATTTAAATCTCATACTTCACATAACCGTTTTTCCTTTAAGAAGTGAATGCAATAATTGAAAAGGTATTTGAGGAGTCAAATGGAGTTTTGTGACGTGTCAGAAAGTTAGTAGTGAGTGACTCTGGAGAGTCAACGTCGAATTATATATATTTATATATATCTTTCACTGGAGACTGACTTGTCAGTTGAGTCAAGTCAGTTGCCTCACAACAATGAAGACCTACGTACCCGATCCTGAAAAATGGTTGAGGTTTTTCGAAACGCGGGCCAGCAGACAAATGAACAAAGGAATTATATCGATTGAAACGAATAAATCGGCTTTACGAAATTGTCCCTCGATAACTATAGAGCCGATGACACCGGTAGAAAGGATGGTCGAACGGGAAAAAAGTGAATTACGCCGGCTGGGTGCCACTATCGAGCAACCTGCAAAAGTGCAGACTCAAAAGAGAAAACGAGAAGAAGAAGATTTGCCAGAAAAGGCGAAACTGCAAAGACGTGACGAACGCTCTGATAAGAAAGACTCAGCATTTCGACAGAGGCGACAAGTCTCTTTCATAGACAAATCTGGTTTCTGAATGTATAAATTTCCTAGACTCCTCCTCATCATTATCAGTTAAACAAAGACTGTCGACATGTACGCGTGTAATTCATGCGATAAAAAATTTAAACGAAGGGACAACATGCTACGCCATAAAAGAAATACTCACCAGAATGAGGAAGATTCTGATACGGATCAGTCTATGGACATAGATGAGCAGTCATTCGAAGAGACGGATGAAAATGGCGCTGAAAGCAATGCGACTGACTATGACCCTTGGGATAGTCTCATACAAAAAGCGTTTGACCAATGCCATGAGCAATTTGAAGAGGCCGTGTCAAAGCTTACTCGACAGAACAACTTGGACGAAACAGAGGCTCGTCACCGGGCCTACGAAGACCTAAGATCCACTTATCGAAAAGCCTTGGTTCATAACTTAACAAGCCGCATGATGTGGTTTAATGCTATTCTAAAGGATCCAGTATATAAAAGTGTGCGCAAAACGGCCAAAGACTTAATGGTCATTGATGATTTTAAAAAAGATGAAGCTTGGAAATATGCCATCAACAAACGCAAGTATCTCTTGGATTCCATCCTCGAAGACTTTGATCCACCGACACTTCAAAATAACGATGAGTTGTGAAAAAACCGGAGCTGACATAGTAATTAGCTAATCATGAATTAACGAAGAAGTAGCCTGAGTCTGGAATCAATCAAAATACATACTTTTATTTGAATCTTTTGTGACATGAAAAAACGACGCATTTCTATTTTGCTGTAATTATCGAGGTGATTGGTAATAAAATTCTAAAACGGTTAACCCTGTATCTTTTGTTCTTTTTACACACAAGGTATGCACTTCGTAATTCTGACACCTCTCGCTTACTCGTAGAAGTCATTAGAATACGTCTGATCTTGCTCTAGACTGATTTCAACAGTACGACTTTTACTGTTTCAAAATACAATGGGCAAAATCGGAATAAGAAGTAATAAAAAGAAATAGCCAACAAAGTCTGATCTTGATCTATATTGGTCTTATTCAGCTCAAAATAGAGAGCGAAAAATAGTTGCTTGGGACAGCCCCAGATTCGAGAAGTTCGAGAATTGTTGAAATCAACTTAATGTCAAATTCAGTCATCAATGTTTCCGGTGAAACGAGACGAGATTGAATTTGCATGAATAAACCCTGCATTGCTATTTTGCTGTAATTATCGACGTAAGGGGTTAATACCACGTTAACATGGTTGACCCTGTATCTTTTGTTCTTTTACTCACAAGGTTTGCATTTCGGAATGCTGTCTGAAATAATACTAGATGGTCATTGAAAGTGACTTTTTCACGAGTAAAGGACAGCTTTGTAGCCGTTAACCTTTGTTCCCAGAATACTATCTCATTGTTCGTGGGCAGTCACGCGTGAATGAACCTATTGTTCTGGGAACAATATCCCCATTGTTCTTTGGCATTGCAGGCATCGCAGGCATCGCAGGCAAGTTCCCCAACTGTCCGAACAAATTTTAGAAAACTGTCTGATCTTAATCTACACTGATCTCATTCTACCCCCATAAAATCAAATCGACATTAAACTGGTGTAACACGATATCTCACTTGTCACGCTGTTATTAGACTTTTTAGACTAATGTCTGATCTTAATCTACACCGATCTCATTCTACGCTGGAAAAAAAAATCACTCGACACTAAACAGATGTAACTCGATATCACGCTTGTCACGCTGTTATTTAGTCGAGTGTCTGATCTTGATCTTCATCGATCTCATTCTACTCCCTTAAAATCATTTTAACTATTTCTCTTAAGCCATTACTTTAGATTTTAGACTAGTGTCTGATCTCATTCTATCCCGGAAAAATAAGGCAGCAGAAAACAATTTCAAGTGATCTGTTTGCAACAGGGTTTCTGCCGTTTCAAAAATGTCTCAATACATATGTCTGATGTCTTGATCTCTGATCCTGATCTAAAAGTCTGGTCTTTCCTTTTCCTTCAACCGTTCGCTTTTTAAGCATAACAATAAATGGAATGAGAAATCAGTAGAAACCCCAGAAAAACAGGGATAGGTGCACTGGCAGTTGGGATATAACTGAAACAGTGTCGTTAAACGCCATCAAGTTTATCGAGTCCTAGATCTTACCCGGTCATTTCACACCGAGTACACAATAAAACATGATCTAATCAGTCGATGGGCGTGTACCAAATTGAAAGCGATACCTTGTCCACGAGCCAGATGATATACAGTTTTATCCTTCACAGTGGATCGATTTGTCGTATATTCTTGTTCAATTGATGTTCTTGTTCAACAATACGCGAGACCATTCTACTTTTCGTGAATCAGGTTTCTTTCCAGTTTCGAAAGACGTATGTCTCATCCCGTAAAAGAGTGCTGCGACCCGATTTACCTTATTCTCCGAGACTATTGTGTAATACCCATCTCCGTGCCACCAATCTCGTGGCTACAGGGTTTGTTCGAAAACTCATTGTCCGTACGTTTGGGATTAAGACATTCGGGTGTGTTTTCAATTGTAAAACGATATGGCACGAGGAGAAAATTTATGCATGGTGTTTTACGCCGCTTTCAACATAATTGAATTCGTATCACGGACGTTACGTCGCGAACCTACGTGGCATTTCCGGTCATATTTCTCCGGAATAATACCCCATTGTTCTTGGGCTGTCACGCGTGCACGATTCCATTGTTTTTGGGCATCGCAGGCATCGCAGGCATCGTGGTATGACGTCATCCAGGATTGTCATTGGCATTTCCGGTCATTGTACTTAAGAATGATACCCCATTGTTCGTGGGTATTCGCGCGTGAATGATTCCATTGTTTTGGGGCATCGCAGGCACTCGGTCTATTGTTCTCTGGAATGCGTCAGGACATGACGTCACTGTTTCTTACGATACCCGGTCCATTGTTCCCAGAATAATACCCCTTTATTCCCAGAATACTATCCCATTGTTCGTGGGCAGTCACGCATGAATGACCCCATTGTTCTTGGAACAAAACCCCCATTGTTCTTGGGCATCGCAGGCATCGCAGGCACTCTGCCCATCCGATTGTTATATACTACTGGGGCCAGTTTTGACCCCATTTTCATAATTTGAAGAAACTTGGTAGAGGTCCACTAGGAGATGTCGCATACTAAATATCAGAGCTCTACGCCTTCAAGTTTCATCTGAGAAGATTTTTAAAGTTTTCATTCTTTGTGCCTGTGCTCAAACTTGTGATCCCTGGGGTGGGGCCAGTTTTGACCCCAGGGACATAATTTGAACAAACTTGGTAGAAGTCTACTAGGAGATGCTACATACCAAATATCAAAGCTCTACCCCTGCAGGTTTCAGAGAAGAAGATTTTTAAAGTTTTCCTTCTTTGTTTCTATGCTCAAACGCACTAAAACGCGTTATCCCCCGGGGCGGTGCCAGTTTTGACCCTAGGGGCATAATTTTGAACAAACTTGGTAGAAGTCCATTGGGAGATGCTACATACCAAATATCAAAGCTCTACCCCATCTAGTTTCAGAGGAGAAGATTTTCAAAGATTTCGTTTTTTTTTTTTCGTTTTGTTGCAATGGCAACCAGAATTATTGGTGGAATTAAATTCCTTGAACAATTTTAGTAGAGCTTCACCCATGAAACATTCCTGCCAAGTTTCATGAAGATTGGCCCAGTGGTTTAGGAGGAGAAGATGTTTAAAGAAATTGTTGACGGACGACGGACGACAGACGACGGACGCCGGACATTGGGCGATCATAATAGCTCACCTTTAGCACTTTGTGCTAAGGTGAGTTAAAAACAATGGGGCTACTCTTTCCACAATCCACATCGTTATGTTCTACTTGTGGCTTGCAAACTTACCCCTTCTTATAAGCATATACATATTTATCTACACTTGCCTCAATGATTTCCACAATCCATTTTTTTTATGGAAATAATCATTCCCTTTTCAATCGGACACACTGTTAATTACACTTACACCTACACTTACACTTTCAGTACAACAATTAAAGCTCAATGGATATTTAATCAAGCAACTACATGTACATGTATATGGGTAAAAAACACATCTTCATGGGTAAGTTTTATTCTACCCACTCTTTTTCTTTCAGATGTATACTTTTTAATGGTTCAGTAACTACATAAAAACACATTTCAAAAATTGATTTTCTCACTGTATTACTATTGCGTACTCTCCAATTTTCAGTTTCTCCATCTGAGAATAACTGCATAATGGAAAAAAAAAATGCTGCAAATGCATTTTTCAGCCATGATTAAAAAAAATAGTGTATTTCGTTTATAACTGGAGATATACCTTATAACTGGTCAATGGGTACAAACAAACATATTTGAAACCGTATAAACGTGGTTACCAAATACTTTATTTTACAACTTATATAGTGTCAGTTTATTTAAATCAAGTTATCATCCATTTTAAAACTCAATCTAGACTTTAAGACCTGTTCTGAGTACATTATATTGTACTTGTTCGAACTTAGTAAATTTTCTATTTCCCATTCTGAGATTACCTGCTTAAAGAAGGAAATATCGCTACAAATATATTGTTTAAACGGTAAAAACTTTATTTTTCTATTTTCTAGTACATATACCCTATAAAAGATAGATAAGTACAAATACACACTTTATATAGTAACAACTATATATTTCCATTGCGTACTTTCTTTTCCATTGCGCCAGTCCCGCGCAAAGGAAATTTAAAAGTTTTTTTTTAACATTTATACTAATAGTCATAAAGATATTCCAATCATTTCCTTCAGTTAACTATCCTTAAGAAAATACATTAAAGATCTGTAACATTTTGGGTACAATATATTGTATAACTTTTAATTCGGTAAATTTTCTATTTCGCCATCTGAGAATACCTGCAGAAGGGAAAATATATCGCTATAAGTACATTTTTTCAATAGTACAAAAACATAATTTTGGATTTTTACTTGTATATGTACCTTTAATGGGTAGAAATAAACACGTTTCAAATTAATGTTGCCATTTTATTTAATAACGCAGACCTTATATATTTCCTTTCCGTACTTTCTTTTCCATCGCGTCCATTGCTTAATAATATTTCCATTGCGTACTTAAGGCGTACCGGTAAAAGTAGGTGCAGTTTTAACACAAAGGGCAATAAAGTTTCAGTAACGTGGTCACGTGATGAATATGGTGGACATATTTTCTTGGTTGCCTTATCAAATGGTTAAATCGCTAATTATCTAAGGCAGAGGACTTTTAATAGTCATTTGTGTGCTGAATGAAACAGTAATTCACTTGCTGATTAGTATTAAGTGGCATATATCAGTGGTACAGTTGGATAATATGGTTTTTGAACGCTTTCATTTTCCATTTTTCAAACAAAGGCTTGTGTTTTCTTTTGGCGCCAAACATTGTTTTGTTTACTAAATGGGTAAAAAAAGTGCTAAAAGTGGGAAAAGTGACCATTAAGTGACTATTTCAGAAATTTCGCCTAATACGGTAAGTGAACAGCCTGTTAATGTTTAATAATGAGTAACAATAACCCTTAACCGAACATTCAGTCGCCCTCTGGGAGTTTCATTTCACAAATACTATCTTTCCAAAGTTCTTACTATGCGTCTACGCCTATGCCAATGACACAACCGCAGACATTCATGAACATGTCTCAGCAGCAGTCGCCTATGGGTAATTTGTGGCAATTTAACCTAAATAACCAGTCACGAAGTGGACAGAATATGAACCAAGCTAATTTTGATAAATTGGAGGCAATGGACCTGAAACTTCGTAAACTTGATTCAATTGATGAGAAAATACAAGATCTGTTAAAAAAGTTGTCTTCTTTAGTTTCCCTAGTTAACTCTTTAGAAAATAAAGTTGAAGAACCAAACCGAAAAAATGTTGAAATTGAAAAGAGTTCTGTGTTTGATAGCCAGTCATGCGAAGAGATCAAAACAAAACAATCTTCTATAGATTCAGCTATCACGGCAGAAAAAGAGAGATGTGATCAACTTTCGAATCAATTCAACCATTTAAAGCGTGAAAATAACCGTCTGTGTAAGGAAGTTATAGACATGCAAGCCAGTTCTATGCGTGATAACCTTCTCTTCTTCAACTTTGAAGAACAACGAACGCCTGATGAGAGGAAAAATGAAAACTGCATTAAAATCATCCACGCCTTTTGTGAAAACATTCTGTAAATATCAGATATTCAGTCCACTATCAAAATCGACCGTGCACACACAGTGGGTGGTTTCGTCACTGGGAAAACTCGCCCCATTGTAGCCAAGTTCAACTTTTTTCAAGACAAACTTAGTACCAAGCGTTCAGGTCAGGATAAACGGGACTAAACGGTTATCAGGGTGAGTGACCAATATCCTGCAGCCATAAAGGAGCGAAGAAAACCCTTATCCCCGAGTTTGTCAAGGCTAAACAGGAAGGAAAAACTGCCGTACTGAACTATGACAAACTGTACATCAATGGTCGACGATTCATCCCAGGAAATGCACAGAGTTAGGGAGACGCCGGTGTGATGCAGAGAAATGACCCCCCATAACAAAATGACCCATGGTCATTTCTCGACGTAGAGTAATGACCCATGGGTCATTTCTCTACGTCGATAAATGACCCATGGGTCATTTTTCGACGTAGAATAATGACCCGGGTCATTTTTCTACGTCGAAAAATGACCCATGGGTCATTCCTCTACGTCGAGAAATGACCCAGGGGTCATTTTGTAATGGGGGTCATTTTTCTGCATTACACCGGCAAACAGCTGAAATTCCTGACATGGAATGTTCAGGGACTTATAAATAAACTTAATGACAATGCTATTTTACAATTTATCAGCCAGTATGATATTCCTTGTTTCACAGAGACTTTGTGTTCTAATCTCTCAACTATTAAATTGAATGTTTATTGCTTTTTCAATTGTCCGAGGCCAAAATCTAACAAAAAGGCAAAACGTTATAGTGGTGGAGTCATCCTCTACTATAAAGAATGCTTTTTTGGTAAAATTGAACTTGTAAATTCAAATATTAGCGGTTTACTGTGGGTAAAGCTAAAAAAGGGATGTTTTGGTAAGGTTAACGATCTTTATATAAGCTCGTGCTACATTCCGCCGAAAGAGTCAAACGTTTACAGAAATCCTCGTTCTTCCCTTTTTGAATTGGACTTGTTCGAAAAACTAGGTCAAGATGTCATGCGTTTCAGTTTATTGGGTGATGTTTTCTTAGCTGGAGATTTTAATTCTAGGGTTGGTTTACGCCCAGACTTTGTCGAAAATTTCAATCTTGACCGTTATGTTCACATGCCATTTGTTGATCACGAGTCAATAAGTAGAATGTCCGCACGTCAGTCAAGAGACAGTACCGTAGATGCTTTCGGGAAAAGGTTACTTTCTTTGTGTAAAGAGAACGAGTTATTTATTGTGAACGGTAGACTCGATCCAGGTAATTATACTTGTTTTAATACTTTACGTAACACGTCACCATCCAGTGTTGTTGACTATCTCATAATTGGTCATGAAAATTTAAGCGATATAACACACATGAGTATATTCGAATTAACGGAACTTTCAGATCATTGTCCGATTGAGTTTCGTCTTAATTGTGAGTATTCAGTATTATACCACACAGAATTTTTAACACATGATAAAATTGTATGGGATAAGTGTAACCCTTTAAGCTTAGAACACACACTGAACGATAAAAACACATGTTTGATGAATTATTGTGCCGTCTAGAGTCAGGTAACATTGATACAGATACCTATGTAGATGACTTATCTAATATCATATGACATTTCCTTCCAGCTACACGGTAGAACGTGTCGGGAAGTGCCGTAAAATTCTAAGCTTAAGAATTCCCCATGGTTCAACATTTTTTGTAAAGAGTCAAAGAAATCGTTTATTTTTAGTAAAAGGGCTTTCCGATCAAATCCGACTGAACAGAATTTCCTTCAAAAGCGGCATATAAATTGTAAAACAAAGTGCACAGCTGAGAATCACTATTTTAACAGTGAGAGACGTAAAATTTCACAGCTGCATAAACGAGCCCGCGTAAATTTTGGAAACACGTGAATAAGTTTATAAAGAATGACGCAAATTTTAGAGATGGTCCGCCCCTTGAGGAATTCGTAAATCATTTCAAGAACATCTCTAACACCGCTAATATTGATCCTTCGACTGAACCATTTGATTTTTTGCCAGATGTAATCTCCATTGAAGAACTCGACAAACCCTTCAACTCAGAGGAAATACCTAAAACTATTAGACTTCTTCATAGACATAAAAGCGCGAACTTTGACAAGAACGTGGCTGACTTTTTTATCGACTGCAATATTTTTATTATAACATATTTAGTCTCTATTTTCAATAAAATTTTTGACTCCGGTAAATATCCAGAAAAGCGGTGTAAGGGAATAATTATACCTGTCCATAAGAAGGGTGATCTGTTAAATACTGCAAACCTTGTGGCATAACGGTAATAAAAGTTATGGCTAAAATATTTTCGCTGGTGCTTCGGAATAGAAATAATTGGTGTGAATCTGAACATGTTTTCAACGAGTCTCAGTTCGGTTTTAGGAACAATCATAGTACAACGGACTGTGTTTATTTACTACATTCCATTATTCAAAATATTTTATACGTATGTCAGGAGTGCAAACAAAGCCAAAAGTATCAAATGCGAAGATGAGTTGTACACTGAAATTACTTATAAATTCGGTGGTTTATATAGTCATACTGAGAGGAAGTTTACGAAAGAAACTATCCTTAAGTATGACAAGTTGATAGCGCTTATGGCTATCAAAATGATCTAACAGCGACCAAACGATGACAGCTATAGGAAGTATTTAGCTTAAATTCAAAGAAGGTTTTTGCGTTTTAAATAAACAATATTGAGGCCAAGCATTGGGGAACTCAATATTGTTACACTCCTTCCATTGTCATTTTTTTTTTTCAAAGAAAACATATATACAATTGAACATACATACAGAGTATTCCTGAGAATAACACAGAACTGTGGTTTAACAAAAACAACAAATTACATTATGATATCTTTGAAAAGCTAACATTAAGAATTTAACTTTATGAAGATAATCCTGAAATCTTTATTGAGGACTTAATCTATATAACTTGAATATAAGATAATATTGTAAATATCATTGAAGAAAAATATTAAGTATAAGCTATTTACACATTAGCAAATTAACTTGACAATAAATACTTTCAAGTAAATCTATCTCTACAACTATGTTTATAAACATATAAACAACAAGATTTAAACAAAGATTGTCAATGTTCGGTACTGCACTGTCGTTGACACAATCCTTTGTATCTCTTGGACTTTAACACGCAGCCATTCCATAACATGACATCTACTCTTGGTTCTGTCATAGCTGGAGTATCTTCTCCATCCGCTGAATATGATCACGGCAAATCGTAGTCGACAATAACGTTCTGATGAACTTCTGAAGTATCAGATAGTGACATCTTAAAGGAACTGTTGTTTTTACGTATTCACAAGGTTCTTCTGAAGGATTACGAAATGACACATAGACGAATTGTTCTTTGATTGCTTTACACATGGAATCTTTGAATTGTTCTCTATTGTTTTCAAAAAGAAAGAAAACGTCACTGAACTGTTGAAAGATCTAACTTTGGATAAATGTTATCAGCTAGTCTGTTCTTCGAGAGTATGAGTGGAGCCGTCAGTTCAGCGTTCACTTCGCTAGTAGGTATCGGCGAGGCTGTCATCTTTTGTCCTCCAGTTCGTGTATCAGAACTCAATTTGCTACTCAAAAGTTTAGCCATCAGACAATTACGGACTAACTTAGATTTGTATTTGCATACTAGAAGACATGTCAACAACAAAACTCCTAAAATTATAATGATATATGCCCAGGGAGGAAATCTTTTTTGAATGACAGGTACTGTATCCAAAGTGTCTAATTCTCTAATTAAATTATCTATAGGAATCTCACATAAGGATTTGAGGTGTTTTGGAAGTTTTGTTAAGTTAAAAGTAGGTACTTTTTGTATCAAAGGTTTCCAGTATTCTGCAGTGAAATTAGTAGATATTTTTAGATCATCCAAAGGGTCACTGATTTCGTACTTAGATTCGTTGTGGTAGAAAGCTGGCAAATACAAGTAATCATTCGAAGCAGTACAAGAAGTTCCTAATTTTAGAACACCAAGAGGCGGGTTGACCATCTGCGTAGAATCTCTCAATTTTGAATCTTGACAAACTACAGTGAATCGTAATAATGTAATTGTGCTTATAACCCAAGTACCATCGTAGAGATACGTAGCAAGGGGTAATGGAATAGACGGTTTAACAAACTTTTGACAATAGTTTTCTATATCATTAGATTTATTTAAGAACAAAGCAATAACACATAACTTACTTACGTTTATCGGATAAATGGAGCTATGCAATTTACAAAACTTATGAAAAGGTTTTGTGCACTGTTTCATTTCTGAGTTGTGTAACAGAGCAAACTTTGTTTTGTTACCATTAATTGCAATCGATGAAGCCTCAATATCAAAAGTTGCTATCATATTACTATTAGATTGACTTTGATTTGTGTGTAATGGTATTGGTAGATTATGAACATTAAATATTTCAAATTTAGCATTAGCATCAAGAAGTTGAATTGAAACTATTGCATAAATTTTATTTCCATCCAAGACTGTGTGGCATGAAAGTAAGTTATAGAAATACCAAAGATTTTTCTCTGGATCACTCGGTAGTTCTAAATAAAATGGAAGGTGAGACTGAATATGTAAAAGTAAATTTCGGAACTCGTTTGGGGGAATCGTACTTGGTGAAAGATTCCCTAGAGATAACATATTAAGCTGCATCTGTAACATGTCCATGTCTGTCACTGCCTTGTGCATAAAATCAGTTAGTTCTGCAAGTAACCTATCTAGTTTTCTATATGATTGTTACAGAATTGAAACCTTCATTGTTTCCTGCATAGCCCTATCAGTTGCTTGCTTCATTTTTGCATCAAAGTATTTCAGTTGATCAAGTATTTTGTTTATAACTACCCTATTTTCAGCAACAGCTGTTTTCGTTGTGTTGATGACAGTAAGACTTTCTTTTACAACATAAGCAATCTTTTTCTGATTTTGAGTCAAAATTCCTATATTGCGTCTGATAGAACTAAGATCTGCATCAGACACAGTTCCAAAAAGAAAACTAAGGGCTGACCCAATAAATGGCAATAAGGATCTTTTCTCTCTAACTTGAAATAACTTTATAGTTTCAAAAGTATTACGAAGATTTGTATAAGTCGTGTTCATGGATGCAATTTCTGCTTTAAGTTCGGTGATAACTCCACTGAAGAAAGGTTTAAGATCGTAGAAACCATGAGATGCTGGTTTATCTTGTAAAGCACTCATTGTTGAAACAGCTTTGTCAGTTTTTACAAAGTCGTCGCCTATTTTGTTGATAAAGTGCTCATAAGGTGCTAAGTCTATTATAAAGGTAACCAACTATATAGAACGAGTAATTGTTATTTCGTTGACTTTTTGAAAAGCTACATTCTGTGTAATAAGCAAAGTATTAGCATGGCTAAACAATAGCAGTACAAGAGTCTGAAATAATATCATCTCTGTAAGAGAAGGAAAAAAAATGAGTAGTTTACAGGGAGAAATATAAAAGGGGTAATCAGTAGGTAAAAGTATTGCAAAATAGTTTGCAATAACATCCCTTATATTCTTACACATCTTTGAAGAGCAAACAATAGCTCTGAGGTTCAATGTTTTAAATCATATCTGCCAAAGCAACTAGGAGGTTTTAATTCGACTCTGTCCATTGCTTGTCTTAACAGTCTTAGATTTATTTTGCTTTTTTTATGAAATGTTTCCTGTGCCGGTTATCAACAAGATTAACAGACATTTTGTCACTTTCATTATCTGTCCTGTCAGTGTAATTATTTCCATCAGAGGAATCAGTATCACTCTCCTCAGATTTCATGGAATCACTAATAGGACTCTCTAATTTAGTAGATTGTAGTTCATTTTCTCTAGCCTGTTGCTCTTTAAGTCGCTTTGAAAGTTCCATTAGAGGAATATCATCCTCGTCACTTCACGAGTACCTTTCTTGCCTACGCCTTTTAACTAATTTGACAAAAGGCTTCTGACTATTCCCTTCTGATTCTTCAGAATCAGAACTATCTGGGGGAGCAACATTGTTACGAACCAGGCGTAACTAGAAAGTAGAAGCCAGCAACAAACGATAACAATTAACAGAATTTATTAACAATAATATCAAATAATCAATGACAATATTATAATAGTACAAAACAATACCTTAGACGTTAAATTCAAAAGACAAATTATTCCAGTCTTAATTCTAGTCTGATCCTGATCCAAACTGAATGTAATCCAAGCACACGAAATAATCCTCACTTTAGTCTAGTCTGAACCGAATCCAAACTGAATATAATCCAAGCACTAATTATATGACACAAACACAAAATAATCCCCACTGTAGTCTGGCAATCATGTATTAACTAGTGAACACCGAGATGTAAAGAGCTTTTCCTTTTATAATAACAGAGAAACTTCCAGAAAATTCATGTTAAAATCAGTTGCACAATTTCTAGTAATCAGATTGTAAAAAGGCCCGGAAACTTCCAGAACAATATTCCACAACAGAGAATCCAGTTCTAAAAATGGCAACAGGGGAAAACCATTCAAAAGTAGATACACAGATGAACAAAGCTAGGAATAACTGGGTATGTACATAACACTTCCCCCTTGAAAAAAAAAAAGAAAGGTTTATGAAATAAATCTTTCTTTTTTGCAATATTATTTATATACATGTATATGACACTTTAACTGAAGTATTACATAGGAAATGACAAACTCAAATATTAATTATTTCAGACTAATGAAAATAGTCAAGGTAACGCAAGTACAATTTAAAAAAAAAAAAAAAAAAAAAAAAAAGTTTAAACTTGATTCAGGGAAAAATGCCTATTTGAATTTCAAACTCTTGAAAGAGCATCTGGTATAATGTTATCTTTCCCTTTTATGTGTCTTATGTCAAAATTAAACTCTTGAATAAACTCCATCTCAGTAATCTTTGATTCTTATTCTTAAGTTTGTGTAGAAAACTTAAAGGGTTATGATCACTGACTACAACAATTGGTGAAGTTGAAGAGGTTAAATAAACTTCGAACTGCTGGATTGCCAGAATTAAAGCAAGACACTCTTTTTCGATGGTAGAGTAATTTTTCTGATGTTTGTTAAACTTCTTAGAAAAGTAACAAACTGGGTGATCAATACCATTATTATCTTCTTGCAAAAGAACAGCACCAATACCAACATCACCTGCATCAACAGCTAATTTGAAACATTTGTCAAAATCAGGTGCCAAGAGAACTGGTGCGCTGTTTAGTATGGCTTTTAGACGATCAAATGCATCTTGACATTTGTCATTCCATTTGAACTTTGTGCTTTTCTTTAGTAAATTTGTTAAAGGTTCAGCAATACCTGAGAAATTTTTACAGAATTTCCTATAGTAGCCTGCCATACCAAGAAATCGCATCAGCTGTCTTTTACATTTAGGCACAGGAAACTCAGAGATAGCCTTGACCTTAGCTTCTAAAGGTTTAACTTGACCCTTTCCCACAAGATGTCCTAGAAATGTTACAGTAGCATGACAAAATTCAGTTTTTGCAAGATTCACAGTCAATTTCGCTTTACTGAGTCGGTCGAAGAACTTCCTGATTCTTTGAAGGTGGTCACTCCAACTGTCAGAGTACATGATGACGTCGTCAATATATGCATCACAGCCATCTAATCCACATATAACGTTGTTTATAAGTCGCTGAAACGTTGCAGGAGAATTTTTCATCCCAAACGGCATAACTTTGTACTGGTACAGACCGTTTGGAGTAGCAAAGGCTGATACTTCTTTTGCGTTGTCTGTCAGTGGAACTTGCCAGAATCCTTTTAGCAGGTCAAATTTGGTGACATATTTAGAATTTCCAACTTTGTCAATACAGTCATCAATTCTTGGTATTGGAAAAGAGTCTGTTTTTGTCACAGAGTTCACTTTACGATAATCAGTACACATTCTATAAGTTCCATTTGATTTGGGTACTAATATACATGGTGAACTGTAATTACTCTGGCTAGGTTCAATAAAGTCATTTTCCAGTACGTATTTTACTTCATCTTGGAGGTATTTCTGTTTCAAAGGATTCATTCTATATGGATGTTGCTTTATTGGTTTAGAATCTTCCACAATGACATCATGATAGATTTTATCAGTTCTTGTGGGGATATCAGGAAATAAATGTTCATATTCATGTATCAACTGTTTCAGCTCTTCCTGTTGTGATGGTTGGAGGTGAGAAAGTTTGTTGTTAAGGTTTCTCAAAATATCAGAATTCTCAAGTTTAGATGGACCAGGATCAGATTTATCAATAATGTCAGAATTTACTTCAATTTCAAATACATTTGATTCTTGTGGGACAGTGTTTACAACTGTAATTGGTTTTGAAATAGAGCTATCTCTGTCAAAGTATTCCTTTAACATATTTATGTGACACATTTGTTTGTTTGTTTTTACGCCTTCCTGGAGTGTTAATTATATACATGTAGTTTAAATCACTTGTTTTCTTGTCAATAGTGTAGGGTCCAAAATATCTTGCCTGTAGAGGTCTGCCAGGTATTGGCAAAAGAGCAAGGACTTTGTCACCTGGTTTAAATTTTCTATCAATAACATGGTTGTCATATCTTGCTTTCATTTTGCCCTGAGACGTTTTAAGATTAGACCTAGCAACCTCACATGTCCTAGACAGTCTATTTCTGAAGTCAGAAACATACTGTAGTAAATTCAAAAGTGTTTCATCATTTGAGAGAAATTTCTCTTTCAAAAGTTTTAAAGGTCCACGAACAGAATGGCCAAAAACTAATTCAAAAGGACTGAAACCAAGAGATTCTTGTACAGATTCTCTGGCTGCAAATAGTATCAAATGGATGCCCTCATCCCAATATTTTTCAGTGTCAAAGCAATATGACCTTATCATATTTTTTAATGTCTGGTGAAATCTTTCTAAAGCACCTTGACTTTCAGGGTGATATGCGGATGACCTGTATTGCTTGATCCCTAATTCATGCATATCCTGTTGGAATATACCAGACATAAAATTTGACCCTTGATCAGACTGAACTGATTTTGGAAGACCAACAAATGTGAAAAATTTTATAAGAGCTTTGACTATTGACTTTGTTTTGATATTCCTTAAAGGAATAGCTTCAGGAAAACGTGTAGAAGTACACATAATTGTTAAGAGATACTCATTTCCTGACTTGGTTCGAGGTAAAGGACCAACACACTCTATAAGTATCCTACTGAAAGGTTCATCAAGAGCAGGAATAGGTTGTAATTGTGCTTTGGGAATGGTTTGGTTGGGTTTACCTACCATTTGACATGTATGGCAAGTTTTACAATATTTAGAGACATCTGATTTGAGACCAGGCCAATAAAAATGATTAATAATTTCGTAATAGGTCTTGTTTATACCTAGATGACCTGACATAGGACTTTCATGGGCTATACTTAGTATTTCATGACGATATGACTTTGGAACCCCAATTTGGTGGTAAACAGCCCATTCATCACTAGCTGGGACATCAAATGGTCGCCATTTTCTCATAAGAATCCCATTCTTTATATAGTAACACATTGGGACCTGTGAAATTTCATCTTCAGGTGAAGCCCTAAACATTAATCTTGAAATCTCAGGATCAGTTTGCTGCTCCTGGATAAGCTGTGACTTTGACAGCGTGTCGTGACCTTGGTCAATAGACCGTGGTGGTGAATGACAAGACATTGACGAGTCTGTCTGAGTATCCGACAAACTGGAATCAAGAGACTTTTTAATCTCATTATTAAAATATTGACCGATAAAAGTATCCGTCAAGTAAATGTCAGAGTTTGAGTTTTTCAGAATGGCCTTTTTAGCCATAGCTCGGGTAACTACACAAGAAGGATACAAGTCAGGAATTTCCTGCTCGATAGGGTCATCTGTTTTACCTATATATGGTGTGTCAGTTACAAGTGGATTAACCACAACCTTATCTCCAGCTAAATCATTGCCTAGCAGTAAATGGACACCTTTGAATGGTAAGGAAGGTTTAATACCAATAACCAAATCTGATGACAAATTAACGTAATGGAGAGGGATATTAACAGTTCCACACTCTACACCCTGAATAAGAACACTAGTACCGGAAGAAGTCTTCTCAGAAAAAGGCAGTATATCTGCTAAAATAAGAGATTGAGAAGCTCCTGTGTCTCTTAAAATTTTAATAGGGGTAGGTAGGAAATTATCACCTGAAAGTGATACAAAACAATTCAACATAAATGGTTCAAAATCTCCATAGTAGAATCAGACTTGGGTTTTGTGACTATGTCAATTGTATTGGTTTTAATAGAAGACTGTGGCCTTGGTCTAAAAGTGGTGAGCCCTGTTGGTTTGGCTTCATCACTTTCTAACTTCCTTTTTAATTTCAAACATTCAGAAACAAGGTGACCAGGTTTCTTACAATAGTTACAAGTGGGTCGAGATAACGGATATTGATGTTTGGTTTCACTAGTAGAATTGTGTTTGGGTGTATTGGATTGACTGGGCATGCCAGATGAATTACCAGACATAAATTTATTTTGGGGATGTGAGGAAGTAGGTTTTGGTTTAGAAATAAAAGAAACTTTATGTGTAAGGTAGTAATTATCAGCCAGACGAGCTGCTTCTTCTAAAGTTTCAACTTGTTTTTCGTCTAAGAATGTCTTAACATCAGATTGAATACAACGTTTGAATTCTTCAACTAACATAACGTCGGTGGGGGGGGTCAAAACCTCGTAACTCCATACTTTTCAGAAAACGACTTTTTTACATAAAGAATTTCATTTAGAACTTGCGCGCCATCCCTCAAATCGTCGTAACTCTACCCCAATCGGTTGATATTTAATCACCACGTGATGATTCCTCGTATACTGATTGCGCCACAATCAACACCATCAAAAAGTCGTATTTCGTTTCTTGGAGGCACCGTTCCACGTATGAATCAATGAGGTTAGTTTTAAAACACTTTTTGGTGAGAAAAATGGCATTCAAATACATTTTAGTGTTTTTGAAAAATACATCCTACTTAAATACCGAGGTCAGACAATTAAATGTGAGTTACAGACAATTATAAAAGTGTTTTGCCTTAGTACTAACCGAGTTTTTGTTCTGCGATTCACAGTATTCTTTGCAATTCCCGAAAATCCCAAAGTCCATTACGAAAGGTTTACCTTATATGACTAACTGAATATCAAAATGACAAAATTTTTACCAAGCCGTGTTTCAATTCCATTTTATTTACAATTTAATGAGATACGAGTTTTTGATACAGCAGTTCAATCGATCAGATCTACCAAGTCACGATATTCTTACTGCAGTTACTTTAACTTATTTTGTTGAATGATGATGTTAACTTAGATCAACCAATATATCAATCATCTTTAATTCCTCCATATTTGGACAATCAGCAAAGACATGAAAAAATCCTTCGAAGTTCTCTTATAGACAGTCTTATTGGGGAATTCTAAACACTGTGGACTGTCCTTAAAAAGCGATCTAAAACAGCATTTCAAAGGTTTTTAACTCCTCTGGCCGATGGCCAGCGGGCATATGTCACGGCCTGTTGTCCGTTGTGCGTCCGTCCGTCTGTGCCTGCGTTAACTTCTTTTTCTTTTGAACATCTTCTTCTCTGAAACTACAGGGCGAATTTTGATGAATCTTCACAAAAATGATCCTGCCATGGTCCTCTTCAGAATTTCTTGAAAGAATTTAATTCGTTCAAAAACTCTGGTTGCCATGGCAACAAAACTGAAAAAAAATGAAAATCTTTGAAAATCTTCTTGTCTGAAAGCGTAAGGCCTAGGGCTACCAAATTTGGCATGTGACTTTATCTAATGGACCTCTACCACATTCCTTAAAATTATAGCCCAGGGGTCAAAATTGCCCCTACCACAGGATTAACAAGTTTTACATGGGCTTATTGAGGGAGAACTTCAAAATTCCTCTTCTACCTAGGCATAGGGCCTAAGGCTACGAAATTTGGCATGTAGCTTTATCTAGTGGTCTTCTACCAAGGGTGTCCAAATTATAGCCCTGGGGTCTAAATTGGTCCCGCCCCAAGGGTCACAAGTTTTACATGGGCTTATATAGGGAGAATTTTAAAATTCTTCTTCGACCTAGCCATAGGGCCTAGGGCAAACGAATTTGGCATGTAGCTTTATCTAGTGGACCTCTACCAAGGGTGTCCAAATTACAGCCCAGGGGTCAAATCTGGCCCCGCCCCGGGGGTAACAAGTTTTACATAGGCTTATAGAGGGAAAACTTTCAAAATTGTCTCGAACTTAGCCATAAGGACCAGGGCTATCACATTTTGCATGTAGCTTTATCTAGGGGGTCCTTACTAAGGTGCCCAAATTATAGCTCTGGGGTCAAATTTAGCCCCGCCCTAGGGGGGGTCACAAGTTTTACATGGGCTTATATAGGGAAACTTTAATAATCTATTCGTACATAGCCATAAGGCCTAGGGCTACCAAATTTTGCATGTAGCTTTATCTTATGGGCCTCTACCAAGAAGGCCCAAATTTTAACTTTGGCGGTCAAGTTTGATCCCCACCCCAGGGGTTACAAATTTTACATTGGCTTTTATAGTACAAACTTTATGAAACTGTCTGATGGGTCACATATTTTACAGGGCCTTTTATTCAGCGAACTTGTTTTACATGGCTTTTTATTGAGCAAGATTCGAAAATCTTCTTGTTTATAACCACACATTCTAGACCAGTCCTGTTTTATTTGGTATGGAGCTGTATCTTGTGGACCTCCTCAAGGATTCAAGTAATTGTCGCTTTCTGGCCAAAACTTGCTTCGTCCTTGGATCATAACTTTCTTGGAGGGTTTTATAGAAGAAAATTCTGTTTAAACCAACTGACCAAGTATTGTAATGTTTGGTTTGTACTGTTTTGACTTAGAAGCCAGTGGAGCGATACAGGGCTACCATGGCCCTCTTGTTTTTTCTTATTTTTGTTGAATAGTTAGTTCATAGTGTTTAAAATTTCTTTGTATACAGTGTGAACATTACTCATCTCATTGCTACAATCCCTCGCACCATTTATGTAGAATGCTATATCAATATCATTAATCTTATTGCAAATTATTTAATGTAAGACTCTTTCTTTTTTATCTCAGATATAAATGTCTTACTCAGGAGAAAGCGACACAGAAAGCCCAGACGAAACACATCTGCAACAATTTAAACGTCACATGTGTCAATACTTACACCTAATCTTGCTGTACTGGTGTACATTTTACCAAAGATTCTCGAAACGGACCATTCCTAGTTAGATATACCGATGTTCATTTGTTTGACTTTTGAATTTAGAGATGAAGGTTTTTTTTGTTTTTGTTGCATGTTTATCGTAGTTTAGTCGGGGAACAAATGTGTAGAATAAGCCAAGCAAAATGAAATTTCCGAAGATTATCAACAACTCTTCTTTATAAAGGGTAACAGTTATGTATGTAAATGTTAGTACTCGGTCTAGGAAATAGGCTTTTAGATTGTTAAATAACAGTTTTGCTAGTTACAATTTTAGAGCATGTAATTACACTACATGTAACTAAATATAGAAATAAACCTTACATAAAACGATGGCTTGTTTCGTTAATAAGTTTGCCGATGATAATGGTTAAAATTGGATTTTATCTAATGAACTTAATAATAATAATAATCAATGACAATAACAATAAAAAATAATGATGATATTTACATTAGATCTACTTCATGTGCACGTAATAATTTTCTAAAAAGACTGAAGACAATTATTATCAACGAAATGTCTTTGTGCGTACAGAGAGAAATTATAAAGTCGTTAAAAGTGTTACAAATGCTGCAAAAAATCACTGTAAAATGAGCATACTGTGTGATCATTGTTTCATCAAATTGTCGTAACTTTGAATAAATCCAAGCCAAAACCTCGTAAGTCATGAATCCGACAACAAACTTCAACTACAATATTCGTTTCTATACGAAAAAAATACATCTATTGTGTCTTTTTTTAACAGTCTCATAATGATGACTTTGTTCAACACCTAGTTGTGTATAAATTTCACGAGCATTGCCTATCAAAACACTTTGCAGATGTAAGGTCCAGTGCTCTTTTGGCCAATTTAAGTTTTCTGCAACTTTCTCAAAGTGTAGGAAGTATTTATCAACTTCTTTTTCTTGAAATTGAGGAACAAGCCTTATATGTTTTGTAACATCGAAATTGTATTCAATCTTTTGCTTCGGCTGATTTGCTCTTTCTTGCATTTCTATTTCCCTCATTCTTAATTGAAATTGTCTCTCCTTCTCTCTCTCTTCCCTTTCTCTTTCTTCTCCCTTTCTTTCCCTTTCTCTTTCTTCTCTCGCCCTTTCCCTTTCTCTTTCTTCTCTCTCCCTTTCCTTTTCCCTTTCTTCTCTCTCCCGTTCTCTTTCCCTTTCTCTTTCCTTCTCTCTCTCTACTCTTTCTTCTCTCTCCCTTTCTCTTTCCCTTTCTCTTTCCTTCTGTCTTTCCTGAATTTCTAATTGTCTGATCTGAAATTTTAATTCAAGTTCTTTCGAACTTGAAACTGACTGAACGTCAACTATCAGGGAAAGAGCATCTTCTCCTCATCAACAAAATATTGTACCAAAATGTTCTTAATTTCATGTTTACGCATTGAAGTTTTTATTTCAGACAATTTATAGTGCTTAGCAAGATTAAGCAAATCAGTCTTTTTACCTACATTAAATAACTCCACAGACGGTTCAGCCATAAATTTATCTAAGTCAAAAAGCATGTTTGTTTGTTGCTGGATTCAATTACAAAATTGTAATATAATTACTGAGTAGTAGAAATGTAGGGAAAAAAATCAATAAGTGAAAACTAGACTGTCTGTAAGAAATTTTGACTAACAGGATGTATTAGATTTTTATTCAAATTGTGGAAAGCAAACGTCTTTGTCTTATTTTCCAATCGATGGTTAATCCCAAAAGGAAAACGAATGCGTTAGTCTTATTTTCCAATCGATGGTTAATCCCAAAAGGAAAACGAATGCGTTAGTCTTATTTTCCAATCCCGGACGAGCCCCCAATTTCTGTTATGAACCAGGCGTAACTAGAAAGTAGAAGCCAGCAACAAACGATAACAATTAACAGAATTTATTAACAATAATATCAAATAATCAATGACAATATTATAATAGTACAAAACAATACCTTAGACGTTAAATTCAAAAGACAAATTATTCCAGTCTTAATTCTAGTCTGATCCTGATCCAAACTGAATGTAATCCAAGCACACGAAATAATCCTCTATTTAGTCTAGTCTGATCCGAATCCAAAATGAATGTAATCCAAGCACTAATTATATGACACAAACACAAAATAATCCCCACTGTAGTCTGGCAATCATGTATTAACTAGTGAACGTCGAGATGTAAAGAGCTTTTCCTTTTATAATAACAGAGAAACTTCCAGAAAATTCATGTTAAAATCAGTTGCATAATTTCTAGTAATCAGATTGTAAAAAGGCCCGGAAACTTCCAGAACAATATTCCACAACAGAGAATCCAGTTCTAAAAATAGCAACAGGGGAAAACCATTCAAAAGTAGATACACAGATGAACAAAGCTAGGAATAACTGGGTATGTACATAACAACATAAGCAACGTCTCTTGCGTTTGCCGGTCAGGCTATCAATTATTTTCCATTCGTCGATTGGGGCTAATCTGATTTGATCAGCATGGACCTTGACTATTCTACCGCGTAATTGATCTTTAATTGTATAACTCACCGGTCCCTTTTTCTCTATGATCCTGAAATAGGTTTGCCAGTTATTTTGAAGTTTGTTCGACTTACGGAAATTCTTATAATATACCGGATCATTGACCTTGAATTCAGTATCTTTGCTGTTTTTGTCAGTATATTTTGACTGTCTCCGTTTTTCATGTGTCTATAAACAGTCATGAAAGTTTTGTGTTGTTGTTCTAGCGCAATCTGATGCGTTTCCTCGCCTTGATATTTGCGTCTAGGTTTCAACAAATTGTCTAATCGTAAAACAACATCTCTATTGTACAATAGGAAATATGGTGAGAATTTTGAAGACACACTGACGTTGAATCTTATAGCGGCTAAAGCCTGATTGAGATACAAGTCCCACTTATCAATATGGTCATCTATTAGTTTTGCTAGTATGTCATGTAGCGTTCGATGGAAGCGTTCCACTTTGGCATTACTTTGTGGATGGTAGAAAGATGTGGTGATATGTGAGACATCAAGGACTTCCACTGTTTCTTAAACAGTTTTATTTTCAAATTCTGTACCGTTATTGGTGACAATCTGTAAGCATGAACCATATCTAGGGAATATTTCCTCAATTAATAAGTGTGCGATTGTTTCACCTTTCTTATCAGGGATTGGAAATGCCTCAGGCCAGCCTGAGTACCAATCAAGAAAGCTAGCAATAAATTTGTTGCCTGACATTGTGGTTGAATAAGGTCCTGATAAGTCTAATCCAATTTTTGCAAATGCATAGGGTGGAAAGTCTGTTTCTTGTAATGGAGCTTTCTTAGCTTTAAGTGTGCGTTTACTGCAGGTTATGCATTTTGAAATGTATTCAGTCACTTCTTTGTACATATTCTGCCAATAGTACTTTGATCTCATTGTATCAAAGGTTTTATCTATTCCCATATGTCCATTAAGGTCATGGAATTGTAAGAGAACCTTATCTTGTATGTGTTGTGGCACATAAAGTCTTAGAGTAGGCTGATCATCAGGGCTACTTATGTAGTAAACTAAGTCTTGTAGAACAAGATGGTGTTTTGCTACTGAATTCGGGGTATCATTTTGTAACAAAAGTTGTTTAATTTTTGTGATTTCTTTGTCCTTACTTTGTTCTACAATCATGTCAAATCGCAGACATTCTTTCTCAGGGTCCTCAGTATCTTTTTCTTTCAGATTATAACTTGCAAATGACTTTGGATAAATCTGGTTTGAATTAATTGCACTTATTTCTAAAGTATTGTTACTTATGTCTGGTTCTTCAACCAAGTGTTCAGTTGCATAAGATTCAATAGGTATAGAAAGCAAATCTGCACAAGTATTTGCTGTTCCTTCTATGTATTCCACTTTACATTTGTACCCAGCAAACTTAAAGCCCAAAGTTGTATTTTTTTCGTTTTGCATCGGTGCGTCAAGCAAATATTTAAGTGGATTATGGTCCGTTCTGATAATGAATTCAGCATTATGAAGGTAGTGATCCAATCGTTGCAGAGCGTAATGTATTGCAAAAGCTTCTTTTTCTATACCAAACCATCGTGTTTGTGTGTCACTGAGCTTATGAGAAATGAAATGGATTGGTTTTTCATTTGTTATTCGAGGAAGAAAACTTTCAGACGGATCACATTGTTGTGTAAGACAAGCTCCGATCGCCTTCTCACTAGCGTCTGTATAGAGAATGTATGGCTTATTTAAGTCAGGATAAGCCAACAAAGGAATGCTAATAAGATGCTTTTTAAGTACATCAAATGCTTTTTGACAAGCAAAAGACCATTTAAACTCGGCATGTCTCTTTGTCAATGCAATTGGAGGTGATGCTATATCAGAGAAATTTGGCAAAAATCTTCTGTAATAGCTGCACATTCCTATGAAACTCCTAACTTGTTTTACGCAAGTGGGATTTTGCATACGTCTGACAGCCTCAACTTTATCTTTGTCTGGTCGAATACCATTTTCGTCTACAACAAAGCCAAGACACCGTATAGCGGGTTTTTTGTACTGCTGTAAAAGTTTACGAATTTTAGCTAAAAACACGTGATTTAAATTTTTACAATTTTAATTTTTACTAATTCAAAACATGCGTAAAAAATTACAGCATTAAAAATATCAGTGCATTGTCCACTCTTTCATTCAAGATTATAAGTGAATTGTTTGTTTTAAATCCAGGTTGAAAGAAAAGTGTCACTCTTTGTTTGACGTGTGAATTGCGGTAATTGTTTTGACGTGCGAATAACTGTTTTAACAGGTACATGTACCTGTATGGTCATAATTGATAACTGACTGTGGAGGCACATTGTCATCTGATTGTCATCTGTCTTTACTTTATTCACTCTGTTTAGAAAGCTCACCTTTAGCTCATCAAAATTTTAAAACCTTGGGTTTTGCAGTTGTACAGCCACGTCTTTTCACAAGACCCATTGGTGATATTTCTGGAGCGGCCCTATGCCGAATCAAATTCTCATCACCGCCATAATCAACGTGTTGAGTATTATGAAGGTGCCTCGTTTACGTGGTGTCAAAGCATTTTTAACCTGAATATTCAATTCACGTATAGTATGGATTGGAATTCTCTGTTAGTTTTCTATTTGGGCACGGAAGACTGATTGAAAGAAGTCATATATCACGTTATCAGAACACAAGTGAAAAAAATCTTATATTGCGTGTTTTCAGTGCAGAGGTATTACATACTGATAACCCTTTATTTCATATCGATACAATACTACGGTTTTACGCTGTTATTATTTACGCGTCGAATTTTTACGAATCTTTTTGATGTGTAAAAATTAGTAAAACTTGGCAGCACGTAAAAAATCCCATTATACGGTAATTGGTTACTTTTTGGATGAAATTACATTTCTTGAGTTTGAGCTTCAAACCATGTTGTCTTAGCCGCTCAAATATTATCTGTATATGTTTCAAGTGTTCCTCAATTGTTGTTGAAAAGATTAAAATATCATCAATATAGGCAAAACAGAAATCAAGGCCTTCTAGAACGTTTGACATGAGTTCTTGGAATAGAGATGGCGCATTACATAATCCAAATGGCATAACATTAAATTCGAACAACCCAGCATGACATGTGAAAGCTGTCTTCTCCCTATCCTTCTCAGCCATTTCTTCTTGCCAATAGCCACTTTTTAAATCCAGTGTAGAGAAGTATTTAGCCTTGCCCAATAATGCCAAAATTTCATCAATTACAGGAAGCGGGTAAGATTTTTTCTTTGTAATTTTATTCAGTTGTCTGAAATCAACACAGAATCTCTTTGACTGGTCCTTTTTGTCTACGATTACGACCGGAAATGACCAAGGTGACCTTGACTTACGTATCACACCAGCCTGCATCATTTCTTGTACAGCATTTTCGACAATTTTTTTATTGTTCAAGGGGGTCTTATATGATTTCAATTTAATAGGTGAATTATCTCCTGTATCAATTTTCATTCTACCTAGTTCTGAGTCTTTGAGTGCAAAAATATCTTTATATTGTTCTACTAGAGTGGTTATGTCTTGTTTATATTCTGGTGGCACATTGATCATTGTTGTCAGGTCATATGAATCATTATTTCGTGCGGTATATGATGACTCTGGGATAGCATTGTTTTCATTTTTTAAAGACTAAATAACTGATATTTCACTGTTATTTGTTAATGCTACCTTACCAATTACACTGCCTCTTTTTATCCTAAATGTTTTGTTAGTATTGTTTACAAGAAGAACGGGGATTTTTCGGTTGTTTGTCAGATTACCGATGGAATTAGAAACCATTAGACCTGGTTCATTAGAAATGAAACCATAGTCAACAGCTGTAACTTGGTAGGTTTCCCCAAACTATTTTTGATGTTTGTGGTTGAATATCGACTTTAGAATTTAATCTGAAACCAGATGCCACATGAATGTCTTCCTCAAACGGCACGTAAGTTTTACCTACACGAAAACATCCTAAGTCAAAGTACAGTCTTACACCATTTTGAAACATCCAATCACGACCAAGAATAAGATTTCGATTCATATTTTCAACTATTAGAAATTTGTGCTTTAATTTCTGACCCTTAATTTCAAAATCAATTTGTGCTTGACCCTTTACAATAATGTTTCCCCCATTCACTGATTGCAAATTAATGTTTGCATTTTTCTTAAGATTTTTGGGAGCCCATTTTAATGCATTGTATACCCTTGTGTGCATTAAACTTACTTCAGCGCCACTATCAATTAGTGCGCGAAATTTCTGTTTCTCAATTTTCAATAAACATGAACTAGGGTTGCCAGCTAAATTTATTTTATAGGTGGGTATTGATTTTTGTTTGCTAGAATCCTTTTTGTTGGGCTCGTCACAAAAAGGATTTCCTAGTTTTCCGACTTAATCTGTGTTCTATTTAAATTTGCTCTGCAGTCCCTCTGAAAATGGCCAGGTCGACCACACCTATAACAAAGTCTTTGATTCCTATATCTTTGACTTTCAGTTCTATGACTTTGGTTTTCCGTTGCTTCATTTATATGATGCCGATGCCTATCCCGCATATACCTATTATCCCTACGCGCTCTCGGTCTTATGTGATCTACCTCGATAGGTTCATGTGAAGTGTGTTGGTTATGGTAATTTGAGTGATTGCTTGTTCTTAAATTAAAACGTTTTCTAAGATTTTGTTCTTGTAAGGCAATTCGTACAGCGTTTTGAAAATTGTCGGGGTTATCCGACATCAATTTCATTTTCAGTGAATCTTGACAAAGCCCATCAATAAAAAATCCTATTAACTGGTTCTCTATTGTTCTTTGATCAGTACCAGGTGGAAAGCTGTCCTTCCCAATTGAAAGTAGCCTTTCCGCATAAATTTGAATGTTTTCTGACGGTCTTTGTTTGACTGTTCTAAGGAGCGTAAACGCGTGCATTTGGTCGGTTACCTCAGAGAATCTTGTGGCCAATTCACGCTTTAATGCTTGCCAATTTTCGGTTGGATGTTCTTGCAAAAATCTCTGCACAAAATCAGAGACTGCGTCTCTGCTAGACCTAAAAGTGAGCCGTTTTATGCCCTCATCGTCTAAATTTTCAAGCATGGCTTGTTTTTCGATGCATTTAATCCAATTATTAAATGATTTACTATCACCCGAAAAAGAAGGAATTGCTATCGATGAACTTAAGTTGCCATTGCAGGAATTTATGCCCGTAATTTGATTAGATAGCCTATTAATTTGAGCTGTAAAGTTTTGAAACATAGTTGGTAAGTCTCCCATTTTGAAATACAAAACAATGCAATAAAACAAGAAACTGGCTAAACAATTAAAGTAACAATGAGTAAAGATACAACCTACTTGAGTGACTGTTCCTCTTCTTCTATCAGGCAGGTAGAATCACTGGTCTCGGCACCAAAATGCGTTGTGTAACACGGCCGTCGGGTAAAGAATAACAGGGGTTCAGTTCAGTTCTTTCAAAGTTTAATAGAATTTTCAACACCAGGTTCGATATAAGGTTAGTAGTATAGACGTATGTCCGGAGTGCAAACAAAGTCAAAAGTATCAAATGCGAAGATGAGTTGTACACTGAAAGTACATTTAAATTCGGTGGTTTATATAGTCATACTGAGAGGAAGTTTACGAAAGAAACTATCCTTAAGTATGACAAGTTGATAGCGCTTATGGCTATTAAAATGATCTAACAGCGACCAAACGGTAACAGCTATAGGAAGTATTTAGTTTAAATTCAAAGTAGGTTTTTGCGTTTTAAACAAGAGATGTTTGTAAAACATGTATGCCCCCCTATGGCATCCATTGTGATCATAAACTCTTACGTTCAAAGTGTAAAAACGAACAAAGGGTAATTACTCAAAAATTATTAATGATAAATTAACAATTCTTGGGCACTGCACTTCCCATTTATGTGAACTATCAACTTTTAAAGTTTCATGATTTTACCTCACATACTTTTTGAGTTATGCTCCGGAAAAAAAAGGTACGAATATCAACGAAGGGCAGTAATTGCAAAAATATAATGGGCATAGTTATGGTTCTTGTGCAGTGCACTTCTCCTGTATAAGATCTATCCACATATAAAGTTTCAAGATGATACGGGAAAAACCTTTTGAGTTATGCTCTGGACAAAAATTAAGTATGAAAATCAACAAAGGGCAATAACTCCAAAAATGTAATGGGCAGAGTTATGGTTCTTGTACACTGCACTTCTCCTTAATAAGATCTATTCACCTATGAGGTTTCAAGGTGATACCTGAAATACTTTTTGAGTTATGCTCTGGACAAAAATTAAATATGAAAATCAACAAAGGGCAATAACTCCAAAAATATGAGGGGCAAAGTTATGGTACTTGTGCACTGCACTTCTTCTTAGTGAGATTTAACCACCTATGAGGTTTTAAGATGATACCTGAAATACTTTTTTAGTTATGCTGCGGACAAAAATTAAGTATGAAAATCAACAAAGGGCAATAACTCTAAAAATATGATAGGCAGAGTTATGGTTCTTGTGCACTGCACTTCTCCTTAATAAGATCTATTCACCTATGAGGTTTCAAGGTGATACCTGTAATACCTCTAGAGTTATGCTACGGACAAAAATTAAATATGAAAATCAACAAAGGGCAATAACTTCAAAAATATGAGGGGCAGAGTTATGGTACATGTGCACTGCACTTTTCCTAAATGAGATCTATCTACCTATGAAGTTTCAAGGTGATACCTAAAATACTTTCTGAGTTATGCTCCGGACAAAAAAATTAAGTATGAAAATCAATAAAGGGCAATAACTCCAAAAATATGATGGGCAGAGTTATGGTTCTTGTACCCTGCACTTCTCGTTAACGAGATCTATCCACCTATGAAGTTTCAAGATGATACCTGAAATAATTTTTGAGTTATGCTCCGGACACAAATTAAGTATGAAAATCAACAAAGGGCAATAACTCCAAAAATATGATGGGCAGAGTTATGGTTCTTGTGCACTGCACTTTTCCTCAATGAGATCTATCCACCTATGAAGTTTCAAGATGATACCTGAAATACTTTTTGAGTTATGCTCCGGACAAACATGTGATCTACAGACTGACCGACCGATGGACCGACCGACCAATGGACCGACCGACAAGTGCAAAGCAATATACCCCCATTTCTTCGAAAGGGGGGTATAATAAACAATATTGAGGCCAAGCATTGGGGAACTCAATATTGTTACATATTGTGCTTTTATCGATTATCAAATGGTGTTTGATACCGTAATACGAGATGCACTGTGGTCGAAATTGATGAGGCTAGGCATTAGCTGTAAAATACTTGATATGCTTAAAGCTATTTATCATTCTGTTAAATCCTATGTTAAAATATCACCTTATACTGACTTCTCTGAAATGTTTGACGTCACGATCGGATTAAAATAAGGGGAACCACTCTAGCCGATTCTTTTCATCCTATTTATAAATGACATCAGCAATGCTTTGGATTTCAGCAAGTTGACGGAAAAGGACTTAAATTATTTATCTTTATACATGCTCTTGTTTTCCGATGATATTGATCCATTTACCATGGATCCCCATAGTTTACAATCTCAGTTAGATGCCATTTCGAATTACTCGTCTACGTGGAGACTCAAAATCAATTTTGGTAAAACTAAAATCTGTATTTTTGAGAGCAGAAAGAGTCGCAGTGATTTCAGATGGTTCACTTATGATAAAAAGGTTGAAGTTGTTGATCGTTTTAAGTATTTTGGTGTAGACTTTCTATATACATGTAACATGAAAAACTCAAAGTACTCCTTGACCAAGATTTAAGAGCATAAAATTGTTTATTATCACTATTTTCTAGAATATCAATAGACGTCAAAACTAAACTATCGCTCTTTGATACTTTGGTTGTTCCTATACTCCTTTACTGTTCTGAGGTGTGGGGTATATACAATTATAGAAACATTGATAATCTTCATCTGAAATTTTGTAAAATAATTATCGGTGTTAACAAACAAACGGCCAATACATCTGCTCTAGGGGAGCTTGGAAGATACCCACTCTCACTAATTAGTAAAGAAAGAGTTTTAAAGAATTGGATTAAAATAATGAATTAAAATTCACCATTGCATAGAGTATTTATTGAACAACTAAACAGTAATAATGTAAAAGGTTGGGCACACTCAGTCAAGAAACTTATAGATAATCTAGGTTTTAGTAATATATGGGATAACTGCGACAAAAAATATTAATTACCTCCCTTTATCAAAACTGAGGTTAAGAGACCAGTACATACAAAATTGGCGATCGTCAATATAGGAGCTTCCCAAGTTATCTGATTATGGGCAACAAGACAAATACCATTGAGTTCTCATTTAGATAGTTGTTGTAAAATAGATCCAAAATTTTCAATTTTTCCATTTTTAAATGCAAATCACCCAACGTTTCAGCTAGAGTATCAAAATAAAAATATTTTATAAACATATTTCGTGTAAAATTGAACTGTATTTAACCGCTGCTCTATGACGTCAAAATGACGTTAGTTACCATGTTCCATTAAAGCGTTGCCTTGATGAGCGAAAACGAAACCGGTTGGAACCTTAAAAACTATTTGTAGTGTCATTTCTCTTTTAATATATATATATATATATATATATATATTTGAAGTATAAAACTGATCATAATGCTTTACCCATTACAACACATTTGAAAGTTTTCACGATTACAATGGAAGAATTTTTAAAACTATTGTGAGAGAAGGGAAAATGCTAGTTATCAATATATGTTCCTTCCCCCACAATGTCTCCTACCTACTCCCACAATATCTCCTACCTTTCGAAAGAGAAAGGAAAGTTCTTGAGCCATAGTTTTTTTGTCGGCTGCAAAATGCTTTCAATATATATATATATTGACAGATAAGACACAATCCAGAACAAACCAGCAATCAATTTCAGCAGATTAGATGAAAGCGTACAAAGAACATTGTAAACACAAAAGATTTTACAAGTAGCGTTATTGACGAGTCAGACAATGAACCTTTTTTAGATACCAGCGATAGCACATCAACACTAACCTGACTGAAAAATTGCATCTAACAAACAAGCAAACATATTTAATCTATCAAATAGAAAACTCACAGATAATGAAATCAGTCTACTCTCAAAAGGTCTCAAATTCGCCCCAACTCCAACTAAGTCAAACTTGCATGAATTAGATTCCGACATTAGTGAATTCCATAGAAGACTCAAGCTTAAAGAATTTTTACACGATAAAAGCTCTGTTGAGGATAGTTCTCTAGTGAGAAATAAAAGTGATTTTCAACCACAAAAGGGAAGAAATTTAGCTCTAGATACCTTTATAAACTTCACGAAAAATATACCAGTCAACAAACATGTCGTTAAGCCCAATATTTCAAAGAAGGAACGCAAGGCTATTAATACTTTACGTGATGACTAAAACATTATTATTAAAGAAGCTGATAAGGGTTGGGGCATTGTTATAATGAACAAGGAATTTTATAAAATAAGGATTTTGGACATGTTACAAGACAAACATTCCTACGAAGAAGCCCCTCATGACTGCTCTAAAATAACAATGAGGAAAATACAAAATGTAACACGACTAGCCCCTGAGATAACTCAAAACGAAACCGATTATTTTTTTAATTTTGAATTCAAATCAAGTTCAATTTATGGGCTCCCAAAAATTCACAAAAGTAATCTAATCAAACAGAAATGTTCGGAAAATCCTGACAAATATATTGAAATAATAAATCCCGGAGATTTAACATTCAGACCTATTGTGGCAGGTCCAGTATGTGAAACACATAGATTAAGTAACCTCATGGACATATTATTGAAACCCTTCATCAAACACGTCAAAAGCTATGTGCGAGATGACCTAGTCTTCCTACGATACATTCCCAAAAGGATCAGCCAGGACACACTTTTAGTATCATTTGATGTGACAAGTCTATATACAAACATATCGCATGAGCTTGGGGTAGAAGCAGTAACCTTTTGGCTAGACAAATATCCAAGCTTAATCCACAGAAGATTTACAAAGAAATTCTTAATAGAAAGTATGAAAATCATTTTAGAGAATAATAATTTCTCTTTTAACGACAAATTCTATAATAAAAAAAAGAGGCACAGCAATGGGAACCAAATTTGCACCAACATACGCAACTCTTGTCCTAGGATTTCTTGAGGAACAAATGTATCATCAGGCAGAAGAAATGTTTGAAAACGGCTTTGGCGAGATGCTTAAAAGCGACTGGAAAAGATTTCTTGATGACTGTTTTGTCTTTTGGAAAAAATCCAGAAAAGATCTTAACCTCTTTTTTGACCTACTCAATAACCTTCATCAAGACATTAAATTCACTATGGAAATAAGTGAAAGATCTCTCTCGTTCCTTGATATTCTACTAATAAAATAACACACTGAAGTAATAACAGATATATTCTTCAAAGAAACAGATACTAAGCAATATCTTAACTATTTTTCCTGTCATCCGAAGCATACAAAGAATAGTATTCCATATAATTTAGCCCGTAGAATATGCACAATTGTCTCTAATTCAGATATCAAAATTAAACGACTACAAGAACTTAAAAGTATCCTCATATCAAGAAAGTATCCGATATCGTTAATTGAATCGGGTATAAAAAAAGCTTTGAGCATTCCAAGGGATACGTTAATGCAAGTTAAGTCTAATACAAAAGAAAACTCTATTCCCTATGTCTCTACCTTCAATCCAAATAACGTAGAAATGTTTGGTATATTCACAAATAACTTACACATACTTTATTCAGATGATAAAATGAAAGACGTTTTGAATGGAACCAAATTTATCAAAAGTAAAAGACAACCAACCAACTTAAAGAACATTTTAACACGTGCAAAATTCACAGAAAATGGTAAAGGTCAAAGAAAAGTCACAAACTGCGGACGTCCAAATTGCAGTCTATGCTTGTACATGCCTAATGGCACTTCGTATTACTTCAATGGAAAAGTCTTCCATGTCAACGCAGACATGAACTGTGATGTCAAAAATGTGATCTATGTTATCACGTGCAACGGGTGTGGAGAATATTACATTGGCCAAACAGGTGACAAACTAAGAACTCGCAGAACAATATACGCACAACAAATACGAGACCCAACAACTAGAAAAATTCCGCTCAGCTAACATTTAGACTTATGTAGCAAAGACAACTTAAAATTTAAAATATTTCCGTTCTATAAAGTAAATTCCGAAAATATTTCAGTCAGGTTAGCAAAAAAGAAATATTTTATTAACTGCTTCAAACCCAAATTAAACCGTCTTCGTTGAGACGTTTAATTATCTCCCCTGAATACTCGTTGATAACGTTGCTAACGTTATGTAATTATCTCCCTTCCGATTACATGACGTTACTCCAGAGTGACCGAAACATGTTTGCTTGTATATACAATTCATTAAACTAATACATACAAAGGCGTGTGACGTTTTATTAAATCCGTTTATCCACTTAACATTGTGTCGGACCGACATTTGCCGATTTTTTTCATTTCCGTATATATATATATATATATATACTCAGAAAGCCTGGTATTAGGGAACTTTGTCAAAAATGCGGCTTCTGGGAACTACTCTTTCCAGGGAATATATAGTTCTTTTTCTACAATTATTTTATGTTCCCTGTTATGTAGACTATAAATATAGAAAGACATAAACTTCCTGAAATTTCAATATGAGAACAAATATGTTAACAGATGCAATGCTTGATATATGAGGACATTGTCGGACTTATATACTCCTAAATACCTATGGTCCCATATGTCTCAGTGTTCCTATATATCTATGACAAAAGTTTATATTTGTTAATTGCTTTACGTACTTTTCAGGTAAAAGAAAAATGTTTTTAAATCTAAACGGCGAGAATGGAGAAAACTTAGTCGGTCCTAGTACGATAGATCTGATGTATAAACAACCTGGTCATGGTTATATGGTAATGAACCTACACTATTCCTATATACCTATGGTCCCATACATCTTAAAGTCCCTATATATTTATGGTCCCATATATCTCAGAATTCCTATTTTTCACTTACTATTTGAAATGTTGTTTCACTCCTTTTACACGATGCGACCAGCTGAAGATGAGTGTCGAGGAAAATGTTTGTATACATTTCTGATTGTTACTGTTTATTTTATGCACATTTTCTTGTATACTGTATAACGAGACTATTCGCAGTGTAAGAGATCATGTTACTGTTTACTATATGCACATTTTCTTGTATACTGTATAACGAGGCTATTCGCAGTGTAAGAAAACTGTTACTGTTTACTGTATGCACTTTTTCTTGTATACTGTATAACGAGACTATTCGCAGTGTAAGAGATCATGTTACTGTTTACTGTATGCACATTCTATCGTACAGTGTGGCACGAGA
Source organism: Tridacna crocea (assembly GCA_943736015.1). NCBI lineage: Eukaryota > Metazoa > Mollusca > Bivalvia > Cardiida > Cardiidae > Tridacna > Tridacna crocea. Next base: position 3,159,859 of record OX031056.1, on the reverse strand, counting down.
GTATTTGTAGTGTAAACGATCAATGTCTAGAAAGAAGGCCTTCAATAAAGATAAGAAATCAGTTACAAATAATGAATTATGAATAAGTCATAAATCATAAGTAATAAGTGATAGCTGTCCCTGTATGACTTTCATTATTTAATGTAGGCCTTTTAGGGTTTCACGTATAGAAAGGAGAACCCGCACTGCATCATCATAAGTTTATGAGAATGATGGCCATAAATAATTGAGCCGCCGCTCTGGCAAAAGGTGTTTAATGCATCTCAGTGATTTATTCTTTCAATTATGGATACATAAAAATCCATTTTGTCTAACAAGTGACTAAGTCATAACATAGACTGGTACCTTGACACGCAGAAAATTGATCGATAGCAAAAGTTTTCGACCCAGGTCAGACTGCGTAGGCTGACCTGGGTCGATACTTTTTGCAGATAAATTGAGCTCCCTTTTCACAGTGTATGGCTCATTTATATACTGGACATTCACGTTCAAATAACATTGGTCCTGAAATTGTTCATTATTGGCCAAATTCCTACATCTAGAGCCCATTTTAAGACACACTTAACAGAAAATTTACGATGCTGTATGAACGTCAACAAGAAGCTGAATATAGTATGGTATGTAAGAAATTGTTAAACAATAATGTTCCCATATTTACGCATATATTGGTAAATGGAATTAGGGCACATTTTCGTTCCCAGGTGAAAATCTTAAAATAATGTATACCAAAACTTCTGAACAAACGAAATGTCTATCTTTACATTATATAGGAACTTTTTGTTTCAACAAATATATATGTTAAACGGGACTAAGACAGCACCTGTTAAATTTTCGGATGATATTTGATGGATACTCGTTGATAAATGCATAATAGGTCATAGCCAGATTGATATCCAGAATACTTTTTGCAGATGCATTAAGCCCCTTTTTCACAGTGTATGGCTCTTTTATATACTGGACATTCACGTTCAAATAACATTGACCCTGAAATTGTTCATTCTTGGCCAAATACCTACATCTAGAGCCCATTTTAACACACATTCTGAATAGAAACTGTGCGATGCTGTATGAACGTCAACAAGTAGCTGAATACAGCATGGTATATAAGGAATTGTCAAACAATAATGTTCCCATATTTACGCATATATAGGTAAATGGAATTAGGGCACATTTTCGTTCCCAGGTGAAGACCTTAAAATAATGTATACCACAACTTCTGAACGAATGAAATGTCTGTCTTTACATTATATAGGAACTTTTTGTTTCAACAAAATATGTTAAACAGGACAAAGCTAGAACTTGTTAATTTTACGGTTGATATTTGGTGGCTATTCGCTGATAGATCCATAATAGGTCATAGCCAGATTGATATCCAGAATGCCTGGAACAAGAGACTTTTGTCATCAAAGAAGCCTCTAAGAACAACGCTTTTCATGTATGAGTAACCTCATCTCTTAGCTTAATAAATAGCTCTGTTGTCTGCAATTACTTTAACGTTTCATAACATAAAGACTATAGAAGGAACTAAACTTTCCATGGAATTTTGTTTATTATTAATGCGTTACGTGCTTTTCACGCAAAAGAAAAATGTTTCTAAATCTAAAGGGCGACAACAAAGAAAACTTAGCCGGTCCTAGTAGGATAGATCTGACATATAAACAACCTGATCATGGTTGTACAGAATATACTAATGAACCCACACTTTTCCTCTTTTTTCTATGGTTCCATATATCGTAAAGTCCTTATATATCTATGGCCCCATATTTCTCAAAGTTCCTATACACCTATGGTCCCATATGTCCCTGTGTTCCTATATATCTATGGACTTTTATGTTTGTTAATTGCTTTACGTACATTTCAGGCAAAAGAAAAATGTTATCAAATCTAAACGGCGACAATGGAGAAAATTTAGTCGGTCATAGTAGGATAAAGCTGACATGTTAACAACCTGGTCATGGTTGTTTAGTACCCAAAGCCTTAAAAGCAACCATTTTAACGCTTTTGTACCGGTTTCGGTGAATTTCATAATGATAGTAATGGTAGAAACCAAGTGAAAAAGTTATTGCTCGTACGAGCACTAGTTTCTTTTTTTCGCAATGTTTTTTAAGCTTATAACTGTGTTTTCTTTTCAACTCTCTTTAATATTTTGACACAGCCTATTGTTTATAAATTTTGTGATTTCGATTCATTTCTCTTACAACTTCGCTTCGGTGCACAACTTACTTTCCTCAGTTTCAGCACTATAATGTCCTTGGACAAGGATTTTTTTGTGGCTTTGCACTAACAGTTATCCAGGAGCACTAAGTGAACGGTCGCCTTGAGTACTGTTAAATTCGACGTCGAGTTAACCCTGTGTAATAAACGATAATTTACCCAACATTGAGGTGTCGGTAAATTGCACAATACTAAAACAAGTGCCTTTGCGTTATCGAAAGATTATCTATTCTGTCACCTTCTTTAATTCACTCTCTTGCACTACGGATCATTCCCATTCACCTCTGTAATTGGCTCAGAAAGTAGACCATCACCATACGGTATTTTCGTCACATGACCATAACTGATTTTTGTTTAAAATTGGCGTAAGATTCTGATCAGAAAAGAAGCTTGAAAAAATAGTTCCATTGTATATAGGTAAATTCAAATGTTTGAATGCATTTCTAATGTATCCCAAATCATGTTTTCTTTGTCCACTTTATTATGTTACACGTGAAACAGTTTAATAGTAATAAAACACGTTTTCCTCGGTTTGACAAGATTATTGTCATTTAGCCCATTGCAGATCGTCGCCTTAATATTAGGTTGTTCTATCTGATTTTTTTTCAAAAATGAGATATTTATATCATTGGATTGGTCATGAAATGTTCTATCTGACTGTGCTGGCCGAATTTCGATTTGAAGCCTCGTTTAAAAGTTTTTCGGTAACAGAATGTTCTATCTGCCCCTTTTTTAACCATTGTTAAGTCTAATAATGTTCCATGAATACTATCCAATGATAAAAGCACTTTAGATCACGTGATTACGGACTACTCAACATTAAAGTGTTCTAAATGGATGTGGACAAAAGATTAGAACGTTCTATCTGATAAATGACCAATCAAATGGCTGCATTCTCTTCAGTCCCTTTTCCCGCCATGAAAGAACTGTAAAGGAAAACACTGCTGTTTTATCATGTAAGTACCAGTGTGTATGCAATAAAAAGTATACAGACAGTTGATATCTAACCATTATCATGTTTCAGAAAAATGAAATGTAAAACATCACATACATTTCCTAAATATGGTGTAAAATTGTCGCCCTCCAAAAGGAGCAATATTCGGATAAGAAAGTTGTCGGATATGCTCTTCATTATAAATACTTGAGTACAGTCTATTTCTGTTTTCAACTCTAATTTCTTGTAGTAATGAATATGAACAGCCAAATCTTCCTATCAAGCGGTCAGGGACTCAGTTTGAAGTTCAATTGCAGTAAACACGAAAGTGATATTACCGGTAGATCTATAGGCAACGTTCGTGAACATGACCAAACTCCTGTACGCGATGCATGACATTCTTCGATTTTAAATCTTTCAATTCTTAGACTTGGACCACTTAAAGCATCAGCAGACTAGCACCAAACTAACTTTAAATCAATACAGACAACCTCTCTATGAAATAGAAAACGGTGGAAAAAAAGAGAAATTGCTCATTTCGGGCAACTTCCCTTTTTCACAATGATATCAAAATTCTTTCTTCTGCAGAAGACTACAATGGGTTTCGAATAAAACCAGGTAAAATTAGTGTAAAGACTGTCATAAGATGGAGGAGCGATTATTAGGATTTTTCTTTGCAAAATCAGAAATATCACAGAGGGAGGTAGTCTACCATTGACAAATGCTTGATTTGTCACAATGGTTAAGCACCCGTCTGTATGTAAAAATGTTTATGTACTTTGTAAATGATCAACCTGGTGTCTTACAAGCTTATTTGTTTCATTTTTTACAGGTTAATATTTTCTTTCTTTTTTTATTCAGAAAGGAAAGAAAACGAAAGAAAAAGTGCTTGGTGACTTTAAGAATTAGTCTAATGGTTTGAACTAGTCTTGAAAATGTAGCTTTATTAAAGACAGAAAAAAAATTATTTTAACCCTTTACAAAAAGACAAAATGTTGGTCTTGTCCAATTTGAAATCATTTGCAAAAGACAAAAAAAAAAAAAAAAAAACTGTAGCTAAAATAATGGAAATGTAAACTGGAAGGGTAGAAAATGTTTTGGGAAAACCAGAAAATGCTCATCACAAGCATTTTCTCCTTTTTCCATATTGTCTTCGAAAGCCTTCTACGCTATAGCCTAAAAAGCAGGGTTTACAACAAAAGAAATTCAATCTGCTCGTCTCAAGACTTTAACATTTAGGAGGCTGGAAGCGAAAAGAGTCACTATTGCAGACAGTATAGATTGTGATCAGACAGCACACTGTGCAGTCTGATTTTGGTTCTGCACTCTCTGCGTTTTTCATAAAATTCTTGGATGCAAAGATCTTTAACTTAAGCCTTTTCCTTCTTAACATTAACATTGGGCTCCTTTGAAACTGAAGACCTTTAGAAACATTATGGACAAGGGAAAAAATGCAATTTCTTCTTTTATGGCAATGGCAGAAAATGCAATTTCGCCTTTCCCTATAATGCTTTCTAAGCTTGCTGGAGAAGGGATTTTCGTTAATCTTAGGTCTTCATTGTCTTCAGATATACTATGAATTTGGAATAATCCAAAATTGCATAGTAATAGATTGGCTGAGTTTATTTCTTGAACAGTTCATTTTTCTTGTTAACTAGTATTGGTTAATAATTTGTTTGATTTTCTGACAACGCGATGTATGGTTGTTTAACTCTAAAAGTGCTAGATAAACAAAATGGATGTTTTCAGAAAGAAAAAATACGGAAATGATATTATCCAAATACTGGTTTTGGTTTTGAATCTATCAACATAGCTGGTAGTGTAGATTCAAGATCAGAATGCACGTTCTGTGTAGCCAGATCTTGATCTATACTATTCGCAAAAGCAACAGTGTACGTGAACAGCACTTTGAGCATTAATTTTACCATTTTTATTTGCTACTACTCTGTGGTACGCAGTGAGACCATTCTTCCATGTAAGTGCTTTCTGATACCTTTACCGCAGAATACTTGAGAAAACATTGCTAGAAAAGAGGTACATGTAATTTGTAGCTTTATACTCTTTCTTCTTCACCTGAACTTTCGAATCCTCTCCCTATTGTTTCATCATTGTGTTGATAGTTTGAATACACTGAGTGTTGAAGGGGGAATGGAAAACCAGTTAGTTCGTGTTAGTTGTTTCCTTTAGTGTCTAGTTAATACTGTTTATTTGTAAGTATGTGAACAACTTTTTCCTGGTATACACTCGATGGGATTGGAAGGGGTGATTGCTAGAAATCATTGCAGAAAGATATGAAACTGCTGGTACTGAGTAAGTTCACAATTTCCACAATGTTTTCTACTCCATCAGTATTTAAAAATTCGTTTTAACCCTTTACCAAACAATCCTTCGGGTTTATGACCTGAAGATAGAAGCTTTTTGTAAGGAGAAAATGCTGGTAACCAGCATTTTCTCCTTTTCCCACAATGTTTTCTACTCTTCAAAAGTCAAGTTTCAATTTTTGAGTCACGTTTATTTTGTTGTCTGCAAATGTTTCCAATTTGGACAAGTCTAAAAATTTGTCATTAGGTAAAGAGTTAAAACAGTTTTAATTTGTTATCTGCATCCTTATTCAACTTAAGAAAGAGAAATTTTCGTGGTATATACAGTTAAAGGCGTTGGAATTTCATCAAAGCTTGATTTCTGCTTGCCTTGCTTTGTTCATGGTTGGAATTTCCTTGGGCAAAGCGCTTTGGCCTTGGCGTAGTTTCATTTGTAAAATTCAGGAAGCACGAATAATGTAAGCTATCTACTGAAGGCTAAAAAATTTTCATTTTAATTATAATGTTCTAACTGTGGGTCCTGTGATGTAAATAAGAATTAAAATGTTCTATCTTGCCTCCAACATTATAACATTCAATAAAATAAAAATTTCTTTACGTTTATGTTCTATGTGAAAATGAATAAATCAAAATAAAAAAAATATTTATTATCTTTTTCAAAAAGTGCAAAGTGAACTATGAAGAGTAATTCACCCTGGGTCATATGTTCTCTTTCCATGAAAAGGATCCATTTAATAAGAGAGATATTTGGATCTTAAACTTTAAACTGGCTTTCCACAAAATGTTGAAAAAGCTGGTTAGAACAACCTAATATTAAGGCGACGAGATGTGTATGGTGAGATTAACGAACGACAAGTCTGCATGGAGATTGTCTTTAATTATGACCCGATAACAGGTTGCCGTATTTTCTTTTTCATCCGTCAGTTGGTCACGTGACCACGTGTGCTCCTGCTAACTGGGACTTTTTTCAACTAAGCGTCTTACTGCCGAAATAAATGAATTAGATCTAAACGCTAGCGAATATTTTTGCTCGTTTAATGGTCTGTTTTGTTGAAACGCGTTGTCTTCTTCGCCACAATATTTTCTGTGCATATACGTCATGTTTAATATTATGACGTAGCCATTACCATTCATGACGCCATTATTGCAGCTGCATATTCAGATGGCTTGACACGGTTCTTCTTTTAAAAAAAAACAATGTTTTAGATCTAGAACTCATAAGAAAGACGTCAATAGAGTCTACGTGTATCATTTCGAGCGAAAAGTTCATTTCAGTCGGGTTTTAGATTATAATTGAGAATAAGGATAAATGAAATAGATGGTGTCTTGGATTGGGAAAGTCTATCAGGCTCGACTCCGGAAATTTATTAAAGGTGCGGTCTTTATCAATGTTTTTATTATTGTTTTGTTTCTTTGTTTTGTTCCGTTACAGTGAGTGAAAGGATAGTAGAATAAATAGTTGGTGTCTTGCATGGGTTAAGTTTATCGGGCTTGGCTTTGAAATTTATCCGGTTCGCCTTCGGCACACCAGATAAATTCCTCCGCCTTGCCCAATAAACGTACCCATCCAAGACACCAACCATCTATTCTCTATTTACACGTCTCATCCGTATTATACGGGAAATGATAAAAAAAAAAAAAATGTGGAATATGCTTCTTAAACAAAAATTATCAATAGTTATCACAAGAATTGATCCATATATCTCAAAGTTCCTATATATCTATGGTCCCATATATCTCAAAGTGCCCAAACACCTATGGTCCAATATATCTAAAAGTTCATATAAATTTATGGTCCTATGTCCCATTGTTGTTATTCACTAATGAACCTAAACTGTTCCTATATATCTATGGTCCCATATATCTCAAAGTGCCCAAATACCTATGATCCAATATATCTAAAAGTTCATATATTTATGGTCCTATGTCCCATTCTTTCTATCTACTAATATATATTCAGAAAGTCTGGTGTTAGGGAACTTTGTCAAAAATGTGGCTCATGGGAACTACTCTTTCCATGGAATATATAGTTCTTTTTCTACAATTATTTTATGTTCTCTGTTATGTAGACTAATATGAAAATAGGCAAAGCCTAAATACAGGCAGAAAAGCAAAGCACAATTACCTTTTTAGATTCTACACTTTAACAGCAATTTTTAAAATTCAAATACTGTATCACAAAAATGTATATGTGACATGACTTGAAACTAGTAATACTAAAATGTTACAAATCATGATACTGACAAAAAATTTCCATGTTGCAAACTGAAAACAACTTCCATTTTGCAAAATGAAATCAATTTGCATGGGATTTATATTTACATTATTCAAAAACAATTATTTATATAGATCACTATGATATCTTATGGTACTTCAAACCCCTGCTGCTTTACAATTCATTCACTAATGGAAATAAAAGCAAACTCCACACTAATCTTTTACAAAATAACTAAATGTTAGACTGGTCAAAACCGAAAGCATTAACAATCAATGTCTCCAATAACTTGATATTGATGCAGTAGAAAACATTGTTGGAAAAGGAAAAGCACTGTTTAACCCTTTCCCAAACAACAAACCAAATTGACAAGGTCTGCAGAACAGAAATTAAATGCACCGCTCATGATAATTTTCTGTTTTTGATACATGAGTAGCTGTGATCATGTAAAACTGTACTTGGGTTATAACAAATCCTTTTGGTTTAGGATTCACATGATGGCAATATTGTAAATTCGTCTTTTTGACCATCTATGTCTATGTGCCTTCTAAAGTAATTTACTTTTGAACCAGGACACAATGTTTTTAGATACCTTCAGGGTTCTGCCAATATGGGACTTTGAGTCAAACAGGCAAGGGCAAGGTTGAAAAAAGTGATAGGTCATGTTTAAGATAAAAATTTATTAGCCAGCTGTCTTTTTCTTTCATAGATTGCAGGTTTTTGTTTTTAAATAATACATAGAATTATGCAGACCAATTAGTTTCCATTTATTACAGTTTAACTCATTACTGTACACAATGTACAGGTGAAATACAAAGCTACCACTCACAATGGGCTAGGATGCATCACAAACTAGATTTTTTAGAACATGTGAGAAATAATCTGCAAAGATTCTATTTGCATAAATGTTGGAAAAGGAGCAGTTGCTTTTGACAAATATGTTATTTGTACCTCCTTTTGCAGCATTTTTACCATGTTCTACAGTTGAAGTCTATTAACCCTTTAGCATAGTCCCTAAGGAAGATGGCTCTTGAAAACATTGTGGGAAAAGAAGAAAATGCTGATAACCATTTTCTCATTTTCTTACAATGTTCTCTGCTTTTTCCAAAACAAATTCCAGTTGTTGAGTTTAATTCATTTTGATGTTTGCAATTGGTTTCCATTTGAACAAGACTATAATTTTTCATATTGTAAAGACTTAAGCTATAATTGTGAAATGAGATTTGCAACACAGCTAACAAAAGTATTTGAGAGAAATGTTCGAGCAAATGCTCCTTTATCATACAGTTTTGATTAGGGTTCTAAAAGAAGGTCCATGGTATGGTTAAAGACGTTTTCTACAGTTTTGTGAAAATTTAATCCTTTCATAGAATTTTCTACTTCGTTCATATGTTGGGTAAAATTCAGTGGCAACTCAAAAATAAAAAGAAAAAGGTATGTTATCGAGTTGGATTTTCTGCAAAACGGCTGTTTCTATGGTAACCATTTGTATCAAAGCACTCAAAATTATTATATCTTCGTAAGAGACAGTAATACAGTGCTAGAAAGTTTATCATACAATGCAAATATCATTTTCCATATCTAATATATTATTTCTTGATTCTGTATGAATGAAATAATAATCTGAATTCATTTTCTTTTTAAAACATTATTTTTCCTATTTCTTGTCTTGCCAAAATATAAGTAAAATCAACATGTAGTTTTCAATTAATTCAAAATTTTGAAAAATTCCTTTCATAGAATTTTCTAATTTTTTAGTATGTATAGTAAAATTTAATGGTGAGTACAAAAATGAGAAGAAAAAGATACGTTGACGTGTTAGATTTTTTTTTTTGAAATGGCCGTTTCCATTATAACCGTTTAGGCCAAAGCAATTTAGAATGGCAACACTTTCTATAAAGAAAATAAATTATACCTAATTCTTTCTAATTTTTGCAGCAATCATAATTCTGCCATTTGATTACTATTTCTTTTCAATCTTTAAGAATAAAAATATCAATTGAATAATTCTTTAACCCTTTACCAAACGACAAGATTGTAGAAAGGTCCAAATTGAAAGCATTTGCAGACGTCAAAATTAATGTGACTGAAAAATTGAAATTTGTTTTTGGAAGGATAGAAAACATTGTGGGTAAAGGAGAAAATGCTGGTTACCTGCATTTTCTCCTTTTCCCACAATGTTTTCAAAAGGCTTCTTTTTCAGGATCATTTCTTCACCGGAAACAAGGATGGGTAGGATAGCGCGCTCAGACCGATCGGCACAGTCACGTTCAGTAGACTCTAGTCTCTGAAAAAGTCGATACCGCGCCGAACAACTTTCCTGTATTCTTCTGATCTTTTCCCCTTTAGATCTTTTTACAAACAGTCCGTTAAGTCGATATTGTAGAGTTATTCTTCATTTCGAAATGTACCGAAATTCAAGGTATTCGTCTGAACAATATACAAGTACCTTCTTTGAGAAGAGTTACTGTCTGTTACTGTCTCCCTTGAAATCGCAAAAATGATGCGCAGAAATTACTACCGAATACGTCATTAATTGGCTAATTAGTCATTTTACTTTCACTTCTCAAACTCTCTGGTAGTTTACTGTTTCTTTATCTAGCCACCAACACTGTAGCTTCTTTCTGGCCTCCAGAATGAAACAAACTTGTAATTTTATGCAAGCACCTGAAACAAATGAAAATATTGAAATACTAGTGAAGCAGCATGTAATTGTGTAAAGCTTGTGGTTGTCTATGAGCTTTTCCTTATGTTTATCTGCTTATAGAAAAAAAAATAAAGTTTTTCTGGTATACATATATCTCATTAGATATTTCACATAAGTGAGCAACATTCTATTTGCAGAGATAAAGATTTCTTGACCTTTATTTTTCTTTTTTCTTTGGTCAAATAAAATTCCAGTTAGACTGGATTTTCTAAATAAAAATGTCTGAGGCACATTTTTTCAAGGCATAGTTTGCAATGTGTCATTCTGGCAAAAGAAACACTGTCTCAAGCGACAAGGTTTACACATATTCAAGTTGAAAGCATCTTTAGATGACAAATTCAAAAAATATTATCAATGAGCTAAAGTTCCTTGATACTTGATAGTGTAAAAAATGTTGTGGTAATGGAGAAATTAATTGTAATAAGCGATTCTACTTTACCTACAATGTCTTCAAAGACTTTCTTCCCCAGAGTCATTAAAACTAGGGACTGTTTGATGAAGGATTAATGCTTCTCTGTGATCCTTTTACCAAACAAGTCATATCATGATTATGGATCCATAAAACCAATTTTGTCTAACAACTGAATAAATCAGATGGCAGAATGGTCCGTTGATATGCTGAAAATAGACTAATAGCTAAATGTTTCAACCCAGGCCAGCCTTCACGGACTGCACAGACTGTGTATGCTGACCTTGGTCGATACTTTTTGCAGATACATCAAGCCCCCATTTCAGACAGCATGGTTAAAATACTATGGTTAAGTATAAGAAATACATGTACTGCCAAATTTTAGTAGCTCAATGCATACTAGTATAAATTTAAATTTTCTACTGCAAGTTGGAATTACTTGTGAAACACTGATAGTGCTAAACAAATAAAATGGATATTCTACATCTGAACTAAAGCTGCTTATACTGTGATTTCCAACCTGTTTTTCCATAATATTTAGCAAAGAAGCAAATTGTGGATTCAAGATAAAATTGCTCATTTCTAACTTTCTGCATTAGCAATTCAATCTGAATGTTGCCCTTCAAAGGTTGAATAAGGGGACAGTCATTTTGCAGTCGTGAAATTTGTCTATCTTCATGGGATAGGAAATGACGTCACAGTAACTATTTGAATGTGATCCCACATAATCGACACATAAAATTGATATGTAACATCCCCACACAGGCCTTTGCAAATCATTTCTATGGTAAATTCTTCACTACAATTTATGACAAAATTTGAGATTTGTCAAAATTGAATTAATTTGCTGACAATAAATTTCTTTCTACCCTTTCAATGACAAAACCAATTGTTTGAGGTACATTTGTCACCTGCAAATGCTTCCAAATTGAACCAATCAGATTCTAGAAAAGGAGTAAACATGCACTCATTTTCCAGCCATTTTTATTTTATGAAACTATACTTGTATTTTCATACTAAATGTTGTCCCAAACGGTTTGAAGGTTGCACAGATTATGTCGGAGAGGAAATGCATTTTATTTTCTTGCAGTCTTCAAAGAAACGACTGCTGTCATCTCTGGTTTTAACTCTACCAAACGACAAAATTTTAGACTTGTCCAGATAACAAAATAAATGTGACTCGAAAATTGAATTTTGTTTTGGGAAGAGTAGAAAACATTGTGGGAAAAGGAGACAATGCTGGTTACCAGCATTTTCTCCTTTTCTCAAAGTGTTTTCATAAGGCACCTTTCTCAGGGTCGTTAAAAGTTGGGATTGTGTGGTAAAAAGTTAAATCAAAGACAAATCCCTCGTCCCTTAAAACAATATATATTGGTGTTTTACATATGTTTACATGACTTACTTCTGAACCATTCTTACCTCTTTCAACTTTCAACAGCACTTTTGTCTCTGGCTGCAAGAAAGTATCTTTATGGAAATACAATTCTATACATTCTGTCATACTTCTCTTTCATACGTGTTAGCTGTTGCCATTATATGTCTGAAATAATGTTGAAAATGGCATAAAACACTGTTAAAAAATGTCACACTAGATCTATATTCAGTCATGAGATATTGAAGGTTGGGATGATTTTGAAAATCTAAAAATATCATTTTATTAACCTGAGCTAATTATAAAATCATTTGGAGTTCAACAAAATTCAAGCCTTGCCTTTTTTTCCCTGCTTCTGCTTTCCTATTGAAAACATTGTGACAAAGGAGAAAATCATATTTGTGCTTGTCACTGTTTTTACTTGTAGACATTTAGATTGGTGTTGATGTCAACTCTTAACCCCTTCACCACACAATCCTGACTTTAAATAACCCTATGAGAGAAGGCTTCTGAAAACATTGTGGGTAAAGGAGAAAATACTGTTGACCTGAGCAGTGTTTCATGGTGCACGAAAACCAATTTCAATATCGTCATCAGTTCTGGGCTTTCTTCAGCGTGTATTTGCAACAACATAGGAAAATACATAGCCTACCGTGTAAGAAAATGGTGGTCATTATAATTTGCGTAGAGTCACTCCCCTTCTTTACATATTTATTTGCAAGTTTGCAGGCGCTTGTCGTTCTTGAAAGTGATGATGGCAAAATAAACATTTAGAAAGTTAAAAGATAAAAACCGACATTCTTATCTTACCTATGTAAGCCCAAGGGCTACTGAAGTGCAATGCCGGTGTGGAAAGCTCTGGGAAATCCCTTATCCATTTGTAAACACTCTCGTCACTCGGCTATTCCCGTAACCTGAACCGATTAGATTTTATTTGCTCTCCGGAATCTCTCGAGTACCTATTCTTTAAACTGACTTTACTCAAAACGTCATTAAAATCGGCAAAAGAATTTTTTCTATCCATTGTTAATGACAAATGACGCAAATTTACATTGATTTTGAGACAGATATTCGAATATGCAAGAGAATAACCTCCAATATGTGTAAAGCATATCGCCGATATTTCCCGAGTGATTTTTACGGTTCCCCCCACCCCCCACCTTTTCCAGAAAAAAAAAAATGCACGTGACTCTACCATAGTAACCGCACCTACAAAGCCGAAGTATTCTCGGTACGTTTTTGCAACTTTTCGTATTTTTTTCCCTAGCATTGTGCGATTTTGTAGACTGGTACATATACGTGTTACCTATAGACGGGCTCCAAGGCCGCTCCGCCCGTATAAATATAGAAAGACATAAATCTCCTGAAATTTCAATATGAGAACAAATATGTAAACATATGCACTGCTTGATATACGAGGACATTGTCGGACTTGTATACTCCTAAATACCTATGGTCCCATATGTCTCAGTGTTCCTATATATCTATGACAAAAGTTTTTATTTGTTAATTGCTTTACGTACTTTTCAGGTAAAAGAAAAATGTTTTTAAATCTAAACGGCGAGAATGGAGAAAACTTAGTCGGTCCTAGTACGATAGATCTGTTGTATAAACAACCTGGTCATGGTTATATGGTAATGAACCTACACTATTCCTATATACCTATGGTCCCATACATCTTAAAGTCCCTATATATCTATGGTCCCATATATCTCAGAATTCCTATTTTTCACTTACTATTTGAAATGTTGTTTCACTCCTTTCACACGATGCGACCAGCTGAAGATGAGTGTCGAGGAAAATGTTTGTATACATTTCTGATTGTTACTGTTTATTTTATGCACATTTTCTTGTATACTGTATAACGAGACTATTCGAAGTGTAAGAGATCATGTCACTGTTTACTGTATGCACATTCTATCGTACAATGTGGCACGAGATTATTTGCATTTTGTCTAACAAGTGACTGAGTCATAACGTAGACTGGTACCTTGACACGCAGAAAATTTATCAATAGCAAAAATTTTCGATCCAGGTCAGACTGCGTAGGCTGACCTGGGTCGATACTTTTTGCAGATAAATTGAGCTCCCTTTTCACAGTGTATGGCTCATTTATATACTGGACATTCACGTTCAAATAACATTGATCCTGAAATTGTTCATTCGTGGCCAAATACCTACATCTAGAGCCCATTTTAAGACACACCTAAAAGAAAATTTACGATGCTCAACTAGTAGCTGAATACAGTATGGTATATAAGAAATTGTTAACCAATACTGTTCCCATGTTTACGCATATATTGGTAAATGGAATTTGGGCACATTTTCGTTCCCAGGTGAAGATCTTAAAATAATGTATACCAAACCTTCTGAACAAACGAAATGTCTATCTTTACATTATATAGAGACTTTTTGTTTCAACAAAAATATATGTTAAACGGGACTAAGGCAGCACCTGTTAAATTTTCGGATGATATTTGATGGGTACTCGTTGATAGATGCATAATAGGTCATAGCCAGATTGATATCCAGAATACTTTTTGCAGATGCATTAAGCCCCCTTTTCACAGTGTATGGCTCATTTATATACTGGACATTCACGTTCAAATAACATTGGTCCTGAAATTGTTCATTCTTAGCCAAATACCTACATCTAGAGCCCATTTTAAGACACACTCTGAAAAGAAACTGTGCGATGCTGTATGAACGTCAACAAGAAGCTGAATATAGTATGGTATGTAAGGAATTGTTAAACAATAATGTTCCCATATTTACGCATTTATAGGTAAATGGAATTTGGGCACATTTTCGTTCCCAGGTGAAGATCTTAAAATAATGTATACCACAACTTCTGAATAAATGAAATGTGTGTCTTTACATTATATAGGAACTCTTTGTTTCAACAAAAATATATGTTAAACAGGACAAAGCTAGCACGTGTTAAAATTTACGTATGATATTTGGTGGGTACTCGTTGATAGATGCATAATAGGTCATAGCCAGATTGATATCCAGAATGCCTGGAACAAGAGACTTTTGTCATCAAAGAAGCCTCTAAGAACAATGCTTTTCATGTATGAGTAACCTCATCTCTTAGCTTAATAAATAGCTCTGTTGTCTGCAATTACTTTAAAGTTTCATAACATAAAGACTATAGAAGGAACTAAACTTTCCTTGGAAATTTGTTTATTTATTGCGTTACGTGCTTTTCACGCAAAAGAAAAATGTTACTAAATCTAAAGGGCGACAACGAAGAAAACTTAGCCGGTCCTAGTAGGATAGATCTGACATATAAACAACCTGGTCATGGTTGTACAGAATATACTAATGAACCCACACTTTTCCTCTTTTTTTCTATGGTTCCATATATCGTAAAGTCCTTATATATCTATGGCCCCATATTTCTCAAAGTTCCTATACACCTATGGTCCCATATGTCCCTGTGTTCCTATATATCTATGGACTTTTATGTTTGTTAATTGCTTTACGTACATTTCAGGCAAAAGAAAAATGTTATCAAATCTAAACGGCGACAATGGAGAAAATTTAGTCGGTCATAGTAGGATAAAGCTGACATGTTAACAACCTGGTCATGGTTGTTTAGTACCCAAAGCCTTAAAAGCAACCATTTTAACGCTTTTGTACCGGTTTCGGTGAATTTCATAATGATAGTAATGGTAGAAACCAAGTGAAAAAGTTAGTGCTCGTACGAGTACTGGTTTCTTTTTTTTTTTGCAATGTTTTTTTAAGCTTATTACTGTGTTTTCTTTTCAACTTGGCTCTTTAACATTTTGACACAGCCTATTGTTTATAAATTTTGCGTTTTCGATTCATTTCTCTTACAATTCACTTCGGTGCACAGCTTACTTTCCTCAGTTTCAACACTATATAATGTCCTTGGACAAGGATTTTTTGTGGCTTTGCACTAACAGTTATCCAGGAGCACTGATAAGTGAACGGTCGCCTTGAGTACTGTTAAATTCGACGTCGAGTTAACCCTGTGTAATAAACGATAATTTACCCAACATTGAGGTGTCGGTAAATTGCACAATACTAAAACAAGTGCCTTTACGTTATCGAAAGATTATCTATTCTGTCACCTTCTTTAATTCACTCTCTTGCACTACGGATCATTCCCATTCACCTCTGTAATTGGCTCAGAAAGTAGACCATCACCACATGGTATTTTCGTCACATGACCATAACTGATTTTTGTTTAAAATTGGCGTAAGATTCTGATCAGAAAAGAAGCTTGAAAAAATAGTTGCATTGTATATAGGTAAATTCAACTGTTTGAATGCATTTCTAATGTATCCCAAATCATGTTTTCTTTGTCCACTTTATTATGTTACACATGAAACAGTTTAACAGTAATAAAACAGGTTTTCCTCGGTTTGACAAGATTCTTGTCATTTAGCCCATTGCAGATGTGTATGGTGAGATTAACGAACGACAAGTCTGGATGGAGATTGTCTTTAATTATGACCCGATAACAGGTTGCCGTATTTTTTTTGTGTCATCCGTCAGTTTGTCACGTGACCACGTGTGCTTCTGCTAACTGGGACTATTTTCAACTAAGCGTCTTACTGCCAAAATAAATGAATTAGATCTAAACGCTTCTGCGCATAAATACGTCACGTTTAATATTATGACGTAGCCATTACCATTCATGACGCCATTATTGCAGCAGCATATTCAGATGGCTTGACACGGTTCTTCTTTTTTTTTAAATTTTGTTTTAGATCTAGAAGTCATAAGAAAGATGTCAATAGAGTCTACATGCCTCATTTCGAGCGAAAAGTATATTTTAGTCGGATTTTAGATTATAATTGATAATAAGGATAAATGAAATAGATGGTGTCTTGGAGTGGGAAAGTCTATCAGGCTCGAATCCGGAAATATATAAAAGGTATGGTCTTTATCAATTTTTTTTTATTGTTTTGTTTCTTTGTTTCGTTACAGTGAGTGACAGGATAGTAGAATAAATAGTTGGTGTCTTGCAAGGGTTAAGTTTATGGAGCTTGGCTTCGAAATTTTTCCGGTTCGCCTTCGGCACACCAGATAAATACCTCCGCCTTGCCCGATAAACTTACCCATCCAAGACACCAACCATCTATTCTCTATTTGCACGTCTCATCCGTATTATACAGGAAATGATAATAAAAAAAAAAAAAACCCAAAGTGGAATATGCTTCTTAAACAAATATTATAAATAGTTAACTTATCACAAGAATTGTTCCATATATCTCAAAGTTCCTATATATCTATGGTCCCATATATCTCAAAGTGCCCAAATACCTATGGTCCAATATATCTAAAAGTTCATATATATTTATGGTCCTATGTCCTATTCTTTCTATTTACTAATGAACCTAAACTATTCCTATATACCTATGGTCCCATATATCTCAAATACCAATATTTATGGTCCATGTCCCCTTGTTCTTTTTATTAATGAACCTAAACTATTCCTATGTATCTATGGTCCCATATACCCATATCTCAAAGTTCCTGTATATATCTACGATCCCATACACATATATCTCGACGTTTATATATACCTATTGTCCCATACGTCTCAGTGTTCCTATATATCTATGGTCCCAAATACCCATATCTCAAAGTTCTTATATATCTATGGTCCCATATATCTCAAGTTCCTATATACCTATTGTTCCTTTTGTCTCAGTGTTCCTATATATGTATGGTCCCAGATATTCATATCTCATAGTTCCTGTATATCTACGATCCCATACACATGTATCTCGAAGTTTCTATATACCTGTTGTCCCTTATGTGTCAGTGAATATATATAACTATGGTCCCAAATACCCATTTTTCAAAGTTCCTTTATCTATGGTTCCATATATCTCAAAGTTTCTATATACCTATTGTCCCTTATGTCTCAGTGTTCCTATATATCTATGATC
Organism: Tridacna crocea; assembly: GCA_943736015.1. NCBI lineage: Eukaryota > Metazoa > Mollusca > Bivalvia > Cardiida > Cardiidae > Tridacna > Tridacna crocea. Next base: position 3,141,757 of record OX031056.1, on the reverse strand, counting down.
CCAAATACTCATATCTCAAAGTTCCTATATATCTATGGTTCCATATATCTCAAAGTTCCTATATACCTATTGTCCCTTATGTCTCAGTGTTCCTATATATCTCTGGTCCCAAATACTCATATCTCAAAGTTCCTATATATCTATGGTTCCATATATCTCAAAGTTCCTATATACCTATTGTCCCTTATGTCTCAGTGTTCCTGTATATCTATGGTCCCAGATATCTCAGTGCCCATATACCTATGGTCTAAAATATCTAAAAGTTCATATATATTTATGGTCCATTATGTCTCAGTGTTCCTATATATCTATGATCCCATACATTTACGGTTTCTATAGGCCTATAGTCCCATAAGCCTCAATACATATGGTCCTGTATTTCTCAATGCTGAAATTTTCCTAATTGTCTATGATCCCATTTGCCCCAACGTTTATATATACTAATGAACCCACACTATTCCTATATACTTACGGTCTCATACATCTTAAAGTTCCTTTATATCTATGGTTCCATATATCTCAAAGTTCCTATTCTTCACACACCATTGGAAATGTTGTTACACTCTTTTCACACGATGCGCTGAAGATGAGTGACGAGGAAAAGGTTTGTGTACATTTCTTATTGTTACTGTTTGCTGTATGCACATTTTCTTGTATACTGTATAACGAAACTATTCGCAGTGTAAGAGATCATTATCTATAAAGACAGCCTTCAACAGAAATAAGAAATCAAAAATAAATAATTAATTCTAAATAAGTTATAAATCACAAGTAATAAGTAATAACTGTCCCTGCTGGACTTCCATAATTTAACGCAGGCCTTTAAATGTTTCAAGTAAGGAAAGGAGAAGACGCACTGCATTAACATATGTTTGTGAGAATAATCGCCATATACAATTGAACCGCGCTCCGGCAAAAGGGCTTAATGCATCTTAGTGATTTATTCATTCAATTATGGATCCATAAAATCCATTTTGTCTAACAAGCTCCTGAGCCATATGGTAGACTGGTACTTTGACATTCAGAAAATTGATCAATAGCAAAGATTTTCGACGTACCGCGCAGGCTGACCTAGGTCGATTCTTTTTGCAGATAAATTGAGCCCCCTTTTCACAGTGTATGGCTCATTTATATACTGGACATTCACGTTCAAATAACATTGGTCCTGAAATTGTTCACTCTTGGTCAAATACGTACATCTAAAACCCACTCTTGATAGAAACTGTACAATGCTGCATAAACGTCAGCAAGTAGCTGTATACAAAATGATATTTAAGAAATTGGTAAACAATAATGTTCACACATTTACGCATATATTGGTAAATGGAATTTGGGCAAATTTTCGTTCCCAGGTGAAGATTTTAAAATAATGTATACCACAACTTTTGAACATATGAAATGTCTGTCTTTACATTGTATAAGCACTTTTTGTGTCAACACAAATATATGTTAAACAGGACTAAGCTAGCTCTTAAATTTACGGATTATCTTTGGTGGGTACTCGTTGATAGATGCATAGTTGGTCATAGCCAGATTGATATCCAGAATGCCTGGAACAAGAGACTTTTATCATTAAACAAGTTTTTAAGAAAAACGCTTTACAAGTACGAGTAACCTCATCTCTTAGCCTAATAAATATCTCTGTTGTCTGCAATTACTTTAACGTTTCATGTCATAAAGACTATAGAATGAACTAAACTTTCCGTGGAATTTTGTTTATTATTAATGCGTTACGTGCTTTTCACGCAAAAGAAAAATGTTTCTAAATCTAAAGGGCGACAACGAAGAAAACTTAGTCGGTCCTAGTAGGATACATCTGACATATAAACAACCTGGTCATGGTTGTACAGAATATACTAATGAACCCACACTTTTCCTCTTTTTTCTATGGTTCTATATATCGTAAAGTCCTTATATATCTATGGTCCCATATTTCTCAAAGTTCCTATATACCTATGGTCCCATATGTCCCTATGTTCCTATATATCTATGGACTTTTAAGTTTGTTAATCGCTTTACGTACATTTCAGGCAAAAGAAAAACGTTACCAAATCTAAACGGCGACAATGGAGAAAATTTAGTCGGTCATAGTAGGATAAAGCTGACATGTTAACAACCTGGTCATGGTTGTTTAGTACCCAAAGCCTTAAAAGCAACCATTTTAACGCTTTTGTACCGGTTTCGGTGAATTTCATAATGATAGTAATGGTAGAAACCAAGTGAAAAAGTTATTGCTCGTACGAGTACTGGTTTCTTTTTTTTGCAATGTTTTTTTAAGCTTATTACTGTGTTTTCTTTTTAACTTGGCTCTTTAACATTTTGATACAGCGTATTGTTAATAAATTTTTCGTCGATTTCGATTTATTTCTCTTACAATTTCACATCTGTTCACAGCTTACTTTCTTCAGCTTCACCGCCATATAATGTGTTTGGACGAGGGTTTTCTGTAGCCTTGCAATAGCAGGAGCACTGATAAGTGAAGGGTCGCCTTGACTACTGTTAAATGATCCGATAACAGAGTGCCGTGTATTTTTTTTTATTCGTTAGTTGGTCACGTGACTGTCAAGTGCGCGCAAAATAAATGAATAAGATCTAATTGCTAGCGAATATTTTTGCTCGTTTAATGGTCTGGTTTTTTTTAAAAACACATTGTCTTCTTCGCAACAATATTTTCTGCGCATATACATCCCGTTTAATAATTATGCCGTAGCCGCTACCATATATAACTATGGTTCCAAATACCCATATTTCAAAGTTTCTATATATCTATGGTCCAATATATCTCAAAGTTTCTATATACCTATTGTCCCTTAAGTCTCAGTGTTCCTATATATCTATGGTCGCAAATACTCATATCTCAAAGTTCCTATATATCTATGGTCCCATATATCTCAAGTTCCTATATACCTATTGTCCCTTATATCTATAAGTTCATATATATCTATGGTCCATTATGTCTCAGTGTTCCTATATATCTATGAAAGTCTCAGTGGGCACATTTTCGTTCCCAGGTGAAGATCTGAAAATAATGTATACCACAACTTTTGAACAAATGAAATGTCTGTCTTTACATTAATACATGCACTTTTTGTTTGAACATAAATATATGTTAAACAGGACTAAGCTAGCACTTGTTAAATTTACGGTTGATATTTGGTGGGTACTCGTTGATAGATGCATAGTTGGTCATAGCCAGATTGATATCCAGAATGCCTGGAACAAGAGACTTATCATTAAACAAGTTTTTAAGAAAAACGCTTTACAAGTACGAGTAACCTCATCTCTTAGCCTAATAAATAGCTCTGTTGTCTGCAATTACTTAAACGTTTCATAACATAAAGACTATAGAATGAACTAAACTTTCCATGGAAATTTATTTATTTATTGCGTTACGTGCTTTTCACGCAAAAGAAAAATGTTTCTAAATCTAAAGGGCGACAACGAAGAAAACTTAGTTGGTCCTAGTAGGATAGATCTGACATATAAACAACCTGGTCATGGTTGTACAGAATATACTAATGAACCCACACTTTTCCACTTTTTTCTATGGTTCCATATATCGTAAAGTCCTTATATATCTATGGTCCCATATTTCTCAAAGTTCCTATATACCTATGGTCCCATATGTCTCTGTGTTCCTATATATCTATGGACTTTTATGTTTGTTAATTGCTTTACGTACATTTCAGGCAAAAGAAAAAAATGTTATTAAATCTAAACGGCGACAATGAAGAAAATTTAGTCGGTCATAGTAGGATAAAGCTGACATGTTAATAACCTGGTCATGGTTGTTTAGTACCCAAAGCCTTAAAAGCAACCATTTTAATGCTTTTGTACCGGTTTCGGTGAATTTCATAATGATAGTAATGGTAGAAACCAAGTGAAAATTGCTCGTACGAGCACTGGTTTCTTTTTTTTTTGCAATGTTTTTTTAAGCTTATTACTGTGTTTTCTTTTCAACTTGACTCTTTAACATTTTGATACAGCGTATTGTTAATGAATTTTTCGATTTCGATTTATTTCTCTTACAATTTCACATCTTACAGCTTACTTTCTTCAGCTTCACCGCCATATTATGTGTTTGGACGAGGATTTTCTGTAGCCTTGCACTAGCAGGAGCACTGATAAGTGAAGGGCCGCCTTGACTACTGTTATATGATCCGATAACAGAGTGCCGTGTATTTTTGTTTTATTCGTTAGTTGGTTACGTGACCGTCAAGCGCGCACCTGCTAGCTGGGACTATTTTCAACTAAGCGTATTCCTGGCAAAATAAATGAATAAGATCTAATCGGTAGCGAATATTTTTGCTCGTTTAATGGTCTGGTTTTTTTGAAACACATTGTCTTCTCCGCAACAATATTTTTTGCGCATATACATCACGTTTAATAATTATGCCGTAGCCGCTGCCATTCATGGCGTCAATATTGCAGCTGCATATTCTTACGAACAAAGTCCGTAACAAAGAAACAAATGAATAAATGCATGGCAGAAATAAGGATCGGAGCGGGATTCGAACTCCGAACTCCCGGACGCAAAGCCAATACCCTAACCACTGAGCCAAAGAGATATCTCTCTGACGCAGTAGCCAGGTATTGTATTTAAATCGGGAGTATGCCATGCAGGAAGGAGTGGTCTCCCGTAACACACCCCCTCTTAAAGTCATCATTTATTGATGACTCAAAGCCTTATTAGGCAGGAAGTCCGATTTTGGACAACAAATGGGATTAATGGCTCAATGGCCAATCCCGGACGAGCCCCCATCTTACGAACAAAGTCCGTAACAAAGAAACAAATGAATAAATGCATGGCAGAAATAAGGATCGGAGCGGGATTCGAACTCCGAACTCCCGGACGCAAAGCCAATACCCTAACCACTGAGCCAAAGAGATATCTCTCTGACGCAGTAGCCAGGTATTGTATTTAAATCGGGAGTATGCCATGCAGGAAGGAGTGGTCTCCCGTAACAATATTAAGATGGCATGACACGGTTCTTCATTTTTTAAAAATTTGTTATAGATGTAGACCTCTTGAGAAAGATGTCAATAGAGTCTATGTGCCTTATTTCGAGCGAAAACTTCAATTTAGTCGGATTTTAGAATATGATTGAGAAAAAGGATAAATGAAATAGACAGTTGTTGTCTTCGATTGGGAAAGTCTATCAGGCTCGGCTCTGGAAATTTATTAAAGGAACGGTCTTTATCAATACTTCTTTTTTAGTTTGTTTTGTTGCGTTACAGTGAGTGACAGGATAAATAGAATAGATAGTTGGTGTTTTGCATGTCAGTTTATCAGGCTTGGATCCAAAATTTATCCGGTTTGCCTTCGTCTCACCAGATAAATTCCTCCGCCTTGCCCAATAAACTTAACCCATCCAAGACACCAACCATCTATTCTCTATTTACATGTCTCATCCGCATTAAACAGGAAATGATGAAACAATTGTTCGTGGAATATGCTTCTTAAACAAAAATTATAAATAGTTATCACAAGAATTGTTCCATATATCTCAAAGTTCCTATATATTTATGGTCCCATATATCTCAAAGTGCCCAAATACCTATGGTCCAATATATCTAAAAGTTCATATATTTTTATGGTCCTATGTCCCATTGTTGTTATTCACTAATAAACCTAAACTTTTCCGATATATCTATGGTCCCAAACACTCATATCTCAAAGTTCCCATATATCAACGGCCCCATATACATATAAGGTTCTATATACGTATGGTCCCTTAAGTCTCAGTGTTCCTATATATCTATGATCCCATACATTTAAGGTTTCTATATGTCTCAATGTTCCTAAATACATATTGTCCTGTATTTCTCAATGCTGAAATTTTCCTAATTGTCTATGATCCCATTTGCCCCAACGTTTATATAAACTAATGAACCCACACTATTCCTATATACTTACGGTCTCATACATCTTAAAGTTCCTTTATATCTATGGTTCCATATATCTCAAAGTTCCTATTCTTCACATACCATTGGAAATGTTGTTACACTCTTTTCACACGATGCGCTGAAGATGAGTGACGAGGAAAAGGTTTGTGTACATTTCTTATTGTTACTGTTTGCTGTATGCACATTTTCTTGTATACTGTATAACGAAACTATTCGCAGTGTAAGAGATCATTATCTATAAAGACAGCCTTCAACAGAAATAAGAAATCAAAAATAAATAATTAATTCTAAATAAGTTATAAATCATAAGTAATAAGTAATAACTGTCCATGCTGGACTTCCATAATTTAACGCAGGCTTTTAAATGTTTCAAGTGAGGAAAGGAGAAGACGCACTGCATTAACATATGTTTATGAGAATAATCGCCATATACAATTGAACCGCGCTCCGGCAAAAGGGGCTTAATGCATCTTAGTGATTTATTCATTCAATTATGGATCCATAAAATCCATTTTGTCTTACAAGCGACTGAGCCATAAGGTAGACTGGTACTTTGACATTCAGAAAATTGATCAATAGCAAAGATTTTCGACGTACCGCGCAGGCTTACCTAGGTCGATTCTTTTTGCAGATAAATTGAGCCCCCTTTTCACAGTGTATGGCTCATTTATATAATGAACACTCTCAAATAACATTGGTCCTGAAATTGTTCACTCTTGGTCAAATACCTACATCTAGAGCCCATTTTAAGACGCACTCTTAAAAGAGACTGTTCGATGCTGTATGAACGTCAACAAGTAGCTGAATACAATATGGTATATAAGGAATTGTTAAACAATAATGTGCCATATATATGCATACATTGGTAAATGGAATTTGGGTACATTTTCGTTTTCACAGTTGAAGATCTTAAAATAATTTATACCACAACCTCTGAACATATGAAATGTCTATCTTTACATTATATATGCACTTTTTGTTTCAACAAAAAATATATGTTAAACAATACTAAGCCAGCACTTGCTAGATTTACGGATGATATTTGGTGGGTACTCGTTGATAGATCCATAGTAGGTCATAGCCAGATTGATATCCAGAATGCCTGTAACAAGAGACTTTTATCATTAAAGAAGTTTTTAAGAAAAACGCTTTTCAAGTACGAGTAACCAGCATCTCATAGCCTAATATATTGCTCTTTTGTCTTTAATTACTTTTACATTTCATGTTATAAAGACTGTAGAAAAAACTAAACTTTCCATTGAATTTGGTTTGTTAATTGCTTTACGTACTTTTCACGCAAAAGGATTTTTTTTGCCCACATAGCTCAGTTGGTAAAGCACATATACAAATTCCTTTGCATTATCGATAGATTATTTACACGTCCCATCTCTATTTTACAACAGATGGTGAAGAAAAAATTGTTCGTGGATATGCTTCTTAAACAAAAATTATCAATAGTTTTCACAAGAATTATTCCATATATCTCAAAGTTCCTATATATCTATGGTCCCATATATCTCAAAGTGCCTAAATACCTATGGTCCAATATATCTAAAAGTTCAAATATATTTATGGTCCTATGTCCCATTGTTGCTATTCACTAATGAACCTAAACTGTTCCTATATATCTATGGTCCCATATATCTCAAAGTGCCCAAATATCTATGATCCAATATATCTAAAGTTCATATATTTTTATGGTCCTATGTCCCATTGTTGTTATTCACTAATAAACCTAAACTTTTCCTATATATCTATGGTCCCAAACACTCATATCTCAAAGTTCCTATATATCAACGGTCCCATATACATATAAGTTTCTATATACGTATGGTCCCTTATGTCTCAGTCTTCCTATATATCTATGATCCCATACATTTAAGGTTTCTATATGCCTATAGTCCCATACGTCTCAATGATTCTATATACATATGGTCCTGTATTTCTCAATGCTAAAATTTTCCTAATTATCTATGATCCCATTTGCCCCAACGATTATATATACTAATGAACCCACACTATTCCTATATACTTATGGTCTCATACATCTTAAAGTTTCTTTATATCTATGGTTCCATATATCTCAAAGTTCCTATTCTTCACATACCATTGGAAATGTTGTTACACTCTTTTCACACGATGCGAGCAGCTGAAGATGAGTGACGAGGAAAATGGAAATAAGAAATCAAAAATAAGTAATAAATTCTAAATAAGTTATAAATCATAAGTAATAAGTAATAACTGTCCCTGCAGGACTACCACAACTTCACGTAGGCCTATTAAAGTTTCGGGTAAGGAAAGGAGAAGACGCACTGCATTAACATAAGTTTATGACAATGATGGCCCTATACAATAGAGCCGCCATTTGGCAAAAGGGGCTAAATGCATCTTAGTGATTTATTCATTCAATTATGGATCCATACTGAGTCATAAGATAGACTGGTACTTTGACATTCAGAAAATTGATCAATAGCAAAGATTTTCGACGTACCGCGCAGGCTGACCTGAATCGATACTTTTTGCAGATGCATTAAGCCCCCTTTTCACAGTGTATGGCTCATCTATATACTGGACATTCACGTTCAATTAACATTGGTCCTGAAATTGTCCATTCTTGGCCATATACCTACATCTAGAACCCACTTTTGATAGAAACTGTATGAACGTCAACAAGTAGCTGAATACAGTATGGTATATAGGATATTGTTAAACAATAATGTTCACATATTTACGCATACATTGGTAAATGGAATTTGGGCACATTTTCGTTCGAAGGTGAAGATCTTAAAATAATGTATATCAAAACTTCTGAACAAATGAAATGTCTATCTTTACATTATATAGGCACGTTTTGTTTCATCAAAAAGATATGTTAAACAGGACTAAGCTAGCTGTTAAATTTACGGATTATATTTGGTGGGTACTCGTTGATAGATGCATAGTAGGTCATAGCCAGATTGATATCCAGAATGCCTGGAAAAAGAGATTTTTATCATTAAAGAAGTTTTTAAGAAAAACGCTTTTCAAGTCTTTAAGGTCGACTGGATTGTTTCCACCGCCACCCGGGCGCTACTGCAGCGACATTTGATTGATCTTAGACCTGATTCACATTTCTTAATTCAGACAGTTTTTCCAGGTTCGGACAGTCGGACAAACGTGTGTACGCATTAGAAATGGGGTGTATGCTTGTTTATCATTCAACTTGAAATGTGCGAAAACATGTAAAATGCCCTTCCAGAGTGAATTATTCTACTGAAATTGTTCCATTATATTCCGCAAAAACCCTGGGTTCGAGAACCCGCACACACGTACGAATAGATAGGTGGAGATTCTGATAGCAGTGCAAATACTCAGCTGGGATATTGCAGGACAATGAACTCGGGTCCAATTAAATGTCTCACTAACACTATTCTGTAGGTAGTGTTAAAGTTCACGAAAAACATCCGAAAATCAGCCAAATTCTTCCGCGTGCGGACACATAGACAGAACAGAATTTTAATGCTATAAGTAATCAACAAATACTTTTAGCAAACATTACTTAAAAATCAAGTCGTGAAAGGTAAACAGCGGACATACCAAAACAGTGTAGCGTCAAGATAAACGTACTCCCACGAACAAATTAACGCACTCACATTTTCGAAATCGTTAATATTGCTACACAGTTATACGAAAGGAATTGTACATGTGGTTAAAAAGGGCCTTACCCTTACTCGAAGTCATTGAAAACTGTCATTTTCTGCAGTTTTAATGGTCCCAGGTTCCAGCTTTTTTAACCTTAAATTTGGGTTGAGGCAGCGGCTACCTATCTGATTTAAAAGAAATTGGACAGATCTCGAAATTCACGTATAAAACGTTTCTGAAATACTGTTTCTGATTTAGAAATAATCTATCGAGATTAAAGGAATTTTAGTAGTAGTAGTAGTTTTATTAGGTTAAAATGTGCATAACATGGCAGCAATAAAACATGCGTAACATTTAAAAGATACAGCCATGAATACTAAAACCATGTAATGGACACCAGGGATAACACAAAAAAAGAGATGAACTCTTATTTCTATTTTGGTCCCTCAGTGTTGCCGTCTTGACACTTTTGGATAAGGTCTCGAACCTGTTTTTCGGATGCTCCGGCCCAACGGTCCAATGCATAACTCTAAAATATATATGAAATGAAAGGCTATAGCAAGACCTACGTGTTGACATGTAATTAATTGGTGAGTCTTGTAAGAAATAGTCTTGAGTGCTAATTTTCGCTGAGTGACGCTAAAACCATATACGTTTTTGAAATTTGACCTAGGAAATTAGCTCTACTCCCTTATTTTGATTTGCGTCAGTCGGCTGATACCTTAGACCCATGCATAAATCTCACCAGGGCATACATTTTGATACCAGTATTAGGTATGTACGCCGATGTTTATATTTAAATTCCAAGTAAGGATTCTTTTTTTTTTAATTCGTGTAGGCCTAGGAGGATGTCCAAAATCGAAAATATTGACACTGACCCCTTAACTTTTTTTTTTATTGGTGTATGGTTTTAGGGCGTGTCAAAACATGACATAATGCACCAGGAAATGTGACTATCGAAGTCGGGTATCCCCAGGGCATTAAACTTATGAAGGTTCCAGTGTTCCTCAACTTTGAACCCGTTTTTGGGTGTCAAGATGTTTCTCCTAGCACGAATTCGCTTTAAAGTATGGACTATCTAATGGAGATCTATTCGCGTGCCAAGTTTCCAAAGAATCTAGGGGACATTTTTTCCAACAGGGGGTCTAAGTCAACGAGGGACACTGGACCCAGAAAAGTGTGATAAGTAGGGTTATCATTATTCGACAAATACGTGATCTCATTATTTTTATGACATTTTAATTTTGTTCCCAAATTACTGTTTTAAACTGTTAAGGGTTTCAAGGTACAGAAAGATACATAGAAAATGCATATGAAGACAAGCATGTTAATAAAACGTCATATTAAATATATGGGTACGGTTTGGGGTATATGTTCCCAGTTTATTCGTTCCCATATTTCATACCGTATTTATCTATCGTTGCAATATACGAGAAATACATATAGGTACAAATGCTGCAATTTACAAGGCATGAAGACAAGTATGTTCATAAAACAATACCTATATATTGAATCTGGGCACTATATGTTAAATTCTGATATACAACCCGTTCCGTATTTCTCATCGTTTAAACATATGTATCAAGGCATATGGAGGCAAGCATGTTCAACTTTCCAGTATTGTGGCTGCAAAATAACAGATATATAGGTATTTATGCTGCGATAGCAGCCTTGTCAAGCACATATACAGTGTTGCTATTTCTTTATTAGTATAACGGTAGGTGTTATGATCATAGATCGAAACTGCTGCTTTGACATACATATACCTGTGCCTAACTTACTGCTCTACCGAAAGTTAAATGGATTACGAAAAACTCCACAGAAGTATCACACATGGCGTAATGCATGTCGGCGTACATATAGAAATGTTTAGAACAATTTTTTCAAAAGAATGTAAATTTTTATTTAGAAAAAGCAAATCAAGAATGGGAACCTATTATAGTCACTAATTTCCCTGTGATTTTCCAAGCATATATTTAGAGATGATTCTGGGATAATGATGCTCTCAAAGCATCTATCATGAGTTGAATTTGAGATAATAACAACTTTCAAGAGTTTCAAAAACGTATATTAATGAGATTATGGAAGGATTGACTTACAGTCGAAAGGACAGTTATACGGCTATGTCGCCCCTGCAAGCAGGTGCAACATGAAAGCGTCAGACTAGTGCACAATTATCTATCTTATTTATTTGATTTCGTGTTGTTTTTATGGTTAAGTTGGGAGGATAGCGTACTTGCCCATGCGTTTCTTCTTATCAGTATTCCGTATATCCTGTAAATCCTCTGTCTGCTTTGTCATCTCGACTTTGCAGTCCGCTGGTAAATGACAACTCATTTGATGACTTTCGCTATCCATGACTAAGTGTTCAGAAATATTTATTAACCCTTATCCTGCTAAGTAACTAAAGTGAAATTTTCCTTTCGATAGTTAAAACCCAAATATTGCTAATTCAAAGTTACGTTTTCGGGATTAACATCTCTTTAGGGGACAGTGTAGATCAAAGATCAGACTCCACGTTTTGTGCAGTCTGATCTTGATCTATACTGTCCGCAAAAGGTCAGTGAGTCGCGCTTAGCAGCCAAAGGGTTAAAGAAATATGAAGACATTTATGTTCTTAAAATACCATATTGTATATATGGGTACTTACGGGGTTGTTCCCATATTACGCACCTTTTTCATATACATCATATGGGAATGTATTCTCTTTCTGCATTTTATGGTTGCGCGATAACTATTATATACTAGTAAATAACGGTGCTGATATTGCAACAATAGTCTTTAAAAGCACATTACGTAGTGTTGCAATTCCATAAACATACCAGAAAGTCCTCTGAAAATGGATCGAATTCTGGTTTGACATACCAGTACCGTGGCGTATATGATTTAACAAAAAGTTCCAGAAAACAGTATAACACCTACCATTTCACTTCACAGTTTGTCAAATGGGTTGTTTTTTTTTTATCTATGTCAAAGAGTCTTTGCAATGTTGTTTCCATTTGTTTATTGCATGCAGTTATTTTCAAAAATGTATTACCTACAGCTAATGAGAAAATGCGGAGCCCGGGGGTTATATTTTTCAGTTATATAGCGAACATTTCAAAAACCTTTTTGTGCCAACCTTAAGGCTCAGAACTTTGACAAATATTTTGTATCAACCAATAAATCTATATCAGGATTGCTAAAATTATGGCTCTGGAGTCAAAAATAGCCCCTCCCCGCGGTAGGGGTGGGGGGGGGGTTACATGGTTAACATTAGAGTTATAAAGGAAATCTTTCAAAAATCTTCTTCTGCCAAATCATAAGACCAAGATACAGCCTTTCGAAGCCACTGACTGCTATCTCATACAGATTCGGGCCACGAGTTTGTTTCTAGTATTGATCCCTTCATCTTGATACTACTGAATGACATGGTAACCCTTGGTTTAGAGAAAGGATAATGCCTATCCCTTGACCCGAAGATGCCTCGCTACAAATGTGAGAGGATTGTCACGCGGATACCCTAATTTTCGATCACCGCATAGTTTGTCAATTGTTGCCTTCACACTAACTAAACTTGATCGATTTACTGATTGGTATTTAACAATGTTTTCAACAGTTTGTGAGTTATATCGCGGCAGTCAGCGCACTTAATGTGTTCCTGGCATTTTTTCAACAGTACACATTCTTTCCAATCCACGAACTGCTTCCTCAAAAGTCCAGCAGTGAGAGACAAATGAATTTGGTCACTTTCTCATCAATCATCGGAGAGAAATTTGGCCGAGCCGGGGTTTAAATCAGTGTAAGCTGGGACACCTGAATCACAAGTCTGCATTGCTAGGTACCGACTGCACTAAAAAGGCTCAGCAACATGAAATTACATGTATCTGCACACTACAGATCAAAGTACAAGCAAATGGGATATTTTTTTCTTGTTATTAATATAATCTCGTCCCAAACTTTTCAAAAGATGTTTTCTTCCGGTATTATTTGCTTATTCATTGACAGGTGTATCAAAATGTGTTGTATATTATGAGCTGATTAGCCGTCGTTTTGAAGGAAGGCAGGTAATCCCAAATGCCCAATTAAAATGTTCTTACGCAAATCAAGTATTTCCTATCACGGCTTCATGCAAATGATTGGAGTGGCACATAGATACATTGCATTAACTAAGGTTATTGATAACCTTGAACGAGGTCTGCTATGACGGTATATGGAACTGTGAAATAATATTGTTCCCATATGTTCATACCTATTTGTAAGTCATATTTAGGCATAGTTTCGTGCCTGATTAGACATAAAGATGAATGTTTAGTAACCAAGCAATTAAAATGTCTATCGATATCTATGCGTTTTTATGGGACAGAGAAATGATAACGTTCCTATTTAGTGATACGTAATATATGGACACTATCTCATTTCAAGAAAAGTATTTGAAATGAATACATAATTTCTCAAAATTTCCATAGTTGTCCGAATTAAACGTAATATTTGTAACCTGCACTATTAAAATTTCCTAAGAATATATTGCGGTAATCGTTTGCGGAACCCATTATTGATATCTGGAATGGTCTCAGCAAACTATCATTCTTGTCTATATTATAGGTTTAACACACGGAAATAGTTTGAGGAATTTGTCAGTAGACATTTCTTTGGGGTCAGTTACGAGGACCCATAACTATATTTTACGGAATTATTCCCCCTTTTTGACTTAGAAAATTCTTAGTAAAGGCTTAATGAGAATCCGAATATAATACAGCTCCGACTAAAGAAATGTTCTGACATACAATGTGTTACGTCAGCTACATACCAAAATAATTTTCATACGACTTCATAGGTCCAGATCAGCACTGAAACTCAGGGAAGCAGCATTTTTTGCGGTTTCGGTGTATCGCAAGCTGAATTACTAAAGTGGAAAACGTGAAAAAGGAATCCATTGCTCGTTCGAACAATGGCTTCTTTTTCACAATGTTTTCTAAAGCATATTACGTTCTTTTCAACATTCAGTCTGCCTACTCATCGCTTTGACACGGCTTTTTATTTATAAAGTTTGCGTGCAGTTTGGCTTCAATTTAGAGGTTGCTTTCCTTAATTACAGTACTGTAATTGCAAGTCCAAATAAGGCATTTGTCCTCCAAGTGTGACCTTGACCAAAAAATGCATAAGCAAAATGTTGATTTATTTTGGGTTTAACGTCCTGGCGACAGTTTTTCAGTTATATTAGCGGTAACAGATCAGATTGTGTTTCCTGGGTGATCTACCAGCACTACAGCTAGGATGTGTCTTGCCCAAGGACACCTCACTATGACCGACTGCCGCGAGCGGGAATTGAACCCAGGACTCACGGTCTCAAAGCCCGGACGCTTAACACTCGGCCACGGCGGATCTCCAAGGAAAATATATGCATTGCACTTAGTCTGCTAACCTTCATTTTTACAAAGTTCAATTTGAAAAGAGGACCACGACGGCTCACCTGAATTTTTTAAATGAACAACCAATGGAACATTTTCGAAAACTGACTCGGCTGTTTACACCAATCACTGATGATTGGGGTACATGGTAAAAGGTCCTGCTGCTTGACAGAAATTGCTCTTGCCAAATTATGATAGCCCGACTACTTTAAATAGGCCACCGAAGAAATTTTCCTTAGCAGTAATGTTGACGCAAGAACATTCTTTGAATTTGAAAATCCGACCAGCAGTTTCTGGGGAGAATATTTTTAAAGTTTTTCTACAATCAGGGTTCTGTACAGAATAGAATTCTTGGAGCAAAATTTAATAAAGGACTCCCATAGAAACATACCAGTCCTGTGAAATTTGGTTAGAATTGGTCCACAGATGATATTTGAAAAGTGTAAACAACCAGCCAGACGGACGGACGGTCACAATAGCTCACTCGAAGAACGAAGTGCTCTGGGCGTGCCAATAAAAATTCAGGATGGACAGCCGAAATGGATTTATAAGCACAGAGCTCAGTCCTTCACCCGTCAAATGGCGGTAATTATTTCCCCGTGTATGCAAAGTTTTTAGAAAGCCTCGTAACGGATTACGGAGATATGAAAGAGACAAAGCAACGGAACAGATCACAGACAAAGGTTCATTCTACATCCCCACCTCTAATAGTGCCGGGGGGTGGGGTGGAAAGATAAAAATAGCCTCTTCCAGCCTGTCAGAAGTTAAGTTTTGTTTTGGCAATCAATTAAGATATGGGGGTCCTGCGTGGCTAAGTGTGGGACTCGTAACCTGGAGACCCCAGGTTCGAGCCGCACTGGATCTACTGGGTTTATTCTGGGAGTGCCCGTGGGCAAGACACTTCACAGCCCTAGCCTATTAAAACACAGGAAATATATGAATATGCGAGTCGTCACCGTGATGCGAGTTGCAAAACACTGCCACACACAGAAGGGGTCGTGGGTTCGATCTTTGACTCGGCCAATTTCTTTCCGAGGATTGATGATAGTCAATGCGACAGGATTCATTCCTTTCCAACCGCTGACCATTGTTTCAACGATGTTTATGTGGGAAAGCAGCCAGTGGCTTGGAAAGAAAATTGTGTGGAGTACTGGTAAAATATACTCCAGGAAAACATGGATAGATTTACAGGCCGCCGCGATATAACTGAAATAATGTTGAAAAACGGCGTTAAACACCACGCAATCAATCAATCGTCACAACAAAATGACGTCACATAATACTCAAATCCAGTATCTATGTGAGGGATTATATAAAGGTAATGAGTCCTTTTCATGATTATTAACTCTTTTCCTAATACAACATCTTGAACTCTTCCGATTTGGGTGCCTCCTAGAAGGACAATGAGAGATCTGGTGAAATGAAAGTATGCTTTTGTGATAGAGAATAAAACAATGTGGGAAAAAAGTGAAATTGCCCGTTACAGGCAATTTCGACTTTTCCCATAATGTTTCCAAAAGTAGTTGAGTGCAGACCAGTCAGAGGTCGTTTCTATTTGGGACAGGGTTAAAGGACTAGAAATCTTGGGTAACTCTAGCAGTTTGACTAACACTAGGGAAGCATCATTTACAATTTAAGATATTTAAGCATGCATGAAATAAAACAAAAGAAATGTGCTCTTCAATTAGTTTATTCAGAGGCGGAGTTCTTTCCCTGATGATCGATATTCAACCTGGATGCATTGAACGGCAAAGCAGATGACAATGACAAATATTTAAGAAGTGCTGATACAATATTTGGTTGGAAAATGCGAGAAAATGTAAAATGGATCGTTACAAACAACATTTCAATTCCTTGTCAGCTGACCAATGGAAAGTTGTCTGTATGAGGTAAAGGGTTAAGTAGTCATATCTATACAGTTTAAAATTTAACTAGCAATATGTCCACAGACAAAACATAGAGACCTCATTTAAGAATAAATTCCAATGTCACCAGAGCCTGTGCCGTGGTGGTACACAACTGGCCGTAATATAGTCAAAATGCATCCACACACCCAAATTGGTAAACCTAATTTTGACAAAATACGGAAGAATCTGACAGTGGAAAACTTTGGTTGTCAGAAGACTTAGTGGAGGAAGGAGTATTTACCCTTAGAACTAAATACTCCTTTGGGCCAATGTTGAGGGCTTTAATTCAAACGATTTTGCAAAAAAACTTTTAGATGATAACAGTTACAAAAATATTACAGCTGTAGCTCATGGTCAGGAACAACAAGAATTTTAACGTTTTCACTACATTAGCCTATGTAAAACTTGTGACTTGTGAGGTAGGGCAAATTTTGACCCCAAGGCTATAATTTGCACACTCTCATTAAAGGTCCACTACATCAGTTTGCATGCAATATTTGGTATCCCTAGGCTTTATGGCTACGAATGAGAAGTTTTTTAAAGTTTTCACTATATAAGGCAAGGTAAAACTTGTAACCCCCAGGGGCATGGCCAATTTTGATCCCAGGGCTATAACTTGAAGAGTCTTCATAGAGGTCCATTTGATGAAGCTACATTCCAAATTTCAAAGCCTTATGGTTTAGGACCAGAAGATTTTGAAGATTTAACTGTATAAGCCCATGTAAAACTTGTGACCACGGAGCTGGGCCAATTTTGACCCCAGGGCTATAATTTGAAGAATCTTGGTACAGGTCCATTAGATGAAGCTACATGCCAAATTTGGCTGCCCCATGCTGTATGGTTTCGGACGAGAAGATTTTCTCAATACTTTTTCAATACTTTCAAGTTTTATTGCCATGGCAACCGGAGTTTTTACAGGAATCAAATTCTTTAAACAAATTCTGAAGAGGACCACGGCAGGATCAATTCTAAGAAGTTTTGTCAAAATTAAATGGGCATTTTCATATATGTTTGATATATAAGGTAAAAGGGCCATGACATAAGCTTACTGGCCTTTGGCCATTGCACTAAAAATCAGAGCAAGAATTAGGATTTCATTGCAACATCATAGTTAAGTGAGTTTCTTCAGTTTCAATAGGGATAATCTTTATGGAAATACAAACAAACTGCACAATTTTCAACATAATTAGACAGAGTATAAGAATTTTATCTTGTAAACAATAAAACGTTTGACAGAAATTTTAAATGGCTACTAATTCATTATCATTTTCGGATTTTTTTTTTATTTTCAAAAGGGTTAATCCATATGAAGATACAAACAGTCAGTGCTGATATCAAAACAATCTGACCAAAATCCAGATTTTATTTCGTATGTGAGAACTAACATACGTAAAATTTCAAATGGCTACTTTCCCACCAATATTTGACAAATTTTCTTTAATTTCAATAAGGTTTATCTTTATGTTGAAACAAACAATCTGTGCAAACTTCAAAAGAATGTGACCAAAAATGTTGACATGATCACGTAAAGAGAGAAATTTTACCAAATTTTCATATGGCTACTTTTCCGCCAATATTTGATTTTTTATTTTCAATAGGTTCAATTCTTAAAGTGATAATAACAGTCTAAACAAGTTTCAGAAGAATTGGACCAAAAATACGGAATAAATTGTGTGAACAAGAAAAATTTAGACAAGAGCCGTCAGATAAGAGCCTGCTCGACTATTTGCATTGCCACAAGGAATTTCATTTGAAAGTCTTTTAGGATGGGGCAACTCTGTAGAATACAAAAAGAACTTTTAATACCTTTAGAGCTAAACATGTTACTCTTTCTATCATTTAAATACTCATGTCAATAGAACTGACACATTCAAGTATTAATTTTGAGATTACAATAAGACAAGTGTAACCTTAACCTTCAACCTACCTGAAAACTATTAAATATGACATAACTATTTGCCCCTATCCATGAATAAAAATATCTTTAGGCTAGCTTCTATGGAAAAGGCAATATATCCTTAACAACTTTTTCCATTTAAGAAGGAATCAAGAGTAATGGTTCTTTGATGAGATCTATTCATCTGTGAAATTTCATGTTTACAATTCTAATAGTTTTTGAGTTATGCTCCGGTTGGTTGGCTGTATTGGGGTTTTAACGCCACTTTAACAGCCAAGGTCATATTATGGAGGTCTGTGACGCACATGTGTTTCCTGGCTTTCTTATACCAGTACTAACACAACTTCCTTTCCAAAGCTACCGACTACTTTTCTCACATGCTTCAGCAGAGGTGAGAGGCGAAAATACGCCGGAAAGAAAGTTCGTAAGTCCAACACGCTCACCACTGAGCCACCAGGGCGGGGTGAGTTATGCTCCGGACAAGAGTGTGCAAATTATAGCCTTGGGGTCAAAATTTGCCCTGCCTCACAAGTCACAAGTTTTACATAGGCTAATGTAGTGAAAACGTTAAAATTCTTGTTGTTCCTGACCATGAGCTACATGAATGACTGATGGCTACTATTACAATGTTCCCCGCTGCCTTTCGGGAGGAGATAACTAAATATACAAATTTCTACCAGTTTTTAAGGTTTCAGACCACAACTCACATCACTTTTCCATTTAACACGCAGAAACTAAATTATTTTCCTTTTTTCATCAAGTTTTGTAGTTTTGCTTTCACTGTCAAAACAGTTCTGCCCTTGCTGAGCATGCCTCTGTCTATTAGTGCTTTGATGGACGATGATGTGGGATAAAGACCTTTTTTGATAAAATCGGAGTAGTTCTTTTGCAATACAGAAATTTCTTCTGTTGTCCATTTTGAACGACCTGGAAAAAAGAGAGATCAATAAGGGTTTACAACAACTACAATAGTATTTCAGTTATACAATGGCAAAGTACCCCCATTCACGGTCTCTTGGTGGCCACCCAGTACTAGGGCTAAGGAAAAAGGACACTTCTATTGCAGTTATGGCTGATGCTGCAAGGTTACTGCTCTGGCATATTACCCCTTAGACCACGATAACAAAGGTGTGATATCAAATACATGATCAAGTAAATGCTACTTGAGAATTTTTAAGTGGGCATTTACAGCCAAGTAAAGTCATTTGTATCTATCATTCATTTTCATATAATGCAATATAATGATCTGATTTTGCTTATTTTCAAAAGGTACCATACTCCATAGATATAAATAACCTGTGTAAGTGAAGAATGGACGCCACATGACACTCTTAGCTCTTACAAAGGTCTACAGGAGCAAAGAGGCCAGTACCAATGCTAGGCTGCAGTTTCACTTTCAGTGAAAATTCTGCCAAAAAGGGTGTATAACAGTGTCAAATATACTTTGATGGTTATCTGCCTTTGCTATGTAGGTTCCCCTTTTAATAGCTAACAACTAGTCTAAATTTGAAGCAAATATCTTCAGTGATAACAGATATTATAAAACGTCAAAGGTTTTGCATGACTCGGATTACAAGGCAGACGACGCCAGGTCTATGACAATACCTTGAGGTTTTCTTTAAAAAAAAAGCCCAGTTAAAAGTGTAGTTTTTTGAACTACAAGGGCATATAACTCTAGACTGAATGATCCCATTTTGCTCAGGTCTGACAGGAACCAAGATCCAGTGGATATCAATAGATTGCTTAAACAAAGATCTGATGAGCAATGAAGGTTCTGAACTCTCAAGGTCAAAAATGCAATCTTTTGAATTCAAGGGCATGTAACTCTAGACTATAATCCGATATTCCTCAGTTTCTAAAAGAACAAATCTATCATTAATATCAATAGACTGTGTGAATTTGGTCAGGTTAGATATGAATGCTGTAAGTTCTTAATGGGGTCAAAATTGCAATTTTCTGAAATTCAATGGCACAAAACTAGACATGATGATCTGATCCTGCTCATTTTCGATAGGAAAACAGTTCTTATAGTAATCAATAGACTGTGTAAGTTTGGTAAAGACTGGATCAGAAAGGAGGCTCTTACCATGACACAGGTTAACAATGATGGATGACGGACAACCAGAAAACTTGGTATCCCACAAGCTCTCCTGGCCTATGGCAAGTAGAGCTAAAAATGGGTCACAACTGATGACAAAAAAAATTTGAGGGTCATGATGGCCCTTGAACACTTGCCCCCATTGTTATATGTTAATAAATTTGAAAAATGTGCAAAAATTTATGATTGATAACTAACAGTAGGTTACATCGCCAATATGAAAGACCCATTACAAAATACTTGGAGAATTTCAAATTTTGACTTCTGAAACATGAAAAAAGTGTCTAGTTGCAATCTATACAGAGCATTCATGTCAATCATGGCAGAAGTTTCAGAAAATATATTTATATACAAAATACTAAAATCATGCTGGAAAAAACTGTTCCCATATTATGTACTTATAGATCCCAGATTACACTTTTTGGGGTTGTCCAACACAAAAAATATCCTGAAAGCAATCATCCATATCACTGACTTATTCTTCAATTTTTTGCAGTATTTATGCAGGCTGTTGTTCACAAGTATCATTGTTGTCAACTTTCATATTGCTAACAACAGACATATCAATACCTGGGAGAGATAGTAATTGAGGCAATGGTGGCATCAAATGTCTTGGTTCTAGGCCATTGTTTTGTTCAATATTTTCATTATCAAGCTTGGTCTTGATAGCTATAGGTTGATTAGAAAGCTCAATAGCTTTTTGCATGAGAATGACATGTGCCTCCAACCTCTAATCAATAATCAATTATTGTATTTCATTATTTGATGATGGGATTTTTTTTGGGTCCAGAATCAATGGATTATCAACTGAAATCTACTAATTGTTCCACCATCACTAAGAATAAGGAAAAACCTGAAAAAGATACAACTTTATAGTATAGACTGTAAAAATCTCTTTTCTTAATCTTTTTAAACCATTATAGATAGGCTACATGCACTCAGAATAACTTTCAGGTTTATAATATAAAACACCTACCATCAAGTTTTTGGGAATTTCTGTCCACTTTGTGTTTCTTTAATTTAACCCAACCTTCCTCTTCATCTGAACTATCCAGCACTGCAACAGATTTGCAGGACAAACAATAAGTATCAAAAGGCAACTGATTACACATTGTTATCGAACTGTTGATAAAATATGTTGGAGTGCACAGGCAAATACCGTGTACCCACTTTCTACAGTGGTAAAGCTAGAAATATGTTTAGAATCTGAAGGATAATGGACTTTTACAGTAAAACAAGAGCAAAGCATGCGGTTGGCAACGCTAGGATGCTAGTGGTTTTTTCAGTGAAAATTCAATCGATCAAGGGGCATTATCCTGTCAATCATGTATTAAGAGCTACCTGCTCTTGTGGTATGGTTCCCTTATGATAGTGAACAAATGCCCCAAGTTTGAAGTAAATATCTTTGGTAATTACAGAGATATTACAAAATGGTAAAACTTTCGCACAACGCCTATGCCAAAGCAGATGACGACAGGGCTATGGCAATACCTCAACATTTTCTTCCAAAACAGATGAGCTGAAAATATAACTTTGTATCATGGAAGCAGCAAACCTTATCTTAAAGGCCATGATATACAATTTGTTTCATAAATTTTACATAAGGTACCCAGACATGTATGTCATGATTGCGAGATAAACTTCTTCAAATATTAAGACATGCAATGTCACTGACAAGGTACTAAAACTATCTATGTGATGCACCCAAATTAACTTTGTATATATGCCAAGACATACTGCCCAAGAAGAGCACAGCGTACAGGTGTCAACAATCTGCTGGGGGGTGGTTTTTCAGTGAAGCTTCTAAGTCAAAGAAGGGGCATAACTGTCAATAATAATTGACTGACACCTGCCCTTCTGGTATGCTTTCCTTACTTTTGATATTTAACAACTGCTCCAAGTTTGAATTAAATATCTTTAGTAATTACAGATATATAACAAAATATTCAAGTTTTAGCACGAAGAGGACAATGTAGGGGCTATGACAATACCTCAACCTTTTCTTTGAAAACGGTTGAGCTAAAAATGAGCATCTAGTCATCTTCAGTAAACCATGTAAAGTGAATATTTAAGGAATTTATAATACCTCTAGATCTACTTCTTCTGGGAGCAAAAATTAGGTCATCATCATTTGAATCATCACTACCTGAAAACAAATACAAAAACTACTTCAGTGAATCTAATATTTACTGATTTAATAAGGGGTTTCAACATATTTTCAGTAACCACATAGCAATAGTTCATCTTGTTCATTTGTTTCCTGGATTCTTATCAGTGCTAGGCTATAACAATGTGCTATGAACAATTCTAGTCCATTCTGAGCAAAAATGGAAATCAAATCCTGATCTTCCAACTACAAACTAAACTCCTTATTTACCCTGCCACTGAAAAAAAAAAAAAAAATACAAAATTTATTTTAAATCATTACAAATTGTTCTCCCCTCATTATTAGAAATTGAAACCAACATTATGACAAGAGACACCCTACATCTGATTCGACTAGAATCTTGTAATACAAATGAATCTTACTACAATGAAGATTGTTTTAAAGCTGTAGCAATCATCTTGCTATGTCAATAGAGATGTGCAAGAAACTTTTGCCTTACTGTTCACGACAAGAAGATTTTCAAAGATGTCCCTATATAACTATTTGTAGAACAAGTGACCCCTCAGAGGGGCCAATTTTGACCCCACATGTATGATTTGAACAATTTTGGTAGAGGTCCATTAGGTTATGTTACTCTACCAATATCAAAGCTGTAGTGCAAATGTTTGAGACAAAAAGATTTTTCAAAAGTTTTCCCTATTTAACTCTATGTAGAATATTGGACCCCATGGGTGGGCCATTTTTGAACCCACAGCTATAATTTAACACTTTTGGTAGAAGGTCCTAAAAGAATTATTTCTGCCAAATGATTTTCCACCAAGCACTCTTTGATGGGGAAGTTTTTTTAATTGTTTACCCATGTATGGGCATGGCGGCCATCTTGGTCACATGAACATAATTATTTAACGAACTTTCTTTCCCCCAGCCCAAAGAGGCTGCACATGCAATGTGGTTTGAAAAGACTCAGAGATATTTGAAAATGTGAAAGGAGAGACAGACATTGAATGATCACAATAGCTCACAGGAGCACTCTGTGCAGAGATGAGATAAAAATATACAAAATCAAACACCTACCGTCAAGTTTTTGGGACTTCCTACTACTTTTATGTTTACCACTAGTCTGATATGCATCCTCTGATAAACAATCTAAAACTGCAACAGAATCAAAACAAACAGTTTCTCAAAATGGAATATATCAAGTGAATGATACTAGTTTGGGAGTTTTAACATTCATTGTTTTCAGCAATTTTGGCATTTAACATGGATCTGCTTTTAAAATGTACTTAACAAGTCCATTTTCCTGAAGTAAGTATGAGTTAACTCTTTACCAAATGACAAAATTTTAGACTGGTCCAAATTGAAGGAATTTGCAGATGTCAAAATAAAGGTGACTGAAAATTTGAAATTTGTATTGAAGAGAAGAGAAAACCTTGTGGGAAAAGGTGAAAATGCTGATTACCAGCATTTTCTCCTTTTCCCACAAGGTTTTAAAAAGGCTTCTTTCTCGGGTTGTCAAAGTTGGCATTCTGTGGTAAAGGCTTAATGCTCCCCACAACCCTGCACACCAAGGCTGAGGTGCCATTTCTTTAATTTTTTAAGTACATTTATGACTGAATCAGCAGCGTTTTAGTCTGACAGTTCCTTTTGGGGGTCCTTGGGACTCGACTTCTATGATTATGGGAGTCCTAACTTAGAAATTGGGAGTCCCTTGCTCTAGACGATAATTTCATGTGTCATATTGACATTTAGGCAGATTTTTTTCATTGTCAAAGACAGGTCATTTCAAAATTCCAAGTGTCAAAACCCGGGCTCAGGGATCAAAGAAGAAGCATGTCGAGTTGTCAAGTTTTGTAAAGACATCCATGGAAAATTATTTTTCTCATTTTTCCTACCAATGTTTGTTATCCACTAGTCTATGTTTAATCGAAGATTGTGATTAATCGTAGTCACAAAACCAAGAATTCAAGTTTAGGCACCAAGCCAGTTCAAGAACCGACTACAGTCGATTCCGGGATTTCTCATTCGATTATCAGAAGCCAAAACCAACTGACTTTCGGCTATAGTCGATCATTGGCCCACTACTAAATTGCAGACGCTATTTTTAATGCTGCGTCAGCACAAACAACCTTTAGGGGCTCGGTCTAAATCACAGATAACGAGCCGGCCACTTTCGTAGATTATGAAGGTCAAAATTAATGATAATTTTCGCTATACGTTTATTTTCCTAACAATATTTCTTTACTTTTGTAAAGACCTACCGTAAAGAACATTTTTTGTTGAACTGTTTTAGCCTACCTATTTTCGATCAGCTTGTCGAGAATGCTGGGTTTTTACACCGTACCGCACTTACGGTCCGAAAAGCTGCGGTACGTTTTGGGTACTATTGTTCACGCTGGACAAATTTTATCTTTTGGTATCAGTTACTTCTTAGGGTTCTCAATCGTCAAATCTATACCCAAAGACAACAAAATTAGAATTGGAATCCCAGGGACGCAGTAGCATAAGTTTTGGGAGTCCTGCTTCCCTATTTCTGCGTGCGAGACGCAGAAAATGTGCGTCCGTTAAAACCCTGGAGTCAGTGATTAAAAGAACTTCCACAGACATATACATAACTTGAAACCACCACTGTTGCGTTTGATGATGAAACCAACAAACTCATGCATCGATAAATTGATTGAAACATGCAACAAGCTGAGCTACCAACAAAGGTGGTTAATACTACATCTCTCCACATTCTTGCAAGTTTTGAGTTGCCAGACAAACCAAAAGACCAATCTCACAACATATTGATTTTATTTTAAATTCACATACATTGTTCTTATACACAGTAGCAAATTACTGTGGAGGAAAACTGTTCTTAGTCAGGAATTTATCTTACCTCTGGATGCTTGTTTTTTGGTAGTATGCACACAGTCTTCATCATTTAGATTTGTATCAGATCCACAGGCTGAAAAAAAAATCTTTTAGCTGAATGATCCACCTCTTAGAGTTCAACACTTAATTTATATGAATTTCCATATCATGCCAAATAAACAAGATCAAGTCAAAAGCTACCTTTAGCACATACATGCTAAATATCAATTAATTCAAATAGATTTCTGAATAGAAAAATATATATTATGTTTGCACAAAAAGGCCATACATTAAAAATTTTATGTATGCCCTGGCGGCTAGGTTCTTAGACTATCAATAAGCCTAACTGGTATGGTTCCCCTTTTGACAGTTAACAACTGCCCCAAGTTTGAAGTAAAATATCTTCGGTAATTATAGAGGTATCACAAAATGTTAAAGCTTTTGCATGACAAATCAGACGATGACAGGGCTATAACAATACCTAAATGTTAAAAAAGGCACAGAAGTCTAGAAATCAGTTTTTTGGAAAAGTTTGGCTCTCGTCACACAAATGCTGGTGGATGCAATGAGCTTAAGCTTGTGCACAAAATTTAAGGGTGATATCTTAACCTTCACCAAACTGAAAATTTCATTCTGGCATATTCAAGGAGTCTGCAGACCAAAACTCAAATCAAAGTACTAATAGATTTAAATTCTCCAGTATCTGAGAAAACATTGTGGAAAAAGGAGAAATAGCTGCTTTATATAATAGGTTTAAAAAATGTTGAAACTAACAGACTTTGAAACAAGAAGGCCATGATGGCCCTGAAGTCGCTCACCCGAGTCTTTTGACCAAACATGACCCATTTTCAATCTCTTTCGAGATATTATGACAAACATTCTACCAAGCTTTCATAAATTATTGGACTGAAAATCTGCCCTCTAGGTAGTACACAAGCTTTTTCTGAAATTTCTCTCAGAGACCCTTTTTTTAGCCACACATAGCCCATTTTTCCATTGTAGATATTATCAAACCAAAGATCTTGACCACCTTTCATATTTACCAGAAAATGTGGCCTCTAGAGAGCACACAAGGTTTTTCTAAGATTCAGGGGTAAAAGTTAAAAAATCTGAAAATACTGAAAATTGAGCTGGGGGCCGCTAGGGTCCTCAGTGGGTCCAGGGCATCGCCCTGGCCAGGGGTCCAGGGGGCAAGAGGCCCCCGGAAGCTCCTGAGATTTAGCTATTTTATGACCCTCAAATTCCTCTAATGAGATCCAGTTTTAGCATTTTGAAGCTGAAAAAATCTTGAATTGAATGAAAGATATGATATGCTAAAACCTAAGAAAATCTTAACACCCACCCCCCGCTTTACATCTATATATTTTCATTTCATAAACCAACTATTTCTTTCACTCAAGACATGATTTTAGCTTCCTCTTATTGTTTTATTCAGATATTTGCGTAAATTCACTGTTTAAATTCATTACTAAAGATGAGAAGATAGTTTGAAGTCCTTCTGATTGGATGATGCCATGCCGATCATTGTAGTGTCATGCATTTTCACGTTTTTTTTGACAATCAATTTTTCATTTCAATTAATTTTTGGAGAAGTATTACCACATAATTTGACATCAGTTAGTCATTTTGAATTGCAGGTAATTTTAAAATCTGTCACTTTACACTAAATAAGAGGATTAACACCTATGTTACTTTGCCATAAATGACTCCTCAGCTTCATTAGATTACGTGTGTGTCCTTCGCATTTTATACTGATCGTGTTTAGTCAGTATTTCTGCCGGATGCATGCAAGCTAGGTTATATGAAGCTCTAGACGATAATTTCATGTTTCAAGACTGACAATTAGGCAGATCTTTTTCATCGTCAATGACCTGTCATTTCATATTTCCAAGCATCAAAAACACAGGCTCAGAGATCAAATGAGAAACTTGCCGAGTTGTCAAGTTTTGTCAGGACATCCATGGTAAAAAATTTCTTTCTCATTTTTCCGTCCAATTTTCGTGTTCGTTATCACCATGTTTGATCCTAGAGTGTGATTAATATTAGTCACAAAACAAAGCGCTAAAAAGTATAAACCAGTATTCACGTTTCGCGACCGAGCAAGCTTTGGTACAGACTACAATCGATTCCAGGATTTCTCAATAGCTTATCTCAATCGGAAGCCAAAACCAACTGACTTTAGACTATAGTCAATCATTGGCCCACCACTACAAATCGGATAACAGTGTATGAATGAACCCCCCCCCTTTTTTTTTTTTCGGTCGCTTGGGTGTTTGAGTAGCACGTGCTATCAACTTCGGAAGATAGTTGCCAATCCGCAGCTCTGATATTCATTTGTTATTGAAAAGAACAAAGATAATTTAAACTGAGCCATCTTTTGCTAGCAAACAATCAAATTTCAGCCAATATTCCTCCGCTAGAACAAACGGGTTTGTTAATGCTTTATTTTCTTTTACAATCCTGGCGGCAAAGATATTGAAGTTGGCAAAGCCAATCAAAACACAGCCGCAAAATTTTGGACACAAACAATATAACATCATATGATAACATTAGAACGTTCCGCTTTAGCATCCATTTTGGGAATCGGGAAACCCTAATCAAGAGTGAGTGACTAAACATTTCGGTGCAAATTATATCCGAAATTACAAAGTTCTATGAACTTCATTGTTTTGAGGGCGAGTTTTTTTAACGTTTTGGCACGTACAGCAGCGAAAAACTGTATGTGACTTTTCTATTATCACGTACATTTATAAGTGATCGCACACACTGGCTAACTGATATATTTTTCATATATAAGATCACTATTCTGTTCAATCAAAAGACGTTTTACAAATGGATCATTTGAAATGCCATTTGGCATGCTTCAGTAACTATTCCGAGTATACTTGGCCACTAAACTAGGCTGATTCTGTTTCGGAATCTCTCTCACCAGACGTTCGACAAGAGCCATTAATGGCTGAGATCAGCCCCAAACAAAGCAAATGCAGTGGGACAATAAATTTTATTGATGCGGCATCTGAAAATCTGTTGACTTGCAAATAGATACAAGATAAAGGGGTTACCTACCCCCCCCCCCCACAAACTCCCCACTTCCTTTTTTTTCCTCGGATTTAGAGGATTTCCTTGGATGTAACCCATTTTCAATATCATCATATTGATCATCAAGACAAACATTCTGACTAATCTGCATAAGTACTGGACAGAAAATGATGGCTCTACAGCTACACTGGCTACTGTAAAGATTTGACCCAGTGACCTAGTTTTTGACCCAATGTAACCGTAACCCATTTTCAATTTCATTCAAGATATCATTATGACATAGATTCTGACAAACTTCCATGAATATTTGACTGAAAATGTGGCATCTAGAGGGTACACAAAGTTTTTGAAGAATTTCACAGTGACCTAGTTTTTAACCCAACATGACCCATTTTCAAACTCATCCGAGATACCATCTAGACAAACATTCTGAAACTTTCAAGAGTTCTGACTGAAAATGTAGCCTCGAGGGCATACACAAGGTTTTTCTAAGATTTAACCGAGTGACCTATCTTACGAACAAAGTCCGTAACAAAGAAACAAATGAACAAATGCATAGCTGAAATACAAACTGCATCTGGAGGGATTCGAATCCAAGGCGGACAAGATCCTTGTTTTTCGAGGTTTAAAGGACCAAAACCATAACCACTGAGCTAAAGAGGCATCTCTCCAACGCAGTTGTCCGGTATTGTATTTACCAAATCCGTAACAAAGAAACAAACAAATGCATGGCAGAAATACAGGGACTGGGCAGGATTCAAACCTAGAATGCCCGAACGAAAGGCCCATATCATAACCACTGAGCTAAAGAGTATTCTCCGTAACGCAGTTGTCAGGTATTGATTTTATACGGGAAAACTATGCAGGAAGGAAGGAGTGTTCTCCCGTAACACGCCCCCTTAAGTGTCATTATTTTGATGACAGAAAGCCTAATTAGGCAATAGATTTATCAATTGGACAACAAATAGCTCAATGGCCAATACCAGACAGGCCCCCATCTTACGAACATGGAAGTTTGCAACAAATGCATAGCTCAAATACAAACAGCACCTGACGGGATTCGAACTCGTGCCAACAAACATCCTCATTTTTCGAGGTTTAAAAGACCAATACCATAACCACTGAGACAAAGAGAATTCTCACTGACGCAGTTGTCAGGTATTGTATTTAAATCGAGACGAAACCATGCATGAAGGAGTGGTCTCCCATAACACCTAGTTTTTGACCAGGCATGTCCCATTTTCGAACTCGTCCAAGATATCATCAAGACAATCATTCTGACCAACTTTCAAGAGTTTTGGACTGAAAATGTGGCCTTGACAGCTTACACAAAGTCTATCTAAGATTTGACCTAGTGACTTAGTTTTTGACCCAACATGACCCATTTTCACACTCATCCGAGATATCACCAAGACAAATATTCTGATCAACTTTCAAGTGTTTTGGACTGAAAATGTGGCCTTTGGAGCGTACACAAGGTAAAAGTTGATGTCAGGCGATGCACAACGGACAATGCATAAGACGCCGGACACAGCATGATCACAATAGCCAAGCCTAGGATACCAACAGTATGTACTTGACGTACTAGAGCATACTACGAGAAAACCAGGGATTAAAACCATGGGATTGACCTTTACAAGACATTCTTACTTAAACAAATCTAAATACTTTCAAAAGAAGTAGGGATAGATTTAAGATCTGTAAATAAAAGTGAAAAAACAGGAAAACAGACTGACAACAGAATGATAGTACATGAAAAAAGAAGTTTGAGAATGGGGATAGTTAGAGATGAGAAGCTTGGAACTTGCCTTGATACAGTTATAACACAACAACACTCAAGTTATCAAATTGTGTCACACAAAGAAATTCAAAGGAGCTTAACTGATCTAAACCTAGTCTCAATAATGAGATGCTACAGTGGTTTTTTCATATTTGGACATTTATCGTGCACTGTACCATCTCGCGTCCATTGTGAATTTTCCAGTAGCAAAGATACAGCACTATACTGACTTTCTCTTTTGTCGGTTTAATCTGTATTGCAGCGAAATGCAACTGACTTTTAGTTACAAACATGAACAAAGACAAATTATTAAACCTTTCATTACATAAAAGAGCTGCAGAAGTTGTTTATAATATGTAAATCTCAGAAAAAACACTGATGAAATTTATTGTTTGTGGTGGCTATTTTGTGTTTTCGGGAACATAAACAACTCGAGTAACATATGAAATGCACGGTTTTCTCTTATGTTCAGTGTTTAAATTGAAAGTATTTGTATTCCAATCGAAGGATTATTGAATACACAAGCTTCAGGTATGTTCAAATCCGAGTTTTCTGCTGTATTTGTGAAATTGTGAGAATCTAAACTTGCACACAAAATCCGTGCGAAGATTCCAACTGTTTTTGTCCTGATCATCTCTGTACCTAGAGGCGATCAGTCAAAAAGTAACATCACCTTTTGGGACAGTTATCTGCTCTACATCTAAACCATACCTAACTAGTCTAGGCCATACCTAATGATCAAGGTCATGGGCATGACGGAGGCATCACACCACTACTTACACACACTTATCTATTCACAACAATTTCAGATCCTACGAAATTCAGAAAGTCTTACATGTTAACTGAAAACTTGATGAAGGTAGTGGAACTTCTTCAGCTCTTTGTTCTTCCAAATCTTCTGCCAACTGTTTGTTTAAGCTTGTATCATCTGCGTCCGAATCAATATCATAATCATATTTTTCATCCATTTCATTCATCTTCATGTCTGTTAACAAATACAATACAGATGTTAAAGTTCATCATAACAAAACAATTCACTTACCCCCTAAAACTTGGTTTTCCTTTTGAACATTTTCTCTGACCAGTGTAAACTATTACTACAAAATCAAAAATTTTGCTACATGGTTGTACATGTATATCCAGGTTGATTCTACAGCAACTCTCATTGTAACATAAAGATAAAAAATTAGTGCTCTTGTAAGTGGATTGAAAAATGCAAAGTTTTCAAGGACTTGTCCCAGTGATCTGTTTTGGACTCCAAGAGATCCATTATGAAACTCGTCCATGATATCATTGTGACAAACATTTTTACCAAGTTTTATTAGTTTTATGGGCTGAACATGTGGCCTATGGAGTGAACATGGTAAAACAAGCAATTTCGTTGAAATGTTATCCCCCGCCGAAAAAGACCTTTTTTGATACAAATGTATACGAGGTATTCTGTTTTGCATGTACATGTGGCCTTTTTGTTATTGGTTCATGAAGAAATTATACATTAAGCTTCCTTGTTCCATGGCACAGGATTTCATTAGATAAAACAAGAGCCGTCAGAGACGGGTTACGCTCCCCGAACGAGTGCTTGTCATAAATATGTGAAATGATAAAAATTCACTTCGTTTATCCTAAAAGAACCTGTTCATGCCCCCCCAAAATTTGAAGTGAAAAGGCAATTACTATCTTAGAGATAGCCAACACAAACTTGTAGAGGACAATAAGCCCCCTTTAAGCCCCCTTTTCCCATAAGACAATATTGGATCATTGAAATAAAAACAACGGGTGTGTGATTTGTGGCATTTTTAAATAATAATTCAAAATTCGAAATTTCATAAAATTTTGAGCAGTCATGTAGTAAATATTACATAAAACAATTTTTTACATGAAGCCCCCTTTTCCCGAGACGCAGCCTGAAATTGAGAAACAGGAAGAGAGGTACCTGGGCAATGTTCCAACAAGTTCAGATTTGAAATTTAACAAAGTTTTGAGCACCGATAAAGGAGATATTAGTGAAAAACAATTTTTTCCATGAAGTCGCCTTTTTCCGTGATGCAGCCTCAATTTGAGAAAGCAGGAAAGACATATTTGCGCATTAATAATTAATAGATTGAAAAAAACAATGGGCACATGTTGAAACTTGTAGAAAAAGATGGAACCATGAAA
The DNA here is from genome assembly GCA_943736015.1 of Tridacna crocea. Classification (NCBI taxonomy): domain Eukaryota; kingdom Metazoa; phylum Mollusca; class Bivalvia; order Cardiida; family Cardiidae; genus Tridacna; species Tridacna crocea. Next base: position 3,109,001 of record OX031056.1, on the reverse strand, counting down.
TTTCATGAAATTTTGACAAAAACTGAACAAGATATAAGTAAAAATTGCAATTTTGCATTAGGGCCCCTTTTTCCTTGTCATTATACAAGAAACCCCCTTTTTCCATGACAGAGGGTCAAATTGAAAAACACATAAAGAAACAAGAGCACTTGGTGAAACTTTGAAAAAACAATATAACCATGAAGTTTAACGAAATTTTGACCAAAACTGAATGAAATATTAGTAAAAATTGGAATTGGAATTTTTCCTTTAATGAAGAAAATTCTCTCTGGACATCAATATGGCTCCAAAAGTGCCTTAGGAAGTGCCATTTTTCAGTGTCTGCTGGGTATTCCCAGAAAAGCCTATTTTGCAGCCTTCAAACACTGCATTTCCATACTTGAAAAATGTATTTCTGTCAAGGGAGACTATTTTGCAGGTATGAAATGAACGAAATGTATGCATTTAATATAATGCATCTAACAGACACCCAGTGACACAATTAAATGAACAACACCCGTACAATTGTCTTAATAAGGCACCAATGGGCATGCTTAACAGCTCTAGCCACTAGCCCTGTTGTGTGTCTTATACACACAGAATTAAAATTAATTTATGATGAGAAGGGAAACCTGTACATGTTTATCTAAGTAGTACAATAACAACATCTCCATGTGCATTACAGGAAACATACTTTTTAAGTCTTTGAACACAGCCACATAACTCTTAAGACATGGAAAACAGTGTAGATTAAGATAAGCCTACACATGTGTGCAGTCTGATCTTCCTGTAAACTGTAACATGTTACACTGACCTAGATATATAATTGAGATGCTGTTGAATGCACAACTTCTGCAATCAGCCTAGTTTGTCATCTACCTAAACTAAATTTGAAAAATAATCTACTAAATACCGTTCACATTTATGTCATGGAGACTCTTTCCATAATACTTTGAAATGTCTCCTTCATCCACAGCCATCAGAACTCGGGACACTTTTGCCATTTCAATGACAGAGTCATGTAGCCTGTAGAAATTCTTATGTATGTTAAGGGAGTGCCCCATGTGATTCGATAACCATTCTGTCTCCACAGGACTCATATCCACTACCTAAAACAAGTTGAAAACATCAAATAATTATCATGGTAAGTTTACAAAATAAAAAGAGTCATGATGAACTATAACACATCACCTGTGTAGACTGAATTTTAGATGAGTAAGGAAGAGCAACCTTCCATTATTTTAAGTATGATCTAGTTTATGACCCCATGTGACTCATTATCAAACGTAACTGACATAGAGACAAACATTCCAACCAGTTTCATCAAGATGAGGTAAAATTCGTGGCCTCTACAATGCACACAAGTCAAATGTTGGTGAAATATTATGGACAAAGGTCCATTACAATACCTAACATTGTGCATTATGCTACTTAGGTGAGGTAAACAGGTGCCTGTCAATAGGGTTAAAGAAAAATGGATCAAAGTAGCTTTGATGAAATTGGGTCCCTGGTTACTAAGAAACTGCAAAGACAGAAGTATGTCTAAAAGTGGCCTAACAAAGGATTGAAAGGTAATGAACCCCACATATCCTTCCCATCTGGGTTATAATGACATAAATAATGTATACATGATTCAAAAGATTCTGACCTCCATCCTATTTATTTTCAGATTACCTTTCGAAAGTTTTTGGGTCCATAACAAAATAAACAAGCTTTACCAATTTCAAAAGACTTGGATAAGATGTGTTTACTGACACAATGTACCCACACTTACTAAACAAAATTATGATAACAATTTCAAGGTCAAAGGGTAGTTGTGAAACTATTACTAGTTTCACTTTAAAGCCATTGCATAGTAGAACAAGAAATCCACAAATCCACCCATCACCACTTTGATATCAGGTTCCAAGTTGTCACTTGAGTACATCAAGTCAGGCACATGAAAGCCTTGGTCAATAGTTTAAACACGTTGGAAGAGGTTCACTATGTGATGCTACACAGCAAATATCAAAGCTCTGGGCCTTATAGTATAGGTCAAGAAGATTTTTTAAGTTTCCTATAAAACTATATATTTTTTTAAACATGACACCCTGGGCCAGGGCTAAGTTTGACCCTTGGGCAATAACATGAACAATCGTAGAAGTACATTATGTGATGCTTCTTACCACGTATCAAAGCTCTAGGCCTAATGGTATGAAAGAAGATTCTTACAAAATTCGCTTCATAACTCTATATTAACAGGAGGGCCATGATGGCCCTGTATCGCTCCACTGGCTAATTAGTAAAACCACTACATGTCAAACTTTACAGTACTTGGCTAATTGGTTTCAAACATGAGACCCCTAAAACAGGACTAAAATTGGTAGCCCTAATTCTTATGGTCAGTAACAAGGTTTCTAAAGTTTTCAATATATAAGCCCATGCAAACTTTTGAATCCTAGGGCAAGATCAACTTGAACCCTAGGGCTATAATTTGGACACTCTTAGTAAAGGCCTAATATATAAAGCTACATGCAAAATTTGGTAGCCCTAGGATTTATGACCTGGTACAGGGAGATTTCACCATATATGCCCATGTAAAACTTGTATTCCACGGGGCAGGGCCAAATTTGAACCCAGGACTATAATTTGGACACTCCTAGTAGGGGGCAACTAGATAAAGCCACATGCAAAATTTGGTAGCCCTAGGCCTTATGGCTAGGTGCAGGGAGACTTCTAAAGTTTTCTCTATATAAGCCCATGTGAAAATTGTGACCCCCGGGGTAGTCAAATTTGACCCCAGGGCTATAATTTGGGCACTCTTGATAGATGCCCACAAGATAAAGCTATGTGCAAAATTTAGTAGCCCTATGCCATATGGCTAGGTGCAGGGAGATTTCTGAAGTTTTCTCTATATAAGCCCATGTAAAACTTGTGACCCCCCCTCCTCCCCGGGGCGGGGCCAATTTAGACCCCACGGCTATAATTTGAAGAAACTTGATAGAGGACTACTAGATTAAACTACACACCAAATGTAGTAGCCCTAGGCCTTACAGTTTCTGACAAGAAGATTTTCAAAGTTTTCCAATATTTTTAAGTTTTGTTGCCATGGCAACCAGAGTTTTTAAAGGAATCAAATTCTTTCAAGGAATGCTGAAGAGGACTGTCGCAGGATCATTTCTGTGAAGTTTCTTCAAAATTGGATGGGTAGTTTCAGAGAAGGAGATGTTTGAAATAAAAGTTAACGGACGGACAGACGCATGACTGACACCAGGCCATGACATATGCCCGCTGGCCTTCAGCCAGTAGAGCTAAAAACACATGACCCTCGAGTTGGGGCTATTTTTTACCTTAGACAAAAATCTTTGTACAGATACAAGTAATGCTACAAACCAAGCATAACAGCTGTATGTCTTATTGTATGGAACAAGAAGATTTAAAATTCTCCTTATAGCTCCATGTTAACATGTGGTATGAAGAAGATTATTTTGAAGAATTTTAATCGATATAATCCTTTGCCAACTAGTGATCTTTGTGGTTTAGCCATTTTTTATCCAAGGAGCATAATATGAACAACATTGGTAGAAATCTACTTGATAATTCTACATACTAAACAGCAAAGCTCTAGACCTTTTAAAGGTGGCCCTTCAGATTTTGGGACGAAAATTTTACAAAAGTGCAAAAAAATCATCCTTATACTCATAATGGCTTTTAATTTTCATCCTTAAAACCCCAGTAGTCGAAAACTGTCCGACAACACGAGAAATTAGAGATTTACTACGGCCCAGGTTGACACCAACAGGAGACACATTCTATTTTTAGATGATCAATTTGCTCATTTATTTACAGGAATACACAGAAGAAGCTTCAATCATAGCGTCCGAAGAAGAACTTATGGAAAATAATTATTACATGTTTGTTACGATAGGGAATTTAAGCGTTATGAGTCATGTACCAGTCACTTGACATTCCCACAATGCTTTATTGATTTTTGGTGCGAAATCTAAAAATAGCTTAAGAGGCTACGTAGCCTTTTAGGGGAATACCATCAAAAAAATTTTTTCTTGTAATTTTATGAATCTTAATTATTGATGATATGTATTATTTTTTCATATGAATTTCAGTGATATATATATTTTTTAATTTGGTGAGATGTAAAAATTCTAAATACTCGCCTTTAATAAGAGAGACTATGATTTTTAAAGTTTTCACAATATAAGCCTCTAGAGATGCAACGACAATACTTGTAACCCCTGGAATGTGGCCAATTTTTAAGTTACCCATTGATTGATTTGTTGGGGATTAATACTGCTTTCATCAGTATTTCAGTCACATAGTGGCAGTCTGTGCACCTGTCCATGCGCTCCTGACATTTCCTCATCAGTACACACAGTCTTTTCCAGCCACCGACTGCTTTCTCATATACATCAGACATGGTTCTTATGAACTGCACTTCTGATAGTATTGCATAGCAATACCCAGTACCCTACCGGCCGTATGTATCGCTGGCACATATAGTTTGTGAAACTCTGTGGTGGAGAAAGAACATATTTGACCCCCTTTCAGAATTATAAGCATCCTGTTTGTCCTTGTATGCAATGCTTTAATGAAAGCCAGACGTATAAACATTCTTCCTTCTTAATGTAAGTTCAATGCAGAACTTCAATGCTGTTATTTAAGTAAAACTGGGTTTAATTTGAACAATATTGGTAGCAGTCCACTAGGTGATGCTACACACCAAATGTTGATGACCCAACAGGCAATGGTCCAACCCAATACCTCACAATAACTTATTATGGCAGTCATCTAAAATTACATGCTTAGAGACCTAGTTGTCCTAGTAGTCTTAAGCACCAGCCCAATACTTGAATAATTTCTCAATACTTGAATAATTTCTATCAAAATATTACAGACCCTCAGACCATTTAACATAAAAACGAACAACAAAAACACTGCTGTTTTCATGGCAAAAAGCTGTCGGATCGCATTAAATAGAATTACATGCATATTTCTGTCAGTTTACAAATGCATTTAGAACAAGGTGCATAAACACATTTGTAAATTTCATGTATTTTGGATTAATTCATTTCTTAGGCATATCAAATGCATTTATTGTGTGTTGTATGCTTAACGATTTTTTTTTTTCCTAGTGCATTTGGCTTGCATGTATTTTGCATACCAAAAAGCATTATGTAATCACAGTACAGTTTATATTCTAACTCTGACTAGGTGGTGTCTCTGGTAGCATGTTGGTCTTGTGATCTGACTGATGCTGCTTCAAATCCTGGTCAGGTTTTATACTCTTTCAAACATTTAATCATCTCTAATCTCATTTTCTTAAATGTGAGAAATCAGTCAGGGACTTTGAAAGGGTGTATTGGTGTGAGAAAGATCTGAATACCTGGTAACAAGCAAAACTGAAAGTTTAATCTAATCTAAATGAAACTGTACCTGGCACACAGTTGCATTGTATTTTCTGAGTCTTGTTGATGTGACCAGTTTTGGCTGTACAAGGTCTGCTGAGTTGGCAACTAGGGACATAGCTTGCCATGATTCCAGGTAACCATTTGCTGATTTTGATGCAAAAACGTATGGGTTCTGAGCAGGAATACCACACTGATTTCTTTTATCCACAAGCATTTGTAACCCTTTCTGAACTTCTTTTGTCAGAAGGAGAGGGACTTTACGGTTTCTCTTTCCTGGTATTTGGAGCAAATCCATCCTATACAAAAGAAAGAGAATCATGATGGTCCTATATCATTAACCTGAGCTAAACTTAACAAACATACTAGCAAAGAAATATGAGAGAAGCCCTACAAGGTGTTATGCAACCTGGTGTCATGCCTTACCACAGGAACATATCGCCAATAAAGAAATAGTCCTGTTTTAGATCCCCTGACTGACCATACATTTTATAGCCCTACCTTGAACCTTTTTCTTTGAGTCTCTGATAAAAATAAGATATTATCAAGAGCACCGCATGTGGATGCCAACGTTTAATTGCAGGTGCTTTTTCTATGAAAATCTTGTCTAACATGGGCATAACTCTAAAAAAGATGTATTGAGAGTAACCTGCCCTTGTGGCATGGTTTTTCTTTAGGTAGTGAACAATTGCCCCTATTTTGAAGTAAATATCTTTAGTAAATACAGAGACATCACAAAATGTTAAAGTTTTCTCATAATGACGTGATGGCTATTGCAATACCTCGATGTTTTCTTTGAAAACAGCAGTGTCAATTTTTAAACAGACAAGAAGATTTACTCAGATTTTCCTCATACAAGCCTATGTAAAACTGCTGACCACCAGGTTAGGGCCATTTCGACTGAAGGGCTATAATTTGAACAATTTTTGCAGAGGTCAACCAGATGAAGCTACATACAAATTTTGGTATTCATAGGCCTTATGATTTTAGACAAGAACATTTTCATAGATTTTTTTTTTTTTTAAATTTCTCCTTTGTTTAGCTATAGAAACCAATTTGTATGGAATGAAATTCTTTGAACAACTTTGAAAGACCTTCACCCAGAAATCATTCCTACCTAGTGTGGTTAGATTCAATGTAGTAGACTTAATCCAGTAGTTAAGGAGATGTTGTTTAAAGAAATTGTGAACAGAAAGACAAACATATAGATGGATGGATGCAGGATACACCAGTATCTCAATAGCTCAGTATGTGCAGCTAAACAACCCCTACTGTCTGTTATTTTCGGGCAAGGACCCAGCAACACAACTTATTTTTTATTGGCCTTATTTTTGAACTAGCTTACTAATCATAGTAAAGGACCATTAGATGATCCTACGTACCACAGGTCCCAATCTTATTGTTGGTGAAAAGATTTTGGATTCTTTTTATAAACTTTCTTCATATTGCCATGACCACGACAGTTCGTGATGGGATCAACTTTTTAAGCATTTTAAAGGATCAGTTGTGTAAAATTTGTTGAGTATTTTGTGCCAAGGTGAGCTAAAATTAAATCAAAGACTTTTTAAGGCAAGACAGATAACAAATATATTGTATGAAAAGGAGACATGGAATGAAAAAGGGCATATCATCTTTTTCCCCCACAATGTTTTCCAAAGCCTTCTGCTTCATAGAAATCATAAGATTTCTGTAATGTATAAGGAAAATGATAAGCCTCTACATGATTACATTACTAATTTTGAAAATGAGGAAATATGATAACAGTTCCAAGTTACAGTTCTTTTTTAACAAAGCACAAACCTTTTCAGCAGCTCCTTTTCCAATGGGTTCAAAGATGACAATAACTCCTGGTTGACATTCTCACTCCAGTCTGGCTTTGATAAGTATGTCTGTAACAATAACCTTGATACTTCTCCACCTCGGCGCTTGTTAAACAATATAAGCCTTGTCATAACATATTGAGCCAACATTCTCCATAATTTATAACTATGGCACTCTAGTAATTCATTACAAAGGTTATTGATCTGTAGCTTCATGCAGTCTCTCAACTTGATCAAATCTTCTGTGAGAGGTAGTAGACAGACTTTTTGGTCTTTTTGCCTTTTGAGGCTGTTCAAGGCATTTGAAGAAATTGTTTCTGTCCATTCTGCCTTAAGTAAAGCTTTAAAGTCTTCTGCTTCCACTTTCTCAACATTGTCTTTGCTTCTTAAGGCCACTCCAACTTTAACATGAGATGCTTTGTGTAGTAAATGACCTAGTCGAAGCGCAAGGGATGGTTTTTCGAAAGTTCTTCTCCCATCTAAAGATATATGCAGGCCACACAACTCCTCTGTTGCACTTATTACGTCATCAAACCTGTCTGGTGAAATAAAGCTACTCAGCTCTATTTCATCTCCAACTCTTTCCTTTAAAACTGAAAGAAGTCTCGCAAGCTGTCTCATTCGCTGAATTATATCATGTCCTTTACGAGGACCTAGTTTCTTTAATAAAACTGTTCCAAACAGCAATAGAAGCTCATCTGTGACCATTAAATCATACACAGAGTCCTTTCTCGCATTGACCAGCACTTGTGATCTTAACTCAGAAAATTTGCGTCCAATTCCTTTTTGAATATAAGCCCCTTCCAAAATCAGTCGACTTGAAGCTAATACTGACAAACGGCTCTTGTTGTCTATTTTACCTTGTTCAGAATACACTGGACACCTTGTAATGTGTCTCCATAGTTCATCAAAGACGTAAAATGCGTAACAATGAGGACAAGGTGTGAAGTCCTTTGCCGGTCTTAACTTAGTAGGTCTCTTTGCAACTATCAAATTTGACGAAGGTTGGTTCTCTGAGAGAACTTTGATATTATAGTTGAAATTTCCAAGGCATTTTAATTTGTCCAGTTCAAGCCGATATTTACTGTTCTTTCTTTCCTTTAGTGCAGCAACTTTTTGTACTTCAGGACAATTTTTATGACAATCTTGCAAATGTCTGCCAATTTTCAAAACCAGTTTCTTGCAGTAATAACATGCCTGTTTCTTGTCCAATTTATGATTTCCACTGATATTCTTAGTTGCTCTTGATACAAACTGATCATTTTCTGACCCTGAAATAAGAATTTATTATGTAATACTTTTCATAACAAAATCAGTTTTTCCTTCACAGTAAAACAAGAGGCCTAAAATGGCTTGTGTTACTTTACTGGCTAATTCTATTTGGGCAAATGCAATCAATTCCAAGTAAAGTCACTGAATGTCTACTTTACCATCAGGAATTTTTCACCAATAGAGATAAACAAAGGCCAATGATGGCCATGAGTTTATTTACCTCAGCCTTGAGCTGTATGATTTAATTACCCAAACAAAGAGAAATGCTCCACTAGCTTAAAACAATGTTTACAACGGGTGTACAAAGCAAAACATTACTGTGAATTTTTTTGAAATACAGCTCATGGCCTAGGAAGAGATAGTTGATAGACTAGGCGATGATAGTGCAATTGATCTATCCTTGTGTAACCTTAATATCGAACATAGGATTCCTAGTAAAAGACAAAATTAAACAAGAGATGTTTGTAAAACATGTATGCCCCCCTAATGGCATCCAATTCTAAATATAACATATGATTATAAAATCTTAAGTTCAAAGTGTAAAAACGAACGAAGGGTAATTACTAAAAAATTATTAATGATAAATTAACAATTCTTGGGCACTGCACTTCCCATTTATGTGAACTATCAACTTATAAGGTTTCATGATTCTACCTCACATACTTTTTAAGTTATGCTCCGGAAAAAATTAGGTACGAAAATCAACAAAGGGCAATAACTGCAAAAATATAATGGGCAGAGTTATGGTTCTTGTGCAATGCACTTCTCCTGGATAAGATCTATCCACATATAAAGTTTCAAGATGATACCTGAAAAACCTTTTGACTTATGCTCCGGACAAAAATTAAGTATGAAAATCAACAAAGGGCAATAACTCCAAAAATATGATGGGCAGAGTTATGGTACTTGTGCACTGCACTTTTCCTTAATGAGATCTATCCACTTATGAGGTTTCAAGATGATACCTGAAATACTTTTAGAGTTATGCTGCGAACAAAAAATAAGTATGAAAATCAAGAAAGGGCAATAACTCGATAAATATGATGGGCAGAGTTATGATTCTTTTGCAATGCACTTCTCCTTTATGAGATCTATCCACCTATGTAGGTTTCAAGATGATACCTGAAATACTTTTAGAGTTATGCTGCGAACAAAAAATAAGTATGAAAATCAAGAAAGGGCAATAACTCGATAAATATGATGGGCAGAGTTATGATTCTTTTGCAATGCACTTTTCCTTAATGAGATCTATCCACCTATGTAGTTTCAAGATGATACCTGAAATACTTTTAGAGTTATGCTCCGGACAAAAATTAGGTATGAAAATCAAGAAAGGGCAATAACTCCAAAAATATAATGGGCAGAGTTATGGTACTTGTGCACTGCACTTTTCCTTAATGAGATCTATCCACCTTTGAGGTTTCAAGATGATACCTGAAATACTTTTAGAGTTATGCTCCGGACAAAAATTCAGTATGAAAATCAACAAAGGGCAGTAACTCCATAAATATGATGGGCAGAGTTATGATTCTTGTGCAATGCACTTCTCCTTTATGAGATCTATCCACCTATGTAGTTTCAAGATGATACCTGAAATACTTTTAGAGTTATACTCCGGACAAAAATTAGGTATGAAAATCAACAAAGGGCAATAACTCCATAAATATGATGGGCAGAGTTATGATTCTTGTGCAATGCACTTCTCCTTTATGAGATCTATCCACATATGTAGTTTCAAATTGACACCTGAAATACTTTTAGAGTTGTGCTCCGGACAAAAATTAAGTATGAAAATCAACAAAGGGCAATAACTCCATAAACATGATGGGCAGAGTTATGATTCTTGTGCAATGCACTTCTCCTTAATGAGATCTATCCACCTATGTAGTTTCAAGATGATACCTGAAATACTTTTAGAGTTATGCTGCGGACAAAATTTCAGTATGAAAATCAACAAAGGGCAATAACTCCATAAACATGATGGGCAGAGTTATGATTCTTGTGCAATGCACTTGTCCTTAATGAGATCTATCCACCTATGTAGTTTCAAGATGATACCTGAAATACTTTTAGAGTTATGCTCCGGACAAAAATTAAGTATGAAAATCAACAAAGGGCAATAACTCCATAAATATGATGGGCAGAGTTATGATTCTTGTGCACTGCACTTCTCCTTAATGAGATCTATCCACCTATGTAGTTTCAAGATGATACCTGGGCAGAGTTATGATTCTTGTGCACTGCACTTCTCCTTAATGAGATCTATCCACCTATGTAGTTTCAAGATGATACCTGAAATACTTTTAGAGTTATGCTGCGGACAAAAATTAGGTATGAAAATCAAGAAAGGGCAATAACTCCAAAAATATAATGGGCAGAGTTATGGTACTTGTGCACTGCACTTTTCCTTAATGAGATCTATCCACCTTTGAGGTTTCAAGATGATACCTGAAATACTTTTAGAGCTATGCTGCGGACAAAAATTCAGTATGAAAATCAACAAAGGGCAATAACTCCATAAATATGATGGGCAGAGTTATGATGACCGACAAGTGCAAAGCAATATGCCCCCACTTCTTCGAAGGGGGGCATAACAAGTAAAATGTCACACACAATGAAGACGTGTAGCTGTAAATTCTGGCGCCGTGACTGTATCATTAACCATGTCAGAGTACTGCTCCTGACCGCTCTCCATCTGTACTGGTGCTCCATTGGTCTGCTGTATATGTGTATAGAAAACAGAAGTTTGAAATTCCATCATAGCTATAAAAACAAGAGGGCCATGATGGCCCTGGATCGCTCACCTTAGTAGAGTGCCTTAAAGGTATTTCTTTAATTTGACCAAGAGACCTAGTTTATGACACCAGGTGACTACATTTCAAACTCGTATTTCACAAAGACAAACATTCTGACCGATTTTCAAGTCAATCGAGCAAAAAATGTGGCCTCCAGAGTCCCAAAAAGGTATTTCTTTAATTTGACCTAGTGACCTAGTTTATGACCCAAGATTACCAAATTTTGTACTCAATGAACTCGTTGTGCTTAGATGGACAAATAAACTTAGAAGAGAATAACTACATAACAAATATCAAAGCTCTACGCCTTCCAGTTTCAAAGAAGAACTTTACACTTTTCCTTCTTTGTTCCAATGTTTGAACTTGTGACCCCCGGGGCTGGAACAGTTTTGACCAAAGCAGCATCCTTGGAACAAAATTGGTAGAAGTCCACTCGGAGATGCCACATTCCAAATATCAAAGCCCTACTTCTTCACGTTTAAGAGAAAAAGAAAAGTAGAGTTTTCCTTCTTTGTTCCTATGTTTGAACTTGTGACCCCAGGGGCAGGGCTAGTTCTGATCCTAGGGGCTTCATATTAACAAACTCAATAGAGGTCCACTCAGAGATATTACATACCAAATATCAAAGCTCCATGCTTTTCGGTTTCAGAGAAGAATAATTTTAAAGTTGTAAAAAATGAGACCCCTGAAACAGGGGTAAATTCAGTAGCCCTATGTCTTATGGTTAGGAACAAGAAGTTTTATAGAGTTTTCACTATATATGCCCATGAAAAAATTGTGAACCCTGGGGTGGAGCTAAACTTGACTCCAGGGCTACAATTTGAGCCGTCTTGGTAAATGAACATTCATACCAAATAACAAACAAATCCAATTACCAGTTTTGAAAAAGAAGATTTTTAAAAATTTTTCCATGAGTCCTACAGTGAAAATAAGCCCTGCTCATGGTTGCCATGTTTTTTGCCCAATCAAGATTTCTTCAAAAGGCCTGCCAATGGTCCACAAAAGCAAGATCCATGCCACATTACAGCGAAATCTACCAAGTGGTTTTGGAGCAGAATATCTTAAAAGTTTTCTTTTTTAAAATGCATTTCCATAGCCATGGCAACCAGAGTTCTGCATGGAAATTAATACTTTGAAAAACTTTTGGAGAGAACCATGCAAGGAACATTCTTGTGGAGCTTGGTTAGAATTGGCCTAGTAAGAGATGTTTCAAGAAAAAGTTATGGGATGGACGCATACGTAAGGGACACAGGGCCATGACATAAGCCCTGCAGGCATTTGGCCCAGAGGTAGAAAGCAGTATTTGCACTAAAGCTAGATATGGTCATTTTGTTTCCAGTGCACAGGAGGTTAAGTAACAGTTAGTGATCTAATGAATTCAATAAATTGTCATGATCTGTATAAAATAATACAGCTAATTGTTATATTTGATTTCTAAATAAAGAACATAACCAGCCCCACCAAATCTGCAGTAATTAACCCTTAACTAACAGACCTGTGTTCTCATATTGAAAACATTGTGGGCAAAGAAGAAATTGTTCAGAACAAGCAATTTCTCCTTTTACCACAATGTTTTCTGTCAGAGAATTGCAATTCATTAGAACCCGATTTCGAATTGCCTCCTGCAGATGCTTTCAATGTGGAAGAATTTAAAACTTGTGGTCTGGTAAAAGGATAAAATATATATAATCACAGATATATACATATATTCTGAAATATTTTTCAAAATTTTCATCATAATGCCAAAAGTGCTGAAAGTAAACATCCATCAATTCAGCAAGGGCATCATAATCAAATGAAATTAGATGACAGACACATGCAATAAAACAGCCATATATGTGCACCTGGCTCTAGCAAAAGGGAGCTTCATGCATTTCTGTGATGCATTATACCGATCAGGTCATCATACAATTATGAATTGATGAAATTCATTTTCTCTAAAAACCACCTGAATTGTAAGGTAGACAGGTCCTTTGATATCCAGAAAACTGACCAATAGCAAAACATTTCGACCCAGGTTACTGTTTCAATTCAAAACCGACAAGTATAGAACGATACTGCTAAAACTATTATCTCATCCAAACAGAAAACAGTATTTTGTTTACAGAACAAGAGGGCTATGATGGACCTATATTGCTCCACTGGTTAATAATTAAAACCACTACATGTCAAACTTTACAATAATTGGCAAATTGGTTTTAAACATGAGACCCTAAAACAGGACTAAAATTGGAAGCCCTAAGTCTTATGGTTAGTAACAAGAAGGTTTCTACAGCTTTCACTATAAAAGCCTATGTAAGCCTTCTGAACCCTAGGCCAAGATCAACTTCAACCCTAGGGCTTTAATTTGGACACTCTTTGTAAAGGCCTAATAGATAAAGCTACATGCAAAATTTGGTAGCCCTAGGATTTATGACCTAGTACAGGGAGATTTCTGAAGTTTTCACCATATAATTATGCCCATCTAAACCTTGTGACCCCCCCCCACCCGGCAGGGTCAAATTTAACCCAAGGGCTATAATTTGGCACTCCTAGTCTAGTAGAGGCTAACTAGATACAGCCACTTGCAAAATTTGGTAGCGCTAGGCTTTATGGCTAGGTACCAGGAGACTTTTAAAGCTTTCCATATAAAAGCCCATGTAAAACTTCAGAACACCTTGGGCCTGGTCAAATTTGACCCCAGGGCTATAATTTGGGCACTCGTGGTAAAGGGCCACAAGATTAAGCTACATGTACATGCAAAATTTGGTAGCCCTAGGTCTTATGGCTAAATGTCGGGAGACTTCTGAAGTTTTCTCTATATAAGCCCATGTAAAACTTGTGACCCCCGGGGTGGGGTCAAATTTGTGCACTTTTGGTAAAGGGTCACAAGATTAAGCTACATGCAAAATTTGGTAGCCCTAGGTCTTATGACCAGGTTCAGGGAAACTTCTGAAGTTTTCCCTATGTAAGCCCATGTAAAACTTGTGACCCCTGGGGCAGGGCCAATTTAGACCCCAGGGCTATAATTTGATGAAACTTGATAGAGGACTACTAGATAAAGGTACACACTGAATTTGGTAGCCCTAGGCCTTACCGTTTCTGACAAGAAAATTTTCCAAGTTTTCCAATATTTTTAAGTTTTGTTGCCATGGCAACCAGAGTTTTCGAAGGAATTAAATTCTTTCAACAAATTCTGAAGAGGATCATGGCAGAATAATTTATGTGAAGTTTCATCAAAATTGGATGGGTAGTTTCAGAGAAAATGTTTGAAATAAAAGTTAACACACACAAGGACAGATGTACGGACAGACGCCAGGCTATGACATAAGCTCATGGGCCTTTGGCCAGTGGAGCTAAAACAATGTTGTTAAAGCACAATTAATTCAATATTAGTTTTTTTCATGAGCATTGGCGAGTTCTGATTGGCTGTAATTTTTTTTTTCATAGCTCCATGAAAAATTAAAACAAGTAATGCCTGAACTACTTTTGCAGTTAAACTATGTAAATAAACATGTATAGATCTACGAGATTTCATGATGTTTTTCTTTCTGATTTTATATCCAGTCCGAATTTCAAATTGCTAGCTAAATTTATTTTCTCTGTATATTGAACAAATATCCAAAAGTAAATTTATAGAGAGAGCTTAAAACTTCGTCAACTTCCTTGGCCTAACAATCTTTATTCTAGCATATTGAACTTCTAATAATAAATCTACTAAATCTGCAAATGTTCAATACAGTGGAACCCTATTAGAATAAAGTTTGAACCATGAATCCTACCCGCGATTTATCCAAGGTTAAGTATACATCGCTTTTTCACTCCCCCCCCCCACCCCCCACCAATCAGCAAATAGCCTGTATCTGTGGGCGACCGCGACAGATGAGAAATGGACTGTATACATGTACCTTTTTAACAGTTCTGCTTTCTTTGAATATCTATTTTAAAAAATCTTATTTATTTCTTATTATTCTGTATTTCTTACTTAAAAATAGCAAGTATCTATTTCAAACAGTTTCATTTCTACACACGTAACATCATAAGCATGCTTCCAAACAAGCCCGATTTCAATGGGAGTTTCCTGATTCAAGACCAAAAAAGCCTGATCACCCAATTCAAAAAATTCTGAACATAAGAGTAAACAGAGTGTGATAAACTTGTATCCAAGATACATAGAGTGTATAACGTGTATATGTACATCTGAAGTTCACACGCCTGCATGTATTTCAAAGTCAAATTCGTTTATAAATAGAAATCAAGGTATTGTTCTAGCCTATACAAGGTTTATCGATCGACGATCGACGAACCAATCAAATTTGAGAACAGTCCGAGCAGGTATTTGTCAGAGTGGAATTTACGTCCTTCGCCTCACGTACATGTAAGCATGTTGTAAAATTATCTACAAACGCAAATTAACATCCTCAATGCGATCTGAAGAGCAAACAATAACGAGTGACAAGTTAATTATCAAAGAAAACAATGAGAAAAAACGACGTTTTAAACTCTTAGTGCTGAAATTGATCACTAGAATTCCTATCTGTCTAAAAATAGACCAACCTGCAAATGATTGGATGTTTATCGAAATCAATGATGTAGCAATATTTTAACGTCAGCAATATGACAGTCTTGTTTGACCATAAGTTGACAAAATTATTATTTTTCTGTAACTGCGTATAAATTTGTTAGTCAAAGAAAATATGCCAACAAAGTGCCCTGTTTTGGACAAAAGAATAAATAAATGTTTGGTTGCTATCGCCGTCTAGAATACAATGTTTTCAAAACAAGTAGCCCAGTTATGTACCGAAGACTTATGTAAGCTTGTGTTTGACCATTCTTTCTTCACTGAGTGTGTTACAGTTTGGCTAAAGACTGAAATTTGTCGAAATCAGCGGAGTGTGTATTTGGCAAACAATGGCAAACAACCAATTAATGATTGCTATCGGTCATACAGGTAATCAACAGGGTAAAGATGTGAAAGACTGTCTAATTACGTTGACGCATATCGATTCTGAGCAACTGATTAGTCGATCACAGGTATGTTTGTTTATAATAGAGCATCCAGATCAGCTTATCACCAGATTCTGATCGGACCGGAAATGGTCAAACCCCCCCCCCCCCCCCCCAATTTTGGAAGCCATATGACACCCACGTCATAATAGGTTCAGCGCTTTAATGAAATTCGTTCTAATGGAGCTCCACTGTACTAATACTAAAATGACGTCATGAATTACGACATCTTTACCTCATAAACGAGCAGTGTTGCTGCACTATAAAATATGAATGAAATGGGCATTAAATACATACACAATGTTGGATTTACCAAAAAAAGCACTTCATATTATCTAAGGACAGATTTGTTGAATGTTATATTGAATTATAAGGAATAAAGAGAATTTTTTTAGTTTTCATGGAGGTATGAAAAAAAAACTAATCTCACTGTATGAAACCGTAAAGGGGAGCAGTTTCATACTAGTATGTGATTAGGTTTTTTTTTATATACCTCCATGAAAACAAAAAAAAATTCTCTTCATTCCTTAAATAAAAAGAATAATCCAGTGGTTGGCAGTAATAATTCTGAATGTGAGAAACTTTTTAGGAGACATTGTTTCCTTTGCCATTATTGTTCAAATGCTATAAATCAAAACCTGGAACTATTGGACTGTAGTATTTGTGACAGAGGGAAAATAAGAAATTGTTCTCCATGATCAATTCCTCTCTTCCCCATGACGTTTTCGAAAGAACTCTGCTGCACATACATAGGTTTGTTTTGTCAGGGGTTAAGACAAAGTTTGAAATACATTTACCTCAAAATGTTGGTTTCCTTTGCTGTCATCTTCATTTGCAATGTCTTTGTTCCCTTCATGGTTAACCTGGTCAGCATCATTGAAAAAACTCTCTTGATGGGTTGCAGCACCATTAGTTTCCTATTCAAACCAATAGAAAACAGCAGTTTACTCCAAAGTTATGAAACAGGTATATTGGAACATAAACTTGTTACGACAGACCACTCCTTCCTGCATGGTATACTCCCGATTTAAATACAATACCTGGCTACTGCGTCAGGGAGATATCTCTTTGGCTCAGTGGTTAGGTTATTGGCTTTGCGTCCGGGAGTTCGGAGTTCGAATCCCGCTCCGACCCTTATTTCTGCCATGCATTTATTCATTTGTTTCTTTGTTACGGACTTCGTTCGTAAGAAACTTTAAACAGTACTTTTTATATATAAATGAACATGGTTTTTGATATCTTGCTTGAATTCATTAGTGATCCATTAGATTGCAAAACAAACAGGAATATGGAACATACTATAATATACTACATATAAGTGAACAGGTTTCTTGTACATCTTGCATGAATTAATTAGTGATCCATTAGTTTCTTAAAGATGAAAGAAGGAAAGTTACTCCTTACTTTTAAGGTAAGACCTGTGTAATGGAAAAAAAGCTATTTCCACTAAAGTATCATCCTGCAAAATTAGCTATAATGAGTATTATTGAACTACTTTCACCAATTCATTTTTTCCATTTTTTCCTTCTTTGAATTATCATTTATAAAATCTAAAACCACTATATTCTCAATTCAAAAAGTGACAATAATTACCTCCCTTTTCAGAAAACTAACAAAAGTATCAAAAAAATAATTTAAAGATAGACATAATCAGAATTTCTGATCCGTTAGAAAAGTGCAAAAATATTATTTCTGCATAAATCCTTATTTATCCTTATTTATCAACCAATTAGAATTTTCACCGAAAGTTTATTACACAGGTCTTACCTTAAAATGTATAATGGAACATATACTGAACAAATTTGCTACCTGGTCAATACATACTACTCATCATTTGCTAGGGATCAATTCGATACTTCAATACAGGAATATGTTACATAATTCAGTTTTGCTTAAAAAATATTCATTTCCTTAGATAGTTTATATCATCAGTAGGCAATATTACATACAGAAAAACCATACCAAATGCATGCTGCACATACATATCGGCTCATTATAAGATGGTGATCCCTAGCAAATGTTGAGTAGTGTATAAATGAACAAGTTTCTACATAGAGCTGCGATTTAATATATAAACAAAGCACTAGGGAAACACTGTGGTGAGATATACAAACATTGTTGGAAAAGATGGAACTGTCTTTATAACAGATTTCTTTGTGTACGATTATGTAGTGTAGTGCATGTACTGTCCGATTATGTAGTGTAGTACATGTACTGTCCGATTATGTAGTGTAGTGCATGTACTGGCCACTATCAGATTTATTTCATTGAACAAGGTTTCTCATTTTTCGATTAGTCAAAATAGTGCCACTTAACCCTTTACCAAACAACACATTTAATTACACCCTTCTATAAAGAAAGATTCTGAAGATTAATAATCCAAAGCCTGTCTTCTGTGATAGGGTTGAAAACTATATAGGAAAAGCAGAAATTGCTCATTTTGACGAATTTTTCCTTTTCCCATACAGTTTTCAGAAGACTTCCCCTTATAAAATACAAAAACACTAGTTTGGTAAAAAGTCTAGATAAAGTTTAAAATACAATTACCTGTAAATGATGTGTGATTTTGCTGTCATCATCATTATTGGCACTGTTTTGGCTCCATTCATTATTAACTGGGTCCGAATCATATGAAAAAGTTTCTGGATGGAGTGATGCTCTGTCAGTTTCCTATGCATATAATTAGAAAACAGAAGTGTACCCTTAAGTTATAAAACAGGTATATTGGAACATAAACTTCCATATACTTTATATATAAATGAACAGGTCTGTTGGACATTCATCACCAGGATTTGCCTGTATATATATATATGTATATGAAAAATACTGCTACATGGTGCGATAATGACTGTGTATAGATCCAAAGGACTTGCCCTTTCTATCATACAGCAAACACTTCATATGCCAGCAGCAGCAGCAGACCACATTTGAAAACATTGTAATGTAAGGAAATCCCAAACACTATGAAAAGGAGAACCTTTTAATGAGACATTGGTTCCTTTGCCATTATGATTCAAATGCTATCAATCAAAACCTGGATCTACTGGACTGTAGTATTGTGAAAGCACAGAAGACATTGTGGGAAAAGGATAAAGTGATCTCCATGATCAATTCTTCTCTTCCATATGAAGTTTTCCAAAGAATTTTGCTGCAGACACCTTAAAACATGGGTTTGTTTTGTCAGGGGTTAAGACAAAGTTTGAAATACATTTACCTCAAAATGTTGGTTTCCTTTGCTGTCATCTTCATTTGCAATGTCTTTGTTCCCTTCATGGTTAACCTGGTCAGCATCATAGAAAAAACTTTCTTGATTGGTTGCAGCACCATTAGTTTCCTATACATATCAACAGAAAACACCAGTTTACTCCAAAATTATGAAACAGGTATATTGGAACATAAACTTTAATATACTTTATATATAAATGAACAAGTATTTTGGACTCCTTGCTTTATTTCATTAGTGATCCATTAGATTCAAAAACATGTCAGAGGAAAATAGCATTTTAACCCCATGGTTTTCAACACAGGTATATTGGAACATATACTGCAACAATACCCTACCAATTATATAAGCCATGCTCTCGCAAAAGGAGGCTTACTGTATCTCGGATAAATTTTTCCAAACAATTTGTCTTATAATTATGGAACCATAAAATGCATTTAGTTTAAAAACCATCTAAATACAGAGGGAAAATGGTCCTTCGACATTCACAAAATCATTATTTCATCCAAGCAGGAAACAATATCTTATTTAAAGAAAAACAAATGCTGTTAGAGCACAAATAAAATGGGATAATCCAGTGGTTGGCAGTAATAATATTGAATGTGAGAAACTTTCTATGAGACATTGGTTCCTTTGCCATAATGATTCAGATGCTATCAATCAAAACCTGGAACTACAGGACTGTAGTATTGTGAAAGCACAGAAGACATTGTGACAAAGGTTAAAGTGATTTTCATGATCAATTCCTCTTTTCCATATGAAGTTTTCAAAGGAATTCTGCTGCACACACCTTCAAACATGAATTTGTTTTGTCAGGGGTTAAGACAAAGTTTGAAATACCTCTACCTCTAAATTTTGTTTTTCTCTGCTGTCATCTTCATTTGTAATGTCTTTGTTCCTTTCATGGTTAATCTGGTCAGCATCATTGAAAAAACTCTCTTGATTGGTTGCAGCACCATTAGTTTCCTATAAATATCAACAGAAAACACCAGTTTACTCCAAAGTTATGAAACAGGTATATTGGAACATAAAGTTAAATATACTTTATATATAAATAAACAGGTTTTTTGGACACCTTGCTTTATTTCATTAGTGATCCATTAGATTCAAAAACATGTCAGAGGAAAATAGCATTTTAACCCCATGGTTTTCAACACAGGTATATTGGAACATATACTGCAACAATACCCTACCAATTATATAAGCCATGCTCTCGCAAAAGGAGGCTTACTGTATCTCTGATACATTATACCAAACAATTTGTCTTATTATTATGGAACCATAAAATCCATTTAGTCTAAAAACCATCTAAATACAGAGGGAAAATGGTCCTTGGACATGCACAAAAGTAACAAATAGCAGCAAGTTTTGACCCCTTTCAGCCCATGCAGACTGCGCAGGGTGACATTGGTCGATACCTTTAACAGATGCATTAAGCCCCCTTTTCACACAGCATGGCTCACATATAAATGGACATGTTTCTTGCACATTTATCAACAGTATCTGGATATATATGAATAAAAGGTATCATGTAATTATCTGAAAACCTTATTGTATTGAAGAACAGTATTTGCCCGTTCTATCATACAGCTGCCATTTTGTACGTTGGCAGATGCAGGTCATTTAGGACACATTGTGGTGAAATGTACAAACACAGAGGGAAAAGGAGGAAGTGTTTTGATGAGTGACTTCTTTGTGTGCTATTAAAAATTCTAATGCATAAACTGTAACATATCAGATTTATATCATTCAGCAGCAAGGTTTTGATAAACTAGCCACATTTCTCATTTTTCGTTTAGTCAAAATAGTGCCACTTAACCCTTTACCAAACAACACATTTAATTACACCCTTCTATAAAGAAAGATTCTGAAGATTAATAATCCAAACCTATACCAATGAACTCTTCTTCTGTGATAGGGTTGAAAACTTTGTGGGAAAAGCAGAAATTGCTCTTTATGACCAATTTTTCCTTTTCCTATACAGTTTTCAAAAGGCTTTGCCTTATAAAACATAAAAACACTAGTTTAATAAAAGTTAAGATAAAGTTTAAAATGCAATTACCTCTAAATGATGTGTGATTTTGCTCTCTTCATCATTATTGGCACTGTTTTGGCTCCATTCATGATTAACTGGGTCAAAATCATATGAAAAAGTTTCTGGATGGATTGACGCTCTGTCAGTTTCCTATCCATATAAATAGAAAACAGCAGTGTACCCTTAAGTTATGAAACAGGTATATTGGAATATAAACTGTCATATAATTCATATATAAATGAACAGGTTTTTTGGACTTTCATCACCAGGATTTGCCTGTATATATATATATATGAAAGATACTGATAAATGATGTGATAATGATTGCATATAGTTTCAAAGTACTTACCGTTTCTAACATACAGCAAACACTTCATATGCCAGCAGTAGCAGACCACATTTAAAACATTGTGATGTGAGGAAATCCCAAACACTAGGAAAAGGAGAACCTTTTTATGAAACATTGTATCCTTTGCCATTATGATTCAAAATGCTATCCATCAAAACCTGGATCTACAAAACTGTAGTATTGTGAAAGCACAGAAGACATTATGGGAAAAGGATAAAGTGATCTTCATGATCAATTCTTCTCTTCCATATGAAGTTTTCGAAAGGATTCTGCTGCAGACACCTTAAAACATGGGTTTGTTTTGTCAGGGGTTAAGACAAAGTTTGAAATACATTTACCTCAAAATGTTGGTTTCCTTTGCTGTCATCCTCATTTGCAATGTCTTTGTTCCCTTCATGGTTAACCTGGTCAGCATCATTGAAAAAACTCTCTTGATGTGTTGCAGAACCATTAGTTTCCTATACATACCAACAGAAAACACCAGTTTACTCCAAAGTTATGAAACAGGTATATTGGAACATAAACTTTAATATACTTTATATATAAATGAACAAGTATTTTGGACACCTTGCTTTATTTCATTAGTGATCCATTAGATTCAAAAACATGTCAGAGGAAAATAGCATTTTAACCCCATGGTTTTCAACACAGGTATATTGGAACATATACTGCAAAAATACCCTACCAATTATATTAGCCATGCTCTCGCAAAAGGAGGCTTAATGTATCTCGGATAAATTTTTCCAAACAATTTGTCTTATAATTATGGAACCATAAAATGCATTTAGTTTAAAAACCATCTAAATACATCTAAATACAGAGGGAAAATGGTCCTTCGACATTCACAAAATCATTATTTCATCCAAGCAGGAAACAATATCTTATTTAAAGAAAAACAAATGCTGTTAGAGCACAAATAAAATGGGATAATCCAGTGGTTGGCAGTAATAATATTGAATGTGAGAAACTTTCTATGAGACATTGTTTCCTTTGCCATAATGATTCAAATGCTATCAATCAAAACCTGGATCTACAGGACTGTAGTATTGTCAAAGCACAGAAGACACTGTGACAAAGGTTAAAGTGATTTTCATGATCAATTCCTCTTTTCCATATGAAGTTTTCAAAGGAATTCTGCTGCACACACCTTCAAACATGAATTTGTTTTGTCAGGGGTTTAGACAAAGTTTGAAATACCTCTACCTCTAAATGTTGTTTTTCTTTGCCGTCATCTTCATTTGCAACGTCTTTGTTCCCTTCATGGTTAACCTGGTCAGCATCATTGAAAAAACTCTCTTGACTGGTTGCAGAACCGTTAGTTTCCTATACATACCAACAGAAAACACCAGTTTACTCCAAAGTTATGAAACAGGTATATTGGAACATAAACTTTAATATACTTTATATATAAATGAACAGGTATTTTGGACACCTTGCTTTATTTCATTAGTGATCCATTAGATTCAAAAACATGTCAGAGGAAAATAGCATTTTAACCCCATGGTTTTCAACACAGGTATATTGGAACATATACTGCAACAATACCCTACCAATTATATTAGCCATGCTCTCGCAAAAGGAGGCTTAATGTATCTCGGATAAATTTTTCCAAACAATTTGTCTTATAATTATGGAACCATAAAATGCATTTAGTTTAAAAACCATCTAAATACATCTAAATACAGAGGGAAAATGGTCCTTCGACATTCACAAAATCATTATTTCATCCAAGCAGGAAACAATATCTTATTTAAAGAAAAACAAATGCTGTTAGAGCACAAATAAAATGGGATAATCCAGTGGTTGGCAGTAATAATATTGAATGTGAGAAACTTTCTATGAGACATTGTTTCCTTTGCCATAATGATTCAAATGCTATCAATCAAAACCTGGATCTACAGGACTGTAGTATTGTCAAAGCACAGAAGACACTGTGACAAAGGTTAAAGTGATTTTCATGATCAATTCCTCTTTTCCATATGAAGTTTTCAAAGGAATTCTGCTGCACACACCTTCAAACATGAATTTGTTTTGTCAGGGGTTTAGACAAAGTTTGAAATACCTCTACCTCTAAATGTTGTTTTTCTTTGCCGTCATCTTCATTTGCAACGTCTTTGTTCCCTTCATGGTTAACCTGGTCAGCATCATTGAAAAAACTCTCTTGACTGGTTGCAGAACCATTAGTTTCCTATACATACCAACAGAAAACACCAGTTTACTCCAAAGTTATGAAACAGGTATATTGGAACATAAACTTTAATATACTTTATATATAAATGAACAGGTATTTTGGACACCTTGCTTTATTTCATTAGTGATCCATTAGATTCAAAAACATGTCAGAGGAAAATAGCATTTTAACCCCATGGTTTTCAACACAGGTATATTGGAACATATACTGCAACAATACCCTACCAATTATATTAGCCATGCTCTCGCAAAAGGAGGCTTAATGTATCTCGGATAAATTTTTCCAAACAATTTGTCTTATAATTATGGAACCATAAAATGCATTTAGTTTAAAAACCATCTAAATACATCTAAATACAGAGGGAAAATGGTCCTTCGACATTCACAAAATCATTATTTCATCCAAGCAGGAAACAATATCTTATTTAAAGAAAAACAAATGCTGTTAGAGCACAAATAAAATGGGATAATCCAGTGGTTGGCAGTAATAATATTGAATGTGAGAAACTTTCTATGAGACATTGTTTCCTTTGCCATAATGATTCAAATGCTATCAATCAAAACCTGGATCTACAGGACTGTAGTATTGTGAAAGCACAGAAGACACTGTGACAAAGGTTAAAGTGATTTTCATGATCAATTCCTCTTTTCCATATGAAGTTTTCAAAGGAATTCTGCTGCACACACCTTCAAACATGAATTTGTTTTGTCAGGGGTTTAGACAAAGTTTGAAATACCTCTACCTCTAAATGTTGTTTTTCTTTGCTGTCATCTTCATTTGCAACGTCTTTGTTCCCTTCATGGTTAACCTGGTCAGCATCATTGAAAAAACTCTCTTGACTGGTTGCAGAACCATTAGTTTCCTATACATATCAACAGAAAACACCAGTTTACTCCAAAGTTATGAAACAGGTATATTGGAACATAAAGTTTAATATACTTTATATATAAATGAACAGGTATTTTGGACACCTTGCTTTATTTCATTAGTGATCCATTAGATTCAAAAACATGTCAGAGGAAAATAGCATTTTAACCCCATGGTTTTCAACACAGGTATATTGGAACATATACTGCAACAATACCCTACCAATTATATAAGCCATGCTCTCGCAAAAGGAGGCTTACTGTATCTCTGATACATTATACCAAACAATTTGTCTTATTATTATGGAACCATAAAATCCATTTAGTCTAAAAACCATCTAAATACAGAGGGAAAATGGTCCTTGGACATGCACAAAAGTAACAAATAGCAGCAAGTTTTGACCCCTTTCAGCCCATGCAGACTGCGCAGGGTGACATTGGTCGATACCTTTAACAGATGCATTAAGCCCCCTTTTCACACAGCATGGCTCACATATAAATGGACATGTTTCTTGCACATTTATCAACAGTATCTGGATATATATGAATAAAAGGTATCATGTAATTATCTGAAAACCTTATTGTATTGAAGAACAGTATTTGCCCGTTCTATCATACAGCTGCCATTTTGTATGTTGGCAGATGCAGGTCATTTAGGACACATTGTGGTGAAATGTACAAACACAGAGGGAAAAGGAGGAAGTGTTTTGATGAGTGACTTCTTTGTGTGCTATTAAAAATTCTAATGCATAAACTGTAACATATCAGATTTATATCATTCAGCAGCAAGGTTTTGATAAACTAGCCACATTTCTCATTTTTCGTTTAGTCAAAATAGTGCCACTTAACCCTTTACCAAACAACACATTTAATTACACCCTTCTATAAAGAAAGATTCTGAAGATTAATAATCCAAACCTATACCAATGAACTCTTCTTCTGTGATAGGGTTGAAAACTTTGTGGGAAAAGCAGAAATTGCTCATTATGACCAATTTTTCCTTTTCCTATACAGTTTTCAAAAGGCTTTGCCTTATAAAACATAAAAACACTAGTTTAATAAAAGTTAAGATAAAGTTTAAAATGCAATTACCTCTAAATGATGTGTGATTTTGCTCTCATCATCATTATTGGCACTGTTTTGGCTCCATTCATGATTAACTTGGTCAAAATCATATGAAAAAGTTTCTGGATGGATTGACGCTCTGTCAGTTTCCTATCCATATAAATAGAAAACAGCAGTGTACCCTTAAGTTATGAAACAGGTATATTGGAATATAAACTGTCATATAATTCATATATAAATGAACAGGTTTTTTGGACTTTCATCACCAGGATTTGCCTGTATATATATATGAAAGATACTGATAAATGATGTGATAATGATTGCATATAGTTTCAAAGTACTTACAGTTTCTAACATACAGCAAACACTTCATATGCCAGCAGTAGCAGACCACATTTAAAACATTGTGATGTGAGGAAATCCCAAACACTAGGAAAAGGAGAACCTTTTTATGAAACATTGTATCCTTTGCCATTATGATTCAAAATGCTATCCATCAAAACCTGGATCTACAAAACTGTAGTATTGTGAAAGCACAGAAGACATTATGGGAAAAGGATAAAGTGATCTTCATGATCAATTCTTCTCTTCCGTATGAAGTTTTCGAAAGGATTCTGCTGCAGACACCTTAAAACATGGGTTTGTTTTGTCAGGGGTTAAGACAAAGTTTGAAATACATTTACCTCAAAATGTTGGTTTCCTTTGCTGTCATCCTCATTTGCAATGTCTTTGTTCCCTTCATGGTTAACCTGGTCAGCATCATTGAAAAAACTCTCTTGATGTGTTGCAGAACCATTAGTTTCCTATACATACCAACAGAAAACACCAGTTTACTCCAAAGTTATGAAACAGGTATATTGGAACATAAACTTTAATATACTTTATATATAAATGAACAGGTATTTTGGACACCTTGCTTTATTTCATTAGTGATCCATTAGATTCAAAAACATGTCGGAGGAAAATAGCATTTTAACCCCATGGTTTTCAACACAGGTATATTGGAACATATACTGCAACAATACCCTACCAATTATATTAGCCATGCTCTCGCAAAAGGAGGCTTAATGTATCTCGGATAAATTTTTCCAAACAATTTGTCTTATAATTATGGAACCATAAAATGCATTTAGTTTAAAAACCATCTAAATACATCTAAATACAGAGGGAAAATGGTCCTTCGACATTCACAAAATCATTATTTCATCCAAGCAGGAAACAATATCTTATTTAAAGAAAAACAAATGCTGTTAGAGCACAAATAAAATGGGATAATCCAGTGGTTGGCAGTAATAATATTGAATGTGAGAAACTTTCTATGAGACATTGTTTCCTTTGCCATAATGATTCAAATGCTATCAATCAAAACCTGGATCTACAGGACTGTAGTATTGTGAAAGCACAGAAGACACTGTGACAAAGGTTAAAGTGATTTTCATGATCAATTCCTCTTTTCCATATGAAGTTTTCAAAGGAATTCTGCTGCACACACCTTCAAACATGAATTTGTTTTGTCAGGGGTTTAGACAAAGTTTGAAATACCTCTACCTCTAAATGTTGTTTTTCTTTGCCGTCATCTTCATTTGCAACGTCTTTGTTCCCTTCATGGTTAACCTGGTCAGCATCATTGAAAAAACTCTCTTGACTGGTTGCAGAACCATTAGTTTCCTATACATATCAACAGAAAACACCAGTTTACTCCAAAGTTATGAAACAGGTATATTGGAACATAAACTTTAATATACTTTATATGTAAATGAACAGATTTTTTGGACACCTTGCTTTATTTCATTAGTGATCCATTAGATTCAAAAACATGTCGGAGGAAAATAGCATTTTAACCCCATGGTTTTCAACACAGGTATATTGGAACATATACTGCAACAATACCCTACCAATTATATTAGCCATGCTCTCGCAAAAGGAGGCTTAATGTATCTCGGATAAATTTTTCCAAACAATTTGTCTTATAATTATGGAACCATAAAATGCATTTAGTTTAAAAACCATCTAAATACATCTAAATACAGAGGGAAAATGGTCCTTCGACATGCACAAAATCATTATTTCATCCAAGCAGGAAACAATATCTTATTTAAAGAAAAACAAATGCTGTTAGAGCACAAATAAAATGGGATAATCCAGTGGTTGGCAGTAATAATATTGAATGTGAGAAACTTTCTATGAGACATTGTTTCCTTTGCCATAATGATTCAAATGCTATCAATCAAAACCTGGATCTACAGGACTATAGTATTGTGAAAGCACAGAAGACACTGTGACAAAGGTTAAAGTGATTTTCATGATCAATTCCTCTTTTCCATATGAAGTTTTCAAAGGAATTCTGCTGCACACACCTTCAAACATGAATTTGTTTTGTCAGGGGTTTAGACAAAGTTTGAAATACCTCTACCTCTAAATGTTGTTTTTCTTTGCCGTCATCTTCATTTGCAACGTCTTTGTTCCCTTCATGGTTAACCTGGTCAGCATCATTGAAAAAACTCTCTTGACTGGTTGCAGAACCATTAGTTTCCTATACATACCAACAGAAAACACCAGTTTACTCCAAAGTTATGAAACAGGTATATTGGAACATAAACTTTAATATACTTTATATATAAATGAACAGGTATTTTGGACACCTTGCTTTATTTCATTAGTGATCCATTAGATTCAAAAACATGTCAGAGGAAAATAGCATTTTAACCCCATGGTTTTCAACACAGGTATATTGGAACATATACTGCAACAATACCCTACCAATTATATTAGCCATGCTCTCGCAAAAGGAGGCTTAATGTATCTCTGATACATTATACCAAACAATTTGTCTTATTATTATGGAACCATAAAATCCATTCACTCCAAAATTTTGAAACCGGCATAACCTTTATTACAGCATAACCTTTAATAAACTTTGTATATACAGAGAGCCAGATAAGCTGGGTATTTGCTTATTTACACAAGTTGGAATAGGAATTAAGCAACGAAACCTATTTTGAAGCGCATCAAATACGCAATTGCTATCTAAGAGATGCAATTCGTCTGATTTTTAATGCGTATTTTCTATCCACAACCAAATTTGGGATCTTGATCGGCTTTAATTGTCATTGAAACGCTAACATATCACTTTCTGAATGAACTGCAACCTTCTATGTCATTTGGTTATACGAGTACTTGTTTTGGAACATGGTGTAGTATTGAATTGAATCTCCCCAAAACCGTTTATGAGCAAGGAACACTTTGTATTTTGAAGTTGTTCACTTCTTATGGTTATATCTTGGGATTCCATAGTTACATGCAATTAAAATTAATTATGTAGTTAGTGTGGCGTATCTGAGAAGCCTGTACTTAACTGTGATGCATCACCAGATATCACAGATTCATGGTACCAAACAGTGCCAAGTGTCACTGAAAATATTTGTCACAATTGATAAAGCATGATGAACTTTTTGCCTTAGTTTTAAATCATATAGCACAACACGAAATTTTCTTTTTTTTTACAATGTACATGAATGATAATTTATCTTACAATTAAAATGGTATAAAAAGTAAGAAATAATTTTCTTTCCTTCTACTATCTATTGAATAATCATTTCCAAATGATTCAATATTATTGACTTTCAAGACAATAAATTGTCTTCACCAATTATCAGTACAAAGAATCACTGAGAAAACATATCCATAAGGTATTATCAATTTTCTGAAGTGTGAGTCAACAATTTCCGTCCCAATTGTAAGCCACTCTTATGTTTGGCTTATCGTGCTAACAGAGGAATCGAGTAGGCCTGCAAAAGAGCCCAAGGCACAGGCGATATGTTCTGCCCTTGTTAATGCTGTAATGTAATCATTGGGGCAAAGACGTCTGAAAGGAAACAATTGAAAAATGGCAAGGAATGTACTTCTTGCTTCTTCTATTGCCCAATGAAAGTACGTCTGAGATGCGATTTATGTTAAGGGCACAATATCAAAACTGACTGGGCTTTGGATGGTACCCAAAATATTTAAAAATCCTCGATTGAAAGGCATAGCCTCTCTGTAGAAAATTTGTCAGCTTGTAAATTATCTCTGCAGCATAAATGTGCTGACAGTATTCTCAAAGATTTTGATGGCTCAGCAGGGCCAACAGATCCAGATAAATGTCTTCTAAAGACTGTATAAACATTGATGAAGACCGAGTCCTTCATGAAAAGGTTTTCTTTTAATCCAGTGTCCTGCTCATAAATGGTAAAAAGAGTAACATAATACTGTTATTTTTCAATCAATCTTACTAGCTGGACACTATAATATAAAATAAAAATGATGTGACTGAAACATACTCTACTGAAGTAAAACTTGGTTTTTTACTCTACCATTTGAATTTTGTTGCTTAAAAATTTGCTTCTTAAGCAAAGTGGTTTCCATTTACCCCTTTCACAAGCAAAATGATGCTTAAATATTCCTTGGCTCAAAAAACTATCTGGGGCACTGACATAAATGAACAGGTTTCTTTTACATCTTGCTGGAATTTATTTGTGATTAATTTCAACAAGAGGACTATGATGATCCTATATCGCTCACCTGAGTATATTTGTAACTTATATGGTTTATCAAGGGCAGGCTATTAATTATTTTCAAATAAGGCATACCCTGGGGTTTGTCACAAAAATATGTTTACAGATTTTCTTCTTTGTCTTTGGCCAGTGGAGCTAAAAGCTGCTGCTTATCATCAATTTTTCTCTTCACAGTGTCTTGTTCCCTTTTTGACTTGTAGTTTAGCCATTACCAGACGACAAAATTTTAGACCGTTCCAAATTGAAACAAATTGCAGACAACATTCTAAAATGTATCTAAAATGAAAAATAAGTGATCTATATGGTAGAAAAGATTGTGAGAAAGGAGAAATTGCTTGTTACAAACAATTTCTCCTTTTTAGATGGAATTGATTTTAAAAGATTTCCTTCTATGATTCTATGTGAAATAGTGTGCACCAGGGCACAGAGCCAAAATATGACCCCAAGGGGATAATTTCAATTATTTTTATAAAGGGTCACTAGATGATGCTACATGCAAAATATGAATGCTCTAGCCTTTATGGTTTGTCACAAGTAGATTTTGAAAAGATTTCCTTCTTTGTTTCTATGTAAAATAGGGTGCGCCCGGGCAGAGCCCAAATATGACCGCAGAGGGATAATTCTAGCAATTTTGGTAGAAGATTATCAGATTTTGCTACATAGCAAATATGAATGCTCTAGCCATTACGGTTTGTCAGAAAAAGATTTATTAAAGATTTCCTTCTTTGTTTCTATGTAAAATAGGGTGTGCCCGGGCAAAGCCCAAATATGATCCAAGGGGAATAATTTTAACAATTTTGGTAAGGTGTCACCCAATAATGCTTCAAACAAAATATGAATGCCCTCCGCCTTATGGTTTGTCACAAGAAGATTTTTAAAGATTGTAAAATAGGGTGCGCCTGGGCAGAGCCCAAATATGACTGCAGAAGGATAATTTTAACCATTTTGGTAGAAGATCATCAGTTAATGCTATACACTAAATAGGAATGTTCTAGCCATTATGATTTGTCACCAGAAGTTTTAAAGATTTCCTTCTAAATTTCTATGTAAAATAGAGTGCGCCTGGGCAAAGCCCAAATATGACCCCATGGGAAAGATTTTAACAATTTTGGTAAGGGGTCACCCAATGATGTTTCAAACAAAATATGAATGCTCCCAACCTTATGTTTTGTCACAAGAAGATTTTTAAAGATTTTAAAATAAGGTGCGCCCGGGCAGAGCCCAAATATAACAGCAGAGGAATAATTTTAACAATTTTGGTAGAGGATCATCAGATAATGCTACATACCAAATATGCATGCTCTAGCCATTATGGTTTGTCAGAAGAAGATTTTTTAAAGCTTTCCTTCTTTGTTTCTATGTAAAATAGGGTGCGCCCGGGCAAAGCCCAAATATGACCCCAGGGGAATAATTTTAACAATTTTGGTAAAGGGTCACCAAATGATGCTTCATACAAAATATGAATGCTCCCGGCCTTATGGTTTGTCACAAGAAGATTTTTAAAGATTTTTTCCATTTTCAGCCATTTTGTTGCCATGGCAACCAGAGTTTTTGTTGGAATTAAATTCTTTTAACAATTTTTGTAGAGCTTCACCCAAGGAACATTCCTGCCAAGTTTTATCAAGATTGGCCTACTGGTTTTGAAGGAGAAGATTTTTAAAGAAATTGTTAACGGACGGACGGACAGATGGACGGACAGACGGACGCGGGACGATGACCGGTCACAATAGCTCCCCCTGAGCACGTTGTGCTCAGGTGAGCTAAAAACATGTCATCAAAAATTACCATTTTACCCCATGGTTTTTAACCCAGTTATATTGGAACATATACTGCAACAATATGCTACCAAATATATATAAATAAACATGTTTCTTCGACATTTATCAACAGCATCTGGTTATAATTGAATAAAAGGTATATTGAAATTATCTGAAACCTTATCCTTATTGTATTGAAGAACAGTATTTGCCCGTTCTATCATACAGCTCCATTTTGTTTGTAAGCAGATGCAGATCATTTAGGACACATTGTGGTGAAATGTACAAACATGGAGGGAAAAGGTGGAACTGAGTGACTTCTTTGTGTGCTATCATAAATCTTAATACA
Organism: Tridacna crocea; assembly: GCA_943736015.1. Lineage (NCBI taxonomy): Eukaryota > Metazoa > Mollusca > Bivalvia > Cardiida > Cardiidae > Tridacna > Tridacna crocea. The sequence continues at coordinate 3,076,359 of OX031056.1, read as the reverse complement.
TAAACCGTAATATATCAGAATTTAATATGACACGGTTTTGATATACCAGCTATGTTTCAAAATTTTGATCAGTCAAAATAGTCAAATTACATCTAAATGATGTTTCAGTTTGCTTTTATCACCATTTTTGGCAATGTCTTGGTTTCACAAACAGAATAGAAAACAGCAGTTTTATTGTTAAGTTATGAATAAGTTACATGCATATTGGAACATTGTGAAGAAAGTTGTGTTGGTGCTGGTATGAAAAAGCCTAGAAACATGTGTCAGAGCACTGGTCGCTGTGGTAAGACAAGCTGTTTAAACGGCATTAAACTCCAACATAAAAAAAACCCAAAACCTGTCAGATATGCTTCCAACCAGCCTGGTTCCAGTTCGAAGAAGGTGCAGATATAGTTCATTATTGTGATATCTACGCTTATCAGTTCTATGTTGAACACTGATCCATAACTGATATTATACCTGTTTTTCTATTCGAAAACAGCGGGCACCCACTTTAAAAGTATCCCCACTTTGTAGTTGCCTTTCACCTGCCTCACTTGCGTATGTCAAAAAAACCTGAAAAAAGATATTTACAGTGACTTCACCATCACATACATTGTTTTCTGCTTCACCTGATTATGTGTTATTAATTTATAAATGCATTGATAATCACAACATGTATCTTCAAATTCACATTATTTCAGTTATTTTTTGGATTCTTCATCATGAAACCTACCTATAAAGTAAAATCGAGCTTTTTATAGCAATTTCAATGTTTGGGTCAAACAGGCACAGTTAAAAATAAAACTAGAAAACATCTCAGCGGTGCATCCATGATTTATGCAGTGGTGAGATACTAAAAATATGCCAATCCTTTTTTCCTTTCCAAACTACTACACAAGTTTCATAATCAAACAATAATGATGATGGTCTCTCAATTTGGATGATTATTAACCGATTTACAGTTCTTATAAATCACTGTTCGAGTAGTTCCCCAATGACCTTCAATTTGTTCTCTGCAGTTTTCACTTGATCTATCAAAACCAGGGGTAGTGTTGTCTTTTGATCAAACAAATCCCTTATATAAAGGCCATAATCTATTTCAGAGGCATATTTAATCCTGCTTTTACACACCAGTCAGAATGTTTGACACTTAAAAAGTCATCATGCGAATATACTGTATTATTTTTTTCAATCTGAAAACACATTCACTGTTCATGTGTATAGAAGAGTGGTTCCCTACTTCTTAACCTATTGCTGAATAACATCAGTGTTTTTTCTAACATAATTTCAGCAGTGATTAAAAAAACAAGAGGGCCATGATGGCCCTGAAGTTGCTCTCGAGTCTCTTGACCAAACATGAGCCATTTTAATCTCTTTCGAGATATTATGACAAATGTTCTATCAAGCTTTCATAATTATTGGTCTGAAAATTTGAACTCTAGCTTGTACACAAGCTTTTTCTACAATTTCTCTCAATGACCTACTTTTTAGCCAAACATAGCCCATTTTCCCTTTGTAGATATTATCAAAACAAAGATTCTAACCACCTTTCATAAGTATTGGACAGCAAATGTTGAGTCTAGAGCACACACAAGGAAATTCAAAGGTTTGACCTAGAGACCTAGTTTTTTCACCCAACATAAGTGGAAGGTAGAATCCTGTTCATGAGTGGAAAAAATGTTGTTTTATGAAATGAAGATATAGTGGGGGGGGGATGTGAACTATTAGGTATATGTCTGATTCTTTTTTAACTCATTCGGAAATTATAAGGAACAAAATGAATGATTATAGATTAAAGCAGAAAACTTAATTGTAATGTATTTCAACTGATTAAAGTGCAGAATACAACATCTTTATAAACTTAATACATGAAGACTATCATGTTTACAACATTGTCTCAGTATTTTAAGCAAAAAGACATTCTCAGTTAAATGGAGTCTAAACCGATTGTACTATTGATAGCTAGTTGGTTTGCTCTTCCGATTACAAAGTGATAATCAATTGACATTTTAAACCAATTGCCCAACACTAGAAACAGCACAACTACAAAAGCTCACCTTGAGCACTTTGTGCTCGGGTGAGCTAAAAAGCCCAGTGGTGGAATGAGTAACTTGACAAGTTAGTAATTTGGAAGTCTCAAGTTTGAATTTCGGCCATGACATGAGAGAATTTTCATAATCTTTTACCTCTGCTATGACAATGACATATAACTATGATCCCATAAACATATATGAAGTTTCAAGCAGATACCTTTCAACAGATGTGGAGACAGTTGTTGCATGTAAAGCTTTAATCAGGAATTTTTAAGTTCAGTAACAGGAATAATTCAGTCATAATCCATGCAAGAGTTATGGATCCTAGTCAGTCACCTACAATTATGACCATGTAAAACATATGTGAAGTTTCAAATGAATACCTTCAGTGGATGTCTAGATCCTGACTTGCAAACAAAATTTTCACCAGAAATTATCTTAAGACCAGTAAGGAGAACAATTTGGTCAAAATCAATGCTAGAGTAATGGGTCTTTGTCAGTGACCTACAGTTATGACCTGGTAAACATTGTGTGAAGTTTCAAATGAATACCTTCAGTGGATGTTGAGATACTACTGACTTGAGTGCAATACTTTCAGCCAAAACTTTTGTAAGTTCAATGAGGGCAATTATTTAGTTGAAATCTATGCTAGAGTTATGGGCCCTAGTCAGTGACCTACAGTTATGAACCCAGTAAATATGAGTGAAGTTTTAAATGAATACAATCAGTGGATTTCGAGATACTGACTTGAACGTAATACTTTCAGCCAAGAATTTCCTAAGTCCAATAAGGGCTATTATTCAGTTCAAATCTATGCTTAGTTATGGGCCTTAGTCAGTGAACTACTGTTATGAACCTGTTAACATGCGTGATGTTTCTATGGAGATACTGACTCGCATACAAAATTCTAAGTACAACACACATGCCAACACTTGGTTAAGTGGTATAGCTCTCCTAATTCTTGGAATAGTCAAGCTAAAAACATAACTCTTACCTCTCCCATGCAGACTTCTAGCTGACAGTGGATACCATCAACATCATTCCGCGACACTATGATGTCACAATCTTTTGACCTGAAAAATAATAATGTTTAAAATAAGAGGGCCATAATTGCCCTGACACGCTCTCCTGAGTATTCAGTATTGGCCAAAAAGCAGGTAAGGAGATGTTTTTCAAGGACTTTTCCCAAGTTTTTCCTACATGTGCATAGTCCATGTTTTTTGACTAATCACTTTTCCTTGGAGGGGGCTTGGGGGAAATGGAGGGGTGAATTTAATCTAAGGGCCATAATTTGAACATACTTGATACAAGTCCAGTTAAAGAGATGTTTGTCAAAGACTTTTCCTAAGTTTTTCCTACATGTGCAAGGTCTAAATGCATTACTACCTCTGGGAGCCATTGTTTTCTTTGACAAATCACTTGTCCTTCGGGAGTGATGATGGAGGGGTAAATATTTAACCTAAGGGCCATAATTTGAACACACTTGATAGAGGTCCACTAGTTATCGCATCATACCAAATATAGAAAGTCTGAGCCAGAAGTTTGGGAAAGCAGAGCTTTTTCAGCTTTCCCTATATAACTTTATGTCAAACATGTGACCCTTTGAGCAGGCCAATTTCTGATTAAAGAGTCAAACTTTGAACAATCTTGGTAGATGTCCACTAGGTAAGACTGGATACTGAATATAAAAACTCTGAAAATTCCAGTTTGGTTCAAGAAGATTTTTTAGGTTTTCCAGATGTAACTCGATGTAAAACATGTGACCCCTGGGACAGTCTCCTTTTTGACCAAGGACCACAATTCAAACAATTTTTTTTTAGGTCCACCAGTTGATGCTACATACCAACTATAAAAATTCTGGGTCTTACAGTTTAGGACAAGAGTAATTTTTTAAAAATTCTCCCTTATAAAACTTCATGTAAAGCATGTGACTTCCGTGACCTGGCCATTTTGGACACAAGGTTCACCATAATTTGAAGAGTCTCTGTAGTGATTCACTAGGTGATTCTATATAATAAATATCGTCGGTGTGCTACCAAAACCTCGTAACTACAGCTTGTTACAAGCTGTAGTTACGAGGTTTTGGTAGCACACCGATGATATCAAAATACTTGGCCTTTAGTATGGACCAAGTAGATTTTTTAAGTTTTCCCCAGGGTCAAATATGAAGAATCCTAGTAGAGGTCTACTAGATAAATATACAAACAAATTTTGGTAGCCCTAGGCCTTATGGATATACATGCAACTTTGGTAGCCCTAGGCCTTATAGTTAGAAACGAGAAGATTTTTAAGTTTTCACTATGTAAGCCCATGTAGTACTTGTCATCCCAGGGTGGGGCAGGGCAAATTTACACCCAAGGGCTGGAATTTGGAGAGACTTGCTAGAGGTCCATTAGATGAAGCTACATGCCAAATTTGGTAGCCCTAAGCCTTATGTTTAGGACCATGAGAATCTTAAAACTTTTCACTATGTAAGCCCATATAGAATTTATAACCTCCAGGGCAGGGCAAATTTCAACCCCAGGGTACAATTTGAAGAATTTGGTAACAGTCCAGTAGATGAAGCTACATGCTAAATATGGTAGTGCTAGGCATAATGGTTAGGAACAAGAAGATTTTAAAGTTTTCACTATATAAGACCATGTAAAACTTGTGACCCTGGGGTGGGAAAAAATTTGACCCCAGAGCTTTAATATGAAGGAATTTGGTAAAAGCCCACCTAATAAAGCTACATGTACAATTTGGTAGCCCTAGGCTTTATGGTTTCAGTCAGGAAGATTTTCAGAGTTTTTAACATATTTTTCAGTTTTGTTGCCATGACAACCTGAGTTTTTATAGGAATCAAATTTTGTCTACAGTTTCTGAAGAGGAATACAAAAGGATAATTTCTGTGAAGTTTGGGTGATTGATTCAATAGCATAAACGTCATTTGCATTTGCAACATTATTTCAGTTAAATTGCTGCAGCCAGTGCACCTATCCATGCTTTCCTGGAGTCTTTTTTTCCAGTACTCTGCATATTTTCTTTCCAAACCACTGGCTGCTTTCCCTCATAACTATCATCGAAACAATGATCAGTCGTGGGAGAGGAATGAATCCTGTTGTACTGACTGTCAATAATCCTCAGAAAGAAATTGGCAGAGCCAGGATCGACCGATGCCCTATGCACCCACGACAGACACAGGGCCATGACATAAGCTCACTGGCCTTCAAAAGCCACAGAATTTACTTTTTGTTAATTTCCAACTATCCAAGGCAAAAAACCCTTGGGTAGTTGGAAATTAACAACAAAGTAAATTCTGACCAAGTTTCATGAACATAGGGCAAAATTTATGGCTTCTTTAGCATATACAAGGTTTTCCAAGATTTGATCCAGTGGCCCACTTTTTTACCAAGGGTATCCCACAATTATGAACTTTTATCTGAGACACGAATCTGATCAAGTTTCATGCACATTGGACTGAAACTATGGCCTCTAGATTGTACAGAAGCAAAAGATCAATTCAAGCAAAAGGCTGATATCAGAAAATGAGAAAGGCTCACCTCCACAGTGTTGTTCTGTGGTAAACTAAAAATACGAGTTCCTATGAGTTAAGTAAAGTACATGTATTAACTTTTTACCAAGCAACAAAATTTAGGACTGGTCCAAATTCAAAGCATTTGCAGACAACAAAATAAACATGGCTCAAAAAACAAAATTTGTTTTGGAAAGGGTAGAAAACATTGTTGGAAAAGGAGAAAATGCTGGTTGCCAGCATTTTCTTCTTTTCCCACAATGTTTTCAAAAGGTTTTTTTCTTCAGGGTCTTTAAAACTCGGGATTGTTTGGGAAAGAGTTAAACCATTATCAAACAACAAATTTTAGTGTCTTCCTCATTGAATTAGTCTCCATACAACAAATCAATACCTGAAATTAATGAATTGCCGTTCTCTGATAGGGAAGAAAACACTGTGGAAAAAGTAAAATTGCTCATTATGAGAAATTTCTACTTTTCCTACAGTGTTTTCTGAAGCTGTCTACAGTAGAACTGTCAAAACAAGGGATTAACTGGGAAAGGGTTAAACAATCTTGTTGGACAATATTAACATTGGACTACTGTAAAATGCTCTACAAGTAGCAGTTTGAGATCTTTATTCTAAATTTAAATGCTATTTCTCAGCTGTTGACTTCTTACGCATTTGACTGGTACAATTTCTTTCTGTAAAAGGACCACCCCAGGTTCAACCATGTCATAGTTGGCTGAAGTAGGCCCAGTGCTTAAGGGAGATACGTTAAGAAACTGTTAAGTCACATTATGGACAATGGGTGGGCTTATAGCTCTGGTAAAGAGTTAAGTAAATAATGAGAGGAACTGAGTAAAGCATGAAGAAAGTAACAAAAATTGAAGAAAATAACATAACTTTTAGTACCTTCCAATTAAACAGAATCTGTTCTCTAATGGAAAGCATTTACAGGACTTTCCAGCTTTTGAAATCGGGACAACCACAGGTATCTCATTTAGAAATTCTGAAAAACAATAGTTTCTGTTATTCAAGCATGCATCATATGTTGCTTTAACTAAGTAATCTGTTATGTTTAAGGTTCTAACCTCCAGATTTGCAGTCAAATCATAAGACAATGACAATTCTGAATTTTCAGGCAGTTCCACTGGATGGTTCTAGACGAAAGGTTTAATTTTTTTTTTGTTGGCGTTTAAGGCTGCATATCACAGCAGTCAGTGCACCTTGACAAACATTCATTTCAAGCTACTGACTGAAAAGATGGTTAATGCCAAAATTTGAAATTTAGTCACTTTTTCATAACATCAGATACATTTATGCAAATCTACTGTCTAGTTTTGTGTTATCTTTAACCATTTCCCTCATGAAAATGCCTTTTCATGCCTTTGCAAATAAAGTAGACCCAGTTCAGATCAGATCAGGGTCTCAGTTCTACTTGCCAAAGGTATTTCATGCATCAGATACTGTAGCTTCTGTCAAGCAGAAAATTTCAATTGTGCATGTATTATTTTGATTGTTATGTCGATGAAGACAGACCAGGTCAAGAAAGTCTGAAGAAATTCTAAACAGCAGTTATGATTTTATCTGTGACTGATGTTGATGGAAAGACAGATTTAGAGTCATCTTTAATAGTATTGCATCCTTGTCTAAACCAGTCTGATCCATGTACAAATATCAGATTTCATGAGTGCAGAGTCCCCTTTAACTTGTTCTAAATTGCGTTTGATTTCTGATAAATACTTTTCGAGTTTGAGATAAAACTTTAGGACTACTCTACGCTAAATAAAACATTGTCCGACATTTTAGACCACTAATGCAGTATATCACATCATTAAAACAAGAGGGCCATGATGGCCCTCTATCACTCCACTGGCTAATAAATAACAAGAGCTTCGCAAAGCGGCGCATATACGCCCGAAGGGGCTTGTCAGTGAAATGAGTTGAAATGACGGAAGGGCCATGAATGAAGAGTAGTTAATCTCCATGATATGTGAAAAATATTAAAGGGCAATAGCTAAAAAAAGAAGGGTGGCACAGTTACAAATTTTGTGAATTGCTGTTCTCCACAAAGTGTTCTATCAGTCTTGAAAGGTTCAAGATCATAGCTTTTATATTTTAGAAATTATGGCCCAGACGAAAATTCAGAGAAAACTAACAAAGGGCAATAACTAAAAAATAAGGATGGCAGAGTTATGGTTCTTGTGCAGCGCACTTCTTCATAATGTGTTCTATTAGTCTTTGAAGTTTCAGGATGATAGGTTTTAAAGTTTGGGAGTAATGGCCTGGACAAAAATTAAAACTGAAAATTAACAAAGGGCAATAACTAAAAAAATAAAGGTTGCAGAGTTATGGTTCATGTGCACTGCACTTCTCCATAATGGGTTCTATCAGTGTATGAAGTTGCAAGTTATTAGCTTTTATAGATTGGAAGTTATGGCCTGGACAAAAATTCAAACTGAAAATTAACAAAGGGCAATAACTCAAAAAATAAAAGTGGCACAGTTATGGTTCATGTGTGATACATTTTTAGGTTTTAATTAAAGTTTGGGAGTAATGGCCTGGACAAAAATTAAAACTGAAAATTAACAAAGGGCAATAACTAAAAAAATAAAGGTCGCAGAGTTATGGTTCATGTGCACTGCACTTCTCCATAATGTATTCTATCAGTGTATGAAGTTGCAAGTTATTAGCTTTTATAGTTTGGAAGTTATGGCCTGGACAAAAATACAAACTGAAAATTAACAAGGGGCAATGACTCAAAAAATAAAAGGGGCAGAGTTATGTTTCATGTGCACTGCACTTCTCCATAATGTGTTCTATCAGTGTATGTAGTTTCAATTTGATACCTTTTATGGTATGGAAGTTATGGCCTGAACAAAAATTCGAAGTGAAAAGTTGGTTATTTCAGAAATCAAGGGCAGATAATTTTGGAACGCAAACAGCGATCAAAATTCTAAGACCCAGGTGCACAACTAGACATCATGGAGATTCATTGTGGCAAGTTGGGACGGACGGCCGGACAGACGGACGGACGACCGGGGGTATAACATAATACGACCCTTCAGGCGTATAAAAACACTAAAAGCCAAACATTACAATACTTGGCCAATTGGTCTCAAACTTGAGGACATACAAATTTTCTTTCTATAAAATTCTTCAAGAAAGTTGTAACCCCCGGGCAAAGCCAGTTTTGAGCACAAAGCCATAATTACTTGAATCCTGGTGGAGGTCCACAAGATAAAGCCCCATACCAAATAATACAGGTCTAGAATGTGTGGTTATAAACAAGATTTTCAAAGTATTCTCAATAAAAGGCCCTGTAAAACATGATACCCATGAGACAGGGCTAAATTTAGTAGCCCTACTCTTTATTATGGTTAGTAACTGGATGACTTTGAAAGTTTTCACCACAAAAGCCCATGTAAAACTTGTGACCCCTGGTGTAGAAACAAACTTGACCCCAAGGCTATAATTTCGGCCCTCCTGGTAGAGGCCCATTAGATAAAGCTACATTATGGCTTAGGGTACAAGTAGATTTTTAAAATATTCCCAATATGAGCCCATGACAGGGCCAAATTTAATCCCAGGGCTATAATTTGGGCACCTTTGGTAGACAACCACTTGATAAAGCTAGATGCAAAATTTAGTAGACCTAGGCCTTATGGCTTGGTACGAGAAAATTTTTAAAGTTTTCCCTATATAAGCCCATATAAAACTTGTGACCCCCTGGGCTGGGCTAAATATGACCCCTGGACTATCATTTGGGCACTCTTGGTAGACAATTACTTGATAAGGATACATGCCAAATTTGCTAGCCCAAGGCCCTATGGAAGGATTTTAAAGTTTTCCCTATATAAGCCCATATAAAACTTGTGACCCATGGGGCGGGGCCAATTTTGACCCCCGGGCTATCATTTGGAGGAAATTGGTAGAGGTCCACTGGATAAAGCTACATGCCAAATTTGGTAGCCCTAGGCCTTATGGTTTCAGAGAAGATTTTTGAAAATTTTCAATATTTTTTAGTTTTGTTGCCATGGCAACCAGAGTTTTTGAAGGAATAAAATTCTTTCAAGGAATTCTGAAGATGACCATGGCAGTATCATTTTTGTGAAGTTTCATCAAAACTGAATGGGTAATTTCAGAGAAGAAGATGTTTGAAATAAAAGTTAACGTACGCACGGATGGCCGCATGATGAACACCGGGCCATGACGTAAGTCCGCTGGCCTTCCGCCAGTGGAGCTAATGATGTCATACTTTACCTATTTGAATATGGCAACATTTGAAAATTTGAGTCATTTACCAGGTAACTGATGCTCATCTATGCACAATTTTGTATTTCTAGTAGTTGTTTTCGAAATAACGAGAAAGTCTGCGATCTATTTGATCACCCCACATATGTTTTTTGTCTCTTTGCTCTGATTGGATCCTTGGATTTATTTTTGGTTTGATCACTGACATGTTTTTGTGAATTACCAGACCTTAAGCCCCTCTCAAAATTCAATTTTATCACTAATTTCCCCATCTTAGTCTAAAACAGCAACGCAATACCACAAATCAAGTAGCATGTTTTGCTTGTGAAAAATGTCCCAACCATAATGGTAGCTGTAAGTACTTTTATAGGTCTTACAAACACGATTTTAATAAAGACAGTAGGACAAAATGACTACTTCTTATGTAAAATTAGTTAATATAACATCAACTAAGCTTTAATCAAGCGAGTGACTAGTAATTTTGAAAATACAGGTTGTCTACTTGAATAAACATGTTAGAATTGCAATAAAAGTGAAATTCATTCAACATTTTCATTAGTCTGACTGTCCTGTGTAACTTTTACAACTGTAAAATAACTAAATAAAATACAGATATCATTCTCAAAGATGTTGCATAAATGTCACTGATGAAGAATATAACCATTATGGTTGGGACAAAACTGTTATGGTTGGGACATTAAAATTTCGACCTCATACGTCTTTCCGATTGAGTAGCAGAAAGAACACCTGAAATGCATAAGATCTGATAGGCATTAAGGAAAATAAAGCAGGGCTAGTGAGATATGCAAAGCATTAGTGTTAGGTATATTGAACCAATTAACAAAGGAGGGTGTTAACCATTATGGTTGGGACATATTTTTGGTAGAAGCAGAGGATACAAGCAAGCTGTGTGACATGCAAACAAATCAAAGAAAATTGTTAATTTTACATGCATCCTTTGCAGTCTTTTTAATTTAGGCTAACCTACCATTATCCAATGCCTGACTTACTTTTACATGGCAGACCCCAAATTGTATAAATTGGAGACATTTTGACATTTTAAGAATTGCCATCATGAACTAACCTTCAACTATGGATTTACCAATACCTCATTTGGTGATTTTACCAAATATATGGATAACTATGACACATACATGTTAAAACCCACTCAGTAAGCTATTTAATCTTATTTATTAAAATACAAGAGGGCCAAAATGGCCCTGGATCACTCACCTGAATTTTTTAGAGGACCAAAGCCATTTTTTTCAAAATCTACCGGTAATCAGCCATTTCAGAGAAGAAGAATTTCTAAAAATTTCTTCATGTCTGTATTGTGTAAATAGCCCACAGCCATCAGAGCCATGTTTCTAGATGGTTCAAAATTTCTCAAGCAATTTTTGAAAAGGGTCAGCTAAGAAACATTTCTGTGAAATTATTTCAAAATCTGATCAGCTGTTTCAGAGAAAAAGAATTTTAAAAGATTTCTTTATGGCCAAATAGTGCAAGTAGCCCCCATTCACCAGAGCCATGTTTCTTGACAAATCAGCATTTTGCGAACAATTCTTAAACAGAGTTACCACAGGAACATTTATGTGAATTATTTCAAAATCTGAACAGTGGTTTCAGAGAAGAAGAATTTTTAAAAATTTCTTCATTTCTGTATAGTGCAAGTAACCCCATTCACCAGAGCCATGTTTCTTGATGGATCAAAATTTCGCGAACAATTTTTGAAAAGGGTCACCAAAAGAACATCTCTGTGAAATTCTTTCAAAATCTGACCAACAGTTTCAGAGAAGAAGAATTTTTAAGAATTCCCTCATTTCTGTATAGTGCAAGTAGCCCCCATTCACCAGAGCCACATTTCTGGACTGATCAAAATTTCACAAACATTTGGTAAAAACGGTCACCCAAGGAACATCTCTGTGAAATTATTTCAAAATCTGACGAGCGGTTTCAGAATTTTTAAGAAATTCTTCATTTCCCTATAATGCAAGTAGCCCCCATTCACCAGAGCCATGTTTCAAAATTTCGCGAACAATTTTTGAAGAGGGTCACTCAAAGAATATCTCTGTGAAATTATTTCAAAATCTGACAAGCGGTTTCACAGAAGAAGAATTTAAAAGAATTCCTTCATTTCTGTATAGTGCTAGTAGCCCCCATTCACAAGAGCCACGTTTCTTGACGGATCAAAATTTCACGAACAATTTTTGAAAAGGGTCACCCAAGGAACATCTCTGTGAAATTATTTCAAAATCTGACCAGCGGTTTCAGACGAGACGATTTTTAAAGAATTTGCTAGAAAATTCCATTTGGTTGCAACCAGAGTTTTCCATGGAATCAAATTCTGTGAACAATTTTATATAGGACCTCCCAAGGAACATTCCAGCCAAGTTTAGTCCAAATTGGCCCAGTGGTTTAGGAGGAGTTGGTGTTTAAAGAATTGTTGACGACGCAAGATGGACACCGGGTGATCCTAAAAGCTCCCCTTGAGCACGCTGTGCTCAGGTGAGCTAAAAATTGGATGAAAAATGCAGACTAAATTGCCTGAAAAAGCAAAAGATGATGAAAATTCCATTTTTTTCCCCAACAACATACGGCACATTTTTTTCATTTCTAATAAGAGTCAAACAATCTGTGCCAATTTGAAAAAAAAGAAAATGGATGAAAAACGTGAACTAAATTGCATATACAAGAAAATAATTTATTAATGAAAATTTCAAATGGCTTCTTTCCAAATAACATAAGGCAATTTTTTTCACTTTCAATTGAGTTGATCGTTGTGATGAGACAAACATTATGTGCAAGTTTCAAAACAATCAGATGAAAAATGCGGACTCAATTGCCTAAACAAGCAAAAACAATGATGAAAAGTTCAAATGGCTTCCTTACCAACAACATATCACAAATATTTTTCATTTTCAATTGGGTTAATCCTTGCCTTAAGACAAACAATTGTGCCAGTTTCAAAAACAAGAGGGCCATGATGGCTCTGTATCACTCAACTGGGTAATAAGTAAACACCATACATGCCAAACAGTACAATACTTGGCCAAATGGTTGCAAACAGGTAGACATACAAAGTTTTCTCTTACAATCCCACGAGAAAGTTATGGCCCCAGGGCAAATCCATTTTTGACCACAGAGCTACAATTACTTGAATCCCGTTAGAGGTCCACGAGATGAGGCCCCATACCAAATAATAAAGGTCTAGAATGTATGGTTATAAAAACAAGAAGATTTTAAATGTTTTCCACAATAAGAGGCCCTGTAAAACATGATACCCCTGAGACAGGGCTAAATTTGGTAGTCCTAGTTCTTACAGTTAGTAACACTAAGATTTCTAAAGTTTTCACTATTTAAGCCCATGTAAAACTTGCGACTCCTTGGGTGGGATTACATTTGACCCTAGGGCTCTCGGTGAATAAATAAATGAATAGCGTTTTAAGGCCCGTCGACAACTTAGGTCATATTGGGCGCACATACTTAGTAAACAATAATGCGAGGTGAAAATAACATACATGTGCAACAACATAAGACAAACATGATGAGGAATGGATGAAACACAAAATGATGCCCCTTTTGTCGCCTTTTACGACATGCATGCTGTCACTTTTGTTCCGACAGATGAAATGGCAGATGTGACGATTGTGGGACTGCAGTGGTTTATTCTTACACCCCCGATTAAACCACACAGGGTCCCACAGGCCAATTGATTCCCATTCCAAACCCTATTTACATCTAGAAAAAAATATAGGATTTGGAATAAGAACTACCCAGCCTGCTGCAATCCTACGAGTTACGAGGAAAGCAGCCATTTGTCTCTAATTTTATTCGCCTTCTACGAGACACTCTCGGTAGCCCACGAGATAAATCTACATGCAAAATTTGGTAGGTCCTAGGTTTTATGGCTAAGTACAGGTACATTTCTTAAGTTTTTCTCCACATAAGCCCATGAAAAACTTGTGACGCCAGGGGAGGAGTAAAATTTGACCCCTGGGCTGTAGTTTAGGCACTCTTGGTAGAGGCCCACCTGATAAAGCCAAATACAAAATTTGGTAGCCCGAGGCCTTATGGCTAGGTACAGCAAGATTTCCTAGGTTTTCTCTATATTACAATGCCATGTAAAACCCCCCGGTGGGGCCAATTTTGACCCAGGGTTGTAATTTGAAGAAACTAGATAGAGGTCTACTAGATGAAAGCTACATGCCAAATTTGGTAGCCCTAGGCCTTATTGTTTCAGACAAGAAGATTTTCAAAGATTTCAAATAGTTTTCAGTTTTGTTCCGATGGCAACCATAAGTTTTGAAGGAATCAAATTCTTTCGATAAATTCTGAAAAGAACCATGGAAGGATCATTTCTGTGAAGTTTCATCAAAATTAGGTAGGTACTTTCAGAGAAGATTTTTGAAATAAAAGTTAATGCATGCACAGACAGATGAACAGATGCACACACAAACACATGGCCGACACCAGGCCATGACATTAGCTCACTGGCCTTATGCCAGTGGAACTAAAACTTAGATGAAAAATGTGAACTTTATTACTTAAACCAGAAAAACATTAATAAAATTTCAAATAGCTTCTTTCCCAACAACATATGACAGTTTTTTTTCATTTTCAATAGGTTTAATCTTTGTGATGAGACAAACAATCTATGCAAGTTTCAAAAGAATTGGATCAACACGGTGCACTTTATCACATAAACAACAAGTGGTTAACAGCGAGAAACCATGCAATTACTATAGCTCTTCTGGCCTATGGCCAGTAGAGCTAAAAAATGTTTTTCAACACTTTGGTTTGGTTGAGGATACTAAAATTGGGGATAAAATTAACATGGTCAACAGCACATAGAGAGTGATCAGATATGCTCACTTTGAACTTTGCTCTCGAGTGAGCAAAACATAAGGATGGGAATAACAATAACATTAACAGGAATAAACTAAAGCCATCAATAATAATGAATACCCTCAGAGACTGCCCTGTCTAAAGAATTTCCTAAATTCAAAGCCGATACAATTTTGCTGTAGGAAATTTCATTCTTCCTCACTTTAAGTTGTTTAGATATTTAAATATTTTGGCAGAACAAGAATCTGCTTGTCATAATCAAATTCTTTTGCAAATTAGTTTTATAAGCCCTTGATAGTTCATTTTTTTCTTTGTATATTGTGCATATAGCTCTCATGCTGTTTTTGGAATTTCTATTAAGAATATTGTATGCAACAATAGCTTAATCCTTTCCCTGAAAGCCTTCAAAACATCTGGCAAAAAATATACAAACCAAGGACAAATACCGGTAATGCTTTAGGTTTCTGAATAGTAAATACAAGCAATGTCTTTTTTGCCCACACCACCTCTGAAATGTGACTATTCAAATTCAACATCAAGTTCTTTTAGAGAAACTGAAGATGACTGTCCAAACAAAAATGAAATAAAAAAAAAAACAAGTGGACATGACTGATAGATGGACAGAATGATATTTTCTATCTGAGGGTACAATTTCAATAGGTTGTGATAATGCTTACTACTCTCAAGAAAACATTCAAGTCTTGTGATTTGTTTTTTCCAACTTTCATTCAACTTTAAAAATTCTATAAAAAAAAAATATATTACACTCATTAATACCTGCAACAAATCTGCAGCATATGATTTTAATCTTTGACTTCATATAGCAAATTTTTGACAGATCAACTACAATGGAAACATTGAAAACATTGTTGAAAAAGGAAATGGCACTAAACAAGTAATTTCTCCTTTCCCAGAATGTTTTCCCTTGTCATCAGATTTTGATTTAAATGCTTCTCTTCCAATTCTTTGTTATTAGAAACGGAATATCAGGGACAGGGCTTTACTGCACAAGGCCGACTTTTAATGACCCTGAGACCCTGGTCACCAGCATTTTCTCCTTTTCCCACAATGTTTTCTATCAAAGGAAATTTGCAACATTTTAGCCATATTGAAAGTGTCATCTGCAAATGCTTTCAATTTAGACAAGGCTAAAATTTTGTTATCTGGTAAAGGGTTAACAGATTTGTGAAAGTAATGAAACTCTCCAAGAAATAAAATTTATGATGTGACCATTTTGATAATAAGCCAAAAGAAGAAATTGCACATTACAAGCAACAGTGTTTTCAAACTCTGCTACAAGATGGCAAAAGATGACTTCAGGTGATAAATAATAAAAAAATCTGGTAAGCAGTAAGCAATATCACGCTTAAAAAGAACTTTTCACAACTGGGTACCTGGATCTGGAAAATTATCTTTCATTTCAGGATTTTTCTAGAAGAAATAACACATTAAAACAGTGTTTTCACTTGCATAAAAAAATTCATCTCAAAACTGAGGTTCACTTCTGAATAATAGGACCAAGTTTACAAAAACATTCAATCGATTAATTTTTTTTTCTATGAACTAGGAAAGTTTCAACTCTTTGAATTTCTTGTTGGTTATTTGGGATTATATCAGAGAGACACTAGACATATTCATATAATTAATGTGTTATTGGGACCCCTTGACAATAATGTGGGTGATTATTACAAACTCCTTGCCTAATATAGACACTGTCAATCCAGTTCTTGTAGGATGAATGGTTCTTTTATTTTCATACCTCCATTTTGCACCAGTATTTGATCTTCATTCAAATATTAAAGGTTGCAAGTTTGCTTAAAGACAGTATATAATGTGGACAGCAAAACAAAACAACACGAATTAATCTCTTGTCAAAAAGTTTGAAAAAGTTTGAATTAATTCATACTAACTTTCCTCCATGGCACACTTTTGTCCCCATAATCAAAGAGAAGTTCTGTCATAGGGTGCAAGTCCCTTTTGGAAAAAATACCCAGACTTGGGTACTCTCTCTCCTCATCTGGAGGTATCACTTTAACAACACAATTAGGATTTTTGCTGTCGTTTATCATGCGCCCCACACCAGTGGAGTGACTGGCATCAATGCTACAAATATTTGAGAAGTTCAGCATTATTAGTAATAAAGTCTTGTGTGAAATGAAAGCACTAAGCCTTAAGGTATAGTAAATCCTTTTTTGATCCTACCACTTATCATTTAGTTTATTGCCTGATACACAGTTCTTTAGTTATAAATATTAGACCTGGGCTTTTCTCATATGAACCTAAACCCATGCATATGGCACTGGCAATTTTTGTGTTTCAAGGACCATTTTGGAAAATGACCAACCTCAATTTAAATTTGAAAATTTCCTGGGCAAATTCTCTTTTGCCAATATACATATATTTTCCATACTGCAAACCATGATATTGTCCTTTCCTTCAGTTATCCTCCTCATTGGTTGCATTCTTACTTTGAAGGAAAGATAATACAAGAGGGCCATGATGGCCCCGGATTGCTCACCTTAGTAGAGTGCCTTAAAGGTATTTGACCAAGTGACCTAGTTTATGACGCAAGGTAACCAAATTTCAAACTCATATTTCACGAAGACAAACATTCTGACCAATTTTAAAGTCAACTGAGCAAAAGATGTGGTCTCAAGGGTGCCAAAAAGGTATTTCTTTAATTTGACCTAGTGACCTATTTCATGACCCAAGATTACCCAATTTTGAACTCAATAAACTCGTGCATTGATCAGCAAATAAACTTAGAAGAGAATAACTGCATAACAAATATCAAAGCTCTATGCCTTCCAGTTTCAAAGAAGAATTTTAAAGTTTTCCTTCTTTGTTCCTATGTTCAAACTTGTGACCCCCTGGGCTGGGACAGTTTTGACCAAAGCAGCATCCTTGGAACAAACTTGGTAGAGGTCTACTAGGAGATGCTACATACCAAATATCAAAGCTCTACACTTTCCCGTTTAAGAGAAAAAGAAATTTAAAGCTTTCCTCCTTTGTTCCTATGTTTGAACTTTCTGTTAGAGTAGTATACCTTAGTGGTGGGCCGATGACACACTGTAATTGAAAGTCTGTTGGTTTTGCCCCAGGGGCATCATATGAAGACACTTAGTAGTGCTCCACTAGGAAATGCAACATACCATATATCAAAGCTCTATGCCTTAAGTTTTCAGAGAAGAAGATTTTTAAAGTTTTCGTTCTTTGTTCCTATGTTCGAACTAGGAGATGCTACATGCGAAATATCAAAGCTCTATGCCTTTTCATTTTAGAGAAGAAGATTTTTAAAATTTTCCTTCTTTGTTCCTATGCTAAAACTTTTTTTTCTCTTTTGTTGCCATGGCAACCAGAGTTATGGGTGGAATTCAATTCTTTGAACAACTTTGGTAGAGCTTCACCAAAGGAACACCCTTGCCAAGTTTCATCAAGATTTTCCCAGTGGTCTAGGAGAAGATGTTTAAAGAAATTGATGACGGAC
This sequence comes from Tridacna crocea, assembly GCA_943736015.1. Lineage (NCBI taxonomy): Eukaryota > Metazoa > Mollusca > Bivalvia > Cardiida > Cardiidae > Tridacna > Tridacna crocea. The sequence goes on along the minus strand of OX031056.1, from coordinate 3,058,262 downwards.
GATGGATGCCGGACATTGGGCGATCACAATAGCTCACCTTTAGCACTTCGTGCTAAAGTGAGCTAAAAAAGGCCATTCATAGCCAATGCTATTAAATTTAACTTAGTACCAGTAGTGCACAAATGTACTTACCACATCTTCTTTCGTTTGAAAGTGAAAAAAAATAAAAAGTTTGTGTTCTTGTAACTCTCAAATCTTTTCTCTCCTTCATCCCCTGATATGCATTGTCCTTTGTAGTAACATAAAAACTTGTTCTTCTGAATATCTGTTTTTGTGAAAACACCATGACCTATACCAGAACATCAGAAAAATGATTGAAAATAAAGAACAATAGGACCCTGATATACCTATACAGTGGATTCCGCTTATTTGCAAGTCCTATTTGTCAGAGAAAATATTGCGAATAAGCGGTCGGCCCGATAATCCGATGGCTCTTTTCAGACCGGAAGTCAAACCAGAGATGCAGACGATTGTTTCGTTCTAATGACAGACATTCAGCACTTGCATCCCGATCATTTGATTATTCATAATTTTTTAAATATGTGTATTTTAAATTAAACAAGTTTTAAAAAAATCATTTGTTTGCTTACTTTATTTACCTATCAAGTGCACAAAGCACCAGAAACGATCCTGGCTGTTGGCCATGGTGATGCTTCGTTTGACATAAAATTCAACACAAACTTTTTGTAAACACAAGTTTTGATGCATTTCTCCAGTTTCTGGTTATCTAACAACTACTCCTTGTGTACATCTACATTCTTACACAACATGATCGTGTACTGTGCACCTGTATAAACCCCGACTCGCCACCTGTTCGGTTAAACGTGTGGGTAAATTTTGTGTGACGTCATAGACTGACTGCCGCGCAGACTATTCTATTTTAGCGTATTAATTTAGGCCATACCATTCAAAGCAGACCTAAATAAGAAACTGTTTTCTGTGTTTTTCACAGTTTACATTCACCTCCCCTCACAACCTACGTCAGCGTGACGTCACAGGTAGTGATATCGGACCCTTGTTATAAAGTCAGTGTGCGTGTTTGGTAAGACTGTTTTTTTTTGTAATTGTTCCTTTAAATGATCTGAAAAAGTTTTTAGACCTCCAAAGCATACAATGCCTAGAGACTTTGTTTTTAGTCAAAGCTTTTGTTAACTACTTATAATAACGGAATAGACTTCGAAAAACTATTAAAACCCAATCACTTTTTGATATTTGGTCAAAGTGATTGTGCATATAGACATCTGCTTCCTGTCTAAAGCATCAGAATATTAAATGTATTCATCTAATGTCTTTGATAAATACATGAGAGTCTTTGTAGTCCGTTTGTATCCACCAAAGCTAGCCTCATTCTATCTTCATATCGTACTTACTTTTCAATATGGCAGACATAAGTTACGAAAATGTGCAGGTCCGATATCACTTCCTGTGACGTAGGTTATTACCCTTGTTCACGCCTGTGGCCAAATTGTTTGTCACAAATTGGATTATCAACTAGACACTAACAAACAGTTACGTATTTTTTCCCCCAGTTTGTAATTATCTGATCAGTGATAGGTTATTTCGATCGGTCTTTCCTGTAAAGATAAAGTGCCAAATTTGTCTTCAGTTGCTTTCGGGGAGCGTAGATCAAGATCAGACTGCACAGAATGTGTTGTCTGATCATAGAACGTCTATGTCCGTTTTTTTTTTTTTTTCCCCGAGTAATATCAAGACAACATTTAAGCAGTCATCTTTTCACCATTTTTCCTGCCCTAAAATTACCATTTTATTAATCAGTGCTCTTGGTGGTGGATGCACAGCCTGGTACCCGAAATCTCGCGTAACCGTCCAATAGTTGATATGATAATCGGCAACCAGTGAAGTAAACAAACGCATCAAGGCTGCAAAACAGCCACTGAGTTAACAAGCTCCATATTCAGAATGTCGGCCATTTGCAGATGTATTGTAACTTATTACACTTTCTTAAATGAAAGGAGTAACATGAAACACGCCAAGAATTCACATCTTTAATGATTAAATTATGAAAACGGATCAACATGGACTCCTCCTTTGAATGCTGCTACATTAGTTTTTATCTGCGATTCTCTGTACGCATTGAAATTCGACTTTTATCTTTTTTATTAACCTTTTTTTTTCCCCAAACAGATTGAAAATTTTCACTGTCTTATCCCACGGAATTGCTAATAAACACTAGAATTTTGAATCATATGCTAATTTTTCGTTGCAAAAAACCGAAATTTTCTATTTACGGGATCCCGATTAAGCGTTGAAATTTACGTTGTCTAAATAGGAAATGGATCGGTGCTGGACCAACTCTTTCAAATAACCGAAAATCCTGATAAACAGGGTTGCGATAAAGTGGAACCCACTGTATTAATCAACTGTGACCATAAGCAATTTTTTAAGATTTAACCCATTACCACTCAATGCTGCCTCTTGACACCCCTTGGAAAGAAGCCTTTTGAAAGCACTGTGGGAATAGGAGAAAATGCTGGTAACCAGCATTTTCTCCTTTTCCCACAATGTTTTCCACTCTATCACAGACAAATTCCATCTTTTGAGCTACAGATGTTTAAATTGTCGTCTGCAAATGTTTTCAATTTGGGCAAAGCCTATTACTTGCTCGTGTGGTAAAGAGCTAACACTGGTTTTAAACTTTTTTCATTGCAAGAAGACAAGCTTATATCACTGCGATAAAATACGCAGGCAGTATCATGATACTAAACCGTGCAGGGAGAAATAAAGTGTGTCAGGAGACATGGCTGTGGCATTTTGGAAAATTACAATGATATCCAACAAGCAGTTTTGGAGAAGATTTTTCCAAGTTACATTATGTTTACAGTGAAAATAAGCCTAGCCCACAGCGGCTATGTTTTTTGTCAGATCAAACTTTCTTAAGCAAATCTGACAAAGGTCCACCCAAGAACCATTCTTGTCAAGTACAGTCAAACCTCAGTAGCTCGAACACGGGAATCTTCGAACACTACCAAAAATTCGAACAAGAATGTCGGTCCCGACAAAAAATGCTCTTAATTCAACGAGTTCGACCTCGGAAAACTCGCACACTGTGAAACTCGAACTCTCGAACACATTTCATGTTCCCAAACGTAAAATCACTATACTTTTTACCCGGGAAAGGTCGAACAAAAGATGGCCGATAAATTAGTTGACAATTGTTGGTGAATTACACACATGTAGATTGTTTATCTGTTTATGACACCTTACTGCCCACTAAATGAAACGGTGCGTAATATTAACATGTTCCATGAGAAATAAGTACCTTTCATTAATTAATGCTGATAAATAATGATTGTAATTTTTTTTCTTGATTGGATGTTTGCTCTGCCTTTAATCATTTTTTCACGCCTTTCGCATCAAACTGTGGTGTTTGACGGTATTTTTGTTTTTGCAAACTGAAGCCGTATATTAAACTTGTGTTCTATAAAAAGAATAAATGTACATGTAAATATAAACAAAGAGGAGGTTTCAATCAGATGATATTTAGATGCTAGGTTAAGTAAATAAAAAGTTATTTTCCTGAACAACTGTTTTGTTTGTAAAAGGTAAAAATATCAAAATTTTCCGTGCGATCATTTAAAATGCTATTGGGCGTTGGTAATGTCGGCCATAACCTACTGCGGACATAATACATGTATATTTCTTAATCGAATCCGGCGATCTGTAAAATTAATGATCTTCGGCTCGATCGAACTTCCGATAACTCGAACAAATCGGCTGGTCCACTGGGTGTTCGAGCTACTGAGATTTGACTGTAATAGCAAAATCTAATTAGCAGTTATGGAGGAGATTTTTTTAAGTTTTTTTTTTGAGTTCTACATGGAACTGAATTCTTTAAAGAATTTAGAAGAGGACAATGCAAGGACTATTCCAGTGAAGTTTCATTAGAATTGATCCAATGGTTTAGGAGAAAAAAAATCAAAAGAACAAATGGGCCATGATAGCCCTGAATCACTCAACTTAATACCTTTGCTTAATGAAGATCACCTTAATCAAGATGCTGAAATGTACAACAAGTCAAATCTGGCATTCTCTGATAATTCAAGAGACCATGCATTCCAACCTAATAGGCTGATTTCAGCCTTAATAAAAACATGTCTGAGAAATTATGAATTTGAAAATTGTCAGCAAGTTTAAACAAGATACCTTAAGATATAAAGTTGCTACAGTGTAAACAAAGTAAAAGCTGGTAATTTTTGCTCATTCAAGGGCCAAAACTCCAACCTAATGAGTTAATATCAGCCTAAGTTGAATTCAACTAAAAGATGATTACTATAGACATTGTCAGAAAGTTGAAGAAAATTGCTTAATAAATAAAGATGCTAGAATGTAAATGAGGTCATATCTGGTATCTTTTTGATGTTTCAATGGGCAATAACTCCTGAACTAATATGCTGATTTCAACCATAATCCGAGACTCTATGGCTATACACATTGTCAGCAAGTTTGAAGAAAATCGTTTTAAAAAACTAAGATGCCAGAACTAAACAGTCAAATCTGACTTTTTTTTATAATTCAAGAGCCAAAACTCACATAATGTGCTAATTTCAGACATAATCAAAAATGCCTAGGAAATTATAGCTGTATATTTTGTCAGCAAATTTGAAGAAGATAGCTTTAAAATGAAGATGCTAGAATGTAAACACAGTAAACTAGAGCTGTAACTGAATGTAACTTAATACCCCCGCCAGGGCTTTGACAGAAACAGGCAATTTAACAAAAAAATTGTAAGTTCAAGGGGAGATTACCCTGGAATCAAAGAGAGAAGGTGATTGAAAACTGTGGCTTGCACAATGTCAGTATGCAATCAATGTATCAACAAACTTTCAATACATTAGCAGCAAACTGTAGGAGTAGTTCAGGACACAAAATTACTTGTATTTGTACACAGACAGACACACGGATGGACAGATGGACAGACAGGCTGATTGCAGTATTCCCCCAAAACATTCGTTTTGCAGGGGTATAAAAACGTTTTCAAGGGGGGATAATTCCTCAACCACGAGGAGTTGACACTTGGAAAATGTGTCTTGCAAACCTTCAATATATGATCAATATATGTGCAAAGTTTCAATACAATTGGAAGAAAACTGTAAGAGAAATTTGCAGCAAAAATTACAAGTATTTCATAGACTGATGGATGTCAAGAAAACTAAAGTGTCAAGTTCAAGGGAGATAATTCCTTCAATCTGAAGGAGTTGACACTTGAAAATTGAGTCTTGCAAACCTTCAATATATAATCAATGTATGTGCAAAATTTCAATACTATTGTAGGAAAACTGTAGGAGGAGTTTGCAACTCAAAGTTACTAGTATTTTATAGACAGATGGATGTGAAGAAAATAAAGTGTCATGTTCAAGGAGAGATAATTCTTCAACCAGGAGTTGTTGACACTTGAAAATTGCGTCTTGCAAACCTTCAATATATGATCAGTATATGTGCAGTTTCATTACAGTTGAAAGAAAACTGTAGGAGCAGTTTGCGATACAAAATTACTAGTATTTCATATACAGATGGATGTGAAGAAAAAAGTGTAAAGTTCAAGGGGAGATAATTCCTTAACCAGGAGGAACCGACACTTGAAAATTGCGTCTTGCAAATCTTCAATATATGATCAGTATATGCGCAAAGCTTCAATACAATTGAAGGAAAAGTGTAGGAGGAGTTTGCGACACAAACTTCGTAGTATTTTGTACACTGATGGACACACGGACAGACACATTGACAGATGGACATATGGACGGACACACAGGCAGACAGGCTGATTCCAGTATACCCCAAAAAAACATTTGTTTTGCGGGGGTATAAATATTGCTATTTTTAATAATTCAAGGGTCATAACTCTTGACCTAATAAGCCAATATTGTCCACTTTTGACCTGCAAATTATGACCATTAACATTGTCAGCAAGTTTGATGAAATGTTTAAATAATGAAGATGCTGCGGTCTATACAAAGTCTTTTTTTTTTTTATAATTCTAGGGGCAATAGTCAGCCAATATCAACCATTATTAAACTAAACTGAGATACTATGGCTATAAATATTCTCAGCAAGTTTAAAATAAAAATGTTTAAAAATGCGACAGTGTAAACAAAGTCAAATCTAGTATTTTTTGAGAATTCAAGGGGCATAAACTCCTTAATCCATGACCACACAATGCCGTCTTTTGACACCCCTAGCAGGAATGTAAAATTCCACACTTCGGCTCGTGATGACAAGTAACATTTGGCTTCGGGTGAGCAGAAAAAATGCTATGCCCAGTAAAATTCAAATTGCAGGTTAATTCACGGCAAACACAAAACAAAAGTAAAACTGAAATTCCAAAGCGTCTCTTCCATCACGATATAGGATGTTTATGTTTATTACGCACGCGCATCTGTTGAGTGCTTGACAGGTTTTCTGTTCACTGCGTCTGTTAGAATAGTATGCCTTAGTGGTGGGCGATGACAGACTGTAGTCGAAAGTCAGTTGGTTTTGGCTTCCGACTCCGAATATAACTGATTGAGAAATCCCGGAATCGATTATAGTCGGTTCCTGAACTCGCTTGGTGTCTAAATTTGAATTCTTGGTTTTGTGACCATGATTAATCAAAATCTTAGATTAAACATAGTGGATAACAAACATGAAAATTGGGCGGAAAAATGAGAAAGAAATTTTTGTCCAACGATGTCTTGACAAAACTTGACAACTGGGCTCGGTTCTCATTTGATCCCTGAGTCCCCGGTTTTGGCACTTGGAAATTTGAAATGACCTGTCTTTGACATTGAAAAATATCTGCCTAAATGTCAATATGATGTATGAAATCATTGTCTAGAGCTTCATATAACCTAGCTTGCGCACATCCGGCAGAAATATGGGCTAAACACAATCAGTATAAAATGTGAAGGACACGCACATGATAATGAAGCTGGCGAGTCATTCACGACAGTTACAAAAGTGTTATTCCTCTTGTCTAGAGCAAAGTGGCAGATTTTTAAGTTACTTGCTATAACATAACAAATATTACGAAAAACTTCAGTTTGTTAACTTTCAATTTAAAACAGGTTATTTTGTCGAGATGAAATCTGCCTAAAAAGACATCTTTAGATAGAAAGAAATAAGAGATAAATTGTGTTTTGCATGTACATCTGGCCTTTTTGGTCATTTCCATAGCATTGTGCTCATTTGAAAAGATTAAACAAATATGATTGTGTGTAGCCTATAAACATAATGAATACAAAGTTTCATAAAATTTTGTCCAATAGTTAAAGAGATATCAGTCCGTAATGGAAATATACATCAAGCCATCTTTTCCGATGACATGGCATCAAATGAAAAAAGAATCTGTAACAGTGGACTATCGTAAGGAATACATGAATGATATTTAACCAATTTTCATCAAAGATTTAAAAGATGTCTATCTGGACTCAGGAGTGGACAGACAGTGTGGAACAAGATCAGGCTACACGGTCAATACAATGATCTATACTAAAGGATAATGGGATATTTTTTTTACAAAAATATAACTTTGAAATAACAATATTCAAGTTTTCACCATCCACCAGAATATTTTATTTAACTTTTTTTGGCAGGTTGAGGATTAACTTGGATTATACAGTTAATTAACCCATTACCACACAGCAAAATTTTAGACCTATCCAAATTGAAAGCATTTGCAGATGGCAATTTCAAAGTGGCTCATATGGTGCAATTTTGCTTTGATAGGGTAGAAAACATCATGGGAAAAGGAGAAAATGCTGGTTACCAGCATTTTCTCCTTTTCCTAGAATGTTTTCAAAAGGCTTCTTCTTCGGAGGCGGTTAAAAATTGTCACTGTGTGGTAAAGGGTTAACAGCACAGGATGCAATAATCAACTATTTAACTCTTTACAAAACGAAACATTTTACGGCCCTCCACATAAAAAGCTGTTCCAGACGATAAAGTTATAAGTGTGACTAAATTGATGAAAACATATTCTAAAAGGGTTGAAAATGACGTGAGAAAAGGAGAAAATTCTTATATCCAGCATTTTCTTCTTTCTTTTCCTGCATTGTTTTCAAAGGGCTTCTTCCCCACTTACGTGAACAAGAGCAGTCAGAGACGGGTTATACTCCCCGAACAAGTGCTTGTCATAAAATATATGAAATTGATATAAATTCACTTCTTTTATCCTAAAAGGACCTGTTCATGCTCCCCAAAAATTGAAATGAAAAGGCAATTACTATCTTAGATAGCCAACACAAACTTGTAGAGGACAATAAGCCCACTAAGCCCCCTTTAAGCACCCTTTTCCCAATAGACAATATTGCATCATTGAAATAAATACAACTGGTGTGTGGTTTGTGGCATTTTTGAATAATAATTCAGAATTCGAAATTTCATAAAATTTTGAGCAGTCATGTAGTATTACATAAAACGATTTTTTACATGAAGCCCCCTTTTTCCGTGACGCAGCCTGAAATTGAGAAACTGGAAGAGAGGTACCTGGGCAATGTTCCAACAAGTTCAGATTTGAAATTTCACAAAGTTTTGAGCACCTATTTACGAGATACTAGTGAAAAACAATTTTTTCCATGAAGTCCCCTTTTTCCGTGATGCAGCCTCAAATTCAGAAACCAGGAAAGAAGTATTGCGCATTAATAATTCATAGATTGAAAATAACAAGGGCACATGTTGAAACTTGTAAAACCAGATATAACCATTAAGTTTCATGAAATTTTGACAAAAACTGAACGAGATATTAGTAACAATTGCAATTTTGCATTAAGGCCCCTTTTTCCTTGGCATTTTACAAGAAACCCCCTTTTTCCATGACAGAGGGTCAAACTGAAAAACACACAAATAAAGAAACAAGAGCACATGGTGAAACTTTGAAAAAAACAATATAACCATGAAGTTTAATGAAATTTTGACCAAAACTGAATGAGATATTAGTAAAAATTGGAATTTTGCAAGAAACTCCCTTTTTCCATGACAGAACGTCAACTTAAAAAACGCCTAGATTAAAAACAGCAAGAGCACATGCTGAAACTTTCCATAAACAATATAACCATGAAGTTTCATGATATTTTGACAAAAACTGAATGAGATATTAGTAAAAATTGCAATTTTGCATTAAGCCCCTTTTTTCCATGACACAGGGTCAAATTGAAAAACCGGGAAAGAAGCGTCGGCATTTTACCCTAAGGAGTTCATATATGAAGTTTTATCCAATTTGGTCCAGGGGTTGTGGAGAAATGGCTTCGGACGGACGGACGGACGGACAGACGAAGCGCGACTATATGCTTGCCCTTCCGGGAGCATAAAAATCCTGATTGTGTGGTAAAGGGTTAATATACAAGATGTTAAACAACTATTTAACATATCAGTTTTCGCATTCACAATGATCTAAATAATGAATGATTGGAGGAATGAGAAGGGTTCCCTGGCCAGTGAGGGTTTGTGTTGCTGGGATTTGCTACAAGTCACCTGGGGGTATTATTTTCAGATCCATTCATACTTTTATGTACTACGAGGTAGGAATCAGTGATATGAGCCTGATTTGCATATAGGTCACTTAATTTGCATATAAGCAAGCATCATGTACCTTATCAATGACATCTTGTACAGTCTATTGCTTTGAAAGTGGACAAGTTCAAATTGGGATGGCAGAGATTCTGCACTTTAAGTCAAAATGTCATAATGATTGAATTGTGATTCCTAGCAGTAAGGAGCTATTTTTCTATGAGACAGTATTTGGCAACTGTGGGGGTTTTTGTTTACATTGAGTCTGGCTCAATCTAGATGCCTATAGACTAGCTTCGCTAGTCTGAAAATTAAATGTCACGAAAAAATAGATCGGCAAAAAAGCGTGAAAACCGATGACACCACAATGAGCAGAGTGGCATCATCCAATCAGGGGGACTTCAAACTATCTTTTCATCTTAAATAATGAATTTAAACAGTGAATTTACACAAATCTCTAAATAAAGCAATAAATGGGAGCTAAATTTCTGTTCATGAGTGCAAAAAAATGTTGTTTTATGAAATGAAAATATAGATCTATAGCTGTCTGATTCTTTTTTAACTCGTTTGCAAATTGAAATATATGGCAAGAAAATGAATGGTATTGAATAAAGCAGAAAATTTAGTTGTAATATATTTTTATGGTGATTCTTCCATGACAAATGAGTTAAGTGTACTTTCCCTTGCCCAGAAATGATTTCTAACACATTCCATGTCTATTAATGTGCTGGAATTAAACCATTGCTTGTCTCTTTGAAAGAATGAAAATACCAGTAAGGTTCACACATGTTTGAGAAAAGGGCATATATGCAATAAAAATCCTCATTGAAGTCCGCAAGTTTGGACAAGTGATAATGTCATAAGGATGAGTAACTTTTGCTACCCACTCGTCCTACAGGACAAGTAGACAAAGAAAAGATTTTACATCCCTGCCTAGGAAAGAAGCCTTTTGAAAACATTGTGGGAAAAGGAGACAATGCTGGTCTCCAGCATTTTCTCATTTTCCCACTATGTTTTCAGCCCTATTAAAGAACATTTGCACCATGTTAGCCACATTGAAATTGTTGTCTGCAAAGGCTTTAAATTTGGACGAGGCTAAAATTTTGCTGTGTGGTAAAGGGTTAACTAATTATTGGCCAATTTCAACCATAAAACCCATCTGAGATACTATGATAACAAGAGATGTTTGTAAAACATGTATGCCCCCCTAATGGCATCCAATTCTAAATATAACATATGATTATAAAATCTTAAGTTCAAAGTGTAAAAACGAACAAAGGGTAATTACTAAAAACTTATTAATGATAAATTAACAATTCTTGGGCTCTGCACTTCCCATTTATGTGAACTATCAACTTATAAGGTTTCATGATTTTACCTCACATACTTTTTGAGTTATGCTCCGGAAAAAAAATTAAGTACGAAAGTCAACAAAGGGCAATAACTGCAAAAATATAATGGGCAGAGTTATGGTTCTTGTGCAATGCACTTCTCCTAAATAAGATCCATATATAAAGTTTCAAGATGATACCTGAAAAACCTTTTGACTTATATGCTCCGGACAAAAATTAAGTATGAAAATCAACAAAGGGCAATAACTCCAAAAAAATGAGGGGCAGAGTTATGGTTCTTGTGCACTGCAGTTTTCCTTAATAAGACTAATCCACCTATGTAGTTCCAAGATGATACCTGAAATACTTTTTACGTTATGCTCCGGACAAAAATTAAGTATGAAAATCAACAAAGGGCAATAACTCCATAAATATGATGGGCAGAGTTATGGTACTTGTGCACTGCACTTCTCCTTAATGAGATCTATCCACCTATGTAGTTTCAAGATTATACCTGAAATACTTTTAGAGTTATGCTCCGGACAAAAATTAAGTATGAAAATCAACAAAGGGCAATAACTCCATAAATATGATGTGCAGAGTTATGATTCTTGTGCACTGCACTTCTCTGTAATGAGATCTATCCACCTATGTAGTTTCAAGATGATACCTGAAATACTTTTATAGTTACGCTGCGGACAAAAATCAAGTATGAAAATCAACAAAGGGCAATAACTCCATAAATATGATGGGCAGAGTTATGATTCTTGTGCACTGCACTTCTCCTTAATAAGATCTATCCACCTATGTAGTTTCAAGATGATACCTGAAATACTTTTTGAGTTATGTTCCAGACAAAAGTGTGGTCTACGGACCAACCGACTGACAAGTGCAAAGCAATATGCCCCCACTTCTTCGAAGGGGGGCATAATAAACATTGACAGCAAGTTCAAACATGATTGCTTGTGACATGAAGATCATTTTTCTAATTCAAGGGTAGATTACTCTGGACATACACACCATATCACGCCCATAATCATGCTCATCCATGATCTTATGGCCATAAATACTTTAACAAGTCTGGTCATGATTTGTTCACATTTGTGCAAGCTAGAGTGTAAACTACAAATTGTGGATTAACTGACAACTGACATTAGTTGATCCTAAAAGCTCATCCCAACCTCTTCATGGTCAGTTGCGCAAAAAAGTTAACCCACACATGGATATGGCGTAAAGTCCTGGCAGCTTTCAGCCAGGAGATAAAATATGATATTGCATAAACTCAGAATACTATACTATGCCAATTACTATGTAAGAGGACCATTAGGCCCTTTATCGCTCGCCTGAGTTCTTGTCATTGCTAAAATTGAGTTTTACATTGAATGGGATACAGTACAGTCACCGCGAATCTTCGAGAATTCCAGCATCATGCATGAGTTCTTAAAATTTTTTGTGCATATTTTCCGCGAAATTTGTGGGGAATTAACATGATCCGAGCGCTAGATAGACAGTCAGTTACGAGAACTTCCGCTCAAGAATTCAGATACACCATGCGAAGTTTCACATGTCTTCACATGTGGAGTTTTATACAACGCGCAACAATTTGTTGGCCTCAACGATATAATTGTACATGTGTACTTCACACAACACCAAGGGCGTAAGCTTACCCAAGGCCATTGAAAAGTTTTGTCCAATTCAAACGAATCTCATCTTATCATGCTATGTTGATAATTATTATGGGAAAGGTGTGAATATTATAAAGAGATGCGTGTTAAACAGGCAATTATCTATCTAATGGAGATGGTGCAGGCTAAATGCATAAAAAATTATGCATAAAAACTTTCCAGCACCTTTAGATATGAGATCTAACGTAATTCGGCAATGTACAAACAGTCTTTTGGGGGAAAAAAAATATGCCAAAATCTGTAGGAGCTTATCATTTTGAAACAAAAAGTAGCCAAAATAATATCGGCAGAGTAATTTTGAACGACAAAAAATGTAAAACAATCCATCGTCAACAACATTTCACGCCTGTCACGTGTACATAAGTTAGTGTTTGTAGTTAACCCTCTAATACACAATCCCAAGTTTTAACGGCTATGATGAAAAGGCCTCTACAAAACATTGTGAAAAAGGATAAAATGCTGGTAACCTGCTTTTTCTCCTTTTCTGACAATATTTACTACTCTATTACTACCCTTTTTACTATCAACAACGATAATCTCATTTGAACTTCATTAAACTGTCGTCAGCAATTTTTTTTCAATTTAGACCAATCCATTTTTTTTTTGTTTTTCTACAGAGTTAAAATAGGACTAGAGGTATGATGTAATGTGCAAATCATTCGAAGCAAGGAGATTGTTCTAATGTAAGCATTTGTTGTCCATATATACAACTCTTATGCTCCAATTAAAAAAAAAAAACTATACCCTGCTACAAATAGACTGCCAGTCAACACAAAATAATCAGCAATTAGCAAGTATCATGCCTCCCTTGTTTTAGCTGATAATGTTTTGTAGAATTTAGGAATAGTTGCTTCTTGAACACCTGGGCAGATGTGTAACATGCTTTGTGTAGTCAGCAGAAAAAAAAGTTTAGCTGTTTTCTTAATTAAAGAAATTCCTTGCAGCCAAATTTAAAAAAAAGAAGATGCATACGATAATAAATGCATCAGATTTAAATACACATGTAAATGGATTATAGATAAACAAGGTATAGAAATTTGGTGTTGCGTATTCATAAATTCTTTAATTGATCTAGAGGGATAACACAGTTATGTTTTAAACCATTTCCCTCAGTCACAGGTATGATTTGTCACGCTTCTGACTTTTACTTGGAAGATGACTTTTACTGACCTAAATTCAAGGTCCTCCTGGTTCCTTGCAAACTAGCTCTCATGAGAAACATCGAGCCAAGTTTTCAGAATTTTCTTAACCCTTAGGCTGCTAAGCGCGACTCACTGACCTTCTGTGGACAATGTTGATCTAGATCAGACTGCACAGAACGTGCAATCTGATCTTGGATCAACACTATCCAGTAAGAATAATGCATATTTCCAAAACATAACTTTGAAATAGCAATATTTGGGTCATTACCCTTGAATTGAAAACTTCATTCTAGTTATTTAGCAGGAGAAGGGTTGAATTCTGTGTGTATTTATTCTTGTAAGTAATACTCGCAGAAAAACAATACAACAATAATAAAGGAGAGATGTCAAGCTCAAGAATGAGACTGCAAATTTAATACGGTAATGTGCTGTTTCTTCTTAACCCGTGCTGTTTTCCCCTCTTGTGTGTAGTCCTATACCAAACAAGAACTTGATACTCGTCAAAACTGACGGTAAATGCAAATGATAAACAAGTGTTGCTTACATTGTAAGTGAAATCAAGTCAAAACAATGTGAGAATCGGGGAAATATTTTCTACCTGCAAGTTCTTGAGATCTCACAACAGGTTTCATGCACTTCTTCCTCACTGTTATTCTAAGGGTTATGTGATTAACCCATTACCACACAATCCCTACTTTGAGGCCCCTGAGAAAGAAGCCTTTAGAAAACAGTGTGGGGAAAAGAAGCAGTTAAAAAAGGACAAACTTTCTTTTTTTGAAAAAAATACTTGTGAACGCATCACTCGCAAACTTTGCATGCATTGTAGTTTTCGCTAAATTGCAACTATTTCCATTGTTCTTCTTCGTGGGAGTAGTTTACTCTTCGCGTGTGATGCAGGGAGCTTTCACAGAACTTGGAAATATTTTGCGGGGGATTTGCGCTGACATTTTATCCTTTCCGTGCAGTTTCCCACGTCACACGCGAGCTCGAATTCTCAAAGATTTGCTGCGACTGTACTGTATAATGTTTTTCAGCTCTTAGCTTAGGCAGAGATCTTCAGAGACAATTTCTATTTTTAGCTCTGGTAGCTATCTTGTCAGGAGGAGCTAGACCCAATTCAGTGATTTATGTAAAAGCCAGTTACAGGACTATTTCTGTTAAATCATTTAAATCTGACCAATAAGAACAAGATATAATTTATATTTTTTAGCCATGGTGGCCATCTTGTTTGGTAAAACAGAGCTATTTTAGCTTTTTAAATAGGAACATATCTGTGAAAATATTTTGAATTTGACCTTTTAGCCTAGAACAAGATGTTGTTTAAAGATTTTCCTATTTCAAGCTCTGGTGGCCATCTTGTTCGAGTGGGACCATTTTAGTAATTTTGAAACGGGTGATGAGGGGAACATTCCTGTGAAATTATTTCAAAATCTGAATTAAAGACGATCACTACAATTTCACCAGTTTTTCATAGCATTCAGAATTTCATAAAACTTTGTATGATGATAGTTTATTACCTGATCTACAAAAAAGGAGATGAAAGAGGCAGTCACCAGCTTTGGGAAAATTCTATAAATATTTCCTTTAGTACAACCTGCATTGTGGCAGGATGAAATTTCACCTATGAAAACTAAGTCTATGTATATTTTTTTAAATGACAACATTTATAAGCAAATTTTATGTCACTGTATTGTCAAATTCAATGAAAAAAAAATAATTTAGAGTGTACTGAGTATCAAAAACAAGAGGGCCATGATGGCCCTGTATCGCTCCACTGGCTTTTTAACCCTTTACCACACAAATTGAAGTGTTCATGACCATGAAAAAGAGGGTCTTCAAAAACAATGAACACTGTCAGGCAATACAAGTAGATTAATTCATTGGCATGAAAGGTAAAATCCTTGGAAAAATAGGCTGAATGATAGAAACCTTACTCTGAATTTATTATTCACCTCATGTGAGCATAACTATTAGCATCCAAATGAATCACACTCCTTGAAAACAGAATATTTTCTATCAAAAAACTTAATGTCTAGCTTCAATCATGTATCAAAGCAGTTTGATAATCAAGGGAAGTAAATAGTACCAAACTTTATCTTTCATAAAAAGAGTTATTTCCCTTGATTAATGTTTAAATTGAAGTGACTATATTTTGAAGCCCATGTTAAACTTGTGATCCCTGAATGGAAGCAATTTTGACCCCAGACCTATAATATGAAACTAGAATGTGTGTTTATAAACAAGAAGATTTTTTAATCTTGCCCAATAAAAAGCCCTGTAAAACAAGTTTGCTCAATAAAAGGCCCTCTAAAATATGTGACCCATGAGACAGGTTTATCAAGTTTTCACTGTAAAAGCCAATGTAAAACTTGTGACCCCTGGGGTGGGGTCAAACTTGACCCCCAAAGTTAAAATTTGGGCCCTCTTGGTAGAGGCCCATAAGATAAAGCTACACGCAAAATGTGGTAGCCCTAGGCCTTATGGCTATGTACGAGTAGATTATCAAAGTTTCCATATATAAGCCCATGTAAAACTTGTGACCCCCCGTGACGGGGCTAAATTTGACCCCGGGGCTATAATTTGGGCACCCTTTGGTAGAGACCCCCTAGATGAAGTTACATGCAAAATTTGATAGCCCTAGCCCTTACAGCTAGGTACGAGTAGATTATTAAAGTTTCCCTATATAAGCCCATGTAAAATTTGTTACCCCCCGGGGCGGGGCCAAATTTGACCCCAGGGCTATAATTTGGACACCCTTGGTAGAGGTCCACTAGATAAAGCTACATGCCAAATTTGGTAGTCCTAGGCCCTATGGCTAGGTGGAAGAAGAATTTTAAAGTTCTCCCTATATAAGCCCATGTAAAACTTGTTACCCCCGGGGCGGGGCCAATTTTGACCCCAGGGCTATGATTTGGACACTGTTGGTAGAGGTCCACTAGATAAAACTACATACCAAATTTGGTAGCCCTAGGTCCTATGCCTAGGTAGAAGAGGAATTTTAAAGTTCTCTCTAAATAAGCCCATGTAAAACTTGTGACCCCCGGGGCGGGGCCAATTTTGACCCCAGGGCTATAATTTGAAGAAACTTGGTAGAGGTTCACTAGATAAAGCTACATGCAAAATTTGGTAGCCCTAGGCCTTACGGTTTCAGACAAGAAGATTTTCAAAGATTTTTAAAATTTTTCAGTTTTGTTGCCATGGCAACCAGAGTTTTTGAAGGAATTAAATTCTTTCAATAAATTCTGAAGAGGACCATGACAGGATCATTTCTGTGAAGTTTCATCAAAATTGGATGGGTAGTTTCAGAGAAGAAGATGTTTAAAGAAAAAGTTAACGCACGGACGGACGCACGGACGGACGGACGCACAACGGACAACGGGCCATGACATTAGCCCGCTGGCCTTCGGCCAGTGGAGCTAAAAAAACCAGAGGACCATAATGGTCCTAAATCGCTCACTTGAAATGCAACTCCACTGTCATTGTTATGGCCACTTGCCTCTTGTTTTTTGCTGGAATGTTTTAGTTTTGAAAATGATTCATCCATATGACAATACCAACAATCAGAGCAGGTAAGTAAATGGTAATCGAAATTATAGGCCCTAGAGAGTAAACAATGGAATTGTCATCAAGATCCAGGGTTCGAAATTCCCACATATTTACTCGCAAAATGCAAGTCAGAATTGGAAAATGCGAGTTGAAATTTCAAGCACTTG
The DNA here is from genome assembly GCA_943736015.1 of Tridacna crocea. Lineage (NCBI taxonomy): Eukaryota > Metazoa > Mollusca > Bivalvia > Cardiida > Cardiidae > Tridacna > Tridacna crocea. The sequence goes on along the minus strand of OX031056.1, from coordinate 3,040,890 downwards.
TTAAAAAATGCGAGTGCAAATTAGTGAAGAACAGTTAACAAAATGTACTAAATTTCATCTCGCAATAGAAATTAACTAATTCTCTTCGTTCTGGATAAACATCAGTCATGTCGCCCCAAAAATACCCATCAACGCCATTGAAGTCTCAGAGTTGTCGTTCATCTGCACTCACAGCCGATACTGAGGTTTTGCATTTTTATAAGGAAAAACTGCACTGGGATACAATCTCTGATTACAAAAAAATATTTGTCAATCTTTCAAGAAAAGATAAGATAAGATGCGCAAATAGCAACGAGAAACAAGTCGGACGTGATGGACTCGCTAAACCAGTTACCGGACTCGCAGATATTCGGATGTGATACGTCCGTAATAAATTTACAAAATCGTTCACCATTGTAAGTTTTATAGAAATTTAACTTGGTTTGAGCACAGAAATTCAACTGGAATTGTACTGATGGTTAAATGAGGCTTTTAATATTAATTAACATTTCATTTTGTTCAGTTTTTGTCTCTACCCGACAGGTTACGTAACAGAATAGAATTGAACAGTTCGTACCGGCCATTCGTTCTATACCATTAGTACTATTTGGTAGGCAAGCGAAAAAAAATGCGAGTCTGATTTTAATTTTGCAAGTGGAAATAAAAGCTACTTGCTAAAATTTGCAAGTGGATAAAAAAATGATATTCGAACCCTGAGATCCTGTATTTTGATGCTTTTAGCTTGCCCCCATGTTGATCAGATTTGTCCTTAGGTCATTATGAACATCCAGGGAATTTTTGAGTATGACCAAGCCAGCATCGTGGTTGCCGAGTGTTCATGTTCATAACCTTACAAACATTCTCGGCGATGGATCAAGATTATGCTGAGCCCGGTTTGGGACAAGAAGATTTGTAAAGATTTCCTTCTTTATCTCTATGTGAAATCCGAGACCCCCCAACATTATAGCCAATTTTTAACACCAGGGCTATAATTTTAAGTATTTTGGTAGAGGGTCACTAGATGATGCTACATGCCATAATTATATGATAGCTTTAGCCCTTATGGTTTGGGACAAGAGGATTTTTAAAGATTTCCTTCTTTATCTCTATGTAAAATCCAAGAACCCACAACATAGGGCCAATTTCCACACTAGGGCCGTAATTTGAAATATTTTGATAGAGGGCCACTAGATGATGCTACATGCCATATATGCCAGATAGTGCGCCTACTCTTACAGTTTAGGACCAGAAGATTTTTAAAGTTTTTTCTTTCGGTTGCCATGGCAACCAGAGTTCTTCATGGAATTCAAATCTTTGAAGTATTCTGAAAGTGCATCACCTAAGGATCATTTCTGTGAAGTTTCACTGAAATCTAACTGGCGGTTTCAGAGGAAAGGATTTTTTAGTAATTGCTTATTGACAGACATGCAGACGGACAGACGGATGACGAACATTGACCGATCACAATAGCTCACCCTGAGCACTATGTGCTCCGGTGAGCTAAAAAACCCTTAACTTATGGCTAAAACACCCTTCTTTTCAAAAAAAAAAAAAAGTTATTTTTAACTTTTAAAGTTATTTTTTCAAATGTTCTAACATTCAGATTTTTCTTATTCTTTCTATAAATTACATTCAGGTACTAAACTAAAAGAATCAGGCTTAAAACAAATAGGTCACCTAGCTTATTTTTAAAGAAAATACATTTTAAGTTTGTGAGTGGGGCACTAACTAATGAATAAATGTAGGGTTTGTCAAAGACAAAGATACTATATGAAGTAAATTATCTCTATTTTTTCAATAACACAACAGTACTTTTTTTAAGAGGAATTAAGTGTGTTGGTCATAATAAACCAGTTCATAGCATATAAATGTAATACTGACATTAGCATTTAACCCATTTCCAAACAACTGAGTTTAGACTCCTCTAAATTTGAAGTGTTTGCAGACGCTAAACCAAAACCTGGTAATCATGTATCACAGTTCTTTGATGGATCAGAAATCCTTGTGCGAAAAAGAGAAATCAGTCAATTTCTCCTTTTGACATCAATGTTTTCTAACGTTGTTTCCTGCAGACTCATCAAGCTATGGGACAATCTGGTAAAGGAGAAAGACTTATGTACAGCCCCTCGTTTTATGCACATCTTTACCAAGTGATATAATTTTGGACTAGACCAAACTCAAAGCATCTGCATCTGAAAGGATTTTTTAGCTCAACGATACGTCTGCCAGATAGAGCGCTAGTAACAGCATGACCTGTGTTCATATTTCTGTTGTTAGGCGACGTAGTTAGGTGATTCACTTTGACATTCAGTCCCGATCTTTTGAAAGCATAATTTTGGATTCTAGCCTTGCATAAAACTATTTGCCTTGGTTCAAATACTTTTTTCTTCATTTTGCTGACGTGAAACGACCCATTTTAGTTCTTGGTTTATCCATTCCGCAGATATTGACAAGTGTGGCATGATCAATAGTGTTGGATGCTCACCATTTTGGATGACACACCACGCACACCAGACATAGACAGAGGGTGATCACTATAGCTTACCATGGCCAGATTTGTTTGTTAGTCTTTAGTTTCATGCCAATTTCAATATCTTTGGTCATAATATGCCAGATAGTGCGCCTACCCGTGTTTTTCTGGATTTTGCCACACAGTGCTTTAAGTATAAGGCATAGAGAACAACCAGATGCCCTAAAGGCATCAATTGTTGTTTTCATATTTAACTCATTACCACACAAGACAATTTTGGACTGGTCCAAATTGAAAGCATTTGCAGACGACAAAATAAAGGTGTCTGAAAAATAGAAATTTGTTCTGGAAAGGGTAGAAAACAGTGGGAAAAGGAGAAAATGCTGGTTACCAGCATTTTCTCCTTTTCCCACAGTGTTTTCAAAAGGCTTCTTTCTCAGGGGCGTCAAAAGTAGGAATTGAGTGGTAATGGGTTAAAGGACCTTTATACATGTAAAAATTGTTTCTGCACTTTGACAACACCCTAACTATGAAAAAGGATGAAAATTGCATGCAGACTTATCTCGTAAGTTTTAGAAACATATTCCATGGCAATATACCACTTGATACTTTACCACACAGCAAAATTGTAGCCTTATCCATATTGAAGAAATTTACTAACAACAATTCAGATGTTTTTCAAATGATAGCATTTTGTCCTTGAACAGGTTGAAAACATTGTGGGAAAACAAGAAAATGCTGGTAAAGTTGAAAACATAGTGGGAAAAGGAGAAAATCCTGGCTACAAGCATTTTCTCCTTTTCTCATTATGTTTTCAAAAGGCTTTTTCCGTAGGTTCGTTAAAACATGGGATTAGTAGTGGATGACAGCAGAAAAGCTTTCCTATAAAAGTTCGTGCTAGATTAAAATTACATGTAACAATTATTCTCCTGTAATCTACTCCACCAGAACCACATTTCGACCATAAAAGACTAACTATAATATATCAATATAAGTTCTACAAGAATGTGCTGTTAGCCTATTATATTGACCATAGAACATTTACAATTCCTTTCAAAAATTTTTATCACAGAAATGAGGAAATGAGGTCATAAACAATTTTGTCACTATACTAGTCTTTAGAAAAGCATTTACCAGTACCCCTTTAATTATTATTAAGCAGTTGATTTCTTACAGCCAATCAAAATCACATACAGTAAATAAGGTTCCATTTTTAAAGACAGGTATGACATTATATCCACTGTTTCATTTCATGTGCAAAAATGCTAAAAAGCTTAACCCTTTACTCCATAGATACTAATTTCTACACATTGCTTGTAGGAGCCTTTGGAAAACATTGTGGCAAAAGGTGAAATTGCTCGTGACGAGCAATTTCACCTTTTGTCACAATGTTTTCTATGCTATCAAAAGGTGTCATTCACACATAAGAAACGGCTTCATCCTTGCTTTTATTTAGGGTCAGTTAGAGATGCCATAGAAATGCCTTATGGGGTAAAGGGTTAAGCTGAATTTGCTGACATAACTTTTAACTGCAAGAATTTATGCAGTTCCTATTAAAAGTATCACGCTACTTCTTACTGCAAACAAAATATGGTTACACACAGATATATTTTTTTTTCTTACCTATGTATCTGCTGATAAATCGAACACAAAGTGCCCCTTCTTCTTCTGCACTGCCTTGATTCATTCAGGAGTATTCTTAAAAAACAAAAATAATGAGATGACCAATACTATAATACCAAAGCTTTGAACATCCAAAGGGCTATAATTTGGACACTCCTAGTAAGGGCCAACTAGATAAAGCCATGTGCAAAATTTGATAGCCCTAAGCCTTATGGCTAGGTACAGGGAGACTTATAAAGTTTTCTCTATAAAAGCCCATGTAAAACTTTAGAACCCCAGCCCAGGGTCAAATTTGATCGCTTGGCTATAATTTAGACACTCCTAGTAGGGTCCAACTAGATAAAACAACATGCAAAATCTGGTTGCCCTAGTCCTTATGGCTAGGTTCAGGGAGACTTCTAAAAGTTTCTCTATATAACACCCCGGTTACACAGACTGTCGGGCTTACATCGATTTCAAATTGGTCTAATTATTTCAATTTTTTTCGCTTTTGATCGGTAATGTCATAGGTGGCTTTATTTCAAGCTGTATGTGTAACCGGGTATCGGCGATAAACAGGTGTTCAATCGGTTTTAAAAGTATTCCATCTTGCGCTGGTAGAGGCCCGATCGGGATCTGACCGGTGATTAAAGATATTTTCATCGATTGAATTGCTAAAATGCCGTCGGATCTCACAGCTTGTAAACCGGTGTTCAGTCGGGCATGTCGGTGATTGATCGGTGTTTGATCAGTGGTCAAACATTTTCTGTTGTATGTGGTCGGTGGTACATATGTGGTAATCCGTCGCAGATCGGTGGTATCGGTGTTAAAGAGCTTGCATATCTCTTATCGCAAGTTGTTGTCGGTTCTTTTTACAAAAAATGTGTACAAGTGATGAGAACCGATTAATTTCATGCACTTCACTGGCTGACGTCATGGAGGATGGAAGAGCAATCGAGCATTTTGGCCTTCTGTTGCAGCAGCAAGCCCTTCTCAATGTCAGACAGGATATTCAGCTAGTCCATGAGCCCACAGGAGACCATAGGCGCCATCGTAGGCGACAAAGGAGGTGGTGGTCTATCGCCTGCACCCTGCTACCACGGCCATAACCTCTTTCCTTCACAATGGAGTCTTCTTGGGCCCCCAAGACTTCGTTAGAGACAAATATGAGGGTTTTGCCTTTGCCAACGGATTTCTGGGAGTTCCCTTTGACCCATATACTAAGACAATCCGAAACTTGTCACAGAATTGTTACAGTATCAGTCATATATGGCGCTGATCAATTATTGTGGAAAATGAATTAAAATGCCTGTCGCGCATATAACAGTGTGTCTCATGGATTCCACATTTCGATTCTCAGCTTTTTATATCTGTGATTAGTATCAGATCATCGGTGGCTCTTCGGTGGCTTGTCGATAGCCTGTAGGTGATATCGGTGGTAGATAAGTTGTCAGTCGGTTATTTTGAAATATTTTCACCGATTGAGAATTTTAAGCATGTTTAAAAATCTCAATCGGTAACTTTTCATCGATGAAATTCATCTTTTCCCGATAGCTTTTGATAGGTTGCGAATAGGTGACCAATATGTAACATCGGAGGTAAATAGGTTTTCGCCGGTTCCCCCCCTACTTCGGTTAAAAAGGCTACCGATTTATCAACGATAGCTCTGTGTAACCGGGGTGTAAGCCCATGTAAAAATTGTGACCCTCTGGGTGGGATCAAATTTGACCAAGGGTTATAATTTGGGCACTCTTGGTAAAGGGCCACAAGATTAAGCTACATGCAAAATTTGGTAGCCCTTGGTTTTATGGCCAGGTGCAGGGAGACTTCTGAAATTTTCTCTATATAAGTCCATGTAAAACTTATGACCCCCCACCTCCCCCATGCTGGCATCAAATTTGACCCCAGGGCTATTATTTCGGCACTCTTGGTAGAGGTCCACAAGATAAAGCTACATGGAAAATTTGGTAGACCTAGGCCTAGGCCTTAGGGCTAGGTGCAGGGAGACTTCTGAAGTTTTCCTTATATAAGCCCATGTAAAGCTTGTGACCCCCAGGGCGGGGTCAATTTTGACCCAAGGGCTATAATTTGAAGAAACTTGATATACATGTAGGACTACTAGATAAAGCTACACACCAAATTTGGTAGCCCTAGACCTTATGGTTTACGACAAGAAGATTTTCAAAGTTTTCCAATATTTTTAAGTTTTGTTGCCATGGTAAGGAATCAAACTCTTTCCAAGAAATTCTGAAGAGGACCATGGCAGGATCATTTCTGTGAAGTTTCATCAAAATTGGATGGGTAGTTTCACAGAAGAAGATGTTTAAAATAAACGCATGCATGGACAGATGGACGCATGACGGACACCGGGCCATGACATAAGCCCGCTGGCCTTTGGCCAGTGGAGCTAAAAAAATGGGGATAAACTAAAGTATAACCGAGTAGAAAACACTGTTACAAAACAATAAAAACTGCTTGTTAGAAACAATTTCTCCTTTTGTCACAATATTTCTCAAGTCATCTGCTGCAAACACATGAAATTTTTGCATTACATGTACCTATTATCAAACGGCAAATCTCAGACTCTTCCATATTGAAAGTCCGCAGACAAAAAGTCAAAACCTGGTTTAATTGAATTGCAATTCTCTCAAAGGGTAGAAAACATTGTGGGAAAAGGAGAAACTGCTCATTACACATTGCATTTTTTTTATAAAATTTCCTTATACGCTACTTTCCAGTTTAGCGCTTAAGTCAATCAGGGAATTAATCAAAGCAAATAGCACTTCATGTTTGCATATGTGTTTCTACCATAAAACACTGTGTATACCACGCAGGCATGTATAACACGCAGGCCTTTTTCAGCATCAGATCCGAGCAAAAAGGGTTGTTCGGATGTACAACACGCATCAAAAATTGACCAAAATATCGTAACATGTGAAGCTTAGGTCGTCGTCTTGAAAAATTGTAACTGGCAGGACTTTATCAAAGGGAAATAACCATTTCTAAACAAAGTGGAAATAGTAATGATTCGATGTGTACTCGGGGGATTATAAAAACATGCCAGCTTATGGCATGTTGCAAATTTCACACATTGAACTGACAACCATATCGTAGTTAATCTCCCTATTTTCTCACCTCGATCGACAAATGTGACAGGTGTGAAATAAACATAGATCTATCGATATATGATGTAAATCACGGTTTTTGTAAAAAGTAGCGATAAATATATATATATTTTTAAATCATTCATTTCTTTCGGAATCATTATTTTACTCTTTTATAATTGTTCAATTTTTGCTTTTAACAAAGAATAAAAAAAAAGACGAATCAGACGATAACAGTAAATCAATATTTATCATTCCGGGGTACGTTCGGCATTGCCAAAATGGCTGAATCGGGAAATTACGAATCCACAAATTAATAATGTACAAGTACATTTTAACAAAGATAAAACATAATGTTTTTTTTTTAAATCGTTAAAAGTTGAAATGGGATGATGACGAAAGTTAAGGCTGTGGCGAGAGAACTTTGCCGTTTTGTACCTACCCCCCACCCCACCCACTTTGAACAGGTATACGACCGAATTTCAAGGAGGAGAAAAACACGGTTTTGCCTATAGTAGTGTATAACACGCAGTCCTCAGTTTGAAATTATTCAGAGCTGAAAAAATGTGCGTGTTATACGCACCAAAACACGGTAATTGACATCGGTAATTAACCCTTTACCGCACAATGCCGACTTTTAACACCTTTGGGAAAAAAGGCTTTTGAAAACATTGTCGAAAAAGGAAAAAATGCTGGTAACCAGCATTTCTCCTTGTTCCCACAATGTTTTCTACCCTTTCATAGACAAATTTCCTGTTTTGAGTAATATGTCGTCTGCAAATGCTTTCAATTTGGACAACGCTAAATTTTTTGTTGTTTGGTAAAAAGTTAACAAGTATCACCTTTTGTGAAGTACATTACGTCTTACAAAGTCTTACAGTCTCTTAACTTGTAACATATGTAGATCTACCCTTCAGGATTATGTGTTATACAGAATTTATAAGAGATTACTAGGCTGGTGCCAGCCAAAAATTTTTAGTAGCCAAAGTTTTGTCCGTCAAAACCCGGGATCAGTCAGTAAGCCTAATCACTTTTACTTGGTCTTAGTGTCATTTTCTGAGTATTTCATGGCAATGAGTTCTATATGGTAAATATAAATCTTGATCTACAGCTTTGCATCACTGATATAATTTGTAAGTCGTTCTTTTAGATATTGATGGTCTCATTACATACATCAGAGAGCCAAGTATTGAAAGTCAGCTACAAATTCCTGTGCTTATGGGCTGGTGAATGATCAAAAAGTTCCATAAAAGAAAAAACAATGTGTATTTTAATCAGGCTTAACCTTTCACCACACCAGGGATCATATATCCTCAATTTGAACAATCCTGAGGAAGAAGGCTTTTATTAATGCTAGGAAAAAGGTGAAAATGGTGGAAACCAGCATTTTTTCTTTTTCCAACAATGTTTTCTACCTTTGAAAAGGCTAAACACCTTCTCATGTGCAATAATACAGATTGTCTGCAAATTCTTTCAATCGGTCTGGTCGAATCTGAAAATGTGCCGTCTGCTCAACAGCTATTTCAGTTTCTTCTTAACAGTAATTAATTCATGCATTGCATGAGATATTTATGATACGATTTTGATTAAATTCATTGCAAAATATCTGTTTTGTCTTTCAAATGATCTAAGAAATACCCTTTCACACTTAGCCATTCTTGATGATGCCGATCTCCGAAAATGATCAGACAACAGTTTATATCTATTTCCTATTTGGCGAAATATAGACCTAGCATTCATTATTACAAAAAGAACTTCATTAGAAAAGAATCTTATAAGGCCACACAAAGCTTAAAAGGTCAAATATTTGAGAAAAATCGCCATTGATGCTGTCAAATTTACTTGATAAACGAAAGTAAAACTTCACTTTCATGTACATAATTCATTCAGCACCACAGTGTCCAAAAAATTTCGATTGTTCATGAATGTATTCTATTTATAGAACAAGTGTACCCGGTAACTGGCAGAGCGCGACTGTTATCGGATCTTCATCTATCGGATCCGGGATAGTTAAGGGAGATACGAGGGTTTAATAGCTTAGGATACCCGGTATATATGATAATCAAGTTGGCTTAGGCCGATTTCACAGTTTCGCAAGTGTACAATATACAAACCTGATAACAATTTGACAGTCGGCCATTTTCTCTGATCACGTTTTTTGCAATCGCCAATATCGGCACTTTCCTTGTTTTTAGTCGCCAGCAATAAGATTTAATTGCCAATGGCGATTCTGGCGATCGGTAACGCCAACCTAGAGATTATATTTGTATCAGTTACGAAAAACTGGTGTAAAAAAAATTGAAACTACAAAAGAGCGGCTGCAAAACCACCTGGGAAAAAACATGAGTTACAGAACAACTGAAATACACTTACAAAACAAAGTCCCCCCAAAGGAAGGGCTACGAAATGGCAAGGTTACAAAAGTACTGGCTCCCCAATCTTTCAGGTAGCTGTTTCACCCTTAACTGTTTACCACACAGTCCTGACTTTTAACGACCCTGGGAAAAAAGCCACCTGAAAATACTGTGGGAAAAGGAGAAAATGCTGGTAACCAGCATTTTCTCCTTTTCCCACACTGTTTTCTACTCTTCCAAAGTCAAGTTTCAATATTTGAGACAGGATTAATTTGTCGTCTGCAAATGTTTTCACTATGGAACAGTCTAATATTTTGTTGTTTAGTACTTAAAGAGTTAATTTTTGATGCCTGCACATGAAGTGGGCATGCATTGCCACTCTTTCCATTGTTTATAATCGGACATAAAATGTTATGGCAAATAGGTACAATATTGTACATCCTCAGTACTCACAATGTTTGAAATCATACTAAAGTGACATACAGCTGACTTCATTAAGTAAGTTCCATAATGTGGGCTATACATTGTATGAATCAGGCCCATACACAGTGGGCGAAAATGTTGTCGGATTTAAAAAAAACTTCGCCCAATTAGCTCAGAAAAGTGAAATCGTCTGAAAAAATTGGGAAGAAGCCTCGCATATACTGACAACATGCCAAGTGTGTAAAAGAATGATGCAAAAAAGGAAAAAACACAAAACACACGAAATTTGACAGAATTAAGATTCCTAACAGTTAGAGTTATTATTCTGTGCAGCAGTATTTGGCAACTGTGGGTTTTTTGTTAACAGATTGAGTCTGGTTCAATCTGGATGCCTATAGACTAGCTTCGCAAGTCTAATAACTAACTATTAGTGTTGGGCAATCAGTTTAAAATCACAATCGATTATCACTTTATAATAGGAAGAGCAAACCAACTAGCTATCGGTTGTACAGTAGGTTTCTCCATTTAACTGAGAATGCCTTTTTCCTTTAAATTCTGGGACAATTTGTCTACACGATATAAACTTTACAAAGATATGTTTTGTACTATAAAAGTCGAAGGATATACATTACCATTAAATTCTTTGCTTTACCCTTTACCAAACAATCCCTGGTTTTTATGACCCTGAGCTGGAAGCCTTTAGAAAACATTGAAGGAAAAGGAGAAAATGCTGGTAACCAACATTTTCTCCTTTTCCCACAATGTTTCCATCCTCGGATACCCCAGGGTCTCCCTATTTGCTACGCTACATCGACCCTGGGACAATTGACTAATAAAACTTTGAATCAGCCGCCGAAAATCGATACGAAACGTCATACCGTACAGTCCACTCGCCCATCACAAAATGATGATAGAACCAATGAAAAGCCAGCATTCGGCCAGCGGTAAAGCGAGCCGCCGAAAATCGATACGAAACGTCATAGCGTACAGTACACTCGCCCATCACAAAATGATGATGGAACCAATGAAAAGCTAGCATTCGGCCAGCGGTAAAGCGAAGGAAATTCAACTAATTGTCCCAGGGGTCGATGTAGCGTAGCAAATAGGGAGACCCCGAGGTATCCGAGGATGCAATGTTTCTGTCCTTCTGGAAACAAATTTCAATTTTTGAGTTACATTTATTTTGTTGTTTGCAAGTGCTTTCAATTGGGACCAGTCTAAAATTTTGTTGTTTGGTAAAGAGTTAATGTAATACCCTTTAGTTTGGTCCTGTAGTCTTAATTTCAGAACCATTAAAAAAAAAAGTCAGCCTTGTTCATATATCAAGCATTTGCAGACGACATCCCTCCCATCCTGGTCTGTTATAGATCTATATTTTCATTTCTCAAAACAGTCACTTTTTTCACTGATGACGGAAGTTCTAGCTTCAACTTATTGTTTCATCCTGGGATTTGTGTAAATTCACTGTTTAATTTCATTATTAAAGGTGAAAAGATTGTTTGAAGTGCCTCTGATCGGACGAAACCATGCTGATCATTGTAGTATCATGGGTTTTCACATTTTTTTCAGCGACCTATTTTTCATGTCAATTAATTTATGGAGAAATATTATCGCATGATTTCAAATGAATATGTCATTTAGAATAGCAGATAAATTTAAACATTTGTCAATTTACACTAAATAAGAGGATTAACACCTTTATGTTTTCATATATGACTCGCCAACTCAATTACCTGTGATAAAAAGAGCCGCATGTGTCCTTCGCATTTAATACTGATCCTGTTTATTAAGCCCATATATCTGCCAGATGCACGACAGCTAGTTTATAGGAAGCTTTAGAGAAATATTTTATGCGTCAGATTGACATTTAGGTATATATTTTTTAGCGTCAAAGACAGGTCATTTCAAATTTCCAAGCATCAAAATCCTGGGTAGGAGGTAAAATAAGAACCCTGCTGAGTTGTCAAGTTTTGCCAAGACAACCATGGACAAAAATTTAGAAAGGCCAGTTTTTGTGTTTGTTGTCCACGATGCTGAATCGAAGTGTGATTAGTAACAAAACCAACCATTAAATTAAACACAAGTATTCATGTTTCGGGACCAATCGAGTTCCGGTACCGACTACAATCAATTCCAGGATTTCTTGATCGATTATCGCAATCGGAAGCCCAAACAAACTGAATTTCGACTATAGTCGATCATCAGCCCACCACTACTACCTATTGACCAAATACTGATGTAAAATGGATACCGTGCACATAGTGTGACAATTTTTCACACCTTTACCTTGTTGATTACTGTTACCACCTATGGCTGTACACAATTGCTTTGTTTGACAAATACAGGCACAGTTGATAACAAAAGGACTTCAGCCAATTATTGTCTCCACATAAAATACAGTTATACATTAGGCAGATTTAACATCAATAAATTCCCATCAGTATGAAGATCGTTAACAGCAATATCAAATGTTACGTAATTTGCCAATGTATTCGGATATCCTAAATGTTCAGGCACATTAAATTACTGCCAAAAATATTTTACATGTATGTCTAGTCCCTAGCTCCAGACAGTCCAAATATTCAGGAATACTAAAAACTTGGACAGGCTGAAAGTATATTTTGCAAAACATGTGAGTTTGAATTTTCTCAGAAAACTATCTCTGATAGGATGTCTGCATAACAAATGCACCATAATAACTATTATACATCATGCGTAAAACCGTAATGAACATGAATCCTTCATGAGCCAAGTCAACCAACGGTAATTCTCTGTTATGAAATTACATACGTAAAAACGAAACATCGATTTATTTTTGTAAGAAATGCTTCTTCACAGTGGACCGAGGTTATGATCTGAGATCAGACAACCGAGATTACGATCTGAGATCAGACAAGACATTCAGTCTACAGTCTGATCTTGATCTACAGAGGCATCAACAGCAACTTCAGTCCTGAAAGCTGCATATGGGTTAAAATTTTCCTGGCTTTTCAATGTTATATAAGCAGTTTTGCCATTTTTCACAACATTCACATAAGACATCTTCTGCAGAAGCATGGAATGACGTTCAAAAGAGGGAAATGGTTGAAGCCCTGTGTTGTCCCCATGATTACAAAAATAAAGCATTGTTGAATACAAAACTTTGTTTCTCTTCTTTATTCATTGTTAATTAATCCATTTAATTTAGCATCAAATTAGCATAGATCTATACTTTTTTTTAAATCTTTATCACAACAAAATTTTCAGAAAATTGCCGAATGAGTTTTTTCTGCAAACTACACATGTACTCGTGACACAACTGGACTGTTTTAGTGATAATAATTTTAGTACACAAAAAGGCTGTATCAGACCATGTAAAGCAAGCCAGATTTTGGCTTACTGCTTTATCATTTGTTTTGATTAAGGTCAGACCACAACCTGGTATAAATTCTTCAAGCGAAACAGTTGTTTGTATGACAACTGCTTGCAATACAACCCTCAGGCTTCGAATTATTGGCTTGTTACATCATACCCTTAGCCCTTCTGAAACCATTGTGGGAAAAGGAGAAAATGCTGGTAACCAGCAATTTTCCTTTTCCCACAATGTTTTGTACCCTTCTAAAGTCAAGTTTCAACTTTTGAGTCACATATATATTGTTGTCTGCAATTTTAATGCTTTCAATTGGGACAAGTATAAAATTTTGGCATTTGGTAAAGATTTAATGCAAACTTTACGGCAAACATTAATTTTGTGGATACATGACTGCTGTGAAATCTTTACGGATGAAGTTAAATGTTTATGGTTGTATTTAATCATTCACTGCCCATAGCAGGACGATTTTTCACTCTTTACCAGGCTACAAAATTTCATACATGTCAAAATTCAAGGCATTTGAAGATGGCAAAATAAAGTAGTAAGCCAAATTTTAAATCTATTCATGGAAGGGTAGAAACAATGTGGTGAAAGGAGAAAATGCTGGTTTCTAGAATTTTCTGCTTTTTTTCCCCTTTTTTCAAAGGCTTTTTTTCTGGGGTCTTTAAAATGTGGTAAAGGGTTAAAGTCTTTGCAGCTGAAACAGATTTCAAAGAATGTGCAGTCTGATCTTGGATCTATACCATCCACAGCTGAACTATGATTCATACAAAGCTCCTCCGTTATGCCCTGATCCAGGACGAAGTTCTGAAAAATATCTGGCCATATCTAGACCCCGATTTCTCCAGTATGCCTATATTACAAACAAATTAGATTCTTCCACCATGGTCTATTTTATAGACCCATATGCAGTGTTTTGCATTTTGACTTTCATCATGTGCGTAAGTCTGGTCTTGTCTCTTTTCATTATTGAAAGAGATTTCGGTAGTCATAGTCGATGGTTTATTGTGCCATCGTCAGCATGGCTGAAAAACATGGCGTTTGCAATCCAACATGATAGCGTTTTATTTGATTTCTGAGTGAACCTGGCTGAAATTCAGCTAAACAGCAGCTGAATAATTTCTAATAAACATGGCCCTAAAGGTATATCTAAATTGTTAAATGTCTGATAGATAAATGTTTAAACGTAAGTACGCATAGACATGTCTAAGTATTTGAACTCTACCTCCACGGCTACTATGTATAAATTTGCAAGACTTTGCCCTTTTCATTTTAGACACACTCCACAAATTAAAATTATTATTACTCTAAATTGTTCAAAATGTTGATTTCCCTAATAACCAGAATATAACTATTTTATTTTTGTCTGAATATATTGGCGAATAACAGTACTTAGACCACGCTTGTAGGGACTTGACCAATCAGCGTTCAGTATTTCCATTGTATATATCAAAGATACGACTCCCGCAGTTGTATATCTGGATATACTATGCTAGTATATTCCGCACATGATTTCCGACAATTCTTTATTGCAATGTCAAATCGGGGGCAAAATGTACCCTTCGCGGTAAAACAATTTTAAAGTATGATTTGCATAACATTTTCATGTGTGAGTGTAATACTATTCAAAGTCTATACAATGAACAATCACTTAAAATAGTATTGCCCTCAACTAGCGATTAACTACAGCAACCTCTTGAATGGAGTGCGCTTTAGGCGGTATAAAAATAAGGCTCCAGTCTGGTTAAAAGTGTAATGTTCACATTTTGGCTTTAAAACATGCCATTGCCTTTACAACCATTTTTCTAAAACATCAATCTGAGAAGGATTAAACACTTATTTTTGCTAAGAAATTACAACAAATTTGATAGCTCTTTAGTTTGCATTGGCATTTAACGTGTCAGTGCACCTGTACACATGGATAGGTTAGTTTAGTAATGTTAAGCAAGCAAGAGTTATGATTCCTGTGCACTGCACTTCCCCTTGATGAGATCTATCCACCCATGAAATTTCATAACCCTAGCTTGAATAGTTTTGGAGATATGCTCCGGACAAAATTCAAGTATGAAAAACAACAAAGGGCAATAACTCAAAAATTAAGCTAGCAAAAGTTATGATTCCTGTGCACTGCACTTCCCCTTGATGAGATCTATCCACCCATGAAATTTCATAACCCTAGCTAGAATAATTTTGGAGATATGCTCCGGACAAAACTCAAGTATGAAAAACAACAAAGGGCAATAACTCAAAAATTAAGCAAGCAAGAGTTATGATTCCTGTGCACTGCACTTCCCCTTGATGAGATCTATCCACCCATGAAATTTCAAAACCCTAGCTAGTACAGTTTTGGAGATATGCTCCGGACAAAATTCAAGTATGAAAAACAACAAAGGGCACTAACTCAAAAATTAAGCAAGCAAGAGTTGCGATTCCTGTGCACTGTACTTTCCCTTAATAAGATCTATCCACCCATGAAATTTCATAACCCTAGCTAGAATAATTTTGGAGATATGCTCCGGACAAAATTCAAGTATGAAGAACGACAAAGGGCACTAACTCAAAAATTAAGCAAGCAAGAGAAATCGTTCCTGTGCACTGCACTCCCCCTCGGTGAGATCTATCCACCCATGAAATTTCATAACCCTAGCTAGTATAATTTTGGAGATATTCATCGGACAAAATTCAAGTATGAAAAACAACAAAGGGCAATAACTCAAAAATTAAGCAAGCAAGAGTTATGATTCCTTCGCACTGCACTCCCCCTTGATGAGATCTATCCTCCCATGAAATTTCATAACCCTAGCTAGTATAGTTTTGGAGATATGCTCCGGACAAAATTCGGGACAGGTTTAACAGTCAAGCCATCGGAAAAAAGTAAGTACTAAACACGGTCTACTTTGTTTATATCAACACCGTAGTATATGCAGTAGAAATGGTCATTGAAGTCCGCATGTTGGGACAAGTGATAGTGTCATAAGGACGAGTAACATTTTCTACCAACTTGTCCTACTGGACAAGTGGACAAAGAAAAAATTTTACACCCCTGGTGATTTAATGATGGATTGATTACTTTAAAGAAATAACTACTGTAGGTCATATGCTGCATATTAACTCTTTACCACACAATCCCGACTTTTAACGACCCCGAAAAGAAGCCGTCTGAAAACACTGTGGGAAAAGGAGACAAGAGGACCATGATGGTCCTATATCGCTCACCTGAGTACTAAGCAGTAAAGGTCTACAATGATGATAATTACCAAATATTGAGCTTCAAGAGCAAATGATAATGAAACAAGAAAAAGTTGATGCAAAGCATCAAAGTCGCCGCAAAAAAATTTGTTTAATGCTTCAAGAAAGCCAGGGCAAGTAAGTAAATGTCAGTTTTCATCAGCAGATTTTTTAACACATTATGAAATTATGTGAATAGTAACTATATCAAAACTTGTCTTCTGTTACAGTATCTAATACCCTAGCACAGCACTCTCTTAGCTCTTTTTCAAACGACAAATATCAGACTCTTCCAAATTCAAAGAGTTGGCAGATGACAATTTAAAAAGCTGCAAAAATGGTGGAAAATTCGCTAGTAGTGGGGAAAAAATATTTAATAAAGAAGAAATTGCTTATAACGAGCAATTTCTCCTTATCCAACATGTTTTGACAAAAGAATTTGATAGCACACATGTGATAACCCGTGTTTGTTTGGGAAAGTGGTGAAAGCAGGGCTAAGTTACTAAAATGTTGCTGTCCTAGGAAAGTATGATTCAAAAGGACGTAAGTTTGCAAGGCATGCTTTCAATTTAAACAAGTCTAAGACTATAGTGTTTGGTGAACAGTGTTCATAAAGAATCATGGTTTTGCATCGCGCTTTATCATTATGAACAAAACAGCGAAAAAGTGGCCTCTCTCCAGATTTTTTCCACAAATTAAATTTATGCAGAGCTCGTTGAGAAATAAACAAAGGAGTTCTAAACTATCTTTGTGGTAAAAACTAAACTTAGAAATAAGTAACCAATAATGGTCAGATACAATCATAACCATCATACCCGTTCTTCGGCGGAATTTAGCACAATTTCAGCAATGCACAATTTTAGCAGTGGTCATTCAACAAAAAACACACAAATAGTACGAAAAACTATCTACAAAATAATCAAAATGATTATTAAACCTGTGTACGAAAGTTGTACGAAACGACCAACTGGGTACGAAATGACAAAATTGAAAGTATAAGTAGATACGAAATGACCAAAATCGTACGAAATGACCTAGGTACGAAATTAACAAGGTACGAAATGACTGGAAACCTGTACAGCCTTGACCAATGGAAACAAGGCATTTATGTGGACGAGCCCATTTCTCACGAATAGCGACAATAAAAGAAATAATTAGGCGGTTTTTTGATGTTGTAAGTATTAATAGAACAAAAATAGTATCGTATTGCAATTTCGTAGTTTAAGAATGAATTAAAAAGCCAGTTTAAGGTGAAGTAACGTTAGAAAGATTCCTTGTTAACCTAACACCCCTATAAAAACGAAATTCCCACTATCCATGTCCTAACTCGAAAAACTATTAAAAATATAGTCGCGCGCTTCTGCGCGGCGATTAATGATGGAAACACACATTTGCATAATATAAACATCCGACATTTGCTGTCGAGCCCCGAAAACTGCGGGAGATCGGGTATTAACGAAGATCTTATATAGCCCGATAGTATCATGATGCATCACGATATGGTTGTCTCGACAGTGATAGTATCCTGATATTAATGCTGTGATAGTAAAAATATCATGATAGTAATTTTTCAGGCCGATAGTCAGCCCTACAAACTGTTCACTTCAAAATGAATGCAGACGCAAACAAGTGAAAACCTGGTGCGGACAAGTGATTTTGCATTGTACTTGTCCGACTGATCCAGTAAATCAAAAAGTTAATGTTGAGTCCAGTCATTGTGAAGTTAAATCATATATCTATCGATCCATGTCCATTTTAACAGCTGACAAGCAGATTAAAGACGCATTAAGCAGACTGAAAAATGACCGGTAAGATTTTGCGATTTCCAGATAGTCCCTCTCTTGCACTACAGATCATTCACGTTCACCTCTGTTGTTGGCTCAGAGAGTAGTCCGTCATCACGTGATATTTTCATCACATGACCATAACTCAAAATGGCAACACAAATGCCGGTGAAAGAAAGACCAATTGATTGTTTTGTGTGCTGTTCAAACAGCATGCGGCCAATCAGACTTAGTGGTTGGAAATGTGAAGAAGAGGGATTTTCTGAAAGGCTTAAATGTCTTTTAAAGGACGATAACTTGTTTTTTAATCTTACAAACTTAATTCTCTATCGGTGTGTCGAAACTGTTGTCATCATTCATTGGCGTAAGATTCTGATCGCTAAAGAACCTGAAAAAATAGTTCTGTAGTATATAGATAAATTCATCAGTTTGAATGCACTTATAATGTATCCGGAATCGTATTTCCTTTGTCTACTTTATTATGTTACACATGAATCAGTTAAACAGTAACAAAACATGTTTTTCTCAGTCTCACAAGATTCTTGTCATTTAGCCTGTTGCAGAGATGTATGGTGGGAATAACGAACAACAACTTTGCTTGGAGATTGCCAGATAGTATGAAAGAAGGCCTCCATGGAAGGGTTGCGGGGACCCAATCACAAAAATAACATCGGACTTGGAGCAAGCATTTGGATGCATTCAGTCTGAAGACTTGCTCCAAAGTTATTTTACCGATTGGTCTCCTCAAGCCTTCATTGCAGCCCTTCTTTCAAACTATCTGGAATGAAAACGATTTTACCGGCCTTTTTTCAAATGGCTCTATGCCGCAAAATTTCCAATTACTGTTGAAACAAAATGGGCACTGATGGTTAGATAAATGATTAATCTTCACATAAAAGCTGGTATCAGTTAATATTTAAATCTTACCTTCTTGCAAATCTGTACTTTTCAATGTATATAACCGTTGACCTACTTCAACAGAAATCAAAAGCTGGCGATATCACCAATGCACATGCCTTGGCAGGATTCCACAGAAATCGCATTGCCTCGGACACGCTACAGGACAGTTCATTTGTAGTGTGTCCGAGATAATGCGATTTCAGCAGAACCCTGCCAAGACATGTGCAAATGATATTGCCATGTTTTGATTTCTGTTGAAGTAGATCAACGGTTATTTATGTTGAAAAGTACAGATTTGCAAGAGGGTAAGATTTAAATATTATCTGACACCAGCTTCAGTGTTCTCACTAGGATTTTGAAAGTTGGATTCCAGGAATCCAACTCTGATTGGAATCCAAATCTGACAAAAATTGGATTCAAAACTGAAAAGTTGGATTCCAGCCTGACAAAGTTAGATTCCCATAGTCAGGGTGAATTTTCTTACGCAAAAAATATAACATTTAAAAACTGTTGATTTAGATTTCTGTATCATGGAGATACATTAACAGTTCAGTGTTCCCACTAGCTTTTATTTCAAGGGTACATTTACACACTGGGCTGAAAAACTAGGTGTAAGATTTCATATTAGAGGGTATGAAGTATTATGTTTCCGAATTAGAGGTGAAGCAATCAATATTTATGACTTGCAGCAAAAACAAAAAACAAGTCTGCTATATTAAGGTATCTATTTAAATTCACTGCTTAAAATCATTAAAAAGCTGAAAAGACAGTCTAAAATGACTCTGATGAGACAATGTCAAGGAGACATTTTGTTGTGTCATGGGTTTCCTTTTTTTTTTTCACCGAACAATTTTTCATGTGTGTTGATTTCTGGATATGTATAATTGCATGATTCGACATGAATTTCTCAAAAAGAATTACAACTAGCATCAAAACCTGTTATTTTACTCACAAAAAACGTGAGGTCTCGCGTGTGATTAACATTTGTTACGCGAATTTCAAGTCTGTTAAATGATTTACACAATAATTTACATGAGGCTGAACACTGATTTCAGATGATGTAATGGTAAAAAAAGAGATTGGATTTTCAAGCCACATTTTTCTGCAAAATTAAAAGATCAACCCAAAAAAAATCTTCAAAAGGTTGAAAGGTCACAGACTCAATTATTTCCATCGCTACCTCTCGATCACATCACAAGATATTCGATACCTTTCTTTCATCAACTACCGGTATATTGACCAATTATCAGCGTAAATTCGTCAGCAATCTGTTGGTTGATGCATAATTTGCAGATTTCAAACAACATGACGTGGGAATAAGGGTGTTAGCTATTTGTCATCCATTGTGTAAATGGGCACTTGGTGAGTGATAAAGAATGACGCATTTCAATTGGTTGTAAGTTTCCCAGGTAGCCACGCCTACCTCTTCGACTACTCGACTTTAGAGATTTACCTAAGAATTTTCTGCCTCGCTAAACATCTTGTAAACAATCAATTGATAAACTAATCAAGCCCGGGATCGAAAATTACAAGTTATATACGATCCCTGATCAAGCTAAACCTGCAGCTGGTTTTGGACGCGTGTCCTAAAAAAAATTGTCATCCAGTGGAATCCTTTGTTAAGACTTTTTGTCGTCCGCCGGGAAAAGTTGTCGTCTCGGACGACAGTATTGGCATTTCAGAGAACTCTGCAGCTTGTTTGCAAAGATTAATCATCTATCTAACGATCGGTGCCCCACACAGTCGTTTGTAATCAGGCCGGTAAAATCAATTTTCATTCCAAATACTTTGAAAGAAGGGCTGAGTTGGGGGGATAGCGTAGAAAAAAAAAAATAGCATCGGAGCTAGTTTCCCCACCTCCGCCCCCCAATTCGGGGGTAGCCTTTAGACTGAAGGTAAACTTACTATAAATCGCGCCATCAACTGGACTCTGTTAATAAAGTTCACTACTTTCGTTGCTTCGTCAAATGAAAATAAAAACACTCTAAACTCATAAAAAAATCCATTATCTTCACAGGAGTCCGGGCTGTAGTCGATTTTTTTGTCGTAGCAGTACGCACTTATTTGATCAAACACAGAATATTTCTTAGTTGAAATATATCCAACACTTTTTTTCGATGCCATGTTCTAAGTAACTGCGACGTCTTGAAGAAATAAGTCATGTGATTGCTTGTGGAATATAAGGACAAAAAGGGTTAAAAAAGAGAAAAATATGCTAACCTGTAAACGTGCACGCCGAACAGAAATCATTTCCGGTAGAACTGAACCTGGACCAAGAAAGCGTCTAAGTCACGTGGCTTATATTCTGGGGCTCCGGGCTTTTTCGTTCCAAAACCGTTCATCCCTAGGCTTGTTCAACCCTGAGCTTATTTGTCCCGGCTTGTTCGCCCGGACTTGTTCGCCCCACACTACCTTATCGATCGATTTGTAATCTACAGTGCTAATTGCCTTCTAAATTGAATTAGTTACTTTACACATAAAAGTACTCTGAATAAAGATTAAAGATGCTTTATTTTTGCTTCCCTCTTAGTCCTTTTGAGCTATCCGCTATTTTCTAAGACACACCGACAAGTTGCCTTTTGTTAGTGAAATGACATTTACCATGGGGGGTTTTAAAACATGTGACAGTATAATAATAGCTAATATGAGAAGGAACACAAAGTTTGTTTGTTTTTGTTGTTCAACGCCGTATTCAACGCAGTTTTCAGTTATATCGCGGCAGCCAGTACTCCACCGTATCTTGACTGCGGCTTTATGTTCAGTAAACGGGGGGGGGGGGGGGGGGGGGGGAAGGTGGAATATGTGCAGTTAACACCTTTTCGTACCTGTCAAAACCAGTGACGAATGCACTATAAACACCTTTGGTTAGCAGATACATAAGTTGGGACGAACAAGCTTGGACGAACGAACCCGGACGAACAAGCCTAGGGACGAAAAAGCCCGTTACCTAGCTGGTACCCGAACTGAAAGGAATGCCTGCTTGTCACAATGAAACTTCGTACAAGTCAACACCCCAGACTGGAACCATGTCGACTTATTTCCGGTCTTCATATACAATCGGCCCCTTCACAACCCTTAGGGATCAAAGGGAGACAAATCCAACAACAGAAAATTGGGATTTTGGAACGCAGTTTTTATTACATTTCTGCATTGATTAGACCTATTTGTATTGAATAAAGCACTACCTGGTTTTTTGGATCTTGCAGAGTTCCAAAATCCCAAATCCAGTTCCAAAATCCAAGGTGAAAAACCTACTAAAGTTCCTAAAAACCATGTTTTATAAGAGTATATATATATATATATATATATATATATATATAAAGAGAGAGAGAGAGAGAGACGGAAACAATAAAGGTCGGCAGATGCCCCGGTCCGATATATATATAACCTGTCGACTGCAAAAATACTTTCAGCTCGAGCATTTTTAACCCTTTTCAATGAAAAGAGTGTCTGAAGCAATGCGAGAGAAGGAGAAATGCCGATTAACAGCAGAATCGCGTTTTCCCACTATGTTTTCACTATATTTTCTCAATCCTTCCAAAGATCAGTCTAAGATTTTGAGTGATGGTTAACTTGTCGTTTGCAAACTCAAACTACTTCCAGTTTGAAATCGTTAAACTTTCTCGCCCAAGTACTTGCCTATACTGTTATATTATTGTATTTTGATAACCAAACTTATGTCATTTTACCTTAATTTTGAAAATATCTGAAATGTCTGATACTTTCCCTTACTTTCAAGAAATGTCTGATACCTTACCCTACTTACTGTAAATCCGAAATCCCCGATACCTTTTGTTGTTTGGCTGGAAGTATGGGCTGTGATCGGTATGCATGTACATGCAGAACTGATCCCAGTACTATCTCTCCGCCCTTTATTTGGAAGTAGCTGGGACTGTGGACTGTGATCAATATACATGTACATGCAGATTGATCCCACTGCTACCTACCCACCCTTTATTCAGAAATGTTTAGCAACATATCCCTTCTTTGTTAACATCTATTTATCCTATTTTCTCCCCTTTCAAATGTTCCATGTCCTACATACTTTGTGTAATATATTGTTGTTATCAATCATAATGCTATGAATATGTAGATGTTCAACGCAAAAAAGATATGTATGTATGTATGTATGTATGTATTTGTTAAATTTACATACCCTACAAAGGCAATTAGCTCTTTTTAACAATGACTCCTGCAGCATCTACTTTGAGAACACAGTGGGAAAAGAAGATACTCGGAAAGTGCTATTGCGCATTTACTAAACAATACAATTTCTCCAATATAAATTTAACTGTGATAAATAGCGTTTTTGATTTCGGTTTTCTTCATTAACTTCATAATAACGAAGGTATTGCTCAGTTAAAAATTTGTCATAGAACCAAAAGACATGGTATGAAATGGAATGACTATGGTACGAAGTGGCAAACATATGGTACGAAATGGTATAAATTAGTGTACGAAATGATGCAGTTATGGTACAAAGTGACTGGTACGAAATGGTCATGGTATAAACGTTTGTAATTCGATTGGACGAGTTCGTTCGCGAAAATAGATGCATTCTGTACCAGAGCATTAATCGTTTCACAAAACACTGTGCACCAGAACCTTTATAATTCTTTCATGATTCTTCATCGGTTTCAAAACAAGTCAACAGCTTCAAATTTGAAAACACCAATTTCACATACATTCACACCTATTTTACCAAGGTAAACCTGTCGAATGTGATGAAAGATTTCAAGCGGAAGTACATAGACTCTCCATCAACATCTCTTCTCGGCTGTCATAAATATAGGTCCACGGCTTCTGCCGGGCAACCAATAATAGAACCTATCAAGGTCTTTTGGATGATCACTTGCCCAGGTTCTTAAGTGTTCTGTTTCGAACGCGCTTCAAGGTGGCCAAATTTAGTCTGCCCTATTTTGGCTCTAGGAAGTTGTATGAGTCGGCTCCACTTAAAATTTTTATCTTTACTGGCTGAAAGCCAGCAGAGCTTATGTCATGGCGTGGTCTCCGTCGTCCGTCTGTCCGTCCGTAAGTCTTTTTCTTGTTTACACAATAAAGTCTGCATTCATTGTCAGATTTTCATGAAACTTGCACAGTTTGTTTATCTCATCAAAAGCTTCAACCCTATTCATTTTGAAATAAAAAAAAATCGTGCAACTCACGCAGTTTGTTTGTCTTATCAGTAGCTTCTACCCTCTTAATTTTGAACAATATCCAACAACCTATATGGGAAAAGTAGCCATTTCAAGTTGAAAATTTCCAATTCTTGTTTACTCAATAAAGTTTGCATTTGTAATCAGATTTTTCTGAAACTTGCACAGTTGCTTTATCTCATCAACAGATTAATCATTTTGATTTTGAACACAATCCAACAAATAATATGGGAAAAGTAGCCAATTACGGTTAAAAATTTCCATTTCTTGTTTACCTGATTAGGTCAGCAACTTCGGTTGGATTTTCATGAAACTTGCACAGTTGCATTGTATCATAAACAGCTTGAACCCTATTGATTTTTTTTAAAAAAATCTGACAATCAGTTTTGGAAAAGTAACCATTCGTAGTCGAAAATTTCCAGTTCATGTTCAGGCAATGAAGTTCACAGTGTTGATCCAATTCTTTTGAAACTTGCAAAGATTCATCAAGGGATTGAAATCTACTAAATTGTTCAGGAAAAGTAGCCATTTGATCACCTACATCTAGTATCGTTTTCTGATCAACAAAGTCCACATTATTAGTAAAATGTCTTTGAAATTTACTAGAATTGTTTAATACAAAATGAAAGTTTGAAACACTATCAAATTTGCCTGCATTCCAATTAATGTATGTTGTTTTATGGAGCATCGACAGCTTTGGTCATTTAGCGCCCATATCTGTGTTAAAAGATAATAAAAGTGGAGTTGTTTAAACCAAATAAAGTTTGAATATATTAATGATAATAAAAGAATTGAATTATGTGTGATCTTCATATGCATAAAGGGCATTATTGAGTTACTGGGCAATCCCTATATACTCAAAAGTTTTCAGTGATAAGATTTAAGAATGTGATAGAAAGGACTGAAGTAAATGTTGGACTGATAAACAGAAGTCTTTAAATGAAGAAGAAATATGTCTCATAATGTGCATAAGATATGAAATTGAGTGGCTGGGCGTCCCTGCCTACTCAACAGTTTTAGATTAAAAAGTAAGACTGATAATATTGTTTTTCCGTAGAAATGGGGTAAAAACTATTAAAGACTGGAGCCTCTAATGGGATCAATATACTCCCATTAAAGAGGTCCTGTCTCCAATGAGATACGATACCCCCAAGAGGACTAATCCTCTCATTAAGGAGATGCAGACTGAAGATAAAAAACGATTTAAATGGTAGAGATATGGGATTACAACACATGTTAAAAAAGGTAATTAAGAAAGTATCACAGCTTGTTGTATAGACCAATCTCTTTGATGAAGGTGATAATTGAATCAATACTGACTGTGTCAAAGAGGTTGTGCGTACTGTCAACATTGTAGTATTTTTCACGAATTGGCTGAGAGTCAATGCAATCTAACAATGTGTTTAATTGTAAGGTGTTCATTGCATGGAATACATTCTGGTGCATCTTCTCTGGCGAAAAGCCAGGAGTGTGTTAACCGAGAATGTCCAATTCGAAGCCTTGTGATTACCACCTCTTCTCGACGAATGGACCTGTAAGAGGGGTACTACTCGCCAAGGGTTGGTTTAACAGAATGGAGTTTGTCAAAATGATCTGCATCCCATTTGGATAAGAGATTGGATGAAAGATAAAATGCATGCTTTAAAATCTGTGTATGGTATTTTAAAATGAGATACGAGTAGAGACAATGCTGACTTGGCGAGTTCGTCGGCCTTTTCATTGCCTCGAATACCCATGTGACTAGGAAGCCAGCAAAAAACAAACTTGTTTGTATCAGAGAGAGAGGAAATTCTCTCAAGAACAGCACAAATTGATGGGTTTTCAGTTTTTGGTTATATTTACCAGTTTACATACATTAGACTGCGTGAATCTAGGATCAGACCCCAATTTTGGTAAGTGTGATCTTGGTCTTCAACGTCCTCAGATATTCCACTGATCGGCTTTGGTTACATTTATCAGCTTATATGCATTTAGTCCAGTCAAATTGTGAGAAGACCCAAAACATATTGCAACACAAATAATTGTTTTGTTTTCAACATGCTTAGGGACACCTTTTTAACATATGTAAAGTAGGACGAAATAGGAGGATATGAAATTTGACTTTTTAAGCTTTTTTTCAATTCGTATGAATTTTGGCATTTTAAACTTTATTACAGCTCATCTCGCAAGTTTTACATGTCATTCCTACTCGATTTTTCTCTTGAAAGTAACAGTAAAACCCACTAGCAACTTGTTACAGTCTGCACGCCATGATTTACAAACAAGGCAGCATCCCTTCTGTCAATCTAGTTCTACTCTGAAGTTGGTTTACCCACACACCAATACAAAGGGAGGGACCACTGTATATATACCGTAAACTATGGTTGGACACTTTAAAAGGTTAATTTATATTTTTATTGTGAATAAAAAAGATGCTTGTTGAAATACTGATTAGTACTTCAGACCATATTTTTCTCTTTAATTGTACAGAAACTTGTCACACTTTGTTAAGGTAGTCGACGCGTAATACATGTACTTCTAGTGCAGCATGGCATAACATTTCTTGACCATTGATATAGACAGATTTATACAGATATAATACTTTTGCACATTTTTAACCGACAAGAAATTCCTTTGATGTCTACCTTCAAATTATCTGTTGATACTTTTGTTAGTTTCCAGAAAAGGGAGGTAATTATCACATCTCTTTGTAATGAGAATAGAGTGGATTTAGATCTATAAATAATAATTCAAGGAAGGATAAAAATGAAAAAATGGCTCATTTTTAATATTAGAATATTTTGTAGGATAATAATACAGTGGAAATAACTGTTTTCTATTACGGGTCCACTACGTTAAGTGGTACATGTATATAGATTTGGTGTTGAAGAAGCGAGATGGTAGTTTTGCGGTCCGAATATAATATACCCATTTGACTGCCATTCCACATAATCGTTGCATTCTAATCATCATGTGACATTCCAACTTGCATTTGCAAACTAGCATGAAAACTAGATTAACAATAAATCATAGGCTACGTATCTGTGTATGAAAATACCACAAAAGGCCTCTTTCAGTATTCTTCCTACAAATGGATAGGTTACTGGCTTACTCTTTACAGATATTAAGTGCACAACAGAGATACACATACTAGGGATATTTCCATTTATGTTGCATATATAATTATCATCAAGATAATTTAACTTTTCAGGATTTTTTCCCATCATCTCCACCTGCCATCCGTGGAGATAATGTAGAAAAAAACAACACCTACATGTATTTTGTAACCATTCTGAAATTCCGCAGAACACCCCATTATCATTTTGTCTCTGTTCACAGGACAGGGGCCAGGGATCTGAACTTGCACTGACCTTACTCGTATACATGTTTATAATCCATCAGAATCCAATATACATGTACAGAACGTTTTCCTATTTCCAAAGAGAGAGTGTACATGATTAATGGCCCGTTGGCACGATCACAAATTAGGAACTATTGCAAATAAACAAGAAAAGCTGAAAAATTTGTTAGGAGACAGAGCTTGTTGGAGGTTAAGGTACACCTTAAAAGTTAACTGCAACAACAACAAAATCCGGGCATTTTTTCAAATAGGCACTGCTTTTTAGCTCTGCTGGCTTTCAGCCAGCAGAGCTTATGTCATGGCGTGGTTTCCGTCGTCCGTCCGTCCGTCCGTCTGTACGTCTGTCCATCTGTCTGTCCGTCCGTCTGTCCGTCCGTTAGTCTTTTTCTTGTTTACGCGATAAAATGTGCATTTGTTGTCAGATTTTTGTGAAACTTGCACAGTTTGTTTATCTTATCAATAGCTTCAACCCTATTGATTTTGAGAAAAATCCAACAAACAATATGGGAAAAGTAGCCATTTCAAGTTGAAAATTTCCAATTCTTGTTTACGCGGTAAAATCTTCATTTGTTATCGGATTTTCGTGAAACTTGCACAGTTTGTTTATCTCATCAATAGCTTTAACCCTATCGATTTTGAAAAAAATCTGACAAACAGTATGGGAAAAGTAGCCATTTCAAGTTTAAATTTTACATTTCTTGTTTACGCGATAAAGTCTTCATTTGTTATCAGATTTTACGTGAAACTTGCACAGTTTGTTATCTCATCAATAGCTTTAACCCTATCGATTTTGAAAAAAATCAGACAAACAGTATGGGAAAAGTAGCCATTTCAAGTTTAAAATTTACATTTCTTGTTTACGCAATTTAGTCTTCATTTTAGGTCAGATTTCCATGAAACTTGCAGAGTTTGTTTATCTTATCAATAGCTTCAACGCTATTGATTTTGAAAAAATTACAACAAAGAGTATGGGAAAAGTAGCCATTTCAAGTTTAGAATTTACTTTCTTTTCTTGTTTACACAATAAAGTGTTCATTTTAGGTCAGATTTCTGTGAAACTTGCAGAGTTTGTCCATCTTATCAATAGCTTCAACTCTATTGATTTTG
Source organism: Tridacna crocea (assembly GCA_943736015.1). Classification (NCBI taxonomy): domain Eukaryota; kingdom Metazoa; phylum Mollusca; class Bivalvia; order Cardiida; family Cardiidae; genus Tridacna; species Tridacna crocea. The sequence goes on along the minus strand of OX031056.1, from coordinate 3,012,091 downwards.
AAAAAATTCCAACACAGAGTATGGGAAAAGTAGCCATTTCAAGTTGAAAACTTTCATTTCTTGTTTACGTGATAAAGTCTTCATTTTAGGTCAGATTTCTGTGAAACTTGCAGAGTTTGTTTATCTCATCAATAGCTTTAACCCTATCAATTTTGAAAAAGATCTGGCAAACAGTATGGGAAAAGTAGTCTTTTCAAACTGAACAATTGCATTGCCTGTTTACATGATAAAGTATTTATTTGTGGTCAGATTTTATGAATTTTTCAGCGTGTTTATCCCATCAATAGCTTTTTAACCCTGTTGTGTTTGAAAAAATTCAACCAACAGTAATGGAAAAGTAGCCATTTTGAGTTGAAAATGTCATTTTTTTTTTTTCTTTTTGCGTAATGAATTCCTACGTATGCTTTATTTAAAAGCAAACTCTCTGCCAGTAGAGCATATTCAGGCCCTTCAGGGCCTTCTAGTTATTTATTGTCAGGGTATTGGGCGATTTCTGTGCAGGCAGCAGGCAGTAGAAGTCTTTTCTGACTGGAACCGCCCGTCTTACATGTAACTAATGAAAGTTGATATTACAAAATTCTGTATTGTCGGGATTTTGTCTGCATTATAATCAATGAAATATTCTTGTGAAACGGAGACCCTGTGGAGCGTTTCTTCAGCAAAGAAGAAACATAATTGTTGCCATAGCAATTTACATAGGGAAAGCTGGAGAAGTCCACAAATAAAGCTCTATCAAGTGAAAGCCTAGCTCTATTTTGGGAGTCATGAGTAGATTCCAAGTCATATAGTACCTTCGTCTGAAACCGGATTAGATTCTTGGCGTTCTCGAAAAGTTGGTACCCGGTTTAAACTGGCCAAGAATCTTCGCTCCTTGGCAAATTATTATTCAAATTATATACAGCAGTCTTGCCATTGGCTTTTACCTTGTCCTTCTTTGCTAGCATTTTTAGCTCTACTGGCTGAAAGCAAGCAGAGCTTATGTCATGGCGGGGTTTCCGTCGTCCGTCCGTCCGTCTGTCTGTCCGTCCGTCCGTCTGTCCGTCCGTTAGTCTTTTTCTTGTTTACGCGATAAAGTCTGCATTTTTTGTCAGATTTTTGTGAAACTTGCACAGTTCGTTAATCGCATCAATAGCTTCAACCCTATTGATTTTGAGAAAAATCCAACAAACAATACAGGAAAAGTAGCCATTTCAATTTGAAAATTTCCAATTCTTGTTTACGCGATAAAGTCTTCATTTGTTGTCAGATTTTCCTGAAACTTGCACAATTTGTTTGTCTTACCAATAGCTTCAAACCTATTGATTTTGAGAAAAATCCAACAACAGTATGGGAAAAGTAGCCATTTCAAGTTGAAAATTTCCAATTCTTGTTTACGCGATGAAGTCTTCATTTGTCGGCAGATTTTCGTGAAACTTGCTCAGTTTGTTTATCTCATCAATAACTTTAACCCTATCGATTTTGAAAAAAATCCGATATACAGTATGGGAAAAGTAGCCATTTCAAGTTTAAAATTTACATTTCTTGTTTACCCAATAAATTCTTCATTTTAGGTCAGATTTCCATGAAACTTGCAGAGTTTGTTTATCTTATCAATAGCTTCAACCCTGTTGATTTTGAAAAAAATTCCAACAAAGAGTATTGGAAAAGTTGCCATTTCAAGTTGAAAACTTTCATTTCTCGTTTACGCGATAAAGTATTCATTTTTGGTCAGATTTCCGTGAAACTTGCACAGTTTGTTTATCTCATCAATAGCTTTAACCCTATCGATTTTGAAAAAAAATCTGACAAATAGTATGGGAAAAGTAGTCTTTTCAAATTGAACAATTTCATTGCCTGTTTACATGATAAAGTATTTATTTGTGATCAGATTTTATGAATTTTTCAGCTTGTTATCCCATCAATAGCTTTTTAACCCTGTTGAGTTTGAAAAAATTCAACCAACAGTAATGGAAACGTAGCCATTTTGAGTTGAAAATGTCCATTTCTTTTGTCTTTTTGCGTAATGAATTCCTATGTACATGTATGCTTTATTTAAAAGCAAACTCTCTGCCAGTAGAGCATATTCAGGCCCTTCAGGGCCTTCTAGTTATCATTAGTAATCGATATTAAACTACTGATAGACTGAAGTCACCTGGATGGTCTCAGTGCAGTTACCTCCTGGTTCACGCACGGAGATCGGCTAACATATTTACCACACGGACGTCATTCGATTGTCAGAAGGTCACCCACCCCAAAACCACCTAGCATTCTAAACTGCTTGTTTCCAAACTTGGTTGAAAATTACCTGACGATCCTTTTATTTGAGAACACGCAAGGAAATAACACTAGATTAAACTGCAACCTGTCCGAGTCCAAAATCCACTGATGTCTATCCTACTTCATCATCAAAGAACTGGATTTGGCTTGTTGCTTGATGTCTCTGTCTGAAATTATTAGAGCTTTAAGTTTCACCTTGGTAACACTGTTGCAGATATTGTCGTACCTCTGTAGACACTCTGCTTTCATATTGTCAGCTTTTATGCAGATGTACTTTACCATTCATTGCATAGTTTGTAACTATATATATATGATATGTCCGAGGCATCTACATGTACTGGTTGGCTAGAAAACATTTTACCATAGTGCATACCTAAGTTAGATAGATGCGATAGAACCTAAATCATCTTCTATATTTGCCCGATGGCATTCAGTTATCATAAAAAACCTGCTGGCATTTTTTTTATAAAGAGTACATTTTGGACAACCCTTGCTTATTGCCTTTGAACACATGCATGCAAATATCATATGCGTAACTTAGAAAGTGAGTCCCTTATCAAGTTTGACAGACACCAATCACAAAACCAGTATTGTATTTTTTTTATTAACTTAAAATGGCAATGAATTGGATAAGAAATTGTTGCTGGAATGCAAAATGAGATAAGAAAAATAACATTATGAGGTTGAATAAAGAAACCTTAAAGTTGGAACTTTGTATGTGTAGGTTACAAATCTAAGTTATAAGACTTACAATCATTGGTTCATATGACCGCTTTGCTTGAATACATCTATGGGAGTACTTGTATTTAAAGGGCAAATCAACAAGTTTCTGATACGATTAATTTTCAAATCTACATTTATCAAATGGCAACCTGGTAATGTTGTAATTTGAAAAAGGAATTAGTAAAAGTACTTTTTTTCAATTTATATTTTTGCTTATTAGCTTTTCTTGCATCGCTTACCTCCCTTACTTATTGTAGCGCACCTTGATCTGTGACGTCATCGGAGCGTTTGTTTCAATATGGACCTTGTTTAAGATAGTGAAATGAGCGATATTTAAGACGAAGAAATACACTATTCTAGGCCGGTAAGGCCGTACATGTACCACCATAATTTTAATGAAACTTAATAGTTTCTGATGATGAGGATAAAAGTAAAATTTCGCCCACTAATGGCGAAAATAACGATGTTATGCCGGACTTTTGAACAGCGTGTTGGTTATCACGCCTACATGTATTAGGCTAAGGGACGAACGTCACTAACGGAAATATTCTATACATGACATTTCTCCGACACTTTAGTTTCATGTCAAATAACCTTTTTCTTGACTTTTACGATTGATAATCGTGAGATGTTAGTTCTAACTATTTGTTGATGGATCTTATATTTGTACCTTGTAAAGAATTCTGTAAACACTGACAGGTACAAAATTTGTTCTCTGATGGGTGAAGGGTTACACAATAAATCGCGATTTTCATGAGAATAAGAATAGATTGAAATGCTGTTAACAAGCGTGAAATTTGATAAAAGAATATGTTCGGAGATTATTAAGACAATTCTCAAAATTATTTTATATTCTGGGTAACTATCAATTGATCCTTTATCCACAATATTTTCGATTTTTAACTCTTTACCATACGACAAAGTATTAAACAGGTCCAAACTGAAATCGCTTGCAGACAACAAAATAAAGTTATATATTTCAATAATTGATTTTTTTTTCCAGCAGAGTAAAACACTGTGTTAAAAGGTTACTAGGTTACTTTCTACTAGGTAGCTGGTTACTTTCTTACAATGTTTGTAAGTCTTCTGTCTTCTGGGTCGTAAAAATTAGGGATTGATTGGTAAAGGGTTAAATATAAATCCCACACATTGGGCACGAGTTCTATCTAAGTTCACAGGGAGCAGTATCCGAAGAGATTAGTACGAGTTGTATGGACTTGTTTCTCAAGTTTACATGTTTAACCCTTTCCCATACAATCCCTGGTTTTGACGGGAAAGGAATTGAAGCCTTTTTGAAATATTGTGGGAAAAGGAGAAAATGTTGGTAACCAGCATTTTCTCCTTTTCCCTCAATGTTTTCTACCCTATCATATAGAAAAATCATCTTTTAAGCAACTGTTAATTTGTCATCGGCAAAATGCTTTGAATTTGGTCTGGTCCAAAATTTGCCGTCTGGGAAAGGGTTAAATTGTTACAAAACAAATTTATTGACTCAACCGAATTGAAAGCAATTAGTCAACAAATCAAATTTAACTTGCATGTTTGGACTTGTTTTTGATGGGGTAAGAAACATTGAAGAAAAAGGATAAAATGCTGATCAGCAGCATTTCTCTTTTACCTACAATGTTTTCGAAAGTTTTTCTTTCTTCACAAGGGTCGTAAAAACAGAAGATTTCTCTCAGTAGCCTGTCTAGAAGACATAATATGGAGAGGAACAGGGAAATATCCACAAATCAGAAGTGTAAAGATACAATTCAAAATTTGTTCAAAATGATTGTAAGTTGTCAAATCATTTTTAAGAGTGAAATGTCGAAGAGAAGTAGTGTATGGGATAAAAGCTGTAACATGGGTTTACTGTCACAAACAAACATTACAGTGTAAAGGGGTGAGATATGCAAATGTTATGTAACCATTTCCTGTATTGTTTCAACTGGTCGGTGATGGATTAACATTTATGACCATGACTAGGGGTAGCCAGATACTGACTTCACCCTTTATTATACAAACCCAAGGTCTAGTTTCCAGTACCCAAAGAAAGAGTGTTTGAAAAACAGTGTGGGAAGAAAAAGATGTTTACTGTTTAACCCATTACCACACAATCCCTACTTTTGACGACCCTGAGAGAGAAGCTTTTGGAAAACATTGTGAGAAAAGGAGAAAGTGCTGATAACCAGCATTTTCTCCTGTTCCCACAATGTTTTCTATCCTTTACAAAGCAAATTTCAAATTTTAAATCACTTATATATTGTCGTCTGCAAATGCTTTCGATTTGGACAAATCTAAAAATTTGTCGTTTGGTAATGAGTTAAAGGGCAAATCCTAAAATATTTTGACCATACTGTTTTTTGCTCCAATCAGCTCCAAATGTTTTTGGTTCACAATTCTTTTGTTGTCTGCAAATGCTTTCAATTTGAACCAGTCTAAAATTTTTGTGTTTGGTGAATAGTCAGTTGACCCTCTGTCTTTTACAACCCTGAGAAAGAAGCCCTTTGAAAACATTGTGGAAAAGGAAGAAAAGGCTGAAACACTTGAAAGTTAACATCATTTGAACAATCCAGACTTTGGTACTTGCAAAATCTATGTTATGAATTTGGATGAATACGTTATGTTGTTGCCTTTGAAAACATTGTGAGGAAAAGAGAAAATGCTAAGATTTTCTCCTTTTCCCATGATGTTTTCCATCCTTTGCAAATCAAATTTCATTTCAATTTTTTGATTACCATTTTTTTGTCATGTGCAAATTAACCCTTTACCAAACAATCCCTGGTTTTTTCAACCCTGAGATGGAAGCCTTTTTAACCCATTACCACACAATCCCTACTTTTGACGCCCCTGAGAAAAAAACCTTTAGAAAACATTGTGGGAAAAGAAGAAAATGCTGGTAACCAGCATTTTCTCCTTTTCCCACAATGTTTTCTACCCTTCACAAAACAAATTTCAAATTTTCAGTCACTTTCATGTTGTTGCCTGCAAATGCTTTCAATTTGGACAAGTCCAAAATTTTGTTGTTTGGTAATGGGTTAAAACATTGTGGGAAAAGGAGAAAATGCTGGTAACCAACATTTTCTTCTTATCCTACAATGTTTTCTATCCTGGTGGAAACAAATTTCAATTTTTTACTTAGGTTTACTCTGTTCCCTGCAAGTGCTTTTAATTTGGACCAGTCTAAAATTTTGTCTCTTGGTAAAGGGTTAAATGTTGAAAACATTTGGGGAAAAAAGGGAGAAAACGGCGCCAATTTCTCCTTTGTCCAGAATGTAGATCTAGAAAGGGATAAAATATTACGAAAAACAATTGAAGGAATTACTGACCTTTTGTTTGTTTTTCTTTTTGGAGATTGCCATTGCGGAATGTCTGTCTTATGGCCGATCTTATTTCGACTCGGAGTTTCGAACAATGTCGGCACAGCATCAGGTTTTAACCGCAGCCTAATATTCCTATAACCAACTTCTTTTACGAGTTTTGGACTTATTAAGAACTGACCGTCCTCGAAGTGTTTCAGACACAATGTGGAATGAACTGATGGCACAAAATCCGCCGTTACTGTCCGGCCCCTGTTTAAACGTTGAATCCATAGTTTCCTCCTTTTTAATTCCTTCGGAAATTTGAACATACTAATTCTATGTATTCCTGATTCGGCGCTGAAGCCATAGGCTGCACAATTTACCATTTTTTCGGCTGAATTCTTTGTTTATACTCAGATATCTGCGTATAATCATCAGCGTTCCTACTAATTTCTACTGACTGTAAACACAGGCTTACGCTCCTATGACGTCACACAGGTAGGGAAGATAAGCGAATCGGGGGAAGTAAGCCATGTACCATTTTTGGGGCCGTATATCAGCGTGACAATTCGAGCGTGATTTATGACCTGTTACGGGTGGTATTTATGAAAACTGATGGACACATGTTTACTAACATCATTTGCAGCTGATTGGAGCAAAAAAACAGTATGGTAAAAAAATCTTAGGATTTGCCCTTTAACCTTTAATTGACTTAATATGCCCCTGCAGTTGATAGCAGTTATATTACCTATTTTTTCAAGGTTTGCTTATTTTCAGAAAAAGCAATATGGTACGTATAAACCCAAAAAAGTGTTGTAAATTTTGTTAATTATCATAGGTTGAATTATTACCTGCATCTTGTCAAAAACATCCTAACACAGTTTTCTAACTGTATTGAAAGTTAAATTACAATAATTCAAGTTTATTCCTACGTATTTCGTGGGAGTGTTGTGTGGCAGGACACTTCTGAGCCCAAGCCTATTACTTGCGAAACCAAAGAAATACACGAATAATTTTTATGTGAGCTGTCACAGTGGTATGACTGAAACATAGCTGATTGTTGTATAAAAGGTCATTCAACCAAACATTCAAGTTTATTCATGAACAATTTTGTTGTTTCACAAAATCTACAATAAGACCCAGATTCAGCATTCACGATTCCATCACAAGACATTCTGCCAGACTTTATCAAATGGCAGCCATTTAAAGAATGTTTGTAGGTTTTTAATAAGGATTTATTATCATAAAGGGAATGCTGTGTCCGTCGTGCGTCTTGCGTCGTCCGTCGTTCGTCGTCCTTCGTCAACTTTTTACATTTTGTACGCTCTAGAGGCCACATTCTCAGTCCAAAACTCTTGGAAGTACTTCAGAATGTTCGTCTTGATGATATCTCGGACAAATTTGAAACTGGATCATGTCCAGTAAAAAACTAGGTCACTAGGTCAAATTTTAGAAAAACTTTGTGTACGCTCTAGAGGCCACACTTTCAGTCCCATACTCATGAAAGTTAGTCAAGGTGTTTGCCTGGATGATATCTTGGACGAGTTTGAAAATGGGTCATGTCGGATGAAAAACTAGATCAGTAGGTCAAATTTGAGAAAAACCTTGTGTACGCTCTAGAGGCCACATGTTCAGTCTACTCTTGAACGTTGGTCAGAATGTTTGTCTTGATGATATCTCAGACAAGTCTGAAAATGGTTTATGTCAGGTCAAAACCTAGGTCACTAGGTCAAATCTTAGGAAAACGTTGTGTACGCTCTAGAGACCACATATTTAGTCCGATACTCATGAAAGTTGGTCAGGATGTTTGCCTGGATGTAGTCCAGGACGAGTTTGAAAATGGGTTGTGCCAGTTCAAAAACTAGGTCACTAGGTCAAATCTTAGAAAATCCTTGTGTAAGCTCTAAAGGCCACATTTTGAGTCGGATACTCATGAAAATTGGTCAGGATGTTTGCCTGGATGATATCTCGAACAAGATCGAAAATGGGTCATTTGGGGTCAAAAACTAGGTCACTAGGTCAAATTTTAAAAAAAAAACTTTGTCTACGCTCTGGAGGCCACATTTTCAGTCCAAAACTCTTGAAAGTTGAGTCAGAATGTTTGTCTCGATGATATCTCGGACAAGTGCGAAAATGGGTCATGTGGGGTCAAAAACTAGGTCACTAGGTCAAATCTTAAAAAACCTAGTGTACGCTCTAGAGGCCACATTTTCAGTCCAAAACTCTTGTAAGTTGGTCAGAATGTTGGCTTTGATGATATATTGGACGAGTTTGAAAATGGGTCTTTGGGGGTTAAAAACTAAATCACCAGGTCAAATCTTACAGAAACCTTTATATGCTCTGGATGCCACATTTTCAGTTCAACAGTCTTGAAAATTAGTCAGAATGTTTGCCTTTAGAATATCTTGGATGAGTTTGAAAATGGGTCATGTTTGGTCAAAAACTGGGTCAATAGGTCAAATGTTATAAACACCTTTTGTAAGTTCTGGAGGACACATTTTCAGTCTGATACTCCTAAAACGTGTTCATAATATTTGTCCTGGTGATACCTTGAATGAATTTAAAATGGGTCATGTCGAGTCAAAAACTAGGTCAATGGGTCAAATATTACAAAAACCTTGTGTACACTCTAGAGGCTACATTTTCTGCTTGATACTCTTCAGATTGGGTGAGAATGTTTGTTTTGGTGATGTTTCAAAAGAGTTTGATAATGGGTAATTGTCGGGTCCAAAACTAAATCTTAGAAAAACTTTTTGTACGCTGTAGAGGCCATATTTTCAGTCCAATACTCATGAAACTTGGTCAGAATGTTTGTCTTATTGATATGTCAAAAGTGTTTGATGATGGGTAATGTCTGATAAAAAACTAGGTCATTCGGAAATTAGATGGTTCATGTTTGGTCAATAGACTCAGGTAAGCGATTTCAGGGCCATCATGGCCATCTTGTTTTCATTATTTTGACGCTGGACTAATTAGACTGCGTGAATCTAGGATCAGACCGCAATTTTGTTGTCTGGTCTTGATCTACACCGTCCTCAGATATTTCACTGACCGGCTTTGGTTACATTTATTACCTTACATGCCAGCTTACATGTTTAGCAATATCCGTAATTATTACTTATTTTGTCAGGATAAATATGAATTCTATACATGTACATGTACATAGTTATGCATGTTGATCAGTGTACATGTATTTGACTGTGTAGATCTAGGATCAGAATGCAATTTTTGTAAGACTGATCTTTATCTACACTGTCCTCAGAAACTTCACCAACAGAATTTGGTTGCACTTATCAGTATATCTATATGTATATGTTTATATCTTTCGCAGTTGTTTACTTGTATAAAATCAATGTACATGAAAACTTTTTTTTTTAAATTTCATTAGTTCGGAACGTTATCAGACTTTCCTTGTATCTATGTAAATAAAAACTTTTGAGGAAAGAAAAGCTGAAGATTGAGTAGTTTGAACCGTTAATTTTTCAGACTATTTGGATTAGCGATCAGACTGCACATTGCGTGCTGTCTGGTTCTGATGCACAAGGTTTGCAATACCGTTTTTGGGCGTGATCAGCAGCATATAGTTTTGTTAATGTCTGAATTCTTGTATGTCAATTATTTTTTTGTTTTTCAGCGCTACCAACGTAATTTGTATTTATCTTTTCCATTGGAAATATAATGTTACTATGAAACAAGTTGTAAAGTAAAGTATTTGGTAAACACGTTTGGTTTCAAATGTGTTTATTTTATTTGTACTCATTGACCAATTATAAGGTATATCTCCAATTATAAACGCAATACAATATTTTTGTACTCATGGCTGAAAAAATGTATTTGTAGCATTATTTTTTTTTTCATTATGCAGTTATTCTCAGATGGCGAAATTGAAAATTGGCATAAACGTAGCATAAAATGCAAATCGGGCATTTGAACATTTTGCAGTGAGAAAACTCAAACTTTATTTTGACAGTTGGTTATATGGCAAATTCATGACAGTGTAGGTCACTATTGTCATGTCAATTTCATTGGAAAACAATATCTAAAAAAACTGAAGTCAGATATATTTTGTTGTCTGCATATTTGTCTGTTTAATAATGGAAAAACAATTCATTTTCGGGCGACGTTGACGCTCTTGTGTCTTCCTATTCTCTTGTCTGTGTAATAATAGTCTCTTAACAGTATATGTGAGCTGTGTAATAGTATCTTAACACTTAGGATTAAGGCATTATGCAAGTATATGACCAGAAGTTATTTCTAGACATATGGCCAGTAGGGAGGGCGAATTTCTCATTTTTAGTGAAGTCTTAAGTTCAATATAAATATTATACTTAATATCTTTTACCTTTAATGTATTCAAACATTTTTCAGTTTAGAAATTCCACTTTTAACATCTTTGAACATAGGTATATACGCGAAATGTCCAAAACTGTCGGTGCGCCATTAAATAACATTTATTTATTAATTCATTCACAGGCTCAGATCTCAGAAGAACTTTGTTGGTATTCTAGCGGCCACATTTTCAGCCTAATATTAATGAAACCTGTTCAGATATTTTTATACGCCAGACGCGTCGTATTATTTTATACCCATGGTCGTCCGTCTTTTAGCAATTTCTTGTGTGCGCAACTCCTCCTACTGTTTCGATCGGAATTATTTGAAACTTGCCACAATGAATCTCCATGATGTCTAGTTGTGCACCTGGGTCTTAGAATTTGGATTGCTGTTTGCGTTCTGAAATTATCTGCCCCTGATTCCTGAAATAACCAACTTTTCACTTTGAATTTTTGTTCAGGCTATAACTTCCATACTATGAAAGGTATCAACTTCAAACTACATACACTGATAGAACAAATTACGGAAAAGTGCAGTGCACATGAACCATAACTCTTCCACCGTTATTTTTTGAGTTACTACCCTTTGTTAATTTTCAGTTTGATTTTTTGTCCAGGCCATATTAAGTTCTACACTATAGAAGCTATTAACTTGGAACTTCATACACTGATAGAACCCATTATGGAGAAGTGCACTGCATATATACCATAACTCTGCCACTTTTATTTTTTGAGTTATTGCCCTTTGTTTATTTTCAGTTTGATTTTTTGTGCAGGCCATAACTTGCAAACTATAAAAGGTATCAACTTGAAACTACATACATTGATAGAACAAATTATTGAGAAGTGCAATGCACATGAACCATAACTTTGCCATCGTTTTTTTTAGTTATTACCCTTTGTTAATTTTCAGTTTGAATTTTTGTCCAGGCCATAACTTCTAAACTATAAAAGCTATTAACTTGGAACTTCATACATTGATAGAACAAATTATGGAATGCACATGAACCATAACTCTGCCAATTTCATTTTTTGAGTTATTGCCCTTTGTTAATTTTCAGTTTGAATTTTTGTGCAGGCCATAACTTCCAAACTATAAAAGCTATTAATTTTGAACTTCATACACCGATAGAACCCATTATTGAAAAGTGCACTGCACATGAATTATAAATCTTTATTATTTGAGTTTTTGCCATTTGTTAATTTTCAGTTTGAATTTTTGTAAAGACCATAGCTTCCAAACTTCAAAATCCATTATCTTGAGACTTCAAACACTAATAGAACACATTATGAAGAAGTGCACTGCACAAGAACCATAACTCTGCCATCCTTCCTCTTGAGTTATTGCCCTTTTCACTTTGAATTTTCGTCTTGGGCATAATTTCTAAAATATAAAAGATATGATCTGGGACCTTCAAAGACTGATAGAACACCTGTGGATAAGAGCAATTCACAAAATTTGTAAATTTTGCCACCCTTATTTATTTAGTTATTGCCCTTTAATATTTTTCATATATTATGTAGAATAACTTTAACTCTTCATTCATGGCCCATCCATCAATGCAACTCATTTCACTGACAAGCCCCTTCGGGCGTAAATGCGCTGCGCTGCGAAGCTCTTGTTTGTTTTTGTGATGTTGATCTGGTTTGAAATTGCATCATGTCCTATCAAAAAGTAGGTAATTCTGTTTGCACTCTAAATAGTGGCCACATTTGTAGCATGATACTCATGAAACGTGGTCGGAATATTTGTCTAGACAATATCCTGTACGATTTTGAAAGTGAGTCATGTGGGGTCAAATTGTAGATCACTGGGCCAATTGGAGATCACATTTTCAGCCTGATAGTTATTAAACTAGGTAAGAGGGTTTGTTTTCATGATATATCAGAGAAGTTTGAACTTTTGTCACCGAAGGTCTTAAAATAGGTCACTAAGCCAAATCTAAAAAAACTTTGTATAAACAATACATACTAATTTAAATTCAAGTTCGCTAAAATGTTGGTCACTTACTTGCATGCGTTAAAACTAGGATCTTTTTAGCTTTATTGACCATAGATAACTTTAATCGGGTGAGGGCTTTCGGGCTAATGGCCCTCGTGTTCTGGTCAGTAAGGTTATATCATCTTCAAATCATAACTATCACAAATGAAAATTATCGAACAAACATTCTCTACGCTGTGGTTGGGTTTGACACTCGAGGATTTATCCTATTATTTGATATAACGGATAAATTATCTGTAAGATATTCATATGAATTTAGGTTGCTCCGTATATATGTGAAATAAAATCCATTGATACCAAAGGCAGAGATTTAGCCAGACCCTTTATCAAACATACATAATGGAGACAGGATATCAGACTACATGCCTCAAATAAGAATATATTCGTTTCTTTCAACAGTATTCCCCTTACAAGCAAACAGTGATAGATTTCTACACAATGCCATGTATGCTGCCAGAAAGGCCAACAGATGATAAACCAAAAGAGTCTTTCACAGATTTTAGAAACAACCAGCCGCCGTTACACTGGGTATATACTTAAATGAAGGATTTTTACCTTTTTTGTTTTCTCTCTGCATTATAGCAACATGCATAAGAGAGTTGCTAATTTCTGAACACAGAGGTCAACAACTGTTGCTCAGTTGCGTAGCTAAATTCCAGGTAGGGGATACTAGCAAAATTTTGATTTGGTTCGTGTATGACTTTTTAAATTTCAAAGTTATCAAGGATCAAAGAGACATAATTGGGAATGAAGTTGAATATCGCAAAGATGTGCAAGATGTGAAAAAAAAGTTTCGAGAATATATATTTGATGACAGTCAGATACAAATTAAAGTTATTTGAATGCTTGGTTGAATGACCAGTGTGCTCACATCAGATCCCATTTCACAAAAATATACAATCAGCATACCGTTTTAAAGGATTGTTTAAGATTAAAAATATGGATAGCTCAAACAGCAACCGCTGCAGCTACTGTGAAAGAGTACATCAAGAGGAAGATTATTTTGCATGCAGCCCAACAGAAGGTATGTTGGCTGATTTTGCAGAACATATTGGTGATGAAATAGGAAAGCTTATACGTATGCTAGATATTACAAGAAGCGAATATTTCCATATTAGTCAAGATTATAAAGGCCATCAGAAAACTATCATATTTCGTGCACTCTACTGCTGGAAGCTAAAAAATAAAAGTTTGAAAATATTGCGTGATGCTATGGAAAAATCTGGCTGTAGCTGTAGCCGTGAAGAGTTTGACAGGATTGTGGCAAGAGAAGAGACAAAAGAAACTACTGAGAACATCAGGAGTTGTATGAATGGACTTGATGTAACAAAATTTGATCGCAACGATGGTAAATGGGATAACGTAGCAAATAAATTGACAGATTGCGTAGGAGGAGACTACTGGCTTCTTGGAATTAGACTTGGTATAAAGGAGCCAGTTTTAGAACACAGTTTAGGATGTTCGGTTAAAGAACAAATACGTGATATTCTTTCTAAATGGGGAAGGCGGAATGAAAGTTTGGAAGACCTAATAAAGGCAATGGTTAAAAGTCAATGTAATATGGTAGAAGTGAAAAAGGTGCTAATGGAAGTTTACTCAAGTTAAATAGATACAGAGACAGAAGAAATTCCTGTATGCTACTTTATCAATTCCATGTTGCTAAAGCCCGCCCGGGTGGTTCAGTTGTAAGCGTGTCAGACTCATGACCTGGTGGTTGTGAGTTCGATACCCGATTGAGGCAAACTTTCTTTCCGGCATATTTTCGCCTGTCGCCTCTTCTGAAGCATGTGAGAAAAGTAGTCCGTGGCTTTGGAATGAAAGTTGTGTAAGTACAGGTATGAGAAAGCCAGGAAACATATGTGCGTCACCGACCGCCATGATACGAGGGACACTTTGTAAGTTCGTAGAGTAGGGCGGTCTTTTTAAAATCGCTTCAAATATCAAAGCCCCCAGCCGGACGGGGGGTAGAATTCGCCGGCTGCCGTCCTGCAGAGTGGTAAGACCCCACCAATGGACCCGCCTGTTTGCCGTGGGTGGACACTCGTAAGCCGGAAAAGAGGGTCCTGGCAGTTGAGGGGAGCCCAGGGATCTCCAGCTCTTCAACACACTGCTTTGGCCTCGGCTTCGGTGTAAACGAGAGCCTAGATGGGCCCGGTCTAGTGCAATCGGCTGGTCGTTTTAAGATTTGGCGTATTTTATGTAGAAATGTTTTGTATTGGGTGACCTGTATGGGGGATGATATCTATATCCTGGGTATAGATCCCTCCTTCCTGCATGCGTCCCGCGATACACCTTCACACATGCATAAATTTTGATTCCGAAGCAAACTTGGAATATTTGATACCTTTTTCTGTAGTGTGAACGTATATTCATGTAATCCTTAGTCTGCAAGGAATAATCTGAAATAGACTGTGCACCATATATTTAACGTTTGCTTGAAATGTGCCCATTTTATCTTTTATTTCAGTATGTACTTTAAAGTCCTGGTCTTATATAGGCTTATGGGCTAATCGGGTGATTTGGATTTTTCGTTGAGACTTTGATTGCCATGGTAAATCCCTGATCTGGGGGACTATCCATGTTTCTTCCTTTTCGCTCCGACTTATTCATGGCATCTGAGTATACCATGGTATGGGGAGCTGGATACCCGCTCCATTAGCCGTATCTCCTCGTTGGACTCCGCGGTGGGTGGTGTCATGGATGATGAACACTCAAACTATAACCATGGATCCCCAAAACAAAAAAAAAGAACACGTGCTCAACTGGATTCTGACTCGGAAAACGAAACTGGAAGCCACTGCGAAATGGAGTTCTTAACTCAAGAGCTGTTCTTGAACTGCTCTTAAGAGTTCTTAATCTGTTCATGAAGGATTTAAAGAACATTTGTACTTGAACTGTTCAAGAACACACCCTAGGAACAGTTCAAGAACTTTTTAAGAACTTACGATGTTCTTGAACTGTTCTTAAACTTTTCATGAACATTTTAAAGACTTTTCTTGAACAACATGATGACTCTGATGTTCTTGAACTGTTCTTAAATTTGTTCTTAATGATCATCATGAGACTATTCTTAAAGAAATTATGTTCTCACAGGTGTTCTTAAACTGTTCTTAAATTTGTTCTTGATTATTTCCAAGACTTTTCTTGAACTTGTGTTCTTAAAATGTTCTAAAATTCTTCTTGAGTTTTTTTCAAGAATAGCTTCAGAACAGTTTCAGAACTGCCATGTTCTTAAAATGTTCTTTTCCCCTGCGAAACGCAGTTCTTGTGATATAGAACTGTTCATAAAAAGACCATTGAAAGTCATTTACATCTAATTACCATTTCTGAACCAACTTTACTGTCAGAAGTTAAATGAATATAAATACAGAAACTGTACTATTTCTGGAACAATTGGACATGTAATCAGTCCAACATAATACTTGTGCCCTATTACAAGAAACTCTTTCATATGCAAAGAAAATGGTATAGATCAGCCTGCACATACTTGCAGTCTAATTATTCCAATTGTTGTTTTCTGCCTAGATAGTATAATGTTGAAAGTCTTCTTTCTATACAAACATTTCAAGATTTTACCTCTATGGCAGAGCTAGCAAATTTGATTTTTACAGGGTCAAAAAATAAAGAAATACTTTCTCATGATGTGACTCTACCTGACCTTATTATTATTTAAAATGCTTGTTTATCATTCGACAACACATTCACTCATTTCATGGTTCACTTTTATGTACACAAGTGTTTCAATTAACCGATCAACAGCAATTACATCTTCACCATCAATCTTTTTCATAGGAAAAATGTATTCTCCACTTCTTCCTGGTTTCTTTTGAGTTTGAAGCACTATCATCTATGAATTACTAGATTACCAGTTATCCTTGATGATATCAAGTCTGAAATATGAACAAAAAAAGATCTATAACTATTAGATGTTCAACTTAAATGTGGTCAATATTTTATGAGGATTGATGGTAGTAATTGTAGGATTCCTTCCTGTCTCACCGTCCAATGACCATCTTTTGGAAAATGACTATGTGGGAAAGCAGCCAGTAGCTTGGAAAGAATATTGTGCAGAGTATTGGTAAAAGAAACTCCAGAAAAGTGTGGAGTGTATTGAGCACACAAGACTAAAACCAGGGATTAATTGGCAAAGGGTTAATAGGATTCAATCGGACAAATAATCTGGGCAAATTTCAAACAAATTGGATCAACAATGTGGACTTCATTGCTGGAAATGTTAATTTTCAACTTCATATGGCTACTCCCCTCTTACTTATTGTCAGAATTTTTCAAAATCAATAGGGCTTAAGCCACTGGTGATATACATCTGGGCCAGTTTTATGAAATCATGCAGACTTTTAAGCAAGAAATGTAAAAGTTCATCGTTATAGGTAGGTATTTAGATTTTTCACACCTCACCAAATTAAAACATACATGTATATCAATGAAATTTATATGAAAAACAAAACAAATAAATTACAAAAAAAAAAGTTTTTTTGATGGTGTTCCCTTAAAAGCTACTTTCTTATCATTTGCAAATGCCTTCAAATTGGACAAGTCTAACATTTTGTTGTTTGGTAAAGAGTTAATTAATGCCTGTTTACCTTCTGATGGGATGTCAAGTTTTTTCCCAACTGATACTTATCCAACTGGATTGTACCATGACAGTCTTTCTTGAAATTCTTCCGTTTCCATCTTGCCAGAGTACTCTTTGGAACTTTCAGTTCTTTGTTATCTACATAGTATTTTTTACATGTTTTAACAGGACCTAAAATGAAATTAAACAGACTACATCAGTATATGAAATGTAGAAGTTCACAGGAAAATTACAATCATAGCAATGAGCAATGGAAACAGCTATAACACATTTAGGCTCCATATGAGAGTTCGTACAGATAACAGCACCAATCTTAGTGGCACTGTCCTCTAAACTTGTGAGAAAAGTGACCCCGTATGGGAAAATCAGTCCAAAGTAAAGTTATCTCTTTACCACACTATCCAAAGTTTTAACATGTCTGAAGAACAAGCCTTTTCAAAACATTGTAACCAACATTTTCTCCTTTTCCAATAATGTTTTTCATCATATCATATCAAAGACGGAAACATCATCTGAAATACATTTCCTTTTCCCTCTGCAAATGCTCTAAATTTGGTCTTATCCAAAATTTAGTTGTTTGGTAAAGTATTAACCAGTACTTTTTAAATTTACTGACAAACTCTTAGTCAAACCCAAAGCATATTTAACTTCTACCCCATGGAAAATATTAATTATCACCTGAGCTACATTTATGTTGTCTGCAATTGCTTTCAGTTTGGTTGTGTACAAAAAAAAATGTTGTATGGTAAAAAGTTAATCTCAAACCAGCAGGGCTGCCTATCATTATCTGAGCTACACAAATTTTACCAATACCTTATTAGTCATATTTAGATACTTCTAATGGGTGCAGGACAACTTGCCCCAAAGACAACTTAATTATGGTAATTTTATGGGGGGGGGGAAGAAAAACCACAAATACTGAGAATTTTCAAGTTCTGACCTAAATACCCCATCAAGATATGCCCATTACCTGTTTACTACATGAGAGAATTCAAAGTTTTTCCATGCTGAAAGCATATATGCAGACAACAAATGTGACTCATGATGAAATTTGTTTCTGAAAGAGTGAAAACACTGTCAAAAATAGAAAAATTTCTGATAAAAAATATTCTTGTCCTTTTAGTGTGTTTTCAAATGTTTTCTTCCTTAGGGTGGTTAAACAATAATATTTATTGCTAAGGTACATGTATTTGACTGCCACATAAATCCATTTTCCTGTCAATGGTATTACACTTTACAAAATCAGGAAATTTTGGACTGAGTTAACAGAGTGCACTTGCAGACACTAAATCAAATAAAACACAATTGATAATTTCTGCTCATGAAAAGATAAAAAGCTTGGAGAAAGAAAATGCTAGTCACTAGCATTTCTACTTTTCCCATACAACAAAATTTTAGACAAGCCAAATTAAAACCACTTGCAGACAACAAATTTGGCGTAACTCAAAAATTGTAATTTGTTTCCAGCAGGGTAGGAAACACTGTGAAAAAAGGAGAAAATGCTGGTCACAGCATCTGGTTACAGCATTTTCTCCTTTTACTACAATGTTTTCAAAAGGCTTCTATCTCAGGGTCGTCAAAACCAGGGATTAGTTTAAACATATTTATTTTACATCGATTGAGAAAACAAGTACTTACAACTTAAACTAATTTCTCTCAATTTTGCTTCCTGGGAACTACACCAGTAGTGTGGGCCAATGAAAAATCCCAAAGTTGAAACCCGCTCCCGGGTATCGAACTCGGGACCTTCCATGGCCAACGCTCTACCTCACGACCACAGACACCACAAAGAGTAGATCTAGCATCTAAATTGAAGCTTACAAGACTCTTAAGAATCAAGAGAAATCGTCCCAATTTTGAAGACGATTTCTCCAGGGGACGATTTCTCATGCATTTTGTTTGGCATATTGAAATAAGATATAAATTAAATTACTTACAGAAATCGTGAACATGGTAGATCTATAAATGCTGTTAAATGTCTGCTTAGAACTTAGTTTGCGTTGAAATACTGTATACAAGGCACTCGAATTTCCTTTTTCCATCGATAAAATCTTCCCCATGCTCTTTACTTCCGCGTCACAGACGCCATCTTTGATATGTCGCAAACATCGGCAGTTTTTCTTGAGATCCGAACGTAGTCGGTCGATTCCGTTGGCCCATCGCCGTTGACGAGAGATTGTTAATCGGTAAGTTTTTTTTTTAGAATCTATTTCGCTCTATAGAATATCCCCCTCGTTTATGTTCTGTCTTTCAAACCGCTATATTATGCTGTATGCGGGAAAGAAAAAAAAGTTTCATATCCACCCCCCCCCCCCACAACGACCTTATTCATTGTTCTTACAAGGAAGCTAATTGGTTAAAAAAAAATTATAAGCCAATCAGATTTTACTTTGTGTAATGGTTAGTTAAAATTTAACGCGTGAGCGTTGCAAAACGAATCCTCAACAACGTTTGTCGAAACCAAGAGAACTTTTGCACTAATGTGGTAGAGCTCTAGTTGAACGATGGAAATCGACGTTCCATGCATGGTCTGAAACAGGTTGTAGAACCAAAGCCCTTGTTAGACAGTATAAAGTCGGAATGTTCGAATCAAGGCTAGACTTAAGGACGTTTCGTACCATGACCATTTCGTATCAGTCATTTCTTACCATAATTCATACCATTTCGTACCATATTTTTATCACTTCGTACCAAAACTTAACTGTTTTCAGGGAAAACTAGGCATCAATGTCATAAGCCTGGCATCGTCATGCATCGTCATGCAGGACATTTCGTAATTAAAATATTTCTGTCACAGAGTCTCTGTATACCATGTTGATAGGGAAAGAACACAGTGAAATTTAGAAAAGAAGATGAGCTAGATATTAGATCTACTTTCCTTCATAAAAAACGAAATTAGATCTACTTCTGGTCATTTTCATGAGAAAAATTAACTTTGATCTAACAACTTTCATGTTCAATGTCCACAAATAAACATCTAGATTTAGATCAGTACCTTTTGTAAAAGGATTCCTATTTTGGCCTAGGCAGATACACAGAATCGGTGTAGCAAGTATGTGAATTCCTTTTTGGCAATACCAAATAAATATGAACTCTTTCCTGGCCTAGTTCAGATAAGAATTCTTATTTGGTCTAGCTAGATTCTAGATATGGCTAGACTCCTATCTGGCTTATGACATTTACACACTCCCAACTTCAAACATACATGTAACTAAGCAATTTCTTTTCTTTGACAGAGAGGAAATTGAGACTAGAAGAAGACTTTAGAGCCACCCGTAAAAGATATAGAAAATTAGAAGAAAGGACGAGCAAACAGGAAGATTGGAGCATTCCTTCAGATGGCCCTTAAATGTCCAATCGTGGAACAAAGACCACCGGAAACAGAAACTGTTACCGTTAACGCTGTGTGTACATCTAACAGCGACGAACAACAGGACTGCCTAGACACTGTAGATGATACATCAATATTGACAGAGGAATATTTGAAGAAGAGTGTCAAAGGTGTTGTTGGTGATCAAAACATACTTATGACTTTAGTTGTTCACTGAGGATGAAATTATCAATTCAACACACACTGGTAAAAGAACATGAACGCCATGGATAAACTGAAGCCATCTCTTGACCCTAAAAATTTGACCCTCAGAGAGTAGTGTTGAAAGTAAAATCATTTGACAAAGCAACTTTCTATAAGAAGTTTAAAAATCAGAAGAAAGTGTTGTGTCGGTCCATAAAAAGAGTGAACTTTCTGTTTCAAAGTCATTTGTTTTATTTTTCATCTTTAACCCTTTACCACACAATGATGATCTTTGAGGTAGGTCCCTTTTGAAAACATTGTGAAAAAGAGAAAAATGTTGGTAACCAGCATTTTCTCCTTTTCCCACAATGTTTTCTTCCCTTCCCAAATCAATTTTTTATTCTTCAGTCACATTTATTTTGTCGTCTGCAAACGCTTTCAATTTGGACCAGTCTATTAATTTGATGTTTAGTAAAGAGTTAACTCTTTATCAAATGATAAAATGTTGCACTAGTCCAAATTGAAAGCATTTGCAGACAACAAAATACATTTGAATCAAAAATCGAATTTTGATTTTGGTTACCAGCATTTTATCCTTTTCCCTCAATGTTTTCTAAAGGCTTCTTTCCCAGGGTCATCAAAAGTCGGTATTGTTTGGTACATGTAATTTGTTAACTGTTACCTTCACATTTATAATGAGTGTACCTTGTGACAAGACCTTTCTGTTGGTACCAAGTTCAAGGTCATCAGTCAAAGTCAAATGTCAAGGTGAGTTTTTAAAAGAATGGCTGTTTGCGGGGGCATTTAAGTGTTTCACAAACACAGCTAGTGTTATACTGGCACTGACCATCCACTTGTTCTAGTCCCATAATCCTAAACGCCAAAGAGGGACAATAGCCTCTACGGCCATTGTTAATAAACGGTCTTTGGTATGAACCGGCAGAGAATCCAACCAGCTACCTTTACACCTGAGCCGGACGCTCTACCACTAGGCCACCGAGGTGGTCACCTTTTGAAAATACTGTGGGAAAAGAAGCGCTTGCTCACAGTGAGCAAATGCTTCTTTCAGTCCCAAATATTCTGCAAACTATCTAAAAATATTTCATCCAGATACTATTCCTTTTTGTCACATGGTGTCATTTTGTCTGGTAAATTATGGGTTAAATGTCTCTCTGTTTATTATTTTTTCTGTTTATTGTATAGTTATTTGAATCATAACTAAAACAAATTATAAACGATTCGAAATACAAAAACTCTTTCAAATTTTTTGGTACTTGAATTTAATCTAAATTGTTTTTGCATTATAAGTAATGTTCAAGAACATGTCTAAAGGATTTTAAGTAATGTTTATGTCACTCTGAGCATCCTATTTCAATTTAAAAGGATAAAATTGTTGAAAAATTACTGTTCTGGAAAATTCCAGAGTATTTCTTGAACTTGTGTGAAAAAAATGTTCTTAATTTGTTCAAGAACTTACCTAGAACACTTTAAGAAACATTACCTTTCTTGAATAATTTAAGAACAACTGTTCTTGAACAGTTCATTTGCAGTTCTTGGACATGTGTTCGAGAATTGCTCTTGAATTGTTCAAGAACATTTTAAGCAACACTGAATAAGAACTGTTATAGAATTTTTCAAGAACAGTTTTTCTGGTTCTTGAACAGTTCAAGAACAGTGTTCAAGAACTAGACATGAACTGCTCTCAAAGTGTTCAAGAACAGTTCAAGTACATTCTAAGAAATAATAAATTGGACAAATTTTAAGAACAAGTATTCTTGAAAAGTTCTTAAAAGCTGTTCCTGAATAGTTCAAAAACAGTTCAAGAACAAAAATTCTTAAAACAGTTCAAGAACATGTGTTCTTGAACTGTATAAGAACTTCATTCTTGAACTGTTCAAGAACAGTCTTTAAGAACTTTTCAAAAATACTTGTTCTTAAAATTTGTCCAATTTAACATTTCTTAGAATGTACTTCAACTGTTCTTGAACACTTTAAGAGCAGTTCATGTCTAGTTCTTGAACACTGTTCTTGAACTGTGAAATAATTTTTCTTGAACCGTTCTTAAAAATTTCGCAGGGGAACGCCGATCTGCACCCTCGCTTTTTAATCATTTAATCAATTGATCCTAACAGGCCGCTGTCAAAACTCTCTCTATTTGTCATTGAGAAATGTATTTCGTCCATTGCGACATCACCAAAATCCTGCCAAAAGTTGAAATCTGGTGCTCTTCTAGTCGAAATGACCAAGAAAGTACACGTAGAGTCACTTCTAAAGCTCAAGACTTTTTTCTCAATCCCCTCGCAATGTAAGCCACATGCCTCTTTAAACACATCGCGGGGTATTATTAGATGCCCCGACCTCGCAGGAGTGTCCACAGAAGATGTAATCGAGGGACTAGCAGACCAGAATGTTACTAATGCCCGAAGAATCACCGTTTATAGAGATGGCGTCAAACGCGAAACCAACACGATCATACTAACATTTCAAACGGCAATCATTCCAAATCGTTGAAAGTAGGTTACCTGAAAGTACCTGTAGACCTATACATTCCCAACCCTCTGCAGTGTTACACATGTTTTAAGTTCGGACATCATGAAAGCAAGTGTGGCTCTGGTGCTGACAGCAAATTATGTCGTCGCTGTGGAGAGCTTTTAAGTACTCATCCAAGTCCATGCGCAAACGATTGCCAGAAGCCTTTCAAATGTATAAGCTGTGGTGGCGAGCATATGGCAACTTCAAGATCATGTCCGATCTGGCAGCGGGAGAAGGAGATCGTCTCTGTTCAGTACAGAGAGGGTCTTTCTTTTCAGGATGCCAGAAGGGTAGTTAGTAGCAGAGTTGTACTCCCAGGTTCGTATGCTATGGCTGCAAAGGGTAAACACGCAAAAAAACCCGAGTTAAAAGATGCCCAGACACAAACTGATGTCGCAGTTCAAACGGAAAACAGAACACATCTCACTAAATCAAATACTAATAAGCATTCTGTTAAAACAGTTCAACCTTCAGTATCGAGTCAAAAGAGTCCTGTAAAAAGCAATAAAACAAAAAACAAAAAGAATACTATGAAAAAATTCCAGTCGGACCGATTCCCTAAAGGATCCGACAACCCAATTCTTTTACACAATCGCTTCCAGTTCAGTGATCAACAGGAAGAGATTGATGTGGATGATCCCGTTGCGGAGTCAAGTAAGCAAGGTAAAATTATTAGAATACCTTTACAACTAGAGGCGCTTGAGCGCCTGTATCGCTCCGCAGGCCTGATTTTTCTGTAACGGTGAAGAGAAGTTCTTAACAATTACCATTCATTCCTGCATTTTAGGTCACTAAAGAAAAAAAAAAGCTATGAAAATCATTGTGAGAAAAGAAGAAAATAAAAGTTACCTGCATTTTCTAAGTTTTACACAATAATTTCTACCCTTTTTGATACAAGTTTTACTAATTTGAAGATTTATTATGTTGTCTGCAACATCTTTCAATTATGGCCAGTTATATAGTTAACTCATTACCAAACGACAACATTTTAGGGTTGTCCAAATGGAAAGCATTTGTAGATGAAAAAATTAAAGTTACTGAAAATTTGAAAGTTGTTTTGTGAAGGGTAGATAACATTGTGGTAAAAAGGTTACCAGCATTTTCTCTTTTTCCCACAATGTTTTCTAAAGTTTTCTAAAGTCTTCTTTGTCAGGGATCAGTTTGATTGGATAACAAAATGCCTTATCACAACAGTAAAGCCCTGTCCCTCTTTGTACCAGGTCACCAGTAGGTCAACAAACCTTTACCAGAACTAATCAAAGTGCAGAGTTTTCCTTGTTTTATATGAAAAGGATTATGTAAAGCAACAATCTTTAACTCTTTACCAAACGACAAAACTTGGGATGTGACCAAACTGAGAGCATTTGCAGACAACAAATTAAACATTGATGAAATGATGATTTCTCTCTTTGATTGAGTAGAAAACACTGAGGGAAAAGGAGAAAATGCTGATTACCAGCATTTTCTCCTTTTCCAAGAGTGTTTTCCAAAGACTTCTTCTTTACGGTCCTTAAAAGTCAGGATTGTATGGTAAAGACTTACCACCATTGGAACAAACCTTCAATACAACAATAAAATCAAAACAAGTAGTTTGAGAGAAGAAATTTTTCAAAGATTTTACTTTATACCATAAAAGGAAAATGAGTCTCCCATAAAAGCCATGTTTTTTGACGGATCTTTTTTTTTTTTAAGGAATTCTGTAAACCTCTAAGTAGTAGGACCGTCTCTTTGCTTGCAAACAAAGATGCTAGGTTGTTATAGAAACATGCATGTTGAAACTTGTTTTACCATGAAGACTAACCTACTGTGTAGTATACGGGTTATTATGATGTCATCTATTTGAATTGTTTATCAATAGCGCCACTCATCTTTAAGTGCTTTTCAAATATTGGTGATTGGTACTTAATCCGCCTAAAGATACTTGGAGGTATATGAAGACTGATTGAAGAATGATTCGATTGTGTCTTTAAAGTGAAGACAATGTATACATATTTGAAAAATCTGCTACGAAATTTGAAGCTCTGATATATGGTAAAAACATTGTGGGGAAAAAAGATGGTTGGACGAGGCATTGAGATAAAACCCACCACCTTTTAATTATTATAAACCTTTTGGCTGGTAAGCACGACTAACTGACCTTTTATGGACGATGTAGATCGAGATTAGACTGCACGGAACATGCAGTTTGATCTTTGTTGCGGACAGTGTAGATCAAGATCAGACTACACAGAACATGCTGAGCGACCCTCTAATTATAATTAACCCTTTGTATAGATGAAGATCAGACTGCACAGAACATTCAGTTTGATCTTTGTTGCGGCTTGTGTAGATCAAGATTAGACTGCGCAGAACATGCGGCGCGAGCCCCCCAATTATCATTAACCCTTTAGCTGTTGCACGCGACTCACTGACCTTTTACGGGCACTGTAGATCAAAGTCTGACTGCAGAAGAACATGCGCTTTGTTGCGGACAGTGTAGATCAATATTTCGGCTATTGATGTCGAATTGAAAATTTAAGTGTAGATCAAGATCATACTGCACAGAACACGATAAGGAGATATTATCCCCCGCCCCCCAAATCATAACTTTAAAACAGCAATATTTCTTATAAAGTAAAAAGATGTTTAGGATGTGAGCAGTATGTTCAATCTCCGCCATTCAAACGGGTCCAGTCAAGTTTCTTTTTGTGGGTTATTGCATTATATGTTTTACTCCGATGTCTTTAAACAGTTATTGAGAGTATAACTTTCTGCCCCAAATTATCATTAACCTTTGGCTGTCAAGCACCACTCACTGACTTTTTGCCGATAGTGTAGATCAAGATCAGACTGCAGAGAACATGCAGCCCTCCACTCATTATTAAACCTTTGGCTGCCAAGACATCATCTACTTTAATTGTTTTTCGATAGAGCCACTCATCCTTAAGTGCTTTTGAAATATTAGTGATTGGTACTTAATCCGCCTAAAAATACATTGAGGTACTTGAAGACTGATTGAAGAGTGATTCGATTGTGTTTTTAATGTGAAGACATTGTATACATATTTGAAAAAACCTTATTGCTACGAAATTTTAAGCTCTGATCTATGGTAAAAATATTGTGGGAAAAAAGAAGGCTGGACGAGGCATTGAAAACCGCCACCCCTCAATCATTATTAACCCTTTGGCTGCTAAGCTCGACTCACTCACCTTTTACGGTCAGTATAGATCAAGATCAGACAACACAGAACATGCAGCGCGAAGCCCAATTATTATTAACCCTTGGTCTGCCAAGCACCACTCACTGACCTTTACCGGACAGTTTAGACAAGATCAGACTACACCAAACATGCAGCGCGAAGCCCAATTATAACTAACCCTTTGGCTGCCAAGCACCACTCACTGACCTCAGGATCAGACTGCACAGAACCTGCAGGGCGACCCCTCCTCAATATCATACAGTCAGTTTATTCCAGGACCAAATACAGAATTTTCGTAGTAACAGCTTACCCTGTGGCAAAGGGTACAACGAGCGTGTCCAGACAAGAAATGCATCATTAAAGTACACTATGAAACAAATGAGCAAAATTCAGTGCTACATTTTATTCAATATTGTGATAGAGATATTAATGCAATAAAAACCATTGTGGGAAAAAGAGAAATTACTCAAACTTTATTCGTAAAAGACGGAACACCTTTGATAACTATGATCAAATTACTCGATTTAATGTATGATTTGGAAAACACTGTGGGAAAAAGAAAACGTATTATCCTATATTTGAAACATGATATAAGCACACTCGTAGTATCTATTTGTTAAAGTAATTGAGATTTATAGTTAGTAAACAAATTTGAAGAAATCTTAAGGAGATGAGATCGGAAAATGACCTATTTCCTTTTACGTTATGTTAGTCAACACTTAAGGTGAAAAGATCCTTTATAAATGATGGAGCAAAGTTACTTTTAATAAGAGTGGGTTTAACATCTTTTGTCAACTACATTTAATTATATACGTATAACCAGAGTTAGTGTTCTAGTATTTCGTACCGGTACAAACTTTTTATTATTATCACTAAACCACTGACTATAATACATGTATAACACTGACTAATGAGCTTGTCCGGTGGTAAGGGATGAGTCCGCGACTCCGTAGAACTATTCAGCCATACTAATGAGACTCGGTTTTGGCGCAATTTATATGCCATACACACCCTCAAGCACACACCCACACACTATGATGAAATTAAACAAGAACATTGCGAAAAAAGAAAAGTTATTTATCAAATGAGAAATATTTCATCAAAATATTTTACAAGCTTTAAAAGATAATTTCCCCATTTGCTATGTCTTCAGTTTTGTTTTTTCTTATTCGAGCGGTGTAAACTAATATCAAATTGCACCATTCACTTATTATATGATTCATTCTCACTGATCAGTTACATTATAAAATGAGTTTTGTGGTAGTAAATATTGTATTGTATTTGAGTTTAACACGCTTTAACAGCATATGTCATATTACGGAGGTCAGTGGACCTATCCGCGTGTTTCATTTTCTTACACCAGTACTAACACAACTTTCTTTCCAAGCCACTGGTAACTTTCTCACGTGCATCAGAGGTGAGAGGCCTGAAACTCATCTAGGGATCCAACCCGCAACCTTCTGATCACGAGCCGGATACGCTATACTACCTGAGCTACCCGATCGGGTTTCTGGTAATAAGCGTTTCTGCATGTATGTATATCTTCAAACTTGTAAAGTACGTGCATGCATGCTTTCTGTTTATGTGTCTGTGTGTTTAATGAGTTGTCTCTCTTTTGTTGGCTTTTCCAAGGGAAGCCTTTTGTACTTTGAGTCAAAGAATGAAAACCAATTTGTTAGGTTTCCAAACTGTTACAACGGGGAAAAATCTTGGCATTAAATACGCTCTATAATAAAGCAAACCCGTAAAAAGAGCATAAGACTTTGCAGCAATAAACTAGTTCTTTATTAATGCCTGTGCCAATGACATAGGGAAATTTTCTCTCAAAAATCAACCTATTTCCTGAAAGTGTTACGACCATATATTGTTCAATGATAGTTCTCACAATGTTTTCCGTTAAGAAAATATACAATGACTGACAATATGTTTACATTTTACGATGACACGACTCGTTTTCTTGTTCATTACTGTTTACATTTCACAACATCGCACCCCGATTCGTCGCTCATCCCTATTTAGACTTTACAATGACACACCCCCTCCCTTTAACACGTTCTGGTAAAACAGAGCGTACGACTTTGCAGCAATAAACTGGTTCTTTATAACAGGGTCACGTGTATCGTTCTTGCAAAAATACTTTTAGCAAAAAGTTTCTCACTGTATCGGACAAAGTAGACCCAAGATCAGGCAGCACGTTCTGTGGAGTCTCGCTGGCTCTTGGATCCTCACTGGCTGTAAAACCACAAAAAGCCCCGCAAAGCAGCCTTTAGATTAATGTCTAGTAGCTATTTATATCATTGATTATGATGCAAAAGAGAAAAATCAAGTCGTTTTCCTTTAAATTAAAAAAGTTAAATGACTCTTACAAGATTGGACAAGACCCATCATCCCTTTAGAGTCCAGTGCCCATTTATATGTCAATGTTTTTTGACTTGAAATCGTATTAAGATAACTTATAAAAAGAGCTGGCTAATGTTTACATAAATATTATTAATAACCCTAGTAACGGATTACATTTAGCAAAAATGTAAGAAATTGGTCGAAAGTTATAGAAGTTGTTCCTTTCAGCAATGAAATTATTTTTTCTTAACACCCCAACCTTCTAACAAGTAAATTCGTGTACTGATAAGTCAAATTCTAGGAAATGTAGGTAAAGGCACCAAATTTTAGGACAACAAAGCAAAGAAATCGATATTCAACCCTTTCTTTCAATTTCTGGCAGTTTTTATTCATGGAATTTGAGAAAACTCTGACAAATGATACATGACGCTTTACTCTTTCCTTTTGACCCGCGTTTTTTTCATTCAATTTCCAGCATTTTAGAGCCAATACTACTTTTCCTAGAAAAATCGACTTTTTTATTTGCATTTAGATCGAATCAATATAGCTGTCATTGGAATGGCCTTGTCACATTGACAAAGAAAATGTATAGTTTTGTGGGTGTCACTTGAATGACAACGCATATATACAAGGGTTAAAGCTTTGTGTGATACACGCTTTTGACATCCACTGACACTAAAATGACTCCGATCTGTATTTACTGACCGATTTTTACGTTAATGGTGTCTGTCCACGATAATTTTTCACTTGGAATTCAAATTGGAAGTCAAAACTTACCTAAAGACCATAGTGAGATCTTAATGTTGCCTGAAAGATTTTAGATACGTTATAAATACACTAACTTTAACAAAAATGTCTAAAAATCGTTGGTTATGAACCGAATTTCGTGATCTTGATGTCTACTTGTATTAAAGTTTGTTCATTTATGAGGGTAACGAATACATTTTGGTGAGATGGCGGTTAAAAATGATGTCATTTTCTATAAAAATTACCATCGAAGATCAGCACAAGACAAAAGAAAACTTTACCCATGTTACTGGCATAAGCATTAAAAGAAAAACACCACTGACTTCTGACAGAACGATACAGGTAAAATCTTTTGCAATTACCCTAGTAGTTTATGAGAAGATGTTCGAAAATTGAGACAATGGGCGGACACAGCCACACACACACGATAGACACTGGGCCATAACATAAGCTTGCTGACCTTTAGCAAGTGGAACTAAAACTTGCGTAGTGTAAATAATAGGTTGAATATATTCAACAAGATACTGTCAAACCAGACTGTTACTGCTACCATTAGATGAAATAAATAAAACTTACCTATATAATTTTCGCCTTCCTCACTCCATATCAAAACTTTCCTTTTATTAGAAATATCCATATCAAACGTTCGTGAACACTGTTGGTCACTATCCACGATAATTCAATTTTGAACTCCGAATTCACATAGAGATCAAACTGAGATAGTAATATTACCTGAAATATTTCAGATAGGTTATTAATACACTAACTCTAAACACAAATTGCTAAAATCATTGTTCATGAACCGATTTTCATGATTTTGGTGCCTATCTGTATAAACTTTTGCTCAGAAATCCATTTACGAGGGTAACAAATACATTTTTGATGAGTTGCAGGCCGGAAATGACGCCATTTTCTATAAATATTACTATAAAAGAACACCAAAAGGCTAAAGTAGCTTTATACATGTTATAACGCCTACTGGCATTAGTGTGTGTTTAAACACGTTTCGCATTTGACTAAATTTAAATCGTCCTTGATTGGATAATAAAGTAGGCCGTCATTTATTAAGTTCATTAAGTCCTACGGTGTTCCATTTACTTTATTATCGTTAAGAACTTCAGTATGAAACTTACATTTTACACTTTCGAATCCTATCGTCGTAAAGCACTTTTATACATATAATTCAAGTGCCTCTGTAATTTTCGACGAACGAGTTATGTATAGTGTAATACAAAAAGTGTTTAAACCATTCTGACACAGAGAAACGGTGTGGCAAATGTTTCAAAATGAACCAAACGTTCAATTATGACTTTGAGAATTTTACAAATGAACCGAGTAACGTGCTGAAAATGATATTTACCAGGGCAAGAAATGGCGCCAGTTTGTTAAAACTGCTTATCCGGTTGTCTAGTTAATAAACTGACAAACATGATTGGACACGTTATCTATGTTTAGATCATGACGAAAATGACCTGTCAAACAACCAGACAGTGGTTCTAATAATTAGACAACCAAAATGACCCAAACGTTCAATTATGACTTTGAGAATTTTACAAATGAAACGAGTAACGTGCTGAAAATGATATTTACCAGGACAAGAAATGGCATCAGTTTGTCATAACTGCTTATCCGGTTGTCTAGTTAATAAACTGACAAACATGAATGGACACGTTATCTATGTTTATATCATGACGAAAATGACCTGTCAAGCAATCAGACAGTGGTTCTAAAATTAGACAACCAATTAGATGGAAGAGGAAGTGGACTAGTCAGAAGAGACTCTGATCTTTAAAATACATTGTAACGAGTGTGTACGTCAACAAAAGTTCCCATACTGAAATATGGGAAACAACTACCAGATGGTAACAATCGCTACGTACAGGTCAATGAATGGAAAGGGGAAACTGAGAGTCAATATCAGAAAGGTGACAAACCACAAAAAAGGCATAAGCTTAACTGTAACGCGTTGGAAGAACCTAGTAGATCAAATAGAACATGTTGACAAATCCCTCCAAAATAAAGTAATGTTCGATATCACATTTGTGCTATTCCGGCTGTCAGACTAAGGTACAAAATTACAAAAATTTACGTAGTGTACCTCTGAGAAAAAAACACTCAGTATGACTCTTCTAACGAGCGAGGGGGACCAGTCGCCAAATACATAAATACTCATTTATGGCGATTGTTTATGGTTTAGAAAGGTATTTATGTATTTGGCGACTGGTCCCTCTCGCTCGTTAGAAGGGTCGTACTGAGTGTTTTTTTCTCAGAGGTACACTACGTAAGTTTTTGTAATTTTGTACCTTAGTCTGACAGCCGGAATAGCACTTTCAGAAAACAAGTGACACTTTTCAGAAAATGAGTAACTTTTTTTAAGAAAACGAGTGACATTTTTTGAAAAGCGAGTGTCACCTTTTAAAAGATGAGAAATACTTTTAAGAAAATGGATGACAGTTTTTGAAAAATGAGTGACACTTTTTGAAATGGACCCTATGGCAATTTACGTGTAAAAGTACAAAAACGTAAAAGGTAGTGACACTTTTTAAAAACAGAGTAACACTTTTAAGAAAATGAGTGACATTTTTTGGAAAACGAGTAATTTAAAAATGAGTGACACTTTCAGGAAAATGAGTGACACTTTTTGAAAAAAATGAGTGACAATCTTTAAAAAACGAATACTACTTTTCAGGAAAATAAATGACAAATTTCGAGAAATGAGAGACACTTTAAAGAAAAGAAGAACCTTTTCTGAAAAATGAATCACTCTTATTAAAACACATATATGACCCTTTAAAAGAAAATGAATGGCCTTTTAAAGAAAATGAATGACATTATTTTACAAAACAGACCCAAGCCAAAATATAAAGACGACTATCATTTTGTTTCAAACTGATCTACTTTTCGCCTTTTTTGCATAAACCACAGGATACATTTTCTCTTCCTTGCGATTGTAAAGCTTTCTTTTTCGTTTGTCCCTACATATTTTACTGGATTAGTAATAGTAATACTTGCAACAGTTTCATCTGTTACCAAATGTTTCAATGTCATGACTACGTCCGCACTGCATTTACTCGTTATTGGTTGAACAGACACGCACATAGTAAAAATGTTAATCGCTACCAAAACGTATTTATTGACACCATCTTTTTTCTTTGTAAATTGACCATGTCTATGAGATTTGTTTCCCATTGACTGTCGATACCATTAATAATAACTCTGGATAGTACAAATTGGCGTCTAGCTCACCTCGTTAGGGAATAGGACTCTTGATTTTGTAGCCATTTCGTCTTCGATGTCAACCAATTTTGTATTTATCCTGGGCTTTCACATACCGATACAATTTCTCCGGGCTGCAAAAAACTGACAGGATGGTTAGTATCAAAATAAATAGAGGACAAGTATTTTTTCAGTCATCCATTTTAATAATATGTTTACATTTACATCATGTACATCTTGTCAACATATAGAATTATGTACAACAAAATTGAATAAAATGTCTATTTTGGTAAATATTTAAAAGAGCAAGAAATCGTTCCATTTCAATTTCTATTCCGGTTTTTACATGTCTATAGTGTATTCATTCACCAATCAATGGAACTATTCACCAATCAATGGAACTATCAGATGTGCAAGTCCAAACATGGTCACCATTCTATAAATTTATTTGGGTTACACGCTGTACAGCGAAGGGCTCCTAACTAATACATATGATTATTCTGCAAGTAACAAGGTACCGCACTATCCAGTTTGGGTGAGTCATTTCCAATTTTTGGTACAATTTGTTTTAATCAATTGTATTCTTTGGATCTTAAACAGATGCCTTTCCTGGTAGGCTTTCAGTTCTGTTTTATATCTACACAAGCGCTACTTTCGCCAACACTGTAATAAAAATTACCCCAAATGTGATATCGAACATTACTTTATTTTGGAGGGATTTGTCAACATGTTCTATTTGATCTACTAGGTTCTTCCAACGCGTTACAGTTAAGCTTATGCCTTTTTTGTGGTTTGTCACCTTTCTGATATTGACTCTCAGTTTCCCCATTCCATTCATTGACCTGTACGTAGCGATTGTTACCATCTGGTAGTTGTTTCCCATATTTCAGTATGGGAACTTTTGTTGACGTACACACTCGTTACAATGTATTTTAAAGATCAGAGTCTCTTCTGACTAGTCCACTTCCTCTTCCATCTAATTGGTTGTCTAATTTTAGAACCACTGTCTGATTGCTTGACAGGTCATTTTCGTCATGATATAAACATAGATAACGTGTCCATTCATGTTT
Organism: Tridacna crocea; assembly: GCA_943736015.1. Classification (NCBI taxonomy): domain Eukaryota; kingdom Metazoa; phylum Mollusca; class Bivalvia; order Cardiida; family Cardiidae; genus Tridacna; species Tridacna crocea. The sequence continues at coordinate 2,978,304 of OX031056.1, read as the reverse complement.
GTCAGTTTATTAACTAGACAACCGGATAAGCAGTTATGACAAACTGATGCCATTTCTTGTCCTGGTAAGTATCATTTTCAGCACGTTACTCGTTTCATTTGTAAAATTCTCAAAGTCATAATTGAACGTTTGGGTCATTTTGGTTGTCTAATTATTAGAACCACTGTCTGGTTGTTTGACAGGTCATTTTCGTCATGATCTAAACATAGATAACGTGTCCAATCATGTTTGTCAGTTTATTAACTAGACAACCGGATAAGCAGTTTTAACAAACTGGCGCCATTTCTTGTCCTGGTAAATATCATTTTCAGCACGTTACTCGGTTCATTTGTAAAATTCTCAAAGTCATAATTGAACGTTTGGTTCATTTTGAAACATTTGCCACACCGTTTCTCTGTGTCAGAATGGTTTAAACACTTTTTGTATTACACTATACATAACTCGTTCGTCGAAAATTACAGAGGCACTTGAATTATATGTATAAAAGTGCTTTACGACGATAGGATTCGAAAGTGTAAAATGTAAGTTTCATACTGAAGTTCTTAACGATAATAAAGTAAATGGAACACCGTAGGACTTAATGAACTTAATAAATGACGGCCTACTTTATTATCCAATCAAGGACGATTTAAATTTAGTCAAATGCGAAACGTGTTTAAACACACACTAATGCCAGTAGGCGTTATAACATGTATAAAGCTACTTTAGCCTTTTGGTGTTCTTTTATAGTAATATTTATAGAAAATGGCGTCATTTCCGGCCTGCAACTCATCAAAAATGTATTTGTTACCCTCGTAAATGGATTTCTGAGCAAAAGTTTATACAGATAGGCACCAAAATCATGAAAATCGGTTCATGAACAATGATTTTAGCAATTTGTGTTTAGAGTTAGTGTATTAATAACCTATCTGAAATATTTCAGGTAATATTGCTATCTCAGTTTGATCTCTATGTGAATTCGGAGTTCAAAATTGAATTATCGTGGATAGTGACCAACAGTGTTCACGAACGTTTGATATGGATATTTCTAATAAAAGGAAAGTTTTGATATGGAGTGAGGAAGGCGAAAATTATATAGGTAAGTTTTATTTATTTCATCTAATGGTAGCAGTAACAGTCTGGTTTGACAGTATCTTGTTGAATATATTCAACCTATTATTTACACTACGCAAGTTTTAGTTCCACTTGCTAAAGGTCAGCAAGCTTATGTTATGGCCCAGTGTCTATCGTGTGTGTGTGGCTGTGTCCGCCCATTGTCTCAATTTTCGAACATCTTCTCATAAACTACTAGGGTAATTGCAAAAGATTTTACCTGTATCGTTCTGTCAGAAGTCAGTGGTGTTTTTCTTTTAATGCTTATGCCAGTAACATGGGTAAAGTTTTCTTTTGTCTTGTGCTGATCTTCGATGGTAATTTTTATAGAAAATGACATCATTTTTAACCGCCATCTCACCAAAATGTATTCGTTACCCTCATAAATGAACAAACTTTAATACAAGTAGACATCAAGATCACGAAATTCGGTTCATAACCAACGATTTTTAGACATTTTTGTTAAAGTTAGTGTATTTATAACGTATCTAAAATCTTTCAGGCAACATTAAGATCTCACTATGGTCTTTAGGTAAGTTTTGACTTCCAATTTGAATTCCAAGTGAAAAATTATCGTGGACAGACACCATTAACGTAAAAATCGGTCAGTAAATACAGATCGGAGTCATTTTAGTGTCAGTGGATGTCAAAAGCGTGTATCACACAAAGCTTTAACCCTTGTATATATGCGTTGTCATTCAAGTGACACCCACAAAACTATACATTTTCTTTGTCAATGTGACAAGGCCATTCCAATGACAGCTATATTGATTCGATCTAAATGCAAATAAAAAAGTCGATTTTTCTAGGAAAAGTAGTATTGGCTCTAAAATGCTGGAAAGTGAATGAAAAAAACGCGGGTCAAAAGGAAAGAGTAAAGCGTCATGTATCATTTGTCAGAGTTTTCTCAAATTCCATGAATAAAAACTGCCAGAAATTGAAAGAAAGGGTTGAATATCGATTTCTTTGCTTTGTTGTCCTAAAATTTGGTGCCTTTACCTACATTTCCTAGAATTTGACTTATCAGTACACGAATTTACTTGTTAGAAGGTTGGGGTGTTAAGAAAAAATAATTTCATTGCTGAAAGGAACAACTTCTATAACTTTCGACCAATTTCTTACATTTTTGCTAAATGTAATCCGTTACTAGGGTTATTAATAATATTTATGTAAACATTAGCCAGCTCTTTTTATAAGTTATCTTAATACGATTTCAAGTCAAAAAACATTGACATATAAATGGGCACTGGACTCTAAAGGGATGATGGGTCTTGTCCAATCTTGTAAGAGTCATTTAACTTTTTTAATTTAAAGGAAAACGACTTGATTTTTCTCTTTTGCATCATAATCAATGATATAAATAGCTACTAGACATTAATCTAAAGGCTGCTTTGCGGGGCTTTTTGTGGTTTTACAGCCAGTGAGGATCCAAGAGCCAGCGAGACTCCACAGAACGTGCTGCCTGATCTTGGGTCTACTTTGTCCGATACAGTGAGAAACTTTTTGCTAAAAGTATTTTTGCAAGAACGATACACGTGACCCTGTTATAAAGAACCAGTTTATTGCTGCAAAGTCGTACGCTCTGTTTTACCAGAACGTGTTAAAGGGAGGGGGTGTGTCATTGTAAAGTCTAAATAGGGATGAGCGACGAATCGGGGTGCGATGTTGTGAAATGTAAACAGTAATGAACAAGAAAACGAGTCGTGTCATCGTAAAATGTAAACATATTGTCAGTCATTGTATATTTTCTTAACGGAAAACATTGTGAGAACTATCATTGAACAATATATGGTCGTAACACTTTCAGGAAATAGGTTGATTTTTGAGAGAAAATTTCCCTATGTCATTGGCACAGGCATTAATAAAGAACTAGTTTATTGCTGCAAAGTCTTATGCTCTTTTTACGGGTTTGCTTTATTATAGAGCGTATTTAATGCCAAGATTTTTCCCCGTTGTAACAGTTTGGAAACCTAACAAATTGGTTTTCATTCTTTGACTCAAAGTACAAAAGGCTTCCCTTGGAAAAGCCAACAAAAGAGAGACAACTCATTAAATACACAGACACATAAACAGAAAGCATGCATGCACGTACTTTACAAGTTTGAAGATATACATACATGCAGAAACGCTTATTACCAGAAACCCGATCGGGTAGCTCAGGTAGTATAGCGTATCCGGCTCGTGATCAGAAGGTTGCGGGTTGGATCCCTAGATGAGTTTCAGGCCTCTCACCTCTGATGCACGTGAGAAAGTTACCAGTGGCTTGGAAAGAAAGTTGTGTTAGTACTGGTGTAAGAAAATGAAACACGCGGATAGGTCCACTGACCTCCGTAATATGACATATGCTGTTAAAGCGTGTTAAACTCAAATACAATACAATATTTACTACCACAAAACTCATTTTATAATGTAACTGATCAGTGAGAATGAATCATATAATAAGTGAATGGTGCAATTTGATATTAGTTTACACCGCTCGAATAAGAAAAAACAAAACTGAAGACATAGCAAATGGGGAAATTATCTTTTAAAGCTTGTAAAATATTTTGATGAAATATTTCTCATTTGATAAATAACTTTTCTTTTTTCGCAATGTTCTTGTTTAATTTCATCATAGTGTGTGGGTGTGTGCTTGAGGGTGTGTATGGCATATAAATTGCGCCAAAACCGAGTCTCATTAGTATGGCTGAATAGTTCTACGGAGTCGCGGACTCATCCCTTACCACCGGACAAGCTCATTAGTCAGTGTTATACATGTATTATAGTCAGTGGTTTAGTGATAATAATAAAAAGTTTGTACCGGTACAGAAATACTAGAACACTTACTCTGGTTATACGTATATAATTAAATGTAGTTGACAAAAGATGTTAAACCCACTCTTATTAAAAGTAACTTTGCTCCATCATTTATAAAGGATCTTTTCACCTTAAGTGTTGACTAACATAACGTAAAAGGAAATAGGTCATTTTCCGATCTCATCTCCTTAAGATTTCTTCAAATTTGTTTACTAACTATAAATCTCAATTACTTTAACAAATAGATACTACGAGTGTGCTTATATCATGTTTCAAATATAGGATAATACGTTTTCTTTTTCCCACAGTGTTTTCCAAATCATACATTAAATCGAGTAATTTGATCATAGTTATCAAAGGTGTTCCGTCTTTTACGAATAAAGTTTGAGTAATTTCTCTTTTTCCCACAATGGTTTTTATTGCATTAATATCTCTATCACAATATTGAATAAAATGTAGCACTGAATTTTGCTCATTTGTTTCATAGTGTACTTTAATGATGCATTTCTTGTCTGGACACGCTCGTTGTACCCTTTGCCACAGGGTAAGCTGTTACTACGAAAATTCTGTATTTGGTCCTGGAATAAACTGACTGTATGATATTGAGGAGGGGTCGCCCTGCAGGTTCTGTGCAGTCTGATCCTGAGGTCAGTGAGTGGTGCTTGGCAGCCAAAGGGTTAGTTATAATTGGGCTTCGCGCTGCATGTTTGGTGTAGTCTGATCTTGTCTAAACTGTCCGGTAAAGGTCAGTGAGTGGTGCTTGGCAGACCAAGGGTTAATAATAATTGGGCTTCGCGCTGCATGTTCTGTGTTGTCTGATCTTGATCTATACTGACCGTAAAAGGTGAGTGAGTCGAGCTTAGCAGCCAAAGGGTTAATAATGATTGAGGGGTGGCGGTTTTCAATGCCTCGTCCAGCCTTCTTTTTTCCCACAATATTTTTACCATAGATCAGAGCTTAAAATTTCGTAGCAATAAGGTTTTTTCAAATATGTATACAATGTCTTCACATTAAAAACACAATCGAATCACTCTTCAATCAGTCTTCAAGTACCTCAATGTATTTTTAGGCGGATTAAGTACCAATCACTAATATTTCAAAAGCACTTAAGGATGAGTGGCTCTATCGAAAAACAATTAAAGTAGATGATGTCTTGGCAGCCAAAGGTTTAATAATGAGTGGAGGGCTGCATGTTCTCTGCAGTCTGATCTTGATCTACACTATCGGCAAAAAGTCAGTGAGTGGTGCTTGACAGCCAAAGGTTAATGATAATTTGGGGCAGAAAGTTATACTCTCAATAACTGTTTAAAGACATCGGAGTAAAACATATAATGCAATAACCCACAAAAAGAAACTTGACTGGACCCGTTTGAATGGCGGAGATTGAACATACTGCTCACATCCTAAACATCTTTTTACTTTATAAGAAATATTGCTGTTTTAAAGTTATGATTTGGGGGGCGGGGGATAATATCTCCTTATCGTGTTCTGTGCAGTATGATCTTGATCTACACTTAAATTTTCAATTCGACATCAATAGCCGAAATATTGATCTACACTGTCCGCAACAAAGCGCATGTTCTTCTGCAGTCAGACTTTGATCTACAGTGCCCGTAAAAGGTCAGTGAGTCGCGTGCAACAGCTAAAGGGTTAATGATAATTGGGGGGCTCGCGCCGCATGTTCTGCGCAGTCTAATCTTGATCTACACAAGCCGCAACAAAGATCAAACTGAATGTTCTGTGCAGTCTGATCTTCATCTATACAAAGGGTTAATTATAATTAGAGGGTCGCTCAGCATGTTCTGTGTAGTCTGATCTTGATCTACACTGTCCGCAACAAAGATCAAACTGCATGTTCCGTGCAGTCTAATCTCGATCTACATCGTCCATAAAAGGTCAGTTAGTCGTGCTTACCAGCCAAAAGGTTTATAATAATTAAAAGGTGGTGGGTTTTATCTCAATGCCTCGTCCAACCATCTTTTTTCCCCACAATGTTTTTACCATATATCAGAGCTTCAAATTTCGTAGCAGATTTTTCAAATATGTATACATTGTCTTCACTTTAAAGACACAATCGAATCATTCTTCAATCAGTCTTCATATACCTCCAAGTATCTTTAGGCGGATTAAGTACCAATCACCAATATTTGAAAAGCACTTAAAGATGAGTGGCGCTATTGATAAACAATTCAAATAGATGACATCATAATAACCCGTATACTACACAGTAGGTTAGTCTTCATGGTAAAACAAGTTTCAACATGCATGTTTCTATAACAACCTAGCATCTTTGTTTGCAAGCAAAGAGACGGTCCTACTACTCCTCTATCTAAGGAACATTCCTGCAAAAAAAAATAATGCTATCCAATCAGCGGTTTGGGAGGAGAAGATTTTTAAAGGTTTTTTATTTTGGTTGCCATAGCAACCAGAATTATTCATGGAACACAATTATTTGAAGGAATTTGAAAGAAGACCATCTAAGGAACATTCCTGTAAAATTTCGTAAAAATCCAGTCAATAGTTTCTGAGGAGAAGTTTTTTTAAAGAAAAAGTTTACGGACGCACGCACGGACGAACGCACGACGGACACAACGCCATGACAATAGCTCGCTGGCCTTCGGCCAGTGGCGCTAAAAATGAATATTTCCATACTTCAATTTCTGTGTTCTGTCATACTCGTCTGTATATTACCGATGAGTAATAAAATACTGCAATGGAATTGTCGTGGCTTAAAGGCTAACACTGAGGAATTGTCCATTCTAATCAATGAACACAAACCAGTAGCGGTATGCTTACAGTAAACGTTTCTTAAAGAAAGTAATGTCTTTACATTCAAACATTATTCAAGTTATTGCACGGCATCGGCTGTGTGTCACCGTGCTAGTGGAGTTGCCATTCTTGTGAACAACTCCGTACCTCAGGAATCTGTAGAAATCAATTCATCACTTCAAGCTACTGCGGTAAAATTGTCTTTGAACAAAACTATCACAATTTGTTCTGTATACTTACCACCAAGTATGCCACTTGAAATTGACCGGCTCAGTAAGCTTGTCTCTCAGCTTCCACAACCTTTTCTGTTGGTTGGTGATTTCAATTCCCACAATAGTTTGTGGGGTTGCGCAGACACTGACCGGAAGGGTCGGCAGTTGGATGAATTCATCTCTGAGAATGATTTGTGCATTTTGAATGATAAATCGAACACCTACTTGCATCCCGCTACTGGTTCATACTCGGTTTTAGACCTTGCTATTTGCAGTTCTGACTTATTTCTTGATTTTACATGGAAGGTCTGTGATGACCTTCATGGTAGTGATCATTTCCCAATCACAATCACTGAAACTGGACCGTCTGTCCAGGAGCGTCCAAGACGGTGGAAACTTCATAAAGCCAATTGGAACCTTTTTCAGATCCGCTGTGAACAATCCATTATGCCGAAAGTTTTCGTAGATTGCGATGAGCCTACCGAACTTTTCACTTCTTTGATTTATCAGGCTGCTAAGGAGGCAATTCCTCGAACTGCGACAAATCCAAAACATCCAAACAAACCTTGGTTTGATGAGAAATATGAAACAGCTGTCAAAGATCGTAAGTCGGCACTTAGGGCTTACAATTTGAGACAAGCGAAAACCGTATTAAGTTTAAAATTGCTCGCGCTAAAGCTCGCAGAACTATTAAACAAAGTAAACGACCGTCCTGGCGACGGTATTTATCTCGTTTAAATTCCAGATCAACTGTCAAAAAGACCTGGGATATGATTAGGAAAATTCAAGGTAAACAAACATCAGTGGTTGTAGGTCATCTGAATGCTCCAGAAGGTAAATGTACTTCAAAACAAGATATTTCAAATTCATTAGCCGACACCTTTGCCAAAAAGTCTTCCTCTTCAAATTATTCTCCTTCATTTCAGAAATTTATGCAACAAAAGGAGAAAAGAAAACTTAATTTCAACTCAACAAATGAAGAGTCTTACAATAAACTTTTTACTTTAAAAGAATTAAAAACGGCTCTTAAAAAGTGTCATGACACTGCTACAGGTTCAGATGATATACATTATCAACTTATAAAGCATTTACCTTACCAGTCCTTATCTTGTTTACTTGATGTTTATAACAAGGTTTGGGAGACAGGAAATCTCCCAAAATCCTGGAAAAAGGCAATCGTCATTCCTATTCCGAAGCCCGGCAAGGATTCTACTAATCCAGGTAGTTATAGACCAATAGCCTTAACCAGCTGCATCTGCAAAACTATGGAAAGAATGGTCAATGACAGGCTTGTTTGGTTTCTTGAAAAGAACAAACTCATAACACCGTTTCAATCTGGCTTCCGTAAACACAGAGGCACAATAGATCACCTTGTTCGTTTTGAAACTTTTGTCCGGGAAGCTTTTATTACAAAAGAACATGTTGTTTCTGTTTTCTTCGACTTAGAAAGTGCTTATGACACAACATGGAAGTATGGAATTTTGAACGACCTCTATGACTTTGGTATAAGAGGTCGCCTTGCTCACTTTATTTCTGCATTTTTAAATGATCGTCAGTTTAGGGTTCGTGTTGCTGATACTTACTCTACTCCTCACACACAAGAGATGGAAGTCCCCCAAGGCTGCATCCTTTCTGTGACACTTTTCAGCGTCAAGATTAACAACATCATCAAGGCTGTTTGTCCTGGAGTGGAGTGTTTTCTGTATGTTGATGACTTTTGTATTTCTTATAGGTCTAAACATATGCATACAATAGAACGTAAATTGCAACAAGTTCTTAACAATCTTCAAAAATGGTCTGAAGAAAACGGCTTTAAATTTTCAAAAAGCAAGACCAAATGCATGCATTTTTGTCAACTTAGAAAACATCACCCTGATCCTGATTTAACATTAGACGGTATGCGCATTGAAGTTGTGCCACAGTACAAATTTCTAGGATTGTTGTTTGATCCTAAACTGACTTTCATTCCACATATAAACTATCTAAAGGATAAATGCCAGAAAGGTCTTAACTTGTTGCGTGTGGTGTCCCACATGGACTGGGGAGCGGACCGGAAAGTTCTCCTGCGTTTGTATCGGTCTCTTATCCGATCTAAACTAGATTACGGATGGATTGTTTATGGATCAGCTTGTAAGTCTTACTTACGGTCACTTGATACAATTCACCATCAAGGTTTACGCCTGTCACTGGGAGCTTTTCGAACATCTCCCATTAGCAGTCTGTATGTTGAAACCTTCTTTGAGCCTACGGAGGCAGAAACTAGGTATGCAATATTATCTCAAGTTAAAGACCAATCCTGAAAACCCAACACATGAGGTTGTTTTTAATCCTATGTACGAGGAACTGTTTCTCAAGAGGCCACGAATAGTACCGCCGTTTAGCCTGCGGTATGATGTTGCAAACCTGGATGTGGACCTCGATTCTGTTGCAAGTCAAGAAGTTTCTGACACTCCACCATGGACTATGAGGAGACCTGTATATCTTTTTGAATTGTTATCTGACAAAAAGGCACTTACAGATCCAATGGTATTTAGAAATAGATTCAATGAAATTAAGCATCGGTATTTTTACTTTGAACCGATCTACGCAGATGGGTCTAAAGATGGTAATAAGGGTGCTGCAGCAGCTATTCCTGATGGTGATTTTGTATCATATGAAGGTGACATTACATTTCGCTTGCCTAACAATGCATCTATTTTTACTGCCGAACTAAAGGCCATTGATCTTGCCATAGACCACATTGAATCTGAGAACTATTTCCGCTACATTATATTTACTGACTCGCTCTCTGCGATGCAGGCGCTCAGCAATGAAAAGTTAGAACACCCAGTGGTCAACAGATTGCTTAATAAACTTGATCGCATCTGTAGACACATCGAGGTTGTTTTCTGCTGGATCCCAAGTCATATTGGAATTCGCGGAAATGAAAAAGCTGATCAAGCTGCGAGATCTGCTTAAATCAAGACATTTTACCTTTTGATATACCACAGTCAGATTTTAAACCCTTGATTAATTCTTTTGTTTTTAATGTTTGGCAGAACATGTGGGATGATCCTGGTATTTCCAACAACAAACTACACTGTATAAAACCAGTTCTTGGTAACTGGCTGCAAGGTTTTAGATTATCCCGTCGTGAAGAAATTATACTCGCCCGCTTACGTATTGGACATACATATTTAACTCATTCGTACTTACTGAAGGGAGAGGAGGCCCCTGTTTGTGTGCCATGTTCGTCACCCCTTTCAGTGCATCATTTATTTGTAGACTGTGTTGATGTTGCGCCAATACGTGACAAGTATTTTAGTATTTCGAGTACAAAAGAACTCTTTGAGTCTGTTCTGCCGGAAACACTTTTTATGTTTCTTAAAGAAATTAGAATTTTTACTAAAATCTGATTAAGTTTTAGTATTTTTTCTATTCATCAATAAATTTGTTTTATAATTGGTATACTTTTTAACTCTGTTTTTTTTTTATCGCGTCTTCAATTCATTGTAAGTACTTCATCATGAAAATTGTTAGTGACTGTAAGTTAGCGTTATTGTCATGGCTGCAGTACTGCTTCAAATAATTTCTGGAGCCCAATATGACCTTTGATGTCGACGGGCCATAAAACATCACTCACTCATTCATTCAAATATCAAAAATTTATTTATCTAAGACATTCGAAATATGCCCATCTGCCTCCACACACATTTTACACCAATCTACCCATTTCCGGAACGCCGCCTGGTGGTATTCTTTAGGTATATTGTGCAGACACTGGTAGACCGCACTGCCTATAACACAACGTGATTCAAAACGGTGCCCTCCCTGCATTTTCTTTAGTCTTGGGAACAACCAAAAGTCACAGGGGGACAGGTCAGGGCTGTATGGGGGATGATCTAAGACATCGAGCCCAGATTCCTTCCGATATTCCTGTACCGTGGCGGACTTATGGGCCGGTGCCTTATCATGGAGTAACTGGATGCCGCGGACACCGGTGCGCGGTCTGCGTTTCTGATAGAAATGAACAATTGGGGTAAGAACACTTTCTCTGTAAAACTTTCCAGTGACAGAACTACCTTTCGGGACTGCAATTTGAAGGACTGGACCTTTCGAATCAAAGAATATCGCATACAACATGCGATTTGATGTTTTGCAACGGCGCGCAATGACAGGTTGGTTGCCATCAGATGAAACCCAAATCTTATTTTTAGCCTTAGAATCGGGTTGAAAATGATAGATCCAGGTTTCATCACCTGTAACTATCTCATCCAAACGACATAGGTCACATTTATCATATTTTTCTATAACTTGCGATGCAAGTCTAACCCGACTTTGTTTCTGCTCGTCAGTGAGCAAATGGGGCACCCAGCGCGCGCAGATCTTACGTAGCCCAAATCGTTCACGAAAGATATTCAAAACACTTGACGAATGAATGCCACTTAATTCTTCTATCTCTTGCACCGTATAACGTGCGTCTTCCTCAATTAACGTTTTAACAGTAGCAACGTTCTTTTCCGTCAAAATGGAAACCGGCCTACCCACCCGAGGGTCATTTTCAATTGACTCCCGACCATCATTAAAACGACGTACCCACTTGCAAACTGTAGCATATTTTAAAGCACTATTCCCAGAAACTTTTTGCAAATCAGCATGAATTTCTGTTGGTGGAAACCCGAGCTGTGCTCGAATCTTACAATATACCCTCTGTTCAGAGATTTTTCCATATTAGTGATCGACCTAATTCTTTGTCCAATCAGAGAGGAGTATTTGTGGAAATTTTCTACCTCTTAAAAGTCCATAAAATTTTGTCTGCTTGAAATAAAGACAGCTGTTCCGCACGTATGAATTCTACTGGCTCCTCCCACATCTACGTAAAATTAATTCATGCTCCTCCCAACCATTTAAAGCACGATTTAAAAGTTGTTATAACAAAATCTTAACCCTTTACCACAAGTAATCCTGTATGTTATCGGTAAAAGTTTGTAGAAAATATTGCAGAAAAAGGGGAAATTGCAATAAAGGAATACAGTAATAAAACAAAATCTGATTTTTCTTCTCTCTATTTTTACCCCCAATAAATTTTACACCCAAATGGACGACCCAAGTAGCTTTTGCGTATTTCAACAATCAATCTGCAGAGAACGTGTAGTCTGATCATGAATTGAAACATTGTGTTAAACAGCGCAATGTTAAAATTGATGGACTAAATTGCACGTTGTTCGTTCTGTATCAGGACAAAAATTTGACAACAAAGAAATGACATTTGAAAATCTCGAAAGTAAAAAAGATTATCTACAGCAAGAGCCAACTGATTAGTTTTTAGAAAAGCTCAACTTGTCCTTTTGTTTTCTTTTGAAAATAACCCTAAAAAAGATAGTATTTAGCAAGTACAGGTATAAAAGAAAGTCCGAAAATGCTTGCCATGCACGCTTTACAAGATGCCAAAACTTAAGCCTCTAGCATATTAAAAGCAGCCGAGCCATGTGCAATGGTTAGTATATCTGACTCGTAACCTGGAGGTTACGGGTTCAATACCTGGTTGCGGCGAACTCTCTTTCCGGTAAACTTGTGATCGCCCAATGTCCGGCGTCCGTCGTCCGTCAACAATTTTTTAAACATCTTCTCCTCCAAAACAACTGGGCCAATCTTCATGAAACTTGGCAGGAATGTTCCTTGGGTGAAGCTCTACCAGAACTGTTCAAGGAATTTAATTCCACCCATAACTCTGGTTGCCAGGGCAACAAAACGAAAAAAAAAAACCGAAATCTTTGAAAATCTTCTCCTCTGAAACTAGAAGGGGTAGAGCTTTGATATTTGGTACCGGTATGTAGCATCTCCCAATGGACCTCTACCAAGTTTGTTCAAATTATGCACCTAGGGTCAAAACTGGCCCCACCCCGGGGGATAACGCGTTTTAGCGCGTTTGAGCATAGGAACAAAGAAGGAAAACTTTAAAAATCTTCTCCTCTGAAACCTGAAGGCGTAGAGCTTTGATATTTAATATGTGGCAACTCCTAGTGGACCTCTACCAAGTTTGTTCAAATTATGCCCCTGGGGTCAAAACTGGCCCCACCCCGGGGGTCACAAGCTTGAGCATAGGAACAAAGAAGGAAAAATTTAAAAATCTTCTCCTCTGAAATTTGAAGGCGTAGACCTTTGATATTTAATATGTGGCATCTCCTAGTGGACCTCTGCCAAGTTTGTTCAAATTATGTCCCTGGGGTCAAAACTGGCCCGACCCCGGGGATCACAAATTTGAGCATAGGAACAAAGAAGGAAAACTTTAACATTCTTTTCCTCAGAAACTAGAAAGCATAGAGCTTCGATATTTGGTCTGTTGTATCTCCTAGTAGACATCTACCAAGTTTATTCAAATAATGTCCCTGGGGTCAAATCTGGCCCCACCCCGGGGGTCACTAGTTTGAGCATAGGAACAAAGAAGGAAAACTTTAAATTTCTTCTTCTCTGACACTAGATGGCATAGAGCTTTGATATTTGGTATGTGGCATCTCCTAGTGGACACCAAGTTTGTTCAAATCATGCCCGTGGGGTCAAAACTGGCCCTGCCCCGGGGGTCACAATTTCGAACATAGGAACAATGAAAGAAAATTTTAAGATTCTTCTTCTCTATAACTAGAAGGCATAGAGCAATAATATTTGGCATGTAGCAATTCCTAGTGGATCTCTACCAAGTTTGTTCATATTGTGCCCTTGGGGTCAAAACTGGCCCTGCCTCGGGAGGTCACAGGTTCGAACATAGCAACAAAGAAGGAAAACTTTAGAAATCTTCTCTGAAACTTAAAGGTGCAGAGCTTTGATATTTGGTATGCAGAATCTTCTAATGGACCTCTACCAAGTTTGGTCATATGATGTCCCTGGCGTTTAAACCGGCCCTGCCCCGGAGGTCACAGGTTGGAACATAGGAACAAAGAAGGAAAATTTTACATTTCTTTTTCTCTTAAACGGGAAGTTGTAGAGCCTTGATACTTGGTATGTAGCATCTTTGAGTGGACCTCTTTTTAGTTTGTTCCAAGGATGCCGCTTTAGTTAAAAGTGACCCAGCCCCCGGGACCACAAGTTCGAACATAGGAACAATGAAAGAAAATTTTAAGATTCTTCTTCTCTATAACTAGAAGGCATAGAGCAATAATATTTGGCATGTAGCAATTCCTAGTGGATCTCTACCAAGTTTGTTCATATTGTGCCCTTGGGGTCAAAACTGGCCCTGCCTCGGGAGGTCACAGGTTCGAACATAGCAACAAAGAAGGAAAACTTTAGAAATCTTCTCTGAAACTTAAAGGTGCAGAGCTTTGATATTTGGTATGCAGAATCTTCTAATGGACCTCTACCAAGTTTGGTCATATGATGTCCCTGGCGTTTAAACCGGCCCTGCCCCGGAGGTCACAGGTTGGAACATAGGAACAAAGAAGGAAAATTTTACATTTCTTTTTCTCTTAAACGGGAAGTTGTAGAGCCTTGATACTTGGTATGTAGCATCTTTGAGTGGACCTCTTCTTAGTTTGTTCCAAGGATGCCGCTTTAGTTAAAAGTGACCCAGCCCCCGGGACCACAAGTTCGAACATAGGACAAAAAAGGAAAATGTAAAATTCTTCTTTGAAACTGGAACGTGTAGAGCTTTATGATATTTGATTGCCCATTTGATTGCCCTATGTCGGGCTTCTGTCGCCCGTCAACAATTTCTTTAAACATCTTCTCCTAACCCACTGGGCCAATCTTGATGCAACTTGGCAGGGATGTTCCTTGGGTGAAGCTTTACCAAAGTTGCTCAAAGAATTGAATTTCACTCATAAGCTATAGTCTAAGGTGAGCGTTCCAGGGCCTATGGCCCTCTTGTTAACAACTGTCATACCTAGATAATCTTATATATCCAAGGACAACGCATTTATAAATGAAAAGTAGATACATTTGTGATACCTAAAATGTTGACATTGAAAAATCAACATATACTAAAATTAATAGTGTTTAGCATGTACCCTAAAGAACGAAATCTGTTGATAAACATGTGAACTTGTATTATTTGAAAAAAAAAAAGAAAAAAAAAAAAAAGGACTGCAATCATAATTCGTATCAGTTACCTGTTTTTACAAGTTCTTGTGTGGGCAATTGCAACAATTGCGTACATGATATATCCTTGAAAATTTCGTCTAAGTCATTTCCTAAGAAAAGGTCAAAATTTGGTTTGGCTTCCGCCATTGTAAAGACAGCAATGCTGTGCACTTTTCTTTCGCAAAATTTGGGCTTGAAGACACGCATAGCATAAGGGTACTCTGCATGAGGAAATCCACGTGATAGTGTTGTTTTCTCGTGTTTCAGGCGTGTCTTTACAATAAAACAAAACAATGAAATTTGATGAACGTCATGTTTCTTGATATACTTATGTCATGTGGGCCTGTTTATAGGGTCATGCGGTAATGAAGGCATGTCTTTGCATAATACATGTATCTAGGACAAACTTTATGGTGAATGCAGTCTCTATAAAATGATTTATTTAAAAACCCAGTCGATCACTAAGTTGGTTAGAGCACAAAAAAGAGAATTCTTCGAGAAAAGAAGAGCAGGGGCGCTCTGTGCCGTAGCCTTTATTTTCTCGAAGAATTCTCTTTTTTGTGCTCTAACCATTACTTGAACGCTATATTTTACTATAGTGTATAAACCACGTGTTGAAAATACCCAGCGCAGCACGAACGTGGACCTCGTGCGCCGCATACCGTGACACCGTTCGAGAAAAGAATGATTACGCAAGTTCTGTGTAAAAAATCGTGCAACTTCATAATCGCGTGAAAAAGTTATAGGCTTACTCTTCGAACTTAAAAAGTGTCCCTCGTATGACCTTAGCTGTTAAAGTGGCGTTAAGCCCCAATACAACCAACCACCCATGTAACTAAAGCCACGGATAGGAGACTTCATATTCGGAGACAATGGTTCTGAAAAGAAAATGTTGTGTTGATCTTTCGTTTCTGAAAGTATCGACGAAAAAAGTAACAATAAAAGAGATCAGCGTGTAATTATTTGTAATTATGTGTTCTAATGTCTTTGAAATTCCAAAAAAGGAAAATGTCCAGCTAAAGTCTATCTAAATTGTGAAAACACTTTTATGTACCTTTTGGTTTACAGAATGGTCTATACATCCATAGAGCATTTGTCATGCTGTCGTCCTAAGTGCAGCCCACATGTAAGGAAAAATAACAACAACAACCAAAAAAGGTATTTCGCATTTTCAGAATGCAATTTGGTCATAAAATTTTACTCATTAAAAAGCTAAATGGAAAATGTACCGATCGTAGTAGAGGTATTGAATAAAAAAAACCAACCTTGATACGTAAGTAAAACTTTGTTTCTCTGAAAAGTCCAAACAGGTTTTTAGTTGAAACATATTTTATTGCCATTATAGGTCCATAGTCATATTTACATGACGTACAACCGCAGAAATATTGGGCAAAGGGGTCTGGCAACAAGTTTTAACAACTTAGGTTCGGCCATTCCCTTACAGTTTTTTAATCAGGCTAATACGTTCTAGGTATAGCATAAATATATACAGATTTAAAAAAATTGTTTAAAGGTATAGAAAGTATTGATATTCCGGTCATGAGACACTCTTTTCGAAATGGCGTCTAATGAAAAGTATACAAAAAAAATGCCATCACCTCGTATCAAAGTAGAGGCGCTGTTCCTCGGGCATACCAGCCCTGAAGATCGAATGAAAATAGATGAGTGCAGCTAGACGTTATTTAAACCTATTTGACTCTTTTATATAGAAATGCATTGGTGTAAATATGAAAGAGTTATCTTCGAGATTAAAAGTTTCCAATCCAAAGAGTAACATATTTTCATTTAGCGGATGAAACCGTCTTTATTGATGAAAAAGTTTAATTCTGGTAGCAGTTTTAAAGAGGGCAATGAATTAAATGGTGTTCAGCGTTTTCTACGGGATGTCTACAGATTGTGTCTGGAGATATTTGGTTGGAAAAGAGGGCAAATTTCTAGTCGCTACAACTGTTTTGCATTCTAGCACGCAAAACGGAGACTTTACGCTCCCCAACAAAATAATGTCTTGGTACTTGCGAGACGGCAAAAGTCTGTAGAATACGGGACTTAAACAGCGATAAAGATGGTGAAGATTTCAAATTATCGAGGAGCTCATTCCATAGTCATACTGCAGACGGGAAAAAGGATTTTGCATACAGGTCAGAGCGACAAACAACTAAGTCGATTTAGGTTGCATTCCTCAAACCAAAATCGGTTCTGGAATTGACCGATAAAGGAAATATATTATTGAGATATGGTGGGGCAAGACCATTAACAATTTTATAGATAAGAATAATTTTTGATATTTTCTTCTGTCGTCAAGAGTTAACCAGCCGATCTCTATGTATAAGTTCTTCAGTGTAATAGATCGAGTTACACGTGAGAGTGTTCTGGCGGCCTCAATTTGGATTATTTCTAGAGTTTCTTTTTCTGTCGCAATGCAGTTGTCCCATACTGATGACGCATATTATAAAATAGGACGTAAGAACGATATATACTTATGGACAAAAGTTTTGTGCGGTATTTGTTTCCATAATATCTTTTAAATACGTGAAGAAACGATCTTGATTTTTTTCCTACTTTATATCGCGTGTATTTCAAACCGGTTTCTGCATTTTCATAGTCATCTGCGCTATAACAATGGAGATACACCACCGGCCACGTTTTTTACGTTCCCCCTAATGTATACTGTATTGTGACCAATTTGATAAAATTATTTACCTTATCCTCTTGTCTAATGATATCGCAATCGGAAGACATCAGAATATTTGAAGAATACATTGATATTGATTACAAAAAGAAGCTTTCAAACGAGCAGTGTGCGCGCGCTGTAGACCAATTTCAGGCTGGTGCAACAGCTGCACATATAGCCCGTCAATTTGTGGTTAATGAGAAAACCATTCGTCGACTATGAACAAAATTTACAACGCATGGCACAGTAGCAGATCTTCCACGTGCCGGACGGCCGCGTGAAACGACGTTACATCAAGATAGGCATATTCATCTTACCTATTTACATAATCCTTTCGCCGCTCCAAACGACGTGGCACGAAACACGCCTGGTCGTAATCGACCTCGCATAAGTGCCACAACAGTACGTCGACGTCTCAAGGCAGTTGTGTTACGTTGCCGTCGGCCATATCGTGGAGCAAGATTTACTCCCAATCACAGGCGTCTACGGGTAGCATGGGCGTTACATCGTGGAAGGTGGCGCTTGAATCGATGACAAACCGTTCTGTTTACGGATGAGTGTAAATTTAACGTTGATTCAAGCGACCGACGTCAACATGTCTATCGACGCTCTGGTGAAAGGTTTACTGACGCCTGTGTCATTGAAAATGACCGCTGGGGTGAGCCGAGCATCATGGTTTGGGCTAGGTTTACTGTTACGGGAGACCACTCCTTCCTGCATGGCATTCTCCCGATTTAAATACAATACCTGGCTACTGCGTCAGGGAGATATCTCTTTGGCTCAGTGGTTAGGGTATTGGTCTTGCGTCCGGGAGTTCCGGAGTTCGAATCCCGCTCCGACCCTTATTTCTGCCATGCATTTATTCATTTGTTTCTTTGTTACGGACTTTGTTCGTAAGATGGGGGCTCGTCCGGGATTGGCCATTGAGCCATTAATCCCATTTGTTGTCCAAAATCGGACTTCTGCCTAATAAGGCTTTGAGTCATCAATAAATGATGACTAAAAGAGGGGGTGTGTTACGGGAGACCACTCCTTCCTGCATGGCATTCTCCCGATTTAAATACAATACCTGGCTACTGCGTCAGGGAGATATCTCTTTGGCTCAGTGGTTAGGGTATTGGTCTTGCGTCCGGGAGTTCCGGAGTTCGAATCCCGCTCCGACCCTTATTTCTGCCATGCATTTATTCATTTGTTTCTTTGTTACGGACTTTGTTCGTAAGATTACACACCATCATAAAACCCTACTTGTATTCCTTGAATACGGTCGAGGACGCGGTCGTGGATTAACCGCACAACGTTATGTAGACCAGGTGTTGCAGCCGATTGTTCTCCTATTCCTTGCTGCCCATCCAGGTACTGTCCTTCAGCAGGACAACGCCCGGCCCCTTGCTGCACGGCTGACTCAAAACTTCCTGGCTACCAACAATGTCCAAACGTTGCCATGGCTGGCCTTATCGCCGGATATGAACCTGATTGAACACGTTTGGGATTACATGAAAGGAAAGATTAGAGCACGGAAGTGTACAACGTCAATCAATTACGTAACGCCATTGCTCAGGAATGGGACGATTTCCGACTAGATTCCTGCACAGACTGGTAGCGTCAATGCAAAGAAGGTGCATTGAACTCATTCAGGTTAATGAGGGGCATACACACTGTTGAAAAAGACGTTTAATTTAAGACACACTCAAAGCAATTATTTATGTCTTGCAAATCCTCAATGCCAATTTTCAACACGTTACTGTACCAGCAGTACTGAGTCAAACTCAAAAATTATTTTTTTAATTCGATGCATATTAACGTCCGCTTTCCATCGATACCAGATTTAGGAGTGTGCAATAATGAACAAAAAAGCTGTTGTAGTTTTTGAAGACCGGACAAGACTTTTATCCATAAGTATAAACATTTTATTTAGGCACTCCCTCCTTAATCTTAAAGTAGTATTATTGCTCAAAATTGAACTTTTCAGCCAAAATACTGTTTTAATACGATTCAATCGAAAATTTCTTTTAGTTCCTATTCACCCAAGATAAAATTCGTGAGGACATTGCTGAAAAACAGCGTCAGAAAAGAACTGAAAAAGAATTAAATTTATAGAGCCCCGAGTAAAATTCTTCGGGAAATTAGAATATTCAGATGACTTGGACCGCGACCTCTGTATTGCATATGCGCATTAACATTATCCGAACATAAATAGTAATGGAGTCCACGAAAATTGTTAAGCGACCGATCATAATTACACCTCGAACGAAGTTATTTTGGGGAAATAGCTGTGTGATACATCTTGACCAAGAAATTACATCGGCAAAGAAGGAAATACATGGAATGTTTTCAAAGATCACACGAAAGGAGAAAGGAAAGACGCTGCAACAATGAGCTGAACTGTCACTGACAGGACTCAGAGACTCAGGTGAGCGTTTTGAATATGATGTCAGATGCTTTTTTGCACACACATATTATTGATATTATATAGTTAATATATAAGTTGGACTTGTTGTTCATAGGGTGTTTTTCATCGGCACGAATATACATGAATAATTTTGACTGCATTTTGTGGGGACCCATAAGGGGGATTCACTTTGTAGCAACTACTCGCAATACTGCTGCATATAATCTCCTCGTTAATGGTCATGATAGAGAGTGGTAGATTATAAAAGCATGAAACACACACAAGAACCTGCCAAGTGAAAAAAGGCCAAATTTGAGGATGGCCATAGTTGTAAGGATAGCAAGTTCATATTGTGATTTCAACACACAGCAGTTCCATAGATATATAGGATAAACATGGACATCTTCTGCCAAAAATGTGCATATTTTTCAGCAAACCAAATTGAGCATTTGTTATGGACGTTACTAAAATAGATTGGCCAAGTGAATCCTAATATGGTAGTAATGTTCCAAACCTGATACATATGTGTACTTGTGTTATAAAATGGGTTGCTGTGTAGGTATTCAGCTTCTTATTCTGGCTACCTTTGCATCAAATATGTTGGAAGAACAACTCTACTTGTATTGTTAACCTCTGAAATTAATGCTAAGAGAGCCTCTCTGCTTCTGAGTTTCAAAAGGAATTCTTTCACAGTAGTGAGTTTTGAGCAGGGGCTAACTCTTTGTGAAATTGAAATTATGTAGAATCTGACCTGACAACATATTTTTGGGCATCATAATTTGGTATTAGTTATTTATTTTATGTCTTCAAGTTACATTTAATGAATTTAGATATAAACTCTCAACTTGCAAGTGAAATGTCATTTTTTTTTTGTTTTCAAACTGGTCTGTAGCAAGAACTGGTCCAAATCCATGCCTGTTAAAGAGCCTCATTATTTGCATTAGCATCAAAGATTGATTTTCGTCAAGCCCTGTAAAGCAAGGGTGGAAAGCTTTTGATATAAGATGGGCAAAAAAGGGAGAAATGTCTCTAAAGCTTATTTTTAAACCCTTTTATTCAAACTTAAAAAGTAACAAACCTAATCAAGTAACTTCTTATCAAACAATCATAGTTTTAAAGACCACCAGGAAGAAATCTTTTGAAAATGATAAGGATAAAAGCAAAAATTCTGTTAATTAGCTTTTTTCCTTTTTTCATTTATGTTTTCTATCCTTTCTAAGACAAATACCATCATTGTAGTTTTACTTGTTTTGTTATCTGCAACTATTTTCATTTTTGATTTTCTGGTAAAGGGTGAAGTCATTTTTTTTTTTTTTGGACAATTTTAGAATTTTGTCATATGTTTAAGAATCGATTAAATGCAAAGTTCCTTACTGCATAGATTATAGAAATTAAAAACTCATTAAAAGAATGCATGTGAAAATTAAAACATCAGTATGAATATTTTGTTCCCTGTTTTGTGAATAAATTATTTAAATGGTATTAAACACAGTTTTCAACATTGTTTCAGGTATAGATCTACTGCCACAGCCAGATCCCATTTATGCTTTTCTGCAATTTCTTTTACCATTTACCTCGTAATCTTCAAAACAATGATCACCCGTTACAGAGGAATAAATCCTGTCTGAATGACGATCATTAATCCTCAAAAACCCAAAGACAGGTATTTGACCAGCAACCTATTTACAGGCATAAAGCTGCCTTCATTTTTAATCTGCAATGAAATTCGAGCTGTCAGATTGGGTTTAACTTTGTAGTAAATAGTAAGTTATAGTGGTGTGATTTCTTCTCTATTCAGATATGCATCACGTAGATCCTATAACTTATTCTCCACTACAAACAAAGCTCTCATTCGTTGACACTTTTGACTTTGACCACATCCTTATAAACTCTCACTTCAGTATCGCCCGTAGAACAAGATCTTCTTCTTCCCCTATTGGACTGAAAATGAAATTAATTATGCTGTCTGTAAACAAAGTAAACAGACAAAAAGCAATTTTACTGATTTCAATTTGGGAAAAATTAAGCTTTGTGAGATGTGTATAATGAATCCGCATTTAATATACTTCAGGGATGATAAACAAATTCCCCAATGGAACCCCCATGTCGTCGAAAGATTTACACACCTTTCGGTAACGGACAAGTTCGGTAAATTAGACTCTTGTTGTAAATCTATTATTGGATATTTAGGTTACAGGGTAAAATTTACGTAGTGTTAACGCGACGTATTCCACACAGTCCTATTCTTGTTCCCTTAAACACCAAGAAATAAAACTGCCATATTTTTAAACAAACCCTTGAATTCATAGAGCGACTTTAGTTGCGTGCCACCGGTGGTGATAAAGATTAAATAGCACAAAATGCGCAAATTAATCTTTTACCTATACTGACAGCTTTTCATAGACATTCTGAGCAAAGTCAACATTGAAATCGCTTATATCAAGGTTCTATTTGTATGGTGAAATAGCCGTTGCCTTTATGTGGCTCTTCAAGGCTAAACGTTAGAATGATCAACTAGAGAGCAGAAATTCACGTGAAAGTACACTGGTGAAAAAAATGCCACAAATGAAGAAATGAAGTGAGAGATAGAGGAAAACCCTTGACAAAAATTTGTTGCATATATCTTGTTATTGTCATTTTGTACATTTGAACTTGTATAATAAGATAAAATGTAAGTTCTGTCCCTTTCCTCTTTCCAACTGTTTTTCAAATCTGGTCGGTGCAAGACACCGTATGGTTCCTGTTCATACTAACAAACCTGAAAAAGAATATGTATGGACGCATTTCTTTATTAATAATCTATTTTCACACCCCTTCCCCGTTACACAAAGGATAACGAATTCTCCTACAAATCTGTTTTTCACAGCTTGTTACATGACATTTTGTTGAATCCTCAGTAACCAGTCGCATCGTATAATCAAAACCTGTCAATACACGTAAAATCTAAAATTACCCAATTAAGAAAAATGAATTGGCATTTATATATCGACAGCAAGATTTATCTAACAGGCAGATCTCTCAAAATAGCTTGAATTGCTGATTTTGAATTCACCGAAAGTGTGACAAAGGTTAAAATCATTTGATTCAAGAGGGTATGACGATCTTAAAATTATTATTATTTTTTTTTTAATCAGAATAGTTATAGAAGAATTAAATTGATGGTCCACGTACTTACTCCAATTTCTTACTTTAAGTAAGACCTCAAACTCCTCTGCATAATATCTGGTGTTTTAGTAGACACAGAGACTGTGCAGGCTGATCCTGGATCTCCCAAGGTTGATGTTTTTAATAGTTCTTAAAAGAGAGAGGGGGTACACACTGTATACCAAGCTTTTGGGGGAAAAATAAATCGAAAATGAGATGTGGTGGACAAAAATTATTAATCCCGGGTACTATTTAGCATACCAAGTGAGGAGCATCAGAAAAACATATGCATGAAAATGTGTTGAAATAAAAAAAAAGACAAAATAGTTTAACAAATCGATTTTAAGTATCGGATGTTATTTAAGAAGAAGAAAAACAAAAAACGTCAAACTGTATAAACCATGAATAATTACTATGTTACAAAGTCATAGATTTACTATGGAAGTCCAGTTTACTGAACATGTCTGTTACCGAAATATCTGTCATCGCCTGCACTCTCTCGGAAAGCGTGCCCATGCAAACAGGGAGTGACTTTGCACATAAGGTTTCCAGTTTCGTTTTAGAATATCCATTTTGTTAGTTCTTAACTTGTTTTATTGACATTGATTGCTGTAAATCATTAAACAAATTGAAAAATGTAACGAGGAATCCAGCGTCCTTCGCAACTTATATCGATCGTTGCAACTTCTAGCACATGCTCATAGGCTGTCTATAACTGCAGACGAATATACACGAAGCAGTGTCGGAAACTAATGATGTTGACATTAGCATCACACATTTAGAAGATTTTTTCGCTTGTATAAGTCTTCCCATTACTGGTGACTAAGTGTAGAGTTCTAATATTGTATATACTTTCGTTATACATCAGTTTCGCGGGGTAAAATACAATTGAATTTTGAGCAACAATATAGCTTAAATTTCAGGTTTTCATAATTCCAAGTAATTTAGAAATGTTCAGACATAGATAGGTTTTTGATGTGATCATATCATTTTCCATTGCTACTAAAAGTTAAACCAAGACGTTTGTGATTATCTGCAAAGTGAATTTCGACATTATGAAAGAATTAATCTGGGGGTTTAACATTCTTATTACTGAATAACATTGCTACTGAGGGATTAAAGGTTGCCAATCATTGTTTGGCCCCCTGCAGAGCAGGAAAGAGATGTGTCGTCAACAAAGAGACGAGAAATAGTTAACAGATTTCCTGAAATATCATTAACATACGCTAAAGATAGCAAAGGACCGGGAGCTGAGCCTTGGGGAACACCGGTATTTATTGACCTTGACCTTGACATTACAGTGTTTACAATTACAGACTGTCTAAGAGAGTCTGCAAGCAAACTGATGAGGGGTCTGAAATTCTGAGGCGTCGTAATTTGAAAGCTAAACGCTTGTGCCATATTTTATCGAAATGTTTTTGATATATCACAAAATACCATGCAAAGGTTCTGTTTTGCACCTAAAGACGAAACGCTTTTAATGAACAGTCGAACTAAGGAATCCAGGCTGTTTTTCGTGTATCAAATTGTTAGAGTGAAGGTATTTATACACATGTTTGTAAATACATCTTTCCGTAAATTTACCTAAGCAACTAAGGAGGGATATCGGTCGATAATTAGTGACAAAAGATTTACCTCCTTTTTAGCTCATCTGAGCACGAAGTGCTCATGGTGAGCTTTTGTGTTCGCCCAATGTCCGTCGTGCGTCGTCCACAACTTCTTTAAACATCTTCTCTTAAGCCACTAGGCCAATCTTGATGAAACTTGGCAGGGATGTTCCTTGGATGAAGATCTACCACATTTTTTCAAGAGATTGAGTTCCAGCCATAACTCTAGTTACCATGGCAACCAAAAGGAAAACAAATAGCAAAATCTTTGAAATTCTTCTTCTCTGAAACTAGAAGGAGCAGAGCTTTGATATTTGGTATGTAGCATTTCCTAGTTGACTTCTACCAAGATTGTACATATGATGCCCCTGCGATCAAAACTGGCCCCGCCCCGGTGGTCACAAGT
Organism: Tridacna crocea; assembly: GCA_943736015.1. Taxonomy (NCBI): domain Eukaryota; kingdom Metazoa; phylum Mollusca; class Bivalvia; order Cardiida; family Cardiidae; genus Tridacna; species Tridacna crocea. Next base: position 2,953,166 of record OX031056.1, on the reverse strand, counting down.
TTGAAACATAGGTACAAAGAAAGAAAACTTTAAAAAATCTTCTTCTCTGAAACTAGAGGGAGCAGAGCTTTGATACTTGGTATGTAGCATCTCCTAGTTGACCTCTACCAAGATTGTTCATATGATGCGATCAAAACTGGCCCCTCCCCTGTGGTCACAAGTTTGATACATATGAACAAAGAAGGAAAACTTTAAAAATCTTCTTCTGTAAAAGTAGAAGGTGCAGAGCTTTGGATTTTGGTACGTAGCATCTATTAGACGTCTACCAAGATTCTTCATATGATGCCCTTTGGGTCAAAACTGACACCGCCCGGAGGGTCACAAGTTTGAAACCTAGAAACAAAGAAGGAATACTGTTTCCTGTTTTCCTCCTTTTTTATTTTTTTTAACTTTTTTTTTCTCTCACTAGCTTTGTATAACTTTATTAGTCTATTCTAATCATTCATTGATCCAGATTCGGTGAACTGAATAGGTCGTTGTTTGATACCTTCCCCTTCTACTCTATTTAACACAATGGAAAAAAAAGAGAAAATGATAAAATGAAAAAAGAAAAACATTGTGGTAAGGGGTGAAAGAGCCCATAAAGATTAATCTCACACTTTCCCGCACTTTTTTCCCGATAAAAGCAAAAACATAAAATCATATTTCAGCTAGTTCAGAATTGTCGTCTCCAGGTTCTTTCAGTTTCAAACTGCTTCAAAGTAGTATGTTAAAAATTATTGTCAACTTACGATTTAGGCCTATATATAAAATTGAATCCCAAAACCTTATCTGGATCTCTGAATAGTTCATGCATTATTTCTTATCCTGCAACTTAATTGTCATCATAGTGAACAGTGATATCCAAAATTACTCTAAACAGTAGTACACTCGAATCTTGATCTGCACTGTTTGCAAGACACTAATTTTGATATAGTAGTATTTTATACATAAGGAAGCATATGTATACAGATGCCTTCCCCCCATACAGCTCCACCAAAACATTACAGATATACATAAAATGTGCCCAATCTTAAAACGACCAGCCGATTGCACTAGACCGGGCCCATCTAGGCTCTCGTTTACACAGAAGCCGAGGCCAAAGCAGTGTGTTAGAGAGCTGGAGATCCCTGGGCTCCCCTCAACTGCCAGGACCCTCTTTTCCTGCTTACGAGTCTCCACCCACGGCAAACAGGCGGGTCCATTGGTGGGGTCTTACCACTCTGCAGGACGACAGCCGGCGAATTCTATCCCCCGTCCGGCTGGGGAAACAGACAAAGAAAGTGAATCAGGTTCAAAATTGAATAAGAAAAACGACTTCATTTGTAGTAAGAAGACTGGCGTACAGGGCAATGACAGTTGTGGCAAATTTGAACCCTAAATTTGTGAGTGAAAAGTGCCCCATTCATAACTCAAACCATACCCTATTAGACTGTAAAACATTGCTCAGATAGAAGTTTCCTTAAAAGTAAGGGTATTTGCTATAAGTGCCTTCAATCCACTGAACACTTGTCAAAAGAGTGTCCTAAGACTGAAGTATGTAAATGTAACAATCAAAATCATGTCACTGCTATGCATAAAGGTCTTGAACCAACAGCTTCCGAGAATATGTAGACAAACGTCTCCTCAAAGTTACTAGTTTATGCAATCAAGAATCTAAGGGCAGGTCATTTGGGAAAATTCTTCCTGTTCGGGTGACTTACAATGGACAAACATGTCAAGTATATGCAATACTCGATTATCAGAGTAATCGATCATTAATATCCCCTGAGTTGTGTGACAAGCTTAAGATTCATGGCAGTTTGGCAGAGTATACACTTACCTCTTGCTCAGGGCGCGCAGTTCTTGCGGGGAGACGCGTAGAAAACCTGAATGTTTCTTCTTTGGACGAAGGCACAAGCTTCAAGTTACCAACAATGATTGAGTGCGACAATATTCCCCAGAACTTGTCAGAAATTTCTACTCCGGATGTGGCTAGAAATTTTAAACATTTACATGACATTGGTCCCTTTATCCCTCCGTTGATGTCAGACTGTTGTATTCAGTTGTTGATAGGCAGGGATCTTTCTGCTGCGCATCATGTCCTGGATCAACTAATTGGACCAAAAGACCGTTTGCCTTGAAACTTCCTTTGGGTAATTATTGGGGAGATTTGCCTTGGTAAAGTTCACCATCCAAGTTTAGTCAATACATACGTCACACACATTGACAGAGGCCATAGGGGGATAATATTTCCTGCCTCTGATGCTTTTCTGACAATAAGGGATAAAGATTTTGGATGTATAGTGTTTAAGAGATTGCCTGAAGACAATGAAATAGGACTGTCATCAGAAAACCGAGATTTCTTGAAGATTATGGATGACAAATTTCAGAAGGATAAGTCAGGCTTGTGGACAGCCCCATTACCATTTAAGTCGTCTAGACTCTCCCTTCCAGACAATAGAAATCAGGCATTTTTAATTGGGCAATGTTACTGAAGAAAGATTTGGCTAGTAATCCAAAGAAGTGTGACCATTTAGTCCAGTTCATAGAGAGGATTTTCAGCAGTAATGCGGCCGAACCAGGGCCTTTTGACACTAATGGTATTTACCACTATTTGGGGTCTATCATCCCAAAAAGAAAGACCAAATTAGAGGAGTGTTCGACTCGTCAGTCTCATTTATGGGTCATTGTCTCAATTATGTTTTGCTTTCGGGACCAAATCTAACTAACATCCTTTTGGGTGTATTACTTAGATTCCGTTAGGAAAGGTATGCGGTTAGTTGCTTGTATTGCAGTTTAACGCCACTTTAACAGCTACGGTCATATCATGGCGGTCGGTGACGCACACGTGTTACCTGGCTTTCTCACACCGGTACTTACACTACTTTCTTTCTAAAGCCACCGACTACTTTTCTCACAAGCTTTAGCAGAGGTTAGAGGCAAAAATACGCCGGAAAAAAAGTTTGCCTCAACCGGATATCGAACTCACAACCACCAGGTCATGAGTCGGACACGCTCACCACTGAGCCACCCGGGCGGGCGGATAGCTATGCAAAATCGGTTGATATTGAACAAATGTTTTATCGCTTCCTTGTCAACAGTTAGTATAGGGACCTTTTGCGATTCTTCTGGTTACCTCTCACTACATACAGGATGAAAGTACATGTATTTGGAAACAGGCCTTCTCCAGCAGTCGCCACTTATGGGCTAAGAAAAACTGTAGAAAATACTGATACAGATAAACAACAGTTTGTTCCGGGAGATTTTTACGTAGATGATGCATTAACATCAAGACTTTTCCGCGAGGAAGCACTTAGTTTAGTGAAACGTACAAAGAAGGCTTTACAAAATAATGGCAACATTCGTTTGCACAAGATTTCATCAAATGACAGGGAATTCATGAAAGAATTTCCAAAGGAAGAACTCAGTAAAACTCTCAAAGATTAAGATTTAGATCTTGATGATAGTTTTCCATCTCATGGTAGTTTGGGTTTGACTTGGGATCTTGATCTTAACATGTTTTCTTTCTTAGCTCCGGTTGTTGATCGAGATTACACAAGAAGAGGATTGTTGTCAGCAATGAATAGTGTCTTTGACCCGATGGGTTTTTTTGCTCCTTTCACCATCAGTGGAAAGATCTTGTTACGGAAAGCTTGCTATGATCATTGCTCATGGGACGATCCACTATCTTCTGCTTATAAAACAGAATGGAACACATGGAAACTTAACCTAAGAAACCTAGATGATAACAAAATACCTAGGATATACCTTCCTAAATCCTTAAGCCTTGTCAAAGACCTTCAGATTCATGTTTATTCAGATGCATCAGAGGATGCCATTGTTGCCGCTGCTTATGCAGCCAGTAACAGAACAGATACCTTACAGACTGGGTTTATCATGGGAAAGGCAAAACTAGCTCCGGAAAGTGGACATAGCATTCCAAGGCAGGAATTGTGTGCTGAAATTGCAGCTTTTGTTTCGGATCAGTTGGAAATTCCACAAACAAATTTCAGATTCTTTACGGACAGTAAGGTGGTGTTAGGGTATATTTACAATCGGACTCGTAGATTCTACACGTATGTCAGTAACCGAGTGGCTCAAATTCTTTGTTTTTCTGAAGCGCTACAATGGAACTATATCACCACCAACATGAACCCAGCGGATGCAGCTACCAGATCATCGTTTGGAACTGTCCATGAACTTTTAGAAAAGTGGCGCACTGGACCAACTAACGTGGTGAGAGAGAGTTTCAGAACACCACAGTCGGCAAACAATCTTCTTCTCACGTTGTTAGAAATTACTCAAGTAGTTGTCAAACAGAATGTTCTGGATGGTATATTTGCGATATGAGCAACTCAATCACTCTCAGGACTGAAGAAGTGGAGCATTTTATTTTTAGGGACGCAGAAAAGGGCATTTTCAGAGGAATTACGCGCATTACAAAAAGGAAAGATAATTTCTAAGAACAGATCCATCATATCTTTGACTCCATATATTGATTGTAAAGGGTTGATAAGAGTAGGTGGTCGTCTCAGTAGAATTAAGAATAATGTTGGCATTGCATCGACAAATCCAATTATAGTTCCTAAAGGCCATATTGCAACATTGCTAGCGCGCTACTACCGTCAACAAACCTTTCATCAAGGTCGCCACTTCACTGAAGGCGCTATTCGTGCACAAGGACTGTGGATTATAGGTGCTAAGAAACTAGTTGCTTCAATCATTTATAAATGTGTGATCTGCCGAAAACTTTGCAGTCCATTACTTGAACAGAAGATGGCAGACTTGCCTGACGACAGAATTTCACCGGGACCACCCTTTACTTCAGTCGGGGTAGACGTTTTTGATCCTTGGGAGATTTCAACTCGCCGAACACGTGGTGGAGTAGCCCATGGAAAACGCTGGGCCGTGATATTTACTTGTTTGACAACAAGAAGCACTCACATTGAGGTACTAGAGGATACACACTGATCAACGTCAGCCGCGGACACCTTATGTTCTTAGTACACCAGATCAGATTTTCCACGGAAGAACCGGAGGTGGTGTAAGTATTTTCATTTTTTATGGACCTGATTAACCTAGATAGAAATGTTGACTTACAGCAATGTAAAGGCGAATGATTTATCTGTTTGCAGACATACTAGAGAATAATAATACCATCATATAAGCACGCTGTAGCTTTATGAGCAACTAGGGTTTTATTTTTTTGAAGTTTGTTGCCGATTTTCGGACAAAATCCCCTTACCGTTGTTCATTTTACAAGTTTGTATAATGAGATAAATGCATCCCCTAAAAGAACACTAAATTTCATTGAGAAATGTCCATCCAAAGCGAAGATATACGTTTTTGAATGGATCTGGGTAGAGGAAAATATGCTAACAAGACACCAATTTCATTATCAGAGTTTGCACATAGACACCAGATCAGAAAACGCTTGCGGTAACTGGACACCAACCTTTAAATCATCAATCTTTCTGTCTAAAACTTGATGCATGAACTATATACGAAGACTATTTTTGTAAACATTAGGTCACTACGGTCCATTACCTGATAAAAAGCATGATCAACCCAATTTCATTATTCTAGCACTTGCTTTCTGATTATGGCTGAGAGTCAATGGTCCATTTTTACCATTTTTCCTTGAAATATTTGCAATATTACTGCAATTTACGATGTAGACCTATGATGCTTGATCACCATTGACTTTCATTGCCTCCAATGTTGGTGCAAGACATGTTCCTTGTTTATGTGTACAGCGTTTCAGTTTTGTGAATGGCGTATTAACCCATTACCACGCGATCACGAGCTTTAATGTCCCTGGGAAAGGTGGCTTAGAAAAAAAATGTCCATACAGAAAAAGACCCTATTAACTAATCCAAAGAATTTGTAATTCGTGTTCATTACTTTAAGTGCAAGAATTGGTCACACTTGCCAAAATAGGTATACGTTGGATTGCCGGCTTTGATGTTAGATTGTACATACACCGAAAATGTTCAGTTCTTTCATTCTTCACCGTATTAAAAACTTTTTTTGTGAAACACGCTGCATACCGAAGGAACTATGAAAATTAATTATCTTCAAGGTCATGCTTAACACATATAGACATATTTGTAAACATTCGAGTACTGATAAAGAAGGGAGTTTGTTTTTGAAATTTCTCAGCAACTTGATTACTGACATTTTTTTTAACTTGTACAATCTTCACTTTAAGTTTGATACTACCTCTCGATGCTCGAGAACCAACTAAAGATTTCGGCATGGATAAAAGAGGGAACAGAATCAGGTTGAATTTATATCGGTCAAAGGTGCGTAGTGTGCTAGGAAAATATTAGAGAGGCTAATTGCATCCACGGCAAATTACTAAATTAAGTCTTTTCTGAAATTCGTCATTTATAAAAATAAACCACATCTATTTCCTATTTCGGTTTTTTTTTTATTTCGCTTTATTTACAAAACCATGACGAAACAGACTGTGTATCAGAACAATTACGCTCGAAGAAATAGAATCAGACAGCAAATTCTGTGGCAGTCTGCAATTTAAACTCACCACTGTTGGAGGGTCTGATGACCTCTCAAATAAATTTCGGCAATACGAAATACGAAAATACGAAATACAGCAAAACCAGGCATGTTGGCCACCTGTATTAAGCAAGCGTCCGGAATAAACAAGCATACATGTAGTTCCCGACAAATAGCAATGTATCAAGCAAGCACCTACCTTTGGCAAGCTCTTTGGTAATTGATTAATATAGGTTGAACTGTAACTATTTCTGAGCACTTATGCTACATTTCCAAGAACAATGCAAGTTTGTAACAATAAAGATTAATATCTCATATATCATGATCACCCAGCATACTGGATAAAATGAAACATTATCAGTGATCATCTGTGTTATGAAATACATGCAGATCTACATACATGTATTATCAATGAATTTAAAGAGCTGCAAGTACTTCCGCTTTATGACACAAAGAGAAAATAAGCCCCACCAACAAAAGCCATGTTTTTCAACAGATCAAAATTTATTGAAGGAATGTGATAGAAAGCTACCCAGTGCCAATCTCGTGATTGAGCTCTTTTGAGAGGACGAATTTTACAATTTTCACAAAGCGCCGTACACGGAAAATAAGCTCCTTCCACATAAGTCATCTTTTTTAAATGATCGAAGTATCTCGAAAGAAATTTGTGGAATCATCTACGTTGTTTTTTGTTGATTTCCACTAAGTCTTGGTGGTTTCTCAGGAGAAGTCAATTAAATAAAAATTTTAGAAATAAACGCGTAGACGAACAAACGCACGCTTGTAAATGTACGAATTGTAGAACGCCATTCTAACAGCCCGCTGGCAGTTGGCCAAGCGGATTTGAAAATTATTTAAACTAAGAATCAGGCCAAATGTGGTAAATAATGTACACTCTGTCTTAGTTAATATGATTTTTCTTTACGGACAATGTCTTTCTAAGCCATCTTTCCCAGGGACATTAAAGCTCGTGAGTGCGTGATAATGGGTTAATACGCCATTCATAAAACTGAAACGCTGTTAAAAAAAAGTACTTATCTTGCCGGTCAATTGTGATCAAGCATCGTAGGTCTACTTCGTAAATTGCCGTAATATTACAAATATTTCAAAAAAGCAAGTGCTAGAACTAATGAAATTACGTTGAACATGCTCTTTATCAGGTAATGGACCGTAGTGACATAATGTTTACAAAAATAGTCTTCGTATACAGCCCATGCATCGAATTTCAGGCAGAACTATTGATGATTTAAAGGTTGCTGTCCAGTTACCGCAAGCCTTTTCTGATCTGGTGTCTATGTACATACACTGAAAATGAAATCGGTGTCTTGTCAACATATTTTCCTCTACCTAGGTCCATTCAAAAACGTATATCTTCGCTTTGGATGGACATTTCTAAGTGAAAAAAATGTGTTCCTTTAGGGAATATATTTATCTTATCATACAAACTTGTAAAATAAACAATGGTTTGGGGATTGTGTCCAAAATCAGCAACAAACTTCAAAGCAATAAGACCCAAGTTGCTCATAAAGCCACAACTCGCTTTTATGATGGTATTATTATTCCCTAGTATGTCTGTAAACAGATCAATCATTCGTCTTGACATTGTTGTAAATCAACATTTCTATCTAGGTTAATCAGGTCCATAAAAATGAAAATACTTACACCACCTCCAGTTCTTCCATGGAAAATCCGATCTGGTGTACCGAGAACACATGGCGTCCGCGGCTCACGTTGATCAATGTGGGATAGAGAGGATAGAGCTCCTCTTGTTTCATAAATTCTCTCTGTCGTTTTATAGCTCTACGTGGACCAGTGAAGATTTTGCGGTCTGATAGGGGTTCTAATTTTGTAGAGGCTGCTGAATGTATTGGCGCACATGTAATTAATGTTGAGGATCGTGCTTTCAAGAAACAACTTACCGAAAATGGAGTTACATGGTATTTCAACGTTCCCCATGCGTCACATACGGGAGGGGTTTAGGAAAGACCTATCGGTATTGCAAGAAGAATCTTGGACAGTATGTTCTTAAACTCAAGACAGAGACATCTTGCCCATGAGATTTTGTGTACATTTATGGCTGAAGTGACAACTATTATGAACTCGCGACCAATCGTTGCTATTGATACAGACACTAGAGACCCTCTTGTGTTATCACCAAATATACTGTTGACTCAAAAACAAGGTGAAGTAACCACTATTTCAAATAAATTCGGACTGGAAGATTGTTACAAAGCACAATGGAAACATGTACAGTGGCTTTCAGACACTTTCTGGAAGAGATGGCGTGAGCAATATCTTAACCAGCTCCAACATAGACATAAATGGCAGTAAAGCTGTCCTAACTTCAAGAAGGCTAATGTCGTTTTACTGCGCGAAAAGGATGTTCGTCGTAATTTTTGGCACATGGCACTTGTCGAAGAAATCAGTGAAGATAAGCTTGTTCGAGAAGTCTTAGTTCGATGTTTGAAAGATAAACAGTCAGTGACTTACATGCGTCCTATTTGTGAGCATGTGTTATTTAGTCAGTGAATAAGTCATAAAGTGATACTAAAGTGTATGAAACAGTCAGAGACTGTTACTTCTTCAGAATCTTGTAGAGAAACCTTTGGCAAGGAAAGACAACTATAACTGCATAGGACTTCATCTTACATAGCTGTTGTCTTTTGATTTTGTTTTCATTGTCTCTAATCAGAGATCTTACACTGTTGCAAGAAGGCTTGTGATAAATCAAAGAATCACATTATCTGGATGTATACTTACTAGTATGTGTAAGAGGTTTTCGGAAACCTTCATGTTTTTTGTTTTAGAGCTACACTTATAGTGCTCTTTCTTATGGAAAACATTGTGAAAAGCTCACCTGTAGAGTTTATGTAGAAAATGGTTATATCATGAATATAAGACGGGGAGTGTTCTGTTAGGATTTATTGATCAACGCTCAACCGGTGGAAGTTTATTGGTCGACCCTCAAAAGGGAGGTCAATATTGGTGCACTCCGGATTACTTTGGACTTCATCATAAACACTAAATGCCATTAGCTCATCATGGCTTGAATTTTACCTTTTTGTGGGTTCTGCACCATGCTGTAATTTATGTGTCTTGCAGTATGGTAGTTTTGATTCTCGTCCCTTTATGGAAATGCATCTTGTCTACTGTCATGCAAGATTTTTGGCGTAAACCTTATCAGAACACTTTTTCAGTTTCCCGCATTTCTGTTTTTAGCTCTGCAACGATTGTGTGTTACACCTTTTCGGACTTATTTCAGTCATTTGCATTTTACCACTGTTGTTCTGTTAATATTTTGGTATCTCTTATCTGGCTTTGATTTGGATCTCATTTATTTAGCCGGGTTTTGCTTTATTTGCTAAAACATCGTGGAAAAAGGAGCAGAATGTATTTTTGTAGCCTTTGAAAACATTATGGCAAAAGCAGCGTGTGCTCTTCATTCTTTGGCTTTTCTCTTGTACTTAAATGGGTATTTGTATTTTCTTTAATTGGAAAATAGGTGTGAAGTCTTCATACTTCTATTTTAAGTTAGGAGTCTTGATTTCTTTAGCATAGGCTAGTCTATGTTGGGCTGCTATGCGATATAGCTAGTACAGCATAGATTTGCCTTATGCTTTCTTGGGCGTCTGATTCTGAGCATACATTGTTAGATTTTTCAAAGGTCTGTCTCGGATAAGAAATTAAGAACTCTTTGTAATAGGTTTTTTCTTTTCATATTTCAGTTTTTACCACATCACACGCATTGCATCACATCAGACACACATCACATCACAGGTCAATTCGAATAAATGCAACTTTGAAATGGTAAACTGTCTGCGATTACTTTCAATCATTGGGCAGAACATCACCGTAGATCAGATGTTGTTAGGGCAGTTTGGGCTTGCTTATTCGAATACATGTTTAGGCGCTTTTCTATGCTGGCGCATCTTACAAAAGCAACATACATTTGACCCACCATATTTGATATTGACATTGGCGCACAAGCATATGAAACTTTTATGCTAGTACACACGGCTGCAGTAGACATTATCGTTAATTTGTAAAGTTTTGTACTATCTTTGGTTATCTTCTCAAAGTTCCGAAAAAGCTAATTTTGTTTCTGAACTGCCTTAAGCGAATCCTTTTTCGCAGTTTCTTTTCGCTATTATTGTTCTTAATTTTATCTTGCGATATCAAGACAAATCCTGGTCCTCACCCAGATGCTCTCTCAAGTAATGGCACTATTTCCATTGCTCATTGAAATACTTGCGGTAAACATAGTAAAATCAAGTACATATCTGACTGTCTGACAGACTTTGACATTATGTGTTTTACAGAAACTCACCTAGACTGTAATGTTGAAGATTCAGACCTGACGACAGAACTATGTACAGATAAGACCGTACTTCACACTCTGCTGGATTTCTGACATACGTATCGAATTCTCTTTTTTCGAAAAGATTTGATCTAGAGCAACCACCAATTCATGCTATCTGGATCAAGGTCAAATATCGCTCAACATCATTCCTCCTCTGTAACATTTACAGATCTCCTGGCACACCTGTGGCTTTCTGGAAGAGTTTTAACATATCTATCGAAAGGGCGTACGAGTCAAATCAAAATCTAGTAATAGTTGGAGATCTTAAGTAAGACTTACTGGACAAAAATGGGAATCACCTCTCTAACATTGTTTCCCTACATATTTTGACCAACGTCTCCACAAAACCGACTCGAATAACAAGAAACTCTGCCACACTGATTGATCCTATATTAGTCACTGATCCCATAAAAGCCAAACATGCAGACATCTTGGACGTCAATAACAAGATACGCGATTATAAAGCCTCATGTGTCTTAATAAATTCTACTTATAAGCCCAAAATATGCTCCAAAAGAAAAGTTTGGTACTATGATCGCACTGACTTTGTTCAACTTAACAATCGAATATTCACTGAAGATTGGAGCTTCATTAACAACAGGGACATCAATGACGCATGTTTACGATTTACGAATAAACTGTTAGAAATTATGACAATTTATTCCAGCAAAATAGGTTACCATTCGACCAGATATCGCGACAGACAAAAGGCAATTGTGATAGCCCGGGGACGTAACTCCGACTGGAAAAAATACAGTCCTAGGAAACAAGGTTAAGAGTCGTATCAAATAAGCAAAACAGCGGCATTTCAGTATCTAGATGAGAATTTATGTAACATTCATAAAAAAAAATTGGAGACATTTTCGGAATTTGATCAATTCAAATAAAAAGTCTGAATCAATACCTATTATTTGTACAACTAACTGTAACAGAGAGACACCTCACTGTACTGACTGAAAAAGCAGAATGTCTAAATGAATATTTTGCATCAATTTCAAACAAAGACGACTTGAAGACTGACCTACCCAATTTTGAAGCAGAAAACCAATAATAAGTTGAAAAGCATTTCAATAACAATTCCAGAAATTGAAAACACCATTAGTTCTTTAGGTGTTAAAAAAGCAATCGGTCCAGATCTAATAAGCCATAAAATGCTAAGAAATGTCAACAGGAGGGCCAAGATGGCCCTTGATCGCTCATCTGAATTTCTGAGATAACCATAGCCATTTTTTTTCAAAATCCAATCAGCCATTTTAGACAAGATGAATTTTCAAGAATTTTTTCATGTCTGTATAGTGTAAATAGCCCACAGCCATCAGAGCCATGTTTCTTGATGGATCAAAATTTCTCGAGCAATTTTTGTTCAGAGAAAAAGAATTTTAAAGACCAAATAGTGCAAGTAGCCCCCAGTCACTAGATCCATGTTTCTATACAAATCAGCATTTTGCGAACAATTTTTGAAAAGGGTTACCAAAGGAACATTTCTGTGAGACTATTTCAAAATCTGATCAGCCGTTTCAGAGAAGAAGAATTTTAAAGAACTTCTTCATGGCCATATCGTGCAAGAAGCCCCCATTCACCAGAGCCATGTTTCTTGATGTATCAACATTTCGCCAGCAATTTTTGAAAAGGGTCATCGAAAGAACATTTCTGTGAAATTATTTCGAAATGTCTGACAAGCGGTTTCTGAAGATAATTTTTAAGAATTTCTTCTTTTCCATATAATGCAAGTAGCCTCCATTCACCAGAGCCGTGTTTCCTGACGGATCAAGTTTTGCGAACACTTTTTTGAAAGGGTCATCAAAGGAACATTTCAGTGAAATTGTATCAAATTCTGACAAACAGTTTCCGAGAAGAAGAATTTTTAAGAATTTCTTTATTTCCATATTGTGCAAAATGCTCTTACGAACAAAGTCCGTAACAAAGAAACAAATGAATGAATGCATGGCAGAAATAAGGGTCCGAGCGGGATTCGAACCCCGGAACTCCCGGACGCAAGGCCAATACCTTAACCACTGAGCCAAAGAGATATCTCCCTGACGCAGTAGCCAGGTATTGTATTTAAATCGGGAGAATGCCATGCAGGAAGGAGTGGTCATCCGTAACACACCCCCTCTTAAAGTCATCATTTATTGATGACTCAAAGCCTTATTAGGCAGGAAGTCCGATTTTGGACAACAAATGGGATTAATGGCTCAATGGCCAATCCCGGACGAGCCCCCATCTTACGAACAAAGTCCGTAAGAAACAAATGAATAAATGCATGGCAGAAATAAGGGTCCGAGCGGGATTCGAACCCCGGAACTCCCGAACGCAAGGCCAATACCTTAACCACTGAGCCAAAGAGATATCTCCCTGACGCAGTAGCCAGGTATTGTATTTAAATCGGGAGAATGCCATGCAGGAAGGAGTGGTCACCCGTAACAATGCTTTAACAGCATTTCTTATCCAGGGTCATTGAAAGTTAGGATTGTATGGTAAGGGATTGAATTAACTTGGAAGGCCAAGCATTAATTTCCTGGTCAAAATGGTGGTTTAATGACAGATTAAAACATTATTCGCTTATTGGTAAGACACAAATGAGACTTGTCTCAGTAAATCCCTTTTTCTGTGATACATCTTACAGAAGAAATTTGTATCAAAAAGATTATCCTAAGGAAAACATGTTTGAAGTTTCATAAAAACTTTAGAATATATCCGTCAAGGTGGATGGATGGGCAAACTGACTGTAATCGGTCCATAATGAAATTATACATTTAGTCCCCTTTTTGATAACATGTCGTTTCATGAAATAAAATCAAATAACTATTGTCTGTCTCTTAACAAGATGAAGTTTAATTACATTTTGTCCTGTAGTGAAAATGATATTGGTCCATAGTGAAAATTTACACCAAGCTCCCTTTTTCAATGACATGACATTAAATGAAAAAAAGGTAAAATATTGTTATTGCCAGTGTATCACAAGGAACACACGTACGAAGTTTCTATCTTCTTTCAGTACAGAGGAATTTCAAAGTTTTCCTTCTTTGTTCAGATGTTCAAACTTGTGATCACCAGGGCAGGGCCAGTTTGGACTCCAGGATCATCGTATCGTGTTTGGTTGAGGTCCACTAGAAGATGCTACATATGAAATATCAAAGCTGTACGACTTCCAATTTCAGAGAATTTTATTTTTCAAAGTATTCCTTCTTTGTTCCTATGTTTCGGACTAATGACCCCCGTGACGGGGCCAGTTTGGACCCCAGGGACATCATTTAACCAAACTTTGTAGAGGTCAACTTGCAGATGCAACATACCAAATATCAAAGCTCTACTCCTTCTTGTTTCAGAGAAGACGAATTTTGAAATTTTCCTTCTTTTTTCCTGTTTCAAACTTGTGACCCCCGGGGCGGGGCCAGTTTTGACCCTATGGGCATCATATGAACAATCTTGATAGAAGTCCACTATGAGGTGCTATATACCAAATGTCAAAGGTCTACGACTTCCGATCTTCAAACTTGTGACCACTAGGGCAGGGCCAGTTTGGACTCCAGGATCATCGTATCGTGTTTGGTTGAGGTCAACTAGAAGATGCTACATAAGAAATATCAAAGCTCTACGACTTCCAATTTCCGAGAATATTGTTTTCAAAGTTTTCCTTCTTTGATCCTATGTTTCGAACTTGTGACCCCCGGGGCTGGGCAAGTTTGGACCCCAGGGACATCATTTGACCAAACTTGGTAGAGGTTAACTAGCAGATGCTACATACCAAATATTAAAGCTCTACTCATTCTTGTTTCAGAGAAGAAGAATTTTAAAGTATTCCTTTTTTTTTTAATAACTTTATTAGCCACATATATTGGGTAGAGGAGGTCGTGGTCATCCTCCTCTATCCTTACTACAATCAATAATTATTCATCAGTCATATTTTTTTGTCTTATCCTGCTGGCTAAGAGTATAAAACAATTTATTTTCTCTATTTGAAGATTTTTTTTGCAAATTCTGCATGCGTCTTGCTATACTGCTTGAAACTCAAAATTTCTGAATCTAAAGCAAACTTGGAATATTTGATACCTTTTTCCTCTGTTTTACTGCCATACTCCATCTGGTCTTCATTCTCGATGGAATATTCTAACGTATTAAACCCATAATTATTGTTTGCTTGAAAAGTGCCTTTTTAACCTTTTACTTTGATACGTACTTTAAAGTCCTGGTCTTATATAGGCTTATGGGCTAATTGGGTGATGTGGATTTTTCGTTGAGACTTTGACTGCCATGGTAAATCCCTGATCTGGGGGACTATCCATGTTTTTTCGACTTATTCATGGCACCTGAGTATACCATCCATGTAACCCTGGTATGGGAAGCTGGATACCCGCTCCATTAGCCAAATCCTCTCGTTGGACTCCGCGGTGGGTGGGTTCATGGATGATGAACAATTGTCCTTTAACCATGGATCCCCAAAACAAAAAAAGAACACGCGACCAACTTGATGCCGACTCTGAAACCACTCAATCGACCTCTCCTTTTCCTCGCTTTTTACTGATAGAATCAACTGTTTCTGATCAGCCACTAAGTAAACTATCACCTTTTGTAATTCAAAAGGTTCTGTTGTCCATTGCTGGTTCACCCAAATCAGTTAAAAAGCTCTCCTCTGGCTCGCTATTAGTTGAAGTAGAGAAACCCAAACATTCAGAAAACCTTATGAAAATTAAGCACTTCTTTCAGATCCCTGCCAAATGTTCTCCGCACGGGAGTTCAAATACAACACGTGGAATCATTCGATGCCCAGATCTTGCAGGTGTATCGGAAGAAGAAATTGTCCAAGAACTCTCTACTCAACACGTTACGGCTGCAAGACGTATAACAGTGTATAGAGACGGAATAAAGCGAGAGACCAACACGATTGTCATTACCTTTAACTCTGCAATTTTACCAAAATCCTTGAAAGTTGGCTATTTGAATGTGGGTGTGGACTTGTATATTCCTAATCCACTTCAATGTTACACTTGTTACAAATACGAGCATCATGAACGTAAATGTACAAAAGCTAGTTCTGAGGGTCTCTGTAGACATTGTGGTGAAGTGGCTAGTACTCATGATTCATCGAACTGTAAGAATCACATAAAATGTGCAAATTGTGGCGGTGAACATGGAGCTACATCGCAAACATGTCCAGTTTGGAAACGAGAGAAAGAAATCGTTACCATCAAGTACAAATAAAGTCTCTCGTTTCCCGAAGCAAGAAAAGTTGTGGACAGTCGATTAACTCTAGCGAACCTCTATTCTACAGTTACCAAAAGGAATGACACACCTAAAGAGGTAAAAGACGCTCAAACACAAACTGTCGATGTCGCTGTACAAACAGTTAATCAGACAAAACAAGAATCTGCTAGTAAAAAAACTCAAAAGCCAACTGAAAGTATTAGAGGAAATAAAATATTAAGTCAAACATCAAGTCGCAACAAATCGCCAAAAAAAGTTCAACCAGATCGGTTTCCGAAAGGATCCGATGATGAAATACAAAATTTTAACCGCTTCCAATGTCTTGATGAAGACATGGAAGCAGATGACTCACAAGCGGAGTCAAATACAAACAAGCAAGGAAGAATCATCAAACTCAACAACAAAAGATGAAGAAATACATACTTCCATTGCTTTGTGGTGTGTACTTTACCTTAAATCTAGCAAT
Organism: Tridacna crocea; assembly: GCA_943736015.1. NCBI lineage: Eukaryota > Metazoa > Mollusca > Bivalvia > Cardiida > Cardiidae > Tridacna > Tridacna crocea. The sequence continues at coordinate 2,936,655 of OX031056.1, read as the reverse complement.
GAGTAACAACATTCTGCAATGGAATTGTCGTAGTATTAAAGCCAACTTTGAGGAACTAAACGTTTTCGTAAACGAACAGAAACCAGTAGCAGTTTGCTTACAAGAGACATTTCTTAAAGACTCTGACAACTTTAATTTAAAGTATCACTCTATTTACTTGAAAAACTTTAGTGGTACAGATAAAGCTTCAGGAGGTGTAGCTGTGATTGTGAACAACAATGTTCCTCATCATCCTATCAGGCTTGAAACTTCTTTACAAGCTGTGGCGGTTAACATTACCCTGAATAAGACTATTACTTTGTGTTCTATCTATCTTCCACCTAGCTCGCCTATTGATGTCAAGAAACTCGATAATCTTGTAGATCAATTGCCAGAGCCTTTCATTATACTGGGGGACTTTAATTCCAACCATACATTATGGGGATGTTCAGATACTAATGACAAGGGTCGAGTTATTGAGGATTTTATCACGAAGCACGACCTTATTCTGTTAAATGATAAGTCTTCAACCTATCTTCATCCTGCTACTGGTTCTTACTCATCACTGGATCTTACTATTTGCAGCCCTGGAATTGTTCCAGATTTTAACTGGAACGTTTGTAATGACCTTCATGGAAGTGATCACTTCCCGATAAAAATATCGGAAGTAGGACCTTCAGTACAACAACATCCTCAACGTTGGCAACTTCACAAAGCGAATTGGGAACAATTCAGAATTCATTGCGAACAAATAATTCATCCCAGTGCTTTTGAAGATTGTGAAAATCCTGCTGAGCTCTTCACTTCCTTGATTTATTCGGCTGCTGAAAATTCAATTCCTCGAACTTCGACAAATCCAAAGCACCCAAACAAGCCATGGTTTAATGATGATTGCAAAAAGGCTATAACACAAAGGAAATCTGTTCTCAGACAATTTAACCTGAGACCAACCCAGGAAAATCTTTCAAAGTTTAAAATTGCTCGTGCAAAAGCACGTCGGACTATCAAGCAAAGTAAACGTGTGTCTAGGCGACAGTACGTGTCTAGATTAAATTCTAGATCGTCTGTCAAAAAGACATGGGACATGATCCGGAAAATTTACGGCAAAAACTCCTCATTAAATGTTGGACGCTTAAATGTTGGTGATGATGTCGTCACCTCCAAAGCAGACATTGCAGATGTCTTAGCTGACACCTTTGCAGAGAAATCCTCTTCTTTAAATTATTCGACAGCATTTCAGAAATTTCAAAACATTAAAGAAAAAACAAAGTTAAATTTTAAGTCGAATAACAATGAACATTACAATAAAGATTTCACTATAAAAGAACTGACGAAAGCATTAAAGAAGTGTCATGACACTGCTGTTGGATGTGACGACATCCATTACCAGTTTTTGAAACATTTACCATTGCGATCCCTCGACTGTTTGCTTCGCATATTTAATCAAGTCTGGCATACTGGTATTCTCCCAGATTCCTGGAAGGAGGCCATTGTAATTCCCATACCAAAACCGGGTAAAGACTCAACAAATCCTACAAACTATCGCCCTATAGCCTTAACAAGTTGTATTTGCAAAACAATGGAAAGGATGGTCAATGACCGGCTTGTTTGGTTTTTAGAGAAAAACAAACTTATTGCTACCGTTCAAGCGGTTTTCGTAAACAAAGAGGCACTCTCGACCATTTAGTTCGCTTCGAAACTTTTCTTCGCGAAGCTTTCTTTAATAAGGAACATGTTGTTTCTGTATTTTTCGATCTCGAAAGTGCTTACGATACCACATGGAAGTATGGAATCATGAACGACCTCCATGATTTCGGTGTAGGAGGTCGCCTTGCTTATTTCACTTCGGCATTTTTGAATGAACGTTAGTATAGAGTCCGGGTTGGGGATACTCTCTCAAACCCCCATGAACAAGAAATGGGCGTTCCCCAGGGAAGCATTCTTTCTGTTACACTGTTCAGTGTCAAAATCAACAATATTGTAAAGTCTGTATGCCCTGGCGTGGAATGCTTTTTGTATGTTGACGACTTCTGTATTTGCTATAGATCCAAGCATATGCATACAATAGAGCGGCAGTTACAGCAAGTGCTGAATAATTTAAGGAAGTGGTCAAGAGAAAATGGTTTCAAATTTTCTAAAACCAAGACCAAATGCATGCATTTCTGCCAATCAAGAAAATTACACTTGGATCCCGAGCTTACATTAGATGGAATACAAATTGAAGTCGTTCCTGAATTCAAATTTTTAGGTCTTTTATTTGACTCTAAACTGTCGTTTATTCCACACATCAATTACTTGAGTGAAAAATGCCAAAAAGCTCTTAATCTTTTACGAGTTGTTTCCAGCATGGACTCGGGAGCCGACAGAAAAGTCTTACTAAGACCATATAGATCACTTGTCCGTTCCAAGTTAGATTACGGCTGTGTCGTATATGGCTCAGCGCGACAATCTTACCTTAGGAAGTTGGATTCTATCCACAACCAAGGTTTAAGATTAGCACTTGGCGCTTTCAGGACATCTCCCGTCAATAGCTTATATGCTGAAGCTAATGAACCATCTCTAAATTTACGCAGGAAGAAACTCTCCTTACAATATTACTTAAAAGTTAAAATCAAATCCTGACAACCCAACTCATGAAATAGTATTTGAACCATTGTACAAGGATGAATTTTTAAAAAGAGAGAAAGTTATACCTCCTTTTAGTTTACGCTGTGAAGCGGATATAAATTGCCTTGATTGTGATCTCGAAGATGTAGCAAGCCATAGGATTTCTGAGGTTCCTTTATGGACTTCCAAAAGTCCAACTTATCTTTACAATCTTGCTTCAGATAAGAAAGTTACTACAGATCCGATGATTTTCAAAACTAAATTCCTTGAAGTCAAAGAACATTATTATACTCATGAAGAAATCTATACAGGTGGTTCAAAAGATGGGGAAAAAGTTGCTTCAGCTGCAATCCTTGACGGTGAATTGTATCAGTTCCGATTACCTAATAATTCGTCTATTTTCTCTGCGGAGCTAAAAGCGATTGACCTTGCCCTCAACCATATTGAACAAGATGACTATTGGCGATACATTATATATACTGATTCTTTATCAGTTATGCAAGCACTTGAGAGCGAGAAAACGGATAATCCGCTAGTAGTCAATCTCTTTGAGAAATTGTCCAGATTATGCGAAGGAGCTGATATAGTTTTGTGCTGGCTCCCCAGCCATATTGGTATTAGTGGTAATGAAGAGGCAGATAAAGCTGCCAAGGACGCATTATCACTAGAAATTTTGCCTTTTAAAGTTCCTTTTAGTGATTTTAAACCTCTTATTAATAGTTTTATTCATGGTGTTTGGCAAAGATCTTGGAGCGATCCTTCAAATCAAGAGAATAAATTATTCGCTATCAAGCCAAATACAAGTGAATGGCTCCCTGGCTTACGGTCAAACCGTCGAGAGGAAGTTATTTTGGCCCGTTTGAGAATAGGTCATACCCATATGACGCACTCATATCTTCTCAAAGGAGAAGAACCTCCTGTATGTATCCCATGCAATACATTTTTTTCTGTCAAGCATTTACTGATAGAGAGCACAGATCTTGCACCGTACAGGGATAAATACTTTCATGTTGACAGTTTAAAAACTTTGTTTGATACTGTGAAATTAGAATCACTATTTGATTTTCTGAAAGAAGTTAACCTTTTTAAAAAGATATAGTTTTACTTTTTTCACATTTCAATAAGATATAGTTTTACTTTTTCACATTTCAATTTTTACTGACGGTCTTAAACAAACAGTGTTTATCCTCCTTTATGGGGGTTCTATTTAAATGTTTGAGTAAAAAGGGAAGCCCTGTTTCTCAATATTTATTTTGTTGTTTAATTTATAAGTATTACATTTAAAGGCCTATTGACCTATTCAAAGTTAACTTTTTATCTTGTAAACAAGGTTGCTTCTTTATCATTTCTTATCTGTGTCAATGTTTCACAGTATAACTTAAAGTAGATGCATGATCTTATATGTAAGTGCGCCCAATATGACCTAAGTTGTCGACGGGCCATAAAACACCATTCATTCATTCATTCTTTGTCTGTGGATATCAAATTGAAAGGCAGGGTTGTTGCGAATCTTCCTCATTTCCTGCACAAAATTAACAAAAGTATTTTTCTTGTTCATTATACTTGTATTATGGCATGATTTGATTAAGATATTAAGATATTTCATCCATTGATTTAGTTATTACATCAGTTTCAAAATACATGTATTGAAACAACCAGGTTATATCATAAGACCTCCCTTGACATTTACATGCTCCAAACAATTCCATATTTTTCAATCTTTATCAAACAAAAAAATTGTGCAATTGTCCACTCTGAAAGCATTTGCATACAATAACATAACTTTTGCTAAATTTATGGTTTCTTTCTTTGATGGGTTTTTAAAAATTATACGAAAAGGAGGAAATCCTGGTGACCATCATTTTTTCCTTTTCCCCCAATGTTTTCAAGAGGTTTTCTTTCTTGTGACAAGGATTTTTCTTTCCTTACACTATTTCCAATGTTTTTATACAAGTTAGAAATAAAAGCTCATTTTACCGGCCCTGAGAAAGAAGCCTTCTGAAACCATTGTGGGTAATGAAGAACATACTAGTAACTAGCATTTTTGTACTTTTCCCACAATGTTTTCTATCTGGACATTTGGACACCTTGCAAACACTTTCAATTTTGACTGGTCTAAAATTTTGTTAATTGGTAAAGAGTTTACATTTTCATCTTTAAATTCTACAATATATCATTTGGTGGAAAAATATGACAAAAAAAGCCATCGAAGCTTATGAAGAACACCAAAACTTTACATGTCTCAGTCTATTCTTGCCAAGCAATAGAGCACTGATTTTAATTCACATTAGGGGTAGAACACAGGGATGTTTAACATGGTTGGCTTGTAGCTGACAAATTCTCTTTTGGTTGCGATATGTAATAAAAAATCTGTGAACCGCACTTGTTTTATTAGTCTTCTAATACAATTACAGTTACCAAATTTGGTTATATAATCTTGAATGGGTAATTTCGTCATGGTTTGACACCATTGACAGGTAAAATTATTTTTTAGTCGATCCCCAGACCAGTGATTTGACCTGATCCGCCCCATGGGAAGGGGCCAAATTTGACCCAAGGGCTACAATTTGGGCACCCTTTGTAGAAACCCGCTAGATAAAGCTACATACCAAAGTTGGTAGCTCTAGGCCTTATCACTAGGTAAGAGCAGATTTTTAAAGTTTCCCCTATATAAGCCCGTATACAACTTATGACCCCTGGGGCCAGGTCAAATTTGACCCCAAGGCTATAGTTTTGGCATCCTTGGTAGACACCCACTTGATAAAGATACATGCCAAATCTGGTAGCCCTATGCCCTATGGCTAGGTACCAGAGGGATTTTAAAGTTTTCCCTATATAAGCCCATATAAAACTTGTGACCCCCGGGGCGGGGCCAATTTTGACCCCAGGGCAATTATTTGAAGGAACTTGGTAGAGGTCCGCTAGATAAAGCTAACTGCAAAATTTGGTTGCCCTAGGCCATATCGTTTCAGACAATAATATTTTTAAAGATTTTCCATATTCTTTAGTTTTGTTGCCATGGCAACCACAGTTTTTGAAGGAATCAAATTCTTTCAAGGAATTCTAAAGAGGATTATGACAGAATCATTTCTGCAAAGTTTCATCAAAATTAAATGAGTAGTTTCAGAGAAGAAGGTGTTTGAAATAAAAGTTAACGCACGCATGCAAGGACGGATGCACAACGGACACCGGGCCATGACATAAACCCGCTTGCCTTCGGCCAGTGGAGCTAGATGTGGCTCAGATTATGTGGTTTGTATTTGTAAAGGTTAGAAAATTATAACAGAAAAAGAAAAGAAGACTGATGTCTTGTTTTCCAACAATGTTTTCATGAGCCCTTTTACACAGGATTCATAAAACACAGGAATTATTGCCTGTTAAAAGGCTAAAAAAAGGAAAATCCTCAAATTCTCCCAATTTAACATTATATTACACAAAATTCATGGGTCAAATACAGGTCATGTTTGGATTAACCATAAGGCATTCCATATACTGATTATGTATTTATATCTCTAACAGTTCTGCTAAATAGCACCCCCCCAAAGCTGGGATTGAACCCAGAACCTTCAGGTCCCAAGTCGAATGGTCGACCACATTGCTACAAAAGCTAGCTCTATACCAAAACACTTATACAAACATAATTAACATCAATCTTTGGGATAGAGTAGTATACAACATATCCATGTCTGGTCATGGCATCCGACGACTGGATCTTGAGAACAATTTGATTAGGGATTATTTTAACAATTAAACACTAAAGTCTTGGCCCAGCCTCATTGGATGCACAATGTTTTTCTGCAAGAGTGTCCTTAGGCAAGACAATGCAGAGCCCTATCCTAGTACATGTACTACTTAAATCCAGACATACAGAAATAAGCTAGCTGTAGCAGTCATGTGACTGAAATAATGTTGAAAGTGACAGTAACCATCATTCAATTAATCAAATGTGGGTCTAACATTGGGCTGCAAGGTTAACCTCCATCTAACATTTCTGTCCGCTTCACAAAATGTAGCTGTTAAGATTTTGAAAACATTGGTAGACCAACAGATTTTCAGTTTTCATTCTTATTTAACTCTTTACCGCACAATCCTGAGTTAACAACTGTGTGAAAGAAGCCCTTTGAAAACATAGTGGGAAATGGAGAATATGCTGGTAACCAGCATTTTCTCTTTTTCCCACAATGTTTCTACCTTATTGAAGACATATTCCATCATTTGAGCAACATAAGAATTCTCGTCTGCAAATGCTTTCCGTTTGGACATGTCCAAAATTTCATTGTGTGGTAAAGAGTTAAGTCATTTTCCCCCATCCCATAACACCATTAAGGATACAAGGTAAGTGTGGCCACATTATCTCATTTTGAATGATGTTCAGAAACAAACTTTTGAAACAACTTATCCAAATATATATAATCTTTATTTCCTCCATGAATGAAGATTGCAAAAGAATACATATGAACAAACAAAATATACATAGTGCAGTGCAAATGAACAATAATGTGATAGTTTGGCCACATGGTCTGTATGTATGACATATAGCCCATATATAAAATAAATGTATATACAATTACAGCCAATGCTATGTCCCTTTAAAGATCAGAGTAAGGGATTTTGAAAACATTATGGGAAGAGCAGAAAGCACTGGTATCTAGCATTATCTCCTCTTCCCACAATGTCCTGTACCATTTCAAAGACAGATGCCTTAACTTTAGGCATTTGTGATTTGTCGTCTGCATCGACATTCAGTTTAGTGCGGTCTAGAACGCTGAATTTCTGGCAAAGAGTTCAATCACTAAAAACTCAGGTCCAAATTTTAATCAGTTTTCTTGCAATTAATCTGAAAAAAATCATCTTTTCGTTTGGACTCAACAAATGGCCAAAACCAGATAAAATCTGAATGACTTGTTCGGCAATTGTACATTTCATCAAATTCTTAAACATTGTTTTGTAGTTAACATATATAGTAGTTGAAGTTGTTAAGTATGAAGGACATTTTCAGCACAAAAGAACATAAGGTGTAAAGACGCCGCATTTATTGCAAGTAGTACTAAACGCATCCTCGGATACCCCGGGATCTCCCTATTTGCTACGCTACATCGACCCCTGGGACAATTAGTTGTATTTCCTTCGCTTTACCGCTGGCCGAATGCTGGCTTTTCATTGGTTCCATCATCATTTTGTGATGGGCGAGTGTACTGTACGCTATGACGTTTCGTATCGATTTTCGGCGACTGATTCAAAGTTTTATCAGTCAATTGTCCCAGGGTCGATGTAGCGTAGCAAATAGGGAGACCCCGCGGTATCCGATGATGTACTAAACGTACTGAAAAAAGAACTTATCATTTGAGCGATAACTTTACAAACAGGGATCAATCGTCTATTTTGTTTAGATTAAACCCATATATCAGCTGGTATAAACTGATAAAACTGCGGATGTAATAAAGAATACAATGTAAAAGTACTGTTTTCTGTTACTCTCATGTAGAGATTATTACTAAAATACATATTTATATGTTGTTTGACCATGTTTTTCCATACGTTCTTGGATGGGAACACCCCTTCATTAGTAAATACTTTAATAATGTGGCCAAGGTTATACTTATAGAAAAGTTTGAAGGATTCAGCGATGAAGCCTCTTACTCTTGATGGATTGTTCGTATATGAAATTACTCTTCGAGAAAAAATACTCTTAACAAGTAAACAGGATTCAAGTCTACAACGTTGGCCGAAGAAAACAAGTTTTCGTATATCAATTTCTTCTGATATAGATAACATACCAATAAGAGACGATGCAATGTCAGTACTAGTGTACTTAGAGATACTCTGTATATATTTAAGACAGTACATGTGGCTTTTCTCTAGTAAATAAACTCGTCTTTACTCAGATTATCCCAAAACTCACAACCATACAAAGCTTTAGGTAAAACAATAGACTTGTAGAGTTTTTTAGCTGACAAAGAATGGAGGCCATCACCAAACAGGCCACAATGAACAAGAGAGAGAAAGTTAGATCTTATTTTTTGACAACATTCCTCTACATTAATTGATCTATTCAAGTACTTGTTAAGTGTTATGCCAAAATGTTTATACGTCTCTTTTTCGGCAACCATGCTGTCACCTAATGACCATGTGCGAGTTGTCGATTTAAATTCATTTGATTTTTCATTTATTACGAGAACAGCTGACTTACTTGCATTATATTGATACCTAAACTTAAGACCAAATTGATAACAAATACTCATCATCTCATCGAAACCCTTTTTGGAATACGATATGAGGACCATGTCATCTGCTGACGTTGGGCAAGCGCATGCTTTACCCTGGAAATGAAAGCCAATACCAGACAAAACGAGTCTTTCTATCAGTTCATTAACAAAAACTAGATACAAGTATGGGCTTAAAACCCCTCCCTGTCTGGTTCCCTGCAGAACAGGGAACCAGTCAGAGAGAAGACCGTTACTTTTAACACAACTCGACATATCTTTATATAGATTTTGAATAGAAAGAAAAATATATGGGTTAACTCCCATGTTATACAATTTAACCATTAGAGAATTATGCCATACACAGTCGAAAGCGCTTTGAACGTCTAAAAAACACAAATACAATTTACTATTATTTTCAACAGCAAAATTGATACTATCGTGTAACAAATACGACGTCATTTAACACCCAAAGCCCTTCGGAACCCACCTTGAAGTTCATTTATACTTGATTTCGTATCAATACGCGACAATAAAACTGACTCGTAGAGTTTAAGTAAAACCGAAGAAAGCGTTATGGCTCTGTAACTTTTAGGATCGTTCCTTGGTTTTCCATTTCCCCTATACAAAACTGCTATCACTCCCTTCTTTAATATGGTAGGGGTATATGAAAATCTAAGCATGCTGTCAAATAACTTTGCAAGTAATAATCTAACTGTTTAGCCACTATAAATAAAGTGCTCGTAATACAGTTCGTCAGTTCCACAACTTTTATTTTTACTTGATTTATCAATAGCAAGGCTAACTTCCCTGTTCGTAATTGGTTCATAAGGTGTTGAAGAAATTGAATGCTCAATGTAATTATTAATTCTCATCAATTCGGTGTTAACTTCTTCTTTGAAAGAATTGTCAAAACAATAATTATTTGATAGCGAGTACAAATCTTTGAAATATTCATACCAATGTTCATTTATAGATTTTGGATCTCTGTACACAGTATTATCGACTTTAATTTCACAACCAATATTTTTCTTTTGACTACGTTTTCTATTAACTAAGTTCCAAAACTGTTTGCTATTATTTTCTGCACATTCATCTATCTCTGAGTATACTTTTATCATGTATTCATAACATTTGTTGCGGTGTAATTTCCTAAAAAGTCGCTTTGAGTTTTTATAGACTTGATAAAATGCGTCACTTTGATTTCGACATTTGCCATTTTGGAGCCATTTGAGCCTATCCTTACGCATTTGTAAATGCGATTGTTTCAAATCAGCGTCCCAATAAGGTTTACAATATCGTTTAAAGGTGCGAAGTGGAAAACACGAATTTGCGGCTTTCTTAACCTCATATGTAAAGCTAGACTGAAACGTCTATAGCTCTCACTACGATAGATCTTGTGTAAGCAATGTTTGAAATATTTCATCATAGTTAGTGCTATCTTTATAAAACTGGATATTTTCTGGGGTAACTTTGTTCCAATTAATTTTATTACTGCATTCTTGCACAGGATTAGTAGTTTGCCATGGTAAGAGTGTAATCGAGAAAATGACAGCGAGATGAGAAGAGAAATTCAAAACATTGTCTTCTGGGATAACACAGTATTTTATCAAATCAGCCTTTTCCATTGGGATAAAACTGTAATCTATCATTCATTTCGAGCCGGAGCTGTAGCTATAATTTGAAAAATTAGACCCATTTAAAATTGGTTTTGTGTTTACAAGGGCAAAATTCTCTCTTGAAATCACAGACTTCAGGTATAAGGCACGACCATCTAAAGTAGCGGACGAGATATCAGCATTAAAGTCACCCATAATTATAACTGTTCCCATATCATTCTATTTCATGATCAGATTTTCGATTGAGTCTATATAATCTTTGTACACTGACAGGGGGTGGTTTGTACATGGTAAATAGACCTGGAACATAAAACTACAGTTACTCGGACTAAGCATAATTTGAATACCTATGATTCTGTCATCTTCCAATATGATGGGAGAGACATATTCATCAAGTTTACCTCCGAGTTCCCGGACCCTCCGAGTGTGCTATATCAGGTAACCCCGGGTCCTTTGCTAATTTTCTAAAACTGTGTAGAAGTTCCTAATAAGGTCTTTAGGTTTCATGTTTGACACCTTAAGTAATTGCTTGATGATAAGATATTATCATGACTATTATATAAGTTATTATTTCACGCTTTGGAAAAAGCCTGGTGTCAAAGATAATACCCCAAAATAGGGACACATGATTTGTCCCTTTGGTAATTTAACTCTTTACAAAATGACAAAATTTTAGGCTGTTCCAAATTGAAAGCACTTGCAGACGACAAAATGAAATGTGACTGAAAAATTGAATTTTGGTTCTGGATGGGTAGAAAACATTGTGGGAAAGGCAAAAAATGCATGTTTTCCTTTTCCCAGAATGTTTTCGGGAGGCTTCTTACTCAGGGTCATTTAAGGTGGCCCTTCAGATTTTGGGATGAAAATTTTATAAAAATATGAAAGGAATATCCTTATACTCGCAAAGCCTTACAATTTTCATTCATAAAACCCTAGAATCGAAAACCATCCGATAGCAAGAGAAATTACAGATTTACTACAGCCCAGGTCGACACCGACGGGAAACATGTTCTATTTTTACACGAGCAACTCGCTCATTTACATACTGGAAATACACAGACGAAGTTTCAAATATAGTGTCTGAAGAAGACATCATGGAAAATAATTACATGTTTGTTATGTTATAAAATTTAAGCGTCATTAGTCACGTTCCAGTCACTTAACATTCCCATAATGCTTTTTTTAATTTTTTGGATGGAAATCTAAAGATAGCTTAAGAGGCCACGTAGCCTTTTAAGGAAATACCATAAAAAAAAAACTTTTTCTTGTAATATTATGATTCTTAACTATTTATGATTTGTATTATTTTTTCACATAAATTTCACTGATATATATATTTTTTTAATTTGGTGTGATGTGAAAATTCTAAATACCCACCTTTAAAAGTCGGGATTGTGTGGTAAAGAGTTAAGCCACACCCAATTGAGGTAGAAAGGGCCAACTTTCAAACCTTTATCTGTTTTGACAGCAATTTATAGGTGTAGGTAGACACTTAAATGTACTTCAAAGACATTTACGTATCATTAACTATTGTTTATTTAAGTCATTACCAAAAGACAAAATTGTAGGTGTGTCCTAATCGAAAGCTTTTACAGACAACAAAATAAAGGTGACTGAAAATTTGAAATTTGTCTTGTCTTGAAATTTGGCTTCTTTCTCAGGGTCGTCAAAAGTAGGGATTGTGTGGTTTAATGGGTTAATCAGTCAGCGCCTTCTTCATGTGTACCTCAATATTCCTATTATATTAATGACAAACCTGCATATTTCATATGTTTGCCTATGAATGACCGGTTTTTTTTTGCAATTTAACATGAGAAGTGGACGGAGAGAGAGAGTGAGTGTGTAGAAACATTATGTAACCTGTAAGGAATGATGATCGACAAAATTTTTTTACTTGAAAAGAACCGACCTCTATGCACGTTCAATAAGGAGAGTCATTCTGACAACCTCTTCAGTTGACCTGTCTTTTGAATTATGATCCTATAAAAAAGTACCTTATTAATGAAAAATATGATACTAACTGATGATAATATATAATAAACCTTCATGTACAGGATGTAAGAGGACAGCTTTTAATATTAATTTAGAAACCAGACAGGTATGTAAGCCAGTGATTTAATCAACAAAATCAACCACCCCAATCAAGCACCAATCGACCACTTGTGACCAATATTGACAATTTATAACCGATTAAAGCTGCCAGCCAGGTCAATATTCATATTCACCTGCTCTTTGCCAACCTTGCACACTATAAAACTAAATCAGTGCAGGGATATGTGCAAAAAATACCTGATGTAGCATTGTGCGAAACTTGAAATTAATATTTACACTGGTATAGGGTTATTCATTACATCCAATGCATTTTTGAGTGAATCCATCTAAAGTAGCGGACGAGATATCAGCATTAAAGTCACCCATAATTATAACTGTTCCCATATCATTCTATTTCATGATCAGATTTTCGATTGAGTCTATATAATCTTTGTACACTGACAGGGGGTGGTTTGTACATGGTAAATAGACCTGGAACATAAAACTACAGTTACTCGGACTAAGCATAATTTGAATACCTATGATTCTGTCATCTTCCAATATGATGGGAGAGACATATTCATCAAGTTTTCGGTGCCACAGTAAACATACACCTCCATTACCAACTCGTCTGTGACTAGGTTTGCTCAAGTCCTTGTCTGATACAGCTACGCTGTTGTACATATTATCAATACTGTCCAGAAAAGATAAGTCAGAAGGGTACAACCAATGCTCAGATATGCCACAAATATCTATGGAATAATTGCACAACAGATTACATAAATATGAGCAACTGGACATGATACCAGTCGCATTCCAAGTGCAAAGGTTTATATCAATGACCAATCGACATCTGTTTCAAGACACGAAAACCTGTTCGTGTTTTCAAACGATTCGATTGGATCAGTATCATCACACCAAACACTTCTTATGCTAGGATTTGAGTACATACGTTCCTCAGAGTGATCATATCGAGACTGGAATCTCCCCTTGTACTGGTTGTAGGACAACCACAGCCTACATGAAATATCTTCGGGTCAGAAATACGGATCAAGCAGGAAGGATGATTTTTCATTGTCAAAAACATTTAGCCTGATCACCACAGAACTATTTCGTTTATTAGGAAAAATTCGAATATGAGATACTCTTAGACCTCTGCTCGTGACAAAATCAAATATTTCTTTTTCAGTAATTGTATTTTGAAAGCCACCTACATGAAAGCGTTTTGTCCGCCTTTTGATATGTCGCAAAAGACCATCTTATTTTTCTTCCTGCTTGTGATCCGTTTTTCTAGTAAACGGCCTATTCATATTGAACCTTTTCACAGGATTCGACCTTTGAGTATTTGTATTTTCACTCGGAGCGTTTCTACTTTTTTGGGGGGCATGACCTAGAATATCACTGTAAGAAGGATATTTGCCGTTTCGATCACTATCATTTCTATTATTTGCAAGTTTCTGTGATTGTCAATTTTCCGTAACAATAACAGGAATTGGCAAATTTCCAAAGCTACTGTCACTCCGTGTCACAAATGTCTATCTCCAAGGTGTTTTTGTTTGAGACATTGCTTTAACTCATTACCAAACAACAAAATTTTAGGCTTGTCCAAGTCGAAAGCATTTGCAGGGGACAAAATATAAGTAACTGAAAATTTGAAATTTGTTTTGTGAAGAGTAGAAAACAATGTGGGAAAAGGAGAAAATGCTGGTTACCTGCATTTTCTCTTTTTCCCATAATGTTTTCTAATGGCTTCTTTCTCAGGGTCATCAAAAGTAGTTATTGAGTGGTAATGGGTTAAATCAGATTGAAAATATTAACAGCTCAGCCTAGGGTTTGTAAACATTTGAGTTTATATAGATATACTAGACATGGTGACTCTTTCTTTTCTATAGCATTTTAAGCATTTCTAAATTCATCATTATTCATCATTATGCAAGACTCTTTTAAAAGATTGAAACTTTTGTACTCATACATTATGGTTTTGATTTTTACAGTAGCATTTTACAATTCAAGCCTCAGCACAACAATTTCTAAACTTTTATATGGTTGGTATAATCATATAGAGTGCAAACAATTCAAATCTAGAATAGTGTGTCTATAAGAATGGCATTTGACCATGTTAGGCAGTATGATCATACTCTACCAGTACACCTGTTACATACTATACAGACTGTCCTCATTCTGAGGTATAATGCATGCATTGTTTTGAAACTACCGGTAGTATCGTTTAGTAAAAAAAAAAAATATAGGAGTCCTCTCAGGGTAAAAGAAACAGTGGTGTTTTTTTTATATAAGTTCTTACTGAAAGGACATTGTCCTTTCCATAACTCTTAACACATAGAATCCTTTCAAGATTCCTCTTAATTACTACACAACTTCAAACTATTAATTTAAAAATGAAATACAAAATCAAACTAGTAACAATAATTTGATTGTTCAGGTACAATGGTTTCTTCTTTTCTTTCATAAGAATGTTCTTGGTTTCATTCCTGAACTCAAAAATGTTTTAAATAGTCTGAGAGGTGAAAACTAAGTGATGTGTTCAGTAATTTCTAAGATTTAGACCACATGTAATTCATGAATATTGAATGTACCTTTCTTTTTTAATAAAAATTTACCTTTTTCCTTCATATAGAAAACAAGTCAAGAAAATGATGATTGTACAAAAGAAATTAAGATTAACTCATGCAGTGCCACAAAATATGAACTTGAAACCTTCAAGAATAATTTGATGGTGACTATTTTCTGGTGTTTACATTAGTGTCAACACTGTTTCAGTCTTACAGTGACTACAATTTATCCATTTGTGTACCTTTTGGGTTTTACCAGGGCTAGGCTAGTTCTCTGCAGTGTCTTGTCTATGGGCATTATACAAAATCCTAGCACCTAGAAGAGAACAGAACCTGAGATAATCCATCAGTTGTCAATACTGGTCAATAGCGGTCGACTTGTAGAGGTCAATTGGAAATTTTAATGGTCAAATGAGTTTTAAAACAGCAATTAGGCTAATTTGTGGATGATCTGTTTTGTGTGTGTGTGTTTTTTTTTTCCTTCAGACAAGAAGATTTCATCAACATGAAAGAGGAGTGGAAAAACTGTTTTGTCCCTGCCAAAGGTACTCACCAGCTGGCCTTTGCACCCGGGGTTACCCGATATAGGACACTCGGAGGGTCTATGAACTCGGAGGTAAACAAAGACAGTCACGGTAGACCAGGGTGTGGATTATATCATTTATAATATGACGTTTAAACAACATCGGATATTATTAGTGTTGTAGGTTATTGGCCAACATAATAATGAAACAGTTTATGAACATCTTTTCTTATTATGTGGTCACTTAAAGATAATATACTAGCTTAAACTCAGAATTATGTTAATGCAGCTAGATTATTCGTATTCACAGGTTAAATTTGAACGAATATACCATTTTAGCAACAAACTGCCATCTTTAAATCAAAATTCATTTTTTTTACTACGGATCTTAGGTGTCATTGCGCACTCATGTATAAGGATAAACTCTACATGCATAAAAAAATTAACGACGTATCACAAAATTTGATACGGGAATTCTCGGAGTAATTTCTAAATGTAATTTTGTCAACTCGGAGGTTTGGGTTTTGGAACTCGGAGGTTTTAACTTTTCGAAGAGCTGATTGTTTTCGAAAATGTTAATGTGAGATTATGAATGTGTCGGTAGATAGGTAGGCAGAGGTAGGTATTAAGGGAGGGTAAGTTTTTAATGTATGCAATGAAAGAAGATGAGTAACCAACAGGATAGTAACCAACAGGATAATTCGTTTTTTTATATGTAGACAGGCTCGCATCCCACCTTTATTAAACTGGAATGTACATTACTATTTCATATTTTAGCTCTTAATTGCGGCTTTGTGTACTTGTTAGAACCGCTCATAGATGCTGTTCTAGCCTACACGCTAAAACTTCATTTGTAAAAAAAAGTCAACAGAAAATTTGTCACTTTTAGAGCTGTAAAATCGCTATATATTGCATAGAAGTCTTATTATAATGTATATTTGTACTAGTTTGTCCTAGTAAGAGGTACAAATCTGGTTTCCATTGATAAAATTTTACACGAGATTCAACCAAATCCTGTGTTATTGGTACCCATTAAAATAATCTGGACGAGACGATTATGGTGAGTACCAACACATAGGTTGAAGCTTCTTATTAAACGATTTTTCAGCGACAACATAGACATACATGTCACAATCAAAGTTCGGTGTATGTGCGTGCGTGCAACCATCCGTCCGAACCATAACTTCTACTATTGTGGATGGATTTCAAATTAATTTGACACAATTGATCTCCATCACGTGTAGACCATAACTCATACAATTTTGGATGGAATTCATTATAAATTTGCACAATTGTTCTCCATCATGAGTAGATGTGCCAAACATTTTTTAACGTAGGCCCAAGGTCAAGGTCACGCGGATTTGACATGTTTTTTCCTGGACAGCCTTCTAGTTAGTTAACCTTTTACCACACAATTCCTACTTTTGACGCCCCTGAGAAAGGAGCCTTTTGAAAACACTGTAGGAAAAGGAGAAAATGCCGGTAACCAGCATTTTCTCCTTTCAATCAGTGTTTTCTACCATTTCCAGAACAAATTTCAATTTTTCAGTCACCTTTATTTTGTCGTCTGCAAATGCTTCCAATTTGAACCAGTCTAAAATTTTGTGGTGTGGTAGAGTTAAGAGTTTCATGAAGAGAAGAAGAAGAAGAATTTATTGAATACTTATGAATACACATGTATTTCGTACATACAAATACATATTTCACATCTAATAGGTCACTTAAAAAATTGCCATAACAATACAAGAGAGAGAAAAACAGAAAAAAAAGCCAGAAAAGTGGAGAATGAGCACGGACGATTATATGGTATTTAACATAGTGTACATTTCCTTTATAGATGGCAAACGATAGATTTGCATCTGCATTGATCATATACTCAATTACAAAAATATCAATGGACTAGCCATAGTACTATATAATTATTTAGTGTGGAAATGTTTCGTTAACTCTTTACAAAACGGCAAAATTTTGCACAGGTCGAGATTGAAAGCACTTGCAGACGACAATATAAGCACATTTCCAAAAATTGAAAGTAGTTTCCAGGGGGGCAAAAATATGCTTTTGAAAGGGGAAATTTCCATAATCCAAAGGTAACCCTAGACTGACAGAAAATCAAAGCGCTGACGCACTGAAGGCAGCAGGTTTTTGTCAGCCACAGATCTTATATGTATTATTTTCTTTGCACAGGCTATCTTTATACTTGACTATAAAAATCTAAAAAAGTCAAAGGGTGCCTTAATCGATCTGCAAACAGTATAGACTAGGTCAGCCTGTATGCAGAACGTCAGCCTGTGCAGTCTGCACAGGCTGACCTGCGCTGAAACTTTTCGCCATTGGTCAATTTCCTGTACATCGAAGGATCGGTCTAACCAAAAACGAAGCAGGTTGTTAAAAGAATAGGTTATTATGGACCAAAAATTATTTATGTCTTGTTTGGTTTAATCCATCATGAGGATGCAAGAAATCCCCTTTTGCCAAAGCACGGCTCATTTATTTGTGGCTTAAACAGATATACATGAGCACAAGCAGAAAACAAGACTTGAATAAATGATATTTATCCTTTCCAAAACAATCCCAAGTTTTTACGACCCTGTGGAAGAGGCCTTTAAAGACATTTGTGGAAATGGAGAAAGTGCATCTAACCAATGTTTTCTATCTTATCAATCTGTAACAATAATGCAATTGTTGAAAGGCATCTTAGAGTACTGAAAACCAGTTTTATAATTTTGAGGTTTTACAGTTCAAAATCCTTTTAGGCCAAATAGTACGCTCTATAAAAGTTTTGCCGATCCCTTTAACAGAGTTGGTAGCTCAAAAACGTGAAATCAGGGTCGCTGGTTTAAATTTCCAGCATAGTATTCTTTCTGATCCACTTGTCATTTATGCCATTTTGTTATTCAGTGCATGACTTAAAGGAAACTTGTTAGAATGTCCAAAATCATGAACAGCAACAGCTGAAGTAGAAACAACAACTTTTTCAACAATGTTTTCAGAAGGCCTCACCAGAGTGTCGTTCGTTGTCTGCGCATGTCATATTCTTCGAAGATTCGACTGTCTTATATGATGCATCACTGCTATAGCCCCGAAAGCGGGCTGAATGTAATATTACGCTCTATAAAGTAGAAATGCTGAAAATAGCTTTTACGTATCAATACGTTTAAGGAGAATGAAACCTGCTTTAGCAACAGATTTCTCTAAACTGGTGATCATAGTTAAGTGAATTGCACGAGGTAGCGTTTTATTGGGTAAACCTTTTTTTTTTTTTTGTTTAAATTCAAAGTAACGGTTAAGTTCTGTACCCAGGATGCCCGTATCAGATAGATGAGTATTTATAGAATGCCATCTAGCGGGAGAGTCGTTAAGTCTTCATTGTGTGGCAAAAATAACCTGTTCAGCAAACTTCCTTTTCTGTGATTTATTGCCTTTTACATCTGATGCCTGGTTTGGAAAGAAAGTTGTGTTAGTACTGGTCACTGGTATGACCCAAGCTGTTTAAATCGCATTAAATGCTGATAAATTATGCTGAAAGAAGCCATTTGCAGACAAAAATTTAAACATGGTTCAAATAACAGCGTACATCTTTGATAGAGTAGAAAACATGGTTGGAAAAGGAGAAAATGCTGCTTACCAGCATTTCTCCCATTCCTACAATGTTTGTAAAAAGTTGTAAGGGTCGTTAAAACTTGGGATTGTGTTGTACAAGTAAATGTATAACATTATCAGCATTCATCACTACTTTTAACGCTTTACCACCCAATGTCGACTTCTAACAACCATGAGAAAGAAACAATGTGGTACTGGAGAAATTGCTGGGAACCAGCAATTTCTCCATTTTCCACAATGTTTTCTATCCTATAAAATAAAAAAAAATGTGCCATTTGAGCCACAATGAAATTTGTCATCTGCAAATGCTTTCAATTTGAACACAGTTGAAATTTTATCGTCTGTTAAAGACTTAATCCTACTGTAGGTGACTTTTCGTTTAGACCGGCCCTCCACCAGGACCCCGAAAGGTTCCCGATCGTAAGAATGACAGGAACTGGATGCTTCGGCACATCTTCCCAATGATCGGGAATCGTTCTTGGTGTTTCTTAAACCCATCTGGAAACATTCTTAGTGTGTCGGTGACGATTCGGGATAAAAAAAGCTTCGGGATCCAAATTTTAAAAGTTTTAAAATTTGGACGCAGATCTTTGAGTTCGGGGAAGCGTCGGGACCGTTGGCATCCCTTCGGAGAACCTTCAGTGATCATTCCGGACGTTCTGAAATAATCCGGCAGCATTCGGCGAGGTTTCGTATTCACTATGTCACCCCGAGCGGTTCAGGAAAAATAACTGGCCTATATATACCTTAGCACTCACATCGCCAACATGTCGGCATTGATTCTTAAACGATTCTGAATGTTCTGCAAGTGAACTGCAGCCATTCTGCGTGATCAGGAAACACTAAGTCAACAATCCTGGGCCGATCGGCATTTTTCTGTACTGGATCCGCATACTTCGGTAAGATTTCGGCAACTTTTTGCATACTATTCCGCGTATCACTGCCGAACTAGCCCCGTTTGCCAAGCTCCGCCCATTTCCATCCCGAAAGCTCCCCGAAATTAGCCATTTTTCATCTGCAACCCTTCGATAAGCAGTCGGGGTTGTAGTGGGGGGCAGGCCTTAACATCACCTTTCATAGCCGAATCCTTACGACTTTGGTGATAAAAGGCGATGAACTACATGAATCCCATTAGGGTGCCCTATGCTCAAAATTCATCATGCAAACAAACACCGATAAAAACGTTGCTCTAAAAATATTTTCTTTTGAACTTTCTCGGTCTATGTAGCTACCGACGCCCTCTTTCCATTTCTATTCTACATTGTAACATTACGGATGAAGTCGTAAGGTAAATGTATAAAGCGGTTTTGAAGGGTGTCGTCTGCGCGAGTAGCGCGCATTTATACATGATCGTTTGGGTATTCATGGAGGAACTATTTAGTCACACGTAGGAATCAAGTTTTGTTTACCTCACGTATCCAGGAAAAACCTGTCAGATGCAAGAATTCTCGACCTAGATAAACATCGTAGGCGTTGAAAATCAGTTATTCATACCTGGGGACAATGACAGCGGGTTTCACCCGCTGCCAAAAATGGTTATTTTATCTAACAAAGTTTTTTGATGTAACACTTCCCAAACAAACCCTTCTTTTTATGTGTCTGTAGTACGAACATTTTGAAAACACCGTAAGAATAGCGGAAATTGCTCGTAACAAGCAATTTGTCCTTTTCCCCAAGTGTATTCTATCCGTTTGGAGAACGTTCCATCATATTCATCTAGTTTAAATTATCGTCTGCAAACTTGTTCAGTTTGGACGATTCTAAAATTTGTTCTTTGGAATAGTGTTAACTCATACGCTACCTTGACGAGAAATTTTGCTTAAAGGTTGTATTACACGATATATTTTCAGAGGCTTATAATAAACAGGACACTATTTCGTAGAATTAAAGCCTGGTAAGGTTCAGAGACAAACGAACACATTCTGCAGTATATAAATCCTATGAGTTCACCCATATCATGAATATGATGATACTCCGAGTTAACAATATTATACCTCCGAGAATTACCATACCCAAAAATTTGATACCTCCCACTTTCATCTGGTTTGAAACACATGATTTTTTACATACTGGAGACTGAAAATGTGTTAGATCCTACAAAGAGACTCTATAATTTAAGACACCAATAGAGGTATTGCGACAAATCCCCCCTTAAACTACAACGAGACGGTTAGAGTTGAAATTGATTTTCAAAACAGTAAAATTTCCATTTTAGATGAGTTATTTCATTGTTAGATGGCCTGTAAGCTTACACCAAAAACGATTATAGATCATTTGGCTTCTAAACTTAACATATACGTTTATTTAATATTCGAAAAGGTTTGTCTTTTAAAGATAAACCAGGATAAACATCGACCCTAGTCTAGCGTGACTGTCTTTGTTTACCTCCGAGTTCCCGGACCCTCCGAGTGTGCTATATCAGGTAACCCCGGGTCCTTTGCTAATTTTCCAAAACTGTGTAGAAGTTCCTAATAAGGTCTTTAGGTTTCATGTTTGACACCTTAAGTAATTGCTTGATGATAAGATATTATCATGACTATTATATAAGTTATTATTTCACGCTTTGGAAAAAGCCTGGTGTCAAAGATAATACCCCAAAATAGGGACACATGATTTGTCCCTTTGGTAATTTAACTCTTTACAAAATGACAAAATTTTAGGCTGTTCCAAATTGAAAGCACTTGCAGACGACAAAATGAAATGTGACTGAAAAATTGAATTTTGGTTCTGGATGGGTAGAAAACATTGTGGGAAAGGCAAAAAATGCATTTTTTCCTTTTCCCAGAATGTTTTCGGGAGGCTTCTTACTCAGGGTCATTTAAGGTGGCCCTTCAGATTTTGGGATGAAAATTTTATAAAAATATGAAAGGAATATCCTTATACTCGCAAAGCCTTACAATTTTCATTCATAAAACCCTAGAATCGAAAACCATCCGATAGCAAGAGAAATTACAGATTTACTACAGCCCAGGTCGACACCGACGGGAAACATGTTCTATTTTTACACGAGCAACTCGCTCATTTACATACTGGAAATACACAGACGAAGTTTCAAATATAGTGTCTGAAGAAGACATCATGGAAAATAATTACATGTTTGTTATGTTATAAAATTTAAGCGTCATTAGTCACGTTCCAGTCACTTAACATTCCCATAATGCTTTTTTTAATTTTTTGGATGGAAATCTAAAGATAGCTTAAGAGGCCACGTAGCCTTTTAAGGAAATACCATAAAAAAAAACTTTTTCTTGTAATATTATGATTCTTAACTATTTATGATTTGTATTATTTTTTCACATAAATTTCACTGATATATATATTTTTTAATTTGGTGTGATGTGAAAATTCTAAATACCCACCTTTAAAAGTCGGGATTGTGTGGTAAAGAGTTAAGCCACACCCAATTGAGGTAGAAAGGGCCAACTTTCAAACCTTTATCTGTTTTGACAGCAATTTATAGGTGTAGGTAGACACTTAAATGTACTTCAAAGACATTTACGTATCATTAACTATTGTTTATTTAAGTCATTACCAAAAGACAAAATTGTAGGTGTGTCCTAATCGAAAGCTTTTACAGACAACAAAATAAAGGTGACTGAAAATTTGAAATTTGTCTTGTCTTGAAATTTGGCTTCTTTCTCAGGGTCGTCAAAAGTAGGGATTGTGTGGTTTAATGGGTTAATCAGTTAGCGCCTTCTTCATGTGTACCTCAATATTCCTATTATATTAATGACAAACCTGCATTTTTCATATGTTTGCCTATGAATGACTGGTTTTTTTTTTTTTGCAATTTAACATGAGAAGTGGACGGAGAGAGAGAGTGAGTGTGTAGAAACATTATCTAACCTGTAAGGAATGATGATCGACAAAAATTTTTTACTTGAAAAGAACCGACCTCTATGCACGTTCAATAAGGAGAGTCATTCTGACAACCTCTTCAGTTGACCTGTCTTTTGAATTATGATCCTATAAAAAAGTACCTTATTAATGAAAAATATGATACTAACTGATGATAATATATAATAAACCTTCATGTACAGGATGTAAGAGGACAGCTTTTAATATTAATTTAGAAACCAGACAGGTATGTAAGCCAGTGATTTAATCAACAAAATCAACCACCCCAATCAAGCACCAATCGACCACTTGTGACCAGTATTGACAATTTATAACCGATTAAAGCTGCCAGCCAGGTCAATATTCATATTCACCTGCTCTTTGCCAACCTTGCACACTATAAAACTAAATCAGTGCAGGGATATGTGCAAAAAATACCTGATGTAGCATTGTGCGAAACTTGAAATTAATGTTTACACTGGTATAGGGTTATTCATTACATCCAATGCATTTTTGAGTGAATCCATTTTCATGGCCTTAAGAAAAGACTGAAATCATCACACATCACCGGGCAGAACATAGTCCTTTTTTTATATGTGTGAATCCAAGCCCTTGGTACTGCTGAAGGTACATGTACTTTTGCAGCCAGAATGGATCAAAATTAGTGTGACAATTTGCCATGCAGAGTAAAAATGACTTTTACATAACTAAAATGAAACATTCAAGTCAAATGTACAAATCCAATTATTTCTATTTTGAGGTTAATTCTTTTGGGAAAAAAAACTTTCTTACAAAGCAGTATGGATCAAAGATCAGACTGCACTTTCTGTGCAATCTGATCTGAATCAACAATGTCTGCAAAAAGTCCTTGAGTAGCACTTAGCAGCCTAAGGGTTAATAGCATTAGGTCACTGTATAAAAGTTTAAAAAACTATATAGGCATACTTTCATGCTAAGGTTTGATTTACATAAAACACAATCAGTGTCTTAAATATGAGTTGACCAGCAGTTCATAATAAGAATTTGAATCAGTAAAAATTGTTATATAACTTGCTCTGTAAATGCAATTCTAATTCACAGGATCCAAAATATATCAAAGATGTCAAATCTATATATCTAAAAAGAAAAAAAGTATATCCTGTATCCTTTATCATAAATTTATCTACAAATTCAGCATTTTTTTTTTTTTTTTTTGCTGAAATGTCACAAAATAAAATTCAAGGTATCAGAGGAACTATAAATTAAATTTTACATCTTGAGGACAAGTTGTAAGCCTGTCCGAATCCTTTAGGCTTCACGTTAGTGGATGTCTAGTTCACTGAGAAGGACACGATTTTCCATCAATAATCTTCAGTTAAATATTCGTGTCCCGGGTTCGTACCTGATCGGGGCTGTTTGTGAATGAAATATTTCTTACCGTCGATGACAAGAGAAAAATATTGGTTCCAAGCTTTTCCAATACAGGATGCATAAATCAAACATTAATTTTTGATAGACTACACGACCGCTATTTTATCAAACGTTCTGCAAAAATGTTTGAAACAATTCGGAAATTCATCGATAGCGTTAATCGTATTGTCTTAATTACTATAATTATCACGAAGGACTTACTGTTGGCGATTCCAAGCGGCTTCTTCGTTAATTACAGTGTAGTCAGACGTTTGTTTGTATATCTAGTTTACTTCTCGAACGTCTCGTGTTGAATGAATCGATCCAGTCGCGCGGGAACAGGGGTTCTACGTAGCAATTCAGGAGCCAAGGGTACTAGGGGTATTTTTAGAAGTTTGGGGAATTCCACAACACCCCCCTCATTTTATAGAATCCGATTGTCTGCTAGCTGGTTCAATCTTTGTTCATTAGACTCCTCACCTGGTATAATCTGGTGGTCCCGGATGGGACACAATCTCAGATTTACATATGAAGAATGTAAGTTACCATTTCTTTGATCACACAAGGGAAGTCGGCGGTCCAAGTACGAACCAAGCTTCAACTTTGCCCTTCCGTATACGGTGGATACAGTATCTGGCCGTTATGTGATGCAAAATTTGCGTTACTGGCTCCTGTCTGATGGAAGCGACCAAATTCGCCACGTCTCCTAGGTACACGGGAGTATTAATTTTCTGCCCGGCATGCACTGGTAGATAAGGGGAGTCCGTCTCTATCAAAAGACGCTCGATCGGCACACGACAAACAGCTTCCCTTTGGGATTTTATGAAGCCGGCTACTTTTCCTGTGTATCCAAAGTGACAATTTAGAAAGGCTTCGATCCATTTTGTTACTTAATTAAGGCCTCCCGAGAAACAGTGAAGGTTGATCCGCTGGTACCTTGGAACGTGTTCTTTTACAGATTCAAAACAATCTTTAAAGGCTTGTTCCGACATGTGTTCCTTCTTGTTTCCTCTGATGTGTAACACTAACACGTGTCTGGGAGAACACAGGGAAAGAAGCTCCTTAAGTTGGGCCCTTTGTCGTTCCCGGTCAGTGTCACTTTCACTATAATCGAGACCAATTTCTCCAAAAGCCACTACCCGAGATTAGAGCAACAAACTTTGCAGATGTTGAAGCCTAGGAGGTGTCAAGTCTTTAATTTTCTTCGGATAAACACCTACAGATATTCTCCATTTGGGATCCGTCCTGTTAGGTACATGTTTGTATCCAGCCGGATCAAAAAATATCATAACTTCCCCCGATAATTCTACTGGAACTCTTGGGGAAACCTCTGCATGGCGATAAATAGCTGATTCTTCCAATTCAGCATAGTTTAGATTCCAGCAAAGGCGGTCCCAGTGGAAATGGCTATCAAAGGATCTGTTCTGGTCTTTTTTGGTATCTCTCAAAGTCCTGGGTTTTACCACCCCAACTGGTGAACTAGTTTTTGGATTGGACGCACAAACCTCTGCATAAGTCAGGGCCGTGGTCTCAGGTTGCTCTTTAGTTGGTAGGTTGGTTCTTAAGGCTTCAGCATATGAAGAGTCACTTTCTACTGTGTTTTTTTCTTCAGTATGGCTCTTTTCCATTTCTGCCATTGGCTGTATAGCTGAACTCTCTTCTATCTGATTTGAGGACATGCCTGAACTCTCTACGGAAGTTGGGTCCTCATTTACCTTATCCACAGCTTCCATTTGAGTCGATGATGGAGACTTCTATAATGACTCTTCATCCAATGGACTTGATATGGTGGACTTTTGTGGACTTGGGGTACCTTCATAATCCAACTCTGGACTATTGTCGTTTTCCAGGGTCAACATCATATCTGTGGTCAAATTAAACTTCTGCATAAATAATCGACTCATGGTGACTTCTCTGGATCCTTGTTTTCAGCAGACTGGTGCACCCACTTTTGATAGAGATTTATTGTCTTTTGGTTGGGTTCGGTCTGTTTGACTAGTTGGATCTTCTTCTGGAATTGGTGAAAGTCTTCTACTGAATTTTAGGCTCCCCAGTGGTTTATCTTTTTGTGTGTCCCCTTTGTCTCTCGTAGATGTGCTTTTTTCTCTTCTAGGCACCATGGTTATTTCCTGTCTCCTTTGGATGGTCTGAGAAGCATCATCCTCCATTCGACTACCATGTTGCCTTCTTTCTTCCTTCTCTTCTTTTCTTGCTCTTCTCCTCCTCCTTTAAGGGTTTGGCCTGCAGTATCTACGAGATTTTTTATCTTGTTGTTCCTCTGCGATAGGTACTGTCCACCGTTCACCAAATAGTTTGAAAATCTCTTCCCTCTGAGCCGTAGACAGAAGGCTTATAATAAAGCTTATTGGACGCCAATGAATAAGGGCAGCTGGCGAGTTGACAGGTTCCAGAGAAAATGTTCTGGGCCTTCTCCACCTTGACTCCCAAGCTAGCGTGTCCATGGCTTGCTGGGTCTCAGATGTAATGTTTGCATCTTTAATATCTGCTTCCTCATTCACCAGGTCCATGAGATCATTCACTGTGCCCTCTCTTCCAAACAGGAACCTTCACATCATCTCCAAAGCATGTCGTCTCAGGGATTGAAACTGGGAGTTGGCCAGTTCAGCGGGGGTCTCTCCGTCATGAAAGAGTCCTGGGATGTGGAGCTGCTGTAAATGTAGTTTTCCAACAGGCGCTCCACATCCCCTTACTGGACAGACCTTCCTCTTCGATGGCCGGTTTCTTCGATGATGAGGTGATTCTTCTTTGGTTCTCTTTACCCCTCGTTCACCACCTACCACTCTTTGATTTCCAGCTATTGTGACAGCTATATCGGGCACAGACTTTTGTTTCCCTTTGTGGATCCGGGGGCCTTTAAAATGTTTCATTTCTTTCCTGTCTTGGAAGTTCTGGATGGATTGGTTTGGACGTCTAGGGTACTCGGATCTGTCAGGGCTGTGAGATCTATCCAATTGAAGCGCCGATTGTAGAAAACCATGGATGAAATTCTCTCAACTGGAGATCGTCCGGCTGACCTATCCCTGTCTGTTGTCCGGGATGGCGCTTGGTGTCTACTACGGTAATGTCCGGAACTCCTAGAATTAGGTCTCTGGCTCCTCCGATGTTCAGGTCTTGGCCTAATTTGGGCTCTCAGTTCACTACGATGGTACTCCGTTGTCAATATCTGTAGCGTTTGGAATCCGGTCAAAGATTGTTGACACGGGAAGTCTCTCACTTGTTCGGCAGGTATTGGTAGCGTTGGAGCTCCGGTCGATTGGGGTTGACACGCTGAGCCCTCAACACTTCTCTTTTCCGATCCAGCAACAAGGGTGTTGGTCACAGTTCCCGCTGTACTCGGGGCACCTCCTGCTGCATCTCTCCTGATTACAGGTAGGTCAGGATTGTCTTGCAGACGGATATCCTGACACGTGACCTGTGTTTCTCAACTGTGGTCCGAATATGGCCGTCTCCTGGGCGCAGACCTAAAGTTTCTGCCATAAGGGTTTGGAAAGAAACCCAGAACTTCTTCCTCTGACATGGCTACTCCGGCACACTACCGTTGTAATTCCCGGATATAGTGCTGGTCCCTCCTTTCAATGGCATCTTCATATTGGCCCCTGATAAGTGCTAAGAACCCCTGTGTGTCCAATCTCTGGGGGGTCTACCGGATCTCAAATACCAGCTGCCTGGGATCCCGGACTCCTCTCCTATTTGATTGGTGACTCATTACTGAAATAAACATAATTAGAAGGTCGGTCCGGAATTAAGATCTTTCTCACACACCGGACACGCACACTTTTCAAGTTTATTTCCTATTTCGGGGGTAATATTTCCACAGGGACCATGGTACCACTCTAAACAAAAGTCACATTGTATCATGAACTCACCACTATCTGGTTGTCTGCACAAACAATACCTTTGTTCTGCACTGCCACAGTTCTTTTTTGTTCTAGCAGGGACTCAATTAGTTTTGGATCATTTTTTAGTCTTTTTATCCACTGTGGAAGCGATCTTTCAGTGCACAATTTTATTCGGTCATGATTCACCACAAAGTCTTTTTCTTTTTACAGGATCCGAAACAGTGCATTTAAAAAATAATCCACAATAATGCCCGGTCCTTTCCAAGGAGCTTTAAATTTGCTGCTCTTTCCTTTTACCGTTGCAGTGTCAAGAATGTACACCGCATCGCCAACTTGAAATGTCTTCACCAGGATCTTAGTGTCGTAATCCCGTTTCATGATCTTTTGAGCCGCGCCCAGTTTTTCCCTAGCAACTTTATGCGCGTATTCTATGGATCTTTGTAAATTTGCAATATATTGTTCCGGGCTGTCATACTTTTGTATTCTGATTGGATCTGGATACAGCAAATCCACAGGTTGGTTTGTTTCTCTCCCGAGCATCAGCTTATTTGCTGTAAAACCAGTTTGTAGATTCACACAGGATCTAAGGGTTCCGGCTAGTTGTGGTAAAAATTTGTCCCATGAATTCTTGGAGGACACAAAGCAGCGCACCGCATCCATCAAAGTACGGTTATACCGTTCGACCTATCCGTTGTCGGATGGTCGGTATGGTGTGGTCCTTGATTAGTGGATTTTCAAGAGCTTGCAAACCGCTTGAAAGAGGTTACTCTCGACATTTCGTCCTTGATCCGTGTGAATTTGGAAAGGGCATCCAAAGCGACTAAAGAATTCCATAACCGCCGCATGTGCTGTAACTTCAGCAGTCTGAGAGGGCAAAGGTATGCATTCTACCCATTTGGTAAACTGGTCAACCATCATGAGAATATACTCATTTGTTTGTGGCGTCTTAGGCAGTGGACCCAGAAAATCTAAATGGACTCGTTCCATGGGGGCATCTGCCTAATAGTTTGTCATTGGGGCTTTGGCATGTCTGTTTGTTTTTTTATTTCTGTTACATATACTGCAGACAGCAATGTACTGTTTTACATCATTGTTTACTGAACGCCACCAGAACTTGTCAATTATCCTAAGCTTAGTTCTTTCAGGGCCTTGATGTCCCGCAGATGGAAGATCGTGATGTACCTCCATAATCTTTTGTTTCAAAGATTGGGGCACTACTCTCTGAAAACCTCCGTCGTTCTTCTTTCTGTAGAGTACGCCTTGTTGGAGACAAAAGTTCTCTTTATCTATCCACATGTGCTTAGAACTTGGACTTTCAAGAAAAAGTTCTGCTTCAGTGTGCTCCTTACCATTTTGAAGATAGTTCAATATGATTGTGAGGTCTCTGTCATCACTCTGTTCCTTTGCCCAATCAACCATATCGGTCTCCTTCAATTCAGAAACTTCATTCACATTTGGAATAAAACACTCACAACCATCTCTATTTGTCACAAGCTCAATGCTACTGACACTGATTTCTGGGCACTCTGGAGTCTGGTCTGTCAACACTATTTTTCATATCTGGCTCAATTCTCTTTTACTTTGAGCACTTTGTGCCAGAGGAACCACATCATCCACTTTTGTGACAAACTCGTCCCAATCCTCTTGAGCTTTGGCACAATAATGGCATCCCTTGCAGGGCAGGCCCTTTAGCCTCACTCCCAATTTGAAATCTCTGCAACCCGTATCAGGATGAAGTCTCCGGGACATACAATCAGCATTCTTTCCTGGACGATGTGTAACGATCATGTCATACTGACTCAATTCTTCCAACCATCGTGCTATCTGTCCTTGTGGCTCCTTGAAATTAAGCAACCAGGTTAAACTACTGTGATCAATACGGACAACAAATGCGCGCCCCAACAGATAATGTCTGAACTGTCTGGTAAATCGAATCACTGCTAACAATTCTTTTCTAGTAGTACAATATCTCCTTTGCTCAGGAGAGAGTCCAAAACTAGCATAAGCTATGACACGTTCTTGGCTATTCTGTAATTGTGACACTACCGCACCTGTTGCCACATGGGAAGCATCTGTGTCCAAAATGAATGTATCATGTCGGTTGGGCCAAGCCAGAATGAATTTAAAGTATTGTTCACTCCAGGTTAGAGAGAACTGAAAGATAAATTGTTCGTTTGTTGTGTGGTGTTTAGCACTGTTTGAGACTTTCTTTCATGATGTTCAATGTTTCAGCCAATGCACCTAATAATGCCTTCCTGGAGTTTCCTATACTAGTACCTTGCACACTGTTCTTCCCAAGCTACTTTCCAGCCTCACATAACTATTTTCGAAATAATGATCAGGGTTGAGAGAAGAATCAGTCCTCAAAGAGAAAATGGCTGAGCTGGGAATTCGGACTGTGACCCCCACCCCCTCCCCCCGATCTGAAGTCCTGTACACTACTGCAAATAAATGCATGAATACAGACGCACTGTTTCACTCACAACATACGCTAGTATGAGTAGAACACAGAATGCTTTTTCTTACGTCTCATAGAACTTTCAAGATGAATGGCCACAAGTGAACAGCTCAATGCACGGGAAAAGTAGGTCAACATCTGTTAGAGCAAGGCTGATAAGTTTTGGAAACAGTTTAATTGAGATAATGACAACGGGATGAAGGAGACAAGAAGTCGACAAAAAATCAAACTTTCAAATTTATGACCTTAAAATGGGACCTTAATCCAGTATCTTGTGTTCGATTCTGCACTTTGTTTCACTGCTGTCGGTCATTAGATCCAACATTAATTAAACTCGTTCCACTGGTAAAAAGAAGAACAGACACAAAACTCTTGACACAAAACTTAAGGCTCAAAGTTGCAACCTAATAATGACATTAACTCTGCATGTTTGAATTATAGGTTCTGCACATCATCTCACTGAAGCGAAAGTGTTTAATAAAGTTTCATGAAAAGTTCATAGGGTCAGGACTGTGATAAAAATGATCAAAAATAGAGCAATCTGACAAAATGTTCATGTCGGTGTCCGTGATGCGTCCGTCCATCCGCTCGTCCGTCCGTCCGTGTGTCTGTTTGTCCGTGCGTGTATTAAATTTTATTTCTTCTTCTCTGAAACTACCAATCCAATTTTGATGAAACTTCACAGAAATGAGTCTGCCATGGTCCTCTTCAGAATTTCTTTAAATAATTTGACTCCTTTAAAACTCTGAGAAAATCTGCTTGTCTGAAACCTTAGGCATGTATTTGGCATGTAGCTTTATATAGTGGACTTCTACCAAGATTCATCAAATTATAAGCCTGGAGTCAAAATTGGCCCTCTCCCGAGGTTTCACAAGTTTTATATGGGCTTATATCGGGAGAACTTTACAATTCTTCTTCTAGCTAGCCATAGTACCTAGGGCTACCAGATTTTGCATATAGCTTTATTTAGAAGATGTCTACGAAGTATTTTCAAATTATACCCCTGGGATCAAAATTGGCCGTGTCCCGGGGGATCACAAGTTTTATACGGGCTTATGTTGGGAGAAATTTAAAATTCTTCTTCTACCTAGATATCGGGATTAGGGCTACCAAATTTTGCATGTACCTTTATTTAGTAGACCTCTACAAAGCGTCTTCAAATTATGGCCCTGGTGTCAAAACTGACCCGTCCCCGGGGGGGGGGGGGGTTGGCGGGAGGTCACAACTTTTACATGGGCTTACATCGGGAGAACTTTAAAATTCTTCTACCTAGATATCGGGCCTAGGGCTACCAAATTTTGCAAATTTATCTAGTGGACTTTTACCAGGGGTGTCCAAAATTATAGCACAGCGGTCAATTTTGTCCCTGACCCAAGGGCATCACAAGTTGTACACGAAACTTTAAAACTGTACTCTAAAAGTGGCCATAAGGCTTAGGGAGACCAAATTTTGCATGTTATAGCTTTATCTAGTAGGCCATTACCAAGAGGACCCCAATTATAACCTTGAGGGTTAAGTTTGATCCCACCCCGGGGTCACACGTTTTACATGGGCTTTTATAGTTGAAACTTAATAAGTTTTCTGGTGACTAACCGTAAGACCTAGGGCTGACCTGTCTCATGTTTTACAGGGCCTTTTATTAAGCAAACTTTGAAAATCTTTCTGTTTATTACCACACATTCCAGAATTGTTTCATTTGGTATGGGGGCTGTATCTTGTGGACCTCCACCAGGATTCATGTAATTGTAGCTTTGTGGCAAAAAAAACCCCGGCTTTCCCCTGGAGTCATAACTTATTTGACAATGGAGCGATAGGCCTACAGAGCCATCATGGCCCTCTTGTTTTGAATTCCATTGCCTGGTTGCAAAGAAAATAGCGCGGTAACTGTGATAAAATTGTAGCCAGGGTTATATGTTTCACCCTTAGCAGTCACCTATGTGAGAGTGAAGGAGGGGTGAAAGGGTGTATGTATGAGCGAGTAGTTTTCACCCTTTTTGCATGGCACACTGGCTAACCTAGCATACAACACATCCCTAGACACTCTTTGTCAGACCTCGAAAGAGGAAACACCTATTTTCAAAATTTCAATTTATATTGCTGCTTTAGACCATCTGATCCTGGTAGGTAGTTCTTGCTAATGTTTTTCAGTATTTCTCGCGATGTGTTATTCACTTAGACCTACAGGTTTATTTCAAGTAAGAACCGTATCTTTTAACCTCTTATTACCTTTTCAGGTTTTTTTCTTCCACATTGTTTTCCAATGTGTAACCGTTGAATAAATTCAGAGGGAAACAGATTGTCTTAACTTTTCATCCTCGTTACAATGGCGACCACGACGAGACGGTTGTGAGTTTGAACCAGGATCCATACAGTCTTTCACTGCTGAGGAGATCTTCCCAGGCTACTACTCGACTTTTGGTACCTTGATCTGGAATTCTTCTCAAACACTGTGGAAAAAGGACAGTCGAATGCTCCGGAGCAAATCCGCAAATCAGCAAATCAGCAAATCAACTTCTACCTGTCCTTACGGCAGCTATTCTGTTTCTACTGTTCCAGACGGCAGCTACGTAGTCTACTTTCCCTGTCATTCTACAGCAGGAAATCTACTACCGTTGTTCTACAGCAAGAAATCTAGTTCTGTCGTTATACAGCAGCAGTACCTGTTCATCTATAAGAGATGTCATCGTTTTCTTTTCGCGTTTAACACGTGTTCCTTCATTGTAGTGAACTGAACTTTCTTTGCAGAAAGTCTTTCTTTTTCTTGTGTGTGCACAAACTGTGATAGATCGTCTGATCACTGCAACAGTCTACCTACGTTGGATCAGCAGCAACATAATGTTATATGTGTTTGTGTTTAATTTGTGCTTTAGTGTTTTAAGAGGATCTTAGGATTTTTCATGTATGTATTTTATTTTCTTGTCATGTCATAGCTTTGCTCTAAAATCAAGCGGTTACCTTGCTCAAAACCCTTATTTCATGCATTGAGTTTTTCAGAGTGCTACATGAGTGCCGGGAAATTGATTCTGTATGATCACTTTTCCAGTATTCATCTTTTGCCATGATAATTTTGTAAAGCTGCTACCTTACTATGGTCTGTGACATGTTAATAGAGCTTATTTTATAACCAGTGCATAAACTTCTTATACTTTAAAGTTTTGGGACCAAGTTAGCAGACATCATTTGTTTTGCAGACGACATAATACCCTTAGCTGTTCCAAAGCTATTCTGCAAATATTGTTTTCAGGGCTAAAAATCAGGTGTGTTGAATTGATCTGGCTCCATTGATACAAAACAGTGAATAGGTGATGTGTCCGCTGTATTTTAGAGGCTCTATGTTTCTGGAATGCTGTGACCTCTCATCATTCATAAGCCGACTCGTTACATTTGCTTTTGTCACACCAATTTTGTAATATGTATGTAGAATTGGTAACAACAGTTTTTTTTTTTGTCATACTTTGCAAGTGATTTTTCCTCTTATTTGGCAGGAGATTTAATTCATCATCTGTGACCAATTATTGCTGCAATTCATCTGATCTGATCTTTCACTGATATTACACAGTATGGACCAACGTACAGTGTCGCAAATCGGAAGCTGCTGCTACTGTACGCCCCAAATCAGTTAGCTGCAGTAAACAAGTTTAACAAAACAGGCTGGCACGCTTAATCTAGCAGACAGAAAATGATCGGGTGTTTTGCATATGAAAGGTAAGAAGTTTTCCTACAAATACATACTGCGATTGGGTTCATAAACCGTGCGAGGTTTGTATAGGAAAGCTGCATCACCAAATTTTGTCGTTGGCGGCTGCCATGATCGCTAAACTTTTGTTTTCTACTCCTTCGGGAAGATCGGAAACCATTTTCTGATACTGCAGACAGATAAAGAAACCATTCAGCTTCACGTATACATGTCTATGGTTGTATTCAGTGCCATATCCATTGAAATATTTCACTTTTTATCAAGGTACCATCAAAACGTTCACTGTACGGCTAGCTGCTAACTCGGATTTTTGTACTGCTCGGTTAGCTGCGATTTTCTTGGTAAAGCCTCTTTCACATCAGCCGTGCGATTTTTTCGTCTTACGATTTCCGCCGCAAACACGATCGCTGTCTATTCGTACCCGTCGCACATATTGCAAATTTGCAAAGCGATCTCAGTATGTTGTTCGTACGGTTGACTCACGAACTGTACGGTGGTGTCCACAGGTAGAACGTACGAAAAAAAAAAACCACTTTTATTTTGTCGTCAGCAAATGCTTTCGATTTGGACAAATCTAAAATTTTGTTGTTTGGTAATGAGTTAAGAGAAAAAGAAATTCAAAATTTTCGTTCTTTGTTCCTATATGTTTCAACCTGTGACCTCCGGGGCATGGCTAGTTTTGACGCCAGGGACATCATATGACCAAACTTGGTAGAGGTCCACTAGAAGATTCTGCATACCAAATGTCAAAGCTCTGCACCTTCAAGTTTCAGAGAAGATTTCTAAAGTTTTCCTTCTTTGTTGCTATGTTCAAACCCGTGACCCCCCCCCGGGGGGGGGGGCAGGGCCAGTTTTGACCCTAAGGGCATAATAGGAAGAAACTTGGTAGAGATCCACTAGGAATTGCTACATGCCAAATATCATAGCTGTATGCCTTCTATTTTTAGAGAATAAGAATTTTGAAATTTTCTTTCTTTGTTCCTTTGTTCGAACTTGTGACCCCCAGGGCGGGGCCAGTTTTGAACCCACGGGCATGATTTGAAGAAACTTGGTAGAGGTCCACTAGGAGATGCCACATACCAAATATCAAAGTTCTACGCCATCTAGTTTCAGAGGAGAAGAATTTTAAAGTGTTCCTTCTTTGTTCCTATGCTCAAACTAGTGACCCCCGGGGTGGGGCCACTTTTGACCCCAGGGACATCATTTAAATGAAATTAGTGGAGGTCCACTAGGAGATGCAACAGACCAAATATCAAAGCTCTATGCTTTCTAGTTTCTGAGGAAAAGAATTTCAAAGTTTTCCTTCTTTGTTCCTATGCTCAAATTTGTGACCCCGGGGTGGGGCCAGTTTTGACCCCAGGGGCATAATTTGAACAAACTTGGTAGAGGTCCACTAGGAGATGCCACATAGCAAATATCAAAGCTCTACGCCTTCAAGTTTCAGAGGAGAAGATTTTTAAAGTTTTCCTTCTTTGTTCCTATGCTCAAACTTGTGACCCCCGGGGGTGGGCCAGTTTTGACCCCAGGGGCATAATTTGAACAAACTTGGTAGAAGTCCACTAGGAGATGTCACATACTAAATATCAAAGCTCTACACCTTCAACTTTCAGAGGAGAAGATTTTTAAAGTTTTCCTTCTTTGTTCCTATGCTCAAACTTGTGACCCCTGGGATGGAGCCTGTTTTGACCTCGGGGATATATGAACAAATTTGGTAGAAGTCCACTAGGAGATGTCACATACATGTACCAAATATCAAAGCTCTACGCCTTCAAGTTTCAGAGGAGAAGATTTTTTAAAGTTTTCCTTCTTTGTTCCTATGCTCAAACTCGTTATCCCCAGGGCGGGGCCAGTTTTGACCCCAGGGGCATAATTTGAACAAACTTGGTAGAGGTCCATTAGGAGATGCTACATACCAAATATCAAAGCTCTACGCCTTATAGTTTCAGAGAAGAAGATTTTCAAAGATCTATTTATCATTTTTTTTTCTTTTTGTTGCCATTTCAACCAGAGTTATGGGTAGAATTAAATTCTTTGAACAATTCTGGTAGAGCTTCACCCAAGGAACATTCCTGCCAAGTTTATTGAAGATTAACCCAGTATTTAGGAGGAGAAGATGTTTAAAGAAATTGTTGACGGACGACACACGACGGACGACGGACATAGGGCGATCACAATAGCTCACTTTTAGCACTTTGTGCTAAGGTGAGCTAAAAACAAAGCGACGAGTTCGCACGGCTGTCGTGCGGTTAGCACAAGGCTGCCGCACAAATTCTCAAGGCACCCGCAAGACTGCCGTAAGAATTTTCAAAGTTTCTTACGACCACCGCACGGCAAGCACGATTTTGCAAGACAGCTGTACGGTGTTCGTGCGATCGCCATAAGGAGGAGGAATGATCTCCTCTTGTCCGATTGGATATTCACAATGCTACTCCGGCACATGGGTTGCATATTGAAACAATGGACAGGATACTCGCAGATAAAGACCGGGACGACGATATTTTATGCTAAGGGCATTTTGTCATTCTTGTACAAGCACGTGCCTTCTTCATCTAAATCCTTGATTGGTGGTACCTTGGTTGTCTCGGGTTCAGTGGGGGGTTCAGCAATCGTTACCTACCCCTTTCCATTCTGAGATCTTTGCTTCTGCCTGACCTTCTCGTCCTGAAATTTCGATAGCCACTGATGACGAACAAGACATACAAACTTTTTAAAAAAGAAGGGATGACGCTAACTTTTCACAATGCATTTGCGGGGCAGCTGTGCGAATCTCTACGTTGTTCGTACGTTCCACAGTAGTCTTCAGACAGACTTTCACCAAACGCAAGGCATTAGCAAGGCAAGATGTTCGTGCGATCGTCTTGCAGCCTTCGCAGGACAAACGCAAGTAATAAAACCGTATGATTGATGTGCGATGGTCTCAAGGTAGCCGAAAGGCTCCCGTGTGGCAACCGTACAGTTACCGTGCAAACTCAGAAAATCGCAAAGAAATCGCTAAGAAAACGAGCATGTTGAAAAACCAGCTTAATAGCGACGCCTACGGCGTTGCAAATGCGTAATGAAGTCTTGCGAAATCCGCGCGAAGTCCTGCGATTTGTCAAAAAATGTTCCCGTACGGCTGTCGTAAGGCTGATGTGAAACAGGCTTTTAAAGCTTATAATGAGAATTGTGTACATCTTGGTTAAGAGTGTTGCAAGAAATGACATATAGATCTAGCTCTGAAGATGTGAGGTTGGCAGTGGTGAATGTATAAAGTTCGTATTCGACTTTTCCAGGTTCCTTTTCCACCCTTTAAAGACTGGGTGAGTCAAGGGGTCGTGAATAGCTCTACCATCGTCTATAAACGATCCATAGTCAGTATTGAGCACTTTCAGAGGTTAGATGTATTAAAAGAATCGGCTGCCTTTAAGCTAGTGCTTCTATTTTCACCGAGATTTATACCTTTCAAAGGAAAACGCTACCAACTGAACGTCTGCAAATGCTTTGGTAAAGACTTAAGACTTGAGGATGGATGTGCGAGATAATATCGTGAATTCAGGTTAAGAAAGAAAACCTGAAAACTTTACGTTTAACCCGAGTTGAATTCTTTATTTCGTTGAAAAGCTACAAAAAAAAAGACTTATTATACAATTCATTGATGTTCATCACTGAATTAAAATCAATGATTAGGGGTTGCAAAAAATGGCAAAATTTGTACATATCTGTTGTACAGGAACTAGACCTAAAACAAGAAATAATATCAGCGATGTTTTCCATGTAATAAAAGGATTTATCACTGGAGCCGGATTTGTGTAATTCATGAAATGCCTTGAAGAAACAAGAAAATCTTCCTTGCTATTGTTTGAATTTATATATTTATATATGCCGCCGTCCAAACTGGAATCTAGGCAGATCCGGAATCTAGACCAAACTGGAATTTTGCCTATACCAAGATACCGGTAGTTTAACAATTTGGCTAGGCAGCTCCACAATCTGCCTAGACCAAATCGACATATTTTCTCGTTTTATATAATGCGACTATATTTTATTAACCATCTTAGTCAACTTAAACTCCAACATACAAGAAGTTCAATTAGAAATTCTGAGTAAGATTAAATTTTGAATGTTTAGCACTTTCGAGAAAAAAAATGCAATGTGGAAAACGGAGAAATTGAGGGAAAAACAAATAAATTGCTTCAATTAAAAATACGTCTCAATTGTAAACACATGAGAATTAATATGATTAAAAATTTGGAAAAAGAATCTAGATCTATTTTGGTCTACGCTAAAGTATTATTCTAATTTGGTCAAGGCAGATTCCCGGGATATGCCTAGATTTCGATCCGGCATACGACATATATATCGAGCTAAAAAATCGTGTTTTATCATATGGGCTGAACCTTTTTGTTCAGTACTATGATGCATTAATGCAGCTAGGCGTACACATTTTTTATTGTGAAATGCAGCTAATCGTTGCGTACAGATGCAGCTAGCCGTACAGTGAACGTTTTGATGGTACCTTGATAAAAAGTGAAATATTTCAATGGATATGGCACTGAATACAACCATAGACATGTATACGTGAAGCTGAATGATTTCTTTATCTGTCTGCAGTATCAGAAAATGGTTTCCGATCTTCCCGAAGGAGTAGAAAGCAAATGTTTAGCGATCATGGCAGCCGCCAACGACAAAATTTGGTGATGCAGCTTTCCTATACAAAACTCGCACGGTTTATGAACCCAATCGCAGTATGTATTTATAGAAAAAACTTCTTACCTTTCATATGCAAAACACCCGATCATTTTCTGTCTGCTAGATTAAGCGTGCCAGCCTGTTTTGTTAAACTTGTTTACTGCAGCTAACTGATTTGGGGCGTACAGTAGCAGCAGCTTCCGATTTGTGA
Organism: Tridacna crocea; assembly: GCA_943736015.1. Lineage (NCBI taxonomy): Eukaryota > Metazoa > Mollusca > Bivalvia > Cardiida > Cardiidae > Tridacna > Tridacna crocea. The sequence goes on along the minus strand of OX031056.1, from coordinate 2,897,400 downwards.
CACTGTACGTTGGTCCATACTGTTACATGCATGCCACAAAACCGATGTTGAATGTATTTCATTTCGTTAGTTGGTGACATTCATGTAACTGTAGCATTCTTTTGTCACATTATTTTCATTGTATTGGATAATCTGTGAATACAACCTATTTGTAGTTGTTCTTTTGCTAAGTTATTGTTGTAAGAGAATTTTTGGTTGTAATTTACCTTCTCAAACATAGTTGGTTCATCCTATTCCATATTGGTGAGTTATTGCAGAGAAGAATTGTCTCCAGCAGATGACAAATTTTTCATGCAATTACCCATTAACTGTGCTGTTTGAGTGAGCAAATCAAATTTTGAAAATTTGTATTTACCATGATTCTCATAAAAGCCACTGTGTCTAAGGTACTGCATAGTAATTGAGTTGAATAAGTGACCTCAGTATTAAATAGGTGAACTGTTAGCTACATTTTTTTCCCAAATATATAGCTATCCACTCTACTGTTTGAGAAGGGGAGTAATTACGGTGTCTGTTTAATTCAAACTATTTTTCATTTGATTTGTACAATTTTTTTCAGAAATATGTGTCTTTGTACACAATAGATTGATAGATAATTTTTCATACTATTGTACATCAGCATAGCTTGATTCTGTCACTGTTTACATGTATTTTGTCATTTCTAAATTTGTATTGTCTACCAGGGTCAAGATGATAATCAATGTTTTATCATGAAATTAAACTTCTCTCTAATCTGTCTGCATTAACTTTAGTCCTAGGTGCACTTTAACCCATTATTTCACTTGCACAGCACAGCACGGTGAGTGTGGAAGATAGAGTGTGAGAGTATCAGGTCAGAAATAAGAGATTAAAGCAATCATTTACAGGAATAAACAGCTATTTCAAATAGCAAAGGGTTGTTTCAAGGACATAATTATACACTTGATATTACTTTAAGCACAGAGCTATTGTGCTACTGCGGTAAGCTTCATCTTTGAGTACATGTCCATATTGCGCATTTGAACCCATGATTGGATTTCTAAACAGTGTGGATGTAGAACTAAAAACCTAACCTGTTGTATAGGTAGTATTGGTTTTTTTCAGGTACCGCTTATGTTACGCTTGAGCGCATACAGGTAACTTACAGTGCACTAGCAGAGTTGATCCTTTGCTTTACTCCTTGTGACCCTTATACCTGTTCATGACTTTAAACCTCATTCAGTGACCCGCTGATCCTTACCCTTATTGACCCTGTACTCCCATGGGGATACTGTGAGACATTTACCCATATGTGTGCCTATTTACAGTGAAAAGTGAATAGAGACACTGTGACATATTTACCTACATGTAAACTTAAATACAGTGATATTGTGACACCTTAATTCCCATTTTCATGCCTAGTTCTTGTGAATTAGTGACATTGTGACATCATTGATTCCCATTTTCATGCCTAGTTCTTGTGAATTAGTGACATTGTGACATGATTAAATACCTATTGCATGCCTATTTCAAGTGAATAGTGACATTGTGATATCATTGAATACCTATTTCATGCCTATTTCAAGTGAATAGTGACATTTGAGATTGTGATAGTATATATTTTACATCACATACCTAGTGTGAGACTACTGTGCTAAAGAATAGTAAAGTCTTTGTTGTTGACCCCGCCTTTACTTCACCAACATGGCGACAGCTCCTAGCCCAAAACTTCATGTTGAGGAAGCACGGCCGCTGACAGAGGAGGAATACATGGCACTCCTTAAGAAGAGATTCAAGGGTGACCCACTGACATCGACTCCCAGACGTCAGGAGAATTCGGATGCTGTGGGTGTGCGCGCTCCAGACCAGAGCAACGTTCATCATGTACCTACCGCCTCTACTCCCAAAATGCCTTCTTTCTCTGGTGATGAGCCACCACAGAAGGGCGTTGTTACATATCAAGAGTGGAGATTCGAAGTCAGCTGTCTCCTTAATGATGATGAGATATCTCATAACCAGCTTGTGCAGGCAATGCGCCGGAGTTTGCGAGGCACAGCCAGAAAGTTACTCATTCCTTTAGGAGAGAAAGCTTCTGTTGAAGATATCCTGCACAAACTTGATGTCATGTTCGGCGACGTTTCCTCAAAAGGAATGATAATGCAGGAATTTTTCAATGCTACCCAGAAATCTTCTGAGAGCGTAACAGCTTTTGGGTGCCGTCTGGAAACTATCTTACAGACAGCCGTCGATCATGACCATATCCCTCGAACGTCTAAAAATGACCTTCTGCGTCATAAATTTTGGACAGGACTTTATTCCGAGAAGCTGAAGAGCCAGACCCGCCATAAATATGATACAATTTCGGACTTTGACATCCTTCTGCGGGAGATACGTCAAATAGACAAGGAATTATCTTTGGTTCCTGGGTCTGGAAGGGGTGCAATACACAATCCATTAACACTGGTTCACCATGAATCACTGGAAGAGAAATTCAATGCATTTGAGAAGAAGATGGATTCCAAGTTTCAGAATCAAATTGAAAGCATGGAGAAGCGCCTTTCCCAGAAACTTGATGACAAGTTGGCCACAATCATTGGGAAACTTGACTCAATGAGCACCCCATCTTCTTTACCTAAGCCACAGAGCTCAGACCAACAAAGCAAAGGTTTTGGAAAGCCTCGCTGGAAACGCAGGTGGCAAGGCAAACAGAAACCAAACCAGGGAAACAAGTCTGGTCAAGCGTCAAACTAATTACCACCTCAGATATTGGCCGATCTGAGGTTGGTGATTCAACCAAAGGCCAGCATTTTACAGAAAGACTTGTTGGGCCCAGCAACACTGGTGACATTCTATTTCACAGTGTTCAAACCAAAGCCCTGATTGACAGTGGATCTATGGTTACTACTGTTTCAAATTCCTTTTATGAGGGTATTTCAGATAAACCACCACTTAAGGATATTAAACCTTAGGGTTAGATATCTCTGTTGCAGATGGTTCTTCTTTATCTGTAACTGGATTTATTGAGACCTTCATAAGTGTACCATCCCTGTCAGATGCAGTTATTTCTGTACCTGTTCTTGTTGTTCCTGATACAGATTTCAACTCTTCATGTCCAGTCATTATTGGCACTAACGTAATACGGCGATGCAAGTTAAATAGTGACACGTCGAATGTTCCAGAGGCATGGTCAACTGCATTCTCAGCTCTGTCATGCAATTCTTCCATTGTACGCACAACCAATAAGCATGCTATTGCTATTGGACCATACGAGTCTATGACTTTTCATGGCATCACAAGAAGTTTTAGCCACACTGCAAGTGCGTATGTCACTGAAAATTTATGTGATTCTAACAATAATTTTCTTGTTAAACCTCATGTGATTAAGTTAACAGATACAGGTAATTGTGCAAGAGTTCCGGTACATATCTGTAATGTTACCGCCAAAACTATTTTTGTTCGACCTAGGTCTGCCATTTGTCATATTAGTGAGGTCAATGTTGTTGACAATTTAGCTTCATGCTTACAGTCAGATACTAAAGGTTCTGAGTCTCATCATGATGGTGATATTGCCGACAAACTTGATGTTGTGATTGACAATTATAACATTACACCTGTGCAATTACACAATTTGAAAAACATTCTTGGCAAATGGGAACATGTATTTTCAAAGGGTACCACTGATATTGGGTGTACCGACTTGGTCAAACATCGCATCGTACTAAACGATGATACCCCTTTTAAAGAGCCTTATCGAAAGATACCTCCTGCTATGTATGAAGAAGTGAGGCAACACTTAAAAGAGATGTTGAATTGCGGGGCAATAAGAGAATCAGACAGCCCTTTTTCTTCCAATGTTGTCTTAGTTCGCAAGAAAGATAACTCTTTACGTTTTTGCCTAGATCATAGGAAGCTTAATAGCAGGACGAGAAAAGACGCCTACATGCTACCAAGATTTGATGATACGGTAGATGCTTTGGCCGGATCAAGATTTTTCTCGAAATTGGACCTCCGCTCTTCATATTGGCAAGTTGAAATAGAAGAGCAGGATAAGCAAAAGACGGCATTTTCTGTAGGCAACCTTGGATTTTATGAGTGCAATCGTATGAGCTTTGGCCTCTGTAATGCCCCAGCAACGTTTCAGCGATTGATGGAGAAATGTATGGGCGAATTACTCCTCAAAGAGTGCCTTATCTTCATAGACGACATTTTGATTTTTTCTTCAACCTTAGAAGCTGTGTTTAGTCGTCTTGCAGCCCATAATCTCAAGCTCAAACCATCAAAATGTGAATTTTGTAAATCATCTGTAACCTATTTAGGGCATATCATATCTGTTAATGGCATTGAAACCGATCCCGCTAAGACAGAAGTCATTAAGAATTGGCCTACTCCATCAAATGTTCAAGATGTCCGTTCTTTCCTTGGATTTGCAGGGTATTACCGCCGCTTTGTTCAGGACTTCTCAAAAATAGCTAAACCTCTCAATTACCTTTTGCAAGGTCAATCCTTAAACAAGAGAGCAAAGAGAAGCAAAAAGAAGAAGCCAGCTACTCCTTGGGTTTGGGGTGATGAGCAAGACACAGCTTTCAGAGTTCTCAAAGAAAAACTCATTAACCCTCCTATCCTTGCTCTTGCAGATTATACCATGCCTTTCAAGTTGCATACAGATGCAAGTAGTCACGGGCTTGGTGCAGTATTGTACCAAAAACAGGACGGCAAAGACCGCGTAATTGCATATGCTAGTCGTGGTCTTAGGCCCAGTGAAAAAAATTACCCTGCTCATAAGTTAGAGTTTTTAGCTCTAAAGTGGGCTGTGACAGACAAGTTCCACGATTATTTGTATGGAACAAAATTTGATGTTGTTACAGACAACAACCCTCTTTTATATGTTATGACATCAGCGAAACTAGATGCTACCGGTCATAGGTGGGTTGCGGCTCTGTCAAATTATAACTTCAGCATCACATACCGACCAGGTTCTCAAAGTGCTGATGCAGACGCCCTTTCACGAATGCCGACAGTCTTTGGCGACGTAGTCAAAGCTATTTGTCATGCTGCTTTAGCTAATGTCAACTTAATAGGTGCACTCGCTGGTGACATGTCATCACATTCTGCAGGTGATGATGATGTGCCGCCTGCGGGTCTATGTGTTGTTGACTGGAAGAAGGAACAGCGGCAGGATAAGGGCATTGCGTATGTTTCTGACATCATTATGAACGGTTCTCGCCCCTCGGAAGAGGAGATCAAGGCTGCTCCAGTTTCTGCAAAGAGATTACTGAGAGAATATACCCGCCTTTTTATTGATAAAGGTATACTTTATCGAACCGCCAAAATAGATGGTCAGAAAGTTCAACAGATTGTCATTCCGGAATCACAGAGGACCGATGCCTTTAAAGGAGTCCATGACGAAGTAGGACACCCCGGAAAAGACAAAACAGTGTGGTTGGCCCGGCAAAGGTTTTTCTGGCCAGGTCTTGAAAAAGACATTTGTGCTCGAATAGAGTCATGTGGCCGTTGCATCAGAAGAAAAACCCCTGCTAGAATCTGTGCTGAGCTTAATCCAATACATACCACCAGACCAATGCAACTAGTGTGTATGGATTTTCTTAGCCTCGAAAGATCGAAAGGCGGCTATGAAAATATTCTAGTCATAACTGACCATTTTACGAGGTATGCAAAGGCTATTCCCACCAAAAATCAAACTGCTCAGACGACCGCTAAAGCCTTGTACAACAATTTCATTGTTAACTTCTCCTTTCCTGAGCAATTACATAGCGATCAGGGCCGAAACTTTGAAAGCAGAGTTATTACGGAGTGATGCCGCTTAGCTGGTGTGCAGAAATCCGGAACTACACCTTATCACCCTATGGGTAATGGTAGTGCTGAGCGGTTTAACCGCACTCTACTCCGCATGCTCGGAACCCTGGAAGAGTCTGAAAAGTCAGACTGGAAATCGCATGTTGGTCCATTGGTGCAAGCATATAACAGCACCAAAAACGATGCAACTGGCTTCTCGCCACATTATCTTCTTTTTGGCTGGCACCCACGCCTTTCTGTGGATGTTTTTCTTGGAAGCAGCCAAGAGGGTGATTATGCCGAAGGCCCAAAGGACTACATCGCGAAATTGAAGGAAAGGATGAGGAAGGCGTACAAGGTGGCATCTGAGACAGCTAGCAGGAATTCAGCGGACAACAAGTCCAGATACGACCAAAAGGTCAAAGAGAACAGGTTGGAGGTCGGCGATACTGTGCTGGTCAGAAAAGTTCATCATACCGGAAAGTCCAAATTGGCAGATATATGGGAAACAGATCCCTACATCATTACTGATGTGCCAAACCCAGAGATCCCCGTATACAGAGTCCGGACTGTGCTGGACAAAGGCCCAGTTCGAACCCTGCACCGAAATTTACTTCTGCCTTTTAACACAATTCTTCCGGTTGATGAAGCATTTATTCATGATAGGCCGAGACATACCCGAAAGGGGTCGGCCAAGAAGGTACCTTCTGCGGCACAGTCATCGGGTAGTAACAACTCCGATACCGACTCTGAATCTAGCCAGAGATATGTGATCCCACAAAGAAGGACAAGACCTCAACCAAGACCCACAAAACCTACCATGCGAAGCTCCTATGAAAGACTGGCCATGACTGATCCAAGTCTATTTCAATGTACAGATCAGCATAATGAAGGTAAGTCTTCTGTTTTGTGTCAGTCTGATGGCGCCAATGTTCCGACTTTTCAGCAGATGACAAGGCAACTAACACTTTGCCGTCAGTTGTGCAGTCTGATCCAGTGCGACGGTCGAACAGAGAGCGTCGGGCTCCAGACAGGTATGGGCAATGGGCTTGTTCCCAGACAGTCTATTACGTTTAGGAAATTGGTATTACTAGTCCATGTGGTACTGGTGCCATGTTTTTGCAATTCCTGGACTCTTGCACTTGTTGTTTTTATTGAAGCATTGATTTTTTATCCCTTTATATGTTTTCATGTCCTGTCATAGGAAAAACTTACCGTATTGTGAAATGTCGGGAGTCATTTTTCAGAGCAGGGGAGAATGTAGCCAGGGTTATATGTTTCACCCTTAGCAGTCACCTATGTGAGAGTGAAGGAGGGGTGAAAGGGTGTATGTATGAGCGAGTAGTTTTCACCCTTTTTGCATGGCACACTGGCTAACCTAGCATACAACACATCCCTAGACACTCTTTGTCAGACCTCGAAAGAGGAAACACCTATTTTCAAAATTTCAATTTATATTGCTGCTTTAGATCATCTGATCCTGGTAGGTAGTCTTTGCAAATGTGTTTTATGTAGTTCTCGCTAATGTTTTTCTGTATTTCTCGCGATATGTTATTCACTTAGACCTACAGGTTTATTTCAAGTAAGAACCGTGTCTTTTAACCTCTTATTACCTTTTCAGGTTTTTTTCTTCCACATTGTTTTCCAATGTGTAACCGTTGAATAAATTCAGAGGGAAACAGATTGTCTTAACTTTTCATCCTCGTTACAAAATAATTGAATCTTAACCTGCTAACAATGTGCATATGTCCTCATAGTGCAGCTTCTTATGAAGTATTATTGGATTCCATGCTGTTATTACAGAGTAATAGTGTGGAAACTAACTTAGAGGCTAAAAGTTCAATTGGATGTAACTGTAAGAAAAGTTAGTAAACCATAACATGCTAACAAACTGATGATGTCTGAAGTTTCTTCGAATTTAAAAGTGGCTGCTGAGAAATAATTAGGGAAAAATTTCAACGAGCCATAACTGAAATAAATTATCAAACCATACCATGCTGATAATTTGTCCATCCTGGCTTTGTATGGCTGCTTTTCATAAAGTTTTGTTGAACGGCAGAAATGAAATGAGGGACTCAAAGTTCAATGGGTCATTTCTGTGACAAAAGTCGAGGTCCTGTAGCTCAGTCGGTCGGATGCAGACTTGAGAACGGGATCGTGGGTTTGATCCCCGGCTCGGCTAATTTCTTTCCAAGGATTGATGATAGTCTTTGTGACAGGATTCATTCCTCTCCTACCGCTGAACATAGTCTTGATGATGATTATATGGGAAAGCAGCCAGGGACTTGGAAAGAGAGTATGGAGTACTGGTAAAAGAGACTCCAGGAAAGCATGGATAGGTGCACTGGCCGCCACAATATAACTAAAATAATGTTGAAACGGTGTTAAACACCATACAATCAATTTGTCAAGATATATGATGATAAAGAGTGGGTTTGTTTCTCAGGTGACAATGTCCAGGGAATATGGACAGCTCTGGTGATATATAAATTTTCCTCAGGCTATCTGGCCTCAATTGATTTTAAAATAAGGACACAAAAACGTCAAAAATACTGTCTTGATGGATAGATAATACGGTCTACGGAGACAAAGTGCCGAGCTAAAACTTCCGTCTTTGGTCTCATACGGATGGAATATGAACGTTGCTTCAAACTGTCGTTTGTAACCTTGCTTCAAACAAGTCCCCGTGAAACACTTCAAGTCTGCCTGAGGCTAGCCAGAATTTGTGTTGAACCGCTGTCGATGTGCGTTGAAGACTGATCTGTTCAACCTTCACTTCCTAGGCTGGAACAATCAGGCAATACATCTCAGCTTCAGTCTGTTTGAGGCTGGGTCTGTATGGGCCGTCTTGAAACAACTCCCCGAATCAGCTAATCGTGCTTGGAGTCTAGCTTCTCTGATGCTTGGCTGTGTGAGGCTGGTCTGTTTCAAACCGTAGAAAGCGTGGTTTGCTCCTCTGCGTTGTAGATAAGACGAATGCTGAACCACTGCCAAACTTGCTCTGTGCTTGTCGATCTGTTCAACCGTATATCGCCTATGTCCGCAATGCAAAGAGTGATTTCTCTGTAATGGGTTACGGAGAACAGTTGTTGTAGCAGTGTGTATTTGCAACAATCAAGCTTGCAGTTGAGTTCGGCGCTATTAATATTCACCAATTATAAGTCGAATAAACAGATTCAGATATTTATGTTTCTCAACGGGTTTTAATTGCTTGACCTGATAATCCACCAAGACTTTTAACATAAGATTACAATGTACTTATTGCAGAATAAACGAAACAAAAATGGATATCATTTAAGACAACATAAAGATCATTTGAAATTAAAATCCAGGATTTATTCAAAAGAAACAATGTATTCCAAAAATAGAACAAAAGCGCATCGATAGATCAAAGTCCTCCAGGTACTCACAAAGATAGACATTATACGATACACAACATGTGGTACTGCCTGTACTTTACACATTATTTCTGACACAATTCTATGACCAAAACATTCAAACAGAACATGCTGTCTAAAGCTACATGCCAAATTTGGTAGCTCTAGGCCTGATGTACTTTTAATCTAGTAGACCTCTTTGAAGTTTCTACAAATTTTATAGCCCTGGGGTCAAAATTGGCCCAGCCCCAGAGGTCACAGTTTTAAATGGGCTTATACAGAGAAAACTTTACCAATTTTCCTGTTCCTAGCCATAAGACATAGGAGTACCAAATTTTGTGCGTGGCTTTATCCTAGACCTCTACCAAGAGTGCTCAACTTATCGCCCTGGGTTCAAATTTAACCCCGCTCAGGGGATCAGAAGTTACATGGGCATATATGGAGAAAACTCTAGAAATCTCCCTGTACCTAGCCATTAAACCTAGGGCTACCAACCCTTGCATGTGGCTTTATCTAGTGGGCCCATACCAAGAGTACTCAAATTAAGCCAGGGGGTCAAAATTGGCCCTCCGGGTGTGTGTGTGTGGGGGGGGGGGCGTCAAATTTTACATGGGCTTGTATCGAGAAAATTTTAGAAATCTCCCAGTACTTAGCCATAAAGCCTAGGGCTACCAAATTTTGCATGTGGCTTTATTTTGTAGACCTCTATTATTGAATGCCCAAGTTACAGCCCTGGGATCCAGTTTAATCTCACCCAGGGGATCAGAAGTTTTATGTAGGCTTACACACTGAAAACTTATAAAATCTTCTTGTTACTTACCATAAGACTTATAGCTACTAGTTTTAGCCCTGCCTCAGGGGTCTCATGTTTGAAAACAATTTGCCTGGTATTATGTTTGGCGTTTATAATGGGTTTTTACATATTAGCCAGTGGAGCGATACAGGGCCATCATGGCCCTCTTGTGTTTAGTTTTAGAAGTCATCACTAAGCATTTTATGGCAAAGTGTTTGCAAGGAATGTGATTTTTTATGCAACTTTTTCTTTCCATGCCCTTTTGCTGCTTTCCCAAATTTCGTGGAAAGAGTGTTCAGGGGTGTGAGGGAAATGACTCCTGTCCCAACAACAACCATGGACATATTGATTTTTAGCACTTAGCTTTTTTACCAAACAATGCCAAACCTGTATTTTAACCATCCTTCGCATTAAAACTTTTGAAAGCATTGTTGGAAACAGAAAAAATGCCGGTAACCAGTTCTTTCTTCCTTTCCCACATTGTTTTCTATCCTGTTAAAGTCAAAGCCTGCCATTTATAACTGATTTGATTTTTGGTCTGCAATTGGAATAAGACATGTCTAAAATTCTGAAATTGATGAAGGGCTAAGTACTTGTGCAGACTTTGAACGGTAGTTTAACTCCTTACCACTTGACAAAATTTTAGACTTATTCATATTGAAGTACATGTATTTCTATATTTAATCATTTGAAGGGGACAAATCAGATATTTCAAATGATAATACGTATCCTTGTATAAGTTGAAAGTATTGTGGGAAATGGAGAAATACTAGTTTCCAGCATTTTATCAAGTTTCCCACCATGTTTGAAAAAGCCTTTTTTCATGGGATCTTGTTAACTCTTCCTTGGTTTAACTCTTTACTAAATAATCCCTGGTTTTTACGATCCTGAGACAGAAACCTTTTGAAAACAATGTGGGAAAAGGAGAAAGCCCTGGTAACCAGGATTTTCTCCTTTTCCCACAATGTTTTCTACCTTGCTGGAAACAAATTTCAATTTTTAAGTTATGTTTATTTTGTTGTCTGCAGGTGCTTTCAATTCGGACCAGTCTAAAATTTTCGCTTGGTAAAGGTTAAAATAAACATTTGCTGCACTGAAATGATACCTGCCAAAATCTACTAATCTCTAGTAAGCTAATATCTTCAAGCATTGTGTACAACGTTCAACCCTTTACCAAGCTATTCATTGTTTAACAACTGTCACCTTACCCTTATCCTGCTACATTTAAATTCTTCAGGATAAAAAAAAATGTTGCCAATGAATGGGGTTTATCTGATCGATAAAACAGAGGAGAGTGTAGAGCAGGACAGACTGCAGGTACACATGGGCTGATCTTGTTTTGCATGTCTCTGCAAAATACATCTATGATTTGGAATGGTAGATTTAGAGTGAAAAAGACTGAAAAAGAAATAGAACACATGACAATACAAGTTACAAGCATTTTCTCCTGTTCAAACAATGCTTTGAATCATATCAAACACATTTCCAGTTGACTTGAGCCAATTTTATTCATTGACTGCAAAATTAATGCTTTCAATATGGAGGCGCCTTTAGAAACTTTTGTTTTAGGTAGAGATAACCCTTTAATACATGGCAAAATCTTGCACTTGCCCAAAAAGAGAGAATTTGGTTTTACTGGCAACAAAATCTGTATGGCTTAAAAGGTCGAATTTATGTCTAGAAGGGTGGAAAATATTGTGGGAATAGAAGAAACTGCTGATAACTGGTCAGCATGTTCTCCTTGCACAGTGTTTTCAAAAGGCCTCTTTCTATGAGTCAGTAAAACTTGGGCATTTCAGGTAAAATTTCAAATCTTGTCTTTGGCTCATTTGGCTCAGTTAAAATAAAAACAAGAGGGTCATTAAGCACTTACCTAATTCAACTAGGATGGATGAAGCTAAAGATTTGTCTTTGAAAGACTGAATAATATTCGCTGGTAACCAGCATTTTCTACTTTTTCCACATTTTTTTTTAAACTATCTTCCCTGACATCAATTAAACTCAGGCTACGGCTTAAGCAAAATTTGGTAGTTTAGTAGGGTCCCGCTTGGCACAGTGGTAAAGTGTAAGACTTGTTAATTGGTGATCCTGGGTTTGAGCCTAATTGGAGGCACTTTGCTCGATGTGGGAGTACAAGACATGTCACAGCCCTAACTTAGCACTGATGAAAACCAAGACTTACATAAATGCACAACCTGTAGCCATGATATGACTGAAATGATTCTGAAAGCAGCGTAAAACACTTAAGACTGTGAAAGGAAACTTTCCTTTTTCCCCTCTTTCCCAACAGATATTGTATTGGATAACAATCTTTTGAAGGTAAAACTGAACAAGAGAGAGTTACAATGCATACTTTTTCTATAAATTTATAATACAAGAATTTACATAAATGAACTTTTAGTTTTGAAGTTGATCTCGCCTTTGTTGTTGGTATTTCTGTATGAATTTAATGCTATTGACATTCACATTTGTTAGTTATGTCAGGGCAAAATCAGATGTCTGGGTAAGTAGGGGTGATTGTATTCTGTCATGTATATATGTGATATATCTTTGCTTTAAACCTTTCGAGGTGCAATTTGAAACATTTTCAGATTGGTCCAAGGTCAAGGTCAGACTTGAAGATGGTGGGTTTGACATGTTGCCCTCGGCCAATCTTCTATTTGTTCTAACCTTTTTCTAAACAATTCCTGAGAAAGAAAGCTATTGAAAACATTATGGGCGAAGGAGAAAATGTTGATGACTATCTTTTACTCCTTTTTCCACAGTTTTTCTCCACTTTGGTGGACGAATGAGGGGTGAAGGAAGTTTTAAGTGATTGCCCTTGTTTTTTTTTTTGTCTGCATGTGATAAAAACGGGATGGGTACGCTAAAAACTGATTATCGCTTTACAACACAACAAAATTTTGGACTTGTACACATTCAAAGCACTTGTAGATGAAAAATTAGATATTGGTCAAGTTATGATTCTTGGCTAAAAAAGAGTGGAAAACCTTGTGCAGAAGGAGAACATGTTGGTTACTACCATTTTCTCACAAGCTTTTCACCAGCCATATTCTACAGGTTCATTTAACTCTTAACCGCACAACAAAATTTTGGACCTGTTCAAACTTAAAGCCAACCAAAATTAAATGTGGATTGAATTGTGGATGTTGTCTTTGATAAGGTAGAAAACATTGTGGGACATGGAGAAAATGCTGGTTACCAGCATTTTTTCCTTGTCCTACATTGTATGCAAGTCTTCTTTCTCAAGGTTGGTCAAATCAGCATTGTGTGGTAAAGGCTCATTTCGAAGATTGTCAATTTATTGAGTTGAGTTGCAAGGAGAATGTTTTAGTAGCCATGACTTTAGATCTATAATCACAATTGCATATATTATTTAGGTATTCTTATTTGATAATGTGATTCTTCTGCAATATTTTTGTACTCCTGTGTAATGGTTTCTCACCTGTTGTCTTTATGAGTGTTGGAATTGTTTCAGAACATTATAGTAGAAGAAATAAACGTTCTCTGTTGTAGCTCTGATATCGTATCCTGAAACGAAATGTGCAGTGTACTGCCTTGAAAACGAGCTTGTAAAATATGGGTAATCAACATTTACAAGGTTGGATAGGAGAATACAAAATCAATTCAGAGTGGGAAGAAATCTCTTTTTCCTACAATGTTTTGTAAAATTTTGTAAAAGTGGTATACTGTAGAACTCAAAAAGTTGCAGTTGTGAGGTAATGCGGACCATCAGCACACAATCAGAGTTTTAATGACCCTTGGAAATAAGACTTTTGAAAACATTATGGGAAAAGGAGAAAATACTGGTAACCATCATTTTCTCCTTTTCCCACAATTTTCCTAACCTATTAGAAAGAAATCCAAACATATTAACTACATTTCATTTGTCATCTGCAAATGCTTTTAATTTAGACCAAATATAAACGTTGTTTGGTAAAGAGTTAAATTTCTAACAGTAACAAAGAATGTTAAGTTTGTAGAATGTTCTTCCTGTTTTGCATGCTTAACTCTTTGCCAAACAACAAAGTTTTGGACTAGACCAAATTGAAAGCATTTGCAGACGACAAAATAGGTATGGATCAATTGATTATTTATGTCTTTGATTAGGTAGAAAGCATTGTGGTAACAGGAGAAAATGCCGGTTACCAGCATTTTCTCCTTTTCCCACAATCTTCCCAAAAGTCTAATCAGGGTTGTTCAAATACCAGATTGGGCGATAAAGGGTAAACTATAATAAAATTCATTAATGTTTGTGAAATATCACATTTCCTTTTATATGTGAACATGTCACCTGAAGACAACATTTCAGACTAATCGAGATTAGAAGAATTAGCAGACGACAAATTAAATTTGGCGCAAAAAATGAGTTCTGCATCTGAAAGAGTAGAAAATATCGTGGGAAAAGGAGAAAATCCTGGTCATCAACATTTTCTCTTTTACTCACTATATGGGTTCAAAAGCCTTCCCTCTTAAGGTCATTACATATTTGGACAGTGTGGTAAGGATTAAACGCTTTCCTATACAATCCCTAGTTTTCAAGACCCTGAGAAGGAAGCCTTCTGAAAACATTGTGGAAAAAGGAGAAAATGCTGGCAACCAATATGTTTTTTTCCTTTTCTTAGAGTTAAAAACATTTTCTCCTTTACCTACAATGCTAACCCTGTTCCAAACAATCCTGATTTTTAACAAACATAAGAAAAAAGACTTTTGAAAAATAGTACAGAAAGAACAATAAGCTGGTAAGCAACATTTTCTCCTTTGTCCACATTATTTTCTACTCTTACAGAGACAAATTTTGAATTTAAGGCATATCTGTTGTCATGTACAAATGTTTCAATCCTTTGTTTAACCCTTTACCAAATAGTCCCTGGTTTTTACGACCACGAGTTGGAAGCCTTTTGGAAACATTTTGGGAAAAGAAGAAAATGCTGGTAACCAGTATTCTCTCCTTTTCCCACAATATTTTCTACCCTGCTGAAACAAATTTCAATTTTTAGTTACGTTTATTTTGTCTTCTGCAGCTGCTTTCAATTTGGACCGGTCTAAAATATTGTAGTTAGGTAAAGAGTTGAAATAACTAGTATACAATGATTTCGACTTTATGGAAGACAATTCCCATCAACTAAGCCTTATTTACTTTGTTGCCTGCAAGTGCTTTCTTATAAGAGGTTTTTGAAATCTTTGTGAGAAACTGGAAGAAAATACTGGTTACCATCATTTTCCCCTTGTCCCACAATGTTTTCTAGATTTTCAAAGACATATACAATCACTTTAGCCACTTTAACCTTGTCTACTGCAAAATGTTCAACAAACACAGAGAAAAACTATAGCAGGAAGTTTTAAATAACTTTTTTTATTTGAAACTCCTGAACTTCTGAAACAATATTATGGGTGATCAGTTAGGAAAAAGCTTTGTAGCTGAAACAGTTATGGACAAAGATTAAATTATGATATAATCATGAATAGAACTCCGCTGCAAATTGACATTGACTCGGGGAGAACGTCAATGTATTTGAGCTATGCTCTGCGAAGAGGCAGTGAAATACATCCCAAAGAGCTTGTGCAGTCAATGCAGATCTCTAAAAGGCTAGAAGAATCATGAGTAAAGCATTGTCTTTTCTAATAATCCTTTCAAAAACTTTTTCTCTTGGAATGGATAAAACACCGGATTGTTTGTCTGTCAGTGCAGCAACCGGCATCAGTTTTGGATGTGTTTGAAAATAGTTTGTTCAGTAACTGGCTGAATTTTACACCCCAAATTAGTTGTAAAAATTGATCAACTACATTTTGTTTTTTCATATTAAGTGATTTATAATGATATATATAATTATATATGTTGAATTGTGTCTGTATAAGAATAGAGTTGTTGGAAGGTCAAAATGTATTTTTGTATGTAGTATTTATTGCCTTATTACAGTACTTATGTTCCTGCTATGGAACTCTATTGAACATATTGAGGGAAGAAAAAACCCAAACATTTTCATGTACTAAGTGATTGCACTTTTTCTCTCAATTGTTTTTGCTCACCTTAGCACAAAGTGCTCTAGGTGAGCTTTTGTGACCATGCTGTGTCAGATTCCGTTTTGCGTTGTCCATCAACAACTTTTACCTTGTGTATGCTCTAGAGGCCATATTTCCGGTATGATACCTGTGAAACTAGGTCGGAATGTTTGTTGTGATGATATCTCGGACGAGTTTGATAATGGGTTACATCAGGTCAAAAACTTGGTCACTTGGTTAAATCTTAGAAAAACCTTGTGTATGCTCTAGAGGCCACATTTTCAGTTAAATATTTATGAAAAACCTGATAAAATGTCTGTCATAATATCTCAAAAGAGTTTGAAAATGGGTCATTTTTGGTCAAAAGACTCAAGTGAGCGACTTTAGGGCTATCATGTCCCTCTTGGTATGATAAAATTTTCTCATCTTCAAGTGTTCTATTTTATACCACTTGAAGTATATGTGGTGGGTAGTTGGCCAAAAACTGAAAAGTTAACCAAATGACAAAATTTGGGACGTGTCCAGATTGAAAGCATTTGCAAACAAATTGAGTGGCTTAGATGCTGACTTTAATCTTTGTAAGGGTAGAAAACATTGTAGAAAAAGAAGAAAATGCAGGTAATCAGCATTTCCTTCTTTTTATATAATTTTTTCATATGGTTTCTGCGTTAGGGTCGTTTTAAATCAGGATAATGTGGTAAAGGGTTAATTCTTTACCACACAATCCTGACTTTTAACGATCCTGAGAAAAAAGCCTTTTGAAAACATTGCGTGAAAGGAGGAAATGCTGGTAATCAGCATTTTCTCCTTTTCCCACAATGTTTTCTACCCTTCTCAAACCAAATTTCAATTTTTCAATCATACTTATGCTGTTATCTGCAAATGCTTTCAATTTAGACCAGTCTATAAATTTGTCATTTGCTAAAGAGTTAAGTAGTATTTGAAACTTGTAGCTCTTTGTATGTGTCAGCATAATGTATATAGATCATGTGACATGCTCTTTGCTCTGATACTTTTTGAAGATACATTTAACTTTTTGCCACACAATCCCTGAGAAAGAGGCCTTTTGAAAACATTGTGGGAAGAGATGAAAATGCTGGTACCAGCATTTTCTCCTTTTCCTACAATATTTTTTACCATTCACAATACAACTTTCAATTTTCAAGTCAAATTTATTTTTGTCGTCTGCAAATGCTTTTGTAACCGGCTAGGTTCTTTTTGGATACAACGAACAAGAGGCAGTTTGTAATTTAAATGAGTTTTAATGTTTCAGAATGAAAATGATTGTCTTAATTAAATGAAATAGGGTTGACAAAATGTAGAGAAGATAGAGAGACGGTAGAGAAAAGGGAAGAGTGCCAGTGTAGTGCAAGTGAAGGTAAACGCTACCTCTAGAGCCTATCTACAACTAGAAAGAACAGAGCTGACTACAGGCCTTTTATAGCATTGGTCAGCCTGAGTGGACACTGTGCACGTGCGGCACATGAAATGTACATGTAAAGAGAGTAAAGTATAGTAACCTGCTTATAACTTGACATATTATACACAGAGTTTAGAAGACAAGTATAGGAAACTACAACATAGTACAATGATTATTAGCTTTAGTATAGATGACAATAGAGTTACAGAATACAAAATACAGAAGATTAAATGGAAATTAATGAAGAATGATGCCAGTAAGGAAATGCATGTATGTCATCTGCAATGAAACCTGTCAAGATAACATTTGGTTATTATACAAGAAGAATGTGATATCAAAGCACTGACAAGGCTGAAACGGCTCCCGTTACACTTTAAATTTGGACAAGTGCAAAATTTTGTCGTCTGGTAAAGTGTTAACTTCCTTGTCTAAGCTCTGTGAAAAGGGGACTTAATGTATTTGCAAAATGTATAGACTCATGTCAGCCTACATGGTCTGTGCAGATCGACATGGCTCGAAAGGTTTCGCTATCTTCAGTTTCTGCATGTCAAAGAATCATTCTACATCTTGATTCAGCTGGTTGTTTGACAAATTGAATGTTATGGATCTGTGACTACATTATATCTGTGACGATATTGTATCTGTGACTACATTATATCTGTGACGATATTGTATCTGTGACTACATATATCTGTAATTATGTTATATCTTGCTTGGTAAAGGACATCAAGGAGATGTTTTAAGCATCCTTTTGCCAGAACATGGTTTAATTTTTTTTTTTTTGGTCATTGACAGTATTCTGACAGTAGTGTCTATGATGAGTATATACATTAACCCTTACCAGACGAAAATAATCTAACCTTGTCTGATTTGAAAGCATTTGCAGGCAACAATTTCAATGTGGCTCAAATAGTGTAATTTTTCCTTGATAGGATAGAAATCATTGTGCAAAAAGGAGAAAATGCTAGTTACCAGCATTTTCTCTTTCCCCATAATGTTTTCGAAAGGCTTCTTCCTCGGGGTCGTCAAAAGTCATCATTGTGTGGTAAAGGGTTAACAGTTTAAATATCAAATGTACCATTTTGGCCTTTTTTATTGGGTGAAAAAGGAAGCATCGAAACACAATTTTTTTTTTATCGCATAGGCTTGACAAAACAAGTAGACAATACAGATCCAGAATCACACTGGACGTTCTGTGCAGTCTGATCTTGATCTTTGCTGTCTAGAAGACACTTTGTTTTCGTCTCTGCCACTGAAAAGGTTAGTTATGACAAAATTTAAGCTGACAAAATGTTGTACCTGTCCAAATTGAAAGCATTTGCGGACAAAAAATTAAATATACCAATAAAGGTTTTTGTAGAAAACATGGTGGATAAAGGGGAAAATGCTGGTTATGACCCTTTTTCGCCTTTTCCTACTATGCTGTCTAAACTGTTGTCAAAAATTGGGATTCTGGGGTAGAAAAAAAATCAAGCTTTGCCTATTTTAAAATACAAAATAGAGCCATAAATCCCACTTATTCTGTAAAACTGTATATAACATGTCGTTAAATTATTAAGTGAGTTATTGAATTTCTTTACAGCCAAGTTTGGGAAAAAAAATCCCCTCTTTGGATAATGGACAATAAGGCACAATACAGGTAGAAATAATGATCATGCACAAATTATAACATTGAATATGTCATAAATTGACCCATTACTTCGTGATATTTTTTTTTCAGTATTTTTGAAAAGTGGGGTCACTTTTTGAAAACTTTGTGGAATGAAAAATTGTTATTATGACATGACTTTTTTCCTTCTGCTGTTCCATTTTTCTGTATACATTTAATGCACTGGACCATATTTATAATCATCCATATTTTGCAATGTGATTTGTTTTTCAATTTTCTTTTCTTTCAATTATTTCAGGCATTAATGTGTTAACCCTTTCCTGTAAAAATATAATTTCTATAGACCTGTAAGATAGAGCTTTTGAAATATTATAGGGATTTTTTTAACCCTTTACCCCATACGGCATTTCTATGGTATCTCTAATTGACCCTAAATAAAAGCAAAGATGAAGCCGTTTCTACGTGTATATGACACCTTTTGATAACATAGAAAACATTGTGACAAAAGGTGAAATTTCACAGTTTCACAGAAAGGAGCAGTTTCACCTTTTGCCACAATAATTTCCAACAGCTCCTACAAGAAATGAGTATCTATGGAGTAAAGGGTTAAGACTTGTCCAAAATCAAAACATTTGTAGACAATTGTAAAATTCTGGCTCAAATGATGGAATGTGTCTTCAAAAGAGTAGGAAAAATACTGTGTGGGAAAAGGAAATGTATGCTGTTTATCATGAAGGTCATTATAACATGGAATTTTATGGGAAATGATGAAAGACTGAGTTATATCAAAACTAGTCTTTGAAAACATTGTTGGAAAAGAACAGAATGCTTGTAATCCGCAGCTTCTTTGTCCATAGTGTTTTCTACCCTATCAGTGATGAATTCCATCGTTTGAGTAACATTTGTATTTTTGCCTATAGTTGCTGAGAATGATTGTGATTGGATACATTTTAAATTTATTGTTTGGTAAAGAGTTTTAAAAAAATATTGCCTGAAAAAGTAGTGGACTGCACAAATCCAAAATCAGACCGCATGCTTTGTACAGTCTGATCTTGATTTGTACTGTTTGCAAACCATTACACATTACGCCTATACTTTGTTTTATTATAAATGATCTAGGTTTTTGCTTGTAACATAAATTGTCCATGCCATGAGGGGCTTTTTTATTTTTTTCTTATAGAACGGCACACAAGGACAGTTAAAACTTTCCCTTAATTATCTTTATGATAAGAGGTGTGGTAGCCATTTCACACCCATTTGGGCTGTCCTTTTATCCAAGTATTGACCATAAAATTTTTATTTAATGAAACCTTCACTTCGCATTGCATTAACTCATTACCACAAAATCCCTACTTTTGACGCCTCTGAGAAAGAAGCCTGTTGAAAACACTGTGGGAAAAGGAGAAAATGCTGGTAACCTTCCCAGATCAAATTTCGATTTTTCAGTCACCTTTATTTTGTCGTCTGCAAATGCTTTCAATTTGGACCAGTCTAAAATTTTCTCGTGTGGTAAAGAGTTAAGGGGATTGTGGTATATGTATTTAGGGAGATTATAGGGTCTAAAAGCTAATTAATCCTTATGCCTTATCTGTATTTGAATTTTTTTATTCATTGTAACTTAAAAATGTTTCTGTCGTTTTTCTTAGTGAATGAAGTATCAATCTGCAGATAAAGCAGATAAAAATGAGGCTTAACAGGATATGTTGCACCTAGACTTTAATAAACACATTCTGATTGTTTACAAGCCAAAAATGTTGGTCAAAAGAAGACATAAATTTGCAACATTTTGTTATTATTTATGAACTGACTGCTCGTTTCTGAATTATTCAAAGGCCATATAAAAGGCCTAGGAATTTCTTTGTTTGGCTGTTATAGAGATTTCATTGAAGTTTATATTTTGAAATGAAAAAAAGCTGACCTAAACATGAAACGAAAATACAAGTTGAAATTGACTTATCAACAAATATCCTAGAAAGGTTGGAAAATGATGTGAGAAAAGAAGAAATTCCTGGTTACCCAGCAATTTTTTCTTTTCCCACAATATTTTCAAAATCCTCCTTCTTCAGGGTTGTTAAAACGCTTTAGTTGTAAAGTGTTTAGATAATATACTTGGATGAAGGACAGCAGATGGGTGATGACAATGTTCAGATTACTGCATCTTGTGTAGTTTATACATGTTGTAGATTATATACCAATCTCACTCTAGTATAACTGAGCATATATAGGGTGTGGAAGGATACATTAAAAATCCTGTAGCTTTAACTAGTGTCTTCTCTTTTTTCTTTCATGACCTTTTCAACTTCTCTGGCCGTAAAATGTTCGAGGGCAGCTTTGTGATTTTGCTGTGCCCCCTAACCGATGTTAGTGTTAAGGCAGTGTGCTTCTTATAGCCTTTGTAGGCTTAAAGGTGGCCCTTCAGATTTTGGGACAAAATTGTACAAAAAGTACAAAAAAAATCATGCTTGTACCCCCTAAGCCTTATAATTTCCATTCAATAAACCCCAGTAGTCGAAAACAATCCGAAAGCTAGATAAATTAGATTTACTACAGCCCAGGTCGACACTGAAGGGAAACACGGTCTATTTTTACATGAGCAACTTGCTCATTTACATACCGGAAATATACAGACGAAGCTTCAAACATGGCATCCAAAGTTCTAGACATTATGGAAAATACTTAAATGTTTGTTATGTTATGGAATTTAATAGTCATATATCATGTGCAAGTCACTTAACATTCCCACAATGCTTTTTTTATTTTGGCGGGAAATCTAAAAATAGCTTAAGAAGCTACGTAGCCTTTTAACTCTTTACCAAACGGCATAATTTTAGGCTCGTCCATTTCGAAAGCATTTGCAGATGACAGACTAAAAGTGATTGAAAATTTAAAATATGTTTTTTGAAGGGTAGAAAACATTGTGGAAAAAGGAGAAAATGCTGGTTACCAGCATTTTCTCCTTTTCCCACAATGTTTTCAAAAGGCTTCTTTCAAAGGGGTGTTAAAAGTCGGGATTGTGGGGTAAGAGGTTAAGGGAATACCACCCAAATTTTTTTTTTCTAATTCTATGAATCTTAATTACTGATGATTTGTACTGTTTTTTCACATAAATTTCAGTGACATATATATTTTTTAATTTGTTGTGATATGAAAATTCTAAATACCCACCTTTAAAGTCTTTCGACCATTGTCTATGCAACTTGGATGAAATATTTGTCCTACTTATATTCCAAATGAATTTAAAATATTGTTCACTCCAGGTCAGAGAGAACTGGAAGATAAATTGTTTGTTTGTTGTATGGTGTTTAACGCTGCTTTAGACTTTTTTTCATGATGTTCAATGTTTCAGCCAATGCACCAAATAATGCTTTTCTGGAGTTTCCTATACTAGTACTTTGCACACCATTCTTCCCAAGCTACTTTCCAGCCTCACATAACCATCGTCGAAATAATGATCAGGGTTGAGAGAAGAATCAGTCCTCAAAGAGAAAATGGCTGAGCTGGGAATTCGGACTGTGGCCACCTGATCTGAAGTCCTGTACACTACTATCAGTGCTACTAAACTTTGCATTCCGAAGCTACTTACCAACCTCACATAACCATTGTCGAAATAATGATCAGGGTTGAGAAAAGAATCAGTCCTCAAAGAGAAAATGGCTGAGCTGGGAATTCGGACTGTGACGACCTGATCTGAAGTCCTGTACACTACTATCTCTGCTACTAAACTTTGCATTTTGCAAATAAATTCATGAATACAGAAGCACTGCTGCACTCACAACATACGCTAATATGAGTAGAACACAGAATTAGGCTAGGGCCCAGATCAGAAAAGGGCTCTATTTTTATTTTTTTTTTTCAATCCATCCGATAGAAAAATTCAAATGGTACAGTGAGTTAGGATAGCCTTTTAGAGTCACTTTAAGCATGGATGCCAGATCTGAAAGTGGTGCAGATTTTTTTATATGCTAATAAACGCGCCTACCCAAAATTTGCCTATAACGTAAATTAAATTTTTCCTATGTTCACAAAAATGAAGCAAACAATGGAACAATGCACTCTTTTTTACAAATCTTTTTAATTTAAGGTGCTCATAAAAATCCACATTTATGTAAGACTTATTCATGTATTAAATCAAGTCTGACTAATTTCACATACCGTAAAACACCTAATAAATGTTCCCAGCTGAATCAACTGAAAACAATCTCTGAATTTTCAGGCTTCACATTGAATGTGTTTACATTTTTGGCTTGATTTATTCAGTATTTTGACTAGAGCTACTAGGACAGGCATACAGGACAAAAAATAAGGAAAGTTATTGAGTTATAGCATTTAGTACCTAAAAAATTATCCATTTATGAGTGCAACAGTATAATTTATTGTTACACACTAACCTTTGATTTCGTTATTTCATTATATATTAACAACTGTAATCATAAGTATGTCAACACTGAGATTCGGATATTTTCATTACTTAAGCTGCTTTACTTCCTTTTTTATTCTTAATTTTCTACTCTGTCACCCTATTTCACTGATGCAATAGGGGATATGACTTGAAACAAGAGGGCCATGATGGTCCTGTATCGCTCCATTGGCTAATAAGTGAAAACACTACAAGCCAAAAATTACAAATCCGGCCAAACAGTTTCAAAGTTGAAGACATACAATAGGCTAAGGCCCAGGTCAAAAAAGGGCCCTATTTTTTCATCCATCTGTTACTCTAGTTCACTGATGCAATAGGGTATCTAACTTGAAACAAGATGGCCATGATGGCCCTGTATCGCTCCACTAGCTAATAAGTGAAAACACTACAAGCCAAACATTACAACTCTGGCCAATTGGTTTTAAACTTGAAAACATACATTTTTTTTTCTATAAAGTTCTACGACAAGGTTTTGACCCCTTAACCCCTTGGCAAAGCCATTTTTGACCACAAAGCTATAATTAGTTGAATCCTGGTGGAGGTCTATAAGATGAACCCCCGTGCAAAGTAATACAGGATGTGTGGTTATATACAAGATGATTTTCAAAGTTTCCTAAAATAAAATGCCATGTAAAATATGAGACCCATGAAACAGGGCTAAATTTGGTAGCCCTAGGCCTTATTTTGGTTCGTAAAAAGATCATTTAAAAAGTTTTCACCACAAAAGCCCAGGTAAAACTTGTGACCCCTGGTGTGGGGACAAACTTAATCCCAAGGCTATTATTTGGGCCCTCCTGGTAGAGGCTCACTAGATAAAGCTACATGCAAACTTTGGTATTCCTAGGCTTTGTCGTTATGTACAACTAGAGGTTTTTCCCAATATAAGCGCATATAAAAATTGTGACCCCCGGGGCCGGGCCAAATTTGATCCCATGGCTATAAGTTAGGCACCCTTGGTACAAGCCCACTTGATAAAGATACATGCCAAATTTGGTATCCCAAGGCCCTATGGCCCGCCTGGGTGGCTCAGTGGTGAAAGTGTCGGATTCATGACCTGGTGGTTGTGAGTTCGGTACCCGGTTGAGGTGAACTTTCTTTCTGACGTATTTTGCCTCTCACCTCTGCTGAAGTATGTGAGAGAAGTAGTCAGTGGCTTTGGAAAGAAAATTGTGTTAGTACCGTTGTGAGAAAGCCAGGAAACACATGTGCGTCACCGACCGCCATGATATGACCTTAGCTGTTGAAGTGGTGTTAAACCCCAATGCAACCAACCAATCAACCAAACAACCAAGGCCCTATGTCTAGGGATCAGAGGGATTTTAAAGTTTTCCCTATATAATCCCATATAAAACTTGTGACCCCCCCATTTTGACTCCAAGGCTATTATTTGAAGGAACATGGTAGAGATTCACTACACAAAACTACTTGCCAAGTTTGGTTGCCCTAGGCCTTATGGTTTCGGATAAGAAGATTTTCAAAGGTTTTCAATTTTCTTTTCACTTTTGTTGCCATGGAAACCAGAGCTTTTTTAGGAATCAAATTCTTTCTGGAAATTCTTAAGAAGGCCATGGCAGGATCATTTCTGTAAAGTTTCATCAAAATTGGATGGGTAGTGTCAGAGAAGATGTTTGAAATATTAGTTAATGCACGCACAGACAGACGCACGACGGACATCAGGCCATGACGTAAGCCCGCTTGCCTTCAACCAGTGGAGCTAAAAACCTCTTGATGACTTAAAATTAACCAATGCACAGTTCATTGAGCGTAATTGTGACGTATGATCAATCATCAGCTTGTTTGCTGCATTGACAATACAGCTGCTTTGTGTGTGTGGGTGTGTGTGTGTGGGGGGTGTGTGTGTATTTGGGATGTGGATGTGGATGTTTTTCTGTTTTCTTTTTGAAATGTCATGATGTAACGGATTTATTTCCTACACAACAAATCTAAACTAGTCAACAAGACGGTATTTTAGGTGCGAATGACTTTTCTCCATTTCATGTGTAACTATTCAATTATTGTTTAGTTTGATTTTCTCAGATAAAGGCACTAAGTACAAAACTTTTTTTAACACTTTTATGTGTCTACGCTGTAACATTTTGTGTCATTGCTTTAATACATATGTCGTTTGTATAATAATGATAAAAACTGTTTATAAAAGGAAGCCACGCCGTTTAATTTAATAAAGAAAATTCTGGGAACAAAGCCGAAAATACAGTTACATTTTTAGTACAAACAGCTGTGAATCATTTACTAAATCTATATAACTTTTTCAAGGAATTAAAATAGTTGCGAAAAACTGATTTTCTCTGATATATAACGTGCCAAACTTTTATCCATAAATACTCAATTCAAATAAAACAAATATGTGTTATACAGATGATTCGAAGTGCAATATTGCAATCTGACCCAAAAAAATATCTAATTTTCTAAATTAGAATGGTATTTCTTTTACATTACAATTCCGTTACATGTAGGACATGTCGATGTGTTATGACTGGCATTACATCGCCGTAGACAATATTCAAGTGTGGAATATGTATTTTCCATGTTCAGTACATTCTGTTTGTACAGATAAGAAACCTTAGTAAACAAACAAAAAAAAAAAAACCAACTTCATTTTAAATAATCATGTCTCCTAAAATCTGCCATAACTATGTATTAGCTTATAGTGGGTGGGGTAAAGGATAAGCAAGACCGTAACATATATACAATGCAGCAAATTAGTACAATAGTAAGCATTTAGTTCTCATCAAACCCTTCCAAAGGAAGCTGAAACTCAAAAGTCTTAAATGATATTAATTGCTCATGATGTTCAGTAAATGTGTGCAAATTTGGTGGGTGGGGTAACACCAGGGCACCTAATGTATCAATGTATTTTTTCTTCTCCTGTGACTGAATTTTACCATAGCTTATGTGCTTCACTGCCAATTAGACCTATTTGCAATCAATATACTCCGGCAGATATTGAACTTTTGTGGTTTGTACACATAGGCTTAATTCAATGCATTTTCAGTGGTTGGGGTAACAAAATGTCGTCCGAAAAAAATCTGCACCACTTTTGTTTCTGGCATCCACCCTTATTTGACTTCTATATAGCTATACTATCACCTGATACCAATGAAATTTTTCTACCAGATGGATTGAAAAAAAAAAATTGAATCCAGCTGGCCAGGCCTTAGACTAAATGCTTGTTCTTACGTCTCATAGAAGTTTCAAGGTGAATGGCCATAAGTGAACAGCTCAGTGCACGGGAAAAGTAGGTCAACATCTGTTAGAGCAAGGCTGATAAGTTTTGGATAGTTTCATTGAGATAATGACAACGGGATGAAGGAGACAGGAAGTTGACAAAAAATCAAACTTTTAAATTTATGACCTTAAAATTTGACCTTAAGCCAGCATCTTGTGTTAGATTCTGCACTTTGTTTCACTGAGTCGGTCATTAGATCCAACATTTATTAAAATCATTCTACTATTACAAAGAGGAACAGACACAAAACTCATGACACAAAGCTCAAACTTGCAATCTAATAATGACATTAACTCTGTATGTTTAAATTATAGGTTCTGCACATCATCTCACTGAAGCGAAAGTGTTTACTAAAGTTTAATGAAAAGTTGATAGAGCCAGGACTGTGATAAAAATGATCAAAAATAGAGCAATCTAACAAAATGTTCATGGCGTCAGTACATGAGAGATTACCATAAAATCTTTAGCTTGGACTTATGTCATGGTCATGATCTGGTGTCCGTCGTGGGTCCGTCCGGCTGTGCGGTAGTTTGTCAGTGCGTGCATTAACTTTTATTTCAAATATCTCCTTCTCTGAAACTACCCATCCAATTTTGATGAAACTTCACAGAAATGATCCTCTTCAGAATTTCTTTAAAAAATTTGACACCTTCAAAATTTCTGGTTGCCATAGCAACAAAACTGAACATTTTTGAAAATATGAGAAAATCTTGTCTGAAACCTAAGGCATGTATTTGGCATGTAGCTTTCTCTAGTGGACTTCTACCAAGTTTCATCAAATTACAGACCTGGAGTCAAAATTGGCCCTCTCCCGAGGTCTCAAAACTTTTATATGGGCTTATATCGGGAGAACTTTAAAATTCCTTTTCTAGCTAGCCATAGTACCTAGGGCTACCAGATTTTGCATGTAGCTTTATTTAGAAGACGTCTACAAAGTTTCTTCAAATTATAGCCCTTGGATAAAAATTTGCCCTCTCCCGGGGGTCACAAGTTTATATGGGCTTGTATTGGGAGATTTAAAAATTCTTCTTCTACCTAGCCATAGGACCTAGGGCTACCAAATTTTTTACATGTAGCTTTATTTAGTGGACCTCTACAAAGTTTCTTCAAATTATAGCCCTGGTGTCAAAACTGACCCGTTCCCGGTGGGGGGGGGGGTCACAATTTTTACATGGGCTTACATCGGAAGAACTTTAAAATTCTTCTTCTACCTAGATATCGGGCCTAGGGCTACCAAATTTTGTAGATTTATCTAGTGGACTTTTACCAAGGGCGTCCAAAATTATAGCACAGGGGTCAAATTTGTCCCTTACCCAAGGGCATCACAAGTTATACACGGGCTTATATAGGGGAAACTTTAAAACTCTACTCGAAACATAGCCATAAGGCCTAGGGCGACCAAATTTTGCATGTTGTAGCTTTATCTAGTGGGCCATTACCAAGAGCAACCAAATTATTTAGGGTCAAGTTTGGTCCCACCCCAGGGTCACAAGTTTTACATGGGCTTTTATAGTGAAAACTTAAAAAATGTTCTGGTGATTAACCGAAAGACCTAGGGGTGACCTGTCTCATGTTTTACAGGGCCTTTTATTGAGCAAACTTTGAAAATCTTTCTGTTTATTACCACACATTCCAGAATTGTTTCATTTGGTATGGGGCTGTATCTTGTGGACCTCCACCAGGATTCATGTAATTGTAGCTTTGTGGCAAAAAAAGGGGGTTTTCCCATGGGGTCATAACTCGTAGGATTTTATAGTAAAAAATTTCGTATGTCTTCTAGTTTAAAATTTAATTTGCCAAATATTGTAATGTTTGGCTTGTAGCGTTTTCACTAATTAGACAGTGGAGCAATAGGCCTACAGAGCCATCATGGCCCTCTTGTTTTGAATTGCATTGTCTGCATGGTTGCAAAGAAAATAGCGTGGTAACTGTGATAAAATTATTAAATCAGAACCTGCTAACAATCTGCATATGTCCTAATAATTCTTATAAAGTATTATTGAATTCCATGCTGTTATTACAGAGTAATAGTGTGGAAACTAACTTTGGGGCTAAAAGTTGAATTGGGTATAACTGTAAGAAAAGTTACTAAACCATAACATGCAAACAAACTGATGGTGTCTGAAGTTTCTTGGAATTTAAAAGTGGTTGCTGAGAAATAATTAGGGAAAAATTCAAAGGGCCATAACTAAAATAAATTATCAAACCAGACCATGCTGATAATTTGTCCATCCCGGCTTTGTATGGCTGCTTTTCGTAAGTTCTGTTGAATGGCACAAATGAAATGAGGGACTCAAAACTCAAAGAGTCATTTCTGTGAGAAAAGCCGAGGCCCGTTTTGTTCCCCGGCTCGGCCAATTTCTTTCCAAGGATTGATGATAGTCTTTGTGACAGGATTCATTCCTCTCCTACGGCTAAACATTGTCTTGACGATGATGATATGGGAAAGCAGCCAGGGGCTTAGAAAGAAAGGATGGAGTACTGGTAAAAAAGACCCCATGAAAGCATGGATAGGTGCACTGGCCACCACAATATAACTAAAATAAACACCATACAATCAATTCTGTGACAAAAACATTCAAACAGAACATGCTGTCTATAGCTACATGCCAACCTTGGAAGCTCCAGGCCTGATGTATTGTAATCTAGTAGACCTCTTTGAAGTTTCTTCAAATTATAGCTATGGAGTCAAAATTAGCCCAGCCCCGGAGGTCACAGTTTTATAAAGGCTTATACAGAAACAACTTTACCAATCTTCATGTTCCTAGCCATAAGACCTATGACTACCAAATTTTGTGCGTGGCTTTATCTAGTTGACCTCTACCAAGACTGCCCAACTTATTGCCCTGTGTTCAAATTTGACCCCGCTCAGGGGATCAGAAGTTACTTGGGCATATATAGAGAGAACTGTAGAAATCTCCCTGTACCTAGCCATTAAATCTAAGGCTACCAAACCTTGCATGTGGGCCTCTACCAAGAGTACTCAAATTAAGCCAGGGGGTCAAATTGGCCCGCTGGGGGGGTGTCAAGTGTTACATGAGCTTGTATCGAGAAAATTTTAGAAATCTCTCAGTACTTAGCCATAAAGCCTAGGGCTACCAGATTTTGCATGTGGCTTTAGCTTGTAGACCTCTATTATTGAATGCCCAATTTATAGCCCTGGGATCCAATTTAATCTCACCCACGGGATCATAAGTTTTGTGTGGGCTTACACAATGAAATCTTTTGAAATTTTCTTATTACTTACGATAAGACTTATAGCTACCAATTTTAGCCCTGCCTCTTTGAAACTAATTTGCCTGGTATTGTTATGTTTGGGGAGTATATAGGCTTTTTACTTATTAGCCAGTGGAGCGATACAGGGCCATCATGGCCCTCTTGTCTTTAATTGTAGAATTCATCACCAAGCATTTTATGATATGGTGTTTGCAAGGAATATGATTTTTTATGACACCATTATGATATCATATGATCTAGACATAAACTCCCTGGAATTTGATGATCAGTTAATAGGATAGGTGTAAAAGAGAGAACAAGCCATGTCAAAAGGTCCAACAAGAATTTCAGCAGTGTACCAAAAGTAAAGTGATGTAATTTTTCATCTTCATGTTACATGTAACACAATGATTATTGATTGGACAAATAATTCAGAAAAAATGACCATATATAAAACTTTTGATGCAGTTAAATGGTGGTAAGGCACCAAGTTCAGATATAGTATTTAATTTGTACACCAAAAGTAATCTGGAACAGAAATAAAAATACAAATCTCAATTACTATTCATCATTTTACACCATACTAAGCTAACATGGCCCGTATTGCTCACTACAAGCCCACCCTTGTGATTTAAATCTGTTTGTATGGTGTTTTAATGTCATCTGCAGCATTATTTCAATTATATCGCAGCAACCAGTGCATCTTTCAATGCTATCCTGGAATTCTTGTCACAAGTATTTTGCAACCTTTTCTCTCCATACCCTTTTGATGCTTTCCCAACTTTCAATAAAACAGTGATCAGGTGTAAGAGGAAAATGACACCTGTCACAAACTACCATGGCTATGTTGGTTTTGAGCACTTAGCACTTTACGAAACAATGCCAAAGCTGTATTTTAACCATCCTTCCAATTAAAACTTTTGAAAGCATTATTGGGAACAGAAAAAATGCTTGTAACCTGTTCTTTCTTCCTTTCCCACACTGTTTTCTATCCTCTTAAAGTCAAAGCCTGCCATTTAAACCACATTTGATTTTTGGTCCGCAATTGGAATTAGACAAGTCTAAAATTCTAAAATTGGCGAAGGGCTAAGTTCTTTTGCTAACTTTGAATGGTAGTTTAACTGCTTACCACTTAACAAAATTGTAGACTTATTCATATTGAAATACATGTATTTTATGTTTAATCATTTGAAGGGGACAAATCAGATATCTCAAATGATAAGATATATCTTTTTATAAATTGAAAATATGGTGGGAAAAGGAGAAATACTAGTTTCCATCATTTTCTCAGTTTCCCATAATGTTTTTTTCATGGAATCTCGTTAACTCTTCCTTGGTTTAACTCTTTACCAAACAATCCATGGTTTCTACGACCACAATATAGAAACCTATTGAACATTGTGGGAAAAGGAGAAAATGCGGGTAACCAGCATTTTCTCCTTTTCCTGCAAAGTTTTCTACCCTGCTGGAAACAAATTTTAATTTTTGAGTTATGTTTATTTTGTTGTCTGCAGGTGCTTTCAATTCGGACGAGTCTAAAACTTTGTCGTGTGGTAAAGGGTTAAGATAAACATTTGCTGCACTGAAATGATACCTGCCAAAAATCTGCTAATCTCTTAAGTATGCTAATATCTAAAATCATTGTGTACAACGTTCAACCCTTTACCAAGCTATCCATTGTTTAATCCATTACCACACAATCCCTACTTTTGACGCCCCTTAGAAAGAAGCCTTTAGAAAATATTGTGGGAAAAGGAGACAATGATGGTAAATGCTGGCATTTTCCCCTTTTCCCACAATGTTTACTACTCTTCACAAAACAAATTTCAAATTTTTCAGTCACTTTTATTTTGTCATCTGCAAATGCTTTCGATTTGGACAAGCCTACAATGTTGTCGTTTGGTAATGGGTTAACAACTGTGCCTTTACCCATATCCTGCCACATTTAAATTCTTCAGCATAAAGAAAATTGTTGAGAATGAAATGGGTTTTATCTGACTGATAAAACAGAGGAGGGTGTAAAGCAGGATAGACTTCAGGTACAAACGGGCTGATCTTGTTTTGCTTGTCTCTTCAAAATATATCTATGATTTGGAATGTCAGACTTTGAGTAAAAAAGACTGATAAGGAAATGGAACAAATGATGATGCTTGTAACCAGTATTTTCTCGTGTTCAAACAATGCTTTGAATCTTATTAAACACATTTCCAGTTGACTTGAGCCAATTCCATTCATTGACTACAAAATTAATGCTTTCAATATGGGGGCGTCTAAAATTTTGTTTTGAGATAGAGGTAACCCTTTAAGACATTGCAAAAATTTGCACTTGCCCGAAATGAGAGAATTTGGTTTTACAGGCAACAAAATTTGTATGGCGCATAAGGTGGAACTTTTGTCTAAAAGGGTGGAAAACATTGTAGGAATAGAAGAAACTGCTGATTACTGGTCAGCATGATCTCCTTGCATAGTGTTTTCAAAAGGTTTCTTTCTATTGGTCAGTAAAACTTGGGCATTTCTGGTAAAATGTTAAATGATGTCTTTGGCTCAACTAAAATAAAAACAAGATGGCTATTGGTTCTTAAGCACTTACCTAAGTCAATTAGGATGGATGAAGCTAAAGACTTGTCTTGTGAATAATATTTCGAGAAAAGAAGAAAATGTTGGTAACCAGCATTTTCTCCTTTCTCCACATTTAAAAAAAAAAACTTTCTTCCCTAAGATCAACTGCTGGAGGCACTTGGCTTTATGTGGGAATGCAAGACACTACAGAGCCCTAGCCTAGCACTGATAAAACCCAAGACTTACATAAATGCGTGACCTGTGGCCATGATATGACTGAAATGATTCTGAAAGCAGCTAAAACACCACCTAATCAATCAGTTAATCATTCGTTAAGTAAGTAAAGTACAGTGTTAGCAATCCAAATGTAGAGTATTTGACTTCCAGCTCAGTCAAGCAAATTTTCTGGAAATTGATGAACTATTGCCACTGGATCGATTCCTGTTTCACCAAAGGTCTTCTTTTGCACAGTTGCCATAAAAAACAGCTGCAGATGGCTTGGAATGAGTGTTCTGCATGGCACTGTTTAACTCTACAAATGACAAAATTATAGACTTGCCCAAGGTAAAAGCATCAGCAGATAGTAAAGTAAATATGAAATGAAAAATTAAAAAGTTCTGTTTGGAAGGGTTAAAATAATAGTTTGAAAAGGAGGAAATGCTAGATACAAACATTTCTTTCCTTTTCTAAAAATGATTTTCAAAGTTGTCTTCTTTAATGACATTGAAATTTGGGGATGTTTGGTGAAGGGTCTAAGAAACTCTAGGAATGCATTGACATGTGCAGTGGCTGCATTAGAATCATTAAAAACAGCATTAAATACAAACAAAATGCAACAAGCCACACATAACATAATCGTGTGAAAGAAAGAAACTGTCTTTCTTGAACTGCAGGGTTATTGCTTCAGAAAAAATGTTATTTTGTTAATTGCAAACATATGCTTCTTTTCCTACAATGTTCTCAAAAGACTGTGAAAGGGAACTTTCTTTTTTCCCCTCTTTCACTACATATATTGTATTGTAACATTGTTTTGAAGGTAAAACTGAACAAGAGGGAGTTACAAAGCGTATTTTTACTATAAATTTATAAAACAAGAATTTACATAAATGTACTTTTAGTTTTGAAGTTGTTTTTGCCTTTGTTGTTGGTATTTCTGTATGAATTTAATGCCATTGACATTCACATTTGTTAGTAATGTCAGGGCAAAATCAGAGGTCTGGGTAAGTAGGGGGTGATTGCATTCTGACCTGTATATATAAAGTGATATATCTTTGCTTTGAACCTTTCGAGGTGCAATTTGAAACATGTTCAGATTGGTCCAAGGTAAAGATCACACTTGAAGATGATGGGTTTGACATGCTGCCCTCGGCCAATCTTCTATTTGTTCTAACCTTTTTGTACGCAATTCCTGAGAAAGAAAGCTATTGAAAGCATTATGGGCGAAGGAGAAAATCTTGATTACCATCTTTTACTCCTTTTCCCACAGTTTGTCTTCACTTTAGTGGACGAATGAGGGGTGAAGGAAGTTTTAAGTGATTGCTCTTGTTTGTTTTTATCCGCATGTGATAAGAACGGGATGGGTATGATAAAGACTGATTATCGCTTTACCATACGACAAAACATTGGACTTGTCAAAATTCAAAGCATTTGTAGATGAAAAACTAGATATTGGACAAGTTATGATACTTGTCTAAGAAAGAGTGGAAAACCTTGTGGAGAAGGAGAACATGCTGGTTTCCACCATTTTCTCACAAGCTTTTCACCAGCCATATTCTACAGGTTCATTTTACTCTTAACCACACAACAAAATTTTGGACCTGTCCAAACTTAAAGCCAACCAAAATTAAATGTGGATTGAATCGTGGATGTTGTCTTTGATAAGGTAGAAAACATTGTGGGACATGGAGAAAATGCTGGTTACCAGCATTTTTTCCTTGTCCTACATTGTATGCAAAAGTCTTCTTTCTCAAGTTTGTTTAAATCAGCATTGTGTGGTAAAGGCTCATTTCGAAGATTGTCAATTTATTAAGTTGAGTTGCAAGGAAAATTTTTTGGTAGCCATGACTTTAGATCTATAATCACAATTGCATATATTATTTAGGTATTCTTATTTGTTAATGTGATTCTTCTGCAATATTTTTGACTCCTGTGTAATGGTTTCTCACTTGTTGTCTTTATGAGTGTTGGAAATTGTTTCAGAACATTATGGTAGAAGAAATAAACGTTCTCTGTTGTAGCTCTGATATCGTATCCTGAAACGAAATGTGCAGTGTACTGCCTTGAAAACGAGCTGCAGTTACTGCCTTGTAAACGAGCTTGTAAAATATGGGTAATCAACATTTACAAGGTTGGATAGGAGAATACAAAATCAATTCAGAGTGGAAAGAAATCTCTTTTTCCTGCAATATTTTGTAAAATTTTGTAAAAGTGGTACACTGTAGAACCCAAAAAGTTGCAGTTATGAGGTATCCTGGACCCATCAGCACACAATTAGAATTTTAATGACCCTTGGAAATAAGACTTTTGAAAACATTATGGGAAAAGTAGAAAATGTTGATAACCAGCATTTTCTCCTTTTCCCACAATGTTTCCTAACCTATTAGAAAGAAATCCAATCATTTGAACTACATTTCATTTGTCGTCTGCAAATGCTTTTAATTTAGACCAGTCTTAACATTGTTTGGTAAAGAGTTATATTTCAAACTGTAACAAAGAATGTTAAGTTTGTACCATGTTCTTCCTGTTTTGCATGCTTAACTCTTTGCCAAACAACAAAATTTTGGACTAGACCAAATTGAAAGCATTTGCAGATAATGAAATAAGTATGGATCAATTGATTATTTATGTCTTTGATCAGGTAGAAAACATTGTAGTAAAAGGAGAAAATGCTGGTTACCAGTATTTTTTCCTTTTCCCACAATGTTCCCAAAAGTGTTATCAGGGTTGGTAAATACCAGATGGGTTGATAAAGGGTAAATTATAACGAAATTTTTCATGTTTGTGAAATATCACATTTCCTTTTGTGTATGGTGAACATGTCACCTGACGAAAACATTTTAAACTACTCGAAATTAAAGAAATTTGCAGACTGCAAATTAAATTTGGTGCAAAAAATGAGATCTGCATCTGAAAGGGTAGAAAATATCATGGGGAAAGGAGGAATTCCTGGTCATCAACATTTTCTCTTTTACTCACTTTATGGGTTCAAAAGCCTTCCCTCTTAAGGTCATTACATATTTGGACAGTGTGTTAAGGATTAAACCCTTTCCTAAACAATCCCTAGTTTTCAAGACCGTGAGAATGAAGCCTTCTGAAAACATTGTGGGAAAAGGAGAAAATGCTGGTAACTGGCATTTTCTCCTTTTCCTGCAGTTAACATCATTTTCTCCCTTTCCTACAATGCTTTCTTTCCTTCCCAACACACATCTAATTTTTTGAGTCAATGATTCGTTTTGTTGTCTGCAAATGCTTCCAATTAGGACTAGTCTAAAATAATGTTGTTTGATGAAGAGTTAAGTCCTACCAAGTCCTTTTTGAAAGCATTTGCAGACAGCATGTTGACCCTTTTCCAAGCGATCCTGATTTTTAACGTACATAAGACAAGAGACTTTTGAAAGAAATTGTACAGAAAGAAGAATAAGCTGATCATCAACATTTTCTCCTGTGTCTACAGCATTTTCTACACTTCCAGACACAAATTTTGAATTTAAGGCACATCTGTTTTGTCATGTACAAATGTTTCAATCCTTTGTTTAAAATAACTAGTATTTTTTTCCACAAAAATTTCTACTCTATGTGAGACAAATCCTAGCAGTTAACTCTTTATGAAGCTACAAAATGTTGGACTAGTCCAAATTGAAAGCACTTGCAGACAACAAAATGAATGTGACTCAAAAATTGAATTTTGATGTTGGAAGGGTAGAAAACATTGTGGGAAAAGGAGAAAAATGCTTCAATGTTTTCAAATGGCTTCTTTCCCAGGGTCGTCAAAAGTAAGGATTGTTTGGGAATGGATTAAGCCACATGTAATTTGATGTCTGCTAGTGTACTCTATTACACAATTCTTTTGTCATTTGGCAATGAGTTAATTTCCTTATGAAACCATTCCATGATTTAACAAACTTGATAAGAGGTTTTTGAAATCATCATGAGTAAATGGGAGAAAATACTGGTTATCAACAATATCCCCTTGTTCCTCATTGTTTTCTAGCCTTTCAAAGACAAATACAATTATTTTAGCCACTTTAACCTTGTCTGCTGCAAAATGTTTTCAATATGGATGAATCTAAATTTTTGTTGTTTAGTAGAGACTCAACAGAACACAGAGTAAAACTATAGCAGGAAGTTTTAAGATACTTTTTTTTATTTGAAACTCTTCCGCTGCAAATTGATATTGACTCGGGAAGAAGGTCATTGTATTTGAGTTATGCTCTGCGAAGAGGCGGTGAAATACATCCGCAAAGAGCTTGTACAGTCAGTGCAGATCTCTGAAAGGCTAGAACAATCATGAGTAAAGCACTGTCTCCTTTCTAATAGTCCTTTCAAACACTTTTTCTCTTAGGATGGATAAAACACCCGATTGTTTTGGATGTGTTTGAAAATAGTTTATACAGTAACTTGCTGAATTTTGCACTTCAAATTAGTTATAAAATTTGATCAACTACATTTTGTTTTTCACTATAAGTGATTTACCAATCGGGTTACAGCAAGATATATGTTGAATTGTGTCTGTATAAGAATAGAGTTGTTGGAAGGTCAAAATGTATTTTTGTATGTAGTATTTATTGCCCTATTACAGTACTTATGTCCCTGCTATGGAACTCTATTGAACATATTGAGGGAAGAAAAAACCCAAACATTTTCATGTACTAAGCGATTGCACTTTTCTCTCAATTGTTTTGCTCACCTGAGCACAAAGTGCTCTAGGTGAGCTTTTGTGACCATGCTGTGTCAAGTTTTGTTTTGCGTTGTCCATCAATGGATAAAACACCCGATTGTTTTGGATGTGTTTGAAAATAGTTTATACAGTAACTGGCTGAATATTACACTTCAAATTAGTTATAAAATTTGATCAACTACATTTATAAGTGATTTACCAATCGGTTTACAGCAAGATATATGTTTAATTGTGTCTGTATAAGAATAGAGTTGCTGGAAGGTCAAAATGTATTTTTGTATGTAGTATTTATTGCCTTATTACAGTACTTATGTCCCTGCTATGGAACTCTATTGAACATATTGAGGGAAGAAAGAACCCAAACATTTTCATGTACTAAGTGATTGCACTTTTTCTCTCAGTGTTTTTTGCTCACCTTAGCACAAAGTGCTCTAGGTGAGCTTTTGTGACCATGCTGTGTCAGGTTCTGTTTTGCGTTGTCCATCAATAACTTTTACCTTGTGTATGCTCTAGAGGCCATATTTTCGGTATGATACTTGTCAAACTAGGTCGGAATGTTTGTTGTGATGATATCGTGGACGAGTTTGATAATGGGTTACATCAGGTCAAAAACTTGGTCACTGGGTCAAATCTTAGAAAAACCTTAAGTATGCTCTAGAGGCCACATCTTTAGTTAGATGTTTATGAAAAACCTGGTAAAATGTTTGTTACAATATTTCAAAAGAGTTTGAAAATGGGTCATGTTTGGTCAAAAGACTCAGGTGAGCGACTTTAGGGCTATCATAGCCCTCTTGTTATGATTAAAATTTTCTCATCTTCAAATGTTCTATTTTATGCCACTTGAAGTATATGTGGTTGGTAGTTGGCCAAAAACTGAAAAGTTAACCAAATGATATAATTCAGGGCATGTCCAGATTGAAAGTATTTGCAAACAAATTGAGTGCCTCAGATGCTGATTTCAATCTTTGCAAGGGTAGAAAACATTGTATAAAAAGAAGAAAATGCTGTTAACCAGCATTTCCTTCTTTTTCTACAAATTTTTCATATAGTTTCTGCGTTAGGGTCGTTTTAAATCAGGATAATGTGGTAAAGGGTTAATTCTTTACCACACAATCCTGACTTTTAACGACCCTGAGAAAATAGCCTTTTGAAAACATTGTGCGAAAGGAGAAAATGCTGGTAATCAGCATTTACTCTTTTTCCAGCAATATTTTCTACCCTTCCCAATACAACTGTCAATTTTCAAGTCACATCTATTTTTGTCGTCTGCTTTAAATTTGGACAAGTCTAAAATTTTGTCAGCCTGCATGTCTGTGCAGGTCGACATGGCCCGAAACCTTTCGCTATCTTCAAAGTTTCTGCATGTCAAAGAGTCATTCTACGTCTTGATTCAGTTGGTTGTTTGACAAATAGGATATTATGGATCTGTGACTACATTACATCTGTTATTATGTTATATCTTGCTGGGTAAAGTACATCAAGGAGATGTCTTAGGCATCCTTTTGCCAGAACGTGGCTCAATTTTTTTGGTCAAAGACAGTAGTCTGACAGTAGTGTCTATGATGAGTATATCCATTAATAGTTTAAATATCAAATGTATCGTTTTGGCCTTTTTATTGGGTGAAAAAAGGAACCATCGAAACACAAAAAGATTTTTATTGCATAGGCTTGACAAAACGAGTGGACAATACAGATCCAAGATCACACTGGATGTTCTGTGCAGTCTGATCTTGATCTTTGCTGTCCAGAAGACACTTTGTTTCCGTCTGTGCCACTGAAAAGGTTAGTTATTACAAAATTTAAGCTGACGAAATGTTACAAAAAATTGAATATACCAATAACGGTTTTTGTAGAAACATGGTGACAAAGGGGAAAATGCTGATTATGACCCTTTTTCGCGTTTTCCTACTATGCTGTCCTAAATGTTGTCACAAATTGGGATTCTGGGGTAGAAAAAAAAATCGAGCTTTGACTATTTCTTAAATACAAAATAGAGTCATAAATCCCACTTATACTGTAAAAGTATATATTACATGTTGTTAAATTATTGAGTGAGTTATTGAATTTCTTACAGCCAATTTTAGAAAAAAAAAATAGATCCCCTCTTTGGATAATGGACAATAAGTCACAATACAGGTAGTAATGATGATCATGCGCAAATTGTAACATTGAATATGTCATGAATTTACCCATTACTTCGTCATATTTTTTTTCAACATTCTTGAAATGTGGTGTCACTTTTTGAAAACTTTGTGGAATGAAAAATCGTTTTTATGACATGCCTTTTCTCCTTTTCTCATGCCATTACACATTACGGTTATGCTTTGTTTTATGATAAATGATCTAGGTTTTTGCTTGTAACATAAATTGTCCATGCCATGAGGGGCTTTTTTTATTTTTTTTTTTTGATAGAACGGCACACAAGGACAGTTAAAACTTTCCCTTAATTATCTTTATCATAAGAGGTGTGGTAGCCATTTCATACCCATTTGGGCTGTCCTTTCGTCCAAGCATTGACCATGAAACTTTTATTTAATGAAACCTTGGCATTGCATCTCATAAGGTGATTGTGGTATATGTATTTAGGGAGACTATAGGGTCTAAAAGCTAATCAACCCCTATGTCTTATCTGTTTTTGAAAATTTGTTCATTGTAGCTGAAAAATGTTTCTGTCATTTTTCTCAGTGAATGAAGTATCAATCTGAAGATAAAGCAGATAAAAATAAGGCTTAACAGAATATGTTGCACCTAGACTTTGATAAACACTTTCTGATCAAAAGAAGACATAAATCTACAACATTTTGTGATTGTTTATGAACTGACTGCTCGTTTATGAATAATTCAAAGGCCATATAAAGGGCCTAGGATTTTTTTGTTTGGCTGTTATAGAGATTTCATTGAAGTTTAGATTTTGAAATAAAAAAAAGCTGACCAAAACATGAATCAAAAATGCTAGTTGACAGTGACTTATCAACATATATCCTAGAAAGGTTGGAAAATGATGTGAGAAAAGAAGAAATTCCTGGTTACCCAGCAATTTCTTCTTTTCCCACAATATTTTCAAAATCCTTCTTCTTCAGGGTTGTTAAAACGCTTTAGTTGTAAAGTCTTTAGATAATATACTTGGATGGAGGACAGCAGATATGGGTGATGGCAATGTTCAGATTACTGCATCTTGTGTAGTTTATACATGTTGTAGATTATATACCAATCTCACTCTAGTATAACTGAGCATATATAGGGTGTGGAAGGGTACATTAAAAATCCTGTAGCTTTAACTTGTGTCTTCTTTTTTTGCTTTCATGACTTGTTCAACTTCTCTGGCCGTGAAATGCTCGAGGGCAGCTTTGTGATTTTGCTTTGCCCGCTAATCGATGTCAGTTTTAACCCATTACCACACAATCCCTACTTTTGAGGACCCTGAGAAAGAAGCCTTTAGAAAACATTGTGGGAAAAGGAGAAAATGCTGGCAACCAGCATTTTCTCCTTTTCCCACAATGTTTTCTACTCTTCACAAAACAAAGTTCAAATTTTCAGTCACTTTTATTTTTGTCGTCTACAAATGTTTTCAGTTTGGCTTAAAGTCTTTCGACCATTATTTATGCAACTTGGACAAAATATTTGTCCTGCTGATATTCCAAATGAATTTAAAATATTGTTCTCTCTAGGTCAAAGAGAACTGAGAGATAAATTGTTTGTTTGTTGTATGGTGCTTAACGCTGTTTTAGACTTTCTTTCATGATGTTCAATGTTTCAGCCAATGCACCTAATAATGCTTTCCTGGAATTTCCTATACTAGTACTTTGCAAACTATTCTTCCCAAGCTACCTTCCAACCCCACATAACCATTGTCGAAATAATGATCATGGTTGAGAGAAGAATCAGTCCTCAAAGAGAAATGGCTGAGCTGGGAATTTAGACTGTAACCCCTTCCCAATCCCCAACCCCCTGTTGAAGCACTGTTGAATAGAACACGGAGTGCTTGTTCTAACGTCTCACAAGTTTCAAGGTGAATGGCCATAAGTGAACAAGCAGGTCACTGATACAAATATATTCCGTAACCGTAAAAGCTCAATGCACGTGAAAAGTAGGTCAATATCTGTTAGAGCAAGGCTGTTAAGTTTTGGATACAGCTTCATTGAGATAATGACAACGGGATGGAGACGAGAAGTCGACAAATAATCAAACTTTCAAATTGATGACCTTAAAATGTGACCTTGATCCAGCATCTTGTGTTAGATTCTGCAGATTGCTTCGCCAATTTGGGTCATTAGACCCAACATTTATGAAACTCATTCCACTGTTATAAAGCAGAACAGACACAAAATTTTTGACATAAAACTTAAGGCTCAAACTTACAACCCAGCTATGACATTGACTCAACATGTTTGAATTACAGGTTCAGCACATCATCTCACTAAAGCGAATTTACTAAAATTTTATGAAAAGCTGATAGGGCCAGGACTGAGATAAAATGGTAAAAAATAAAGTTTTTTAACAACATTTTCATGTCCTCAGTTCATGAAAGCTTACCATAAAGTTTTTTTGACTTGCATTGCCAGGTTTCTGGGAAACAGCACAGAAACTAAATAAGGGCCTAAATATTTAAAGGGCGGTAACTGTGATAAAAAATTTTAATCGGAATCTGCTAACTATGTGCATATGTCGTCATAGTGAAGCTTCTTATGAAGTATTATTGGATTCCATGCTGTTATTACAGAGTAATAGTGAGGAAAGTAACTTGGGGGCTTAAAGTTCAACAGGGGTATAACTGTAAGAAAACCAAACCATAACATGCCAACAAAATGATGATGTCTGAAGTTTCATGGAATTCAAAAGTGGTTGCTGAGAAATAATTAGGGAAAAATGCAAAGGGCCATAACTGAAACAAATTACCAAACCAGACCATGCTGATAATTTGTCCATCCCGGCTTTGTAGGGCTGCTTTTCGTAAATTTTTGTTGAATGGCAGAAATGAAATGAGTGACTCAAAATTCAAAGGGTCATTTCTGTGACAAAAGCCGAGGCCCAGTAGCTCAGTCGGTCGTATGCAGGACTTGGGCATAGGGGGTGGTAGGTTTGATCCCCGGCTCGGCCAATATTTTTCAAAGGATTGATGATAGTCTTTGCGACAGGATTCATTCCTCTCCTACTGCTGACCATTATCTTGACGATGTTTATATGGGAAAGCAGCCAGATGCTTGGAAAGAAAATTGTACAGAGTACTGGTAAAAGAGACTCTAGGAAAGCATGGACAGGTGCACTGGCTGCCACAATATAACTGAAATAATGTTGAAAACCATACAACCAATCAATTCTGTGACTAAAACCTTCAAACACAACATGCTGACAAAGCAGCATGCCAAATTTGGTAGCTCTAGGCCTGATGTACGAAATGTACTGTAATCTAGTAGACGTATATGAAGTTTCCTCAAATTATAGCCCTGGAGTCAAAATTGGCCTAACCCCGAGGGTCAATGTTTTACATGGGCATTTATAGAGAAAACCTTAGCAATCTCCCTGTTCCTAGCCATAAAACCTAGGACTACCAAATTTTGCATGTGACTTTATTCAGCGGGCCTCTACCAAGAGTGCCCAAATTATAGCCCTGGGTTTTAATTTGACCTAGTCCAGGGGATCAGAAGTTTTACATGGGCATATGTAGAGAAAACTTTAGAAATCTCCCTGTACCTAGCCTAGGGCTTCCAAACTTTGCATGTGGCTTCATCTAGTGGGCCTCTACCAAAAGTATTCAAATTATAGCCTGTGGGTCAAAATTGACCCTGCAGAGGGGGGAGGGGCGTCACACGTTTTACATGGGCTTATATAGAGAAATCTGTAGAAATCTTCCTGTACTTAGCAATAAAACCTAGGGCTACCAAATTTTGCACACTGCTTTATCTTGTAGACCTCTAGTGTTGAATACCCAAATTATAGCCCTGGGGTCCAATTTGATCTCACCCAGGGGATCAGAAGTTTTATCTGGGCTTACACAGTGAAAACTTTTGAAATCTTCTTGTTAATTACCATAAGACTTATAGCTACTAATTTTAGCCCTGTTTCATGTTTGAAACCAATTTGCCTGGTATTGTTATGTTTGGGGTGTATATAGGGTTTTTACCTATTAGCAAGTGGAGCGATACAAGGCCATCATGGCCCTCTTGTTTTTAGTTGTATAAGTCATCACTAAGCATTTTATGATAAAGTGTTTGCAAGGAATATGATTTTTTATGACACCATTATGGTATCATTTAATCTAGACATAAACTCCCTGGAATTTGATGATCAGTTAATAGGATAGGTGTAAAAGACAGAACAAGCCATGTAAAAAGTCCAAGAATTTCAGCAGTGTACCAAAACTAAAATGATGTGATTTTCCATCTTCATGTTACATGTAACACAGTGATTATTAATTGGACAAATAATTCAAATTAATGACCATATATAAAACTTTTGATGCAGTTAAATGTTGGCAAGGCACCAAGTTCAGATATAGTATTTAATTTTGTACACCAAAAGTAATCTGGAACAGAAATAAAAATACAAATCTCAATTACTATTCATCATTTTACAACATACTAAGCTAACATGGCCCGTATTGCTCACTACAAGCCCACCCTTGCGATTTAAATCTGTATGGTGTTTTAATGTCATCTGCAACATTATTTTGATTAAATTGCAGCAACCAGTGCATCTTTCAATGCTATCCTGGAATTCCTGTCACAAGTATTTTGACCTTCCTTCTTCCCATGCACTTTTGCTGCTTTCCCAACTTTCGTCGAAAACAGTGATTAAAGGTGAGAGGGAAATGAATCCTGTCCCAACAAATA
Source organism: Tridacna crocea (assembly GCA_943736015.1). Taxonomy (NCBI): domain Eukaryota; kingdom Metazoa; phylum Mollusca; class Bivalvia; order Cardiida; family Cardiidae; genus Tridacna; species Tridacna crocea. Next base: position 2,853,281 of record OX031056.1, on the reverse strand, counting down.
CCATGGACATAAAAAACCACCTAGCGTTTTTACCAAACAATGCCAAACCTGTATTTTAACCATCCTTCGCATTAAATTCTTTTGAAAGCATTGTTGGGAACAGAAAAAATGCTTGTAACCATGCAGGTCTTTCTTCCTTTTCTTACAATGTTGTCTATCCTCTTAAAGTCAAAGCCTGCCATTTAAACCACTTTTGAGTTTTGGTCTGCAATTGGAATTAGACGTCTAAAATTCTGAAATTGGTGAAGGGCAAAGTCCTTGTGCTGACCTTGAACGGTAGTTTAACTCTTTACCACATGACAAAATTGTCTAGACTTGTTTTTATTGAAATACATGTATTTCTATATTTAACTCATTACCTAACGACAAACATTTAGGTTTGTCCAAATCGAAATGATTTACAGACGACAAAATAAAAGTGACTGAAAATTTGAAATTTGTTTTGTGATGGGCAGAAAACATTGTGGGAAAAGGAGAAAATGCTAGTTACCAGCATTTTCTCCTTTTCCCACAATGTTTTCTAAAGGTTTCTTTCTACGGGTCGTCAAAAGCAGGGATTGTGTGGTAATGGGTTAATCATTTGAAGGGGACAAATCAGATATCTCAAATGATGAGATTTATCCTTTTATAAGTTGAAAATATTGTGGGAAATGGCGAAATACCTACTACTTTCCAGCATTTTCTCAAGTTACCCACAATGTTTGAAAATGCCTTTTTTCATGGGATCTTGTTAACTTTTCATTGGTTAAACTCTTCACCAAACAATCCCTGGTTTTTACGACCTGAGATAGAAACCTTTTGAAAACATTGTGGGAAAGTAAGAAAATGCATGTAACCAGCATTTTCTCCTTTTTCCACAATATTTTCTACCCTGCTGGAAACAAATTTCAATTTTTGAGTTATGTTTATTTTGTTGTCTGCAGGTGCTTTCAATTCGGATCATTCTAAAACGTTTTCGTTTGGTAAAGGGTTAAAATAAACATTTGCTGCACTGAAATGATACCTGCCAAAAATCTGCTAATCTCTACTCAGCTAATATCTAAAATCATTGTGTACAACGTTCAACCCTTTACCAAACTATTCAGTGTTTAACTCATTACCAAAAAGATAAAATTTTAAGTTTGCCGAAATCAAAAGAATTTGAGGACGACGAACTAAAAGTGCACTAAAGAATTGAAATTTGTCTTAGGAAGGGAAGAAAGCATTGTGGAAAAAGGAGTGGTTATCAGCATTTCCTCCTTTTCCCACAATGTTTTCAAAAGGCTTCTTTCACAGAGGCGTCAAAAGGAGGGATTGTGTGATAATGGGTCAACATCTGTGACTTTATCCTTATCCTCCCACATTCAAATTGTTCAGCAAAAAAAAATTGTTAACAATGAATGGGGTTTATCTTACCGATAAAACAGAGGAGAGTGTAGAGCAGGTCAGACTACAGGTACACATGGGCTGATCTTGTTTTGTATGTGTCTGCAAAATATATCTATGATTGGGAATGGTAGATTTAGAGTAAAAAAGACTGATAAAGAAAATAAAACAAATGATAATACTTGTAACCAGTATTTTCCCGTGTTCAAACAATGCTTTGAATCTTATTTAACACATTTCCAGTTGACTTGAGCCAATTCCATTTATTGACTGCAAAATTGATGCTTTCAATATGGAGGCGTCTAAAATTTTGTTTTGGGGTAGAGGTTACCCTTTAACACATGGCAAAATTTTGCATTTGCCGGATATGAGAGAATTTGGTTTTACTGGCAACAAAATCTGTATGGCTTACAAGGTGGAATTTATGTCTAAAAGGGTGAAAACATAGTGGGAATAGAAGAAACTGCTTATTACTGGTCAGCATGTTCTCCTCGCACAGTGCTTTCAAAAGGCCTGTTTCTATCGGTCAGTAAAACTTGGGCATTTCAGGTAAAATTTTAAATCATGTCTGTGGCTCAGGTAAAATAAAAAACAAGAGGGCCATTGGTTCTTAAGCACTTACCTAAGTCAACTAGGATGGATGAAGCTAAAGATTTGTCTTTGAAAGACTGATATAATATTTCCGGAAAAGAGGAAAATATTGGTAACCAGTATTTTCTACTTTTTCCACATTTTGTTTTAAAAACTATCTTCCCTAAGATCAATTAAACTCAGGCTAAGTGTTAATCAAAACTTGGTAGTTCAGTAGGGTCCTGCTTGGTTCAGTGGTAAAGTGTAGGACTTGTAAACTGGTGATCCTGGGTTTGAGCCTAACTGGAGTCACTTGGCTCGATGTGGGAGTGCTAGGCATGTCACAGCCCTAGCCTAGCGCTGATGAAAACCAAGACTTACATAAATGCGCAAACTGTAGCCATGGTATGACTGAAATGATTCTGAAAGCAGCATAAAACACCACTTAATCAATCAGTTAATCATTCGTTAGGTCAGTAAAGTACAGTGTTAGCAATCCAAATGTAGAGGGTTTGACTTCCAGCCCAGTCAAGCCATTCTTTCTGGAAAATGATCAGCTATTGCCACAGGATCGATTCTTGTTTCACCAATGGTCTTCCTTTGCACAGTTGCCATAAAAGCCAATTGCACATGGCTTGGAATGAGTGTTCTGCATGGCACTGGTTAACTCTACAAATGAAAAAATTATAGACTTGCCCAAAGTAAAAGCATCAGCAAAGTAAATGTGAACTGAAAAACTAAAATGTTCAGTTTAGAAGGGTTCGAAACCTAGTTTGAAAAGGAGAAAATGCTGGATTCAAGCATTTTTTCCTTTTCTGAAAAAAATATTTTTAAAGTCGTCTTCTTCAATGACATTGAAATTTGTGTATTTGTGGTAAAGGGTTTAAGAAACTCTTGGAATGCATTGATATGTGCAGTGGCAGCATTAGAAACAGCATTAAACACAAACAAAATGTGTCAAGCCACACATAGCATAATCGTGTGAAAGAAAGAAAATGTCTCTTGAACTGCATGGTCATTGCTTTAGAAAAGACGTTATTTCTTTAATTGCAAACATATGCTTCTTTTCCTACAATGTTCTCTCAAAAGACTTTGAAAGGGAACTTCTCCCCCCCGCTTTTTTTTGACCACAGATATTGTACTGGATAACATTGTATTGAAGGTAAAACTGAACGAGAGGGAGTTACAAAGCATATATTATTATAAATTTATAATACATGTATTTTACATGACTGTATTTTTAGTTTTGCAGTTGTTTTTGCCTTTGTTGTTGGTATTTCTGTATGAATTTAATGCCATTGACATTCACATTTGTTAGTAATGTCAGTGCAAAATCAGAGGTCTGGATAAGTAGGGGTATTTGTATTCTGTCCTGTATATATAAAGTGATATATCTTTGCTTTAAACCTGTCGAGGTGCAATTTGAATGTTCAGATTGGTCCAAGGTAAAGGTCACACTTGAAGATGGTGGGTTTGACATGCTGCCCTCGGCCAATTTTCTATTTTTTCTAACCTTATTCTAAACAATTCCCGGGAAAGAAAGCTATTGAAAACATTATGGGCGAAGGAGAAAATGTTGATTACCATCTTTTACTCCTTTTCCCACAATTTTTTCTCCCCTTTGGTGGACAAAGCCCATCTGTTTGGTCATATTTCCTTTTCAATTGCTTTCAATTCAAAAAAGTCTAAAATGGTTGTCTGATGAGGGGTGAAGGAAGTTTTAAATGATTGCTCTTGTTTGTTTTTGACTGCATGTGATAAAAATGTGATGGGTGCAATAAAGACTGATTATAGCTTCACCATACAAAACAATTTTGGACTTGTCCAAATTCAAAGCACTTGTAGATTAAACATTTAGATATTGGTAAAGTTATGATACTTGTCTAAGGAAGAGTGGAAAGGAGAAAATGCTGATTACCAACATTTTCTTTTTTTCTCACAAGCTTTTCACAAGCCATTTTCTACAGGTTCATTTAACTCTTAACCAAACAAATTTTTTGACCTATCCAAACCCATTTAAAGTATATGCGGACCAAAATTAAATGAGTATTAAATTGTGAAAGTTGTTTTTGAAAAGGTAAAAGAAATTGTGGGACATGGAGAAAATGCTGGTTACCAGGATTTTCTCCTTGTCCTACACTGTATTCAAAAGTCTTCTTTCTCAAGGTTGTTTAAATCAGCATTGTGTGGTAAAGGCTCATTTCGAAGATTGTCAATTTATTGAGTCGAGATGCAAGGAAAAAGTTTTAGTAGCCATGACTTTAGATCTATAATCCCAATTGCATATATTATCTAGGTATTTTTATTTGATAATGTGATTCTTCTGCAATATTTTTGTACTCTTGTGTAATTTTTCCTCAACTGTTGTCTTTATGAGCGTTGGAGACTGTTTCAGAACGTTGTGGTAGAAGAAAAACATTCTCTGCTGTTGCTTTATGAAAATATTATATCCTGAAATAAAATGTGCAACATACTGCCTGGAAAACAGGCTTGAAAAATGTAGGTAAAAATCAATTACAAAGTTGAATATGAGAATACAAAAGCATTTAGGAATGATAAGAAATTGCTTGTTACAGGTGATTTCTCTATTTCCTGCAATGTTTTGTAAAAGTGGTATGCTGCAAAACTAAAAAGGTTGAGGTATGAGGTATTACAATAACCTATCACCACACAATCCGGAGTTTTAACAACCCTGGGAAATAAGACTTTCAAAAATATTGTGGGAAAAAGAGAAAATGCTAGTTATCAACATTTCCTCCCTTTTCCACAATGTTATCTAACCTTCCATAAAGAAATCCAATCATTTGAGCTACATTTAACTTGTTGTCTGCAATGCTTTGAAAATATTGTCGTCTAGTAAAGAGTTAAATCTTTAACTGTAACAAAAAAACCTTAAGTTTGTAGAATGTTCTTTTTGTTTTGGCACTTAACTCTTTAGCAAAAGACCAAAATTTGGACAAGACCAAATTGAAAGCAATCGCAGACGAAAAAATAAGTGTGGATCAATTGATGATTAGTATCTTCGATCAGGTAGAAAGCTATTTTGGAAAAGAGGAAAATGCTGGTTACCAGTATTTTCTCTTCTTTCCACAATGTTCTCAAAAGCTTTTTTTATCAGGGTTGTTTAAATAACAAATGGGTTGGTAAAGGGTAAGCTATAATGAGGATCATTATGTTTTTGAAATTTCAAATTTCTAGTTTTGTATGGTGAATACTTTAGCAGACGACCACATTTTATACTGGTCCAAATCAAAAGCATTTGTTGGCGACAAATTAAATTTTGCACAAAAGATGAGGTCGGTATCTGAAAGGGTTGAAAACATTGTGGGAAGAAGAGAAAATCCTGGCCATTAACAATTTATCTTTTCTAACTAATGTTTTAAAAGCCTTCTTTCTTAAGGGCGTTACATATTGGGACTATGTGGTACAGGTTTAACTCTTACCAGACACTTACCCTTGTTGAAAGCATTTGCACATAGCACATTAACCCTCTCCAAAACAATCACGGTTTTTAACAAACAGAAAAAAAGACATTTGAAAGGATTGTAATGAAAGAAGAAAAGGCCAGCAACCAACATTTTCTCCTTTGTCCAAAGCATTTCTACACTTCCAGTAACAAATTTTGGTTTTGAGGCACATCTGTTGTTTCGAGTGCAAGCTGTTAATCCTTTGTTTAAAAATGTAATGTGGCTCATATTTAATAGGGTAGAAGCAGAGTGAAGCATTTTATTTTTTATGGTGGTGTGCTGTAAAAAAGGATTTTCTATGTTTAGAAACTATAAAGTACAGGATTGCATGGAAAAGAATGGATAGATGGATTGACAGGAGTGAAGATATACTTGAAAACATAATGTCTCTCTCTTGAGAAAAAACGGAAACATTGTTGAAAAAGAGCCAATAGCTTGAAACAAGAAATTGTTTCTTATTCTTCAGTTGTTGACTGCCGGTGCGTAAAAAGTCGTAAGATTTACGTGTATTTAATCCTTAACCACACAATTTCAAATTATAACCACCCTTTGGAAGAAGCCAAAATGCTGTTAACCAGCATTTTCTTCTATTTCAACACTATTTTGTTCTCTATGCAAGACAAATCTAATCAGTAAAGCCACATTTAATTTGTTGTCTGCAGATGCTTTCACACTGAAAATTTTTGCAATCTTCTTGTTACTTACCATAAGACTTATAGCTACTAATCTTAGCCCTGCCTCAGGGGTCTCATGTTTTAAACCAATTTACCTGGTATTGTTATGTTTGGCGTTTATATAGGGTCATCATGGCCCTCTTGTGTTTAGTTTTAGAAGTTATCACTAAGCATTTTATGGCAAAGTGTTTGCAAGGAATGTGAATTTTTATGACACCATTATGGTATCATATAATCTAGACATAAACTCAGTAAAACAGTAATTTGATGATCCGTTAAAAGGACATGTGTTAAAGACAGAACATACCATCTCAAAGCTATCAAAAATTTCAGCAGTGTATCTAAAATGATGTGAATTCCCACCTTCTTATTACGTGTAGCATAGTCAATATTAATTTTATTAATAATTCTGAAAAAATGATCATAGATAACACTTTTGATGCAGTTAAGATGGTGTTTATATTGTCATTTGCAGCATTATTTCAGTTAAATCACAGCAACCCAGCACATCTTTCAATGCTATCCTGGAGTTTCTGTCACAAGTATTTTGCACTTCCTTCTTCCCATGCCCTTTTGCTGCTTTACCAACTTTTGACTTGTTTTCCTTTCTTTAAGAATTGGCCATGTTAGAATGAATAAACCAATCGGGCTATCACCCTCGTGGATTATTTATTTTGCCTCATAACTCACGATTGTGGTTTATTGAACGATAAACCACGATAGTAAGAAGATTATTTCTTAACCAAACGACAAAATTTTAGGTTTGTCCAAATCGAAAAAAATTGCAGACGAAAAAATAAAAATGACGGAACATTTTTAATTTGTTTTATGAAGAGTAGAAATCATTGTGGGAAAAAGAGAAAATGTTGGTTCCCAGCATTTTTTCTTTTTCCCACAATGCTTTCCAAAGACTTCTTTCTCAGGGTCATTAAAAATAGGGATTGTGTGGTAATGGGTTAAGTGTAACACCAGGTTTCCTTTTTTGAAACTGTATGTCTAATAATCTAGATGCATATGCGCAGACGGTATCCGGATAAAACGTCCAACAGTCAAAACGTCCCACGTTTGGTGAAAACGTTCCCATCATTTCCAGTGTAAATTGGTTAAATCGTCCCCACAAAAGGTCCCCTTATAATTTATAAAAGCTATTAGTTTGATATTGTTTGATCATTAAAAAAAAACATTAAAATATGATATTAACATTATGATGTTGTCATTTGTTATCACTTCCAGTCATTGAATTTTAACCCATATCCTGCCGAACTTGTAATTTTAAGAGTCACAACATTAATTTTCGACAAATTCTATAACATTTATTAATATGATTTTTATCATTATAATGATGAAGTAACTGTGTGCTTCAATACTAGACTACCCTCGTGTACGCATGGACCCTATTTAACTATTTTAGCGAATAGAACCAAGATTGTAGTCTATGTAGAATCAAGATTTTACATAATGTAGGCTAAGGGTTAAGGCCTCTGTTGTCTCTATATACACGAATGTTTAATCGACACGCTAAAACGCCTCCTAGACTGACTAACACGCCTCCCTGTCTGCAGCATTCTAACTTCAATTCTATTCAATTCAATTAAACTTTATTTCTTCCACGTATGTACAACATACAGTATTGAAATATAAAAAATAAATGAATGTCATAGATATAATAATGTGATTAGACCTTGAAAGTATAAGAAGAGAAAAGGGTAGACGGTTTAGAGGAAGGGTAACATATTTGTATAAAACGGAAAAATCAGTAAAGGTTGTTCAGGTACATATCTTAACTCTTTACTAAACGTCAAAATCTTGAACTAGTCCAAACTGAAGGCATTTGCAGATGACAAATGTGAATCACAACTTGAAATCAGGCTGCGCTGCATATGATGTATAGATAAAGTGCATTCTGATATGGAATAGAGTTAAAAACAGCAGAGACAATCACAGGAAGAACTAACGTTACAGTTAATTACAACAATATTGATAACTATAATAAGGTTTAATGATGGACAAAATCAACGTATATAGTGTGTACAGCCAGTCACAACTTAAAACTGGTATTAATAAAACCCTTACGGTAAAGTATGTTTTTCTGGTGGGAGCAGATAATAAAAAGAGCAATCACTCTTTACCGAGTCACTTTTCGTGTCTCTGTCTTTGCTCTTTTGTTTGCCGCTTAAACACTTCTGTAAGTGGAACAATCTCCGAGCAGAGTTGTCGTTCGTTACCTCACATACATCTCTGCGATGGGCTAAATGACAAGAATCTTGTCAAACCGAGGAAAAGATGTTTTGTTACTGTTTAGCTGTTTCATATGTAAAATTGTAAGTTAGACAAAGGAAATATGATTCTGGATACATTATAGGTGCGTTCAAACTGATGAATTTACATGTATAATATGGAACTATTTTTTTCGAGCCTCTTCACTTTTCAGAATCTTACGCCAATTTTAACAAAAATGGCTGCGCCCATGAATGATGACAACCGATTTGACACACCGCTGGATCTAAGTCTGTACGATTAAAAATCGAGTTATCGTCCTCTAAAGATATTTAGGCTTTTCAGAAAATCCCTCTTTTGTTCATTTCCTATCACTAAGTTTGATTAGTACCATGCTGTTTGAACAGCACACGAAACAATCGATATTGGTCTTTCTTTCACCGGCGTTTGTGTAGCCATTTTGAGTTATGGTCATGTGACAAAAATATGACGTAATGACGGACTACTTTCTGAGCCCACTACAGAGGTAAATGTAATGATCCGGAGTGCAAGAGAGTGTAAGTGGAATTGTTTTAATTTTTCCGTCTTTTTCCTGCATTGTATAAGTGTCATAGACAGAACCCATCTCTTTACAAAAAAATAATGGACTCTTCCACAATTAAAGACATTTCAAAACAGAGCTTTGTCAAATTCGCTTTTGAAAAAGATAAAAAAAAAACAGTGTGGTAAATGGAGAAAGTATAGGTATCTGGCGATATCTATGGTGCCATATGTTTTAAACTACTATCTCAGGTTTAGTTAAATTAAAATTATTTAAGTGTTAAAACATTGTGTTAAGGAGAACACGCCGGTAACCGGGATCTCTCATTTTCTAAAAGTAGGGTCAGCAAAGGGAAAAAAATACATGCAGATGACAAATTCAATGTGGTTCAGGTAAAAGTATCCGAACAAGAAAGAATGGAACCCAATTTGGGGAAAAAGGAGATGTTACAAAGCCAAGGGAACACACACTCTCCCCCTTTCTCTATCATAGATCTATTACATTGATTGTCACGACTATCAGAAACATTTTCTCACCAACATGTCGATAACCTATAACATATGCAATAAACCATACGAAAAGTACTGCCCAAAGTGTTCATTGAACGTCGGCTCGTCACCATAGCATGTCGATCTCAACCGCACTATCCGCCTTTGAGATTTAACTGAAAGGGTATGGTTCATCAATATTTAAATACTGTCGCGGCTGCCGAAGCACCTACCCATGAAAGTATTGTGGATACTGGTAAAAGTGTCGGTGACAAGAATTTTTCCCCTTTTCTCGCAGTGTCTGAGACAAAAAGCCATCAATTTACCGATATTTGATTTTTCGTCCACAAAAGTTTCCAACATAGACTAGTTTTATATGTTGTATTCTAGACAAAAAAACCTGACACATACACGTAGATTAATTACAGAAACTGCCCATCACGGATAGTAAATATAAAATCCCTGTGCCAATTATAAGGAGCACTAGTTGACTATGTACATATACCTAAATCATACTGGAGAGACCTTACGTATTTGCTCCAGGTCAACGCTGCTCCTATCAATTTAAAATACCCGCTGCGCCCAAGAATTGTGCTAGGCAAGCACCAAAACATACTTCTATAATAACCAGATGAGTATATGTGAAGTAAACGTTTATCGCACGGAATGTCTGGGATGTCAGTGCACATTTCCGTATTGTTCTTTTTGTGGTTGGTTATTTGTTAAAGACGTTTAATCCAACAAACTGCCGTCAGCGACTATGATTTCTGAATAATCAACGCGCGGGAGTCAGCAAAACGCTTTGTTAAACATACAAACACAATAATCTGAAGTTTGTGCTTTACCAAGTGATTCATATATGCTTTATTCACCACAGCTCTAAACAAAAACTATACGAAATTCATTAAAAAGCGAATTTCTGTCAATTTTTGTAGACAACGCTCCACGCTCTAAAACTCAATAAAACGATCCTGCTCCTGAGTGAAACAGAGAACGTTGCGATTGTGTACGAGTTTTATCAAACAATTTTTCTTTTTTGATCAGTATTACATATATAACTGTTTACTTGTCCGTCTTTCGGTTTTTATGTCCGTCAGGTTTATTGGAGAGTTAAGGAGACTTACCAGACAACGTGACAGACGAAAGAAAATCATGACAAAAAAAGGACGACCTATTGACTGGGTAAAATATAAGTACCTAAGAAATAGGGTTAACAATTTGAAAACAAAATGCTAAACAACGTTTTTTTGATCATCTCGATGACTGTTTGTCTAACTATCGTCTTGATAATCCCAAAATATACTGGAAACACATACGGCGTTTGGTTAATATTAATAAAAAATCAGATTCCATACCAATTTTACGAATTTTTGAAAATAATGCAGAAAATCTACATTATACAGACTTAGAAAAAGCAGAGAGCCTTAATAAGTATTTTTGCTCTATATCATTTGTTGATGACTCAAGCGTTGAATTACCTAGATTTGAAGCTAGAACTGATTGCAAGCTTGAGAGTATTGTTATATCAGTACGTGAAATAGAAAGTATCTTAAGTACCCTATGTACCAATAAAGCTGCAGGTCCTGATTTTATTAGTCATAAAGTACTTAAGAATGTTAAAAACAGTATAGCCGTTCCACTTTTCAAGCTTTTCAATAAGTCGCTTAATGATGGAATTTTTCCAAACAACTGGAAAGAGGCAACTGTAAATCCTCTTTTTAAAAAGGGAGACAAATCCTTAGTGAGTAATTACCGTCCTATATCTCTTTTAAGCTGCCTAGGTAAACTCATGGAAAGATGTGTTTACAAGCACGTTTATAATTATTTGGATTTTAATGATTTACTATACAAAAAACAGTCCGGATTCCTTCGTGGACATTCAACCGTATATCAATTGCTCGATATTTACCAGCAAATTGTCTCTTCTCTAGATTCCAAACAAAACCTTTGCATGGTTTTCTGTGATATATCGAAAGCATTTGACAGAGTTTGGCATAGAGGCTTGGTATTCAAACTTCGCCAGCATGGAATAAGCGGACCTCTTTTGAACTGGTTTGTGAACTATCTTGAAGGCCGCAAGCAGTCAGTTGTAGTTAATTCCGTGAGGTCAAGGTCATTGTCAGTTAATGTTGGTGTCCCCCCAAGGCTCAGTACTCGGGCCTCTACTCTTCTTGGTATATGTCAATGACATTTCGGAAAATTTATTAAGTATAAGTCGTTTATTTGCAGACGACACTAGTCTCGCCTGTTCTGCAACACAAATACCTGATATCGAAGGTATCTTGGTAAATGGCAGGTGCATGTAAATAATTTAACTAAGTCAGCGTCCAAAACTCTTGGAATCATGAGGAATTTAAAATTCAAACTTAAACGGGATTCGCTCAATCAAATTTATATATCTTTTCTGCGTCCGATCTTGGAGTACCCATCAGTAGTTTGGCATAATTGTACAGAGCGAGAAAAAGATTCATTGGAGAAAATACAAATCGAAGCAGCAAGAATAGTAACTGGCTTAACCCGATCTGCATCACTGACCAATATATATAGAGAAATCGGGTGGTTAAGTCTTGATAATAGAAGAAAATACCAAAAAATAATACTCGTATACAAGATAATTAATGGTCTTACTCCTAATTATCTTACTGACATATTTCCTCAACAAGTAAATAATAGAACAGATTACACTTTACGTAATGCCAACGACTTTGATTTGATAGCATGTAGGACTGAATTGTTTACAAAATCGTTCTTTCCTTCAGCAGTTTCTCTTTGGAATGAGCTTCCTCAAGACCTAAAATCTATAGGATCTATATCCTTATTTAAATCTTCCATTTTACGAACATTCTCAGTCCCCAAGGTGCCTCGTCATTATTTTATTGGAGATCACAAATATTCGGTATTCCATGCAAGAATACGTAATAAATGTAGTAATCTCAACCACGACCTCTTTACTAATCACATAATACCGGACCCAAGCTGTATATGTGGACACGAAGTTGAAGATGCAGATCATTACTTTTTTCATTGCACTCGATATACTACTTCAAGAATAAAACTCTTCCGCGACTTACACCGCTTCCACCCTTTAAGTACAAGGCTACTACTTCTAGGCTCATTGGATTTTAGTTTTGAGGATAATGCTAAAATTTTTCGCTCTACGAAAGTGTTTATAGGGGAATCTGAAAGGTTTACATAACATCGTGCAGCTGCAACAACTCATGATTCATATACAACAGTTGTGTGATACACGACCTGGCGTCACTTGCTCGACAAGCGGTAGGTCTATCCCGAGAACATATCTTCCATCAGTTTTTTTTTTCTTATTTATTTTTCTTTTGATTGACTTATTTCTTTAACAAATTTTCATTTGTATGCATGTTGTTTCCGTTCATGACCGGAAAGACACTGTCTTCTCTACATGCTAGCCCGAAAGTTATTTTTTGAATGGTTTTCTTTTTAATATTTCTAGTATTATTGAAGACCTTATTCTGTGTAAGTAAAACAAAAGGGAATGGCCGAAGCTAAGTTGTGAGAACTTGTGGCCAGACCCTTTTGCCTTATTTGGATGATTACTGTCATTGTTACATAGAAAAAAATGTATACAATTTGGCAATAAAATATGTTTAAACTAAACTAAACTAGGTTTATTGTCCTTTTGATACTTTTGAAATTAATTGTCATTATATACATGAAGAGCTTGATGACATAAAGTATCATAACAGAAGATCCATAACTATTATAACATCTTCGATATCGTCATCACAAGACTCCTCTTCGTTGATATAAATTAATAAGTATATACATATCCATAAGTATGTGATGAGTTGTTTGGTATTGTGAATTATGTAATTGCATTCAGTCCACATTTCACAGAGAACGGCTCCGAAGTATAAATCCTATCACACCTTTGCAAAACAGTAGACCTTATAGCATAAATCTAAAACTCGCAGTACTTATCGTTTCTTTTCTTTTTTAGATCTACTGTTTTCATTATGGTTGAGTTTTGCGAAGTCCAGCCGAACTTCCCTATGCAAATTTGTGTGTTTGGATGGAGCATTACGCCGCTTTCATAGATACATATATTTCTATCACATCACAACAGTAACTATTTTATTCGCGATCTTTCTAGGATACATTCGAAGACGTTAATCTAGGATAGCATCCACTAGCTTTCAAATATGTGTATGCGAATTATTGGTAGTTATCGGCGAATTATTGGTGAAAGGCAAAGTATAGATGCAGACTTAATACTAGGTAATTCTAGAATGGTCATCGATAAGAAAGTGATTTCTGTGATATGGTTGACATAACGCTGAAACAAACAAATCTCACAACCAACACAATTTCATCTTTATTTGGAAATTCGAAAGCATGTTAACGACTTATTGCACATACATGTAAACTGTACTTATCTAATGTTGATAAAGTAAAACAAAACACTTTAAAGCGAATTTTCGATTCACGTTAACTACGACTTTTAAACGTTTAAAAGTCGTAGTTAACGCTAACTGAAAATTCTAGATTTTTTCACGTAAGTGCGACTTTTTTTGCGTTGTTACGTATTTTGAATTCACGGTATTACGACATTTTTCGCGTAACTGCGACTTTTAAACACCTTAAATTACGTCTTTAAAAAAAACGTTATTACAAGATTTTTCCAGTTAGTACAACTTTTTTAGGTTACTATATGTTTTAAATTCAGTTTGATAGAATACAAAGTGAAAAAAGGAAAGAATGCCAATGTTTTGCTTAGCAATCTGCATCATTTTATTCAAATTAGGAAATATTTGGAACAGGGCTAAAACAGACTCTGCACTTGTTCTTTTGGTGTATTAAATTCCTGTAGAATGTGACTATTTAGCCTCTAACTAATTAAATAACCCGATCTCGATAGATGTTCAGCTGATTTGAATATTTCATCGGTCATGCATAATGATGATTATTGCTATTATCAACGATGACGAACCTATGACTGTGACTACGATAAGTAATATGGAATCTTGACCAAAATGACAAAATTATTTACTGTAACACGAACCCATACGCTCAGTGTATTTTCAGCCCAGGAGCTGGATCGTTGTATTGAATTTTGGAGATTCCAAATACTGTTTGTCCAGAAATCGTAGTCGCCGACGGAACTTTGTCGGATTAAACGTCTTCAACAAACGATTAACCACCAAAAGAACTACAGATTACCTTCTGCTCTGACATCCCAGACATTCCGTGCGACAACCTGCAACTGCATATCTATTCAGTAACGTAAAAAATACTAAGTTTTTGTGCTTAACTTATGGAATCTTATGGGTGCAGCCATGTTTTTTAATGTAGCGGGAACGTAAAATTGACAACAGCAGTAACGTTGATCTGGAACAAGTACGTAAGGTCTCTTCAGTGTGAAAATGGGTTAATCGGACAAGCAGCAAACGCCATTTTACTACAGCTCTAATTGTACATGTGTATGTTGTTACGAGTCAGGCGTAACTAGAAAGTAGAAGCCAGCAACAAACGATAACAGTTAACAGAATTTATTAACAAAAATATCAAATAAACAGTGACAATATTACAATAGTACAAAACAATACCTTAGACGTTAAATTCAAAAGACAAATTATTCCAGTCTTAATTCCAATCTGATCCTGATCCAAACTGAATGTAATCCAAGCACATGAAATAATCCTCACTTTAGTCTAGTCTGATCCTAATCCAACTGAATGTAATCCAAGCACTAATTATATGACACAAACACAAAATAATCCCCACTGTAGTCTGGCAATCATGTATTAACTAGTGAACCCTGAGATGTAAAAAGCTTTTCCTTTTATAATAACAGAGAAACTTCCAGAAAATTCATGTTAAAATCAGTTGCATAATTTCTAGTAAACAGATTGTAAAAAGGCCTGGAAACTTCCAGCACAATATTCCACAAGAGAGAATCCAGTTCTAAAAATAGCAACAGGGGAAAACCATTGAAAAATAGATACATACATGAACAAAGCTAGGAATAACTGGGTATGTACATAACACTTCCCCCCTTGAAAAGAAAAAGAAAGGTTTATGAAATAAATCTTTCTTTTTTTTTTGCAATATTATTTATATACATGTATATGATACTTTAATTGAAGTATTACATAGGAAATGACAAACTCAAATATTAATTATTTCAGACTAATGAAAATAGTCAAGGTAATGAAATTGCAATTTAAAAGAAAAAAACAGTTTAAACATGATATAGGGAAAATAACTATTGGAATTTCAAACTCTTGAAAGAGCATCTGGTATAATGTTATCTTTCCCTTTTATGTGTCTTATGTCAAGATTAAACTCTTGAAGCAATAAACTCCACCTCAGTAATCTTTGATTCTTATTCTTAAGTTTGTGTAGAAAACTTAAAGGGTTATGATCACTGAAAACAACAATTGGTGAAGCTGAAGAAGTTAAATAAACTTCGAACTGCTGGATTGCCAGAATTAAAGCTCTTTTTCTATGGTAGAGTAATTTTTCTGATGTTTGTTAAATTTCTTAGAAAAGTAACAAACTGGGTGATCAATACCATTATTATCTTCTGGTAAAAGAACAGCACCAATACCAACATCACTTGCATCAACAGCTAATTTGAAACATTTGTCAAAATCAGGTGCCAAGAGAACTGGTGCGCTCTTAAGTATGGCTTTCAGACGATCAAATGCATCTTGACATTTGTCATTCCATTTGAACTTTGTGCTTTTCTTAAGTAAATTTGTTAAAGAATCAGCAATACCCGAGAAATTTTACAGAATTTCCTATAGTAGCCAGCCATACCCAGAAATCGCATCAGCTGTCTTTTACATTTAGGCACAGGAAACTCAGAGATAGCATTGACTTTAGCTTCTAAAGGTTTAACTTGACCCTGTCCCACAAGATGTCCTAAAAATGTTACAGTAGCATGACAAAATTCAGTTTTTGCAAGATTCACAGTCAGTTTCGCTTTACTGAGTCTGTCGAAGAACTTCCTGATTCTTTGAAGGTGGTCACTCCAACTGTCTGAGTAGATGATGACGTCGTCAATATATGCATCACAACCATCTAATCCACATATAACGTTGTTTATAAGTCGCTGAAACGTTGCAGGAGAATTTTTCATCCCAAACGGCATAACTTTGTATTGGTACAGACCATTTGGAGTAGCAAAGGCTGATACTTCTTTTGCTCTATCAGTCAGTGGAACTTGCCAGAATCCTTTTAGCAGGTCAAATTTGGTGACATATTTAGAATTTCCAACTTTGACAATACAGTCATCAATTCTTTGTATTGGAAAAGAGTCTGTTTTTGTCACAGAGTTCACTTTACGATAGTCAGTACACATTCTATAAGTTCCATTTGATTTGGGTACTAATATACATGGTGAACTGTAATTACTCTGGCTAGGTTCAATGAAGTCATTTTCCAGTAAGTATTTTACTTCATCTTGGAGGTATTTCTGTTTCAAAGGATTCATTCTATATGGATGTTGCTTTATTGGTTTAGAATCTTCCACAATGACATCATGATAGATTTTATCTGTTCTTGTGGGGATATCAGGAAATAAATGTTCATATTCATGTATCAACTGTTTCAGTTCTTCCTGCTGCGATGGTTCCAAGTGAGAAAGTTTGTTGTCGAGGTTTCTCAAAATATCAGAATTCTCAAGTTTAGATGGACCAGGATCAGATTTATCAATAAAGTCCAAATTTACTTCAAGATCAGATACACTTGATTCTTGTGGGACAGTGCTTACAACTGTAATTAGTTTTGAAATAGAGCTATCTCTGTCAAAGTATTCCTTTAACATATTTACATGACACATTTGTTTGTTTTTACGCCTTCCTGGAGTATTAATTATATAGTTCAAATCACTTGTTTTCTTGTCAATAGTGTAGGGTCCAAAATATCTTGCCTGTAGAGGTCTGCCAGGTATTGGCAAAAGAGCAAGGACTTTGTCACCTGGTTTAAATTTTCTATCTATAACATGGTTGTCATATCTTGCTTTCATTTTGCTCTGAGACGTCTTAAGATTAGACCTAGCAACCTCACATGCCCTAGACAGTCTATTTCTGAAGTCAGAAACATACTGTAGTAAATTCAAAGGTGTTTCATCATTTGAGAGAAATTTCTCTTTCAAAAGTTTTAAAGGTCCACGAACAGAATGGCCAAAAACTAATTCAAAAGGACTGAAACCAAGAGATTCTTGTACAGATTCTCTAGCTGCAAATAGTAACAAATGGATGCCCTCATCCCAATCTTTTTCAGTGTCAAAGCAATATGACCTTATCATATTTTTTAATGTCTGATGAAATCTTTCTAAAGCACCTTGACTTTCAGGGTGATAGGCGGATGACCTGTATTGCTTGATCCCTAATTCATGCATAACCTGTTGGAAAATACCAGACATAAAATTTGACCCTTGATCAGACTGAACTGATTTTGGAAGACCAACAAATGTGAAAAATTTTAAAAGAGCTTTGACTATGGACTTTGTTTTGATGTTCCTTAAAGGAATAGCTTCAGTAAAACGTGTAGAAGTACACATAATTGTTAAGAGGTACTCATTTCCTGACTTGGTTCGAGGTAAAGGACCAACATAATCTATAAGTATCCTACTGAAAGGTTCATCAAAAGCAGGAATAGGTTGTAATTGAGCTTTGGGAATGGTTTGGTTGGGTTTACCTACCATTTGACATGTATGGCAAGTTTTACAATATTTAGAGACATCTGATTTGAGACCAGGCCAATAAAAATGAGTAATAATTTTGTGATAGGTCTTGTTTATACCTAGATGACCTGACATAGGACTTTCATGGGCTATACTTAGTATTTCATGACGATATGACTTTGGAACCACAATTTGGTGGTAAACAGCCCATTCATCATCAGCTGGGACATCAAATGGTCGCCATTTTCTCATAAGAATCCCATTCTTTATATAGTAACACATTGGGACTTGTGAAATTTCATCTTCAGGTAAAGCCCTAAAAATTAATTTTGAAATCTCAGGATCAGTTTGCTGTTCCTGGATAAGCTGTGACTTTGACAGCGTGTCGTGACCTTGGTCAATAGACCTTGGTGGTGAATGACAAGACATTGACGAGTCTGTCTGAGTATCAGACAAACTGGGATCAAGAGACTTTTTAATCTCTCTATTAAAATATTGACCGATAAAAGTATCCGTCAAGTCAATGTCAGAGTTTGAGTTTTTCAGAATGGCCTTTTTAGCCATAGCTCGGGTAACTGCACAAGAAGGATACAAGTCAGGAATTTCCTGCTCGATAGGGTCATCTGTTTGACCTATATTTGGTGTGTCAAGTACAAGTGGATTAACCACAACCTTATCTCCAGCTAAGTCATTGCCTAGCAGTAAATGGACACCTTTAAATGGTAAGGAAGGTTTAATACCAATAACCACAAGCCCAGTAACCAAATCTGATGACAAATTAACGTAATGGAGAGGAATATTAACAGTTCCACACTCTACACCCTGAATAAGGACACTAGTACCGGAAGAAGTCTTCTCAGAAAAAGGCAGTATATCTGCTAAAATAAGAGATTGAGAAGCTCCTGTGTCTCTTAAAATTTTAATAGGGGTATGTGGGCAATTATCACCTGAAAGTGATACAAAACCATTCAACATAAATGGTTCAAAAATCTCCATAGTAGAATCAGACTTGGGTTTTGTGACTATGTCAATTGTATTGGATTTAATAGAAGACTGTGGCCTTGGTCTAAGACTGGTGAGCCCTGTTGGTTTGGCTTCATCACTTTCTAACTTCCTTTTTAATTTCAAACATTCAGAAACAAGATGACCAGGTTTCTTACAATAGTTACAAGTGGGTCGAGATAAGGGATATTGACTTTTGGTTTCACTAGTAGAATTGGGTTTGGGTGTATTGGATTGACTGGGCATGCCAGATGAATTACCAGACGTAAATTTATTTTGGGGATGTGAGGAAGTAGGTTTTGCTTTAGCAATAAAAGAGACTTTATGTGTAAGATAGTAATTATCAGCCAGACGAGCTGCTTCTTCTAAAGTTTCAACTTGTTTTTCGTCTAAGAATGTCTTAACATCAAATTGAATACAACGTTTGAATTCCTCAACTAACACAAGTTGTCTTAGTTTATCATAATTTTGGTCTACTTTCTTAGAACAGCACCATCTATCAAATAACTGTTCTTTGTTTCTAGCAAATTCAACATGAGTCTGGTTAGAATCTTTTTTACAATTTCTAAATTTTTGTCTATATGCTTCTGGGACCAGCTCATAACCTTTGAGAATAAGTTCTTTAACAGTTTCATAATGATGACATTGTTCAACACCTAGTTGTGTATAAATTTCACGAGCTTTGCCGATCAAAACACTTTGCAGAAGCAAAGTCCAGTGCTCTCTTGGCCAATTTAAGTTTTCTGCAACTTTTTCAAAGTGTAGGAAGTATTTATCAACTTCTTTTTCTTGAAATGGAGGAACAAGCCTAATATGCTTTGTAACATCGAAATTGTATTCAATCTTTTGCTTCGGCTGATTTGCTCTTTCTTGCATTTCTATTTCCCTCATTCTTAATTGAAATTCTCTCTCCTTCTCTCTCTCTTCCCTTTCTCTTTCTTCTCTCTCTCTTTCCCTTTCTCTTTCCTTCTCTCTCTCTACTCTCTCTTCTCTCTGTCTTTCCCTTTCTCTTTCTTCTCTCTCCCTTTCTCTTTCCATTTCTAACTGTCTGATCTGAAGTTTTAATTCAAGTTCTTTCGAACTTGAAACTGACTGAACGTCAACTATCAGGGAAAGAGCATTTTCATTAAAAATCTCCTCATCAACAAAATATTGTACCAAAATGTTCTTAATTTCATGTTTACGCATTGAAGATTTTATTTCAGACAATTTATAGTGCTTCGCAAGATTAAGCAAATCAGTCTTTTAACCCAAATTCAATAACTCCACAGACGGTTCAGCCGTAAATTTATCTAAGTCAAAAGACATGTTTGTTTGTTGCTGGATTCAAGTACAAAATTGTATTATAATTACTGATTAGTAAACGAATGCGTTAGTCTATTTTCCAATCGATGGTTAATCCCAAAAGGAAAACGAATGTGTTAAGTCTATTTTCCAATCCCGGACGAGCCCCCAATTTCTGTTACGAGTCAGGCGTAACTAGAAAGTAGAAGCCAGCAACAAACGATAACAGTTAACAGAATTTATTAACAAAAATATCAAATAAACAGTGACAATATTACAATAGTACAAAACAATACCTTAGACGTTAAATTCAAAAGACAAATTATTCCAGTCTTAATTCCAATCTGATCCTGATCCAAACTGAATGTAATCCAAGCACATGAAATAATCCTCACTTTAGTCTAGTCTGATCCTAATCCAACTGAATGTAATCCAAGCACTAATTATATGACACAAACACAAAATAATCCCCACTGTAGTCTGGCAATCATGTATTAACTAGTGAACCCTGAGATGTAAAAAGCTTTTCCTTTTATAATAACAGAGAAACTTCCAGAAAATTCATGTTAAAATCAGTTGCATAATTTCTAGTAAACAGATTGTAAAAAGGCCTGGAAACTTCCAGCACAATATTCCACAAGAGAGAATCCAGTTCTAAAAATAGCAACAGGGGAAAACCATTGAAAAATAGATACATACATGAACAAAGCTAGGAATAACTGGGTATGTACATAACAATGTGGTCTACAAAAGCGCTACTGGAAGGCAAGATCGTTTGTTACCAGCTTTTCCTCTTTCTTTACTCAATTACCTTACACCTGTCCTGACCAACTTTCATGAGCATTTGACTGAAAATGTGGCTCTGGAGGGTACACAAGGTTTTTCAAAGATTTGAACAGTGACCTAGTTTTTGACGCAATATGACCCATTTGCAAACTCAAAACTCATCCGCCATATCATCAAGACAAATATTCTGACCAACTTTCATGAGTATTTTCATCAACACAAAAATACTGAAAAAAAATCATCTCATGAGTTTTGAAATAAAATGCGGCCACCAGAGCGTATACAATGTTTTTGTAAGATTTTACCAAGTGACAAAGTTTTTGACCCGACATGACCCATTTTTTAATTCGTCTGAGATAATTATCATCGAGACAAACATTTGAGCAATTTTCAAGAATATAAATTATATCAATGAAAATGTGGCCTCTAGAGCTTACACAAGGTTTTTCAAAGATTTTACCTTGTGACCTTGTTTTTGGTTAGTCATGACCCATTTTTGAACATGTCTTACATCAAAGCAAACATTTTGAACAACTTTAAAGAGTTTTGGACTGAAAATGTGGCCTCTAGAGTGTACACAATGTTTTTCAAAGATTTAAACTGTAGTGACATAGTTTTTGACCCTACAAGGCCCATCTTAGAACTCTTCACAAAAACGGGGTAATATAAACAGTCGTTCAGAGGAAAGTTGACCTATTCAAGTGGGCCGTGCCGGCAGAAATGGTAGAAATCAGGGCGAAATTAGTCATTGGCTTATGAATGTTCGTGATAATGATGATCAAAATAACTTTTCTCAACAGAGTATCGGGTCTGCTGCAGGCACTAGTTACAGTTTGAACGAAGAAGAGGACATAAAAAAGATTCTTTTAGACATACGAAAGAGCGTTAATGATATGAGCAATAAATTTGATACGATGGAGCAATCTATAAATGATCTGAAAAAACAGAACAAGGAGCTTAAGGAACAAAATGAACAGCTGAATATGAAGGTAAATACTATGGAAAAAACATTACAGGAAAATGCTATGAAAATAGAACAGCTTGAGGGGCAATCTAGAAGAAAGATTCTTAAGTTTTATAATATCGAAGAAGGGAAGAGTGAAAGATGGGATGAGTCTGAGCTGAAAATGAGACAATTTATTTCGGCTGATCTAGGAATTGATAGTTTGAATATTGAAAATGAACGGGCATAAAGACTGCCGGGACGAAATAAGCCTCGTGCTATCATCGTAAAATTCTCACGTTTCAAAGATAAGGAAAAAGTATTACGGAAATATAAAGAAGTGGTGAAATCAAATGCATCTACATCTGCTAATGGAATAGCATCACAGTTGATACCAGTCAAAGTCAGTGAGGATTTTCCGTCGCGTGTGTCAAAGATACGATACAAGCTGATGCCTTTTATGCGAGATGCCATTAAACAAAATAAACGTACTTTTCTGAGATACGATAAACTGATAATTGACGGTCAAGCGTACGTTTATGACGAAATCAACGGACAGCCGGTTAGACACTCAAATCAGTGATGTGTAGGCCAAGGTCATCGTGGCAATAACTGCAAATATGGTTACGTAAAGTTTCAAAATAAGGCAATTAATATTAGCAAAAATAGTGATGCAACATTGCACACTAGAAATTGCTTTGGACTACCAATTTGTTCTTTAAATGTAAGAGGGTTAAAAACGTTTATCGATGTTAATAGAATTCATCAACTATTGTAAAATATTCGACATACTTAGTTTATGTGAAACATGGAAAACAAAATATGATTATTTCTCTAGCTTTATAAATGAATACACTGCTTTTGACTATGTGCGACAGAACAAAAAGTCGTCTGCTAGAGGTTCCGGAGGGATATCTGTATTAATTCATGATAAACTTATGAATATACTGGTTTAGTAAAACGTATATTTCATAAGTTTATGGAATTTGTTGTATTGTATGTAGACAAATATTTATTCAGTGCTGATAAAGATATTATCATGATTTTTGTATAGGTTTCACCGGAGAAATCGCCATTTTATGAGAGTAACAGGGTAAACGGTATTGAAGACTTGAATGAAAAGCTTACCATTATCTCTAGTGATTATCCAGATGCACATTTATTGCTTGCTGGTGATTTTAATGCCAATACCAAAGATATCGATGATTTTATTATAAATGATGATATTGAATAAATTTTTGAAAACGTAGTAGACTACCCACACGATAACTTTACCTTACCTAGAAAATCCAAAGATATGTTGCTTTTAAACAAGTTTGGACAGTCGCTTATTGAGTTATGTTGTACCCATAGTGTGCATATTTTAAATGGTAGGATAAATGGCGATCTCAGCGGTGATTATACATGTTTTGCAAATGATGGCAAGAGTATTGTTGATTATATTGTAGTCTCAACACAGTTATTTAAAAATGTTAAATGTTTCAATGTAGAAAATGTAGAATTTTCTGATCATTTCCCATTGGTATGCAAATTAGAGTTCGAAACGGACAAGGGTTTAAATAATAATTTCGAAAGTCATATAGCTAGTAATGAAATACACCAGCAATACAAGTGGAACGAAACTCTGAAAGATGATTTTTTGCATAATTTTTTGACCACCTTTAATACTTTTTTTAATTCTACGGGTTTTCCGTTGACAAATATAGAGAATGAACTTGAAAAAAATCAAGAGTGCTTTTATAAATCGGCCGGAAATATGAAGAAAAAATGTTTATATAATGATAATTATAGTTTTAAAAAAACTCGAATGGTGGAATGAGGAATGCCAAAGGCTGAAACAGTTGAAGGTATATTCTTTGAGAAAATATAGGAATAGTAATAAGAACGATGATTTTTTACAATATAAGATTGTGCGAAATAAATTGAAGGCAAAATGTAAAAAAAAAAAGTCGTCTAAATCTTGAACGTGAAAATAGGTCCAAACTTGTTCAATTCAGGAAAAATGCTAAAACATTTTGGAGTGTAATAAGGACACCTACTAAAAGACATGACAAATCTTCTAATGTCAGTTACAAAGATTGGGTGGATCATTTCAAAAATTTGCATGAGAAATACAATATTGATTGTGAAGAAAACATACTTTCCGATATTGTTCACGACTGTGATGATTCATATCTCTACGAAAAAATCTCTTGTGAAGAAATTAAACAAAGAATTAAACAGGTAAAACCAAACAAGTCTGTGGGACCTGATGGTCTATGTATTGAATTATATAAACATACCAGTGATGTAATTCTGCCCTTTTTAACAGCATTATTTAATACAATATATGACACTGGATATTTCTCTGTAGTTTGGAGTACTAGTATTGTTGTTCCACTTCATAAAAGTGGACCTACAGATAATCCATATAACTATAGAGGTATTTCACTTATTAATAGTTTATGTACAGTATTCATAAATATTTTAAGAAACAGACTTTCAATATGGACTGAGCGAAATGATATTTTAAACGATGCGCAAGCCAGCTTTAGAAATCAAAGTACTGAAAGTACTGTTAGAAGGCGAGTTTAGAATATAGGCATAACATATTGCAATACATTTTCCTGTACTTAAAACACCTCTCCTGATACAGCAAAGTCTATAGAGTTGTGCAATGTTCCTGTGCAATGAAGACCAGTTTACCATCCTGAGTTTCAACAAACTTGAAGAAGGCTTGTGAAAATATGTTGAAAAAAATTAACACGAATGGACTTTTCTGAAACTCCTTTCCATTTCATTTGAAGAAATAGAGCATAATCAACGGTTTATTTTTGATATGAAAAATCTCTCACGAGAATGCGTTGTTTGGCGATGAAAAAACGTGTCCGTAGGACGAGTTTTTTTTAACGCTAAACAACGCATTCGAGTGAGAGATTTTTCATATCAAAAATAAACCGTTGATTGTTCTATTTATTATATACCGAATTCGCAACTTTTAATGCTTGAGAATAAAACTTACGGACAACTTCGGATAGCGAGAAGGAAAATTACAAGCTGACTGCGGACGAATGGGTCCGCGGATGAATACATAATAATTTGAAAAAAATAACTGAAAGTCGCCGCCATGTTTTACAACGGTAGTTCAGAAGCGGGCGACCTTGTTGTCATCCTTTTTTGTCTTTGAGCCCTACGAAGTGTTGATAAAGTGTGTATTCATGATAAAATGGATTTAATTACACCTCGTTCACTGCAGGTAGTGTGTTTTTGGTATGGCATTGGCTGTAAAATGTGTAATCAATCTGGGAAATAACGTGTCGTCTAAAGGCAAGTTTGAATCGGGGTCAATGTTGGAGTAAGATGGGGACTTGGGCGGGGTGGGGGAATAATGGCAGGTTGTAGTGGTCAAGAAGCAGGGAAGCAGTTTAAGTCCCATTGTTGGTTCATTCATTTATCAAAATATGCCTCATCACGCATCCTTGTCGAAAAAACCTTAACCGTTTACCAAACAATCCCTGGTTTTTACGACCAAGAGGAAGAAGCCTTCTAAAAACATTGTGGGAAAAGGAGGAAATGCTGGTAACCAGCATTTTCTCCATTTCCCACAATGTTTTCTACTCTTCTAAAGTCAAGTGTCAATTTTTGAGTCACATTTATGTTTTCGTCTGCAAATGCTTTCAATATATTTAGACAAGTCTAAATTTTTGTCGTCTGGTACAGAGTTAAGGCCTATAGTGACTGAATGGGCCCCAATTTGGGGAATGTAACTGCAAATATCAGGATCAGACACTGAAAAGAAAAGCTAAAGAAAAGCTTTATTATTCCATATTCTGATGGGAATTAACTATTTCTTCGTCTTGACCACTATTGTTTAAGAGTTAAATTACTGCAAATCATCATTTCCAAATTTAATAATTCACGAAATGCATGATAACAAGCAAGAACAGATTACTCCCTGTCTACAGCACAACAAACTTTAGAGTAGACTGTCCAAAAAATTTAAACTATTAACCTATTACCACACAATCCCTACTTTTGACGCCCCCGAGAAAGAAGCCTTTTAAAAAACATTGTGGGAAAAGGAAAAAATGCTGGTAACCAGCATTTTTTCCTTTTCCCACAATGATTTCTTCCCTTCCTAAAACAAATTTCAATTTTTTAATCACATTTATTTTGTCGTCTGCAAAGGCTTTCAATTTGGACCAGTCTACAAGTTTGTTGTAATTTGTAATTTTGGTTAATGGGTTAATTATTAAACAAAAAAAAAAAAAAAACAGCCACGATCAAGTTGAGAATGCCACAATCTCTGAGCAAAAAATCCAATTCATAGAAATTCAAATCAATCCAAAGCAAAGTTTTTTGATAAGATAAATAACATTAGGCGAAAAGGCAAAATTGCTAACTTGAGCAATTTCTTCTTTTACCACAATGTATTTACCAATCTTATATCAAGGTCATTAAAACAAGTAATTGTTTTGGAAAGTGTTAAAGTGTATCTAGTCACTAGTGTGTGTGAAAAAGATTCTTGTGGTTTGTTTCCATATCCCAGGGATTTCAAATAGGCCAATTTTGCTTTGATGGAGTTATTGGTGTGAGGAAAGCTGGGGTTTTTGCTTATATTCTGGGCATACCCAGTCTGTCTAAGGTACCGCTCCAGGCTTGATAAAAACCCACGAATTGTTGATGGCTTATATTCCTGATCATTCGGGGTTTTTTTACAATACAAAGGAAATTGCCAAAGTGAAGATCTAATTATTTTGCAGTCAGCTCTTCTATTTCCCTTTCTTCACCCTGTTCTTTCAGAAAAGTTTTCAAAAGTTTTATGTCATAGTGGGTTTTTCGCCTGGTGTTCTGATTTTCCTGGTTAGAAATAACGTTTTGAATTTCTGTCTAGATTTTCAAACCTAGGTTGGTGGGTTGATGTGGTAGAAACGGGAATATTTGATGGCTGAACTTCATCAAACTCAGATTGATTCAGAACTGAAGTTATTTGGTCCCAAGTAAGATCATTAAAAAAATCAGCCATGTTGATTGGTTACAAACTATCAGACGACAATTTTTGGACATCCTCTATTGAAGGAATCAATAGCTTTACCTAGGGAAATGGAGGAGAACTGAAGCAAAGGAAAAATGGAAAAGAAACCAATTTTAAGCAGTTAGTGGTATATACCTTGGTTTTAGGTGCATTTTTATTTTTTTATTATAAATGATGCATCTTTTACTGGGGGACTATAACTTTCTGTGCAAACATCATGTCAGATCAATCACAGAGAAGATTTCAAGGGAAAAGAATGAAAGGGAAAGGATAAGACCTTAGCAGTGAAAGAGAGATGAAAGGAAATGACTGCAATCAAGGTAATTATCTTTTTTTTGTTTTTAATAACTTTCCCAAAAGATAATTTAGTCAAATCATTTAATTTATTAGCTAGTCTCTAATTTAATATTTTTTCCATGAATATAAACAAAGTCAGCATATGCTCTTAACCTTTCCTCATATATAAAATTGTAACAATTCAACCTTTTGTTTCTAAAGTTCTTCACTGAACAAAGCAGAAAAATATTGCTTTATTTCCCTACACACTTTGCTCACAATATTTTTTTTTTCAATATTTTATTTTGCCATAAGCAAAGTACATGTATTGCACTGTGTTGACCTGCTGGGGGTTAAGCAAGTGTAAAAAAAGTAGTTCCTGAATTCCGGCAAAAGTGTTATCTTCACTCCAGTGAAGATATTAACTGTAGCATTTACAAAATTTATCTAACTGATAAATCCCAGTATATCACTGTTAGGTATGTAATAAAAAGTTTTGTGTGATAGCAAAGGGTTTTGATTTACCGTTACCCGTATATGTTTTTTTGCGTTGTATAGAAACTTAGATCTAACCCTCTATTACTTCAACAATGAGTTTAAAAGATCTAGAAAGAACGCTTGAGAACTTTTGGTCTGAAAAGGAGAATACGGTGCTAATTGACATTTTTTTCTTTTCCTAAAATGTCTTCCATCCTATTTCATACAGGTTCCATCAATGGTGCCAGATCAAAAAGTTGCTACCTGAAAATGCATTCAATTTTTGAAAGTCTGATTTTTTTTCTTCGTGTAAAGAGTCAAGAAAGTTTCTCCTTTTAAAAATTAAGTTTTAAATGCCTCTTTCTCAGGGTTGTTAAAACTGTACTTGATAGGGTATGGTACAGGATTAAAGAATAGTTTTTGTTTGAAAATGCAATCAGTTTTGATAGGTCTAAAACTGTAACTCTGTAATGAGATGATCAATTTCTTGAAAGTCATTACCATTTTATTCCATGGACAATTTTATTGAGAGAGCAAAGAGTTTCTAGAAAGGTACATTTTAGAGTATAGAAACTGAGATTCAGCCTTTTAGATCACAATACTGACTTTCAACAATGTTGAAGAGGAGGCTTTTCAAAGCATTGTAGGAAAAGTAGCAAATAATGATAATCAACCTTTTGTTTGACTTTCCCACAATGTTTTCCATCTTAGTGACCCTTTACAAAACCCTTCAGAAAATAACAAAAAATTAGGGTCTTCTACATTAAAGCAGTTAGCAGATAATAAGTTAAGAGCAGCTGAAAATGTGCCGTTTGGCTGAGAAAAAGTACAAAACAGTGGTAAAAAGAGAAAATACTGGTCACTAGCGTTTTCTCCTTTTCCAAAAGTATTTTGAAACTTTTTTTCCCTTGAGGTTGCCAAAATTTTGTCGTTCAGATAAAAGGCTTTTTTTTTTATTTATTTACCATTTTATTTGAAATATACTTTATCAAGACTGAAAAAGAGTTTCAAAACAAACGACTTCCAATGTTAAAAACGGAGATTTAAATGTTAGATTACAATATATGTGCTGAGTTTTAATGACCTTAAAGAATGGAGCTTTTTAGAAAGGGAATGGCATTTTGAAAACATGCAGGAACATGAGAAAATACTGGCAACGAACATTTTCTCCGTTATGAACATCGGAAGGTGTTCTTCGTTTATACGATTCTTGCAATCTATGGCTCTGTTAACCCTTATACTAGAGTGCTGGATTGATGAATATGGCATTTTACATCTCGTGAAAAATGCTTAATTATTGCAACTCCACCCTGGGCTGTTTTGGTCGGGTCCTTACAATATAGCTAATCCGACATAAGATTGCATATTCTGTGCAGACTATAGAATCATCTGCCTTGTCTTCAAAAGAGACAGGCGTAATAAGCGATCTAAGGGTTCATATTGACATTAACGCTTGTCTTTCATTAATCCAACGTAACCGGAATGTACATTCAGTTTGTCGGCAAACATGAAAGCAAAATGATTGCCAACTCGTCAATATTGAGATACACCCTATTCCTTCGTTCGATAAAAATATATCGTGTACAGTTACACAGATACAGGCCCTCGGTCCGCGTTCTTAGAAAATCATAAACACGTCCGATGCGCTCCGTGTCAAAATAATTTTATCATTGTGTTATTCAGTTTTGGAAAAAAGTGTATAGTTGAAGGAAATTCTTTCGGGGAAAATAAATGGGAGATATAACGTAAAGATTTCAGTTTTAATAATGACGGGAGTAAGTGATTATGATAACAATTCATTGCGATTAGCCTTTATTCTTAACCTGACAAAGAAATTTCAGACTAAGTTGAAATTGAAAGCACTAATTCATGCAGATGACAAATTCAGGGTGGCCCAAATTAGCGACGAAATTTTTTCTTGATAGGGTGGTAAAATGAAAAAAAATGCCGGTTTCCGGTTGCAATTTGCCCTCTCCTCTCGATATTTTTTAAAAGCTTGATTTTCAGAGTCGTTTCAAGTGAGTGGTAAACTTGCTGAACGTTAAGCAACGTGACGACCAAAAGAAGAAGTTAAAACTTTTTGCGTGTTAAAACGATTACAGATCATGTTGTCATTTTTGACGTAGTAAAGTCCGATCATACTCGTATATAAGGAAAGAAATGATCAAACTGGAAACCAGGTATACATTGGTACATTATTTATACCTACTTTAAAATGATACATATTGTGATTTCAACTGATTTACCTTTTTCTTTTCAAAGGTCTCCGGAATCAAAACTCGGCCACGCTGACGCGTAACAATAACCTAGTCATTAATCATAAAGTCAAGCACAACTTTGATGAAAGAAAAATATTTCTTTGAAAGAGAAAATTTTGGTTAAACACTTGATGATTCAAAGGAATTTATTTCATTGAAATTTTACGTCTCACAAAGACAGAATAAGGTTCCCAACAGAGGAAAGGGGTCTATCAGCGATACGTCATTCAAAGAAGCTATCCGATTGGTTAGTTCTGGGATCGTAAATTCACATGTACGATCCCACTGGTTAGTTGTTTATGCGTTGTGAAGTGGAAGTAGGTCTGAATGATGTCATGTTAGTAGCTTTGATGATTGTATCGATGAACTGATCCAAAGTATTTTGCATTTGTCAAAAATTATGCTTTTTACGAATTCAGTTTCATTCCTTCTGGAAACTTGAAGTTTCTTCTTGCTGTTCTGATTAAATTTACAATGGTCTTGACATTATTTTGTTCTAATGTACTCGAGAAGTATCGAACTATTTGAAAGGCGTTTTGATAATGCTGTTCAGAGGCATTTTCAGCAAGCTGCCGAGCGTTGACATATGAAGGCGAGAATGAAAATCTCGCCTTCTAAAAACTACAGTTTCGTTGATAATACATTTACCTTACAGTCCCTTGTACAAAAATACCTCTCAAAAAAAAGAGGGAGGTTTTATTGTTTATTTGTGGATTTCAGAAAAGCTTTCGATTGTATCGATCACGAGAAACTTTGGAATTCTTTAGAAAGGAAAGGAATTGGTGGAAAATATTTGAGGATTTTTAAAAATATGTATGGACAGCTAAACTGTAAAATTAAGATTACTGATATTTTATTAAACCCTTTTCAGTGTAAAAGAGGCACGCGTCAAGGATGTGGAAGTTTCGACCTATTTATAAACGATCTTGTTGAATATTTAAGATTGGAATGCAACCATTAGTCTTTGTCTCAAATGATATTGAGGATATTTTAGCTTTACTTTTTGCCGATGATGTATCTTGTTTTGCTGATACGGTTTTTAATCTACAAAAGCAATTAGACTCTATCCATAAATTTTGTAAGTCGGTCGGGATGTGTTTAAATCTAGATAAAACAAAAATAGTTGTTTTCCGAAAAGGAGGAGTTTTGAGAAAGTGCGAAAAATGGTTTTATGATGGAAAAGAAATTGAAACAGTTTCCCTCCAAAAGTATTTGGGAGCACTAATTACGTCAAGGTTATGTTGGTCAAGTTTTAAGAATAACCAAGCAGCACAAGCAAAAAAAGCTTGCTACGGTATATATAGGTCTAAAAGAAAGTTTGGTTATTTTAGCCCTAGTGATTATTTCAAATTATTTGACTCAATGGTAAAACCTATCCTCTGTTTTGCCTCTGACGTCTGGGGTTATGAATATAGTCAGTCTGTTGAAAAGGTTCACATTGATTTCTGCAAACGTGTTTGTTGCCTTAATCAAAGTAGCGCTGATTTTTTTGCATTAACAGAATGCGGAAGATACCCTATAGCAGTTACTTATATTTCACAGTCTATTAAGTATTGGCTCAAATTAACAGAAATGTCAAATAATAGATACCCAAAGCAGTGCTATGATATGCTTAGGATATTAGATGAAAGTGGAAGAGTAACATGGGCATCAAAAATTAGACAAGTATTATTTGAGTATGGATTTGGATTTGTTTGGATATCTAACGGTGTAGGTGATTCTCAGCAATTTCTAAAAACTTTCAAAGAACGTTTAATTGACTGTTCTAATCAATGGTTGCATGAGAAAATTACAAACTCACCAAAAGCTAAACACTACCAACATTTTTATTCCTTGCTTAACGTAGAGAAATATCTGTTAACAGACATGTCTCCGTAAAGTCGCCGCATATTATCTAATTTTAGATGTTCTAGTCATACTTTGAATGTAGAAATAGGTAGGCATAAAAATATTGACTATAACCTTAGATTTTGTGACTCATGTTTGAACCGTAACGTGTTCGTAATAGAAGATGAATTTCACTTCCTATTGAATTGTCCTCAATATGACGAACTACGAAGTCTTTATTTTGTTGATAAGTGGAAAAATGCATATCCAACAATAACTTTGTTTTATAGAATCATGTCTGATAACAAAGAAATAAATATTAAAACAACCTGCTAAATACCTAATAGAAGCATTTATATTAAAAAGAGCCAAGTCTGAAAATTAACCAGTTTCTAAAGCTTCGTGTATTTTATAAGTATGTTATACATATTTATACATTATTATTATATTATTACTACTATTATTATTTTAATCTGGTAAACAACAGAAATGTATTCCAATCTCGTTTGTTTTAGCCAGACTATTGTTCTGCTTGTTGCTTACTTGTGTTACGTAATGTTACGGAACACCGGCTCACTCTCGAGATCTAAATAGAAGAACAAAGAGGATCCTAGTGCAAGAACAGATGTATTTTATTTTCCACAATCTTCGCCTGTATTTTTTGTGTGTGTTACAAATAAGAAATAATCACGACTTTCAAATAAACAAAAATAAACATGATAGATGAAAATTCCGAAACTCAGCAGACGACATTTTTGTTTTGCCTACGTTGTGTGTCTAGTGACATTTACCATTCTCCCAAAATGCCGCCAGCACAGAACGCGAAGGCGAACTGTATTATTTTAAACAAGGCAGATGATTTGCGGCACATTTTCATACGGTCTGTAAGCCCCAAAATTGTTTATTTAATAAATCTTTTCACAACAAATAAGTATAATCAACATTACCAGTTTATTCGAAACATAGCGACAAAAGGTGACAACCATGCTTAGATGACTAAAGTGTGCAGCATGACATTGGTCCATGACAGAATACAATGATCTGACGGCCAGAGTGTGCCGGTCGATCTTTGTAAGATTCTTTGGTCATGTTCGACTTTATAATGCTTTTGTCGCAATGTTTTTGAATTCAAGTTATTTAGAGTACACATAACTATTCACATACATACGTCATATTAATATACATCTAGTGAGTTTCACTGCGTAACTAAAGTACATAACATGAAAAAGCATAGTACATTCCTTCTCACAATGTTTTCCTTTCCTTGCAAGTTTAATAACTCGTTACTCAAGTATTAGCGTACATAACGCGAGAAATAAAGTACTTTCATGTACAATGACTTTACCTTTTTTTTTCCAATGTTTTCGTTTCCAGTTGTAAAACTCGCTATTTTAGGGTAAATAACGTAAGAAATGCAGCACATTTCATGTAACAATGTTTTCCTTTCTTCGCAATGTTTTCGCTTTCACTTGCAAAACCCGATATTTTAAAGTAAATTACGTGAGAAATGTAGCACGTTCCATATTACAATGTTTTCCTTTTTCCGCAATGTTTTTGCTTTCTTCGCAATGTTTTCGTTTCAATTGCAAAACTTGTTATTTTCTTATACATACAAATGTTGAAATGAAACAGGTATTTAGGCAAAAATCTTCCATTAACAAATTTTATCAAGACATCAATTTCAGAGTTATTTAAATAGATTTAAGCATAAACGTTTAAGAACAACTTTTACTACAAAGATATTAACACATAAAATTCAGACTTACCTAAATAGAAGAACAAAGAGGATCCTAGTGCAAGAACAGATGTATTTTATTTTCCACAATCTTCGCCTGTATTTTTTGTGAATATACATTGCGAAAACGCAGAATATAACCGATCTGGCGTCGGACATCTGAACCAATCACGATCCTCGTTACATAGATTTTACTCAAGTCAACGAATGAAATTTTTGCCGAAAATCAGAGAACGAGTAGCGCTTCTCGTGTCAAAGAGGTGTAAAAGTGTCATTTCTTTGTCGGTGTCAAGCCATAAGGCTTAGCATACGGTTGTTTGGCAAAACAATCAAGACCTAAATGATTCGGCGCGACCGTAAATCAATTAGATAAACAATTAGATTTTTATCAAAGAAGGTTTAATTGTCTTGCCTGCCATCAAAGGGTCTCAATGAAGTTGTGGAATTTTGTATTTCCGCGTGACTAAGAATTGCTTCGAGCTATGAAATGGTTTTGTAAGGTCTAGTTTTGTAAGAATCTGTCAAAATTTTATGAAAATTGCAAAATCAAAGAATTTTGTTGATAGATCTTTTCTCATCGTAAGTATGAAATTTAAGTTCAGTTATGAAAAATTATAACAAAATTATGAAAAATTATAACAAAATATTATAACTAAATGACAAATTGTTTCTCTGTATAAAAATTCTCCCTCCCTTATTGTGCTTTATTCTTATCAAGCGAAAAGGAGGTTGAGGCTTATTGTCCATAATTAACACACACACACACACACACACACACACACACACACACACACACATATATATATATATATATATATATATATATATATATATATATATACACACACAAACAAATTGTTCTACAAAATGTAGAATCACATTGTTCAAAGCAAGTAAATTGAAATAAAATGGCGAATGACAAACTTGTTGTAACCATCAAATATTCAAAATATATGCATGCGACAGAGACAAGAAACTCATACAGTAAACACTAGTATGCATATACAGTTTGGTATACATATTCAATAAGATTCAAAAGTATATAAAAGAACAAAGAAAAATATGGTAGGTGAACTTCACGTCTCATTGAACTGCACGTCAATATCTACTAATTAATATTTTGGGATCAGGAGATTCTGATGTTTAACATAAAAATGAACTGAATATGGGTTCCTTACAATATGTCTAAGGTATCTCGCTTTAAACATATTAACATGCACAGTCTTGGGTACTGTCCAGGTTTTCCCATTCAGTTTGTTTTCTATAAGGAAATTATCCCATTCGAACGTAATAACTGGTTTCCATCGACCCTGAATTTAAATGCATGTTATGCCTTGTGGTACTGTTATTTGCCAGTAGGTTGGGGATAAAGACAAGTCATATAAAGGAAATTGCACACAGGTAATGCTATTTGTTATTTCTACTATAACTTGTGTTGTTCTACATTTCAAAGTAACATTTTTCATAAGTATAAGTATTACTAACACTGTAGTCACAATCATGCAAAAAGCTAAGATGTAGTGATCCAAGGTAACATCGAGATTGTTCCAAAAATATAGACTTGGTTCTGGAGTTGTACTTGGATTTTTATAGACAAAAGAAGGTATTGTAGAAGCATGTACTTGTTGAATGGAAGAACTTTTAAGAACGGACACAATTATCATAAATTTTCGTAATTTCAGAATTACCAAAATTAATGCTACTAAGCAAAAACCCGCAATTGCTGATGTACAGTACAGAAGAATATCATCGGTTTCTGGCCAGTTACTATCTATTTGTATTTCGCCAGATAGCAGAGGGTCTGTCAATGATTGAAAGATCATAGCATCGTTTTTCGCAGATTTGGCCATTTTTTCCAAACTTAAGTGTGATTTTCTATCATCAGCATTGATATTCTGAATAGAATGTTTATAATGAATGAATGAATGAATGTTGTTTTATGGCGCATCGACAACTTTGGTCATTTAGCGCGCATATCTATGTTAAAAGATAATAAACGTGGAGTTGTTTAAACTGAATAAAGTTTGAATGACAATAAAAGAATTGAATTAAGAAAATTTAATGTATAAAGGGCATTATCGAGTTACAGGGCAATCCCTATATACTCAAATGTTTTAAATGATAAGAACTGAATTAAGAAGAATGCATAAAGGGCATTATCGAGTTACAGGGCAATCCCTATATACTCAAAAATTTTAAATAATAAGATTTAAGAATGTGATAAAAAGGTTTAAACTCAATGCTGGTTTGATAAAAGGAAGTTTTTTAAATGAAAAAGAAATATGTGTCATTTATAATGTGCATAAAATATGATATTGAGTGGCTGGGCATTCCCTGCCTACTCAACAGTTTTAGATTAAAAGGTAAGACTGATAATATTGTTTTTCCTTGGAAATGAGGTTAAAACTGATAAAGATTGGAGCCTCCAATGGGATCAGATACTCCCATTAAAGAGGTCCTGTCTCCAATGAGATAAGATGTCTCCAAGAGAGCCAATCCTCCCATTAAGGAGATGCAAAATGAATATTAATGAAGTAAAGAATGTTGTAAAAAGATGGGTAAGAAAGTCAAGAGTAAATATCACAGTTTATTGTAAATGCCAATCTCCTTTATGAAAGCGATAATAGATTCAATGTTGACAGAATCAAAAAGATTTTTCAAACTATCAACGTTGAAATATTTTAAACGAACTGGCTGAAAGTCAATGCAATCTAGTAGGATATGTTTTACAGAAAAGGTTGCATTGCATGGTATACATTCAGGGGCATCATCTCTTGTCAAGAGCCAGGAATGTGTGATGCGTGAATGGCCAATTCGAAGTCGTGCAATTATCACTTCTTCTCGACGAACGGATCTGTAAACGGGATACCATTCACCAAGGGATGGTTTAACTGAATGCAGTTTATTGAAAATATCAGCATCCCACTGGGATTGCCAAGAAGATTGGATATGTGATAAAACAGAGGATTTAAAATCAGTGTGTGGAACTTTAAAATCTGAAATGGGAAGGTTAAGTGCAGATTTGGCAGACCTATCGGCATTTTCATTGCCTTTGATGCCTACATGACTTGGAAGCCAGCAGAACACCAATCTATTCTTAGAAGAAATTTGTGAGATCCTTTCAAGTAAACTGCAGATTAAAGGATTCTCAAGTCGTTGATTTGAAAGGGCCTGTAATGTTGACAAAGAGTCTGAAAAGATAATAAAACGGTTGGAATTAGAACTTTCAACTAGATTAAGGGCAAGATCTACTGCTTTAATTTCAGCAGAGAAGATAGAGGAGTTGTTTGGAAGGCGGCATTTTAAGCTCCTTTGTCCATTAACAGCGGCAGCTGCTACAGAATTGCCTTCTTTATATCCATCTGTATAGATGGGTTTGAAGGAAAAATAATGCTCCTTTATCTCGTTGTATCTAGCATGAAATACAGTTCTATCCGTGACAGACTTTTTGTCAGATGCAAGGTCAAATCTGAATTCTGCACTGTTTAGTGTCCATGGAGGGATTTCAGAGATTTTATAGTCGGCAATAGACTCGGTGTCTATGCCAAGGTTATCTACAATGGGCTCCATGCGGATACCAAATGGGGGAATAACATTTGGTTTCCTTTCAAAAAGACGTTTATATTCAGGTTTAAAGACAACGTTATGAGTTGGATTAAAACGATTCGACTTAAGTTTTAAAATATATTGAAGTGAGAGTTTTTCTCTCCTGTAAGAAAGGGAAGGTTCATTAGTCTCAACATAGAGACTATTGACGGGAGAAGTTCTGAAAGCTCCCAGTACAAGACGCAGACCTTCGTGGTGTATAGAATCGAGAATTTTCAGATAGGATTTACGGGCCGATCCGTATACAACAGATCCATAGTCTAACTTGGAGCGAACTAAAGACCGATAAAGCCGCAAGAGGACTTTACGGTCTGCTCCCCATTCAGAATGAGCCACAACCTTAAGAAGATTAAGAGCCTTCTTGCACTTCTTTTTAAGTGCAGTGATGTGAGGAAGGAAAGAAAGCTTTCTGTCAAAGATGACTCCAAGAAATTTAAACTCAGAAACGACTTCAATTTTAGTTTTGTCCAGATAAAGTTCAGGATCTGGATGAACACCTCGTAGATTACAGAGGTGCATGCACTTAGTTTTGGACTTTGAAAATTTGAAGCCATTTTCATCAGACCATGTTTGCAATTTGTTGAGACATTGTTGAAGTTGTCTCTCAATAATGTTCATATTTCGAGATCTGAAGCAAATGACGAAGTCATCAACATAGAGGGAACAGTCTACACCAGGACAGATAGCTTTGACTATACTGTTTATTTTCACACTGAAAAGTGTAACAGAGAGAATACATCCTTGGGGTACACCCATCTCCTGTTCACGGGCTCCCGAGACAGTATTACCAACTCGGACGCGGAAAAGACGTTCATCCAAGAAGGCTGAAATAAAAAGAGGAAGACGGCCTCGAAGACCAAAGTCATGCAAGTCTTTCAGAATTCCGTATTTCCAAGTTGTATCGTAAGCGCTTTCAAGGTCGAAAAAGACAGATACTACATGCTGTCTATTAATAAAGGCTTCTCTGACAAAGGTTTCAAAGCGGACAAGATGATCTATGGTGCCACGCTGGCGACGAAATCCACTCTGTACATCAACGATGAGGTTGTTCTTCTCTAAAAACCAGACAAGCCTGTCGTTGACCATACGTTCTAGGGTCTTGCAGAGACAACTAGTAAGAGCTATTGGCCGATAGTTAGCCGGGTCACTAGCATCTTTGCCAGGTTTTGGGATAGGAATGACAAGTGCCTCCCGCCAGGATGCAGGAAAAACACCTGACTGCCAGATATCATTAAAAATATCAAGTAAAACTGAGAGGGAAGTAAAAGGTAAGTGTTTTAAAAACTGGTAATGAACTTTATCTGGGCCAGGAGAAGAATCATGAGCTTTATTCAGAGCAGATTTTAATTCTTTAAAAGTGAAGAGTTTATTATAATGCTCTGAATTCGAAGACTTGAAATTAAGCTTTTTCTTTTCTTCTCTAGCTTTATTCCTCTGAAACTTTTCTGAATAGTTTGCAGAGGAAGACTTTTTGCAAAAGGTGTTAGCAAGAGCATCAGCTATATCCTGGGGAGATTCCAACGAAGTATTGTTAACCTCAAGGTGACTAACAGGGGTCTGGCCTTTGCCATTGATCTTTCTGATCATATCCCAGGTTTTTTTAGTAGTAGTTCTACTATTCAACTTAGAGACATATTGTCTCCAGGCCTTGCGCTTATTTTCTTTAATGGTACGACGGGCTTTTGCCCTGGAAATACGGAATAAGTTAAGATTGTCTTTGGTAGGCCTGAGATTAAATTTTCTAAGGGCCTGTTTTCTGTCTCTGACAGCCTGTTTACAATCATCATTGTACCAAGGCTTGTCAGGTCGTTTTGGGTTTGCCGAGGTCTGAGGGACGGACTTTTCAGCTGCATCAATTAATAGGGAAGTGAAAAGTTTTGCAGGATCATCGCAATTTCCAAATTTATCATGTGTAATGGTCTGTTCACATAGGGTTTCAAATTTATTCCAATTGGCTTTGGAAAGCTTCCATTTCTGCGGTCGTACACTGCTGGACGGTTGTGTAGATGAAAAGATAATGGGGAAGTGATCACTTCCACACAAATCCTCAGTCACTTTCCAAGTAAAATTGGGAAGTAAGACTGGGCTGCATAATGTTAAATCAATGGAAGAGTAAGATCCAGTTGCTGGATGCAAGTAGGTTTTGGATTTGTTTTCATTCATGAAAGACAGAGAGTTGTTCGAAATGAAGTTCTCCAACTGGAGACCTCTCTGGTTGGTGTCATTGCAACCCCACATTACACTGTGACTATTAAAGTCCCCAGCAAGAATATAGGGGGATGGTAATTGTGAAATGAGATCAT
This sequence comes from Tridacna crocea, assembly GCA_943736015.1. Classification (NCBI taxonomy): domain Eukaryota; kingdom Metazoa; phylum Mollusca; class Bivalvia; order Cardiida; family Cardiidae; genus Tridacna; species Tridacna crocea. Next base: position 2,813,780 of record OX031056.1, on the reverse strand, counting down.
TCAGATTGGTCTCATTGATAGGTATGCTTGGCGGGAGATATAAAGAACATAGTGTAACAGCACTGTGTATAGATAACCTGACAGCAACAGCTTGCAGGTTTGTATTTAAAGAGATAACTTTGTGAGGAATGTTGTTGTTTACAATAATAGAAACACCTCCTCTGGCTTTTTCACCTTCGGTAAAAATCTTGTTGTAAACAGAATGATATTTGATAGTGATATCATCCTCCCGTTTAAGGAAGGTTTCTTGCAGACAAACAGCAACTGGTTTGTAGTCATTGATTAAAAGTGAAAGTTCGTCAAAGTTTGACTTCAGACCTCGACAATTCCACTGGATTATGGTATCCATAGTGCATGAGGAAAGTATAAAGACTAAAGTAAAAAACGAGGTCGTAAACCAATGCATTTTAAAATAGACTCGTTAAGATTTAATTACAGATGTCTCGGCTTTGGATGATTGCCAAGCGTCAAAATCCTTGTTCCAAAGATCTTTGGAAGTGGACCAGATAGAGGCTTCTGAATCTGAAGCCTCACCTTCCAGATTTTCAGTATCTGCATCCATGTCCTCTAGCTCCGAAAATCTGTTGGAGGTAGGGACAGGATCATTTACCTTGACTGTGATCTCACAAGATCCTTGGTTATCTTTAGATTGTTGTTTAGGTTTGGAAGAAGACCTTTTAGGAGGTCGTGGTGTATGATTGGGATTGTTATCCTTGGATGAGACGTTAGGTTTTGTTGTAGACTGTGAAGATGGAGGTTGTGGTTTCTTAGGAGGTGGTTGTGTAGAGGTAGATGGCTTTGGAGTTTTCCGTGAAGAATTTTGTGAAGGTGTAGATGGCTTTGAATTTTTTTGAGATGAACTATTTTCAGAGTTTGTGGGTTTTGAGGATGCCGAAGAGGTTGTGTTTGTTTTAGTTACAGATGGAGAGTCAGGAATTAGTTTGGACAAGGTGGATGGAGGAAGAAGTTCTTTCAGTTCAGAAGCTACATCAGGAAATTTTTGAAGTAGAACTTTCGCAAGAATTTTACAAGTGCTGCAGTCGTCCTTTTCAGTTGACGAGCCAACAACACCTGCATAACTAGGACCAGAAGAGGTTTTCTTGCGTTGTTCAAACATTTTCCTTGCTTCTGGAAAGCTAACGTTATTGTTGTATTTAATTGAAAGAATTTCTTTTTCTTCCTTCCATACTGGACACTCTCTTGAAAAAGTAGAGTGTGCAGATTTGCAATTAATACAGAGAGGAGGATTTGTACAAGTAGTACTGTCATGGTCAGGTCCTTGATGAGCACATTTTGAGCATGTTTCTTGGTTCGGACATTTACTGATGTGATGGCCGTACCGCTGGCATTTAAAACATCGCAAGGGGTTCGGCACATACACATCTACTTTGACTACTTGAAAGCCTATCTTGATAGACGTTGGAAGAATAGGCGAAGAAAATGTTAAAATGTATGTATGTGTTGGTCTTTGTTCTCCATCTCTGCGTACAGAAATCCGCTTAACATCGGATACACCTTGTTGTTTTAGATTGTCTGTAATTTCTTGTAAGGAGCTGCAGTATGCAAGTTCTTTGCATCTAATTACTCCTTTACAAGAATTAAGTGAAGGATGAGGGAAAATTTTAACGTCTATGTCAAAAAATTTGGTCTTTTTTAAAAGATTCAGTACTTGCTGATTTGTAAAACATTCAACTAGTAGGGTCTGGTCTTTAAGTTTTTTAACTGATTTTGGTGTACCAAGGATACTAGAGATTTGTTTTTCTATAATGAATGGAGAAAGTTTAGTTACAGGTTTTGAATGGTCTTGAGATTGGATAACAATAAAACGTGGAGATTGATAAGATGAAGGAAGTGAAGTTTCTGTTTCAGAGTCACTGTCCGAAAGGGGGCGCTTGCTTTCATTGAGCTTGGCCTTTTTTTGGGATGCCATGTTTGTGTGTTAAGTTTCACCATCGATGCTCCCCACCCGCCATGGAGCCCAACGAGGGGACATGGTCTGGGGAAAACCCATTCGCAGACCATGACAGGGATACATCAATGGTATACTCGGTATGAAAGGGCTAGACTGGACAGATGCATTCTCGCAGAAAGTCCTACCAAGCTTAGACGATCATTGAGACTTTACAAATGTCAGCCAAATACCAAAAAAACTTTCACCCGATTGACCCATGAGCCACCGCCTTCTAGGGCTAAACAAGAAATATAACATCTGAAAGAGTGTGATGTAATTATGTGGAGGAGATGGTAAATTTAATTGAGAAAAGATGTAAAAAAAGAGTATATCAGATGTCCTAGGGCAAGGCATGACCAGCCGATTGATCAGGACGGGCCTTCCTGACCTCCCGTTTAGCCCAACTTGGGGCCAAAGTGGTGTGTTGCAAGTACAGGGCCTAGCCAATCCCTGATGTCACTCAACCACCAGGATCCCGTCATCAGGCGACACGGGTCGCAGCCCACGGCAAACGGGCAGGTCCTTTTCGGTGGGGTTTTACCACTCTGCAGGACTACAACCGGGATTTTTTCTATTCCCCCTACCCGGCTGGGGGTAGAATGTTTATAAATTTGGAATTGTGGTACATTCACTGAGAGCGGACTTTCAAACAAAGAATTACTTTCAATATTTTGTAAATCTGTGTCATTGAAAAATTGTTGAAGAACAGCTAAATTAACTGGATGTAGTGTACTTGTCGTATTTTTATGACATGACGATAAACGAGGCGGTAAATAAAGTTTTGTTGTTGTTACCGCACATCCACATGGAATTTCAATTATACAGAAATTGCAGCCCTTTTTCATGGTTTTAGACCTTTTGCAATCGAATTCCATTGCTGGTGTATTATACACTAAAAAACAGATGTATTTGAAAGCTGAAGAATACCGGACTCGAGATCTGATAAACTGTTCAAAAAAAATCTAAAGTTACATTGTTTCTTTATTTGAGGTTTGTCGCCTTTGAACAAAGCGGATATGCAACTAGGGCTGATCATCGGAGTTAAAGTTTTTCTCAGTTTACATAAGGTAATTCTGTTTGACTCACACTTACTATAGTCAGCCATGTTTAATGTGACGTAGTACTGCAAGTCGTTTGAAACGGCAAAAAGGGTTGGTAAATCAAGTAACTTAGTAGCATGGTAGTAATTTGTGAGTCCTAACAGACTCTTAACCCCTTTCTGATCTTTAGGTGGAACCAAATTTTGAATTTTCTCAACTTTCCGTTCATCAGTTTCGATCCCATTTCGACTCAAAATGTGTCCTAAATAATGGAGTTTTTGTTGTGCAAATTTACATTTATTTGGTGATAATTTCAGTCCTGCATTCTTTATTCGGTTGAAAATCTCGTCTATGTGTTTTAAATGTTCCTCAAAATTTCTGGAGAATATCATTACATCGTCAATATAGCAAAGTGCATATTTCCAAGCCACACCCTTCAAAACCTTCATCATTAATGATTGAAAAGTAGCTGGAGCCCCAGAAAGACCAAAAGGCATAGTTTGGAATTCAAATATTCCGTTTTGAGTAATGATAGCTGTCTTTTGCTTGCTTGAATCACTAAGGGGTACTTGCCAGAAAGCTTTTCCAAGATCTAAAGAAGTGAAGAATTGTGGGTTAGCTTCGCCTATTGCATCAAGCATGTCAGACAGTCTGGGTAATGGATAAGCAATAGGTTTTGTAATTTTATTCAGTTTTAGACAGTCAACTGCAAATCGGTATTCACCAGTTTCATTTGTATCAGATTTCTTGACTAAAACAACAGGAGAATGCCAATCGGAATTACTTTCTTTAAGTATACCCTTGTCTATCATGTCTGAAACCATTTCTTCTTGTTTTCGGCGCATATGAGGTGTTTGTTTATAAAAAGGTGTACGCACTGGTTTTGAATCTCCAGTATCTATGTCATGTATTTGTAAGTTAGTTTTTCCTAAATCATAAGGTCCTTTAGAAAATACGTCAATGTTTTTCTTAAGTACGCCTAGTAAAAGATCTTTTTGTTTGCTGTCTAAATTAGTATTGGTCAGATCAAAATTTAAGTTTGGATCTGTAGGTGTTGGTATTTTGGAAGAATTTTTTGAGCTAGGTTGAGCTATATTTTCACATGCTTGATTGTTGTCTTGTTCCAAGCTAAAAACATTTTCTGAACTCACTTTTGAAACTAATGCTAAGAGTTTATTTCCTTTTAAAGTTATGTTTTGTTTTGTTGGATTTACTAGCCTAAGTTGAGCCTTTCCTTTTCTAACGGTCACCACACTTTTAGCACCTAAGATATTGTAGTTCGCTAAATTTGGCAATGGATCAAGTAGAACATCGGTATCAGAACACACCCGTGCAACCTTAACCGGAAGTACCACTTCAGAATTTGCCTCAATGCAGACTGGTTTGATAGTTCGGGCATACCCTCTATCAGTGCGTATACTACAAACGATACACATATATTTGTTTAAAAAGTCATGGCCAAGTATTAGAGAATGATGTAGATCTTCAACTACCAAAAAGTCATGAACTAAAGACACTGTTTTGAATTTGACTTCAAGCGATACTGAACCAGAGACTGGATGTATTGTACCACCTACACCTTTTATTGAAGTATATATAGAAGGTATAAATTTTGGTTTATTATGAGTGAAAGCTTTATCTAGAAATGATTTGCTTACACAGGACATATTAGCACCCGTATCACAAAGAGCATTTGTTTTGTTGCAATTAACTGAAACGCTGACAGTGTTTTTAATCATGTCTAATGAAAAAATTGCGTTTACCTCAGCAACCCTTGCAGTGGGACTATAAGCACTTTTTGTAGAAATAGGTTTTATTGTTTGACTTTGAGCACATTTATTGACATTTTCCTGAACAGCCTTGTCTGTTTGCCCACCCACTGGATTGAAAAAATCATTCCTGTAAGTAGGCGTGCACCTTCAACTTTGGTTCGAATTAGAACAATTTTGTGCTTGGAAATCTCGAGGGTGTGATCCATGAGCTTGCTGACATTGGCCTCGCGAAGATGAAGACCATCTTCTGCACGCTACTGCGTCGGTGTGATTCCGTCCATGGTCTTGTTTACCTGCCAATACAGTAGTGAGTTGGGCATCAGCTGCCGAGAGGACGCTCATGGTGTTGTCCAACGAAGACGGAGTGGCTGTAGCTACAGGAGCGGCGTACCGTATGTTCGTCAGACGACTGGCTAGCTGTCGGACCTCCTGCAATGACTTGGGTGCATGTGTGGATATTGCAGAGCTCACCGTAGGATGCAATCCATTCAAGGCAATTTGGACTTGAAATTCGTCACTAATTTTTGTTTTAAATGTTTCAATTTCCAAACGACTGAGAAATTGTTCGGCACTTTCACTGGGTTCCTGCCTCATATTAAATATTGTCAAATTTGCAGGTCTAGTTTTTTGGAATTTTTCTAACAGCACTGTTTTAAGTCCATTCACAGTAGTTGGCATTGATGGTAAGCTTTCGATGTAAAGCCTAGCCATACCATCAAGATGCCATGATAATTGAGCCAGAGCTTGTTCATTTTTGATATTCAAACACATACAATATTGGTCGAATCTTCGAAGAAATTGATCAATGTCTTGATTGGCGTCTCCAGAGAATGTTTCTAATCTAAGTGATGCCGCCATTGTTGTGTACTGAAGAAAAGAAGTACCTCGAGTAGCAAGTGTTAGTTCCGCTGGAGCTGCTATAGGTGGAGCTGTTTCTGACGACGCTGATGTTGCAGGAGTGGTTGTCTCTGATCTGCTTCTAGATCTAGTTTGGCCGATGTTTACCCCAGACGGTCGTGTTGTAAAAACTATTCCCTACTCACTTAGCTAATATTGGGAGGTTGGAAACTTGGAGATACCCACCAAGTGTTCTGCTTGTTGCTTACTTGTGTTACGTAATGTTACGTAACACCGGCTCACCCTCGAGATCTAAATAGAAGAACAAAGAGGATCCTAGTGCAAGAACAGATGTATTTTATTTTCCACAATCTTCGCCTGTATTTTTTGTGTGTGTTACAAATAAGAAATAATCACGACTTTCAAATAAACAAAAATAAACATGATAGATGAAAATTCCGAAACTCAGCAGACGACAATTTTGTTTTGCCTACGTTGTGTGTCTAGTGACATTTTCCATTCTCTGAAAATGCCGCCAGCACAGAACGCGAAGGCGAACTGTATTATTTTAAACAAGGCAGATGATTTGCGGCACATTTTCATACGGCCTGTAAGCCCCAAAATTGTTTATTTAATAAATCTTTTCACAACAAATAAGTATAATCAACATTACCAGTTTATTCGAAACATAGCGACAAAAGGTGACAACCATGCTTAGATGACTAAAGTGTGCAGCATGACATTGGTCCATGACAGAATACAATGATCTGACAGCCAGAGTGTGCCGGTCGATCTTTGTAAGATTCTTTGGTCATGTTCGACTTTATAATGCTTTTGTCGCAATGTTTTTGAATTCAAGTTATTTAGAGTACACATAACTATTCACATACATACGTCATATTAATATACATCTAGTGAGTTTCACTGCGTAACTAAAGTACATAACATGAAAAAGCATAGTACATTCCTTCTCACAATGTTTTCCTTTCCTTGCAAGTTTAATAACTCGTTACTCAAGTATTAGCGTACATAACGCGAGAAATAAAGTACTTTCATGTACAATGACTTTACCTTTTTTTTTCCAATGTTTTCGTTTCCAGTTGTAAAACTCGCTATTTTAGGGTAAATAACGTAAGAAATGCAGCACATTTCATGTAACAATGTTTTCCTTTCTTCGCAATGTTTTCGCTTTCACTTGCAAAACCCGATATTTTAAAGTAAATTACGTGAGAAATGTAGCACGTTCCATATTACAATGTTTTCCTTTTTCCGCAATGTTTTTGCTTTCTTCGCAATGTTTTCGTTTCAATTGCAAAACTTGTTATTTTCTTATACATACAAATGTTGAAATGAAACAGGTATTTAGGCAAAAATCTTCCATTAACAAATTTTATCAAGACATCAATTTCAGAGTTATTTAAATAGATTTAAGCATAAACGTTTAAGAACAACTTTTACTACAAAGATATTAACACATAAAATTCAGACTTACCTAAATAGAAGAACAAAGAGGATCCTAGTGCAAGAACAGATGTATTTTACTTTCCACAATCTTCGCCTGTATTTTTTGTGAATATACATTGCGAAAACGCAGAATATAACCGATCTGGCGTCGGACATCTGAACCAATCACGATCCTCGTTACATAGATTTTATTCAAGTCAACGAATGAAATTTTTGCCGAAAATCAGAGAACGAGTAGCGCTTCTCGTGTCAAAGAGGTGTAAAAGTGTCATTTCTTTGTCGGTGTCAAGCCATAAGGCTTAGCATACGGTTGTTTGGCAAAACAATCAAGACCTAAATGATTCGGCGCGACCGTAAATCAATTAGATAAACAATTAGATTTTTATCAAAGAAGGTTTAATTGTCTTGCCTGCCATCAAAGGGTCTCAATGAAGTTGTGGAATTTTGTATTTCCGCGTGACTAAGAATTGCTTCGAGCTATGAAATGGTTTTGTAAGGTCTAGTTTTGTAAGAATCTGTCAAAATTTTATGAAAATTGCAAAATCAAAGAATTTTGTTGATAGATCTTTTCTCATCGTAAGTATGAAATTTAAGTTCAGTTATGAAAAATTATAACAAAATTATGAAAAATTATAACAAAATATTATAACTAAATGACACATTGTTTCTCTGCATAAAAATTCTCCCTCCCTTATTGTGCTTTATTCCTATCAAGCGAAAAGGAGGTTGAGGCTTATTGTATATATATTTTATTGCAAATAGCATGATTCGAATGTTTACGAAAAAAAATAATTTTTGTGACCCACAATTATATATAATAAAATGACCCACAAGGTACGATCTATTTTTAGAACACGCTCATAGCACAGCCTCTGTGCGAGCAATTCGTATTTTTTGAGACTGCCCACAACGTTATTTATATATCTACTCGATGACCCTCAAGTACGGGTTGACGTTGACGCATTGCATTGTTGGAAACAAAATGGCGGCTCTCTCTCGAGGCAAGCAAGCGGTAAGCAAAAAATATCAAATTTATTATCATTTTGTTATTCATTTTGCATTTTTACGAGATTTTCTGAATAATACAGTCGATTTGGCAGTAGCGGATCTTGGGGTATAGCGGATAGGCCTTTGATTCTTTATCTATAAAAAATTCTGTGAGTATGTTACAGCTAATATCTATGTGCCATCGAAAAGACTGATATTTCCACGATATATTTCATGATGTTTATTGAAATTTTCGATTGTCCCGGTATTTTTATCGCACTAAAATCAAAACGAGGCAACCGGAAGTTTAATTTTTCAAGTAAGAAAAAAATACAGCAGACGACGTCTCTAATCTAATTTTCAGGTATGTAAAGTCTAATTATGTGTTGTATAAATATGTATAATTTTACTACAAAGAATAAGAAATTTATGTGTAACAGTATGATATCAAAAAATGACCTAAAAATAAAGTAGGCGATTCGGTCAGTAGCGGATCGGCCATGCGAGACGATATATAAACAAATCACTTGGAGGGACGAATGAGGGGAGCTTCTCCAAATCAATGATGACTCAGACTGATGTCAAATGCAAATTGAATTTGATCTATTACTACGTGATTGATCGATCGCATGGTCTTTAATGCCGTTTTCAGTCTAGTTTCAGTTGATAACCCATTTAATTTTGGAACATATCCATCAAAATATTTTTTACACAATTATGCCGCTTTTTCAACTAGACATTTTTATTTACTTGAGAAACAGCTAGACATTTACAAAAAAACTAAACATTGAATGAATAAGTACAACTTGTAAGAGCTCAGACAAGATTAGTTTGATAAAATTGAGCATCATTTAATGAGCATTGTCTTGTTTCAGGTACTAATGACTGGACCAGAACCATCAGGTATTTGTCTTCATCACAACAGACAAAAATCTACGAGTTCTGTATGCAGTGGCTGTGAAACCATCATAATAGAAAACTCTGTAATTAAAGGCTACCATGCGTTTAAAATAAGGCCTCCACATAGTGAACCAAAAACCAGGTTACGAGTGGACAGAGAGTATACCAATATTAATGATAGAGATGCTTGATCTGGTATGGATTCCAGAATTATCAACTTCAGAATGAGACTCTACATAGCATGGTAACAGATCATCAAAGAAATCTGCTTCTTTCTTATGTGGCAGGTTTAACAATAGGTCATGTGGCGTATATTTTGGCAAGTTGCTTTCGTGATTCATTGGATACTGGAGCAGATATATATGCTACTGCCATGGGTGATCCGGTGCAAAGGTTTCCTCCATGGCCAGCCCTATCTGAGAAAGGTGGTGGTGCAGTAATACCATGTTCATATACAATTACAGGGAAAAATGTACCTAAAACATTAGACTTGTTAAATAAGACAGTGTCAAGTATGCCAGAAGGTAGTGTAATGAACATTAAGGTTAACTCTTAGAAAACTACATAAACTTATCAGTCATTTTCAGCCTAGAGATATGAACCGATCAATAGCAATTTCATAATTTCTGGTGTTTACATGCAGTGTTTCAGCAAATTGAACAGCGTAGATCAAAGATCAGGCTACACATCTGCACTGTCCGCAAGGGCAACTATAGTTGTGAAAGGACCTGTAAGGGCTAGAACTGTACCTTGGAATCCTCTGGACATACAAAGCTATTAATTTACCTATCATTACATTTATTTTTGTAAACTCTTTACGACATGATCCTGGGTTTTAATGACACTGTGGCTTTCAAAAACATTGTTGGAAAAGAGATAATGTTATTAACCAGAATTTTCTCCTTTTTCCACAATGTTTCTCCTATTTAACCCTCTGCCACACCATCAGGAGTTTTAACAACCCCCAGGAAACAGCATTTTGAAAACATTGTTCGAAATTAAGAAAATGCTGGTAACCAGCATTTTCTCACAATGGTTTATACCCTATCACTGACTAATCTTACCACCCAATTAATATTTGATTTGTCATCTGTAATAAGTGGTAAACCCACTATGTCAGAAAAAATTCTTTATATGGCACACTTTGTGAAATAACGAACAGGGAACTTTTGACCTACTTTTGATATTAATTTTTCTGCCAGCAACTCACAATTTGACTGACCATACAATAAAAAATTGTCATTTTCACAATAATTTCAATACTTTTGACAGTTTGAATTCAATTCTAATGCATACCAACACCCACATTGTAGACTTCTGGTCACCATTTCGGCTTTAAATTGGTTTCTTTTTCTTTGTATGGTTGTATCTTGTTATAATTACATTACATTACGCATTTACTTTATACTGATGAAGACAGATGATGCACAAGTTTACTGACAAAATATGTAGGGGCAAAGCTGTAATTATGATATCACTGTATGCTGAAATCCGTTTTAAAAATAAGTTTTTTTCGTTTCTTATCAGCTTTCATTGAAAGCAATTCAGCAAAACAGTGAAAATGCTCTTCATGAGTAATTGCCTAATTTATATTTTTAAATATCACCAATATTAAGAGACCGAAATGTTCTTTAATACTGATATATCCATCTGTAACTTTATTTAAAATCTTTTGATTCACCTGTCAGCATATCACATTTGATTTGTTTTTACTATTTTAAAGATCTTCCTAATTGCATGAGGTGATATCATTAAACAGTAATCTTTTGCAGTTTACCACTTTTGGTCTTTCATATGTGTTTCATGATTCCCATCCCCCCAAAAAAACTCCCATGCAAGTTGATTCGACTTCTGGGTAGTGCTGAAACTACGATTGAAACTGTCCAATATCAGAAATAATTTTGGCCAGCATCTGAATCAAAATCTGTATCCATGTGGCGATGAATTGGACGTTGCTCAGTGGTAAAGTGTTAGATCTGGAAGCTCCAGGTTTAAGCCTCACTGCAGGCACTTGGTTTTTCATGACAGAAAGACACTCAATGTTGAAATTGACGAAAAACATGATTCGACCAATTATTCAATAAACCTTGTGATGATATCTGGCAAAAACAACTTCTGTTTTGTAGATTTACAGCAATTGAAAGCTTTCGGAGTGGTTTGAGATTATCCCTCAATCACTCATTCCAAACTATCCGTTACCACCCAAAGGTATCCGTTATTGACCTAATTAGGGTGATCGAAAAAGAAGATATTGTGTATCGTAAAACGATTTTTCATAAAAGAAAAGTTGACTATTTTCGAAAGATCACATATTTTGCTATCGATTGGTATCATTTATAATCCCATACACGATGAATTAAAAACGCGTGCATCGATAATTTCGTTAGCGATCCGCTACTGCCTAATCGACTGTACAAGAAATAGATCTGTTAATGCCGATTTCTTGTTGGCGTATACTTCAAATTAAAAAAAGTTATTTTCACAAAGCTGGGTTGTCCGTGATCAACTTAAAATCCAAATTAAAAAACCTACCAATTCTCCAATAGGATAGTGTACTGTTTTCTGAAAATGAAACGAAAATTCCAGGAGCAATACCCCATTTAACATGGCTCGCCCTGACATTTTCCTTCAATTAGATTCGAAAGCCACCAAAACCTTTTATTAACCCATTACCACACAATCCCTACTTTTGACGCCCCTGAGAAAGAAACCTTTAGAAAACATTGTGGGAAAAAGAGAAAATGCTGCTTACCAGCATTTTCTCCTTTTCCCACAATGTTTTCTACCCTTCATAAAACTACTTTCAAATTTTCAGTCCCTTTTATTTTGTCGTCTGCAAATGCTTTCAATTTGATCAAACCTAAAATATTGTCGTTTGGTAATGAGTTAATGCACTTGGACTTTGTAAATGATAGTCAGTGAAACTAATCAAGACATTTTTGCTATTCAATTAACAAAACAAAGACTGGAAATAAACAATATCTATGGTCATTAATATTATTGGTCTATAATCTACAGTGCTTACAAGCTTCTGCTCTGAAACAATTTACGGATGTTTCGGTAACAGACGAGTTCGGTAACATAGACTTCTAGAGTAAATCGATTGGATGTTTCAGTAACAAGGCAATTATATAGTGGTATTCTTATATTCTTTACACCCAATGCCTGAACGCATGGCTTTATTTCCTTACTTAAACTTTAATTTGTAATTTCCACTATGTTTCATTGATATTTTTTCGTTGTGTTATGTTTTGGGGGTCCGGCCCGCTAATCGGCATCTAATCGCAGTTGTTCTGGAAGTCTAATTGTAAACAAAGACAATGGCGTACATTTTCGAGACTACTTTTTTATTACCTATATATTCATACACATTCCCGCGCTTACACTTTATGAATGAAACTACTTTTTGTGTATTACGTACTATAGCGTAGTATTTCTACTATGGAATGTCATTCATAACATACCTCCCCTGATAGTTATCAGTCTCACTTGTTTCTCAATCAAATGATTAAATGTTAAAATGCTACTTGGCTTTTGAAGACTAAAAGTAAATGATTACATGTGTAATAAAAAAGAAAATATATGAAACACACAGATCAGAATTTTCACTGATGGTAATAACATAGGGATTATTATGCCCTTTTCACATGTTATTACTTTCACAGGAAAATTTTCACTGATGGTAATAACATAGGGATTATTATGCCCTTTTTACATGTTATTACTTTCACAAATCAAGACGAACCGGCTTTTTCCTAACTCTTTGTGGATAGCGCGTAGTCTTTGGCTTTTCAGTTATCTCCCTTGGGTAAGTCTTTTCCTGGCCTTTATTTGGAGAAACGTTAACACTGTTTTCACTCTGAGAAATTTCTGATGGCACTGAAACTGCAGTAGTGGTAACCATTGGAGTTTGAACAGTTGGTATGGTAACTGTTGGTTTCGGATCTACAGATGTCTCTGATGTGGAAACAAGTTGATCTGAATGCCTTCTCCATAACATGTCATTACCAACATTGACTTTATATGATAGAGGACCTGTTCTACTATGTATGTGTCCCTTTTCCCATTTTTGTGGATTTGCTCTATAATCTCGAACAAGCACTGGTTCACCCACCTCGTACTGTTTAATTGTAGATTCTACTTGTTTAGAATCCATCATCTTAAGTTGCTTTCGATTGACGATGTTTCTAATTTCGGGTTTCAGAATGTCTATTCGTGTACGGATATTTCGACCATAAAGTAACATTGATGGTGATTCATTTGTTGTCGCATGTGGCGTAATGCGATATTTACACAGAAATGCATTGAGCTTCTGATTTAATGTCAAGTCTGGATTACTCGATTTAATAGCATTTTTGAATGATTGTACAAATCGTTCTGCTTGTCCATTTGTCCTTGGATGGAATGGAGCAGAAGTCATATGGCGAATAGCGTTTGCGTCCATAAATGCTTTGAATTCCTCCGAACGAAATTGAGGTCCGTTATCCGAAACTATTTCACAAGGAATACCTTGACGTGCAAAAAGAGTCCTCAACACATTTATTGTTGTTGTTGTTGTAGTCGATTGCATATGAAATACTTCCGGCCACTTCGAATATGCATCTACGACAATGAGGAACATGGCACCCTTGAAAGGACCGGCAAAATCTATATGTAGACGGTACCATGGACTGCTTGGCCAACTCCATGGATGAACTTGACTTCTTGGCGGCGCATTTTTCACATAACTGCACCCTGCACATGTTTTGCATAACTTTTCAATGTCTTTGTCCAAGCCTGGCCACCATACATATGTCCTAGATAAAGATTTCATCTTTACAACACCAACATGACCTGAATGTATTTCATTTAGCACATTTTCACGCAAACTATCTGGTATGACAACGCGATTTCCCCATAGTATACAACCTTGATGAACATTCAACTCAGTTGACCTTTGTTGATATGGTTTGAGTGTAGGATCCTCACTTTTTGGAAAATATCCCTGCATAACCATATCTAAAACTTGAGATAATACATGATCTCTCTGTGTCTCCCTGCGAATAACAGCACTCGTAATAGGTAAAGCATTGAAATGCTCACTATAAAAAATATCAGTAGGGTCATCAAGGTCATCTGAATCCCCCGGAAGTGGTAAACGCGACATGGCATCAGCATTACCGTGATATTTTGTTCCTTTGTATTGTATGTTATATGTATACCCTGACAGAAACACTGCATAGCGCTGTAATCTGGCAGCAGTCATTACTGGTAACTGTTTTTCGGGATTAAATATACTCAAAAGTGGCTTATGATCTGTAATGAGGGTAAACTTCCTTCCATAGAGGTAAGTATTAAATTTTCTAACACCCCAGTATAGTGACAATGCTTCTTTATCAATTTGAGAATAACCCTTTTCCGCACTGTTTAACGTCCTTGAAACGAATGCAATGGGTCTTTCAGTACCATCTTGGAAAGTATGGGACAGTACACATCCAATTCCATAAGCAGATGCATCACATGCTAAGGTAAGTGGTTTCTCTGGATCATAGTGACACAAAACTTGCTCAGAACAGATTGCTTCTTTAATCTGAAGAAATGCTTTCTCACAATGTTCAGTCCACTTCCACTTTTTATCATTCTGGAGTAATTCATGTAGTGGAGCAGCAATTATTGACAGATTCTCAACGAAACGATGGTAATAATTGACTAATCCTAAGAATGAGCGCAACTGTGATACATTTTCTGGCCTTTTTGCTTCATTCATAGCTTTGACCTTGTCTGGAGATTTGTGAAGCCCATTTTTATCTATTTCATGGCCACAATAACTAATTTTCTCTTGGAAAAATAAACATTTACTCAAATTTGCCCTGAGTCCGTACGATTCCAACCGTTCAAGCACCAAATTCAAGTTGTTTAAATGTTCTTCATCATTGCTTCCGGTTATGATAATGTCGTCCAAAATACACTGGGTATATGGAATGTTCTGAAGGACTTGATCAATCGCGTGTTGCCATAGCGACGGAGCTGAAGCAATCCCAAAAACAAGTCTATTGAAACGGTATAAGCCTTTGTGTGTGTTCAATGTTAGATATTGTTTTGAACTGTCATTGACCTCCATTTGTAAATATGCTTGTGTAAGATCAATTTTCGAAAACTTTTCGCCTCCGGACAAACTCGCAAAAATATCCTCGATCTTTGGAAGTGGATATTTGTCAACACACATTACAGAGTTCAACGTAACACGGTAATCACCACAAATTCTCACATTACCATTGGATTTCATGACAGGCACTATCGGCGTTGCCCATTCACTGTATTCAACTGGCTCTATTACACCTTCCTTCTGTAACCTATCCAATTCCGCTTCAATTTTCGGGCGTAAAGAATATGGTACATTTCTAGCTTTGAGAAATTTCGGTTTTGCTCCCTCTTTCAGTGTCAAATTAGCTTTAATGTCTTTAAGTTTTCCAATCCCTTCAGAAAATACAGACTTGTGCATTTCCAAAATTGTAGATAACCTCCCTTGTGAATGTAGTGATTTAACTTCGACCCAGTTAAGTTTCAACTTTTCTAGCCAATCTCTCCCAAAAAGTGATGGTACATTTTGTGGCACAACATACAAATCCAGATTAGCCGTCTGATCATGAATCGAAACATCAACTCTCAGTCTTCCTATCGGTTTGATAGTATGTCCCGAATAACTTCTCAAGATTGTTGTAGTCTGTTCCAACTTATAATCCTTGAATTTCAAGTCATACAGATTTTTAGAAATTAAAGATAGGGCTGTCCCTGTATCTAATTCCATCTGTACCTCAGTTTTACCTATTCTTGGATTCAGAGTAATTGGATTTGTGTGTGACTTATTCTCAGACAAATGTAAAATGGGTTGTTCTGCTGTGACCTGGTGTACTTTGTTTTGACGCTTCTTAGAAAGACAAGCTCGCTCAATATGTCCCTTTTTGTGACAAAAATTACAAATTGTTTCTATGTGTTTACACTTATCTGGCGAATGTTCCCCGTTACATCTGAAACACAATTTCTTTTGTTGAAATTTGTTAACAGGCTGTGATCTGTTTTTCTCATGACGCTTCTGTTTCTTCTGTTGCTTCCTAAAATTTAGACTATGAACCTGTTCCTGTACACCTTGTACCTCGGCTGCGTCCTTCGAAGCGGTTTCCATAGCAACAGATATTTTGATAGCCTTATCCAAGTCCAGCTCACTTTCTGACAGCAAACGTTTCTGGATATATTCATGACGAAGCCCACAAACTAATCTATCTCTCAATGTGTCACTAAGAGTGGCGTTGAAATTACAGTTAACTGAAAGTCGTCTTAGTTCAGCAACATAATCCATGACAGTCTCATTTGCACTTTGATTTCGCTTATGAAACCTGTAGCGTTCGGCGATGACTGATGGTTTGGGGTTTAATTGCGCATTGAGTAATTGTACAAGTTCATCGTATGATTTCTCAGACGGCTTATGTGGGGCACATAAATTCCGTAACAATGTGTAAGTCTTGGGGCCAATCAAACTAAGCAATGATGCCTTCTTTTTGTCGTCGCCTACCTCGTTTGCAACGAAAAACTGGCCCAGACGCTCGCAATAAGAATCCCACGTCTCCAAATTTGCATCGAAACTGTCAATATTCCCGATAGTCGACGAAGCCATTCTCCAATCAGATGCACCGTTATCCGTTTTACCTCGTCGCCAATGTTATGCTTTGGGGGTCCGGCCCGCTAATCGGCATCTAATCGCAGTTGTTCTGGAAGTCTAATTGTAAACAAAGACAATGGCGTACATTTTCGAGACTACTTTTTTATTACCTATATATTCATACACATTCCCGCGCTTACACTTTATGAATGAAACTACTTTTTGTGTATTACGTACTATAGCGTAGTATTTCTACTATGGAATGTCATTCATAACACGTTGTGTACCTTATATCATGCAGTATGTATTGACTAGGGATGGCAACGGTTAACCGGTTAACCGGTTAACCGATCGAATGACCGATTAACCGGTTAGGAAATTGGTAACCGGTTAACCAGAAACAAATATAGGCCTATATTATCAAAAGTTTACCAAAATAATCATTATAATAAAAAAAAAAAATACAAAGTTAACTTTGCCGGTTCTGAGAACCAAAACTGCGTCATACGCACATCCAATGTCGCCAAGACGCGGCGTAGGTGTGATATACAGTTTGACATGTCTGTGCAATATTAAACATTGTTAATTCGCTAATTAGTCCCCAGTCTCCGATAATAAACAATCAAACACGTGTCCTCTTTGGATCAAAAGCACTGGCTTATCCTAATTGATTTGCTTGGATTATTTCATTAAGTACCCGCCCCTAATCAAATATATGCATGGATTGACCAATCAGCGTAAGAGGGATTGAAATTTATAAAGTCAATCATTCTGTGTTCAAGCAGGCATAGCGGTTTCTCTTCGTTCGTTCATTAATACTTCGATAAGTATCTTCGAAAATCATAGTAAGGTACAGAGGCTTTGAATTTGGGAGAGTCTAAAATTTAGACCTGTCGTTTGGGCGATGGCTAACACCCGATCACTTAGCAATAGCCACTTCATTTGACGATCAATAACCATACCATCATCTGTATGATTCTGTAGATTTTTTGAAGTTGTAAATAGCAGTGATCCCACTAGTTTTTTCTTTCGATGCAGCACTAAAGTCTGTTATTAATATATCTATGGAAATTTACTGCTTAAAATCATTAAAAAGCTTAAAAGACGATCTGAAGTGACTCTGATCGGACAATGTCGAAAGGAACATTTTGTTCTGTCATGGGTTTCCGTGTCTTTTTGCATCGAGTATTTTTTCATGTGTTTTAATTTATGGATAGGTATTTCCACCTGATTTGACAATGATTTCTTAAAATGGGTAGCAAGTAACTTCAAATCCTGGTATTTTACACAAGTTAAGCAGATACTGTTTTTTTTTTTTTCCTTTCCAAGGTGAGGTCTCACGTGAAACCAAACTTTTTTTTTAACGTGAATTTCAGTTCTATTAGGTGATTTACGCAATAATTTGCGTAGCCGAAACACTGAAATGGCCTGATAATTTCTAGTCCTCTATAGAAAACATTGTGGTAAAATGATTTTATTGCCGAGACGGTGAGAGATCGTCGATAGATTGGCTGTCTTTTGCGCTAAAGTACAGAAATAGTAAACATCACGGGAATGCATTTCTCACGCACCGGTTGTCATTGTTGACATATCGAGCAGGTACCTTCATCTTAAATGTTTTTACATGGTCGTTCGGTTAACCGGTTAACCGATCGAAAGATTGAACGGTTAAGCGGTTAGCAAATTTACTAACCGTTGCCATCCCTAGTATTGACCATGTGGGTTGCCCATCTTTCAAGCGTAAGAGGGTGAAAAGTAAAAAAATAAAAGGTTTGAACCTATCTGTCAAGGGATAACTGGGTGAAAAGTGCAAAAAATAAAGGGTTTGAACGTAACAAAGTCATACGATAGGTGTCACAGGACATTAACACAATATAATTGCTTTGTTACCGAAACATCCAATCGATTTACTCTATAAGTCTATGTTACCGAACTCGTCTGTTACCGAAACATCTGTCACCCTCTGAAACACAACTCTGACCCTTGCCATGTTAGGACCCTCATGTTAATCTATTATTTTCGCACCAAGTTTATTTTATTGATCACAATAACAGTGCAAATTGTTTCACAATGTCATTCCATTGTGATTAATTATGATAATATCCTTTCCAAAATAAGTGTTGTTTATCTACACCCTTTGCCAATTCTTTGCATATATTAGTATTCAGCAGGCCAAAGGTAATACATTCTTCACAGGTAGTTTTATTCTTTTTTTGTGTGACCCAGGCCAGTAAACCATCTGCAGTAATTTTTACCAACATTGTTCACTTAAAAGCATCTTAGAAGCACGTTTCTACATGGTCAGAAGAATTGTAATTTTAAACATAGTCATCTACCTGTGTCGTCCACTCCATGCATTATGAATTCACATCAAGTTGCTCACAATGGAGATGTCTCATCTATAGTGTTTGTCTTAACTCTTTACCACACAATCCCGACTTTTTACGACTTTGAGAAAGAGGCCTATTGAAAACATTGTAGGAAAAGGAGAAAATGCTGGTAACCAGCATTTTCTCCTTTTCCCACAATGTTTTCTACCCTTCCTAAAACAGTTTCATCTTTTGAGCCACATTTATTTTGTCGTCTGCAAATGCTTTCAATTTGGACTTTTCTACAATTTGTCGTTTAGTAAAGAGTTAATGAGGGGCAATCGGTTAGCCATAAGCAGTAGGTTTTCCAACAATATTAACTCTTTACCAAACAATCCCTACTTTTGATGACTCTTGAGAAAGAAGCCTTTTGAAAACATTGTGGGAAAAGGAGAATATGCTGGTAACCAGCATATTCTCCTTTTCCCACAATGTTTTCTACCCTTCACAAAATAATTTTCAAATTTTCAGTCACTTTTATCATGTCGTCTGCAAATGCCTTCGATTTGGACAAACCTAAAATTTTCTCGTTTGGTAAGGAGTTAATCCAGGATTAAAGACTGGCTGTGGTTACAAAAGTATGAAAAGGGTGATATGATTTGCTCTTGTTTGAAGGATTTCACCTCTGGAAACAGCAATTTTAGTACCGCAACTCTATCCAGGCATGCTGATTGTAAAGATCACAAAGCCATTTTCTACTAACTCAGAGTTTGTGTTGTGATGGCCCCCATGTTTTGTGAAAATCTCCCACTTTTTTCAAATCCTGGATGAAACACTGAGATCAAGTCTGTAACGTGTAACACTGGATGTTTTTTTTTTTATGGTGAATTATACATTCTATTTTTTTTATTGCAATTCAAGTTTACTTGAAGAAGACTGCACCACTATTTTGTAAAATTAAGATTGTAGTTAGTACACTGAAAATCAGTAACTTAACCATTTTCTCCAAATTTTGATATTTTCCTTTAAATTGTGAGGGAAATAATGATATTTTTAGGGGGAGGGGGGCTGCCACTCATATTTTGTGGCAAATTGTTTTTGGCCCAGTTTATTGAATGTAATCATTTATGATTTCCAGTTACGAGAGAGTTTGAGAAAAATAGATATAAACAATGACTTTGCAAAGGTAATTCATTGTCTTTTAGTCTTTTATATCTTGCATTTTTCTTGAATTATCTAGAGGAGAAATATTTGCCTTGCCCATCATGTTGAATATGCCATAACATTATCTTCTTTCATGATGCAAGCCTTTAAGTTGGCTTGCAGTAGGTTGGTTGTTCTACCTGGGTGCCTCTGTGCACTCTTGAGTCTTCCTCCAGCAGTAATTAGCTGGATGTTGCTATATTACTTTAACTGTTGCAGCAACGGTAAACTCCAAAACCATAAACCACTTCAGAATGCAAGTTGAATGTCAGTGAATTCAAATTATAAACATGTATGTATTCAGCTACATGCTTAACCCTTTCCCAAACAGCAAATTTTGGACTAGACCAAATTGAAAGCATTTTGAAAATGAAAAATTAACAGTTGCTAAAAAAATGATTTTTCTATATGGTAGGGTAGAAAACATTGTGGGAAAAGGAGAAAATAATGGGTTACCAGCATTTTCTCCTTTGCCCACAATGTCTTCATAAGGATTCTATTTCTGACTCGTAAAAACCAGGGATTGTTTGGGAACGGGTTAATATTGTTAGGAAATCTATTTTTGTATATTGAAAAGGTTCAGTTTTGCAAAAAGAAAAAAAAAATTAAACGAATTATGGCTGATTAAGCCCATGGCAGATTCGGACCATCTCCTTGGCTAATTCGGACCATGGCTAATGGAACCATGGCTGATTCAGACCAGATTTAGTGGCTGATTTAGACCAGGCTTTAGCAATGATGATGAATTGTTGTATTTGCAATAACTATTGCACATAGTCTAATGACTGTTTCAGAGTTCCCATTCACGTAAGATTCTGCGTGAATCACGTAAATAATAATGCACGTAAAAAATGACACCTCAAGCGTGCAGTGCATGCAAAGAAAAGACAAATATATAATGTACGAGGGACACTTTTTAAGTTCGTAGAGTAAGACTATAACTTTTTAATGCGATTATTAAATTGCAAGATTTTTTACACAGCACTTGCGTAATTATTCCTCTCTCGAACGGTGCCACGGTATGTGATGTACGAGGTCCATGTGCACGCTGCGCTGGGTATTTTCAACACATGGTTTTATACACTATAGTAAAATATAGCGTTCAATATGGATGTAAAAATCTGTGAACAGAGGGCATATTGTAAGATTCGAGCACAGCTCGGGTATTGCCAACAGAAATTCATGCTGATTTGCAAAAAATTTATGGGAATGGTGCTTTAATATATGCTACAGTTTGCAAGTGGGTACGCCATTTTTATGATGGTCGGGAGTCAATTGAAAATGACCCTCAGGTGGGTAGGCCGGTTTTCTTTTTTGATGGAAAAGAACATTGCTACTGTGAAAACGTTATTTGAGGAAGACGCACGAAAGCGGCACGTTATACCATGCAAGAGATAGAATTAAGTGGCATTCATTCGTCAAATGTTTTGAAGATCTTACGTGAACGACTTGAGCTAAGTAAGATCTGCGCGCGTTGTGTGCCCCATTTGCTCACTGACGAGCAGAAACAAAGTCGGGTTGGACTTGCATGGAAAGTTATAGAAAATATATGATAAATGTGACCCGCGTCGTTTGGAAGAGATAGTTACTGGTGATGAAACCTGGATAGATCTATCATTTTCAACCGGATTTTCAGGCTAAAAATAAGGTTTGGGTTTCATCTGAGGGTGACAGACCTGTCATTGCGGGCCGTTGCAAAACATCAAATCGCATGTTGTATGCAATATTCTTTGATTCGAAAGGTCCAGTCCTTCACATTCCAGTCCTGAAAGGTAGTTCTGTCACTGGAAAGTTTTACAGAGAAAGTGTTCTTACTGAACTTGTTGATTTCTATCAGAAACGCAGTACTCCATGATAAAGCACCAGCCCATAAATCCACTACGGTACAGGAATATCAGAAAGAATCTGGGCTCGATGTGTTAGATCATCCCCAGTACAGCCCTGATCTGTCCCCCTGTGACTTTTGGTTGTTCCCAAGACTAAAGGAAATGATGGCAGGGCACCGTTTTGAATCCCGTTGTGGTATAAGCAGTGCGGTCTACCAGTGTCTGCAACATATACCTAAAGAGGACTACCGGGCAGCGTTCCGGAAATGGATAGATCGCATACCGTGACACCATTCGAGAGAGGAATTATTACACAAGCTCTATGTAAAAAATTGTGCAACTTCATAATCGCATTAAAAAGTTATAGGATTTGGCATTTGGTTGCAATGGCAACCGAAATAAAAATATTAGTAACCCAATGTCTGTAATCAATGGTCAGTGGAAATGGTCATGAGCCTACACTCTAGTATTACTTGGTATAAAATTGCCTTTTGATGCCCAAAATGTGTATGATATTACTGATTCCTCGTGACCCAGGTGAGCAATTGAGACCCATGGGTCTCTTGTTTTTATATGAGGATGCATGTTTTGATAAGATTGCAAAGCCTCAATCAACCTTTTACCTGGTATGAGAACCACTGATAACGACATTTGCAAACAGCATAAAACAAGAGCAGCCTGTGAGAGGTTTAATGTAATTTGTTGCTCCTTAGGCTTTGGCATGCAGGTTGTCAACAAGAAATCTAATCAGGCATAATTACTCATGCATGTTGATTATTTCCATGAATGAAAGGGTGAATGTCCTATTTGTTTCTGCCAGGAGTTTTGTGAAGAACCAGACAGGCCCAAGGTCCAGCCCACACCTCGAGGGCCCCTACATCCAACCCCATAGCCAACCTGTACACCTAGCCAAGCTTGGTCCAGGCCTCGAGCTCCAGCTCTACCACCCATCTCTAAATTGCCTTCACAGCTAATTAGTGATGAAATGGATCAGGTCAGTACTTTTTTTGTTGACAATCATCATTATGTAAGATTTTTGAGAGACTCAATTTGACAGGTCACATGATACCAGTCTGCCAAATGTGATGAGTGGTTCCCCGAATTTTGAGCCAATGAGTTTCGTTTTCACAAACAGATAACGGTTTCGATTTTCGTTCTGCATCAAATGATCGCTGTTCTTGATAAACTCCGATGGCCGAAAAGAAGAATTGTAAATCTAAACTAAGCTATTTTGGTCAAACAAAGCCAAAAGAGGCTAAGACAAATACCAAGCCCTCTGGGCAACCCAAAACGCACAAGTGAGATACTTCCATTTTCTTTGGCCCTTGAAGCGCAACTGCTAAATTATCATACAAAATGTTTGATTTTTATTGGGTATTCTGTCTCTAGTCTATAATTATATTCAATTTATGTCCGAAATTCAGGTGGCCCCACTTTTTGGGCTTGGATGGGCCATTGGCCCCATAAGGTAGAAAGCTTTGCAGAACTCTGAGCATAACATCTAGGTTTAGTTTCCCCTGATTGGACTGAGATATTTCAGTAATAAAACCTATGACTTTGGAAACCTTAGGATTGGGAACTTTGTCATCTCCTCTGATGGCTTATTAGCTCCACTGGCCAAAGGCCAGCGAGCTATTGTCATGGCGTTGTGTCCGTCGTGCGTCCGTCCATTCGTTTGTCCGTCCATTCGTCCGTGCGTGCATCCATAAACTTTTTCTTTAAAAAACTTCTCCTCAGAAACTACAGACTGGATTTTTACCAAATTTCACAGGATTGTTCCTTAGGTGGTCCTCTTTCAAATTCCTTCAAATAATTGTGTTCCATGAATAATTCTGGTTGCCATGGCAACCAAAGTAAAAAACCTTTAAAAATCTTCTCTCCCAATCCGCTAATTGGATAGCATTATTTTTTTTTGGAGGAATGTTCCTTAGATAGAGGTCTACAGAATTCCTTAAAAAAGAAAGATTGTTCGTTTGTCCGTGCGTCCATTCGTCCGTGCGTGCGTCTGTAAACTTTTTCTTTAAAAAACTTCTCCTCAGAAACTACAGACTGGATTTTTACCAAATTTCACAGGAATGTTCCTTAGGTGGTCCTCTTTCAAATTCCTTCAAATAATTGTGTTCCATGAATAATTCTGGTTACCATGGCAACCAAAGTAAAAAACTTTTAAAAATCTTCTCTCCCAAACCGCTTATTGGATAGCATTATTTTTTTGGAGGAATGTTCCTCAGATAGAGGGATAGAGGTCTACAGAATCCCTTTAAAAAAAAAGATCCGTCAAAAAACATGGCTTTTATGGGAGACTCATTTTCCTTTTATGGTATAAAGTGAAATCTTTGAAAAATTTCTTCTCTCAAACTATTCGTTTTGATTTCATTGTTGTATTGCAGGTTAGTTCCTATGGTGGTAAGTCTTTACCATACAATCCTGACTTTTAACGACCCTAAAAAGGAAGTCTTTGGAAAACTCTCTTGGAAAAGGAGAAAGTGCTGGTAATCAGCATTTTCTCCTTTTCCCTCAATGTTTTCTACTCTATCAAAGAGAGAAATCATCATTTCGTCAATGTTTAATTTGTTGTCTGCAAATGCTTTCAGTTTGGTCACATCCCAAATTTTGTCATTTGGTAAAGCGTTAAAGATGGTTGCTTTACATAATCTATAATCCTTTTCATATAAAACAAGAAAACCTCTGCACTTTGATTAGTTCTGGTAAAGGTTTGTTGACCTGCTGGTGACCTTGTACAAAAAGGACAGGGCTTTACTGTTGTAATAAGGCATTTTGTTATCCAATCAAACTGAACCTGCAACTTCAATCAAACAATTGCCACAATACATATTTTCTATATTTTGATGTTTCCCCACCCAAATTGGTTTGTTACAAGACCATTTTTAACCCATTACCACACAGTCCCTACTTTTGACGTCCCTGACAAAGAAGACTTTAGAAATCATTGTGGGAAAAGGAGAAAATGCTGGTAACCAGCATTTTCTCCTTTTCCGACAATGTTATCTACCCTTCACAAAACTTTCAAATTTTCAGTCACTTTTATTTTTTCATCTGCAAATGCTTTCTATTTGGACAACCCTAAAATGTTGTCATTTGGTAATGAGTTAACTATAACCAGAAGACAAAATTTTTATAACTGGTCATAATTGAAAGATGTTGCAGACAACATGATAAATCTTCAAATTAGTAAAACTTGTATCAAAAAGGGTAGAAATTATTGTGTAAAACTAAGAAAATGCAGGTTACTATTATTTTCTTCTTTTCTCACAATATTTTTCATAGCTTTTTTTCTTTAGTGACCTAAAATGCAGGAATGAATGGTAATTGTTAAAAACTTCTCTTCACCGTTACAGAAAAATCAGGCCTGTGGAGCGATACAGGCGCTCAAGCGCCTCTAGTTTATTTAGTGACAAGTATTTGTAAGGGGGTATTGATCACCTTTAGTGATAGCTGTAGTTGGACTTGCGGTCAACTGCATAAAACTCTTGCTACTGTAATCCTTTAAATGCTGAATGTACCCTTTATAAACTCATAGTGGGGGGTGGGGAGTCATATGTTTCATTAAATTTTTATTACATATGTAAATAGGGCTGCACACATGCATAAGGTCTAATAGAATTGTTTTAAAATTGTCTGAGATTCATCTGGTTTGATGATTTCATTAAATTACTATTACTCAATTATCTTTACAGGAAGAACAGTCAGACTTGATTTTGTGTCCTTCCACTGGGAAATTTATGTTACCAACTGGAAATGAACTGAGATATTCAAATATATCAAAGGTAGCATTTCACATAATATATTCTTGAAATATTTTATCTTATTATCCCTTTACTTTTCAGAAGAGGGGATAATATTGCTCTGCACATTTTGGACGGTCACTTGGTACAGCAAACCTTGTCCAAGTGATAACATAAGTTCTATTTAACCCTTAAAGGGTTCGGCAAGAAAAGCAATGACATTTTATTTGCTAACCTGAGCACAAAGTGCTCATTGTAAGCTATAAGGATTGCCCTGTGTCCTTCGTCAACAGCTGTGTGGCATCAACAATGTTTTTAAACGACATCTCTGAAATCCCTCAGCAGAATTTAATGTAACTTGCCGGGGATGATCTTTGTGTGAGTCCCTACAAAAGATGCTAAAACAATTTTGATCCATGTAGAAAAATTTCTTCCCCTCAAAAACTGCTGCCCAGGTTTTGAAATAATTTGGCATAAATGTTCTTTGGGTGACCCTCTACCAAGATTGCTAATTCTGATTCATAGGGTTGGGGCTTATTTCCTTTATATATCTATGGGGAAAAAAACTAAAAAAAATCTGAAAATACTAGCCTGATTATGAAATAATGTTGCAGCAATGTTCCTTAGGTAAACTTTTACCAAGATTACTTAAAAAATTGATTTGTCAAAAAACGTGGCAGCTAGAGGGTGGGGCTTATATGTCTATAGTTAAATCTTTTAAAATCTTCTCCAAATGATGGAATGGACCAATTTTGAAATATTTTAGCACAGATGATCCTTGGGTCACTCTCTACAAATATTGCTTAAATAATCAAGGAAAAGCAAGGCCGCGGGGGGGGGTGGGCTAATTTCACTTATACAGGGCTCAACCTGGCTCAAATTTTGTAGCCAACACTTTAGCCATTTTGAAGAAGTTGTAGCCAAATCAGTATGACGTTAGCCAAGAATTCTACCTCTAAATAGTATCTAGAAACCATTGTATGTTAAAATAGGCAAGTTCTTGCATTGCAAAGAGGTACACCAGTGAGATAATTTTATATGAGAACAGATTCTGAAGAGATCGCTCAAAAGAGACATCTGTAATTTAACAATTTAAAATTTTCGGATCTGCATTGGCTTGCATACTGATGGCTATAGTAGAAGAGAATAGTTTTTAAAGTATTATATATACGGATAAAACCTCAATATTGTTTTGCCACTTTGAGTGCAATAAGGTTTAATTCTGAATTTGGAATTCATGCTGCTAGCAATAATAGGTATTTATTTTAGAAGACAGTTAAATTCTGCATTATAGGCACCCCCAAACAACCGCCACCCCGCTAAAGAGGCCGATTTTTGCCAGAACCGAAATTATTTCCTATTCAGTTAATGATAGTTCGTTCTGAAAATACGGCCACTTGCTATTTTGTATTCCGGCCAGAGTTTAAAGAACCAATTTAGCATTTAATGTGTAAAAAAAGTCCAATATTATGGCCACTAATCTGCCAGGTGTCAATTTGTTACATTTTTATCTCTGGCAGCATTCAATCCCCTGTGTCGGCATACCAAGTGACAGGGCAGTGGTCGCCTGTCCAGGTTGGTGACTTTTCTCCGGGGTATCCGGTTTTCCCCCACCACACGAAAGGCCATAAAGAGTGCTAACACCCTTGCCTTTGAGAAAACCTCAATAAGTTAAAAACTTTCTGCATAATCAAAGTAAAATAAAGAAATTTAAAAAAGAAACAAGAGGGCCCTGAGGGCCCTGAATTGCTCACCTGGCATTAAAAGGCACTGTGGGTATCGATTAATTTTTATATGTATAATGTTGATTTATGTGCTAGCATTTGCTTTGGGGTCTTAGTTTTATTCTAGCATTTCCTTCATAAGCGTGTTGAAATATGTTGTGACAATATCAATCTGCCAACTATACAAGAGGGATCTTGAAACACTTGGACGAAAGGATGTTTCTGATAAAGTTTGGTGACATTCTGACCAGTAGTTTCTGAGATGTCCTTTACAGAATACATTTACTTTCTATAGAGACAAATAAGGAAAACTAACTCCTGACCAGTAGTTTCTGAGATGTCCTTTACAGGATACATTTACTTTCTATAGAGACAAATAAGGAAAACTAACTCTGCCCCCTGGCAGCCATGTTTTTTTGAGGTAACAGGTTTATTTTTAGCATACATGTGAAGCGTTACCAGATGACTAATTCCACCAAATAAAATTGAAATCTGGCCATTAGTAAAGGAGATATTGATTTTTAAGATTTTTCTTTTGGTTGCCATGGCAACCAGACAAATGCCAAAATCAAAATTCTGTTCTGTATCGTTTGTTTCCCATCACCCAAGGATGTGACTGATAAAGGTTAAGTGAAATTCTGACCAGTAGTTTAGGAGGAGATGTCATTCAAATGATGCAGTTCATTTCTATAGACATACAAGGAAAACCAACTCTGCCCCATGGCGGCCATGGTAACAGGTTTATTTTTAGCATACATGTGAAGGGTTACCAGATGACTAATTCTACCAAATAAAACTGAAATCTGGTCATTAGTAAAGGAGATATTGAGTTTTAAAGACTTTTTATTTGGTTGCCATGGCAACCAGACAAATGCCAAAATCAAAATTCTGTTTTGTATCGTTTGTTCCCCACACCCCAACGATGCTTCTGATAAAGTTTGGTGAAATTCTGGCCAGTAGTTTCAGAGGAGATGTCATTTAAAGAAAATGTTGACGACACACAACAACAGACAAAGGACTTAGCCCCATCACAATAGCTCATCCTGGCACTTTGTGCCAGGTGAGCTAAAAATGTGTCAACAGAGACTTTAAACCCCAAATAAACAAACAAATCAATCACCTTTAGTAATAGTATGATTGCTACTCTTAAAAAAAAGAAATTTTTTGGAGATGAGCAGGAAGGGGCGTGGGTATTGGTTTTTGTGATAGAAACCCGCCTCTAGTTTGAAATGCTTTATGTAATTTTTTTTGTGGTTTCAGTTGCTGATGGGACAGGTCATAGCAGTACTGAAAAAAGGTGAGTACCATTATTCAATATTTTGACCCATAAAATGCCAGTGTTCAATATTTAAATTTCGTCAAAACCTAAACTGAATTGTTGGTGGTTTGTGGGTTATCAAAATTTTGACCCATAAAATGCCAGTGTTCAATATTTGAATTTCATCACAAAACTCCAGTATTCAATATTTTGACCCATTAAACCAGTGTTTAATATTTTGACCCATTAAACATATATGTTCAATATTTTGACCCATTAAACACCAATGTTCAATATTTTGACCCATAAAACGCCAGTATTCAATATTTTGACCCATTAAACACCAATGTTCAATATTTTGACCCATAAAATGCCAGTATTTAATATTTAAGAATGTTAAAATTTATATAAGACAGTGTGACATGTAATGTCACACAATTAATACCTGGTTCTTAGGTAAGCAGAATCAGGGCCTCATGTATGAAACCAAGAACATATTGGGACAGATCAATTTACTTTAATTACCCGTTTCTCAGTCAGTTTGTTATGAATATAACTATTATAAAAACAACTCATTTTATAATCCAGGAACACCATAGTCTCAAGTACAGTTGTACCAAGTACCTCGAAGAATGCAGTTAGTAGAAAAAGACTGATTGTATCAAGTATGTAAACTATTTGACAGATTCTATCTCTCTATCTTACATGATTAAGGAGTCGTTGCCCTTTGTTATTTTTGATACTTCAATATGTCCGGAACATAGCACAAATACTCAAGGATTATCAATTTGAAACTTCCTAGGTAGATAGATTTTATGAAAAGTTCTGTATATTAGAAACATTACTCTGGTAACAGAATAGACCCTGATCAGACATCTCCTACAGGGTCTACTCTGTTTGCCTATAGGATCTTTTAGCTTAAGGTTAACTATCTACCCTGAAAAAGTTTACGAGGTTCAGGCTATATTGTAAGAGGTATGTTATTGAATGTTTATGAGGAGTCAAAATTATTCAAAAATTCAAAACAGGAAAATGGTTAAGTGTGGCTGTAGACAGTTAAAGCTATGCTACAAAATCATTCATATTTATTATACCCCCGAAGGGTAGAATTATGTTATGCTGCTGGTCGTTTGTCCGTCTGTCAGTCCGTTTGCAATTTTGTGTCCGCTCTGTATCTTTTGAACCGCTTGATGGAAACTGAAACAATTTGGCAGAAATATCAATCAAAATGAGAGGATGTGCAGAGCGTTGTTTGGCTAGGTTCAAGGTCAAGGTCACATTTGAAGGTCAAGTATCTTAACTGGTGTAAAGTTAGTGTATTTTGTGTCCGCTCTGTATCTCTTGAACTGCTTGAACAGATAAAAAGTTTTTGGCAGAAATATTAACCAAACTGAGAGGATGTGCAGAGCATTGGTTTCAGATGATTCGGTTCAAGGTCAAGGTTGCCCTTTAATTCATTACCAAATGACAAAATTTTGGACTAGTCCAAATTGAAATCATTTGCAGATGACAAAATAAATGTGTATCAAACTTTGAAATTTGATTTGGAAAGGGTAGAAAACATTGTGGAAAAAGGAGAAAATGCTGGTTACCAGCATTTTCTACTTTTTCCACAGTGTTTTCAAAGGCTTTCTTTCTCTGGATCCTTAAAAGTCCGGATTGTGTGGTAAAGAGTTAAGGTCAAATTTCATACTGGTGTAAAGTAAGAACAGTTTGTGTCCACACTGTATCTTTTGAGCCACTTGATGTAAATGGTAACTATTTTTGTTAAATGTATTTATAATGATTGATATCAGAAATTTATTATGTAATAAAAAAATCCTCACATTTCAATACCTTTGGGCGTATATTGCTACGCTTTGCAGTGCTCTTGTATAACTTTGATATTCAATTGTCCAAGACAAGAGGCAAACTGAAAAAAAAAGATGAATTTCAGCCTCTTGTGTTTTGATTAATTCTAAATATGATATTTTGCTCTTTAGTAGATGCAAATGATTTACTTCAGGTGATGATGAAGATTACAGTGCATCAGAAGCAGAATCTGAGGAAATTTGCAGACCAAGTTCAAATCGCCAGAGATGGCCTAGAGAAGAAGAATGTCTTCTCTCAAAAGAATTTAAGGAACATATAAACAGGAAAACCATCCCAAAAAATAAAGAAACCAGAATTGTGATTAATAAGTTTGCCACCTTCAAAAACAGAAATATCCATCAAATTAAGAGTAAAGTTCAACATCAGATCAAACTTTACAGTAAGCTTCATTAATGTTATGACACAAACTACAAGGGTTATCCAGAAATGAATGACGGTTAGTTGATTGAAACAAGAGGGCCATCTTGGCCCTAAATCGCTCACCTCAATTAAACAGCTCCATCTTAAAAGCAAGATATATGCTAAGAACAAATTGAGAAATAAGGCAAATAAGCTCCATCCCTGGTGGCCATCTTGTTTGGAAGGTAAGACTAATATTAGCTATTTTTGTGCAGAAACGATCATTACTACTGAGTATCATCAAAATCTAGCCAATAGTTACAGAGAAGAAGAATTGTTTAGTTTTGGATATATACATGTAAGGCAAATTAGCCCTGCACATGGCAGCCATCCTGTTTAGCGGACCAGGATAATTTAAGCTATTTATATACAGAATCGTCCAAACATCATTCCTGCTGAGTTTCATTCAAACCTGGCCAGTAGTTTCAGAGAAGATTCTTTTTTAATATTCATATAAGGCAAGTTAACCCTTCCCCTAGCAGCCCTCTTGTTTGGCAGACCATAATTTAACTATTTTTGAGAAGCATCACACAAAGATCATTCATAATGAGGTTCATCAGTATCTGGCTAGTATTTCTGGAGTAGATTTTCTTAGATTTTTCTCTATGCATTAAAGGCAAAATTTTTAATAACCCTGCCCATGGCAGCCATCTTGTTTAATGGACAGGAATGATTTTAATAATTTTTGTGTACTGCAGCATCAACCAGAGATCATTCTGACTGAGTTTCTATGAAAAATGGCCAGTATTCTTGGAGAAGCTATTGTTTTAGAGTATTTGAAATTTTAGCTCTGGCAACCATCTTGTTTGGCAGACCAGAATGATTTTAGGTATTTTTGCGCAGCATCATCTCCGAATCATTCCTGTAAAATTTCATCAAAAACTGCTCAGTTGTTTTTTTACTATCATGCACTCGGTACTCTTTGAATGTTTAGAATAGTTGAGCCAATGTCTTCAGACAGCTCTTGTTGCTGAATTAGAAATTTGCCATTGTCAGGGTAAAAGTTTTTGTACTAGTCCATGAGTGTCCTTAGTAATTAAAAAAAATCAGACTTTGAATACTTGTTACCCATTATTGACTCCATCATCAGGCTAGAGTACATATCTCTTTCTTGCATTTTATCAAAGTTATGGCCACTAAAATATTAGAGAAGAGCATATCATTAGTGGGAGATTATGTTGAAGGACTGTGAAGAGATTTTGTGAGAAACACTCGAGTTCTTTTGTAATTTAGTAACTCTCATTCATTTCTGAATAACCCTTGTTCTCATACATTTCTGCAAAAATTAAGATGAATAGTGCTATTGTGTTAACCATTACGAGGGGTGTTCATTAAATTGTTAATGGTATTAAGAATCATGTTCAAATTGTGGCCATGTCATGGGTAAGGGTTAAAGAATAATGGCAAGAAATTTTGTAAAATTTCAAAAAGTCTGTTGAGAGTAATTAAAAATCCAAATAGGTGTAGTCATTTATACTAGCTCTATTACTGATTGTACAATGAATAATGCGTCAAACTTTGAAATTTGGGGCTATTTTAAAGGTCTTGTTATTCTGAACATATCAGCTTTACAGATATGCTCTCAAATTGGCCCCCCAAGAGTTCAGAAAATAATTGATGTGGGAACTGTGTATTGAAGAAAACTATCTGGACGTAATATGAGTCTTGAAGAGTACTAAGTGAAATTGTCCAGTGCCTTCAGGGTGTGCCCAAAGAGGCACTTTTCTGTCTTCACAGAGTAGATTTCAAGGCTAGAAAATGTACTTCTGTTATGGGTGAATACTTCTAAAGGGTTTAGTATATGTTGTATGACTTCACACCATAACACGGTTTTACCCATTACCACACAATCCCTACTTTTGACGCCCCTGAGGAAGAAGCCTTTTGAAAACACTGTAGGAAAAGGAGAAAATGCTGGTAACCAGCATTTTCTCCTTTTCCCACATTGTTTTCTAACCATCCCAGAACAAATTTCAATTTTTCAGTCACCTTTATTTTGTCGTCTGCAAATGCTTTCAATTTGAACCAGTCTAAAACTTTGTTGTGTGATAAAGAGTTAAAGAATAGTAATAACACCCCTCATTAGTTTAGAAGTGTGTTTTATATTCCTCCATCATGTTGTTGCAGAGTTTTGTGCCCTTAGACTAAGTTAATGTATAGAAACTGCCAAACCAGATGTACCGGTACTTTTGTGGCACAAACTTCTACATTGCTGCAATTTAAGTTTCATTTAATTACTTTGTAATTTTGACAAAATAGAAATAAAAAATAACATATTAGACTATCTGCAAGTTGATATTCAATTGTAATTCAGTTGAGTCAATAAAATTACAGAAGAATGTAATGTCTCCTTCTCAATCCTACAATCATACTTTAAAAGGAATTGAGCTTGACAATGAATGGAAATTGCAGTTATTCTGAATAATCATGAAAGACAAATATTGATTTCAAGCTGATCCACATTAAAGTCCACATTAAATTGACCCAATAGAATTAGAGTTCAATATCAACTTACAGGTAAATTTCATTTATTTTTTATAACTAAGCTGAAAATTGTGATATATCTTAACCACCAAGTATAAAAGTGTCTGGCATTTTTTTTTATGTGTGTGCATCCGTAACCTTGATGTACTATTTTGTGGCACAATCAATTATAGGATTCTTCAGGGATGTAGATGAAAGTTGAAATGCATGCATGTATTTACCAATATAACTGAAAAATTGGTAGCATTGGTTAACTAAAAAAGTATCAATAAAAAGTGCAATCAATAGACTTCAGGTGCTTGCCCAACATTATGTTATATATGTAGATTATTATTGAATCCAATTGTAAAGTTTTCTTTATCTATATGGGTTGAACATGATAACGACTTGTCTCAAACAAGAATCACTTGTCTCAAACAAGAATCGCGTCTCTAGCTGAAAGATAAAGGTAATACTTGTATGTTTAAAGTCAGGATTGTTTTAAAAAAAATATGCATTGATATTTGTGCCAGTCAACAATTCAGTCACAGTCTTTTATGATTATTAAAGCAACTTGTGTTGTTCAGAAAAATTTGTCCTCAGCTCAAAGTTCATGTATGAATGTTTGGCACATTGAAATATGTGTTACGTAAAATCAATTTTTGTGGTTCAAAGGTCAAGGTCACACGAAAAGAAAAAAAAATGCATTGATGTTCATGTAAGATGAGAAATCTTATTCATTGATGGATTTTAACCCTTTCCTTCATGGAAATGCCTGTTCACGCCCCTGCAAACAAAATGGACCTTGATCAGACAGCTCCTTCAGAGACCCTAGTTGTACATCCTTACTTTTGTTATGCCCACAACCCCTCCCTTTTGAAAAAAGAGGGCATGTCGGTTTGTAGGTGTGTCGGTTGAGCAAACTGTGTCCTCACATTGTGTTGAAAAGTTGACAATTGGAAGTTAACCCTTTCCCAAACGACAACATTTTAGACAGGTCCAAATTGAAAGCACTTGCAGACGACAAACTAAACATAAATCAAAAAATTGAAATTTGTTTCCATTAGGGTAGAAAGCATTGTGGGAAAATGTACATAAATCAAAAATAGAAATTTGTTTCCATTAGGGTAGAAAGCATTGTGGGAAAAGGAAAAAATGCTGGTTACCAGCATTTTCTCCTTTTCTGACAATGTTTTCAAAAGGCTTCTATCCCTGACCTGCAAAAACCAGGGATTGTTTGGGAAAGGGTTAATAGACCCTTTTGATTTTTAGATGATTATGTCAAAGGTCAAGGTCACAGTGACCAAGCATATGAGGGGGACATATATGTCTCACAAACAATGCTTATTTTCAAAACATCGAAAACATCAAAGGTTTATTATGTGTATGTAACAAATATACTGGGTGTATGATTATCTCATGAGAAACATTGACTTGGAGATATTTACTGTTTAGTTATCACTTGTTATGTATTGAACCTTGATAAAATTAAATAATGAAGTCAATAAACTATGTTAAAATTTTGAATATTGTTTGCGTTTTGATTTAACCAAAAGCACTCATCTTGGATTAAAAGTGACATTGCTTTACAGCGTTTTAGACGAACTCTATGTTACTAAGTAGTAGTTGTAGAAATAGTAGAAGAAGTAGTAGCAGCAGCAGCTGTATTAGTAGAAGTAGTAGTAGAAACATCAGCAGCAACAACAATGTTAAGGCAAGAAAGGGGGATACTAGAATACGAGTAGTAGTAGTAGTTGTAGTAATGGTAGTAGTAGTAGTTGTAATAGTAGTAGTAGTAGTATCAGCATCAGCAGCAATAACAATGCTGCAAGGAAAAAAAGGGGGTCATTTCTCTACGGCGGTCCTTTCTCTTCATGAGGGGGTCATTCTACGACAGCTAGAGGGGGCCCTTTTTCTACGGTCTGGGGTCATTTCTCTACGTAGAATAATGACCCGGGTCATTCCTCTACGTAGTAAAATGACCCGGGGGGTCATTTTGTAAGAGGGGGGGTCATTTCTCTGCATTACACCGGCTTCGACACAGCAGTTAGTTTAGATTAATAGTTGGGTGCTTAGGCATCTCTAAATAGTTTAAACAACGATTTAATTGTAACATGATCGAGGCCCTTCCAGCAAGAACATACCCTGTCGATGCAAAGTTTAAGCTCGCACCGAGAGGTGTTTATTCTGCTATATATAGACTGCCTGTTCCATTTCAAGGAGAAATGGTTTTACTGAATTTGCATATTAACGTTCCATGAACGTTACATAATTATGTATACATATGCATATACACATTACCTTATTTGTGCCGAGTGGACGCTTCCATTCCTGTGTGTTGTTTGTCCATTTTACAATTTAACATTTTTAGGGTACCAGGTTGATATTAATCTCATTAGCTTAACATACATGTATATTGGCGTTCCTTTCGAGCAAACCGTGTAAACCCTGATGAGACAACGCGTCTCTTCTGGGATTGCACTGTTTGCCTATGTCCAACATAGGACGCTATGCACAAATGGGTTAATGAGAAGGTTGTGGGATATGACCCACGTTCCCCAAATATATATTGTATATTCACATTAGAACGGATTGTGGGATATGACCCACAATACAGAAATATAAATACTGTATATAGCCTTGTGGGTCATTGACCCACAGTGTAATGTCCCGCAATGATATCTATAACTTTTTTTGTAAAAACAAAAATAAAGTAAAATGAAGTCAATAGATGCATTGTACATCTCGAAATACTTCCAAATATAGTGTTTATTCTCTCCCTGCCCCCTGGAAAAAAAAGATCCCACAACCCATGATACAAAGACATGACCCATAAACCATGCCTTACACACACATACACACACACACACACACACACACACACACACACACACACACACACACATATATATATATATATATATATATATATATATATATATATATATATATTGAACTTCTGCTCCTCGTATTGAAGTGTAACAATTTTGAATTCAATGAAAAACACTATCTCCAAATACAAGGCACAGCAATGGGCACAAAAATGGCCCCATCATACGCCAATGTCTTCATGGGACACCTGGAGAAACGGTTACTAATGTCTGTACCACTTACACCATATCTCTGGCTGCGTTTCATTGACGACATTGACATGCAATGGTGTCATGGGCAAAAAACTTACAAACCTTTTTAGAAATAGCCAATAATTTCCACCCTACTATCAAGTTTACCAGTGATATATCAAATGAACAGCATATTTTTCTTGACACTGTTTCGAGGATCGAGTCTGGCAAGCTGATTGTAGATTTATACTCAAAACCAACAGACAAACATCAATATCTTTTACCCTCTAGTTGTCATCCAAAACATTGTATCCAAAACATACCCTATAGTATGGCTCTACGGATAAGAAGAATATGTTCTAGAGACTGTGATTTCCAAGTCCGCGCCAACGAATTGTCAAAACAGCTCCAGAGTAGAGGATACAATATCACATCTATCACCAGTGCCATTTCAAAGGCAAACGCTAAACAAAGGAAAAAACTTCTCAAGTATAAAACAAAACCAAGTCAGAGTGACAGAATTCCCTTTGTTGTCACTTACCATCCTGACATGCCAAAAATACACAAAATATTTGAACAACACTGGCCAAAAATTGAATCCTCGACTAAATTAAAAAGAATTTTCCCAGAAAAACCATTGGTGGCTTACAGGAGACCAAAAAGCCTGAAGGACATTCTTGTGCGAGCAAAACTAAACTCCCAAGCCAATCCAAACACGCTTGGGTATTCAGGTCCGTGCAATACATCGCGCTGTCAGACTTGCAAAATTATGCGTCCTTTGCAAACATTCAAATCTATGCTTGGGGCTACGTCTTCTATCAAAGGCACTTTCAGTTGCAAAACAATGAATGCTGTTTACCTAATCACCTGCAAGGCATGTAAAAAGCAGTATGTAGGTGGAACTAAACAGGCATTGAATAAGCGAATGAATCTGCACCGCTCAGACTGGAAGACCCGCAAATTTAACAGATCTCCTGTTGCAGAACACTTTAGCGCAGCAGGACACTCTTTTGAGGATGTAGAACTATGCGTAATTGAGGCCAAAGAGACATGGTCTGACTCACAGCGAAAGGAACGTGAAACCTATTGGATAAGGAGACTATGTACAGTTCAACCGT
This sequence comes from Tridacna crocea, assembly GCA_943736015.1. Taxonomy (NCBI): domain Eukaryota; kingdom Metazoa; phylum Mollusca; class Bivalvia; order Cardiida; family Cardiidae; genus Tridacna; species Tridacna crocea. The sequence continues at coordinate 2,776,213 of OX031056.1, read as the reverse complement.
CGGGAATCAACAAAAACGATGTTTAATACAATAAATATTAGATCCCCATCATAACATCAACAAATTTTCGAAATCTATGAAGGAATACTTTTTCTGGCAAAACGCTACACTTTCAGAACACTGTAGCGTATCCGATAAATACGCTTACATGCTAACGCCATGTTGGTTTATCAGTAAATTCAAAACCCCTGATGAAGGCAGTATGCCGAAAGCGCTCGGGTAAAATTATTATTTCAACTGTTGAAGCATATTATATTTCTCATATATATATATATATATATATATATATATATATATATATATATAAAAGAAGAATAACATCACATGGGAGCATATATCAGTAACATTTATTGCCAACCGGTTCCGCTTGAAAGCTCATCAGGGCAACAATAACAATAAATCACGTAGCAACGTTACGTTGCTACACACATAACGCAATAATTGATGACGTTATGACTTAATGTTCAATTTAGGCATAAATTTATTGATAAATGATTGTTCTTTAAGTAACCTAGCTGAAACATTGTCGTTATGCATTTTAAAGATCTTTCCTTTCTTTAAAAGATTTAATAGCTTCACGTTGTTGTAATGTTATATTATGTTTGATGTGCTTATTGTTCCTAATAGTATTAGAACATGACACTTTACTGGTGGATATATAGGAATCTAGCACAATATTGCGACCGCTCGGTGGGTCGAAATTGGATTTATTTCTAACTATAGAATTATCTGTGTTTTCTTTATCGTGGAAAAATTCTTTAAGTCTCAAACTACGAAAAAATTCATTAACATCATTATTAAGTTCTTCTCTGTTACTTTTTTCGGGTGTAGGGGTAAATTAAAAACCCATCAACAAAACGCTTTTTTCTATTTCAGTTAACTTACGTTTAGAAAGATTAAAAATTTTTGTGAATATTTTTTAGTTTCAGCTAGGTTACCTTCATTTAATGTAAGTGGTTCCAGTTGTGGTCTTCCTGGAGAAAATTTAACGCATCAGGATCGACCTCATTAACTTCTAAATCAGGTTGCGAATTGTTCGATCTATTTCGCCTAAAGTTGTTACTTTGTTTGTTTCGCCTGTTGAAATTCCGTCGTCCATTTAATTTAAATGATAATAGTTGAATAAGATTTTGGAGACTTTGGTCTGATGTCTGTACTCGTTGACGAAGACGGGGCCGACTTCGGACAGCATCTGCATATGTTGCAGGACTTTTTTTCTGGTTATCGCATCGACTTGCTGTTTTTTTAAAGAATGGATTAGTATTTTGGTATGTAAGTAGGAAGTTTTCTTCGTAGGTCGTTAACCAACGTTCATTGTTTGACCATCTTTTGTGTGATATTTCCTCGTTTCTTTTAATTTGTTGTTTCCATAACTCCAAAAGAAAATCTGAAATTGGCCCGGAACACTTTCCAAATATCATTTCTTCCACTTCTGTATCTAATCGTCGTATGTGTTCTAGGCATGAATCTTCTCTCAATTTTAACATTTCAATTTCCATTCTGAAATCTTGTAGGACAGCTCTTTCTCTAAGCATCCGCTGGTCCTCTCTTTCATTTGTGAATTCTGACTTCTGAAATTTCTTTGGAGTAATAATAGGTGTGGAAGAAATCCATCTTTCATAGAATTTTAGATGCCCGCTATTTTTTACTTGTCCCCAATAGGCGTCCCGCCTCGCAATTAATTTTTTATTCCATAAATCTGAAATTCTATTTTTAACAAGCATTGCTTGGGACTCTATAGAGCTGTTTCTTACTTGTGGGATGTCCGTAGAAGCTGCTTGCTGTGGAGTTTTCTTCTTTATATTTTCGTCAATTTCTTTCATAACTCGCGATATTTCATGCATTGCAGTCTCTGTTTGTACCGGACACAAACGCTTGTTTGTTTCTCGGACGACATCCGTCAGAGAGTATAAATCTACAAGAGTAGCATATGTAGGGGCCACTTTAGTAGCAGGCCCTTGTTGCGAAACAAGTCGCCTGAGCTCTTTTTTGGATACGTTACTTAAACCTAATTTGCAAAAGGTAAAAAGCTACCTACGTGATAACATTGACTTCCTTAACTTCATTCCTGAAAATGTTCCAGCGCAGACTAAACTCGTTTCCTTTGACATAGTAAGTCTTTATACTAACATTCCACACAGTCTAGGACTAAAGTCTGTTTCCTTTTGGCTGGACAAGCATCAAAATTATTGCCAGAACGTTTTAATAAAACATTTATTTTACGGGGTCTTCAAATTATCCTTGAAAATAACAATTTTTCATTTGATAAATCGTTCTATAACCAAACCAAAGGTACAGCGATGGGAACTAAAGTGGCCCCTACATATGCTACTCTTGTCCTTGGGTTTTTAGAGGAAATACTCTACAAAACAGTAGAGCACGAAAAGGGTAACGTATTTGCTAAATTCGTACGGGATCAATGGAGAAGATATTTGGATGACTGTTTTATATTCTGGCAAAGATCATCGGATGATCTAGCTTATTTTTGTACGACCCTTAATTCTCTCCATAAGGACATTATGTTTAAGATACAATCCAGTGATTATCAGTTACCCTTTCTTGATGTTATGCTCATTAAAATAAATACTTCTATATCCACCGACATATATTTCAAGTCCACAGACTCTAAGCAGTATTTAAATTTCAAGTCATGCCATCCAAAGCATACTAAAATTAACATCCCTTTTTCCTTAGCTCGTAGAATATGCACCATTGTTTCTGATATAAGTGTTCGTAATTCCCGTCTGAAAGAATTAGCTTCTTCATTGATTGACAGGAACTATCCAGTGCAGGTTATAAAAGCGGGACTTATTAAAGCTTTACAAATCCCTAGAAACAGTCTTTTAACAGTTAAAGAAAAGACTGAAAAACCTATTTTACCTTTCGTATCCACCCATAATCCAAAAAACAGTGAAATATTCGGATTACTTAGATCTAATTTAACTATTCTTAACGGCGATGAAAAAATGAATAATATAATCATAAACACTAAAATCATTAAATGTAAAAGACAGCTCCCTAATCTTAAACGCCTCATTACACGATCGGAATTCAATCAAGACACAGCCGCTTGCGTGAAAAAGTGTGGAGAACCACGATGTGGACTGTGTGATTATATCATTGTAGGTAACAACATTAAATTAAATGATAAAACTTTCTTTGTTAAGGAAAATATGGACTGCACTGTTAAAAATGTTATTTATGTTTTAATTTGTAATGGGTGTAGGGAATTTTACATCGGACAGACCGGTGACAAATTAAGAAACAGAAAAACAGTACATTATCAACAAGTCAGAGACCCATTAACAAGACAAATGCCTTTAAGTTCGCATTTAGACAAATGTTCCAAAACTTTTCCAAAATTCTCGATCTTTCCTTTCTTTAAAATGCATAGCGACAATGTTTCAGCTAGGTTACTTAAAGAACAATCGTTTATCAATAAATTTATGCCTAAATTGAACATTAAGCCATAACGTCATCAATTATTGCGTTATGTGTGTAGCAACGTAACGTTGCTACGTGATTTATTGTTATTGTTGCCCTGATGAGCGAAAGCGAAACCGGTTGGCAATAAATGTTACTGATATATACTCCCATGTGATGTTATTTTTCTTTTTTATGTAATATCCTTGAGCCGGAACCAGTATATATATGGAAACAAAAAATAACATCACATGGGAGCATATATCAGTAACATTTATTGCCAACCGGTTTCGCTTGAAAGCTCATCAGGGCAACAATAACAATAAATCACGTAGCAACGATTTACAAAACTGTAGAGCACGAAAAGGGTAACGTATTTGCTAAATTCGTACAGGATCAATGGAGAAGATATTTGGATGACTGTTTTATATTCTGGCAAAGATCATCGGAAGATCTAGCTTATTTTTGTACGAGCCTTAATTCTCGCCATAAGGACATTATGTTTAAGATACAAACCAGTGATTATCAGTTACCCTTTCTTGATGTTATGGTCATTAAAATAAGTACTTCTATATCCACCGACATATATTTCAAGTCCACAGACTCTAAGCAGTATTTGAATTTCAAGTCATGCCATCCAAAACATACTAAAATTAACATCCCTTTTTCCTTAGCTCGTAGAATATGTACCATTGTTTCTGATATAAGTGTTCGTAATTCCCGTCTGAAAGAATTAGCTTCTTCACTGATTGACAAGAACTATCCAGTGCAGGTGATAAAAGCGGGACTTATTAAAGCTTTACAAATTCCTAGAAACAGTCTTTTAACAGTTAGAGAAAAGACTGAAAAACCTAGTTTACCTTTCGTATCCACCCACAACCCAAAACACCGTGAAATATTCGGATTACTTAGATCTAATTTAACTATCCTTAACGGCGATGAAAAAATGAATAATATAATCGCAGACAATAAAATCATTAAATGTAAAAAACAGCTTCCTAATCTTAAACGCCTCATTACACGATCGGAGTTCAATCAAGACACAGCCGCTTCCGTGAAGAAGTGTGGAGAACCACGATGTGGACTGTGTGATTATATCATTGAAGGTAACAACATTAAATTAAATGATAAAACTTTCTTTGTTAAAGAAAATTTGGACTGCACTCTTAAAAATGTTATTTATGTTTTAATTTGTAATGGGTGTAGAGAATTTTACATCGGACAGACTGGTGACAAATTAAGAAACAGAAAAACAGTACATTATCAACAAGTCAGAGACCCATTTACAAGACAAATGCCTTTAAGTTCGCATTTAGACAAATGTTCTAAAACTTCTCCAAAATTCTCGATCTTTCCATTCTTTAAAATGCATAACGACAATGTTTCAGCTAGGTTACTTAAAGAACAATCATTTATCAATAAATTAATGCCTAAATTGGACATTAAGTCATAACGTCATCAATTATTGTGTGTAGCAACGTAACGTTGCTACGTGATTTATTGTTATTGTTGCCCTGATGAGCTTTCAAGCGAAACCGGTTGGCAATAAATGTTACTGATATATGCTCCCATGTGATGTTATTCTTTTTTTTTATATATATAATATATATATATAGTTAATGTGGACTACTATATCGAATTAACATGTACAAAAAAATCAGAAATTTGCAAGCTCTTCTTCATTTTCATATTGTTTCACTCGTAAAATTGTATATGTAAAGTATATGTAAAATGGGCCGGAGGCCTAACTTACGGAAATAAAATATGTTATATATTATATGTTACAAGGTAACATTTGACAGAAACAGCATAATCGCAAAAGCTCACCATGAGCACTTTTGTGCTCAGTTGAGCTAAAAACAAGAGGGCCATGATGGCCCAGTATCACTACACTGGCTAATACGTAAAATCCCTACATGCCAAACATTACAATACTTGGCCGATTAGGTTTGAACATAGGACCCCTGAGACAGGACTAAAATTGGTAGCCCTATGGTTATTATGGTTAGTAACAAGAAGATTTCTAAAGATTTCTCTAATAAGCGCACATAAAAACTTGTGACCCTCGGGGCGGGGCCAGTTTTGACTAGGGCTATAATTTGCACACTCTTGGTAGAGGCCCTTGAGATAAAACGACTTGCAAAATTTGGAAGCCCTAGGCCTTATGGCTAGGTACAGGGAGATTTCTAAAGTTTTCCGTACATACGCACATGGAAAACTTGTGATCCCCGGAATAAAGTCAAATTTGACCCTATGGCTATAATTTGGGCATTTCTGGAAGAGGCCCACCAGGTAAAGCCACATGCAAAATTTGGTAATCCTAGGCCTCATGGCTAGGTACAGGAAGATTTCTTAAGTTTTCTCTATATAAGCCCATGTAAAACTGCTCACCCCTCGGGTGGGGGGTCAAATTTGAACCCAGGGCCATGATTTTAAGAAACGTGATAGAGGCCCTCTAAATAAAGCTACATGCCAAATTTGGTAGCCCAAGGCCTTATGATTTCAGAAAAGAAGATTTTCAAAGATTTCCAATATTTTTTAGTTTTGTTGCCATGAAAACCAGAGCTTTTGAAGGAATCGAATTCTTTTTACTTATTTCTTTAGTAGCCTTGAGTAAATAGAATATATAAAATGAATATTGTCAAAAATCATTTATTTCAAACTTAAGTTTCATAAAAATGACCTCAATAATTCTTGTTACATTGCAAGATTTGGGGAACAGGGGTCCATTTCAAAAAACTGCGTAGATTTACATCATTGTTCGGGGGATTGAATAAACACGCGGAAGACCCCTACTTTACCCAAACATATGATGTGGCGTAATGTTATCCAAATTCTTAAGCAAATCGTAAAGTTATGTAGTTCATTGAAACTTGTTTTCTGACTTGATGATTGTTTCGTGCGTACGCAGTTTAGTGAAATGTGCCCCAGATGAACTGACAGTCAGACAGAAGGGATGAAAATCAAACGAATGGTTCTAAAAATATTTCCTCTGTTGAAACTTTTGACGGACTAGGCACAATGGCGCCATGGTATATATACATGTATCTCTTACAACAAGATTTGACAAATTTTCATACAATATGAGAATACATCATTTGAATGCCAAGTGATTGATGGCAACAATACAATTTCACTTGGACATCAAAAAGTCCTTATCGGCAGACTACAAAATCAATAATAAAACTTCTACATTGTAATATATTAATTACACGAAAACAGAATTCAAGTTGCTTAATATCAAATGACATGAATTAATTGTTAACAGTTTACAAAACAACTAAATAATGACTTGTCCAAATTTAATGCATTTGTAGATTACTAATCATTTGTACTTGTCTTGTGGTATTTGTCCTGAAAAGGAAAGCAAGCAATGAAGGAAAGGGGGAAATGCAAAATTTCAGCATTTTGTCCTTTTCCAAATCTTTTTGAAAACGTTCAAAATAGGGTCATTAAAGGAACAGATTGGTTGGTAAAATCACTAAATTATCTTCACTGCTCCAGTACTAAGAAACTAGAGCCTATAATCAATAACTACTTTGCAGAGTGAATCTTGCATCCCATCTCATCTTGATGATCATAAATGTGAAATATTTACAACAAACGATCAAAGGTACCCAATTTGTAGTGCTACATGAATGCTGTGTCCACCACGGCTCAGCAAAAAAGCATCCTGCTGTGAAATATTTTCGTATTTAGACCAAGGATTAAGCAATATATAGCAGTCATGATTAAAGATCAGGAAACCTTTGACCCCCTGCTGTGACATGACCTTTTAGTCGGTTATCTGAAATCTTAGCTTTACAATTTTTCTCATGAATGTGAAAACATGTGAGAAATGTTTTCAAGAACGTAACCTGAATTCAAGAAACACATATATATTTTGAGAAGACGTAAGATTTACCTTTCTATTGTGTCTTTGACCATTGAGCCCATCAAATGAGCCTTTGCTCTGCATATCGTCTCATTAAGGTGAAGACAGATATGCATCAGGGATTCAAAAGATAATGACCAAATACAATTCAAAAGCATTCGCCCTTTAATTTCTCTCCAGTGACCTTGAAAGCTAGTAAGTAAATCCTCAGCTGTGCACACTGTCTTGTCAAGGTGGACAGGCTGTGTGAAATATTTCTAAATCAGACAAGTGGTTCATAAGCAATGTGTACTAAACCTTAGAAGTCCAAGTACAAAACGAGAGCAAAACATGCTGTTGCCAACGCACGGCTATAAGTGTTTGATTTTCAGTCAAAATCTTAAATAAATAAAAGTAAATGTGTGGCGGGAATCACAGTGTCAAAAATATTTTGATTGCTATATGTTGGCTGTACTGTATGGTTCCCTTTCGATAGTTAAGAACTTGTCCAAGTTTGAAGTAAATATCTTCCATAATAAAAGAGATGTTACAAAATATCAAAGTTTTTGCTCGATAACAACGCAGATGATGTGCCAGGGCTATGACAAATAAATTGATCTTTTCTTTGAAAAACAGCAGAGTTAAAACTGAACATTTTTAGTTCATCAACTTATTAAAAATATTTCAATTTCAAGGCTAAAGCAAACTATACCTGTCACAGAATGATGAATATCCCAAACTGGCGCCTTTTCACTGATTGAGTTCCACTTTCCATTGAACATTTTTGAGCCCAAAATGGGATAAGTTTTCCTTGCCCATAAGCAACTTTGAGTATATTTCATAATTCTTTGTCCAATATCTTTGTGTTGAATGATTGAACCAATTTCTCAACTGACCTGAGATCTTTGTTGCCAAAGAACCGCAGTGACTTTCTTTTTTTTATCCTGGTCTTTTATAACGAAATAATTTCATTAAACAAGAGGGTCATTGGCTCTAACGGGGTCACCTGAGTAAAGTCATCTGCTGCTGATAAAGCTGAAGGGATCCTGGTTTTAATGATGTAAAATGCATTCATTAAGTGACATACTTTTTGACCAACTCGACCTACTTTTGAGCATATTAGAGATGCCATCCTTACAAATATTCTGGAAATGTTTCACGAGTTTCACATTGGAAATGTGGTCTCTTGACTGTACACAAGCTCTTTCTATGATTTAGCCCGAATTTGGACCTTTCTAACAATCTGTTGTGACCCTATTTGAAAAATTGAATGAGATTTCAAAAAAGATAATCTTTCTGATCTACTTTCAGGCTATAAACTGATTTTTCTCTAAGATTTTGCCCAAGGATCTACTTTTTTACTTGACCCAATTTCAAGCTTGTTCAAGAAACTGTCAATATATCCATTTTGACCACATGTCATAAATATCAGCCTACAAATGTAATCTGTGGAGTCAAAAGATGTTTATATCAGAATCTGCCTTTTTAACAAACGAAGTTGTCCAAGATATCAAGACAAACATTCTGACTAAGTTTCAAGAGTGTTGGTCTGAAAACTTGGCCTCTAGAGTGTACACAAGTTTTTACAAATATTTCGCCACGTAGCTTTTTTTTTTGACCACACATGACCTAATCTAGTAATTGATCAAGATATCAAGACAAACATTCTAACCATGTTTGCAGACTATCGGGCTAAAAATGTGGCCTTAGACTGCAGACGAGGTTTTTTCTAAGATTAAGCCCTGTAACCTATTTTTTGGCCGACATAACCCATTTTAAACTGGCTCGGGAAATAACAAAGACAAATATTCTGATTAGGTTTCATGATAAGTGACTGGAAATGTGGCCTCTTGAATGCATTAAGGCTTTTTCTAAGAATATTACTTGTTTATCCAAGATAGCAAGACAAAAATTCAGACCAAGTTTCAAGAATATAGAGCTGAAAGTAAGGCCTCTAGAATGCATTTCACTTTTAGACCCAAAGTGACCTAATTCCAAGATGTTATAAAGACAAACAGTCTGACCAAGTTCTATGAGTAACTTACTGAAAATATGGCCTCAATAATGTACACAAGATTTTTGTAAAATATGACCCTGTGGCCTACTTTTTGACCCCATGAAACCAATTTCGAAGATATTATCAGAACAAACACTCTGATAAAGTTTTATGAGTAATTAACTAACAAGAGGGCCATGATGGCCGTAACGTCGATCCTGACCACCTTCCATAAGTATTAGACAGAAAATATGGCCTACACAGGGTTTCTCTAAGATTTGACCTACTTACCTAAAGTCGTCTGACATGTCATCAAGACAAGAATTCTGTCCCAGTTTCGTGAGTATCTGACTGAAAATGTGGGCCTCAAGGTTTTTTTCTAAGATTTGACCTAGTGACCTAGTGTTAGATCCAACATGACAATTTCCAAATTTGTCCGAGATACAATGAAGACAAACAATCCGACCAAGTTTCATGAGTATCTGACTGAAATTGTGGATACTAGAGCGTTCACAAGGTTCTTCTGAGATTTGACCAAGTGAGCTAGTTTTTTATCCAACATGACCCATTTTCGAACTCATGTGAAATATCATCAAGACAAAGATTCTGATCAACTTTCAAAAAATTTGGCCAGAAAGTGTGGCTTCTAAAGCGTATATAAGGTTGTTCTGCGATATGACCTGGTGACCTAGTTTTTGACCCAGCATTACCAATTTTTGGACTAGTCTGAGATATTTTCGTGACAAGCATCCTGACCAAGTTTCATGAGTATAGGACTGAAAATGTGACCTCCGGACCGTACACAAGGTAAAAGTTGACAACTGACGACGCACACCGCACGTCGGACGCGGGACACAGCACAATCAGAAAAGCTCACCTTGAGCTCTTTAAAATTTGACCCTGTTACCTACTTTTTGCAAACTTGTCAAAGATAATTATTATCAAGACAAACATTCTGACCCAATTTCATGAGTAACTGGTTGATTGAAAACATGCCCTCTACAGTGGACACAAGGTAATTGTTGAGGCCTGGACGAATGACGGATACAGCATGACCTCAAAAGCTCACCTTGTACATCGTGTTGAACACAGAACAATAACCATACAAGTATCAAAACAGAGTCGCTGATCTTGTATGCCGCACTTGACCTTATTGAGCTCTATCTGACTGAACTTTGGAGTCAATTGCGTTAACACTGTTGCATAATGTTCCTGATCTCCCTAAAAATAAGAAGGCCATCATGGCCCTGTATGGTCCCACTGGCTAATATATACAAGCCATCGACTGTACAATGTTCAGCCAAATCCGCACATTTGCGATTTTCACGCTAATGAATTCGAAATGTCGGAGAACAAATTGGTAAAAGGCGATCCCTTGTGGCAAATACAAAACCACAGAATCAGCCGCGTAACTAGTACAATTTAGTGCTTTAATGGGCATCGAAGCTACGAATATGCAAAATGAAATTTGAGTGGACACATCAACCAAGTATTGATAGCGTATTTTACTGTCATGGCGTAGTATCTTCTGCATTCTCCGTTGGAAGAAGGTTTTGTCTCCCGAAAAAGTCAGGTATTATTCCAAGCTTCTATGGTCAGCCATTATCAAACTCAAAGTCTGATAAGGTTCTGATGCCCAGTACCCCTCCCACTTAGTCAACATCGTCAGATGATAGTAAAAAATACCTGTGCGACAGTTCTTCGTAGTTAAATGAATATACTTCGTTGGAAAATGATCGCGACCGCAACTTTGCAATATGTACAATATCTTTAAAAAAGCAAAAAGGGGGCATTTACTGGAAAAAGGTAACGTCAGAACTACTACTCATTTATACAGTATGCAGAGATCGTCTACCGTAGATCAGCCGTTATAGCCAAATCTTTCCAGAGAAGGATATTAAGAAAACTACAGGGAAGTCTCAATAAGAAATAATCAGCCACGCTAGTTGCATTTAAATCCATATTTTGGCTAGAGAAGGAGAAATTTTTGTAGCGATTAACATGTATGGGTATGGGGGAACTAATTATAATTTCTTATTTTTTAACCATTATAGTGCAAACCAAATTTTGTCTCCCAAGCTTTTAAAAAGGTCTAAAACTTTTCTGGATAAGTGAGACATTTGTTTCTCCTTTTTAAAATCCTTGGCATAACACTGTAGACGTCAAATTTTGTAATTCTATGCAAAATAGTTTCAAACAAGAAGAATAATAGTTTTCGAGCCGGTCACACAAACAGATGCACTTAAGGAATAAATGTTCATGTGAAGAAATGAGTCTAGAAGAAATAAATTCACTGATGCAAGTTTGCTTCTGCAAGCAATAAAGTGGTAGCATTCTTTTACGTTTCTCCTTTTTCTATGTAGAACTTGAGTAGAACTGCATCAAGGCAGCTTTAACTTTCTTCATATGACATTTACTTTTCACCATAGCTGTTATAAGATCTTTCAGGCTGTTACCATCCCTCCTCCAACTGTTAAGAATGTGCCGAATGCGACTTTTAACACATTCACCTTTTATGTGTTGCATATCAATCTCAGGTATACCAAGTCTGATTCCAAGAACCCAGTGTTCTCCTGCAATGCATTTTGCCAACTCATTCACTACTATGTCCCACTGGTTGCCCTCTTCAAATTTCTTAACATCAAGCCCCTTCATATACCTATTCACAGTCTTTTCAGTTTCTTCTGATAGTTTTCTGCTGACAATTGTGTTAAAGACTTCATCAGTTATGCGACACTCTGACATTTTCATGGCTTTATACAACTCTCTCAGACTCTCATTTCCCATCATCCAGTGATACAGTACATGAAATACTTTTGTCACATGAAAATCACCATAATCTATACATATCCTTTCATAATCATTATCATCTATATTTAGCTCACATCTAAGTCCTCCAATGCTTAAACCAACATAGTCTGCAAAGTCTGCTAACATATCTTCAGTTGGAGGATGGTCTTCCACGTTTGTAATACCTGTCATGTCTTCCGACTGATAAGGTTCAATATCAAACCAAAATCCTAGGGCTTCCTCTATTGTTACCACCTTACCACAGATACAGCATGTTTTTTTCACTGATGATTTTATATGTGTAACCCCTATGAATTCATGAATATAGGGTTTTGACTCACTGGCTTTTTGAAATGGGACCTGTTTTCGACATTTTGGACACTTCACAAGGTATTCAAACAAACTTCCTTTGTTACTGTCATCAAAAGTATCCTTCCCATGGATGTTAAATACTCTCAAAACCAACTTCTCAAAACATTTTTTCACATATTTGCAACATTCAACTTTCTGTTTGTATGTTTGGGTTGGATCTTTAAAGACAACAGTGAAATGCAGGAAGTCATCCACAAACCAAATTAAAAGTCTAGTCGTATCATCTAATTCAAATTCACTGAGGTGACTGAACAATAGTAATTTATCTATGCGCTGAGAAATTGGCAACTCTTTTATGCATGTAGCTATGATGCAGTGAACAACAAAAGGAGGTAAGAATCCTTTCTTTATATACATACAAAGTGTTGGTGGCTGCTTGATGTCAGAATCTGTGAAAAGATCCTTTAGCTTCTCATCTGATGGTCTTGGTGGTAGCATACATGGCAAGATGTAGAATTCTGTCATTGTTTGCTTGTTGGTGCAATACTGTGGGAAAAAAAGCGTTGCATTCTTCGTTTGAGATTGACAGCCTACTGCACAGTCTTGATTTGATATGGCTTTTACTGGTCGTACCATTACATCCAAATATTCCATGTAACATAGCACAACTTCTTTTGGACCAAACAGACTATTTCTTTCAAGTAGTTTATTCATCAAGTCAACTTCAAGTTTTCCGTAACTCTCAAAGTCTTTCCATTTGTACAAATCTTCTGGTGCTTTGTTTTTTTTATGTGTAACGAAGATTTTGAAAATATTGATGATCCACTGTGGGCTAAGAATAATCATCCTACATAACTGGTCATGGTTGTAGTACAAAACATTTCCGAAGGCATTTTGGAATGTCAAAAATAACTCTATATCCTTTCGCTCTGGTCTTGGAAGGTCTGAATTTTTATTTGCTTTTTCAAGGTCCTCAAATCCCATCACATGAACAGTCTTTAAATCCTTTTGTTCCTGCACCGCTTTTTCCAGAAGAATAAAGCTTGCTGGAACCTTTTCCTTCCAGAATGTTGAGTTTTTAGCGACTTCTAGTATTTCTTTTTTTATTTCCAGAAAATCTTCATCTTTACCATATCTTTCAATAAGAAATTTTTTGTTATGTACAAGTTTCAGGACGGGTCTACCTTCAAAGCATATTAGGGCATCATTGAAATAATCCTCTTTGTACTGCTCAAGGGATTTTCCTCCTAACATATCATCTGTTATCATGTCTTTATGAGTTCCAATAAGGATGATTGCTGGTTTGTAAGAGCTACCCTGTTCTTTTTCTTTCTGTTCTGTATAGATATAGATACTCCTCATCCAGAACTTGAAGGCATCATGACATGTAAGATATTCAGTGGTCTGTCCTATTATAAGGTTTTTGTGAAGGCCCATACAGTCTTTTTCATCTACTTTATCCTTTAACTTTTTGCTCAGATTAAGAACAACTAGATATATTGATCTGGCATTTAGAAAAAAGTGGTGTGTTGAATAATAGACGGACTGGCCAGCAAAATCCCATATAGAAACAGTTGGTTTACGTTTAAGGATTTTGTTTTCTTTATCAGCCTTAATAAGGTCTGGCACAATACCTGTATCAGTATTTTCTCTCCTTCTTTCCACAACTTGTTTTGCAAATAGCTTCTCCTCTTCCTCAATATATGGCTCATGTTGAGAAGGCAAAGGCTCAGTGACTGTTACACTTTCCTCTGTAGGTAAAACTGTAGATTCTCTGGGTCCAGGTTTTTTTATCTTTCCATATTTATTAACCAGCACCTGAAGTCGTTCCTGGAAGAACCTGTCTTTTTCATTTTTGTTACTGATTTCCCACTCTCCATCATCATTTATTTCACAAGAATCAGTTAGAATGTCAATCCCTTCAGTGCTCTCAATATTATCAATAGACTGGTTGCACAGTCTCTTAACAAGGGTAGACTTTCCAACCCCATACATTCCTACAACCATTAGACGGATGTGGCACATTTCTTCAAACCCTTCTTTCAGAAGTCTAAAGTAAGTTCTAAGTAATTCAGGTGTCAACTTCATGTCAATACTTAAGGATGGATATTCCATGAGGATCATCTCCATGTACTTCTCACTGACTAGTTTACCAAGACCTTCAGCATCCATAGCAATCATTTTAAAGGATCTAAGAGCTTGATCGATTAATGTTACAGATATTCCAGAGTGGAATTCAACTATTTCCAAAAAACTTGAATACAGTTGCATCAGACTCTCCTTAGTTTCAACAGAATCTTTTTGTTTAGATACTTCAAATACCCCAAGCAGGATTTCATTCATATCTACCATCTCTGTCTCTTCAAGGCATTCCACAATTTGACTAAGGAATGCTATAACTCTGTTTGCTTTTCTGTGTAAATCTCCATCACCAGCAGTTGATTCACTGTCCCCTTCCATCACATTGGATTCATTTGTATCTGCCATCTTGATCTATCTGAATAATAACGAGCAAACTGAGAATTTTGTACCCCCGCAAAACGAATGTTTTCGGGGAATACTGGAATATGTCTGTCTGTCCGTCCGTGTGTCCGTCCATGTGTCCGTCTGTGTACAAAATACTAGTAATTGCCTGTTTCTGTCAAAGCGCTGGCGGAGAAAATAAGTCACATTCAACAACAGTTCTAGTTATATTTGTCCAGCAACCACTTACTAGCATAGAACATAAATGGTTTATCATCGTTAACATAACCTTCCCCATATGTGTGCTTTTTAAGGTCACTGTGTTGCATTGAATATGTTCCATAGTGGCATCAAAATGTGTAAAAAGCCCTCTCTTTGAAAACAGAATGAATGAATGAATGAACGAATGGATGAATGAATGGATGAAATAATTAAGTAATCAGTAGTGTTTTATGGGGCATCAACTGCTTTAATCGTTTACCGTACAATCATGTTCATATTTATGGATAAGGAAAGAGCTTTTTTTATCTAAATAGATTTGAACAAAATTTTTATGGCCATAGAAAAAAGTGTGAAAAGAGTGACAGGTGCCTGAAATACAACCCCATTTCTAAGCTTTTGATATCTTTTTTTCAGTTCATAAGTAAAACAGACCATGCTTAATCAGACCCTGATACACATGTACCTAATTTCATTTCGTAGTAACCATTAAAAATCTTAATCGATCTACTTTGGTATGATGGAGTTTATTATATCCCCGCAAAACGAATATTATCGGGGTATACTGGAATCAGCCTGTCTGTCCGTTTTTCCGTTCGTCTGTCCGTACATGTGTCCGTCTGTTTTCAAAGTACCAGTAATTTTGTGTCGCAAACTCCTACTACATTTTTCCTTCAATTGTTATAAACCTTTGCACATGTACTGATAATATATTGAAGATTTGCAAGATGCAATTTTCAAGTGTCAACTCTTCCTGGTTGAGGAATTATCTCCCCTTGAACTTGACACATTTTTCTGTCTAAGCGCTGGCAGAGGTGTTAAGTCACATTCAGAGACAGCTCTAGTTTTATCTGCTACATTCTGAATTTTTTTGTCATCATGCTTATAATTTTTTTTATCGTAATGCTTTTCTCATGCATGCCTTTGTATTTCTAAACTTGATATGGTACTAATGGGAAATCCCAGTCTATTATGGTTTTTTGATTACGTAATGTCAAGACATTACACGACCCCAATTTTTTTTTAATTAACTTAAATAATTAACTTCATTAAAGTAAAATGGAGAAAGAACTCGAGTATTTAAAAAGTCAAGGAAAAGATTTGTATATTAAATTTGACAATACTCACGAAAAAGGAACAATTGAGGAAAGGGTTTACAGTTATGTAAATTAATATGTAAAGCAATATGGTAATGAGGAACTTATTACCAGAAATAGTGAATGGGATGTAAAAACATATGTATATACCTGGAAAAATGAATATGATTAGGTTGGAGTTTGGTCTGAAGGAGAATATTATCGTTGTATATTTGAGCCAAGAATATTTACTAATAAAAATAAAGAAATGGGATACTGGAATGGGAGTAGTATAAGGTTATTTTACACTTTATGTGTTAAATATTTTTTACAAGTCTAACTCTATCAATAACGGAATAAAACCTTTAATATTAAAACCTAGAGTTTCATCCTTTGTCCTAGTATCTATAATATTCCTGGAATGAAGTACTATTGGGTTTATCAAGGTTGGAAGAGAAGAAGTTGGATTGAGAATTGTTTGTTTTTCTTCACCATTTATAGTAAGTTGAAATGTGAGAAGCTTATCTTTCGTAGAAGCAAGATCAATAAAAAAATCTTTGTCTGCAAAGCGTTTTATATCTTATTTTATTCTTAATATTTTTCCATTAAGTGGCATTGTAAAACTCGCAACATCTGAACCATAAAACTTAAATGGTTCTAAATTGATCGATAACTTACCGTAGTATTCAACCCAAATCGGAATTACTTGTTTAAAGTTTAATAAGAGGTCTTGTATATTATTTTCCATTTATACTTAATTGCTTTCCGGTTGTTTCCTTAAAAAGTTCTATATCTTTCTTTGTTGTTTCTAAAAATTTATCTGTTTGCTCTTTAACTTCTTTTTTAAATGAGCTTATATTTTCTTTGTTTTCATCATGTTTATCATCCACATATTTCTTACGAACCACATCAGTAAGGTTGATAGGTCCAGGAAAATTAAGTAACCTTTTAAAGCCCATATTAATCGAATATGTAGCCTGATAGTTTCCATTTTCCTTAAAAAAAATGGCGAAGCACTCCCACCAAGGTTACTTGCTCCTACATTGTCTGCTATAATATCATCTACATACTTCTTCGTTACTGCATCGCTCGTTTCTTGAGGTTCAGGTAAATTATTGATGGACTGAAAAGCCATATTGATAGGTCTTGTGGCAATATGAGTACCATCTTCTTTTAAAAATGCTCGAGGTGGTCTATCAATATACCTTCTAGAAACTTCACTCGACCTATTCACATATTCCTTAGCATCAGCACCTACTCTATCAACATACTCCTTTGTTAACAGCCTCGTTTTTTCCCATCGATTTACAAGGCAGGTAAATTTATAGACCGCTGTCCTCAAACAATTTTAAACTGGATAGAAGAGTTTGGAATAATAAATATAGGATTAACGTTCAGTAATTTTTTTTAATATGAGGCATAATCATAATAAAAATTTGAAAATAAAAACAAGCAATTTCGTTGAAATCATATCCCCCGCCGAAAAAGACCTTTTTTCATACAAACGTGTAAGAGGTATTGTGTTTTGCATGTACATGTGGCCTTTTTGTTTTTGGTCCATGATGAAATTATACATTAAGCTCCCTTGTTCCATGGCACAGGATTTCATTACATGAAAAAATATAAAAGAGTTTCATAACAGGATTATACATTAAGTACCCTTTTTGCAGAACTCGGCATTTCATAAAATGAAAACAAATAAAGGAAATATACATAAACCCCCTTTTTCCATGACATGTCATATCATATATGTGGGGAAAAAAATCTATCAAAGGACTATCCAATGGAAAACATGCATAAGTTTCATCAATTTTTGAATAGGACTTTAGAAAATACCCCTCTCACAATATAAGCCGCCACACTGCTGCCATTTCAAACAGGTAGCTAGAGATTAAAGTGTTGAAATTTGTAGCACCTGCCTGGGTAGCTGAATGGATATATGGTAATACTTGTGATCTAAAAAAATACGAACGACTGATGCATGGAGAGACGAATGCAAAATTGACTCATTGGTCACTGGCTTTGATCAAGCAATAAAAGGATGAAGTTCGAAGAAAATATGTGCAAAACTTAAAGATACACAGATAAAGAATTAAATTTGACATGAAGTCCCCCTTTTCCATGATACAGTGATAAATTGCAAAACCCTGACAACATGTGCTAGGTTGCATGATCTGTGAAAATCTCATCCAAATCTGTTGAGATATGTCCAGTAATTGAAGAGAATCTGCCGGAAAAAAATAAATTATAACATGAAGCCCCCTTATTTCATGATGCAGCTACAAATCCCAAAACCTTGACAACATGCCATAGGTCACACAATCATGTGAAAATTCCATCCAAATCTTCCAAGAAATGTGGGAGGCGTTGTGTTAGGTCACATGATAATGTGAAAATTCCATTCAAATCTGCCAAGAAATGTGGGAGGAGTTGTCTTCACAAGAAATAGAATGAAATAGAACATGAAGCCCCTTTTTTTCATGACGCAGCAACAAATTGCAAAGCATCGAGAATATGCGATAGGTCAGATAAGAAACATTCTGTGATTTTGTTTTTTCAATTCTGTCAAGAAATATGGGACGAATTGCATTCACAAGAAATAAAATGAAATAAAACATAAAGCCCCCTTTTTTCATGAAGCAGCTACAAATCGCAAAATATTGATAAAATGCATTAGGTCACATGACAAGAAATATTCTGTCAAAATTCTATTCAACTCCGTCAAGAAATGTGGAAGGAGTTGCCTTCACAAGAAATTGAATGAAATATAACATGAAACCCCCTTTTTCCATGACACCTCATTACAAAAACAAGGGCAAATAACTATGGTGTTGCACGGTCAATGTAAGTGAAACTTTTTATCTTGCATTTCCTAATGGAGACTGACAGATGTGACAAGTTCAATGTAAAAACTTTGTATAGTTTTGAAGACAAGACTCCAAACATCAAAAGTGTACTTAAGTGAAACTTAAAATCGCTCTCAGTTGGCCATTTTGCATCGAATAAAAAACAAAACAAAAAAATTGTCTCGAGAGAATGGGTCATTGTACATGTGTATAAAGTTTTACGAAATTCCGTCCAATGGTATAGGAGAAATTGCCGGGACGGACGCACGGACGGACGATAAGACGGACGGACGGACAACGCTAAAACTATATCCCTCCGCCTACGGCGGGGGATAATAATGCTAAGGTTTAAGCTTTTAATATATATAGTAAAACATGAATAATGGATACATAAATTTTACGGTGCCAAACCTAAAAAGGTTGGCTGAAGAACGTGGTCTTAGAGGTTATTCAGGTACCAATAGAGCCGAACTAATTGGACTCTTAAAAAATTCAAGACCCGAAAATATTGTGAATAGAGAATTCAGAGGAATTACTGTGCCAGATCTAGTAAAATTGGCAATGAATCGTGGTCTTAGAGGTTATTCGGGTCTTAGAAGAGCCGAACTAATTACGCTTTTAATAATCCAGGTCCACCAGTATTAGATAAGAGATATTGCTGACAATATAAAAGGAAACATTCTAACTCCTACTCCATATACACCACCATTACCTCCAACAGCACCACCACCTCCTCGTGTGCCAACATCTTATCCTCATTCAGCTGATGATTTATTAAGATGGTTAGATAATGTTAAAGAAATTCCTAAACAAATTTCTCCAAAGCAATAAAAACAAGACTCAATAGAATATACAATGACCTAAAGAAGATGAGTTTAAGGTTATTATATCAGATTCTGCTTTAAAAGGATTTACATCACAATATGCTATTAATTGTAGACCACGATATGGAGCAAAATATTTCCTTGAAGAAGCTCGTCGCAATATGACTAAAATTTTAAGGAACAATCGCGGGATAAAAGTTAAACTTATTCTTTCGTGTATAATGAGAAATAGTAAAACAAATAAAACTGACAAAGAACATTTCCATTCTGGTTATCCTGAAATTAATTTAAAGGGGGATGATGAATTTGACTTATATGATGATATCATGAAAGATAATATCTTAGAAACCCTTGAAAAATTTATAAGGGAATATCACTATATGGATTTCCATTTTGTAACTGCTTTAGAATTACATGCTGCAACTTATAATCCATTAAGAGGTTGTTCATATTTTGCTTCACCAGAAAAAATAAGAAATACAGGTGGTGTTATAAATATTCAAAATAAAGCAGATAACGGATGTTTTACATACTGCGTGCTTAGATATTTAAATCCTAGAAAAAGTAAACCTGAACGAATTAATGACTTGATACCTTTAAAAGATTCATTCGATATGAGCGGAATACAATATCCAGTTTCTTTAAATGATATAAATAAATTTGAAAAGCAAAATCCAACAATATCAGTGCATGTATTTGGTTATAATGATTATGTTTATCCGCTTAGAATTAGCAAAAATAAAAAAAAACAACATTATATAAATGTTTTACTCTTAGAAGAAGAAGGAATTTTTCATCATTGTTTAATTAAGGATTTTACTCGATTAATATCAGCACAATTTTCAGAGCATCTTGGAAAATTAAGTTATTGCCCAAGATGCTTGAATGGATTTTCTAAAGAATCTTCCTTAGCAGACCATGTTAAATACTGTAGTGAGCATCGAGCAGTTAAGACAGTATTACCAAAAGAAGGGTCTTTTATAACATTTAAAAATTTCTATGAAAAAGAAAAGCTTCCTTTTGTAATTTACGCTGATTTCGAATCTATGTTATGTAAGTTAGATACCCCTTACGAGTCAAATCCAGAAAAAATAAGTTACACAAGAAAATATAACAGGCATGAACTATCAGGTTTTTGTTATTGCATCAAATCAGGATGTATATCCTTCAAAAATAGTGCAATATGCGGGACCAGATGTTGCACAAAAATTTGTAGAATACTTAGAACCAGATATTAGAGAAATTAATAGAATACCATTCAAAGAAATAGTATTTACCAAAAAAGATAAAATAACTTTTAAGGAATCAACTAGATGCAAAATTTGTAAAAAAACATTTACTAAGGATGATGCTAAGGTAAGAGACCATTGCCATTTTACAAGAAAATTTAGAGGAGCTGTACATAATAATTGCAATTTAAATTACAAAAATCCTAAATTTACACCTGTATTTTTTTCATAATCTTAGTGGATATGATAGTCATTTATTCATAATAAATCTTAGTAAGACAAAGGGGTGTATTGATTGTATTCCTAACAATGACGAAAAGTATACAAGTTTTACCAAAAGAGTATACAGATAAAAATGGAGAAATTAAAACTAAAACTCGTGGGATTAGGTTTGTTGAAAGCACGAAATTTATGGACGTTAGTTTAGAAAAATTAGCGGGTGATTTGAAGAAAGAAGATTTTTAAAAATTAGCGAGATATTAAAAGAATGAACAATTTAATTTGCTTAGTCAAAAAGGAGTTTTCCGTATGAATATTTTGACTCGTTCGACAAATTAGAAGAAAATAAACTTCCACCTAAAAAGAAATTTCACTCTAGACTTAAAAATAAATTTATTAGTAAAAATGATTATGAGCACGCACTACAAAAGTTTGGAAAACGTTTGAAAAGAAAACTTTTAAAGACTATCATGATTTATATAATAAAAGTGATGTTTTACCCTTAGCAGATATTTTCGAGAAATTTAAAAATGTTTGTCATGAGAATTATGAATTAACCCCAGCATAGTATTATACAGCACCAGGATTATCTTGGAATGGTATATTAGAAATTACAAAAATAAATTTAGAGTTGTTATCAGATATTGATATGTCATTATTTTTTTCAAAAGGGATTAGAGGAGGAGTATCAATGATTAGTCATAGGTTTGCAAAAGCAAACAATAAATATATGGGTAAACTGTTTAATTCTAATGAACTATTAATGTTCATTATGTACTTAGATGCAAATAATTTTTATGGATGGGCAATGAGTCAAAAACTTCCCACAGGTGGATTTCAATGGATGAATGATAACGAGTTCCAGGAATGTAGAAATTATCCTTGTGTTTTAGAAGTTGATTTAGATTATCCTACGGATTAACACGACTTACATAATGATTATCCTCATGCTCCGGAAAGAAAAATAATAAACAAAGTAGAAAAATTAATTCCTAATTTATGGGATAAAGAAAAGTATGTAATACATCATGAAACATTGAAATTATATCTAAGTTTAGGTTTAAAGATTAAAAAGATTCATCGTGGTATCAAGTTTGAAGAGAGTAAATGGCTTAAACCTTATATTGATTTGAATACAAACCTCAGAGCTAAAGCAAAAAAAAAAAATTCGAAAAGAATTTTTTTAAACTTATGAACAACTCAGTCTATGGTAAAACCATAGAAAATTTTAGAAAAGAGTTGATGTACGATTAGTAAGTAACAGAATAAAAGCAGAAAAGTTAGTTGCTTAACCAAATTTCTATCATATTGATATCTTTGATGAGAATTAAGTTGCTATCCAAATGAGAAAAACGAAACTAGTATTTAATAAACCTATTTATTTAGAATTGTGTATTTTAGATTTAAGTAAACATCAAATGTACGATTTTCATCACAATTATATTAAAAAGAAACACGGAGATAATGCTAAACTTTGTGTTATTGATAGTCATTGTTTGGTGTATGAATTTGAGACTGAAGATTTTTATAAAGATATATCTGATGATGTAAAAGGTAAGTTTGATACGAGTGATTATCCAGAAAACCATCCCTTAGGTATTTTAACTAGATGTAACAAGAAAATAATTGGAATGCTTAAAGATGAAGTTGAAGGAAAAATTATTGAGGAGTTTGTTGGGCTTAGAGCTAAACCTTACTCATTCAAAATATATGAAGGTGGTGAAAAGAAAAGATGCAAAGGGGTAAAAAAGAATGTTGTAAAACATGATATGCCATTTGAGGATTATAAGAATTGTTTGTTTCAAGGAAAGGAACAACATAGAACAATGAATGTAATTAGAAGTAATGGTCATCAGGTATATACAGAGGAGGTAAACAAAATTGCATTAAGCGCAGCCAATGATAAAAGGTTTGTGTTAGAAAACGGGATGGAAACATTGGCGTTAGGACATTATAAAATAAATACATAATGTTAATAAACATTATATATAATTTAATTAAAATTTAATTTCAATTTTTCCCCATTAATTTTAAAGTATAACCTAGTACTATCTTTATATAATTTTTATTACTAAGATATGTTTTATTTGCTTTTGCAAAGCTATCTGTATCATCATACACAGTTTCTGACAGTGGAGTACCTACTGTAAAATAATGCATTGTTACACTATTATTTGGATTAGCAGAATAATTTTTGCTGGCCATTTTTAAAACTTTAGAAACATTAGACATTTCCTGAATTTTATTGCTAAGCTCTAGTCCTTTTTTTCTTTTGGAAAAAGACAAAGAATACCTTTTAGGCTAACGGAAGTAAGATTCCGTTTATTAATTTCATTTAAGCAAATATCTTGAAGTGCTTGTGGTAAAGTATTAATATGCTCGAGTAAGAAATTTCGTAAATTCATACCTAATAATCTGGTAACATAAATATTACTAAATTTCAAAAAATTATTAAATATTTATTTGAATAAAAGGCAAATTAGTCGTGAGTTGTCCAAAACAATAATATGTATCTTTTGAATGTTCATGATCTTCTGAGTTTTCTCGCAAAATCAAGAAATATTTACCAAAATATACATCTTCATAATTATATACCATAAGGGTCTAATTCACGTTCTACTTTAACATTTTTTTCTTGTAATTCTTCTGTCCTGTTTAAAAGACTTATGTCTGTAGAGATTCTATCAAAAGCGTTGTCTATATGTCCAAAATGCAGTTCTTAAAGCTACCAAAATTTTACTCTTGTGTTTTCGCTCTCTATCACAAATTTCTAAAATTCATTTTAGTTCTTCATAGCTACTATAACTATTTTTTCTAGTTTTTATTCTTGACATATTTTACAACTAATGATTCATCATTTTTGAAAAAATGTGTGACAAACAAACACATAATTTTTCATTCCACAGTCTTTGAAACTGCTTCAGACTTTTTTTTCCAATATTCCTCTATTGTGTTAACCCATGTTTTTGTTTCTACATTTGCCATTTTTTATAAGTGTTTATAATTTCTTTAACTACTTAAATTTCAAAAATTTTGGGCTTATGTAATGTCTTGACATTACGTAATCAATAAACATAATACGTTTTATAGTACTTTTTTTCCCTACATACAGGACAATTTTTTAATTTGATGATTTACAATTGACACACATACATAATTGTATGTCCACATTCACAAAACAACACATTTGGTTTGTTAGTTAAACATATTACACATTCGTTGGAGTAAATCGTTTTATCGTTATTAATTGTTTTTATCAATGGTTTTACATGTTCAAAACTAATAGATGGATAACCTACATAATTCCCTTTTAAATTTTTTATTCCATAATAATCCACTGAGTCTATCTAAGCAATGTAATTGATAAATAAATCCAAATATTTTAACACGTTCATCATCAATTGAAAAACCCAAACCACAAGTTTCTGTAAGATCTTTATTATTTACTTTGTCCATAAAAAAGTAAAAGCTTGAAAATTGGTTATTTCCGTATCTTTTATATATTTAATATTAATTTCGTAGTATATTGAAGGTTTTAAAGATGCCTGTCTACAGCCGGTGAGCAGAAACGCTGTTAAATTTTAAAAGGAAAAATAAAATGGTACAGAAGTCTGTCCTTTGTGTACACAAGGATACATATATCGTTTAAATGAAAAAAGAAACACGGGGGTTTGTGTGAAAAACCTAAAATTGGCCAGAAGAAAACTGGCTGACGATCGAAGCTGTAAACAATGGCGGTGACTCACGGAAATTTATCGTTGGTTTCCGCCTAGAGTCGGATACGGTGTAACTTACATATAGGCCTCGATCTCAGTCTAAAAATAGAGGCTGCAACAGAGAAGCATTTTCCTTTATTTACCGCATCAAGGCCAAGGTCAAATATAGTCACGTTACAGTATGCATGATCATCATACGAATCTACCCGAGTGTTTAACGGATATCGATTCAAAATTCGGAAACGACCAGTCTGTTTACATTGAAGGCCGCAAGTCCGCGAAATGCATTTTCTATCAGGCGTAATCTAAGCAACCTTGCAACCGTCAGGCGCAATATTTGGCATAGATATATAAGAATGACTATATATTGATAAAATAAAAACAAAATGAGTTAAAACTGGCTTAAAATGAGTATTATTGCCTCTTTAAACCAAATGTTGGAGAAATATATTAGTTGCTGCTTAAGGGCAACATATTCTTCCGTATAAACAATACGATGGAGCACACGTTCCAATTCAGACTGCTTATTTATTTTTTCCAATCCTTCTAAGCGGTGTTTTTCTGATTCTACATTTACCATTTTTTATGTGTTTATAATTTCTTAAACTACTTAAATTAAAAAAAATTGGGTCATGTATGTCTTGACATTATGTAATCAAAAACATAATAGGCTGGGATTTCCCGTTAGTACCATAATAAGTTTAAAAATACAAAAGCATGCATGAGAAAAGCATTTCGATAAAAAAAATTTATAAGCATGATGATAAAAAAAATTCAGAAGCATTACGAATAGATTTTTTTTATAAGCATGATGTTAAAAAATACCATGAGTCTTATGGTTAAAAATAACTTGCACTGGAACAGAGGCATTGTGGTTAAAAAAATACCACGAGTCTTACGGTTAAAAGTATCTTGTCTTGGAACTCTCATTTTCTGTCTACTCATGTATTTTACGTCTACCGTGAAAATAGCCAATAAATGTCTATTTTAGGGGTTGCTTGTATAAAAACCCGTATAACCAGCTGAACCATTAACCTTCGTGCATTGTATTTTACATCTATTGTATTATAAAAAGAAGAGGGACATCATGTCTCTTTATCGCTCCCCTGGCTAAAATGTACAACTCATACATACCAAACAATATACGTCTAGGCTACGCGATTACTAACAATAAGATTTTCAAAGTTTCTTCAATGTAAAACCATTGTTAAATACGAGACCGCTGAGTCTAGGCAAATTGCATTCCTACGGCCGAAGTAATCCAAATTCGGTAGTCCTAGAATTTATGGTTTAATATCCTGATAGATGATACCATCCACAAAATATTACAGCGGACAGAAGATCTTTAAAGTTTTCACTACATAAACCTACATGTATGTAAATTGTGACTTCAGCAGCAGGGCCAATTTAAATCTTGAAAGAGGTCCATTAAATGAACAATCTTAGTAGAGGTCCATTCAATAAACATTTATGCGAATACCATACGTCCTAGGTATTATGGTTAGAAACAATGAGATTTTTCTCTCTATGTACATATTAGCCTAAGTAATGAAAATTATAACTGCCAGCGGCAGCACAAATTTGACCCCAGGGATACAATTTGGACTAACTACATGTAGATTGAGGCCCACTAGTTAACTCAACATTCAAAAGTTGCCAGCCTTTGGCTCTCTGGTTAGGACGAGAATGTTTATAGTTTTCACAATATTAGCGAATGTAAATCTTGCAACCCGAGTGGTACAGCCAATTTTGACCACATGACTATAATTCGAACTAGAGGCGCTTGAGCGCCTGTATCGCTCCACAGGCCTGATTTTTCTGTAACAGTGAAGAGAAGTTTTTAACAATTACCATTCATTCCTGTATTTTAGGTCACTAAAGAAAAAAAGCTATGAAAAAAATTGTGAGAAAAGAAGAAAATAAAAGTAGCCTGCATTTTCTTAGTTTTACACAATAATTTTTACCCTTTTTGATACAAGTTTTACTAATTTGAAGATTTATTATGTTGTCTGCAACATCTTTCACTTATGGCCAGTTATAAAAATTTTGTCTTCTGGTTATAGTTAACTCATTACCAAACGACGACATTTTAGGGTTGTCCAAATGGAAAGCATTTGTAGATGAAAAAATAAAAGTGACTGAAAATTTGGAAGTTGTTTTGTGAAGGGTAGGTAACATTGTGTGAAAAGGTTACCAGCATTTTCTCCTTTTCCCACAATGTTTTCTAAAGTCTTCTTTGTCTGGGATCAGTTTGACTGGATAACAAAATGCCTTATCACAACAGTAAAGCCCTGTCCCTCTTTGTACCAGGTCACCAGTAGGTCAACAAACCTTTACCAGAACTAATCAAAGTGCAGAGGTTGTCTTGTTTTATATGAAAAGGGTTATAGATTATGTAAAGCAACCATCTTTAACTCTTTACCAAACGACAAAATTTGGGATGTGACCAACCTGAAAGCATTTGCAGACAAGAAATAAAACATTGATGAAATGATAATTTCTCTCTTTCATAGAGTAGAAAACACTGAGGGAAAAGGAGAAAATGCTGATTACCAGCATTTTCTCCTTTTCCAAGAGTGTTTTCCAAAAACTTCTTCTTTAGGGTAGTTAAAAGTCAGGATTGTATGGTAAAGACTTAAGTTACCACCATAGTAACTAACCTGCAATACAAGAATGAAATCAAAACAAGTAGTTTGAGAGAAGAAATTTTTCAAAGATTTTACTTTATACCATAAAAGGAAAATGAGTCTCCCATAAAAGCCATGTTTTTTGACAGATCTTTTTTTTAAGGAATTCTGTAGACCTCTATCTAAGGAACATTCCTGCAAAAAAATAATGCTATCCAATTAGCGGTTTGGGAGGAGAAGATTTTTAAAGGTTTTTTACTTTGGTTGCCATGGCAACCAGAATTATTCATGGAACACAATTATTTGAAGGAATTTGAAAGAGGACCACCCAAGGAACATTCCTGTGAATTTTGGTAAAAATCCAGTCAATAGTTTCTGAGAAGAAGTTTTTTAAATAAAAAATTTTACGGAATCACGCACGGACGAACGAACAGACGGACGGACGGACGGACGAACGGACGCACGCACGCACGACGAACACAACGCCAAAACAATAGCTCGCTGGCCTTCGGCCAGAGGAGCTAAAAATTATGGCTCTATGTGCCAAATTTGGGAGCCCTTGCTCTTATGGTTTCGGACAAAAGATTTTCAAGTTTTCTATGTTTTTCAGTTTTGTTGCTATGGCAAGCAGATTTCTTTAAAGAAATCAAAGTCACACGTAAAATTGAAGAGAGAACAGTGCTGAATCATTTCTGTAAAGTGTGGTCAAAATTGGATGGGTATTTTCAGAGAGGGTTTTTGAAATAAAAGTTAATGCACAGACTGGGGGGAAGTAGAGAATGCTGGTAACTAGCATTTTCTCCTTTTCCCACAATGTACTCAAATGCAAGCAACCTCATGGTTGTTAGAACTCAGAATTGTGTTTGGTACGGGAATATGGGAATGCAGAGAACTTAGACTGCCCAGGTTAGCTGTGTTTAAGGGAAGCAATGCCTAATAGTATTAATTAATACAAAATGTATAGTAAAACAAGAGGATCATTATGGCTCTGTAATGCTCCACTTCCTATCACTGCATGCGTCATACACATAAATGGCACTTGTAGTCGTCAAACTGTTAGAAATCTCTATTACAATAATAGCCTTGGGCAGAGACTTGTCCTTTTCACACTTCACAAAGATGATGTAATGAATAATCTCTAAGCAGATCTTATCCAGTATTATTCCTATCAGTTATCAATGAACAAGAGTACAAAGTATATTTCCACGACAACAGTTCAAGACAAGGATTATGGCCAAGCAGAAAATCTGTGACACCCACGTCCTCTGGTAGGAACAATTTTTTACCTCATAGCAATACATATTGAATAATCTTGGTAGCAGTTCCTAACACAAGACTTAAAATGATGGCTCTAACGATCGCGCCACGAGCATACATAGAGAAAATAGGCAAGAAGACGATAATCTGAGGAGGAAAGACACACAGAATACATACAAAAAGCAGGTACATGAATGTGATGAACCAGATAATGGTGAGCCTCCTCTTATTTTCATAGGAAATAGTTTAAGTGCCTGCAGAGAGACTGGAACCCAAACACCAAGTACAAATACTGATCAACAAAATATGAAAAGAAAGTCTTGAAAATCAGAAAACGTAAAATGCTAGATAAAGTCATAAGCAACCAAACTGAAGACAATGCCACTGATGTTTTCACAAAAACCCAATGTGTTAATAAAACAACAGATTGTGATAAATCAAAAAGAAAAAAAACTTGTGACAGGGATCAGTTTACTTTACAACAGTCTAAAGAAAAACAATACGAACAACCAAGTAGAGACACATACAATATGAATAGGCCCAAAATAGATAAATACAGAAAGCTTGAAAAAGAAGAGAACAGGTTTCAGAACTGAAGATCAAGAGAACCAAACAGAAATACAAGGCCATATTGGAAAACCAAGAACCCTACAAAACCCACTTCTTATGGAATTAAAAGAGAGTAAAAGGATCTTTAGAAGTCAATATAGGTCAGAAACAGCACGAAGAGCAGCTGAAGACAAAAAGAAAATTATTAACACCAGAACTAGACAGGAAACTATTTCATAAATTGGTTAATCACCAAAGGCAAAGCTGACTAGACTTACAAACTCTAATTCACCTCTACAAAATATATATTTTACCAGTTCTAACATACGGATTGGAAGTTGCATTACCAAAGAAGATCTTAACAGATGTAACAGGTGATGAAAAATTATCGCGGCTCGACCGGGATTCGAACCCAGGGCCTCAGGAATTCCGTTCTTGCACTCTAACCAACTGAGCTACCGAACCACATGTCGATACGGCCGCACGATATATCACCAAATACCTGTACCCGACTATATTATACCTTTACATCTATCAATGGGATAGACCAGTACACTACATACTTCCCC
This sequence comes from Tridacna crocea, assembly GCA_943736015.1. Classification (NCBI taxonomy): domain Eukaryota; kingdom Metazoa; phylum Mollusca; class Bivalvia; order Cardiida; family Cardiidae; genus Tridacna; species Tridacna crocea. The sequence continues at coordinate 2,746,245 of OX031056.1, read as the reverse complement.
GCCACATGAAGATTCGTCCACGAATCCCTCAATCACTGCTACCACATCTCTCTAATAAGTAGGTTATTTACGTTGGGCGCCAAATGTAACAGGTGGTGAAAAATATCGCGGCTCGACCGGGATTCGAACCCAGGGCCTCAGGAATTCCGTTCCTGCACTCTAACCAACTGAGCTACCGAACCACATGTCGATACGGCCGCACGATATATCACCAAACACCTGCACCCGACTATATTATACCTTTGAATCTATCTATGGGATAGACCAGTATACTACACACATTAATTAAAACTGTTCCAAAAAAGGCTAATCAAACAGATCTTAACATTACCAAACTATAAATCTGACAATACTTTATATATACTTACTGGAATTTTACCAACTGAAGATCAGATTCACAAAAAAGCTTTAACCCTGCTTAATAATATTGCGTTACAAGAAGACAAATCTGTAGAGAAAGAACTTGGAATAGGTCAACTTAATGTACAAAGCCCAGATAGTTCCAGTTGATTTGTAGAGATAAGAAAACTTCTGTGGAAAAACAACTTTCAAGAGGATGTTTTATATTTACTAACTTATCCCACCAAAAAGAGGAATGGAAAACAACAGTGAACAAACAAGTACACAAGTTCCACTCTGAAGGTATCCTTTACAAAGCAAGTTGGTGTAAAAGCTTGAAATATCTTAACTACAAAAGTACAAGTGCTGGATATCCACATCCTCTGGTATTAATTCCAACAAAACATCTTTTGATGCAAAGAAAATGCCTGCGAAGCTATTTAAAACTTATGTGCGGAGTATAAACTCTACACGCTACCCGTGCAACCCTTAACCAGAGTAATATTGACTCAACTTGCAAATTGTGTATCGAAAGCACAGAGAATATACAGCATTTTATCTTGGAATGTGAAGAGCTACATCATTAAACCTGTTATCAACGACCTAAACCATGACCTCTCTAAATGTGGATTTTCACCACTTAATACATTTCACGAAGAAGAACAAATAAGCATAATCATTGATTGTACCACCATAAACAACTTGCAAGTGAACCAGAAGTATAAATATAAACATTTAACTTAGAAAATATAGAATTCCAGAATAGAAGACTTTCGTTTAACATTCATAATTTGAGGTACAAATTATTATGTGAAAAAACATATTTATAAATGACTCTAAGAAATTGACAAATATAAGCAAAGCATGTCCAAATGGTTCTAAGATCGATGTGAAGCCAATTAATTATTCTATAAAAAAGATATCCCAGAAGATTACGTGAAACTCACGGTTCATCTAAGAAGGCCGCAAAGAAAGAAGAAAGAAAAGAAAGATACTGCGATTTCTGCCAAGACATGCGCATTGATGATATCACCATGTTTTGATTTCTTGTTAAGTAGGTGAGCGGTTAGTTACGTTGAACTGTACAGATTTGCACGAAGATAAGATTTAGATATCAACAATGTTTCAACGGGTTGTCAGTGCGCAGTTTTTCTGTGCATGTCTTTTCCTTTCCTTATTTTCCTTGCGCATAATTTTGTTCGATTGTAATACTATCTTCGGACATGATTTTGTGCTGAGTAAAATTGATCGAGAAACCGGAAGCAATTTTTTTTCAAAATGGCGGCGGCTATTTTTTATTTTTTCATCAGAAAATCATTCGAGTTGCTATTTTGTGTTGCAAATCACAAGATCTAGTCGTTGCAATCTGTCATTCTAAGCACAGAATCCTTACAAAATCGATCATTAGATGCATATGGAATAAACTGAGTGTTAATTGTTAGATTGGCTCGAGCTTGTTCGTCCTAAAACCTGTTCATTCCTGGGCTTATTTGTCCTTGGGCTTATTCGCCCGGGCTTGTTTTCTGACCATCCAGAAATAACTTTGAATTTTCAGTCAATCTGTGTTGTTATATGCAAACGTTTACAAGTTGGATTAGTCCAAAATTTTGTAATTTTGTAAAGAGTTAAAATGCTTAAGGTCTTTTAATTGTCAATTTCCCCTGGAAAACTGATTCAACACATTTTCAGAGAAATTTGTGAATTTGAATACTAGAGAAAGCCTCTGGAAGGATTGTTTTCAACAAAAAAAGTGTGATACTGTAGGCCTTATTTTCAATTTAACCCTTTACCTCAAAATCCCAACTTTAACGGAAGAAAGCTTTTCAAAACAGAGAAATGTGGAAAATGCTGGTAACCAACATTTTCTCCTTTTTCCACAATTCTACACTTTGCAAAATACATTTCAGCTTTTGGGTCACATTTATTTTGTCAACTGGAAAAACTTCCAATTTTGACCAGTCTAGAATTTTGTTGTTTGGTCATGAGTTAAAGGTGCTAAAGGTCTGAAAGTTCGTGTTCTAACATATTAGAGTTCAGATTTGTCGGAGTCACTTTTTTCACAATACTGATTACTGTGATAGGTGTATGGAGAGTAAACTTTGAAATGGTCATAAATAAAAGATTGCCATGTGAAGTAATCATGTGAGTGCAAGTACTATTCAATTTAGGGAAAAAATGAAATTTTGCCACTTTACCTACTTCCGCACAATGATATGCTCAGGAAAGCAATAAAAAATACATGTACATTTACTCTGATTTCAGAAACTGTGACAGAGCCACCAAAGAAGAAAAAGAAGACAGATGGGAGAGGGAAAAGGTGATTAATAGTTTAAATCATAAATGTAATGTTTGGTATAATGATTTCCAAAAGCCCTATGTGTTTTCTGTGCAAATATGGTACTTTGTGCTCGGTCATACTAAAATACAACGTACGTCCTACAGGAAAATTCGCCCTACTAGTACAGCCCCCTACATTTAATTTATCGCCCTACAAGTATATGGATATATATGGAAACTGCCGGTTCTGCCCCAAGATTGAATAGGGCAGAAAAAAATGAAAATAAAATCATGAAAATTAAGAAAAAAAAAGTAAAAAGATTAACGAAATCAAGATTTTTTACGAAAATCAATAATATCAACAAATCCGTACAAAAACATCAATATTATAAGCAAACATTAAGGAAGTTTAGAGTGATAAAAGGTCTACGGCGTACTTTTGTACATAAATATTCTTTTTTTGTTTATCTTTTTTATCATTACTATCATCATTATCATCACCATCATTAAAATTTATAAGATTATAAACTATATTTTTAGTAGCATACAAAGTAAAATAAGAAAAAATAGTAGAACAAGATTTATCATTTGTTTTTAATGAAAACAAGAGGGCCATGATGGCCTTGTATCGCTCTACTGGCTAGTAATTCAAAACACTACAAGCCAAACATTACAATACTTGGCCAATTGGTTTTTAACTAAAAGACATACAAAATTTTCTTCCATAAAATCCTATGAGAAACTTATGACCTCAGGGAAATGCCTTTTTTGGCAACAACGCTACAATTAATTGGTCCACAAAATACAGTCCCATACCAAATAAAACAGGTCTAGAATGTGTGGTTATAACGAAGATTTTCAAAGTTTGCTTGATAAAAGATCCTGTAAAACTTGAGACCCATGAGACAGGTTAGCACTAGGTCTTATGGTTATTCACAAGAAAAATTATCAAGTTTTCACTATAAAAGCCCATGTGGGGCCAAACTTGACCCCAAGGTTATGATTTTGGTCTAATTGGTAGAGGCCAACTAAATAAAGGTACAACATGCAAAATTCGATAGCCCTAGGCCTTATGGCTACATACGAGAGATGTTCAAAGTTTCCCTACATAAGCCCAATGTAAAAATTGTGACCCCAGGGCGGGGACAAATATGACCCCAGGGCTATAATTTGGGCGTCCTTGGTAGACATCAACTAGATAAAGCTACAACATGCAAACTTTGATAGCCCTAGGCCTTATGACTAAGTGCAAGAAGATTGTGAAAGTTTTCCCTACATAAGCCAATTTAAAACTTGTGACACCCCCCTCCCCAAAAGCAGGGACAACTTGGGGCTGTAATTTTGACACCCTAGATAGACAACCACTACATAAAGCTACATGCCAAATTTGGTGGCCCTAGGCCCGATGGCTACATAGTATAGGAATTTTAAAGTTCTCCCTACATAAGCCCATGTAAAACTTGTAACCACTGGAGCAGGGCCAATTTCGACCCCGCGGCTATAATTTGGACACCCTTGGTAAAGGTCCACCAGATAAAGCTACATGCCAAATTTGGTAGCCGTAGGCCCTATGGTTAGGTATGAGAAGAATTTTATATTTCTCCCTATATAAGCCCATGTAAATATTGTGACCCCCGAGTCAAGGCCAATTTTGATCCCAGGGCTATAAATTGAAGAGACATTGTAGAGGTCCACTAGATGAAGCTACATGCAAAATTTGGAAGCCCTAGGCTCTATGGCTTAGTAGATGAAGAATTTTAAAGTTCTCCCTATATAAGCCCTGTTGGATCATATTTGTAACAAATCATATATGTAACACCTGTTACATATATGATCATATATGTAACATGTGTTACATATATGACTCGGAAATCAAGCATAAATGTAACATATTTTGTGACGAATATGATCGATGCCGGTTTTTGATGTGACATGAAATCACATATGTCACAGGTCAATTTTGATTTAAAAACAGTACAAAAGAATGCATATTTACATCTGAAACACATTTGTAGCAGGTTTTTATTCACCAGATGGGCCAATATCTTGATACTGATTTGTTGTGTCACTTTGTCCATCGTCGTCATCGGCGGTGACGTCGACGTCACTCTTTCGCGTCCGCTCCATGTTTCCTCAACTCTTTAAAGGATATTCATGAATATAATGTCCGGTATCGTGGCTCCTCTCTGTTTATATATATAAACATATATATATGGGCCACAACGTGAGAAAATGTACCTTCGGACAATTGGTGAGTATTTGATAACGTTATTTTGAATGTATAATATTTCTGGAGTATGTTAGTCTTTATTTGAACAGATTATTCAGGTTATCTTGTGAGTTATGACCAATTTACTATATGAACCCTACAAACGTCATTTACCTGAAAAATGAAGTCAAAGTTGCGTAATGCATTTCTGCGTGTTAGTAGAACCTACAAAACTCGATGCATTTGCTTAAAACTGTTTAAGCACTGATCAAACCCCGTATTGTTACGGCAATATGTTGAAATTATTTTGTGTATTTTATTGCGATGTGGTTGCTATGGTTACCTTTTAACGATAGATATAGGAAAATATATAAAATGGGCTGAGACAAGGGCAGATAACTCCAAGTATTGAAATAAATATGTTTTAAAACTCATTCAGTTGAAAGATTACAATTACAGTGATATTTTTAAAACATTTATATTACATGATCAATAGTGTAAAGAATATAATGATGTTGCTATTGCTGTTAATTGTTTGAATACAAATAGACAACTAAACCTGTTACATATATGCTTCTCATGTCAACCCCCATTTCGGACAAACACATTTGTAACACACTTTATCTGTTACGAATGTGATCATGTACGTAACAAATGTGTTACATATATGATTTGTTACAAATATGATCCAACAAAGCCCATATAAAACTTGTGACCCCCGGGGCGGGCCAATTTTAACCCCAGGGCCATAAATTGAAGAAACTTGGTAGAGGTCCACTTGATAAAGCTACATGCAAAATGTGGTAGCCCTAGGCCTTACGGTTTCAGACAAGGAGATTTTCAAAGATTTTCATTTTTTTCAGTTTTGTTGCCATGGCAACCAGAGTTTTTGAAGGAATAAAATTCTTTCAGAGGAACCATGGCAGGATCATTTCTGTGAAGTTTCATCAAAATTGGACACTTATAGGCGCAGTATAGTGTACAATCAGAAAGGCAAGGTTCAAAATTGTGATCCCCGGGCCGGGGGCCAGTTTTGACCCCAGAGGCATCATATGAACAAATTTGGTAGATGTCTACAAAGAGATGCTACATACCAATTACCAAAGCTCTACACCTTATAGTTTCTGAGAAGAAGAATTTTAAACTTTTCCTTCTTTGTTCCCATGTTCAAACTTGTGACCACGGGGCAGGGCCATTTTTGTCCCCAGGGGCATCATATGAATAAATCTGGCAGAGGTCTACGAGGAGATGCTACATGCAAAATATCAAAGGTCTAGTCCTTCCAGTTTCAAAGAAGAAGAATTGTAACGTTTTCCTTCTTTGTTCCTATGTTTCGAACTTGAGCAGGACCAATTTAATCCAAGGGGCATAATATGAACAAACTTGGTAGAGGTCCACTACGCGATGCTACATACAAAATATCAAAGCACCACGCCTTCTAGTTTCAGAGAAAAAGATTTTCAAAGATTTTGCTTTTTTTTTTTTTTTCCTTTTGGTTGCCATGGCAACCAGAGTTATGGGTGGAATTCAATCTCTTGAACAACTTTGTAGAGCTTCACCAAAGGAACTTCCTTGCCAAGTTTCATCAAGATTGGCTCAGTGAATTAGGAGAAGATGTTTAAAGAAATTGTGCACGACGCACGACAAACGACGGACATTAGGGGATCACAAAAGCTCACCTTGAGCACTTCGAGCTCATATGAGGCCTAAAAAAAAAAGAGTTTGTTTCGGGTCACCCGACCCTACCTAGAGGTTTTGCCCCGACTCTATTTTTTTTTCCTTCCGATAAGAAAATATCGGCCCTTTTATCTTACTGTGTCACAGAACACATCTGTACTTCTACATACATACAGTGTTAAAATTCATTATTGAAGATGTGAAGATGCTTTAATTAATTATTAAAGATGAGAAGATAGTTTGAAGTCCCTCTGATCGGACGATGCCACGCTGATCATTGTAGTGTCATGGGTTTTCGCGTTTTTTCGGCGATCTATTTTTTCGTGACAATTAAGTTTTTTAGAAGTATTACTACATGATTTGACATCAGTTTGTCATTTTGAATTGCAGGTAACTTGAAAATATGTCACTTTACACTAGATAAGAGGATTAACGTTATTACCCTGTCATAAATGACTCTCCAGCTTCATGATCATGCGCGTGTCGTTCGCATTTTATACTGATGTGTTTACGAGTTTAGCCTATATTTCTACTGGATGCACGAAAGCTAGGTTATATGAAGCTCTAGACCATAAATTCCTGCGTCAGATACTTTGCAGCGTCAAAGACATGTCATTTCAATATTCCAGCGCCAAAACCCGCACAATTGTCAACTTCGGAAGACCGTTACCGATCTGCGATTACCGATTTGTAAAGAACAAAGACACTTTAAACTGAGCCATCTTTCGCTAGCAAATACTCAAATTGCAGCCAGAATTCGTCCGCTAAACCAAACGACCTTGTGAATGCTTTATTTTATTTCACAATCCTAGTGACAAATATGTTACAGGCGGCAAACCGATCAAAACACTCGTAACTTCTTGGGTACGAACATAATAAAATCATATAATCACCTTAGAACGTTCCGAATTGGCATCTATATTTAAAACGGGGAAAACCCTGAGCTAGAGTGAGTGACTCTCAACATTTCGCTGCAAATCATTCCCCAAATTGCAAAGTTTTATAATTTTCATCGTTATTAGGGCTGTTATTTTTTTTTTTACGTTCATGTACGTATACAGCAGAGGCAATGAAAAACTGTGTGAAATTTTCTTATTTCATGCGTGAACCACATACATTTACACGTGATTGCACACACTCTGCACATGACTTAAATGTATCGCCAAGTATCGATACGATGAGTAAGAATCGCGATATACTATCGCCAGCAAAAATATCACAATGTTCTGATGCATCGATGATATCGCCCCAACTCTAACTTTTATTTTTGATTGTCACTATTCTTAATCGATTGAGAAATTCTGGAATCGACTGTAGTCGGTTGCGAAGCTCGCTCGCTCCCAAAACTTGAAATCTGGTTTTTAGCGCTTGGTTTTCTGACTAATATCAATCAAACTCTTGGATTCAACATAGTGGATAAATAACACGAAAATTGGCCGGTAAAAAGGCAAATGATTTTTTGCCCACGGATGTCTTGATAAAACTTGACGAATCGGCAAGCTTCTCATTTGATCCCTGTGCCCGGGTTTTAAAATTTGAAATTTTGAAATGATCTTTGACGCTGAAAAATATCTGCCTAAATGTCAATCTGACACCTGAAATTATCGTCTGGAGCTTCATTTAACCTAGCTTGCACGCCACCGGTATAATATGGGTTAAAAGCGATCAGTATAAAATGCGAAGGACACGCGGACGACAATGAAGCTGGCGAGTCATTTATGACAAAGTAAGAAAGGCGTTAATCCTCTTATCTAGTGTAAAGTGACGGATTTCAAGGTTACCTAATATTCAAACTGACTTAATGATGTCAAATTATGTAGTAATACTTCTCCAAAAATTGATTGTCACGAAAAAATAGATCGACAAAAAACCGTGAAAACCCATGACACTACCGTGATCAGCGTGGCATAGTCCGATCAGATGATCCTAATGTTGTTAACCACCTTCTCATATTTAACAATTAATTCAAACAGTGAATTTACACATATCTATGATTAAAACAATAAGTGGAAGCTAAAATTCTGTTCGTGAGTGGAAAAAAATGTTTTATGAAATGAAAATAATAGATCCATAGCAGACGGGGTGGGGGTGAGGGAGGAGCGAAGGGGTCGTCTGCAAATGCTTGAAATATGTCTGCTTCTTTCTAACTTGATTGGAAATAAAAATATATGGAACAAATAAATGATATTGAATAAAGTAGAACATCTAATGTTAAAATGTGTCTATCTATATGAAATTGAGGGGCAGCAGCACTCCTCCCAATTTTCTTGACGGATTTGGATAAAATTTCACAATGTTTCTCATCTCTTCTTCTTTGTGACCTAACACATATTGTCAAGGTTATGAGGTTTGCAATTCATAGCTGCGTCATGAAAAAAGGGGGCTTCATGTTATATTTCATTTTTCACCAATATTTCTAATTCATACTGGACAGTGGACACATAGGGTCGTCTGCAAATGCTTGAAATATGTCTGATTCTGCTTAAGATGATTGGAAATTAAAATATAAGGAATAAAATGCAACACCCCTCCAACACTTCTTGACGGATTTGGATAATATTTCACAATGTTTCTCATCTCTTCTTCTTTGTGATCCAGCACATTTTGTCAAGGTTTTTAAGTTTGCAATTCATAGCTGCATCATGGAAAAGGGGGCTTCATGTTATATTTCATTTTTCACTGATACTTGAATTATATTTCTAATTAATATTGGACATATTTGAACGGATTTAGATGAAATATTCTCAGATCATGTAACCTAGCATATACTGTCAAGGTTTTTTAATTTATAACACTGTCATGGAAAAAGGGGGCTTCATGTAAAATTTAAATTGCATCTGTCCTTTCGTATGTCCACTTCTTGTGAACGCAACTCCTCTCACATTTCTAGACGGATTTGGATGAAATTTTTTACAGAATGTTTCTCATCATGTGACCCAGCGCAGATTGTCAAGGATGTGTGTGTCATGGATAAAGGGGTCTTCATTTTATATTTAATTTTTACCAATCTCTCTAATTACTGGGTGTATCTCTACAGATATGGGTGATATCTCACAGATTGTTTGACCTTGTGCATATTGTCAGAGTTTTAGAATTTATTGCTGTGTCATGGAAAAAGGGGACTTCATGTCAAATGTAAATTTTCATCTTTGTACCTCGAGCTACTTGACAAAATTTCATGAAACTTCATGTTTTTATTGCTTAATCAAAGCCAATGACCATTGAGTCTGTTGTGGATGCGTCTCTCCACCCATCAGACCATCCGTAAACCTTTTAGATTATAAGTAGCTCAATGTATCCATTGAGCTACCCAGGCAGGTGCTAGAAATTCCAAAACTTTAGTCTGCTAAAGCTAGCTGCTTGAAATAGCAAATTGTGGTGGCGTATATTGTGATGACAGCACTCTTGTTTCACTTTTTAACTCTATATAAAAGACAACAAAAGAGGACATTTGTAATTTTACAGTTGTGTCAGGAATGTGTGTTCTAGATAAAAAAAGAAACATGCACATCCTTTGTTAACCTAACTTTTCTACATTTAAATCAGTAAGTTATATAGTCACTTTAAAGTGTTCTGGAGGGGCAGGGTATTAAACATATATCAAACGAATCATTCATCAGTATTCATCAGACTATTTAGAAACTTGGAAATAAATATTTTAACTTTTTCAGGTGTTTTATCTTTTTACCACACGATCCACACTTTTAACAACCTTTAAAAAAACTTTTGAAAACACTGTGGGAAAAGGAGAAAATGCTATAAATCATGCTCTTTGTTTGCCATAATGTTTTCTACCCTTCCCAAAACAAATTTCAGTTTGTGAGTAACATTTGTTTTGTCGTCTGCAAATACTTGTAAAAATTTCAATTAAGAAAAAAGTTAAACAAAAGTTGACAGCACTTAATGGGGGAGGGGGTGGGGGTAGGGGAGTGGGGGAAAGATGCAAATATAGAAGTATTATAAGTTAATATGTAAATGAACATAGAATTTGAGCATTTAACACACAATAAGAAAATTAGTGACAGACTTGAGGTCTTTTGAACACATAATGAGAAATGGACTCGGAGCTGGTAGCTACCATTTTCTGTTTTTTCCTTAAGGTTTTTTTTTTCCATTTTCAAAAGCAAATACCACCTTTTGATCCTTATTAAATATGTTTCTACAAATGCTTAGGTTTGGACAAGTCTACATTTTTTCATTAGTTGAGATTTTAAGCGCTTTGCTTGGGGTGGGAGGTGGGTGTTAAAAAAAAAATAATAATAATAAAAAAAATTTTTGCCCCTACCCTACCTAACATTTTTGGAGACGTTACCCAAAACAAACCATTTTTTTTTTAGGCCTGAGCTAAAAAGATGAATAAAAATTTAGATTGAACTACAGGCATTATTTCTTGGTTTTTCCTTGTAGAACATTAGTAGTAAGACTGGTTGATGCAGATCAAAAAATAATTTATTTTGATTTGACTTATTTTATCAGGTTGAGGTAAAATTCACGACTTTTCCCATAAAAATAATTTAAGCGTTTTTCAACGGATTTCAACAGACCATATTAAGAATTTCTTTTTAAAAAAGTACTGGTCTGATAACGAAAAAGTTGAGTGTTTTGAGCTTCTCAAAGCCTACTTGGTATGTTGAAAGTTTCAGATTTCCATTCCAAAATTCAAAAAAAAATCATTGTTCCACCCTACTTAAGGTGCGATATTTTAGTGACGACAAGACATACAAACTAACCAACATCAGTCATTAAGGCGAAAAATAAATCCATTTTTGTATAACATCAGAAAGATTACAGCAAAATTCACATTTAGATCTACATACCATCGTTTAGCTCTAAATAAGAATATCGGCTCCTTCCTTCCTCATTTTCTAATTAACTTCCCTGTTCAACGCCCACCTTTTATACTTTTCGATCAGTAATCTAGAGGAAACACTATTCAAAAAATTACTTTTACATCTACAAGAGCCCTTTTGTGGACTTTTCCAACGTAAATACAATTTGGCGTTTTTGTTTAGACTTTCCGTTCAAAACAATATCTAAATAATTCGATATATATACACCAACAAAGCGTTTTCACTGAACAATTCGCATTTTCTCGGGCTTTTACAGGAGGGCAAAACTTTTTTTTTAAAATTGAACTCTTAATTTACTTAATAGTGGTTCAAAATTATGCAGAAATATTTTCAGATACCTACAGATAATTTTTGTCAAGAAAAAAGTTCATGATGAGGTATTACGTGAATGTATGAAGGACTTTTGATGTTCTACTTTCGTTTTTGAATGAACCCTTGGAAGCGTTTTCGATTTATAAACTTGACTAAATCGAAGTCGCCTCTGAACAATCCTGAGCATAAATTTTATTACAAAAAAAAAAAACTTTTGAAAATATGTGAAAATGTACAGCTTCAAGAAGCCATAGCTTGTTAAAAGCAATTGATCTATTTTACATATTTTTTATTTCATTTCTTTGTCAGAAACAGTCAAGACATTTCATTTTTTTACGGTTCCTCCAAATTCATTAAAACGCCCCCCCCCCCCACACCTCCCCGACAACGTCCAGCCCTGTAAGCTAACTAGATCTATTTTTGTATCCAGATGTTTTGTTCAAATTCATAGTATTTAACAGTATTTAGAGATCGCTGATAGATTCTAGTTGACAATTTCGGCAAATGCCATTTTTTGTGATCGGTCACTGCTTTTTACACTGCCGAACTTAACATGTTGTTGACAAGGGATGTCAGAAGATTGGGACCCAAGAAGATTCGCCTAAGGATTTTCGAGAAGATTCGGCTCTAAAGTTGAGAAGATTCGGCCCACGATGTTTTATAGTACAGGGTGTCCGGAAAGTAAGGTAACACTTTCGTACTTTTATATTTTGGCTTAAAATAGAAGATAACGAGATGAAAAATATATGTAGATCTACATGTAAATGAAACGTGTAAGTTTTTTTGCGTGATAATTTAATTCAATTTTCATTACACTTTGCGCTTTTATATAGATTTCATTTCAAAAGTCCTTTTTCGGTCATTGGCGTCATTTTAGTAATTAATGACGTTTTCAATTTGACGGCTTTTTATACTCTTTCCTTTCCGAACACACACAATGAAATTTTCACTCACTTTGAAATGCATTCAAATATCTATCATACTTATGCCACTAGACAGATTTTTTTTAAACGACATGTCTGTGTTGTTTAGGTTGGGATCGTAGACCTTTGACTTAAACAATTAATTACTTTATTGATCAGCTGGTTCTATGGTTTTAAACGCCGTTTTCAGCATTATTTTAGGTAAATTGTGGAGGCCAGTGCACCTATTCATACTTTACAAGTGCTTCTTTTACCTGTACTCCGCACAATATTCAAGATACTAGCTGCTTTCAAACATAACCCTCAGTGGTCGGCAGTGAGAGAGGAATGATCGAATCCTGTCTTCATGACTGTCATCAATCCTGGGAAAGAATTTGGCCGACCTGGGGATTGAAGCAGAGACCCCCTGTTCTCAAATCCTGTACGCTACTGACTGGTCAACCGGGACGTGGCTTTAGAAAGTTAAAGAAATGCACCACATCTAGCAATGATATTGACAATATAGTGATTTAATAGCGGTATGAATTTACATCCTTCATGTTGTGTGAATATTACTCAAAAGAAGAGAAACGTTTCAGTTTTAATGGAACATTTATTCTTAAGGGTTAAGACTCAAAGTCTTAATTTCACCAATTAACATTGCAGAATGGTTCGAATATACATTAGAAAAACATCGAGAGGGGAAACTCCACCGCATGTGATCAGAAAAGGTATCGAAGATGTGATACACTGCGGACGATCGATTCGATCTGTGGCCACAGAACTGAATATAAAACCAATGACGCTGTGCCGTTATGTTAAACGGGCGAAACAAGAGGGTAACATCAATGAATTGAGCTTTGGCTACAAGTCACCTTCAGCCGTATTTAGTCAAGAGCAAGAAAAAATACTTGTCAGTTATCTCACGAAAGCTGCAAACATATATTTTGGTCTTTCGCCGAAAGAAGTGAGAATTCTAGCATATGAGTGTGCAGATGTGTTCACCATTACCATGCCTGAGTCTTGGAAGACAAACAAGTGTGCGGGGCCAGACTGGTTCTCTCTTTTTATGAAAAGACATGGAAGTTTATCCATCAGGACTCCAGAAGCCACAAGTTTATCAAGGGCTAGCAGTTTCAACAGGCAAAATGTGAGTGCGTTCTTCACCAAACTTACAACAGCTATGGACCGTGATCAGATTGCACCTTTTAGTATTTGGAACGTAGATGAAACTGGTGTAACAACAGTTCAGAAACCAAGGTGTGTCGTTGTGCCGAAGGGGTCAAAACAGATTGGATCTCTTACGTCTGCAGAGCGTGGCGCACATGTAACAATGTGTTGTGCTGTAAGTGCAACTGGAAACTCAATTCCACCCATGTTCATATTCCCACGTGTGAGGTACTTTGATCATTTTGTGCGTGATGGACCAGTAGGATGTATTGGGGCAGCACACCCGTCCGGCTGGATGACCAGTGACAACTTCTTTGTCTTCATGAAGCACTTTGTTGAACATGTGAAACCGTCTAAAGACAAAAAAGTCTTACTATTGTTAGACAACCACGACTGTCATATTGGTATTGAGATCATAGATTTCGCCAGAGACAACGGTGTTGTGATCTTGTCTTTTCCACCTCACTGCTCTCACAAACTGCAACCACTAGACAGGTCTGTATTTGGACCATTGAAGAAGTATGTGTCTAATGCACAAGACGCCTGGATGAGGACACACCCTGGTAAAACAATAAGCATCTATGATCTTCCTGGTATAGTGAGACAGGCATGGCTGAAGGCTGCCAGTCCAGAAACAATTGTTAATGGGTTCAGAGCTTCAGGTATTCACCCATTAGACGTAAGCATCTTCAGCGACACAGACTTCGCTCCGGGCTATGTAACAGACATACAAGGCGGCACCATCACTACCCAAGAAAGTCAGGAAGATGTGTTTATGGCAACACCAGTTGGTCATGTTATTGAAGCAAAAGGTCCAAGTACAAATGACCAAATAACATCTGTGATGTTGTCTGAAAACTGGAGAAAACTGGATAAATACCTGCGTACTCATGGAAGAGAAATAATTGCTGTCAGAGGGGATGGGCATTGCTTGTTGTATGCCTTCTCTGAAAGTCTCAAAGAGGAACTTAATATTGAGATAACATGTGAGGCCTTGTGTGAGCTATTGGTGCATGAAGTGGGGCATTTTACAAACATGTACCGAGAATATATCCCTGAAAATTGTGATGTTGTTGAAGGTGTTAAGTCATACGTTTGTGACAAGAATTACAACACGAGCGTCGGCGACATAATTGTGGCAGCCCTATGCAATGCTATAGGTGTATGCGCAATTATATATAGCATTAGAAATGATGTCATTAGTGTATTTGCATACAGTCCGGGCAGAGAGGATGTGGAGCTTCGCGGTGACATTCACCTTGCACTTGATGGTACAGACACATCAGCCCACTACAATTGGGCGAGGAAGCTCCCAATAATAATTCCATCCAATAATATCAATCAGCCAGCGTTCTCGCCAGAAACGGTTCGACCACACCCAAAAGCTTCCACAAAAAAAACTGAAGGTAATCAGAAAAAGAAACGAAAAACGGCAATCTTAACGGACACACCGGAAAAGTTAGAAATTGAAAGACAAAATGCAGAGAAAGAAAAGAAAGGGAAGAAGTCAAAACTTGTTAGAAATACTCTAACACAGACAAATCGACAGAAGAAAAGGTCAAAGAAAAGATGTAAACTACAAACTACCGACAGGGACACAGATGAAGACGAATATTATTGTCTCATATGTGCTGACACATATTCAAACAGTAAATCGAGGGAAAAATGGATCCAGTGTTATCAGTGCAAGGGCTGGGCACACGAAGAATGCTGTGACCTTCCTGGAACAGGAGAATACATTTGTATTAATTGTGATTCAGATAATGAACTTGACTAATCTGAATGCTGATTACAGCACAATGGTGAACCATATAGATCTTGGTGCACTTGGAAAAGAGAGCTGAACGCATCTTTGAATGCAAACATTCAAAAGTGTAAAAGTATATCAAAAAAAAAAACTGACTTTTTTCAGGACTTTGAGAACATCTTAGAAAGAAAACCTAATGCATGGCAGAGTAATGACTTCTTTTTCAATATTGTTTTTATCCTAAATGGCTTTAGGTTGATCAATTAGAAAGCGAAATGGAGCCCGAGTAAAAATTAGGTTTGTTGAAAAGTTTAATTTCTGCAATATTATTATTTACTGTGGAAAGGTCGATACATGTGACTTAATTTAAGGTTGGGAGATTTAGAAATAAACCTGAAAAAGAATTCATTGCTCAATCGAGCGATGTTTACTTTTTTCCAATATGATTTTAACTCCACTGGTTTGTAAGTGGGTAGTTTTCCGCACTGTAACAACTTACCCCGGTACATGTACCAACGTTCCCCATGTACGGGGTATGTTGGTACAAAATTTTTGGCATACAAATTGGTGGCCTGTTGGGTTCTTAGGTACTTTATGTGTTTTTTCACGTGTTTATAAGATTGGGCGAAGCGAGATCTTTCTAAAAAAACCAAAGAATTTATATTTGGACGGTAAACTTGGCACTGACAGATCATAAAAGAAAAAGTGTAACAACCGGCCCCGGTCTCCCCTACCAAATATTGAGGTTCAAGGTCATGTGATAATGAAACAAGAGCCGCAAATTGTCGGATGACATGTCCATCCGCCAGTTGTCAATGAGGTATAATAATTGCAAAGGACAGGTAATGCAACAAACATGTTTACCAAGTTACAAGTCCATTTAACTCGAGACTTCAAAAGAAAAGCAAGAAACACTTTAAAAATGAAGATCAAAGTGGAATTACTCGAAATCCGTGCTAAGTAGAGTTATTGTTCTTGAACAAAGCACTCGGTAACATTGCAACAAACAACCAGACCAAGTTTGAAGTCGACCTGACTTGAGACGACAAAGTTATACCCCTGACAAGCACTAAATGCAGACTCATGAGAGATTTTATCAAGACAAATATTCTGACCAATTTTCAAGTCAGCTGAGCAAGACATGTGGTCTCTAGAGTGGCCACAAGGTATTTCCTTAATTTAACATAGTGACTTAGTTTATGACCCAAGGTGACCCAATTTTGACCTCACTGAACATGTGCTCAGGTGGGCTAACATACTTAGAACAAGTTCATTACATACCAAATATCAAAGCTCTCCGAAGAATGTTGAAGTTTTCCTTTTTTGTTCCTATGTTTAGAACTTAACTGTGACCCTCTGAGCAGGGCCAGTTTTGACCCCTATGGCATCAGATGAACAAACTTGGTAGAGGTTCACTAGTAGATGCTACAAACCAAATATCAAAGCTCTACACCTTCTAGTTTAAGAGAAGAAGAATTTTAAATTTCTCAGTTTTTGTTCACATCTTTAAACTTGTGACCCGTGAGGCGGGGCCTGAGTGGACTCCTGGGGCATCGTATGAACACACTTGGTAGAGGTCCAATAGGAGATAGTACATGCAAAATATTAAAGCTCTACACCTTCTAGTTCCAGAGAAGAATTTTAAAGTTTTCTATTTTTGTTCCAATGTTCAAACTTGTGACCCTGGGGCAGGGCCAGTTTAGACCCCAGGGACATCGTGTGAACAAACTTGGTATGGGTCCACTGGAAGATGCTACATACAAAATATTATAGCTCCACTCCTTCTAGTTTTAGAGAAGAAGAATTTTAAAGTTTTTCTTTTTTGCTCCCATTTTTAAACTTGTGACCTTACATACCAAATATCAAAGCTCCATGCCTTCTAGTTTCAGAGAAGAAGATTTTCATTGATTTTGCTATTGTTTTCCTTTTGTTTACCATGTCAACCGGAGTTATGGGCGGAGTTTAATCTCTTTAACAAATTTGGTATAGCCTCACCCAAGTTGTTTAGGAGGAGAAGATGTTTAAAGAAATTGTGGACGATGGACGACTCACGACGGAATTTGGACGATCACAAAAGCTCATTTTAATAGCACTTCGTGCTCAATTGAGCATAAAAAAAGCATTGTGGGAATGTCAAGAGACAGGCATGCGACTAATCAAGCTTAAATTCCATAATGTAACAAGCATGTAATAATAATGTCTTCTGAATATCTTCTTCGGAAGCTATGTTTGAAGCTTTGTCTGTGTCTTTCCAGTATGTAAATAAGCTAGTTGCTCATGTAAAAAATTGACCGTGTTTCCCATCGGTGTCGACCTTGGCCATAGTAAATCTCTTCTCTTGTTGTCGGATGGTTTTCGACTACTGGGATTTTATGAATGGAAATTAAAAGGCTTTGGGAGTATGAGGATGATTTTTCTTTGGTATATTCGTAATATTTTCATACCAAAATCTGAAGGGCCATCTTTAACCCTTTACCAAACCACAAAATTTAAGACTGGTCCAAACTCAAAATACTTGCAGACTTCAAAATAAATGTAACTCAAAAATTGAAATTTGCTTCCAGCAGGGTAGGAAACATTGTAGGAAAAGGAGAAAATGCTGGTTACCAGCATTTTCTCCTTTTCCCACAATGTTTCAAAAGGCTCCTATTTCAAGGTCGTAAAAACTATGGTTGGTTTGGTAAAGGGTTAAATGCTATGTTACAAATTTAAATGTATTTAAACACCCGTTTCTTTACTTTTGGGCTTTCTTATTACTTTTGACTTTAGTCGTGACAGACATTTGTGTAAAAAATTAATTACAATTCTTCGAAAAACTAAATTTGTACTGAATCATACTCTTACAGATTGGTGGGATAAATGAATTTTTTAATCTGTGATATTTCAGTCATAGAGAACACACCAACAAACACAAACACACATATATAAATATAGCCCTTATTTAAAGTGCCTTTCGAAACTAAAGCTGCCTTTGAGCTCAGTGTAGATCAAGATCAGTCTGTACAAAATGTGCAATATGATCTTTGATCTACACAGTCTGCTTTGGTAAGACACTCTAAATAAAAATGTAAAAATTGCAGTTTTCTGATAATGTTTCCAGACAGAAAATGTCTGTATGGTTTACTGTGTGCTTTAAGGGTTAAGTAGACAACTGCAATATATACAGTGTATTATTTCATGCTTTTCAGTAGATTATAGAGAATTCTCCTCGAGGGCGATAGCTCGAGTGGGTTATTCATTGCGCCTCACAACTTGCTCAACTGAACGAAAACCATGAAAGAAAGAAGATTATTTCAATTCTAACATGACCAACTCTTAACCCTTTACCACTCCATGACGAGTATTAACCCTTTACTCCATAGATACTCATTTCTATGCATTGCTTGTAGGAGCCTTTGGAAAACACTGTGGCAAAAGGTGAAATTGCTCGTGATGATCAATTTCACCATTTGCCACAATGTTTTCTATGCTATCAAAAGGTGTCATATACACATAAGAGACAGCTTCATCCTTGCTGTCATTTAAGGTCAATTAGAGATACCATAGAAATGCCTTATGAGGTAAAGGGTTAACAACCTTTAGAAAGAAGCCTTTGAAAAACATTGTGGTAAAAGGAGAAAATGCTGGTAGCCATTATACCACAATGTTTTATACTCTATCATAGACAAATTCCAACTATAGAGCTACATGTATATTTGAACTGTCACCTGCAAATACTTTCACTTTGGACAAGTCTATTATTTGATTTACCATGATTTCCTTGCGCTGTGTTTATAGAGCTGAATTCACATAACATGTATCATGTTAGAATGAACGATATACCATGATAGAAAAGAGATTATTTCTTAAATGTCAGTGAAATGTTTATCAATATTTCATGGTTACAATCAGTGAAAACAACAATTTGTGTCTTCTAACTCTTCAATTAAATACGGAAACAGTTGTTTCTGTGCACTAGTTACTTAGGTAAAATGTCCATGCCTCTTAAGCAGATGGAAATATGACGTAATTAGCCGTACATCTCTCTCACCTGACAAAATTTTGTAATTAGTTGCTATGCAGAGGGGGTATGCCACAAGGAATAACGAAAAAGAACTATACTGGATTTTGAGTTAAGTCTCCCAAATGGGTTAAAAGCATGAATATAAAAGATTTTATTTTTCTGTGAAAGATCGAAATTTATTTCATCTCTTGAACATCATTGGTAATATTTTCACTCAATGAGATAAATTTTGATTGTTTTACGTAAAAATACAAAATTCTCTATTTGCCAGTAGATCTTAAGTTTTAAATACAGCTCACAGTTACATAATGTTGATCTTCTAGATGTTCATCCTAGGACTTAAAATATAAAGTAAAAGCAGTAAAGTTAGAATAAGCTTACCCTCTTGCCCCTAAACTTACTATTCTTTCAAAAGTGCTGAATAAATTGTTTTCTTGAAGATTTTCACAAGCCAAATTTCTTTCCCATGCGTTCAAAGAAAGATATTCCCCCTAACTTCAACTGTTTCAATAGCAAATGGCCAAAGGCTCGTTTCTAAAGCTGTTGGGTAGTTAAGCCTTGTTCATGCAGTAACTGAGTATTTTTTTAGGAAATGGTCTGAACTTTTCATAAACAGTTGTAGGTTAAGCTAAAGCTGTTAATGTTAAGCTACACATAAAATGAAATGCAAAGTAAACCAGATGTGAGAGCTTAGCTGTACCAAAAGCTGTTTGCTTGGCCATGTAGAATAAAATGTAACTGTTTTTGTGTTTTTTGCTTTTCTTTACTGTTATTCCCCTCAGAAAATGCTCTATTTTAAAACTCTTGACCAAATGACAAAACTTTAAACTTTGTTTTTTCAAAAGTACTTGAAGAAAACAAATTAAATGATTGTTTTAAGAGTACTTTAGTCGTTAGAAGGTTAAAAAATGCTGTGATAAGAAGAGCAAAATTAATGCTGGTTCTTCCTAAATAAGCACCAGAGTGAGCAAATAAAGATAACTCTGTAGGACTAGCGGTAATACATATTAAACCTTAGACTGCTAAGTGCGACTTGGTGCTTTTGCAGAAGTTAAGATCAAGGTCTGATCACATAGTACATGCAGTCTGATCCTGAAACTATACTGTCCACTTGAGTATTTCTTTCCTGTAAAAATCAACTTTAGTATCAAAATAGATGTACTTTTTTTGGTACTATTGAATGGAAATTTCCATTTGATTTATTTGGCAGCTCAAGAGTTAATACAAGTTACAGAGTCGTGGATTCCAAAAACGACTGGACTCTTTGCTTCTAATGGCAATTTTCAAAGCTTTTGCTATTATCCTAGCATGTTGGTCTCAAAAATTTCTGCTACTGGCCTCAAATGTGGCTATGGATAATGGTATAGACAATATCAGACTAAACAGAATGTACATAGAAGATCTTATGTGAGTGTTTATGTATTGTCATTTTTATCGAACAAGTTGACAACAATTGTATGATGCGAGCCATGGTGAACATCAAATACATTTTAGTCTTTGCATTTGATAAAAATGATAACACATAAACAGGAATGTGAGTTTCTATTCATCACATACAACTAATGACATACAGAAAAATATCCTGTCACATCACCTTTTGCCTATATACTATTCACGGTTCAATGTTTACAACTGTAGTTCGATTTCGTATGTGTACATACACAATTAGATACCTACATGACACTAATACACTGAAAATATAGTAAAATGGTCTCCAGACAGGCGTCAGTAAGACTTAATTTAGCAATGTTGTTGTTTGGAAAGCTTTCCTGTATTTCCAGCAGCTTTCGCTACATTTCTTGCTGTTTATTAAATATGAAAATCATAAACTGTCCACATGCATACTTCATAGCATCAATGATATCATTCTTCAATGAAACAGAGTAGTAGAGCAATTTCCTGTGTTTTCTGTGGTTGGTTTCTCAAGCATCACACGCTCCTGACTAAAAACTTCTCAGAACAAGGAACCCCCCTCCTCCCCCCCCCCCCCCCTAAAAAAAAAAGAAAAAACGGTATTACACTAGTGTATTACCAAAAATAAGTCATGAGTTTAATACATGTACACTGTCAGTGGAGGTTTTATGTGATAAAGTATTTTCTTTAAGTCTGGAAGCTACATAATTGCCTAAATTGTCTTAACCTTTTACCAAACAACAAAATTTTAGACTGGTCCAAATTCAAAGCAATTGCAGACGAAAAAAAGGTAACTCAAAAATTTAAATTTTCTCTTTTTCCAACAATGTTTTCAAAAGGTATCTACATGTATCTCAGGGTTGTTAAAAGTAGGTATCATTTGGTAAAGGTTTAAGTTACATTGGCCTTTTTTTTCTTCATAGCTGCAGAAAATTCATACATCATTAAACAATCAACTGTTCTAAGGCCCTGTGGAATAAGGCTGCTAAAGAAATTAGCGCAGAAGAAGAAAATGCTAGTAACCAGCATTCCTTCTCTTCCAGCAATGTTTCCAGCCTTTCTTCAAATAAATTGCATTAATTTATCCTTATTTGCTTTTTACATGCATCTGGGTTTAACTTAGACAAGTCTAAAATTTTCTTGTTTATTTAACCCTTTACCACACAATGCCTACAGGTACTTTTGAAGCTCCTGCAAAAAAAGCCTTTTCAAAACATTGTGGGAAAAGAAGAAAATGCTGGTAACCAGCATTTTCTCCTTTTCTCACAATGATTTTTACTCTATCGAAGAAAAATTACACTGTTTGAGCCACACTGAAATTGTCATCTGCAAATGCTATCAGTTTGGACAAGGCTAAAATTTTGTCTGGTAAAGGGTTAAAGATCAGCTCTTTGAGTCTGTATCAACAAAAGGAGACACAGACAGCTTTTGCTGATTGCATAGATCAGGATCAAGCTGCACAGAACATGCAGTTCTATCATGAATCTATACTGTCCCATACCTGATGCTAAGTTTTACCAACATAATTTACAATTACAGTGCAAAATTTACATAAAACCTCTTGAAAAGTTGGATGTAATGAGTCACTAAGTTAGCAGTCACAAAATCAATTCTTAACCCAAGGACAAAATTTTGGAATTGTCTAAATCAAAAGCACTTGCAGCAACAAGGTAAATGTGGCCAAAATGGTAGAGACTGTCTTTTATGGATAAGAAACAATGTGGAAAATGGAGAAAATGATGGTAACTAGTATTTTCTCCATTATCCATGTTTATAAAAACAATCTGCAAAACGTTAAAGATGGCTAAAATGGTGGAGACGGTCTTTCAAGGGTAGAAAACAATGGGGAAATGAAGAAAATGCCGGTTACCAGCATTTTTTCCTTTTCCCATATTGTGTTTAAAAACGATATACCTCAAAGTCATTAAAACCCATGATCACGGAGTAAAACATTTAGGTAGCCTAGAAAAACAGTAAAGTGGCAGATCAGCTTCTCTATGGCTTTCATAGAATTGCTCTTTGCCAAACAACAAAAGCATAGCCTTGTCTGAATTGAAAGCCTTTACAGACGGCCATTCAAATATTATTCATAATGTGAAATTTCTATTTCTAAAGGTAGAAAACATTGTGGGAAAAGCAGAAACTGCTGGTTAACAAGCATTTTCCCATGTTCCAACAATGTTTTAACCCTTTATTATACAACAAAATTTTAGACCAGTTCAAATTGAAAACATTTGTACATGACAGTAACTGTTTCATTGTGGCTCATATCAAATGATGTTTCTTTGATAGGGTAGAAAACATTGTGGGAAAAGCAGAGACTGCTGGTTAACAAGCATTTTCCCATGTTCCAACAATGTTTTAACCCTTTATTATACAACAAAATTTTAGACCAGTTCAAATTGAAAACATTTGTAGATGACAGTAACTGTTTCAATGTGGCTCATATCAAATGATTTTTCTTTGATAGAATAGAAAACATTGTT
The DNA here is from genome assembly GCA_943736015.1 of Tridacna crocea. Classification (NCBI taxonomy): domain Eukaryota; kingdom Metazoa; phylum Mollusca; class Bivalvia; order Cardiida; family Cardiidae; genus Tridacna; species Tridacna crocea. The sequence continues at coordinate 2,722,860 of OX031056.1, read as the reverse complement.
CATTGTTGGAAAAGGAGAAGATGCTGGTAACCAGCATTTTCTCCCTTTTCCCACAATGTTTTCAAAGCCTCATTGTGTGGTAATGTTTTAAAAGCTTTCTTCTTTAGAGCCGCTGAAATTCTGGACTATCTGTTGAAGTTAACACATGTAACATAATCCCAGCTAGTCCTTTATCAATCTAAGAGCCTCTCAGCAAACCTGGATTCATCTTCATAGATGCAAGCAAGGATGGATAGTCTCTGCGCATCATCTCCACGTACATTTTGTACACTATTTTACCGAGACCTTCAACATCATCTTGAACTATCCTTAGACCTCTAATAGCCTGGCTGATTAAATGTAGAGATATTCCCGAACGGAATTCAACTCTCTCAAAAAATCTCACATAAAGTTCCATTGATGCCTCTTTAGTATTACCACCTCTTCGCTTAGAAACCTCAACAAGCTCTAGCAGTATTTCATTCAAGTCCACTATCTCTCTTTCTTCCAGGCATTCAGTTATCTGACTAAGAGTTGATACAATTCTGCGAGCCTGTCTCCGTAAAACTTCATCACTTACTGGTTCACCATTGACACTGAATTCCCGTTGATCTGCCATCTTTATCTATCTGGGGAAAAAAAAAAGCAAGAGCAATTAATATCAACTACATTCTGTGAGAAAACAGTTCAATGCATCCTTAAAGTCAAGCTAACCCTGTGTCAAAACTTGTTGCTACTGTCAATTTTCTGCATGCCACAAGACCAGTCTGCCACATGATCCAGTTAGCTGTTAGACAAAACAGATCTATGAAATGGGCTAAAACTTTTGGCTGTGTTTAAAGTAAAATGAACCTTTAACAAACAGAAAATTTAAAGATAGCAAAAAGTTTTGGCCTATGTCTGTCTGAGCAGGCAGACTTGGGTTGAAATCTTTTTACTACATAATCCTGACTTTTAACGGCCCTGAAAAAGAAACCTTTTGAAAACACTGTTCAAAGAAGCCATTAGAAAACATTGTGGGAAAAGGAGAAAATGCTGGTAAGCAGCATTTTGTCCTTTTCCCACAGTGTTTTATACCCCTCCCAAACCAAGTCGCCTTTATTTTGTTGTCTGTAAATGCTTTCAATTTAGACTGATCTAAGTTTTATTGTGTGGTAGAATTAAACATCCTTTTCCGGGTTTTCCCAGAAATGGTTAATTTTATTTGGTGCTACCATGTACAGCAAACCTTAGGGCAAAAGCACAACTTATTACCGGTATATTGCATTTTAAGCGTCCGAAGGGTTGTATGTATTATGTTATGGCCCCTGGCATCCATCTATCTATCCGTCTGTTAGCAGTTGCTTATGTGGGCAATTCCTCCACAGTTTTCATTGGAATAGGTTGAAACTTACCACAATGAATCTCTATGGTGTGTAGTTGTGCATATGGAACTTTTAAAATTTGGATCTTTGTAAGCATTCTTGGTTTTAACCTGTCTCAGCGATAATCCCCTTTAGGTATATATGCCCTGCTCTGGGAAGGCTCAAGCTCTTGTTTAACTTGCAGTCTGATCTTGGATCTATGCTCTCCACTCCATGAATCCTTTCCAAAACAGAGAAACATTGGTTTCCACTCAATTACAAGCATTCAGAGAGCAACTTTGAAAGTGATGCAAATGAGCTGAAACTTTCTAAATAGGTAGAATAAAATGTGGGAAATGATTAACAGCATTTTCTCCTTTTCCCACTATATTTTCAAAAGTTTTCTTTTAAATTCCCTGACAGTTTAAAGGGTCAAGTGGTTAAAATACCAAAATCCAGATACCCTCTTACCAAACAAACCTGGTTTTAACAACCCCCTCATGAGGCCCCTACTGGAAACATGGTTGAAATGAGAAAGTTTTTTAATCAGCATTTTCTCCTTTTCCAAGAATGTTTCTATCACTTAGGCCGAGTATCTCACATTTAGGGCTGCAACTGAATTGCCTCCTCCAATAAAGTAGCAATGTGTGGCTTACCTAAAATTTTGTTGTGTTGTCAGAGTAAACCCTTAAAGCGACCTTTCATTACCTTAGTGGCTTATATGGCCGGTGGAGATCAAAATTAATGTGCAGCCTGATCTGTGATCTACACTGTTCACATATCTGAAACTTGTAGACAAAAGCAATCATGAAATTGCAATCATTTGGGTTTAATTTCTAGGATAGAAATGTCCGACAGATTTCTATTAGTAATAGGCACAGATACTGCAGATAACTGTCCCCGGAGATGATGTTACTTTTTGACTGGTCACATCTAATGATCAATGCCCATTTTATTAGCCGTCATCAGAAATTTTGTCGCATAGAGGCGTTTGAAAAGATGCGGGTAAAATCGCATTAAATCAGATATCTTTAAAAAGGGCTGCTTTGAGGGTATGTGGAGTAGAGTAACAAAAATAGCATGGGAGCCTGCAGACTGAGGGTATGGCAATAATGTGAATTCGGGAGCTGCCAAAGTTTATATATGACTGAATTATGTTCAAAGTCGAGTAAACACAGGTCAATCATCATCTTAGAGAGGAGAACAGGGGATGAGTCAGAGGAGTCAAGAGTTCTATAGAATTAAATCCACGATATCGTCTCCATTCATTTTGGTACGATTTCTCTTCTGCCTTAGGTCGACTTGTCCAGGGGACGATGCTTTCCTGCAGCCCAATGAACTAAATATTGCATTTATCACTGATCCGTTATGTAACTGAGCCTCTGTGCAACTGTCATAACAATACAATTTATGCATGAGATAACAATTTCTATAGAGAGAGAATAATACTAATGTTCAGCTCGGGAGCTTCACAGGTTTTGAGGTATGTTGCCAGTACTTCCGTGACTAGGCTCAACAAGCACACTCGTTACAACTCGGTTGTTTTCATCATTACCCGAGATTTGCCGAATGGTTGCTGGAGAACTCGTACCCTGGAAAACTCGTATTCTGGAGGTCTCGAACCCGGGTAAGAATTCTTCGGAGAAATCGTACCTTGCAAACATATTTGGGAATAGATTTTTTTTTTCAGATAAATTATACTGGTTTTGGTGACTTTCAATGCTTTTGGTATACCTCTTGGTGAGATGAATAAGCATCGACGACCTTTAAAAATGGTATTTGTTGTAAAATATTGTAACAGATAAATCTTATCGGATGTTTGGTAGATTTAAATGAAAGGTGTGGAAAATGGACAGGTAAATTTTAGAAAGATGAAACAATGAAGTAGATCAATGTAATTTGGTACCCTGAATGTTTAGAAGATATGATTTTTAGGGAAAAAATGTAAATAAGATATATTGATGGTTCGTTTATTGAATAGATCACAGGAATCGGACGTTTAGTTGGTGAAAATAGCTGAATGTCAACCGAACAAGTCACTCTCTATTACAAAATATAGTATAAAGTATATTTTATAATAGAGAGTGACCACGGGTGCAGGACAACTCGCCCCAAAGACAACTCGCCCCAAGACAACTCGCCCCACAAAAATCTCGCCCCAAGACAACTCGCCCCACCTTCAGAAGACAACTCGCCCCAAATTAAGGGACAACTCGCCCCAAATTAAGGGACAACTCGCCCCACATCGAAGACAACTTGTCCCACATTTGTTATATTTTCAGGTATTTATATAAGATAAAAGATAAAGGTGTAAAACTTATGATTATTATTTTTAACAAACATATATATATTTGTAATAAATTATTTATATATATACAGATGATTCAGTTCTTTTTTTTACGAATTTGAATTGATAAATGTACATATGATTTAACTCTTTACCAACGACAAAATCTTAGTCTGATCCAAATTGAAAGCATTTGCAGATGACAGAATAACATGACTCAAAAGCCAAAATTTGACTTTGTGAGAAAAGGAGAAAATGCTGATATCCAGACAGACAGATAGATAGATTTCTTTATAGAATATAATTATGTGCCAAAATGAAATCACCATAAACAAGTGTTTTGATTTTTATTCTTTTTATTTCAAAACTGTTGTGTAATGTCAGTTTACCAAAATGACGCTGCTAAGACCGACTGACCGTTTACAGACAATGTTTATTAAAATCAGACTGCAAGTGTTTTGAATATGGACAAGTCTAAAACTTTGTGATTAGGTAAAGGGTTCATTAGATAATTCCATAAAGTCGCTTCCAAAGTGTGACATAATTAATAAGATGCACCCATGCTACATACGTTTATCCTTTAATGAAGATTATTGGCGTTAAATCAGGTGTCAAATTTATAATCATGTTGTCATACCAAGCGTGACTTAACACCATTCGGCAGACTCATTACAGACTGTAATTAGGTTCAATTATCACCTCTTAACCACATATGTAAACATGAAAACTATTATTGTAGAATAATTGTAGAAATTGAAGGGTAATTTATCAATATTAGTGTCTTTCAAAGAAAAAAGTAAATTATGGATAAGAAGGAAAAACAAATGATCACCAGCATTTTCTTTTTCCCCCACAATGATAAAGGACGAAACCGATACTTTGACCCTTTACCATACAAACCCGATTTTTGACAACGTTGAAAGAGAGGGTCCTGAGAATTTTCTTGAAAATATTGCCAATGCAATTTATACGTTCATTCACTCTGTTCCTTTTACAGAAATCAAGATGTAAATGTAAATGAAAAAAAAAAAATAACGGACAAAAAAAAAAAAAAAAATGTCAATACATTGATCGAGTTCATAAAATAAAGGAGAGAGAGAGAGAGGGAGGAAAAAAGGGAGTGTCTTACGATCAGTAATAAGTTGCAGAGATTGTTTTTATTAATCGTACATCAGTTAAAAGGAATTAATAATAGTTTTGATCACATCGGCTGACATATATACGCACTGAAGAAAATTCATATTGCGAGGATGACTATCGTGTACTCAATGAAGGAAAACTTGTTAGGTGCCCGACGGTCGTGCCCGGACTGATGAAATTTCGTCTTGGAGGCACGATTACGTGCGCGCTACTTCCGATTTCTTCATTCAGTACACGACGCGGTCGTGTACGCACTGAAGAAACGGGATCTTACGTACACGTGTTAATGGGTTGGACCAAAACGCAGACTGGTATGTGAACCGGCACGGCGTAAACCGTCTCAGTGGAGCAATAGTCATCAATACAGGGTGTCATGCCCGAAGGGTCGTATTATGTTATACACCCGGTCGTCCGTCCGTCCGTTAGCAATTATTTGTGTGCGCAACTCCTCCTACAATTTCCATCGGAATTAGATCTATACTTCAAACTTGCCACAATGAATCCCCATGATGTCTAGTTGCGCATGTGACTCTCAAAATTTGGATCGCTGTTTGTATTCTGAAATTATCTACCCTTGACTTCTGAAATAGCCAAATTTTCACTTGAATTTCTGTTCAGGCCATAACGTCCAAGCTATCAAAATCAAAGGACTGATAGTCCTGAGAGTGGCATGGTGGGTGATGTGTTAGGAATTTTCACCATTACTAAGCTTTCAAAGGTAATCTATTAATAGTTAATAGCTTTTTTAGTTAGTAAGTTATGGCCTGGGCATTCAAACATAAAATTAACAAAGGGCAATAACTCAAAAAAGAGTAGTAGAGTTATGCACCGCACTTTTCCATAATTTTTTCTATCAGTGTATATAGTTTTTAGTTGATACCTTTAACTGCTTGGAAGTTACGGCTTGAACAAAAATTCAAAGTGAAAAGTTGGCTATTTCAGAAATCAAGTGCAGATAATTTTAGAACACAAACAGCGACCCAAATTTAGAGAGTCATATGCACAACTAGGCATGATAAAGATTTATGTGGTGAACGAGTCATTTCGACTACCGGTCATATCGACACCCGGTAATTTTGACACTTTTAGGTCGCTTCGACCGCCGGTGAATTTTTTTTTTGCAAAATTTGGTCGTTTCGACAACCGATCATGCTTTCCTAGACAGTTTAACTGCTGTGTTTATCAATGTTCTACTTTCTGTATCCATGTTTGCTGCACCAGTGCACCTGTCCATGCCTTTCTAGTCATCCTTTTACCGGTGCTCCGCCAAGCGTAGCTGGCATCCTTTTTATATGCCCGAAAGCTCGTGTTACCTTATACTGTACACCCGGTCGTCCGTCCGTCCGTTTGCAATTTCTTATGTGTGCAACTCCTCCTACAGTTTCCATCGGAATTAGATCTATTTGAAATTTGTCACAAAGGTATCCAGTCGTTTTGGCACCCGGTCATTTCTACACCCAGTCAGTTCGAAACTTTTTCATGTAAATGAAGGTCGGACTGCACAAACGTGAGATCTGATATTATCCACTTTTACCGATATAGCCATATCTTTTCCCCAAAAATACCTTTGAAATATCAAACGTTAGGATTTTACCTTTGGTTTTGAATTTACATATCAATTATTTAGCGGGATACGGGGTAAACTCGATAAGTACAATTAATGGTAAGCCAAGCTTTTCCAATGAAACTATGAAGGCGGTTGATTGTCTAAAGCGTGTTTCACATCAGCGTTGCGATTTTTTCGTCGTACGATTTCCGCCGCAAACACAATCGCCACCTATTCGTACCCGTCGCACATACTGCAAATTTGCAAAGCGATCTCCGTACGTTGTTCGTACGGTTGACTCACGAACTGTACGGTGTCCGCAGGTTGAACGTACGAAAAAAACAAAGCGACGTGTTCGCACGGCAGTCATGCGGTTATCTTAAGGCTGCCGCACAAATTCTCAAGGCACCCGCAAGGCTGCCGTAAGAATTTTCAAAGTTTTTTACGACCACCGCACGGCAAACACGAATTTGCAAGACAGCTGTACGGTGTTCGTAGGATCGCCTTAAGGAGGAGGAATTATCTCCTCTTGTCCAGATTTGGATATATATAGACACAATGGTATGCAGCAGCATCCTCATTCTGTAGAAGGCCTTCACAGAGTTAACTTCGGCTATCCAGGCACATAGCTTGTGTATTGCAGCAATGAACAGGATACTCGCAGATGAAGAACTATTTTATGCTAAAGGCATATTTGTCACTCTTCTACAAGCACATGCTTTCTTCATCTGAACCCTGGGTTGGTGGTACCTCGTTTTTATCGGGTTCAATGAGAAGTTCAGCAACCATAGCATTCCCCCTTCCCTTCCTTTTGAGATCTTTGTTTCTGAGGCATGGCCTTCTCTTCCTGAAATCTCGACAGTGACTGATGACGAACAAGACATAAAACTTTTTGAAAGAGGAGGGATGACGCTAAGCTTTCGCAAGGCATTTGCGGGGCAGCCGTGCGAATCAATATGATGTTCGTACGTTCCGCAGTAGTCTTCAGACAGACTTTCACCAAACGCAAGGCATTCGCAAGACAGCCGCAAGATGTTCATGCGATCATCGTGCAGTCTTCGCAAGACAAACGCAAGTATAAAACCGCACGATTGATGCGCGATGGTCTCAAGGTAACCGTACGGCTGCCGTGTGGAATCCGTACAGTTGCCGTGCGAAGTCAAAAAATCGCAAAGAAATCGCAAAGAAAATGAGCATGTTGAAAAATCAGCTTGCGACGTCTACGGCGTTGCGCATCCTCGGATACCCCGGGGTCTCCCTATTTGCTACGCTACATCGACCCCTGGGACAATTAATTGAATTTCCCTCGCTTTACCGCTGGCCGAATGCTGGCTTTTCATTGGTTCCATCATCATTTTGTGATGGGCGAGTCGATGTACGCTATGACGTTTCGTATCGATTTTCGGCGGCTGATTCAAAGTTTTATTAGTCAATTGTCCCAGGGGTTGATGTAGCGTAGCAAATAGGGAGACCCCGGGGTATCCGAGGATGGGCGTTGCGATTCGTACGGCAGTCTTGCGGAGTTCGCGCGAAATCCTGCGATTCATCAAAAATTGTCCCCGTGCGGCTGTCGTAAGGCTGATGTGAAACAGGTTTAAGAGTACACAACAAAGGACAAGAATTCTGACTCGATCACAACATTTGACGACGTGTGCGTATACTACTTAAAATCATTTGCAGGCAACGAATTCAATGTGACTCAATGTGATGGAGTTTTTCTTTGATCATATGGTTAAAAACATTGTGTGAAAAGGATAAAATGTGTGGTTTTTCTTTTACAATATGTCCAAAAGGCTTGTAGCTGAAGGTCATTACAACTTGGGATTGTGTGGTAAAGGGTAAGGGAGATTAATTGTGCTGTAGATGAAAGATCGGACGGTATGGTTCGTGTAGTCAGATATTGATTTCTGTAGTTTATTTCAGTGGGGGGGAAGAAATAAAAAATTCTACAAAGTAATTTTTGATCGACCTGTGTCACATGTTGGATGCTGCCATCTCATACATGTATCGCACGAAACCGCCTGTTTTCTCCTCCCGACCACACCCCTACTTCCTTTAAAAACTCCAAATTATTCATTAAACTCCAAAAACAAACACACACAAAACAACTATTAACATATTCTTGTCACTGCAAATTTAAGTAGTCTATATAGTTATTTCCAACAGCACATATAGTATATGTAGCTGAATTTCAATTGCATCTGCTTTAAATACTTTTTGGGATACCCCTATCTAGATAACTCTTGGAATACATGTAGGCCTACTCAAATGAATTACCAATACTTTTTATCTGTTTTTAAATAAATTACATTTTTTAAAGAAACTGTTGACAACGGTATACAAATTAAAGCAAACAATCTATCAGTGGGTATAATTTGCGAAATACAAGTATCAAATTCAAACAAATCAAAAGAAACAATTAATTCCAACTAATAAACATTTTGTTTCATAATTAACATTTATTCAAGCAACATGAAAAAAAACATAAAAGTACGCTTGTGCATTTGTTCTGTAACACGCTGTATAAATGACTACTGCCGTGTGCTCCAATGAGATTGTCTACGCCGTGCGGATTCACGTAAGAGTCTGCGTTTTGGCCCAACCCATTTACACGTGTACGTAAGAGTCCGATTCTTCAGCGCGTACACGACCGCGTCGTGTACTGAATGAAGAAATCAGAAATAGCGGGCACGTAATCGTGCCCGCCCCCAAGACGAAATTTCATCAGTCCGGGCACGACCGTCGGGCACCCAACGAGTTTTCCTTTATTGAGTACACGACAGTCGGCCTCGCAGTATGAATTTTCTTCAGCGTGTACACGACTGTCGGGTAAATATCATCGGCCTTATAAAATATAGTATAAAGTATATTTTATAATAGAGAGTGACCATTTCGGCTGACATTCAGCTATTTTCACCAACTAAACGTCCGATTCCTGTGAATAGATGTATGCCAATTTACTGAACATGTCAAAGGTGTCGGTTGAAATAAAGTATCAGGTGTGATGAGCACTTTAGTATACACCTTCAACCAGCATGGTGTATTACAATTTCTTTTTTCTTTTAACCCATTACCACAGAGCAAAATTTGAGACCTATCCAAATTGAAAGCATTTGCAGACAACAATTTCAAAGTGGCTTAAAAGGTGCAATTTTGCTTTGATAGAAAGAATACTTTGTGGGAAAAGGAGGAAATGCAGTATCATATTAAAAGTCGTCATTGTGTGGTAAAGGGTTAAACCTTTAAGAAACAATCACATGTTTTAACGGACAATTTAAGCATCATTGGAAAAGGACATAATGATATTTTTATTAAGTAACATTAAAAGAAGAATTTTAGTGGGTTTTTTTTTGCCTTTATGGATCATTACGTCACTGTTTACCAAAAATTCCTGAGCTATAAAGTTTTACCCTGTAGGAAATACTGTGTAAAAATAAAAATGCTTACAACCATTTTCCCCACAATATTTTTCTCCTTTTTCAGAGACATAAAATGTAATTGTACATTTGTGAATTTGTCGTTAAATTGCAGATACAGATAATGTATATAGAATTTGAAGAGTCTGAAACGTTGAGTTCATAAAGAGCAAAATTTTCACCCTGCTCTCTCTCTCTCTCATTTTCATTCTACAAACTTCCTCATTAATTTCTGAACAGTATACTACAGTATCTCGAGTTTCAACCACCCTGAAGAAGCTATGTAAGCATTGTGGGAAAGGAGAAAAATCAGTTAACCAACATTATCTCCTTTTTCAGCATGATTGTGTTCTCACGTTTTTAACTTGTTACCAAACGACAATATTTTAGGCTTGTCCAAATCGAAAGCATTTTGCAGACGACAGAATAAAAGTGACTAAAAATTTGTAATTTGTTTTGTGAAGGGTAGTAAACATTGTGGGAAAAGGAGAAGGTGCTGGTTACCAGCATTTTCTCCTTTTCCAACAATGTTTTCTAAAGGCTTCTTTCTCAGGGTCGTCAAAAGTAGGGATTGCGTGGTAATGGGTTAAATACAAATTATAACATTTTGTTCAATCTGCAGAGGCAGATATTATGAATAAATCCATACATGAAATAAACACCAAAAACTATATTACATGCAGAATATTTTTCTTTCAAACAAGTATTATGTAAGAACAATAAAAGCATAGAACAGTACAAGCAAATGTACATTTTAGTGAGAAAAAAAAAAGTAAGTTTATGCTCCTTGAGCTTGCCAGTATAGCTGATTCCTTCAACCCTGAACAAAGTTTTACACTTTCTCAACTTAAATTCATTTGCAGATGACCTATCTAATATGATTCATACATGCAAGAGGAAGTCTAGATAACTAGTTGATTTTATAATGTAAAAGAACATGCTGGTAAATTCACCATTTGAGCCAAATTGAAATTGCTTTCTACCAAATGCTTTCAATTTGGACAAGGCTAAAATTTTGTTGTCTAGTAACGGGTTAACCCATTACCAAACAACAATATTTTAGACTGGTCCAAATCGAAAGCATTTGCAGACGACAAAATAAAAGTGACTGAAAATTTGAAATTTGTTTTGTGAAGGGTAGAAAACATTGTGGGAAAAGGAGAAAATGCTGGTTACCAGCATTTTCTCCTTTTCCCACAATCTTTTCTAAAGGCTTCTTTCTCCGGGGCGTCAAAAGTAGGTATTGTGTGGTAATGGGTTAAACACAATCTGACAGAGTTGTTGCTAACTCATCAAATGACAAAACAAAAAACATGTCCATATCGCAAGCATACATGTATGTAAACAACAACAACAGCAAATGATAAAATAAAGCAGGTATTGGAAATTATGGAAAATATTGTGAGTGAACCAGAAAAATGCTGCTTTCCAGCAGTTTCTTCTTTCCCCAGTAAGCCTTGTTTTTCAAGGTTGTAATCTGTTACATGCGCAAATCCAAGTATTTTTCTCAGGGGGTTCCCACCAAAAACGCACTTATCATCTTATCATATGATACTTTGATTTTTACGGATTTCAGTGGATGTTAGCCGTTTACAAGAAAAATCAATGTTTCCAGTTCTAACCACGAGGAGGTCTCCACATTTAGAACCTTTTTTTTTAATTATTATTATTTATTAATCTTCACGAATCCGACAACCACATTTTTGTCAAAATTCCAGGGGGGGGTCCGGACCCCCGGTCCCCCCCTCTGGATCCGCGCATGTGTTAACTGCTTACATTTTACTGCCAACTTTTAACTCTTTACCACATGGCAACATTTTAGACCTATCCAAATTGAAAGCATTTGCAGATGAGAATTTCATACAGGCTCTAATTCGGCAATTTTTCCTTGATAGAGTAGAAAGCTTTGTGGGTAAAGGAGAAAATGCTGGTTACCAGCATTTTCTCCTTTTCCCACAATGTTTTCAAAAGGCTTCTTCCTCAGAGTCGTCAAAAGTCATCATCGTGTGATATAAATAGGTTAACAGTTGCAAGAAAGAAAGCTTTTAAAGACTTTTTCGACAACCTGCACTTTCTCCTTTTCCCACAATGTGTTCTAACCCTTCCAAAAACAAATTTCAATTTGAGTCATTCTGGGTCCATATTCACCAACCATTCTCAAGAATGTTCTTAGTCTTATTCTTCAATATTTTCTGACAGTGTAAGTAACAGAACATCTGATTGGCTAAACCGAATCAGATGTTCTATTACTTTCACAAAGACGAAATTCTGAAGAATAAGACTAAGAATGTTCTCGAGAATGGTTGGTGAATACAGACCCTGATGTTGCTCTCTGCAAATGTACTCGTAATTCCATTTGAACAAGTCAAACATTTTGAAGGAAAATGAGGTACCCAATGCATTAAATTGCAGCCTGCACTATCATTGAAAAGTACTGTATGATTGGTTGAATGGTATTTTAATGAGGATTTCAACTTTTTTTCAGTCATACCACACCTACAGCTCACAAATTCGTGTATGTCCTTGGGTTCACTAGTTTCTTGCCAAAGACCAGTCCGACTCTATCCTACACTTTACCAACATACCACACAGGAGTCATGTAAGAAAAAACTGTAATAGCATGATGTGAACTAGATCTCTGAACATCCTGAAAAGTCTACTTAAACCCTTAACCAGACGACAAACTTTTAGCCCGGTTTAAATTAAAAGCATTTGCAGACGAAAATTTCATATGGCTCAAATGGTCCAACTGATTATTGATAGGGTAGAAAACATTGCACAAAAAGGAGAAAATGCTGGTTACCAGCATTTTCTCCTTTTGCCTCAATGTTCTCAAAAGTCTTCTTTCCAAGGGTCGTCAAAAGTGATCATTATGTAGGAAAGGGTTAAAGCATCAAGTAAACAGATACTGCTATTCAAAGCTTTGTCAGAATACCTGGCAAAGAAGTGGACAGCGTAAATCAGTTCAAAGTCAGTGTAGTCTGATCTTGACTCTTCACCAAACAACAGATTTTTTGACTGGACCAAATTCAAAAATTCAAAGCACTAAGTGCTGCACACAACAAATTAAAAAAAACCTTGCAGATAGCATGATTTCTGACTTGGATAGGGTAGAAAATAGAAAATATTGGGGGAAAAGGAGTAAATGCAGCATTTTCTCCTTTTTCCACAATATTTTCCATAGGCTTCTTTCTCAGGTTCGATAAAAGTTGGGATTGTGTGATAAAAAGTTAACACTTACAGCCCTAAATTAATCTAATTTACCATTTCAATGATGTTAAACATCTTCAATAATGAACTTACATTATTATTGTGGCAAGTATATGTAACAAAGTGGCAGAAGGTTTAGATACAAGATCTGACTGCACATTCTGTGCAGTCTCATCTTGATCTACACTCCAGCCTCTGATGGATCAATCTAAATTTTTCCTGAAATGCACTTAAATCCAGGTTCAGTGCTTCAAGGGTAACCTCAATAATCAACGACAAAATTCCAGAACTGTCATGTTTACAAAACTTTACGAAAGAATCATTGCCCATTAAATTTGATGCACTGCACAGAAAAGTGGTTGCTCTAAACAAATGCTAAGGTAAATGTTTTTTTTTTATCTTTTGCGCTTAGTTCCCCTATAAACCTCTTCGTGATGAAACTTTGCATGATGAGTATTGAACCTAAATACATGTATTTCATGAGTGGATCTTTGCAAAGAACATGAATCTTTATGAGCTATTTTTCTACCATTTATTCCAATTTATTTAGTATTTAGTATTCCATTTATTTAGTATTTAGAGTTAATCCTTTACTCCATAGATAATCATTTCTACGCAATGCTTGTAGGAGCCTTTGGAAAACTTTGTGGCAAAAGGTGTAATTGCTTGTGACGAGCAATTTCATCTTTTGCCACAATGTTTTCTACTTTTCTACACTATCAAAAGGTGTCATATACACATAAGAAACAGCTTCATCATATACACATAAGAAACAGCTTCATCCTTGCTGTTATTTAGGGTCATTATAGATACTATAGAAATGCCTTATGGGGTAAAGGGTTAAAGATAGCATAACGGTGTCAAAAAGATTTATGCTCTTTGGAAACATCCTGTCATGATATATAGTTTCCATACTCATTGCTCAGTACAGAATAGCGTTTTAAGGCCCGTCGACAACTTAGGTCATATTGGGCGCACTTACTTAGTAAACAATAATGCGAGGTGAAAATAACATATATGAACAACAACATAAGGCAAACATGATAAATGAGGAATGGACGAAACACAAAATGATGCCCCTTTTGTCACCTTTTACGACATGCATGCTGTCACATTTGTTCCGCCAGATGAAATGGCAGATGTGACGATTGTGGGACTGCAGTGGCTTATTCTTATACCCCCCGATTAAACCACACGGGGTCCCACAGGCCAATTGATTCTCATTCTAAATCCTATTTACATCGAGAAAAAAATATAGGATTTGGAATAAGAACTACCCAGCCTGCGGCAATCCTACGAATTATGAGAAAAGCGGCCGTTTGTCTCTAATTTTAGTCGCCTTCTACGACATGCCATAGAGAAAGGCTGCGGTCCTATTCTATACAGTAAAAAACTCCCGGGACCCCATGGGGACTCATTGCTTAGTATCAATATGATGCATAATATCAATCATTACCTTTAGAGTCATGATTATTCTTTCTTTAACTCTTTACCAAACGACAAAATGTTCGAGTAGTCCAAATTGAAAGCATTTGCAAACAACAAAATGAATGTGAATCAAAAATTAAATTTTGATGTTGGATGGGTAGAAAACATTGTGGGAAAAGGAGAAAATGCTGGTTACCAGCCTTTTCTCCTTTACCCTCAATGTTTTCAAAGAGGCTTCTTTCCCAGGGTCGTCAAAAGTCGGGATTGTGTGGTAATGGATTAATAAATGTTGAAACTAAAAAGCTTAGAACAAAGTGTTTTTAAAGTTTATTATTTTCTAGGATATCATCACATTACTATCAATTAATTTAACCCTTTACCAAACAATCCCTGGTTTTCATGTCCTTTAGAAAGACGCTTTTTGAAAACATTGTGGGAAAAGGAGAAAATGCTGGTAACCAGCATTTTCCCCTTTTCCCACAATGTTTTCTACCCTGCTGGAAACATATTTCAATTTTTGGTTTATGTTTATTATGTCATTTGCAAATGCATTCAATTTGGACCGGTCTAAAATTTTGTCGTTTGGTAAAGAGTTACATCTTGATATAAGTTCTGTGAAACAAGATGCATATAATGGTCAATAAGAATATGAACAAAGGACTGATAAACCATTTACCTTGTCCAAATGTCACAATTAATCCATGCAGTGTATTGTGATAATGATTCATTTGCTAAAGCCTATTATTCAAACAAACTGACATGAAATAAATGACCTCTATTACCATAATTTTATATTTCATGCTTGAATTATTGTCATAACTTAGCTTCGGTTTATGTTGTCTGCATGTGTAATTGTGTGCACGAGTTTTAACTCTTATGCAGCTAAAAGATTTGTCGTGTCTTTAAAAAATACTTGAAACACATGAAATAAACATAACTTTGTTGATTTAAATTTGCAATTACGTGGCGGGTGACATAGATCTAAGATGCACTTTTAGTGCAGTCTTACATGTATCTTGATCCTTGTCATTTGCCAAAGCTCTAATAGTTTGACTATGGCACTGTATGTGTCAAACCTGACATTTACCGCTAATAAAAGTTCCGTATCTCCCGATTACACATGATGACATAAATGCTGCCTCTTTAATTATACTTTGCATAAAGGTCAGTTTCAGGTCGATTTGTTAAAGTAATACCATCAACTTATCACAATACCCCTGACTACACCCATATCACCTGCTGGAGAGGCTTTGTCACAGATTTTATTAATGTCTTGTAAAAATCTCCATCCAACAAACATGAGAAGCAATCCTGACCCAAGCCCAAATATCAGTCTCAAACCCTCCGGTAACTTTGGTATGAGAGCCCTCGTGGTACCCCAAAGCAGCACTGAACCAAAATTAAACATTGTGGTTCCAAACACACTGTAGGTAATTCTCCAGGGAGTTGGAAAATTGGCAAAAGCCTGCTGTCTGTATATATAAAGTCCAAACCCAACATGGGCATTCAGCCAGAGCATATCGGCAACCAAAGCATCCTTTCTGCCGAAAGCTCTGTAACAAGAAAAATGTCTAAATTCTTTACACATGACAAAGTTTAAAGGTAGCCCTTCAGATTGTGGGATGAGAATTGTACAAAAATGCAAAAAAAATCATCCTGACACTCCCAAAGCCTTTTAATTTTCATTTATAAAACCCAGTAGTCGAACACTGTCCAACCACACGAGAAATTAGAGATTTACTACAACCCAGGTCGACACCGACGGGGGACAGGTTCAATTTTTAGATGATCAAATCGCTCATTTACATACAGGAATACACAGACAAAGTTTCAAACATAGTGTCTGAAGAAGACATTATGGAAAATAATTATTACATGTTTGCTATGTAATGGAATTTAAGCGTTATGAGTCACGTGCCAGTCACTAGGCATTCCCGAAATGCTTTATTGATTTTTGGCGCGAAATCTAAAACTACCTTGAGAGGCTACGTAGCCTTTTAAGGGAATACCATCAAAAAAATTTTTTTTTGTAATTTTATGAATCTTAATCATTGATGATTTGTATTATTTTTTCATATGAATTTCAGTGATATGTATTTTTTTTAATTTGGTGAGATGTGAAAATTCTAAATACCCACCTTTAAGACTGGTCCCATCTGAAAGAATCTGCAGACCATGCAGTAAATGTAGCACTGTTGGTGATTTAACTCATGACCAAACGATATGATTTTAGGTTTGTCAAAATCGAAAGCATTTGCAGACGACAAAATAAAAGTGACTGAAAATTTGAAATTTGTTTTGTGAAGGATAGAGAACATTGTGGGAAAAGGAGAAAATGCTGGTAACCAGCATTTTCTTCTTTTCCCACAATGTTTTCTACAGGCTTCTTTCTGAGGGTCTTCAAAAGTAGGGATTGTGTGGTAATGGGTTAAAAGCATTAATTTTGTTGAAAAGGACAAAATAATGGTGAACAGCATTTATTCCTTTTCAACCTTAAATGTTTTGTAAAACTTTCTTTCTCAATTTCAAACTATCCATTAACCTACAGATGGTGATGCAAAGGGTTAAACCTTTGAAACACTGTAAGAAAGTGAAGGTAACCACACTTACATTTCACAGGCTATGAGCCAAACTGTCTAGAGTGCACACTGTTAGTTCTTGGATTAAAAGGTGGGTATTTAGATTTTTTGTATCATACCAAATTAAGAAATGTATATCACTGAAAATTATGTGACAAAGCAATACAAATCATCAATAATTAAGAATCATAAAATTACAAAAAAAAATTTTTTGATGGTTAATGACGAGGACATTCATTTTTTTTACCCCCTGAATTAACGAAATGACCCTCAACTTATGAGGAAGGGGGTCACAATGATCCCCCAATTTTCAAAGCCGAGGGAAAACCCTGAGTAAGTGTACTCTTAAAATAAAAAGCTAGCAGAAACATTAGAAATAGGCAAGCACTAGCGAAGAGCAAATGCTTGCAAGTATGTTCGATGGAAATCGCTCTCTTAGGAAAGCGTTTGCAAGCCTTAGGTAGCAGTACATGGTTTGTTGGCTATACTCGTCTCCGTCCACCATACGCCAAACTGAACTTCCTCAAACAAAGGTCTATATAGTCAGCCTGAAATTATAGGGAGCACTTAAATGCAACAGCACAATCCTAATTCTTTAGATTTTATCAATAAATCATGTTCAACTTGTGAAATAGTGATATCAATGATCAATATACATGTAAGCAAGTGACATGGTCAGAAAAAAACTGAAAAAAATTGCCATTTTAGCCTATATTCCAAAATTCACAAAATCCAACCCAGGAAGCTAGCCTGAAAATACCAAGCTGAATTGAAACTCCAAACAACACATAATCTAGGGATAAAATGCAAAATAGCACATTACCTAGTACAGACAACTGTCCCCAAAGGCGATGTTACTTTTCGACTGGTCGCCTCTGGGTACAGAGACAATCCGGACAAAATCAGTTGAAAGTTCCGCACAGATTTTGTGCACAAGTTTGAACTCTTATAATTTCCTAAATAGAGCACAAAACTAGGATTTAAACATATCTGTGGCTTGCGTATTCAATATTCTTTCATTTGAAATACAAATATTTTCAATTCAAACCCTGATCCTGAGAAAATACCATGCATTTCATCAGTGACTCTAGCCGTTTACGTTCCCGAAAAAACTTACCTTACACGTTTATTTCTAATTCTGACCCTGGCCAATTCGAAGCAAACTGTTTTCTTGTGCCTTATCAAACTCACGGAAGTTTAGTTGAAAACCGTGTTCTGCTACCTAGGCTTTGTCATACGTTTTCGTGACCAAATTTATTGGCAAATTATTTGACATTTTAGTCTAGGTTTCTCTATTGCTTTGGTTTTATTGTTAAAATTTACTTCATTATTGAAAAGCAACTTTTTTTTCAGGTGAGACTGAAGTTATCTCGGACAGAAAGTGAAACACTATCTCAATAGCGGTGTACACTCTGCTTTTCTGTGGTGTCACGCTTTCATCGATTTGATGCATGCCTAATGTCATACTTACGACGAAAATCGGTCCTGTAGTAATATCTTTATTGAGAATGCTTCATAGGAAACTATCCCTGTACATGAACAAATCAAATTTAGAATGTTTGGCGATCTGTGCGTTTTTGAAATTGTTTGATCTGTGTGTTCCATGATAAAGGTTCTCAAATTGGTTAGGTTTATAATGCGGCCCTGAATAGGATACAATATAATATGATTTACAGTCATTTAATGAATTACAGTCATTTCCACAGGGCATTTCGACTACCAGCCATTTCGACGTTTTTTTTGGTAATTTCGACCCCAAGTGGAAAAAGTGCAAAATTTGGCCATTTTGTCATGTATTTTTCCGAGCACCTTTTTAAATAGACAGAGTTTCTATATAATCAAATTGCTTTTTTTTTTGGAGATGATATGTTGGCGTGTGATCAAAATTTGTTTTTAAATAGTGTTATCTAATTTAAGCAATTACTCCGAGTAAGACTATGTCCATACAATATCTGATAAAATTTTGTGCAAAAACTTGCCTGTACATATATATATAAAGGTCATTTTCTGTCGATACAAATAACATGCTTTTATCTCCATGCTTATTTTTTTTTTATCATTGATTACTTTTACAAGATTCAGCTGAGCACTGATTTATAACAAATATCTCAGAATACGATCCGAGCGATCCGAAGACAACACAAAACTAGCTACAAACTGTAATTTTTAAATACGTTCTAAAAAAATAAGTGTTTTATGGCAAAATCCGCAACTAAATCCTACCACTTATGTTGAATATGTAGAATATTTTATGAATTTTTTTTTAAATCATTGATAATTATTATTATGATAGCCTCTTATAATTCTATATAGAATGGTCATGTACATGTGCTTCCATGTCTTTTATATCAGTTGTAAATATTGTTGTACATGAATGATCGAGATTCTAATAAAGATTATTATTATCATTGTTATTAATTATCATTATTACAATTTTCCATATAGACCTATACTTCGCCATTAAAAAAAAAAAAAAAAAACCTTATAACCCCCTTTTTGGGGACATGCATCCTTTGTATTCAAATATAGTTTGACACAATTTCATGATTATAGAACAAAACATATACTTTATTAGACAAGTACTTCATACACGTATAGTCTTGTTTACATACATTGTATATAATAAGCAAGGTCTCTCTCTCTCTCTCTCTCTCTCGCTCTCTCTCTCTCACACACACACACACACACACACACACAGATACGACAAGTACTAAACTTAGCTGGGTATAACATGGAATAACCATGTTTCAAATATAAAAATATAATGATAATACAGCAAACTGTTATAAAATGTTATTACTCATTGCCATGGAATATAAACTATCAAATCTAATAGTTAATGCGGATCTTATAAAAGAAGTAAGTTTAATTAAAGTATCATTGTTGTTGCTTGGCATTAAAGTAACAAATTTTAGGTTTTTTATAGAAAAAAAATCACTAATAAACTTTTTACGAAATTGCATACATTTTGGACAAATAAGGACAAAGTGGTATTCATCTTCTTCTTCTTCCATGTTGCAAAGTTAACATATTCGTTTAATTGTTCCTGGGTATCCTATTGTTGGCAAATCTACTGGTTTGTACATTTAGTGAGTGAGCCGATATTCTGAATTTACAAATATATCCCCGAACGTTCAACGGTAAAGCATCTAGATATTCTTCTTTTGCAAAGGATCGAGGTTTTAATACCTCTATATAGACAGTTAAAACGTGTACTGAACTAAAATCTATTTTTGAGAACCACTCTTGTTGAAAACAATCGATCATTCTGAAGTTGTTTCGAAACTTTCAAAATTTGGTTAGAATTATGAATGACAGGGTTTTTGAATATTTCGGACATACCATAATCGTCAAATATCTTTTTAACAATATAAACCCAATTTCGATCGTTTCCCCTTTATACAATCTTGAAAAGCCTGCTCATAAATGTTTTTTAAAATGATGTCTTTGGTATCTAAGAGCTTATACCAATACTTAATTATTTTCATGTACCTGGATATATAAAGGGGATAACGACCAAGCTCTCCATAAACAGCCATAGAGCTACATGTAGTACTTGACTTAACCTGCAGTATACGCTTGCAAAATTTTAGATGAATTCGCTCAATTGCTTTAGATTTGTTGTAGCCCCATATTTCACAGGCATAACTGAGAACTGACCCAACAAATGCATCGAAAAGTTGACAAAGGGTACTGGTGGGCAATTTGAATTTAAAGCAATTAATCAGTAGTGTTTAACTAACATCATTTGCAGCTGATTGGAGCAAAAAAAAACAGTATGGTCAAAATATCTTAGGATTTGCCCTTTAAAGCTTTCATTGATTTTCCTACAATATATTCTTGATTCTCTACAAAGTAACCTGTGTAATGGAACACTGTACCGAGATAATTAAGATTATCAACTGATTCAATTTTTCTACCATTATAATTATGTCCATGAGTCATTCTCTTTTAATTTACCTCCTTTTGGAAATACCAATATTTTTGTTTTCTCCGCGTTTACCTCTAAGCCCCATTTACTACAGTACGTAATCGTACAGCAAATTTATATTCTTTTGAAGTTCATCTGGACTCTTGCCAAAAATAACCATGTCATCTGCGAATAACAAAATGATGAGCGTGATCTGATCAAAACTTAAACCAGATTCAGGATTTTCCTGAAGGTAAAGCTCGAGATCTTCTAGGAACGGAGATGCCAAAATCGAAAAATTATCTCCCCTTGCCTTAGCCCCACCCCCATATTCGAAAACGTCTGAGAGTTTGTTTCTGTTCCTAACACATGATTTAACTTTGTTATACATATCCCTGACGATTCGTAATAACATTCCATTGATTCCCAATTTATCCATTTTATATGCATGACATTTCTATTTATAGAATCAAAGCATTTCTTTAGATCCACAAAAATACAATAAAGATGTTTGTTATCCCTCAAATATTTAGTTATGATATTCATTAAGACAATTATTGCGTCCGTTGTCGAAGCCCCTTTTTTGAATAAGCCACGTACTTTAAGACATTTATAGTGCTTATATATATAATCTTACGAACGAAGTCCGTAATAAATAAACAAATGCATAGCTGAAATTCAAACCGCATCTGGCGGGATTTGAACCCATTGCGGGCAAAATCCTCCTTTTCCGAGGTTTAATTTAAGACCAATACCATAACCACTGAGCCAAAACGATGTATGGAGTTTCACAACCCAGTGGTCAGCAGGTATATTGTTTTAAATCGGGACAAAGCTATGGGTGAAGGAGTGGTCTCACGTAGCAATATGTTGTCATGTATTTACACAGAACTCAATCCCTCTTTTTTTCGAAAACACATGTGTTTCGAGTCATTAAAAAAAAGATCAACAATACAGAAAAAGACTGCAAACCACCAAATATTGCAATGACATTTAAAAATGTCTACAGTTAACTAACAAACATCTTATTTCTTAAATCTGTATAAATTCTTTTTTTTTTTCCCTGGAAGATATAAATTTTTGAACGTGAGATTTCTTCAAACATCAAATTTAAATAGATCTACCTGTTGATTTATCATGACTTTGTTTATTTACCCTACAAGTCTTATATATTTACTCACTGTTAACAGTACTGTGGGCAGAACTAAAATTCTAAAAATTTTCTAGAACGGGGACATTTCATAAGTCTATAGAATATTTATTGCAATATGATATAAAGTAAATATATCCAATTCATCTTTTGACATTGCTATATAAAGGTACGATTAAATTTATGAGTTCTAAAAGTACCTTTCCAAGTTAAAAGAAAATAAACAAAACGACAATATAACGGAATATATGCATCGAAGAAGATGTAAATGATCAGTCTAGATTATCGCTTATTGCAGGGATCATATAAACACGGGTATATGATCCCTGAATATTGGTAACAGTACCTTGACACTGTGTCTCGCCCTTCTTGAAATGTCCGCAATTAGCATAGAGGCCCGAAGAATGGAGATGTCGGTTCACAGTTTCACTCGGAATACTTTGCCATTATCCCTAGTGCATACCATTGTTTTGTAAATAAAGGAGGTCGAGTCAAATTGTTACTATTTTATTAGTCCCGTAATTTTAAAATCCGACTCACACGATGCCAAGAAAAAGGAGAAGAGATACCTCTGAAGTAAGCTGTTGTGTGAAATATTTGATGTTTGGATTCAACGTCCTATTTTGGGTGAGCATACTTACATGTATCTTTGCTTTTAGTTGAATCTAATAAGACTAATATTTTGATTATTGGACCATTTATTTTCACAATTTGTGTATAGTTGGGGTTAAATATTGTTTGTATACATCTAAGTGCCAAACAATGTAGAACTCAAGTGAACCAACTCATTATGTAGCCTCGCCTAAATTGGCATTGTTTACAAAAGTATCATTATTGGTTTTGGATGCGAAGTGACTGGCATGATAGCTGATTAGTCTCAATAATGCGGTCAGCCTAAAAACAGACAAGAACCGACGAGAACAGACAGGAACAGACGAGAACAGACGAGAACAGACAAGAAGCTTTTTTTCACTACAAAGCCTTTATTTTAGATTAATTTGACATTAAAAGCGGAACTTGTGTGTAT
Source organism: Tridacna crocea (assembly GCA_943736015.1). Lineage (NCBI taxonomy): Eukaryota > Metazoa > Mollusca > Bivalvia > Cardiida > Cardiidae > Tridacna > Tridacna crocea. The sequence continues at coordinate 2,699,845 of OX031056.1, read as the reverse complement.
TTATTACCTTACTACCTACTTTAACGATATTTCTCAAAAGTTGCTGTCATTTTTAGAAGTGGGAAATACTGCCCATACCAACGCATCTATGTAGACTTGTTCTTTGCCCATATACATAAACTGATATTTACTTTTTTAATATAAAGATATACAGATAGGGATTTAGACTCGTTCATTCATTCACATGGTGAAATTTCCACGCAGAAATGGGAAAATCAATGGTCTGCTTGCCGACAAGAAAGAATGGCCTATTTACCGACAAGAAAGAAGACAGCCCTGATCGCTTTGTTATTATTAATTGCATAGACCTTCAGTTTGGTTATTTTCACACTTTGGGTATTTTTACCTTTACTTTATCAGTTGGTTATTATCTGGGTGGATTATCTTGTGTCGTTTTGTAAAAAATCGCACTTACTACAAAGGATGACAAGTATACATGCGTACGCTCCCGTGACTATTCCTAGTTAGCATTTTGTGAAAGAGACATTTAGAGACTTATTAAAGCTTGTGTAATTAAAAAATATTATCCTATTCCATAGTTCTCTTCCTCCCAATTACATTATTTGGTGAAAGGGGGCTTTTCTTAAAGCTCCTGCGTGTATTTTCTCTTGTCGGTATCTCCCAATACACATGTTCTAAGGGAGAAAATAAAAACAGACAAGAAACATTACGGGTTGAATACCTAACAGGTCAGAGTCAGTTCATATTTGACACGTAGAAATATTGGAAAATCAATGGTCTGCTTGCCGACAAGAAAGAACGGCCTATTTACCGACACGAAAGCAGACAGCCCTGATCTGCTTGCCGACAGGAAAGAATTGCCTATTTACCGACACGAAAGAAGACAGCCCTGATCGCTTTGTTATTATTAATTACATAGTTAGACATTCGATTTGGAAAAGATTATTTTCACACTTTTGGTCAGATTCAGTTCATACTTGAATCTTGTCTGCGCATGCGTGGAACAATGGCGGATTTTCGAATAGCGCAGTGAAAATAAATCATAAATGTAATTTTTACCGAGGTTTAAGGAGGTTAACTTGCTTCATTGAGGAGGATTTTTGTGCCAATCTTCAATCTGCATCTTCCTGTGTGTTTTAAGTGCCAATAGTTTTGCTTAAATGGGAAAAAGGAAAAACAGTAAAATCTCACCGATAGACAAAGGAATTGAGAAAAGGCGGGCAGTTGACGGAAATGACCAAAGCCGTGCAAAATCTCTCCAAAATAGTAAGAACAGTAAGTCTCTAGTGAAAAATACTAATAAAATGCAATCAGGGCAGACAAATACTTCGAATAAGTTTAACAAGCAGCATAGTAGTCAGCCCAGTACTCAGCCAAATATTCCTTATCAACAGCAACATGAGAGTTCTTTTAGCCCTTACGGCTTAGTCCATAACCAAAGCGTGCCTATGTGGAACTATAATAATAATCATCAGACAATGGCAAGTCCACATTTTACAAATCCCCAGACTTTCAATCATAGCACTCCTGTTTACAATCTCCCCCCTCAACAGACCCCAAGCACACCACAATTTGTTGGGAATGAGCAGTTTTCAGCCATGATGGAGCGGTTCGACAAACTAGAAAATAAACTCTCTCAATTAGATTCAATAAAAACCAGTGTAGACAAAATAACGGTTCGCCTAGACAAGCTCGATTCAAGAGTTATCTCCCTTGAGACTAAGCTGGCGGAGATAGAAAACAGCAGGGAGTATGATTCTAGAAATATAGATGAAATCAGAAAAAAACAAAGAGATGTTGACTCGATGTTAACCAAATTAAAAAATCTCGAACAAAAACAACGTGAAAACGAGAAACAGTTAAAATCTGACATACTAGATCTTAAATCGAGAAGTATGCGGGACAATCTGCTGTTTTATGGAGTGCCCGAAGAAAAGGATGAGAGTGATGCGAAGTGTGTCCAAAAAGTGCTTGATTTCATAGAATCCAAATGTGACATTGAAAATGCTTCCCAAAATATAAAACTTCATAGAGCTCATAGAATTGGGAGGTTTAATCAGTCAAAAATGAGACCCATCGTTGCAAAATTTGCATATTATCAAGACAGGGAAAACGTCAGAAAGTGTGCAAATAAACTTCAGTACCCTCTTGGAGTAAGTCAGCAATTCCCAAGAGAAATTGTGGAAACACGCAAAAGACTTATACCTATAATGAAAAAAGCCAGATCAGAGGGAAAGGAGGCATATATTTCGGTTGACAAACTATTCATAGGTGGTAGATTATACAGGGAGCCCCAAGATGAGCCGATGACTCCATAGGAAATAAGCGGAAGTGACATAAAGTGTCTGTCGTGGAATGTCGAAGGGTTAAGTAGTGACAAACTCACCGACCCAGATTTCATATCATTCATTAAACTGTATGACATAATTTGCCTTAGTGAAACATGGACAAATAAGTGGTCTAATGTCGAACTGAGTGGATATAAATCTTTTCATTCGTACCGAAAATTTCAACATAGGAGAGCCAAAAGAAGCAGTGGTGGACTAATTGTCTACGTTAAAAACAGTTTACAAAAAGGAATCAATCTTGTTCAAAGCACAATTGACTGCATTTTATGGTTTAAATTAGACAAAACTTTTTTCAAAACTGACTCAGATTATTTCTTATGCTTTACGTATATTGCGCCAGAAAGTTCACCAATTCATGACAATTACGATGTAGATATTTTCGATACATTAGAGACTGAGTTATTGCAGTACCAACGACTCGGCCATGCTTTCATTTTCGGTGATTTGAATGCACGGGTGGGTCAAAGATCAGACTATATCACTTTCGATGGACCGTTACAGGACCTTGATGATCATTCCGATATCGACCAGAGCTTAGCACGTGCATCCTCCGATAACGGTACAAACCGTTACGGAGAGCGTCTGCTTGACTTATGCAAGTCACTAAATATGCGTATTGTTAACGGTAGAGTAGGGCTCGACTCTGACCAGGGCAAACCAACTTGTTGTACATATAATGGAGAAAGTGTGATTGACTACCTTATCACTAGACATGACAATTTTAGATTTGTAAAATATTTTTGTGTAAATGATTTTAACTCTTTTTCAAATCATGCCCCAATAACTTTTAATCTGAGCTCAAACAACATTACACATAAACACGTAGTACACACTGTTTTTAAATGGTGCGAAGAACATAAAGAAAACTATTTAAATGACTTGAGGAGCAATATCAATTCATTAAGCAACGACCTATCTAATAAAATAACAAATAAAAGTGACCCTGATGATTTAGTGTCCAGTTTTACAGAGTTTTTGACGAAAGAAGGTAATAAATATTTCAAGCGTAGCTACAAAATAAATGCACAAAACACCAACCCAAACAGTAACCAAAAAGAATGGTTTGATGCAACATGTAATCAGAAAAAACACAGTTACCTACAAGCATTGAATAAATATAACTTTGAGAGAAATAAAGAAAATAGAGAATCCTTTTTAACGAAACGCAAAGAGTATAAGAATTATTGTAAACGCGCGAAAAGAAAATATAACATTCAATTTGCAAAATCGCTAAATGACCTTAAACACAAAAAACCGAAAGAGTTTTGGAATCTTTTCAAACATAAAGAAAGCATCAATTCTGATACTATAAATAAAGAAACTTTTCGTGAGCATTTTGAAAACTTATCTTCTTTCATAAGCCATGAGGAGGATACTGAATGCACGTATTTTATCCAAAACTATGATAATACACCAAATATGAATCCCACCTTTGAAGAACTTGATTTACCAATATCTATCGAGGAAATAAGGAACGCATGTAAAAAATTAAACAGGAACAAAGCATGCTCATTAGACAACACTTTGTATGAGTACTTTATATATGGTATAGATATTTTGGAAAAACCTTTAGAAATGTTATTTAATTATATCCTCAACAAACAAATCTTCCCGCGTTCATGGTCACATGGCGATATCATACCAGTATTTAAAAAGGGAGACAACACGGATCCGAATAATTATCGAGGGATAACTCTCATTAGCTGTTTTGCGAAACTATTCATGTCTATAATAAATGATCGACTGAAACGCTGGTCTGTGCAAAATAGTATACTCTCAGATGCTCAGTTCGGTTTTAAATCTAATTATAGTACTGTTGATGCAATATTTCTACTAAATGCTTTCAAAGAACATCAAATACAAAAAAAGGAAAAACTGTACTGCTGCTTTATAGATTTTAGAAAATGTTTTGACTCCATTTATAGAGACGGACTATGGTGTAAACTTCTAAAACAAGGGATTGATGGAAAAATTTTCAAAGTCATCCGTTCAATGTATAATGATATAATGCTTTGTGTAAAACACGTGAATAGCGTGTCAGACTTCTTTCAGTGTAATGTCGGATTGTTGCAAGGTGAGATCAGCTCACCGATCTTATTCTCTCTCTTTATAAAGGATATAGAGCTGTTTCTCCTTGATAATGAAAATCCAGGCTTAACATTACAACAGTTATCTATTTTTCTTCTATTATTTGCAGATGACTCTGTACTTATATCGGAAACTGCCGAAGGGTTACAAAAATTATTAGACAGTTTTGAATTATATTGTAGAAAGTGGAAATTGAGTGTAAATACCGAAAAAACAAAAGTTATGATATTTAGGAAAGGAGGTAGAGGCATAGCAAACTCGAAATTTCTATACTCAGGCATCGAACTAGAAGTGGTTAAGTGTTTCAATTATCTAGGTGTTGTTTTCACAAGCGGTGGGTCGTTCATAAACGCAGTAAATACCTTTTCGGGGAAAGCACTTAAGGCAATGTACGGACTGTTATCAATCACGCGCGGCAGAGATATCCCTATAAAAATAATGTTGTCGCTCTTCGATGCTTTTGTTGCACCAATCCTTATCTATTCATGCGAAGTTTGGGGTTTCATTAGGTCCGATATGCTAGAGAGGGTCCATTGTAAATACCTCAAACTGATTTTAGGAGTCAAACAATCCACTAGCAACAGCACCATCTACGGTGAGCTCGGTAGATATCCCTTAATCATAAATATGAAAATTCAAATTGTCAAATATTTTCTAAAAATATACAACTCTAAGTCGGATAACTGTATTCTCCAAGCTGTTACTAATAGAATGCAAAATGAAATAGAATTGGATTGTAATACAATGAACTGGGCAAATAAAGTTAAGCATCTATTAGATAGCAGCGGATTCCATGAAGTATGGCTATTCCCAGCGTCAGTAAACTCATCAGTATTCATCCCTTTACTTAAAAATAGACTGTTTGACCTATTTATAAATGACTGGAACCGAGACTTAGAAAACAAATCATCTTTAATATTATATAGGCATTTGAAAACCACTTTTGAACCCTCGCCGTATCTGCATCGCATTTCTAATTCATCCCATAGAAAAATCTTATCGAGATTAAGACTCTGTTCTCATCAGTTATGTATTGTCACTGGGAGAAGTAGAAATATAGAACGATCCAATAGAAAATGTCAATTATGCGATCTAGACGAAATTGAAGACAAATACCATTTCCTACTAATATGCCCTTATTACATAACATTAAGAGAACAGTACATTAGTAAATACTTTTATACAAGACCCAGCATGTTTAAACTTGTATCACTCTTGAATTCAACAAGGTTGCAGACGTTAAATAAAATAGCTATTTATTGCGAAAAGGCATTTGAAAAAAGAAAATTGATAATGAATTAGTATGCTAAGTGTACAAAAACTTATTAACCCATGTGCAAAGAGTCTTGCTTTTCGTTTCGACAAGGCCCATTCGCATGTGGAATCGATCGATTCATTTGTCAATTGATGATTATAATATATTTATGCAATAGTTTTGTCTGTGTAGAAACATAGTAATATAATGCCTTACAGTTATTACTATATATGCATTCCTCTGCCACAGTGTTTTCGAAAGTACTTTTTCACGTTATTCATGCCATACAGAAACATCGTGGTGGTTGGAGAAATTGCGAGTGATGCGCAACTTTTTCAATTACAGCGGCGTTTTTAATTTTTGATTTTTTAATTTTCTAACTTTATTCATTCTCATTGATCCATTGTCTACTGTAGTTGATCTATTTTTTGTTGCCACGTAATGAGCCTACATTCTCAGGGTTGTCGCTGAGTCTTTTTCATTCACCAATTAATTAAATGTATTAACCAATAATATATGTTAAATATAGTAGATATTGTCTCAAAGGCCACCTGCTGCAATTTTGTTTCATAAAACTCCATTACGTATTATTTCCAGATTCAGAATTGCCTTAATTTAAAAGCATAGAGTCCCAGAGCTGTATTCATACTTTACATTTCTTACATTTCAAACACTAGTTTAGGTTGATTATGTATATTTGTGTTTGTTTATATATGCCTTTGATTTAGATATTGTATATATTTATTATGCCAATATAAGTATAGATTGTATTATTTTCGGAATTTTTAAGTTGTCTGCTGAATTCTCATATACGATTTAATACTTTTGACGAACTGCATATTTGTTTCATATTAACAACACATTAATTCCATTTGATCTCGATTTATGTCTGCATGAACTTTTCACTCTGAGTGAACGGGCATGCATATATAGGTGGAAATTGAAAATTGAAAATTGAAATTGAATTTTAAAACCTCCGATTTGATGTTACTTCCGTAGATCAAACCAAATTTTTCTTTCCTTTCAAAAATTATTATGCCATTGTTGCATGTATGCTTCTTTGTTATTTGTATATAACGATGAACTGCTATGTAGTTCAAGTTGAAACAATAAAGTTCTGTTCTGTTCTGTTCTGTTCTTGACAAACTTTCTTGTCTGTATTTCCCAAAGTTCTAGCGATTATGACTTTTTATCTACACGGTTGACTACCCTTTGAAAATTTAATGCAGAAAGTGGAAGATCGACGGTCAGTTTGCCCTTACGAAAGATCAGCCTATTTACCTACACGACAGAAGGTAGTCATAATCACTTTGTAAATGTAATCCAGCTACAAGGATATTATCATTTCGAGAGCAAAAGCGCTGATCAATATTGCATTAAAAGTCTGTTTTATGGAATAATATCTCCATATCGGATGTTGTAGACACAAGACCATACTGCACGTTATGTACAATGTACGCGTTTAAAGGTCATTGAGTGTAGTTAGGCAGCATTAGAAAATACTTTCGCCAGCCTCCTGCCATTCCCAGCGTATTGAATTTTGAACAGTTGAGCTAATAGATCTATCAACTTACGGTTTTTTCTATCTCATACAATATCCGATGGAGGGATACGTCTCATATACCACCATGAACGACTTGTCTAACGATCAACATGTCGAGAGAGAGAGAGAGAGATTTACAAAACAGGCAATTTTGAAGTGCCTAAATATCTGATTTGTTGTCGGCAAAGACAGTAGGACGGTCTGGTAGCCGGCTTGAATGAATGACCTATTTACCGACACGAAAGAACACCTGTGTCTCTTTATAATGTCTCTATATACTATAAGATTATCTTGGGAAATTAACGCCGTTTAACCCTTTACCAAAAAATCCCTGAACCGTTTTCACCCCTGTCTTCTTTCGTGTCGGTAAATAGGCCGTTCTTTCGTTTCGGCGAGCAGACCCTCGAGCTGTCTCTGCAGACAAATCAGAAGTTATGACATTAATACGTTAAAATATGGTAATATCTCCATATCAGACAGTGCAGACAAAGTTTTGATACTTTATTTATTTTAAATCATATATCTATAATTGTGATACTTTATGTAATTAATTTATGACATTTTAACCCTTTCCCAAACGGGAAATTTTGGACCAGACCAAATTGAAAACATTTTGCAGGTGACAAATTAACAGTTGCTAGAAAGATGATAGGGTAGAAACCATTGTGGGAAAAGGAGAAAATGCTGGTTTCCCACAATTTCTTCTAAAGGCTTCTTTTCCTGACCCTTAAAAACCAGGGATTGTTTGGGAATGGGTTAAGTACACTAAAACGCTGTTTCGAAACGGTTTCTCTTTCTCCTTAACTTTCTTCGCAGGTTTTAAAATACCTCTTGAATAATGTAAGTAAAATAAAACTTGAAGATCGATCACAAGTGAAATTCATTGGTGATTAAAGACTCAGATTAAAGACAAAATATTCTTAACAGTTCGGCATTATCTGTGACTTCAGCAAAGTAAAAACTAGACCTCAATTAGGATTATACGGGTTGCAAATTATAAAAGTAATTAACACAACATAAGAAAATCTTTATTTGGCATTAAATATAAACATATTCATAGACAATACAAATACAATAAGCACGAGATGCGAAAAGGCCTAATTACTGACACGAAAGAAGACATAAAATTAAATGTTCATCCCTTTCGCAAACAAGCCCTGGTTTTTACGTGTCTGCAGTAAAACTCTTTTGAAAACACTGTGGGAAAAGACGAATTTGCTGGCAAATCTAAAATTCTTAAAATCTAAAATTGTTGTCTGCCCGGTTTTTACGTTTCTGTTGGAAAAGGAGAAAAGTCTGCAGAAATAGAGAGGAAATACGGGGAAAGAATTGGGGATTATTTGACTGAAAAACTTATACCATCCATTCGAGAATATGTCCATGAAGTTTCTAAAAATGATACACGAATCCCCTTAAATTGGAAAAATAATAACTGCGAAGCAATGAATCACATATTCAAACTTAACCTCAACTGGAAACCCGCCAAAATTCCAGACTTGATCAATATGCTTCATAAAGATATTCTCCTGCAGGAAGCTTTAATTCGAGGGGCATTATATGGTCACGGTGATTATGAGCTTTCTTTTGAAGCAGTTAGTTTGAAAATTCCGTTGTCGACATGGCAGCATAAATCAGAAAAAGAAAAATCTCTTCTTTATAAAAGATTTTTAAATTTTGGACAGAAGAAATCTTTTTGTGCAACGATTACATCATCTGATGGCAGACTGATTATGCCAAAAACAAGTAATCTTGCTAGGAAACCAGGGAAAAGAAGGATTAAGTCCGGTAAAACAGTAACTGTTTCAAAAAAACCGCGACTGGAATGATAAAAACATAAATCTCACTACTTCAACCAATTTTCCGGTATGGCTTGGTTAATATGATATAAAGAGTTATGATGTGAAGTAGTGTTTATTCTAGAGCGGAATAGCAGGGTGCGCCGCCCTGCCCCTTTTTCACTCCGCCCTTCTGCCCTCGAATCTGTGAACACCCGCCCTGTTGCCCTTATCAAATACATACAAAACTTGTTTGTGTATTGTTCTGGTTTCAGAACAAACCACCGGGCTAAAAACTCATCTTCAGTGTCTCGGCTCTGTCTCGTCAAGCTTGCACAGTCACAATAAGTCGCCATAAATTTCTTCCGACCTGACTATATTCATGAAATACATCCAATCTAAGACTAAGGGTGACACTAATTATCCTTTATCAACTTCGTCAGTTAAGACAGGACAGCAGGGTGTTATAATCCTTCTCTGTCATTAACTTGCTAAGCCATCCCTTTATCCCTCGAAACCCTGAATATTTAAGTGTCAACCTATGTAAACCTGCATTATGATTAAATATGACATGCCTAATCGTTAGGAATGAGAAAAATGCACTCAAAACTACGGAAGATTTGGCAAAATCACATCAATTTAGGTTTTTGTTCCTTACCTTGGCTTTCGGCTGGTGAAGTTAAGGTAATTTAAATGTCTCTGGATTTGCCCTGCAGAAATGTATAAATGTAAACCCTTTTTAAATAAGAAAAAAGAATTAAATAAAATCGACAAATAATAAAATAAAATAAAAAAAATAAACAGAAAAAAAAATTAAAAAAAAAAAAACTATCGTGGGGATATCTGTCATTTTGGCCACCACCTGACGAGACTCGCAGAGGAGTCGAAATAGTATTACTTTCATGGCGGTAAATAGGCCTTTGTTTCGTGTCGGCAAATAGACGGCCTTTACAAACATCAAATCAGATCCTTAGGCTTAGATATTTATTTCATCTATAAAAAAAGGCGTTCTGCCGATTTCAGGATCTGTGTATCAGTAAGACATTCCGGAATTCAACAATTTTTGTATTGTGTATCACGGAGCAATATGATACAAAGCGTTCAAAAGAAACTTGCATCAGAAAAGGAACTTGTCGACAGAGTAAAAACATTTTGGTTGTTAGCATTTTCTGTCCACAATAGCTTTTCTAGTAGTAAAATAAGCAGACCAAATCGCGTCGGAGTCGGAGTCTCGGTAAATAGGCCGTTGTTTAGGCCGTTGTCGGCAACAAATCAGAAATTTATCCAATCTGTAAATTTTAGACTTGTAAATAAATTGAGACCCGGTTTATATGAAGATACCGACAAGAAAATGGTTATGTAAAGAAGAAGTTCCTTTTTCTTTTTTGGCGAGCGTAGACTTGAGATCAGACTGCACGTTCTGTTCCGTCTTATCAATTCATATAACCTTCATAAAATCTGCCTTCTAAAAAATACATTCCGGAAACGTATTACCATTTTGTATCACGAAAGCAATATGATACAAGGCGTATACACCTGTATTCCTTCGTGTCGGTAAATAGGCCTCTCTTTCGTGACGGGCGATCTATACTTAATTAAAATTTGGCTTTAAATGAAAACTGTTCCTTTTCATTTAAATTGATCGTGCAGTACGATCTTGTGCCTTCAACGTCCGATATGGAGTTATTATTCCACAAAGAAGATTTTGAATGTAATTTTGATCTGCGCTTTTGGCAATCGAAATGATCGGTACCCGAAATGATAATATCCTTGTAGCTTGATAACGGCCAGTGAACGTGTTTCTTGTCGGTCTTATCTCCGTTACATCTACATATACCGACAAGAAAACTGACTTTGTAATGTCACTTGAATGAAGAGCCTTTTTACCGACACGAAAGAACACAGGTGTCTGTATACTATAAATATCTGTATGTATACTATATATATATACTATACATTGGGAAATTACCGCCGTTAAACACTTTACCTAAAAATCCCTGGACCGTTTTCAAAATTCTTCTTTCGTTTCGGCGAGCAGACTGTCGGTAAAAATATCGAGAATGTTGGGTAAAGGGTTAATAGTTTTTATTAAACAATGATGTTGTTTAACTGGCAGACAGTATGATACAAGGCGTACTTGTAAGTGAATCGATGGGTAGTTTGTAATTATGTAACGCTTTACGTGCTTCCTGTTGCAGGGATGCCCAAGCGGTATTTAGATTTTTTTTACAAAGTGATTTACCCGACCCTCGTGTACGCATCCTTGCTGTGATTTAGAGATACCACAGAATGCCTTATGGGGTAAAGGGTTAACTGCATTTGCAAAATGAATATAACTACCTTCTGTCGGGTAGGTAAAAAGATCTTTCGTGACGGCAATCTGACCATCGATCTTCCCTTTTCTGCACGAAAATGGTAATGGTAGTCAACCTTGTTGATAAAAAGAGTCATAATCGCTAGAACTTTGGGAAATACAGACAAGAAAGTATGTCAAGTATGAACTGACTCTGACCTGTTTGGTATTCAACCCGTAATGTTTCTTGGAAGATACCGACTAGAAAAAAATGAAAAAGAAGGAGTTTTAGGACAAGCTCCCTTTCACAAAATTTTGCGATTGGAATAGGATAAGGGTTTTTTTTATTTACAGAAGCTTTAGTAAGTCTCTATATATCTTTCACAAAATGCTATCTAGGAATAGGGAGCGTACGCATACCTAACTATGCAATTGATAGTAACAAAGCGACCACGCCTGTCTTCTTTCGTGTCGGTAAATAGGCCGTTCTTTCTTGTCGGCAAGCAGACCATTGATTTCCAATACTTCAAGTATGAACTGACTCTGACCTGTAAGGTAAAACCCGTAATGTTTCTTGTCTGTTTTTATTATCTCCCTTGGAACAGGCTTATTGGGGGATACCGACAGGAAAAGTGTACACTAAGGAGCTTTAGGAAAGGCCCCCTTTCACCAAATAATGTGATTGGGAAGAAGAGAACTATGAAATGGGATAATTGTTTTTAATTACACAAGCTTTAATAAGTCTCTCAATATCTCTATCTTTCACAAAATGCTAACAAGGAAAAGACAAGGAAGCGTATGCATACTTGTCTTTTTTTACAGTAATAAGTGCGATTTTTTACAAAAACACGCAAGATAATCCACCCAGTTTATGACTAACTGATAAAGTAAAGGTAAAAATACCAAAAGTGTGAAAATAATCTCTTCCAAATCGAATGTCTAACTATGTAATTAATAATAACAAAGCACTCAGTGCTGTCTTCTTTCGTGTCGGTAACCAAAAGTGTGAAAATGATCTCTTCCAAATTGAATGTCTAACTATGTAATTAATAATAACGAAGCGATCAGGGCTGTCTTCTTTCGTGTCGGTAAATAGGCCGTTCTTTCTTGTTGGCAAGCAGACCATTGATTTTCCAATACTTCTATGTGTCAGGTATGAACTGACTCTGACCTGATAGGTAAAACCCGTAATGTTTCTTGTCTGTTTTTATTATCTCCCTTGGAAAAGGCTTAATGGGGGATACCGACAGGAACAGTGGACACTAAGGAGCTTTAGGAAAGGCCCTCTTTCACCAAATAATGTGATTGGGAAGAAGAGAACTGTGGAATGGGATAATATTTTTTAATTACACAAGCTTACAATAAGTCTCTTAATATCTCTCACAACATCTTTCACAAAATGCTAACAAGGAAAAGGGAGCGTATGCATACCTGTCTTTTTTTTACAGTAATAAGTGCGATTTTTTACAAAAACACGCAAGATAATCCACCCAGATGACCAACTGGGTAAAGGTAAAAATACCAATCAGGGCTGTCTTCTTTCGTGTCAGTAAATAGGCCGTTCTTTCTTGTCGGCAAGCAGACCATTGATTTTTCAATATTTCTACGTGTCAAGTATGAACTGACTCTGACTCTGGTATTCAACCGTAAAGTTTCTTGTCTGTTTTTATTATCTCCCTTAGAACATGTGTATTGGGAGATACCGACAAGAGAAAACACACGCAGGAGCTTTAAGAAAAGCCCCCTTTCACCAAATAATGTAATTGGGAGGAAGAGAACTATGGAATAGGATAATATTTTTTAATTACACAAGGTTTGATAAGTCTCTAAATATCTTTCCCAAAATGCTAACAAGGAAAAGGGAGCGTATGCATACCTGTCTTTTTTTTACAGTAATAAGTGTGATTTTTTTTACAAAACGACGCAAGATAATCCACCCAGATAATAACCAACTGATAAAGTAAAGGTAAAAATACCAAAAGTGTGAAAATGATCTCTTCCAAATCGAATGTCTAACTTTGTAATTAATAATAACGAAGCGATCAGGGCTGTCTTCTTTCGTGTCGGTAAATAGGCCGTTCTTTCTTGTCGGCAAGCAGACCATTGATTTTCCAATATTTATGCGCGGAAATTTCATCATGAAAGGTGTTTAAATCCCCATCTGTATATCTTTAGATTAAAAAAGTAAATGTAAGTTATATGTTTATTAATATGGGCAAAGAACAAGTCGGCATAGATGCGTTGGTATGGGCAGTATATATATATATATCACTACTCTAAAAATTACAGCATCTTTGAAAAATCTCGTAAAAGTAGGTAGTAAGGTAATAAATACACACAAGTTCCGCTTTTAGCTTATTTTAATGTCAAATTAATCTAAAACAAAGGCTTTGTAGTGAAAAAAAGCTTCTTGTCTGTTCTCGTCAGTTCTCGTCTGTTCCTGTCTATTCTCGTCGATTCTTGTCTGTTTTTAGGCCGACCCCAATAATGAGACACTCCAGTGATCTTTTTCATATTTGGACATTTACTGTACACCATACTGTCTCAAGTCTATCGTAAATTTTCCGGTAGCAAATATAGAGCGCTATACCGCCTTTCGGTTTCGTCAGTTTTATCTGTATTGCAGCGAAATGCAAATAACTTTCAGAAATAAACATGACCAAGAACAAATTGTTAAACTATTCATGACTTAACTCTTTACCACACAATCCCGACTTTTAACGACCCTGAGAAAGAAAGCCTTTGAAAACATTGTGGGAAAAGGAGAAAATGCTAGTAACCAGCATTTTCTCCTTTTTCCACAATGTTTTCTGCCCTTTCCAAATCAAATTTCAACTTTAGATTAACATTTATTTTGTCGTCTGCAAATGCTTTCAATTTGGACTGGTCCAGAATTTTGTCATTTGGTAAAGAGTTAAAGAGCTTATAGAAGTCGTTTATAACATGTTTATCACGGATATTTATCATGTATAACCTCCTCGATGAAGAGAAATTTTCTAAAAAATTGTAAAACATGACGGATATCTTGGGTTAAAAGATGTCTACTGAGGAATCGCCGAATGTCTGCGGTACATTTTTCTGTTGTCTTATCGGAAATTATGATCAATGTTTGTTTCGTGGGTGATTTTGGGTGGGAAAGGCTGTCTTGTGCTAGCACTGGCAGTCAAGATGTTGCATTCCTTGTGTTTATATTATATAGATTTAGAGATTTTTATTTCCATATTTGATCATTTATTTCGGTTAGAGAATGTCAAATTCCTATTGATAGATCATTGAATTTCTCTCCCAAAAAGTTGGAATAGAACATGCTTACCCCTTTACAAAACAACATAATTTTAGACTGGTCCATTATTGAAAGCACTTGCAGACAACAATTTAAAAATGAATTGAAATTGGTTTCCACCAGGCTAGAAAACAGCATTTTCTCCTTTTCCGGTTACCAGCATTTTCTCCTTTTCCCACAATGTTTTCTAAAGGTTTCTTTCTCAGGGTAGTCAAAAGTAGGGATTGTGTGGTAAAGAGTTAAATTGAAATCAGCTTCCATTATCACTGAAGCCTTCTTAAGAAATGGAGCACGGGAACATTGCATCAAGCAGGAAAATGAAATTTCATGACATTAACTTTTACTTTACAAGGTCAAATGAAGGCTCCACCTAAAATAGGATTTTATTTGCTGTAGTACTGAAGTCAATCATGTTAACCGCACCAGAAAAGGAATTCACTAGCCGTTGCACTACAGGTCAAAAGTTAAAGACTGAGTCAATTAGTGTTTAGTAATCGAAAATTAACCCATCACCACACAAATCCTACTTTTGACGCCCCTAAGAAAGAAGCCTTTTGAAAACACTGTGGGAAAAGGAGAAAATGCTGGTAACCAGCATTTTCTCCTTTTCCCACAGTGTTTTCTACCCTTCCCAGAACAAATTTCAATTTTTCAGTCACCTTTATTTTGTCTTCTGCAAATGCTTCCAATTTGGACCAGTCTAAAATTTTCTCGTGTGGTAAAGAGTTAACTCTTTACCATACGAGAACATTTTAGACTGGTCCAAATTCAAAGCATATGCAGACAACAAAATAAATGTAACTGCAAAATTAAAATTTGCTTTGGAAAGAGTAGAAAACACTGTGGGAAAAGGAGAAAATGCTGGTTACCAGCATTTTCTCCTTTTCCCACAATGTTTTCAAAGGTCTTCTCTTTCAGGGTCGTTAAAGTCGGGATTGTGTGGTAAAGAGTTAAACAATTAAGACTGGGTGGTGGCTCACTATGTTTGCTTCCTTAGTGTCTTAATTGTTAAATTTTCTATTAATAAACACTATCTAACACATAATTGCTTTGTTACCAAAACACCTATTCAATTTACTCAGTAAGTCTATGTTACTGAACTCTTCTGTTGACGAAACATCTGTCACCCCTTTAAACACATCTAGAATTAATGCGACTTTACCAGCATCTTTTCAAAAGGCTCTATGTGACAAAATTTCCTGTGATTCTGAAACGACCCTGAAAGGGAAGGCTTTTTAAAAAATTGTGGGAAAAGGAGAAAATTGCTAATAACCAACATCTAATGTTTTTGACCCTATCAAATCCATAAATCACTAATTAACTGTTTACCACACAATCCTGACTTTTAATGACTCTGAGAAAGAAGCCTTTTAAAAACATTGTGGGAAAAGGAGAAAATGCTGGTAACTGGCATTTTCTCCTTTTGTCTCAATGTTTTCTACCCTACCAAAGACAGAAATTTTCATTTTAGCTATATTTAATTTGTAGTCTGCAAATGCTTTCAATTTGGTCCAGTCCAAAATTTTGTCATGTGGTCAAGAGCTAAGCAACATTGTATTAATAGTCTGGAAATGCATTCAACTGGAGTAGTCCTTAGTTTTGCCATTTGGAATAGAGTTAAGGGGTCAAAAACGTATTGTGTCTTGAAATTTTCAGCTACTGGGAGCAGCGGTTTGCGCCATTGGACTCTGGGCATGGACAGAGAAGGACACATTTAAAAATATTGGGCGTTTGACAAATGTGGCTTTGGACCCTGCCATGCTGTTTATCATAACTGGGGGCGTTATGTTTATCATTGGGTTTGCAGGTTGTGTGGGAGCCCTGAGGGAAAATACAAAACTGTTAATGTTTGTAAGTATTCATGTTAGGTTTTATTTCTGTCAAGCTTTGATTTATTTGTTTTTGTAATTGTGTGGAATTTGAATTAGTCAGATTTTGAATTAACCTCTTACCAAACAACAAAATAACAGACTGATCCAAATTGAAAGCATTTGCAGATGACAAAATTAATCTGACTGAAAGTTTGAAATTTGTTTTGGGAAGGGAAGAAAACATTGTGGGAAAAGGAGAAAATGCTGGTAACCCAAATTTGTTTTCAAAAGGTTTCTTTCCAAGGGTCAGGATTGTGTGGTAAGGGATTAATTTAAATTATAGAGAGGTGAGTCTTAGTATCTCAGCCGGTAGGTCATCGGACTTGAGAACAGGGGATCCCTGGTTCGGTTCGATCCCCATGTCATCTAATTTCTTTCGGAGGATTGATGATAGTTATTGCGACAGGATTCATTTCTTTCTCACTACTGACCATTGTTTCGAAGATGCTTTTGTGTGGAAGCAACCAATGGCTTGGAAAGAATATGATGATGGGCACTGGTAATAGAAAAGCAGTGCTCTCAATAAGCGGACGTCGACGTGTATTACGTCCAAATTTTTAGAAAAAACGTCGGCATTTTCCAAGTCGGACGTTTTTTTAACATCCATATTATGGCAAAAACGTCCGAGAATTTCAACCCGGACGTTTTTTTCTTTTTAACGCACAAAGGGTTTGACGCATGTGGAAATCTTCGATAACGTCCATTCAATGTAAGGAGGGCTCACAAAGAGCCTCTATAGCCATGTTAAAGCGTTTTGGTGATCCAGATTACGGTGTACAGACGACAATTACACATATGCGATTGTTTATCCAATTTATGACTGGATTATGGTACGTGTTTAATTGGTCCATCAATTTAAGATCGCTTAGTAATCAATCGTCTTGAATTTGACTGCAGCGATAGAAATCAATGGATAAATGCAATTAATAGAGGCATGCAATCGATGATCGGGGAATGTTGTTGTTTGCAAAAATGCAACATGAAAGAAATTCCAATATCTACTAATTATTTGTCGGACTCTTTAAAAAATCAGCAGAATATAGTTTCGTTACGCATTTCTTTTGGGAATTGTGCAGAGTACTTAAGGAGATTTTTTTTCATGTAAGAATTATTGTGCTACGTGACCGTCGTTACGAAGGAATTCACGTCTGTCTGAAATAAGTGTCTTCCATAATCCACTAGGAAACTGAAGGAAATTCATGCACATCAAATACAAGATGGATGGTTTCGCATGTTCACTTGGTTTGAAACAAATGACGAAAGAAACAGGCTATTGTGCAACACGTCATTTTAACATTTATGAAACATGGATATGGTTATAATTCTTCAGTTATTACCATCCTAACACTTCTAGCGCAAAATTGAATGAAATTTCTTATTGATTGATAAATAAGGAATTATACTGGTATAATATTTTTGCAAATTTCTAATGGACCAGAAATTTATTTGATGTCCATCTTGAAGCTATTTGTAGATATTTTGTTCTTTTTCAGAAAAGGGAGGTAATTATTATTTCCTTTTGTAATGAGAATAGAGTGGCCCTAGATTTATAAGGTTGGTAATTCCGCAACACAATCAAAATAAATCTAAGCCCAAGACCACATTGACCGATGTGGAAAAAAAATTCCTGATTTTTTAAAAAAATTCCTAAAATTTGAACATGGAATTACAAAAATTCCTGAAATGGTCCCCTATTGAGAGCACTGGAAAAGCCAACAAAGCATGGATAAGTGCACTGGCTGCCGCCATACCGGTAAAACAGTACTCAAATAATCTTGAAGAGGGCATTAAACACCATATAATCAATCAACGAGTGAAAGTTTTGATAAACTCTTTTGAGATGTGCAGCCAGTCTGTTGATAACAGGGACTAGTGCACACTGACATGCATTTTTCTCACCTTTTGCTTACTTTTGATGACCCTAAAAACTTAAAAAGAATTGCAGAAAAGGAGAAAATACTAGTTACCAGCATTTTTCTTACTTTCCCACAATGTTTTCTATTCTTTTAGTGTCAAATTTACATAATTCATGCATCATTTAACCCTTTACCAAACAATGAATACCTGGTTTTTACGACCCTGAGAAAGACGGCTTTTGGAAAGAAACATTGTGGGAAAAGGAGAAAATGCTGGTAACCAGCATTTTCTCCTTTTACCACAATGTTTTCTACCTTGCTGGAAACAAATTTTAATTTTTGAGTTGCATTTGTTTTATAGTCTGCAAGTACTTTCAATTTGGACCAGTGTAGAATTTTGTCGTGTGGTAAAGAGTTAAGTTGTAATTTGCAATGCTTTCCATTTGGAAAGGTGTAGAACTGTGCTGTTTGGTAAGGTGCTAAATGATTGTATGTCAAAGTTTTTTCTTATAGACCACTCTATCTATTTGACACTGAGGAAGAAGCTCAGTGAAAACATTGTGGGATAAGGAGAAAACACTGATAGCAAGCATTTTTTCCATATCACACAATGTTTTCTATTGATTCACAGACGAACCCAATCCTTTGAGATGCACTGAATTTGTCATGTGCAAGGGCTTTTCAAGTTTATATGATTTCCTTGCTTCATTAAGAATTAAAGGTGAGACTGCCATATGAATGGTTCAGATCTCACTAGATTTTACACACCCTGTTACAAAATTTACAGTCCAGAATTTTATGTTATCTTAATTTTTACCAAGATTTAGATAGGATTACCGGCAAATTCTCCTTCTCTCTCAATGTTCCCAAAAGAAAGTGTTCTTTCTTAACCCTTACCAAACAATCCCTGGTTTTTAGGACTCTTGAGAGAGAAGTCTCTTGAAAACATTGTTAGAAAAGGAGAAAATGCTGGCAACTAGCATTTTCTCTTTTCCTCACAATGTTTTCCACCTTGCTCTGATCAAAATTCCTTTATATGGTCGTCTGCAAATGCTTTCAATATGGACCAGTCTAAAATTTTGTTGTTTGGTAAAGAGTGAAGGTTGTTAACTAATTACTACTCCTGAAAAATGTTGCTCAAAATATAAATTTATATTTCAAAAGGTAGAAAGCATAGTGGGTAGTGGAGGAAATGCTGATTACCATCACTCTATCCATTTCCCACAATGTTTTCAAAAGCCTTCCTTCTAGGGATCATTGGGATTGTGTGGTAAAGAGTTAAAACTCAGGATTAGTTGCCTAGTAACATATTAACTCTTTACCACACAATGACGACTTTTAACGACCCAGAGGAAAAATCCTTTTGAAAACATTTTTTGAAAAGGAGAAAATGCTGTTAACCAGCATTTTCTCCTTTTCCCACAAATGTTTGCCACCCCATCAAAGAAAAATTGCATCCTTTGAGGCACTATGAAATTGTCGTGTACAAATGCTTCACTTTGAATTGGTCTAAAATTTTTGCTGTGTTGTAAAGGGTTAAGAATAAAATTGTTCATAACGAAACAGTCAGTAATATTGTTCTCTTTTTAGTTCTGTGTTTGTGTTGGACTGATTTTCTTTTTTGAGCTGATTGTTGGTGTACTGGCGTTTGTCTACAAAAACTGGGTAAGCATTGACTTTTTTCTATCATCTTTTAACCCTTTCCCAAACAACAAACTTTTGGACTAGGCCTAGCCTAATCGAAAGCATTTGCAGACGACAGTTCATATCTTGCTGAAAAGATGATTTCTGTCTATGATAGGGTAGAATATATTGTGGAAAAGGAGAAAATGCTGGTTACCAGCATTTTTTCCATTTCCCACATTGTTTTCAAAAGGCTACAATTCCAGACCCAGATAACCAGGGATTGTTTGGGAAAGGGTTAACCCTTTACCAATTAAAATTAAGACTTGTTGAAATTTAACTCTTTACCACACAATCCAGATTTTTAACAACCCTGAGAAAGACAGCTTTTGAAAACATTGAGGGAAAAGGAGAAAATGCTGGTAACCAGCATTTTCTCCTTTTCCCACAATGTTTCTACCCTTCTAAAATCAAATTTCAATTCAATTTTTGAATCACACTTATTGTGTCAACTGCAATTGCTTTCAATTTGGACAAGTCAAATATTTTATCTTTGGTAAAGGGAGAAAATACTTACAGATGACAATTTGAATTGGTCTTATAAGATGGAATATGTTTTTGATATGATTAAAACATTGTGGGAAAAGGAGGAAAATACTGGTTTCAAGCATTTTCTTCTTTTCCTGCAATGTTTTCAAAAGGCTTGTTTCTCATAGCTGTTACCAGCATTTTCTCCATTTCCCACATTATTTTCAAAAATGCTTTTCCTGTACATTAAAGATGGCCCTTCAGATTTTGGGACAAAAATCAGCCTTACACTCCCAAAGCATATTAAGTTACATTTATAAAACCCCAGTAGTTTAAAAACATCCGACAACAAGAGAAATTAGAGATTTACTACGGTCAAGGTTGACACCAACGGGAGACACGTTCTATTTTTAGATGATCAATTCGCTCATTTACATACAGGAATACACAGACGAGGTTTCAAACATAGCATCCAAAGAAGACATTGTGGAAATTAATTATTACAAGTTTGTTATGTAATGGAATTTAAGCGTTATGAGTCACATACCAGTCACATGACATTCCTATAACGCTTTATTGATTTTTGCCGCGAAATTTAAAAATACCTTAAGAGGCTATGTAGCCTTTTAAGGGAATACCATCAAAAAATTTTTTTTTGTAATTGTATGATTCTTAATTACTGATGATTTGTATTAGTTTTTCAAATGAATTTCAGTGATATGTATATTTTTTAATTTGGGGAGATGTAAAAATTCTAAATACCCACCTTTAAAAGAGGGGATTGTGTGGTGAAGGGTTAAGACAACAAACCAAGTATTGCTCAAGGAGTAGGATTCATCTTTGAAGGGTAACAGACAAGGCAGGAAAAGACAAAATTCTATCCTTTCAAAGACAAATGTTATAATGTACTGTGCTACATTTATTTTACCATCTGCAGATGCTTTCAATTTGGCCAGTCTAAAGGTTGGTTTGTGGTAAAGAATTAACATATAAAGTGTCACTTCACTAATTTTTTGCCACCTTTTTAGCTCACCTGAGCACAACGTGCTCAAGGGGAGCTTTTAGGATCACCCGGTGTCCGTCGTGCGTCATCAACAATTCTTTAAACATCAACTCCTCCTAAACCGCTGGGCGGATTTGGACCAAACTTGGCAGGAATGTTCCTTGGGAGGTCCTCTTTAAAAATTGTTCACAGAATTTGATTCCATCAAAAGCTCTGGTTGCCATGGCAACCAAATGGAATTTTTTAGCAAATTCTTTAAAAATCCTCTGAAACCGCTGGTTGGATTTTAAAATAATTTCACAGATATGTCCCTTGGGTGACCCTTTTCAAAAATTGTTCGTGAAATTTTGATTCGTCAAAAAATGTGGCTCTGGTGAATGGGGGCTTCTTGCACTATACAGAAATGAAGGAATTCTTTAAAAATCTTCTCCTCTGAAACCGCTGGTCGGATTTTGAAATAATTTCACAGATATGTTCCTTGGGTGACCCTTTTCAAAAATTTTTTCTTGAAATTTTGATTGGTCAAAAAATGTGGCTCTGGTGAATGGGGGCTTCTTGCACTGTACAGCAATGAAGGAATTCTTAAAAAATCTTCTTCTCTGAAACCGCTGGTCAGATTTTGAAATAATTTCACAGAGATGTTCATTGGGTGACCCTTTTCAAAAATTGTTCGCGAAATTTTGATTGGTCGAGAAACATGGCTCTGGTGAATGGGGGCTACTTGCACTATACAGAAATAAAGAAATTCTTAAAAATTCTTCTTCTCTGAAACTGCTGGCCAGATTTTAAAATAATTTCACAGAGATATTCCTTGGGTGACCCTTTTCAAAAATTGTTCGCGAAATTTTGATCCGTCAAGAAACATGGCTCTGGTGAATGGGGGCTTCTTGCACTATACAGAAATGAAGAAATTCTTAAAAATTCTTCTTCTCTGAAACCGCTGGCCAGATTTTGAAATAATTTCACAGAGATATTCCTTGGGTGACCCTTTTCTAAAATTGTTCGCAAAATTTTGATGGCCAAGAAACATGGCTCTAGTGAATGGGGGCTACTTGCACTAGATGGAAATGAAGAAATTCTTGAAAATTCTTCTTCTCTGAAACCCGTGGTCAGATTTTAAAATAATCTGACAGAGATGTTCCTTGGGTGACCCTTTCCAAAAGCTTTACATATAATTTTGATCCGTCAAGAAACATGGCTCTTGTGAATGGGGGCTACTTGCACTATACGGACATGATGAAATTCTTTAAAATTCTCTTTCTCTGAAACCCCTGGTCAGATTTTGAAATAATTTCAGAGAGATGTTCCTTGGGTGACCCTTTTCAAAACTTGTTTGTAAATTTTGATCCATCAAGAAACATGGCTCTCGTGGATGGGGGTTACTTGCTCTTATACAGAAATGAAGAATTCTTAAAAATTCTTCTTTTTGAAACTGATGGTCAGATTTCGAAATGACTTTTACAGGTGACCTTTTGAAAATTGCTTGGCAAAATTATAAATTTGGTTCCAATGTTTCAACGCTAAAAAAGAAAAAAAAAAATAGACTATGGTCATCTCAAAAATTCAGGTGAGCGATCCAGGGCCATCTTGGCCCTCTTGTTTTCAAAATAGAGCAAAATCGACCACCTTTGAAGCTTCACAGATCGCTTAATGGCAAACTTATTGCTCTCTCTCTTGCTGTCTCAAGTATGTCCTTAGTCCTTCAAAAAAATACATTAAAAACATGTTAAATGACAGTGTTTTTTGCTAAATCCCAACAACAAGTGCACCCTAGCATTTTCCCACTCAAAAACGCCTTTTAACCACAACAACCCCAATTTTTTGTTTCTCCAGTGACACAGCATAGTCCACAGAATATGCAATAAAATTACATCTAAGTGGTTCCCCACTGCCTTAATTTGAAGCAAATCTCAATAATATACCACTAAGCCCTCATAGCTCAATGAAACAGTGCAATAGGAGTGCTACAGCAAAAAATTCATCGGGACTTCTTTTAACCCATTTACCACACAATCCCTTCTTTTGACGACCCTGAGAAAGAAGCCTTTAGAAAACATTGTTGGAAAAGGAGAAATGCTGGTAAGCAGCATTTTCTCCTTTTCCCACAATGTTTTCAACCCTTCACAAAACAAATTTCAAATTTTCAGTCACTTTTATTTTGTCGTCTGCAAACGCTTTCGATTTGGACAAAACTAAAATATTTTCGTTTGGTAAAGAGTTAATAAGTAGCAGTCTTGCAGTGGTGCAACACCATAATATTTGTCAAAATTTTGTTATTGGGTAAGTAGAAAGATTTCCTCAGAAGTGACACTCGACTTCTTGGTTGTGCTCAGTGTTTGACATGAGTACAGGCATAATCACCATGCACATGACTTGTACTTGATTTTATGATAAAACTGATAATGTTGCTGTAATAAAGTTGTCTTATCTAAACCGCAAGTTTGAATAGACTTCAGATGCTAATCTGTCCAAACAATATAGATTTTGTTCTCACAAAAACCTGTCATTATAGAAAATAAAGGAAAAAAAAAGGTTTTACTCCCAGTGTTGCTGAAATGATGGAAGATCTCTGAAAGGGTTGAAACATTGTGTGAAAGGAAAGGAGAAAATGCATGATTGTGATCAGCATGACTGTCTTCTTTTCCTACAATGTTTTCAAACGTGTTCCTCTTCAGGGGCATTTAAACCTAGGATAT
Source organism: Tridacna crocea (assembly GCA_943736015.1). Lineage (NCBI taxonomy): Eukaryota > Metazoa > Mollusca > Bivalvia > Cardiida > Cardiidae > Tridacna > Tridacna crocea. The sequence continues at coordinate 2,675,722 of OX031056.1, read as the reverse complement.
TGTTGTAAAGGATGAAATATTTACCAGACAATCCTCACAGAAGTTAAACTGCACCAGATGCCAGAATTTTTGACTCGTATAATTTAGCCCTTTACTACACAGTATCGACCCTTAATGACCCTGAGAAAGAAGCCTATTGAAAACATTGAGGAAAAAGGAGAAAATACTGGTAACCAGCAATTTATCCTTCACCAACAGTGTTTTTACTACATCAAGGAGAGAAGTAATCATTTTCAATACATTTAATTGTTGTCTGCAAATGCTTTCAGGTTAGAAAGTCTAAAATTTTATTCTTGGATGAAAAGGTAAGGGTTATCTGCCAATGTAGTATTGATGAATTCCCTTTTTGATAGTGACTGCTAGCTTTAGTATAGAGTAAATACCTTAAGTAATACCTCAAGTAATAACAGAGTCATTTTGAGAAAATGTTGAAGTTTTCACACAATGTTGACTGTGATAGCAACTAAAAAGGGCAGTGTTTTGAGGGGTTTTTTTAACCCTTTACCCCATAAGGCATTTCTGTGGTATCTCTAACTGAAACTAAATAACAGCAAGGATGAAGCTGTTTCTTATATGAGTATATGATACCTTTTGATATTGTGGAAAACATTGTGGCAAAAGGTGAAATTACTCACCACAATGTTTTCCAAAGGTTCCCACAAGCAATGCGTAGAAATGAGTATCTATGGAGTAAAGGGTTAAAAACGGGTCGGCCTGAAATATCATGGGAGTGTTCAGTTAATGGTCAACCCTTTACCACACAATCTTGACATTTAACGACCCTTAAAAAGAAGCCTTCTGAAAACATTGTGGGAAAAGGAGAAAATGCTGGTAACCAGCATTTTCTCCTTTTCCCACAATGTTTTCTACCTTTTCAAAACAACCTTTGAAATTTTTAGTCATATTTACTTTGTCGTCTGCAAATGCTTTCAATTTGGACCAGTCTAAAATTTTGTCATTTGGTAAAGAGTTAACCTTTATCCTGCTGAATGAAAGAAATATAACATTCATGCCTACATGTATGTAAAAACCCAAATTTTCATTTTCTAAGGTATTTTTGGAGGAAAGACATCATTCTCCTTATTGGACAGTGTGAATCGTAGATCAGACTGCATGTTCAGTGCTCTCTGATCTTGGTCCACACTGTCCACAAAAGGTCAGTGAGTCACGCTCAGAAGCTTAAGGGTTAAAAATGACATGAGAATATATATATTTATGTTAAGGTGCTTTGTTACTTATTGTACTCTGTTGAGTGTATGTTGCGCACGGGCACGTCTCGTAGTATAAATAGAGAGCACGGCTCTATTCTGGTCATTCGATGGTTATACTTCACATTATTTACGACTGCGTATAACCCGCCTGTCCACCCGTTTTTTTTTTTGAGGGAATTATTTCAATATTGCGTACAGTTCTGTATTGCTTTTTTTGTATTTCGTATGTTAAGAGGTTGATAAATGTTCAACATTACACTTTGATTACACTGCGTAGTCTAGGCCGCTACTCCTATTTTCGACTTCTGTTGTTTATTATTCCATAATAAGTCTATGCAATAGAACATAAATGTTTTATATTTGTCTGAGGGGAACAAAAAAAAAAACAAAAGAGAGTTTGTAATTTACAAATTTTTTTTTTACAGGTGAAACATCAGATTGAATCACAAATAAACAACATGATAATAAACTACAGGGATGATCCAGATCTTCAGAATCTTGTAGACTGGGTCCAGAAAGATTGGGTAAGTTTAGTTTGGTTGTCAGTTCCTCAAAAATCTAAAACTGGCACCAGATGAATCTCTGATTACTGTCTAATAGACAACAGGCAACACCTAATTTGTCAATGGCAGCTGTTGCTTGTAAAATGCACCAATCAGATAGTACATAGCAAATAGAGATGGAAATCTTTTTCCGTCTACATTTTTCATTTAACTCATTACCAAATGACAATATTTTAGGGTTGTCCAAATCAAAAGCATTTGCAGACGACAAAATAAAAGTGACTGAAATGTGAAATTTGTTTTTGTGAAGGATAGAAAACATCATGGGAAAAGGAGAAAATGCTGGTTACCAGCATTTTCCCCTTTTCTCACAACGGTTTCTATAGGCTTCTTTCTCAGGGGCGTCAAAAGTAGGGTTTGTGTGGTAATGGGTTAACCCTTTACAAAACATTCTTGTAGTAAATGACCCTGGAGATGAAGGCATTTGAAAATGTTGTGGGAAAAGGAAAAAAAAAATGGTGGTTACCAGAATTTTTACATTTAATCAGAGTGTTTTTTCCCTATCAGAGAACTTAGGATTGTAAGGGTTCAAAGTTAAGTTTTTGATCCACTATATGATTTGGACAAGTTGTTTGTGAAATCACCAGGCCTGTCCTTCTAAGGTTATCAGTTGTCTTTTTGTAGGAGCAAGATCATTGCCAGCTAGTTTGTGCATGTATTCCAGCTGTTTAAGTCATGGCTAAGCCTGTGTCAGTCCTTGTGTCCATCTGTGTACAAAATACTGTCAAAGCGCTGGCAGGTGTATAAAGTCACATTCAGTGACAGCTCTAGTTACTTCAAACATGGACAAGTTTTTTCTTTCAAAAGAGGAAATAAGCACATGGAGCTGTGCATTGGCACCTGCGTGCAGAGCTCTTTGTTACTGTTTTATTGCCCTAAGTTTTATGGAAAGGATCTGCTCCGAGAAGCAAACAGTTGTGTCCAACTTGTTGTGTGTAAATTCTGCTTTCAGTTGAATTGTTGTGGTGTGAATGGTTATAAAGACTGGGAACAGAACATCTATTTTAACTGTACATCACCTGGAGGTGAGGCATGTGGTGTCCCTTTCTCATGCTGTAGACCCACAAATGTAAGTATTCTTTAACCCTTTACTACATGATCTAGAGTTTCACTCTTCACCAAACGACATAATTTCAGAATTGTCCAAATTGGAAGCATGTGCAGACAGCAGAATTCGTGTTACTCAAAAATTGAAATTTGTTTTGGGAAGAGAAGAAAACATTGTAGAAAAGGAGAAAATGCTGATTACCAGCATTTTCTCCTTTTACCACAATGTTTTCAAAAGGCTATCTGAGTTGTAAAAAGCAGGAATTGTTTGGTAAAGGGTTATCCTTGTACCACACAATACCGAGTTTTAATTGTACCACACAATACAGAGTTTTAATTGTACCACACAATACAGAGTTTTAATTGTACCACACAATACCTAGTTTTAATTGTACCACACAATACCGAGTTTTAACAGTCCATCTCTTTTTTACTCGTTCTAATTCGAGTTTGAATTTTTTTTATCACACTTACATTTTGTGTGTGCAAATGCAATTAAATGCAAAAATATGTTGTTTGGTTAGAAATTATCCCATAGAGCGCCACCAAGGTAAACTCAATGCACATTTTTGAGTTGTAATATTAAGGTTGCATTTGATCCAATGTCTTAGCCAAACAACAGAGTAGATCAGGGATCAGACTGCATGTTTATTTCAGTCTTATTTTGATCTACACTGGGGGGCAAAGGCAGCCTTTTTTGTGAAATGTGCATTAAGGTTACTAGTTGTTCTATAAACTTTTTACCACACAATCCAGAGTTTTGAAGACCTTTATGAAGAAAACATTGTTTGAAAAGAAGAAAATGCTGGTTACCTGCATTATCTTTATTTCCCACCTTGTTTTTAAAGACTTATAGCTGAACCCATTACCACACAATCCCTACTTTTGATGCCCCTGAGAAAGAAGCCTTTAGAAAACATTGTGGGAAAAGGAGAAAATGCTGATAACCAGCAATTCTCCTTTTCCCACAATGTTTTCTACCTGTCACAAAACAAATTTCAAATTTTCAGTCACTTTTATTTTGTCGTCAGTTTGGACCAGTCTAAAATATTGTCGTTAGGTAATGGGTTAAGAGTTGTGTTAGAAATAGGATTGTGTGGTAAAGGGTTAAATTCAAGATATCAAGGAATTGGGACACAGGATTGTTTGGTCGAGGATTTAAAGTCTGTTCTTTGGATTTATTCTAACTTGGCAGAATCTTATTTCAATTGTCCAAAAGTTACAGTTGAAACTTTGTAAAAGGAAAATAATAAATTATCTCCTTTGATTTTTCTTTCATTCTCCAGGAGGTGATGGAAAACAGACATTGTGGTTTTGATATGATGAAACCAGCCCATGTAAGATCTATTTGATCACTGGATTTGATTAATTCCCTTACACCTTATTTTATGACTTGATTCGAGAGATTGTGTTATTGTCTTCTTCTTTCACCCTTAGGCTTTTAAGCTTGGCTTCATGACATTTTGCAGACAGTGTAGATCAAGATCAGACTGCACATAGTGTTTAGTCTGTTCTTCAATCTATACTGTTTGAAAAGGAGATAAGTTCTCCCCAAGAAATATATTTGACTTAATTCATTACAACACAATCCAGACTTTTAACCAATTACCACACAATCCCTACTTTTGACATTCCTGTGCAAGAAGCCTTTTGAAATCATTGTTGGAAAAGGAGAAAATGCTGGTAACCAGCATTTTCACCTTTTTCCACAGTGTTTTCAACTCTTCACAAAACAAATTTTAAATTTTCAGACATTTTTATTTTGTCATCTGCAAATGCTTTCGATTTGGACAAGCCTAAAATGATGTCGTTTGGTAATGAGTTAACCATCCCTATAAAGAAGCCCTTTTAAAGCATTGTGGGCAAAGGAGAAAGGGCTGGTAACCAGTTTTTTCTCCTTTTCCCATAATGTTTTCTACTCTGTCAAAGGACAAACTCCTCCATTTTTTTAACTATGTTTAAAAAGTTGTCTGCAAATACTTTCAATTTGTAGAAATCTACTATTTGCTTGTGTGGTAAAGAGTGAACAAAGTTTTGTTTCAAGTTTTGAGTCATGATTATTTTGTCGTCTGCATTTGCTTTCAATTTGGACAGGTCTAACATTATGTCATTTTGTAAAGAGCTAACAGAGCCTGTACTTGTAGTCATCAACAATTTAACTGTAGGCAGGATAAGGCTTTAAAAATATTTTTTTGTCTTATACTCAAATCAAAACCTCTTACCTTTGAATATGCATGATCAGCTGATAAACATTTTTATATAGACCTAAATTACTGTGAAGTTGTATGCCTCTGTTTGGAAACAAATAGCTAATAGGGGCACTTAATGCATTCTACAGATATTTGCCACTGTCAACTGACAGTTTCTTATCTCTGAAACTCTTTACCACACAATCCCGATTTTTAATGACCCTGAGAAAGTCTTTTAAAAAAAACATTGTGGAAAAATGTTTTATACCCTTCACAAAACAAATTTCAAATTTACTTTTATTTTGTCGTCTGCAAATGCTTTCAATTTGAACCAGTCTTAAATTTTGTTGTTTGGTAAAGAGTTAACTCATTACCAAACGACAGTATTTTAGACTGGTCCAAATTCAAAGTATTTGCAAACGACAAAATGAAAGTGACTGAAAATTTGAAATTTGTTTTGTGAAGGGTAGAAAACATTGTGGGAAAAGGAGAAAATGCTGGTTACCAGCATTTTCTCCTTTTTCCACAATGTTTTCTAAAGGCTTCTTTCTCAAGGGCATCAAAAGTAGGGATTGTGTGGTAATGGGTTAAGTGGAAAATAGCTAGTGCTTAGGGAAGAACTTGTGCCAATTACTTGTAAAAAGATGAATGGGTGAACTGGTGGTTGAGATACAAATAAGAAAAATATTGAAAATGTTAAACACTATACAAACAAACAAACACACAACAGAAGTAAGGTGGTTGTTACTGTTATTGGTTTTATGTTTTCACAAAGAATTTTTCTCAAAGCTCCTAGATCTATGTCCCTATCAAGGATTTTACTTGACAGACTCAAAGATCAAGATTTTGACTACAGCAACTGTATGTACTACATCTATTTTGATTTTAAGGATTTTGACCGAGGCAACTTCATCTACACAGACGGATGCATACCGGCAGGGGAAAGATGGCTTGAGAAGAATTTAATTCCAGTAGCATCTGTTGCAGTTAGCGTAGCAGTTTTACAGGTATGCTATAGTTTAGCACAATCTGTCAAGCTCATTTCTGCATGAAACATGAATTGTCCAGTGACCCCCATGTTTAAAGTCTAAGAAAACACTTTGGCAAAAGCAGTCACCAGTATTTGTGTCTTTTTTCAACAATATTTTCCACCATTCAAACACAAAAATAACCAGGTTAGCTACATTTGATATATCCTTCGCAGGTGTTTTCAGGTGATCGATTCTCGAATTTGTCTATTAGTTTGGAGTCCACATTATGAATAAAAGTAAAATAATTCAGGGATTTTAAAAATTTAGCAATTAATTACAAGTCACTAGTTTTAGTCACCATCAAAAAGAGGAAATTGGAAATTATTTGTGGTTTGCAAAATTAATATTTACAAAAGGACTAGTCCTAACTTGTCTTTTGGTGAGAGTAAATGGTGGTTACTGTAGCTTTTTCTTACCAATCCATCCACCCACATATCCATCCATCCATCCATCCATCCATCCATCCATAGACATAATTTTCTGTCCTCCTCTTCTACAGTTTAAAATCAGCTTTGCTTAATTTTCAAAGGAAACCTTTTGTCAGTGTGACCATATGCATCTGTACTTTTTGTAATAACATTACACTACTACAGGAAAAATTATGCTTTGACTCTTTCACTATCAAAAACACAAATTGCATTTTTTCAATAGCTCATAATATGATTCTGTTGCAATATGAAGAGATAGTTTTGACATAATCCTGAATAAAGAAGTGGACAGTGTAGATCAGAGATCAGACTGCACATTCTGTGCAGTCTGATCTTGATCTTCACTGTCCACAAGCGCTTCTTGAGTCATCTTCGATAGGGCAGGAGTTAAATTCTACAAGGCAAGTGATTGTGGATATCTGTCAGCCTTTTACAGTTCTATTTCTTTTATTACCAGTATGTTGTGTCAAAATGTAGAGAATGAAGTTGATCGTTTCCACTTTTATTTGTTTTAGATACTTGGTATTTGTTTTGCTCACAATCTTCGAAGTGATATCCAGGCTCAAAGATCAAAATGGCGGATATGACAATTACATCAGCGGGTAGTTCAGGAACCAATGGAATTCGGACAAGATGTGTAACGGCCAATCAGGATTATTATTGCTTCGGCAAAATGATAAAAATATTTTTCAGGGAAAAATGATGATGCATGATGTTGAAAGGCCCACATGATTTTGTAACAAAGCTGAGAAGATTTTTAGAAGTAATATCTGATTGTGGATGAAAGTTCCTCGATTCCATTTAACCTTTTACCACACAATCATGACTTTTAACAACCCCAAAGAAAAAGTCTATGAAAATATAGTGGGAAAAGGAGAAAATGCTGGTTACCAGCATTTTCTCACAATGTCTTTTACCTTTCCCAAAATAAGTTTTAATCTCTAAGTCGTGATTATTTTGTCGTCTGTGAATGCCTTGAATTTGGACTGGTCTAAAACTTGTTCGTTTGGCAAAGACTTTAGTCCTTACCACATAACAAAGCTTTGGAAGGATTTTCCAACAAATTAAATCTCGCTAAAATTATGGATTCAATTCTGGAAAGAGTAGAAAACATTGTGGAAAACGGTGAAAATGCTGGTTTTCAATAGCCATCCTCCTCTGGGGAGTTCAAATTAGAGATTATGTGGTAATGGATGCAGTTTGGGGAGTTTAAATTACAGATTGTGTGGTAATGGATTAGAGTTAAAAGCGTTGCATTGGTTTCTGAAGTATGGACATAGAGACTGTCTCAGGCATTTATTTCCCATTGGATGAACAGCTTTTATACCTCGCATATATATTTTCATTGCTTTTCTTTTAGAAACAGATTGAGTTTAAGTTTGATCATCAGAATAATTTTTCTCCAATGTTTTTCCATGATCTCGTCGCAAAATTTTTCCTTTAACCCTTTACCAAACAATCCCTAGTTTGTACGACCCTAAGGAAAAGGAGAAAAATGTTAGCTACCACTTTTTTCTGCCTTTCCCACAATGTTTTCAAACCCACTTTCCTCATGTTTGTAAAATCACAGGAGTGTCTGATTAAGGGTTATTCTTGAAATGCATGTTCAGCTGACTTAATGTTGTAACACTTTACCAGTCACTTTTCTGTATTAGTGAGCATTAAGCAAAAGGCCTTTGAGACATTGTGGGAAAAGGAGAAAATGCTGGTAAACAGCATTTTCTCCTTTTCCCACAATGTTTCTTATCAATTAAAGACAACTTTTGCAATATCTGCCATTTTGAAGTTGGTGACTGCATATGCTTTGGGTTTGGACAGGTCTTAACTTTTCTTTTTTGGTAAGTTGTTAAGATATGTTCAACTTGGATTACCTATGCCATTTAGTTCACAATTTTTCACTTGTTTTTGGTGATTTTTTTTATTCTGGTTATTTTCACATTTTTGCTATTTTATGATGAATTCATATACCAGCATTTATCTAATATCTAGAAGTATTAGTGATAGTTTTAGAGGCTTGAAGGGTACAACCCCTCCAGGCTTCAGTGCATCTTGTTTTAGAATTTTGTTTTTATCTAGTCATATATATTGGAAATGGTTGCATATTAGTGACAAAATTTTAATGCTTAGCCTACTCCAGACTGGAAGCATTTTTGAGAATGTGAATTAAATTATGGAAGCTATGTTGGTAAGGGTAGAAATCATGGGGAGGGGGAATGCCTTTCCCACAAACTTGGTAAGTCATCTTCTTTATTGTCTTTAACCCTTTACAAGACGACAAAATTTTAGCCTCGTCAAAATTCAACTCCTTACCAAATGACAAGTTTTTGACTTGTACAAATTAAAAGCATTTGCAGACGACAAATAAAACATGACTCAAAAACTAAAATTTGTTTTTGGAAGGGTAGACAACATTGTAGGAAAAGGAGAAAATGCTGGTTACCAGCATTTTCTCCTTTTCCTACAATGTTTTTAAAAGGCTTCTTTCTCAAGGTCTTTGAAAGTCGGGATTGTGTGGTAAAGGGTAAAAGCATTTGCAGACGACTTTTTCATTGTGACTCTAATGGTGCTTCTTTCCTTTGACAGGGAAGAAAACATGGTGGGAAAAGGAGAAAATGCTGGTTACCAGCATTTTCTGCTTTTCCCACAATGTTTTCAAAAGACTTCTATTCCAGGGGTGTCAGCCCTGTGTCGGAACTGTGTGGTAAAGAGTTAAGAATCTTGATTTTATAGTAAAGGATAAAATTCAGAATAGTGATAGGAGTAATTCCCATAGAACACTTCCTATTTGAACCCTGACCCCAAAATGAACTCTTTATGGGAGGAGATTGATTTTTTTACCCTGTCAAATTGAAAAAAGTTACAGATATCAAATTAAATGGGCCTCAGATTGATGAGAATTGTCCTTTGCCAGGTCGAAAGCATTTTTTGAAAAGGAAAAAAAAAAAATACAGAGTTTTACCATTTTCTCTAAATTCCAAAATACCTTCTTGTTTAGTTAGGTCAAAGCTTTGACTTGTTTGGTGAAGTATTATTAAGATTTTTATATAAGTTAAATTTGTAAGGGTATTCAAATAGAGTCATGCTCTGTGAAAAGGGGGCTTGATACATCCGTCTGATCCATGGTAACAGTGAAGCCATCACACACTTGTGGATCCATAATGGCCTCATTTCTTTCAGCAGCCAACTTATTGGCTGATTGTAGTGTTTAACGCCATTTTCAACATCATTTCAGTTATATTGCAGTGGCCAGTGCAACTATCTATGCTTTCCTGGAGTTTCTGTTACCAGTACTTTGCACAATATTCTTTCCAAGCCACTAGCTTCCTTCCCATATAACTAGGGATGGCAACGAGTAACCGGTTAACCGGGTACTCGATCGAACGTCCGAGTATCGATTACGGAATTTGATATTCGAGTACTCAGTATTTTTTTCAAAAATGTACCGTTTTGCTTCCTGAAGAAAAAATTCTTTGTAAAACAAACACTGCAACCAATTAAATGTAATCAAAACGTCGTTGCAAAAGTGCGAAAGTTACTGACAGATAGCCAAACAATTCACAATTTGACACATGCTTGTAGTAAACAACAACTGTGTCAATTATAACGATAAGCCGTTCACGTTAATCGCTAATCATTAAAGTTTTCATAATTTCAGTAAATCAGAGGCCGGCTAGTATGGTCTAATTAGGGAGGAGAACGGTAATTATCTTAATCTTCACAGTTTGACTGTGGAACTTATAAATTTAGGGATCGTGCGTACCTTGTGTTCGTCAACGTGCCGTTGTATACCTACCGTGTTTTGCTTTAATTTTTGGGATAGTAAAGTATAATTTTTTTTTTCGTATTCCAATACTAAGGTCTATAAAAAATAATTATTTTATAAGCGTCCCCAAAACTTATGATCAGACAAGACACGCTCGCGAACTCTAGGTCACTGACCGCTAACAAGTCGAACAATTCCGACATTAAAAAGCTACGCCATTGATTTCATAAACCTATGTTTATATGCAGGTTGGTCTATGTTTAGACGGATTGGAATACCAGCGGTCAATTTGTGCATTAAACAGTCCAAAACGTGGCTTTTTTCCATTGTTTTCGTTGATGATTAACTTGTAACTCATTATTGTCTATATCCTGGGACAACGATGAAGATTGTTATTTTGCGTTTTTTGATAAAATCATAATATAATTTACCTGCTTACATGAGGTGAATGACGTAAATTCCACTGACAAGGACCTGCTCGACTCATTCTCAAATTTAATTTTGTCGATCTTTGATCGATAAAACTCGGTTAGATTACTGAATGTTGACTTCTATCTATAAAGAATGAACCCGATTGACCTTGAAATACTTGCTTGTCAACTCCATGGCAACCTTATAATGTGTATCTTGGGATACAAGCTTTATCACACCATTTACACACTTATATCCGATTTTTTTTTAATATTGGGGTTTAACTAGTCTGTCAGGTGATTGGATTTTTAGGTCTTGAATCGAGAAACTCAATTTGAAATCGTGGTGGGATGGGAAGCATGCTTATGAAGTTATGTGTGTAGAATGTGAAATAAATGCTTGTAAACAAAGGATGTCAAACGGATCAAGATTTTTTGTTGAATATATTTTCGCTGTTTCCAATTCTTTGGGACCAAAAAAATACTGATTTTGCTCTGATCAGTATAAAATATAGTTTAAATCGTCCGAGTAACCAAGTACTCGATCGGAAGAATGACCGAGTACTCGAGTATTAAAATCGATACTCGTTGCCATCCCTACATATAACCATCATCGATACAATTATCAGAGGTGAGAGAGGAATGAATCCTGTTGAAATGACTATCATCAATCCTCAGAAAGAAATTTGCCGAGCCGGGCATTGAACTCATGAACCCGTTCTCAAGTCCTGTAGGCTACCGACTGAGCTTATGGGGCTCGGCAACGGCCAACTTAACCCTTTCCCAAACGACAAACTTTTGGACTAGACCAAATTGAAAGCATTTGCAGACAACAATTCAACTCTGGCTGAAAAGATGACTTTTGTCTATGATAGGGTAGAAAACATTGTGGAAAAAGGAGAAAATGCTGGTTACCAGCATTTTCTCCTTTTCCCACAATGTTTTCAAAAGTCTACTATTCCACACCCGTAAAAACCAGGGATTGTTTGGGAAAGGGTTAATCCAGAGGTTGACTGGTACTTCAACATGCAGAAAATTGACCAATAGCCAAAAGTTTTGGCTCAGGTCAGCCTGCGCTGACTGCCCAGGCTGATCTGGGTTGATACTTTTTGCAGATACATCAAGCCCCCTTTTCACAAAGCATGGTTCATATACTTCAATTACTTTTTTACTTGCACATACATTAAGATTTTATTTTTCAGGATGTACATGTATTTGATCAGTAGATGTATTTAACTCATCACCAAACAACAAAATTTTAGACAGGTTCAAATTGAAAGCATTTGCAGATGACAAAATAAAGGTGAATGAAAAAATGAAATTTGTTCTGGGAAGGGTTGAAAACACTGTGGGAAAAGGATAAAATGCTGGTTACCAGCATTTTCTCCTTTTCCTACAGTGTTTTCAAAAGGCTTCTTTCTCGTGGGCGTCAAAAGTAGGGATTGTGTGGTATGGGTTAAGAATTGAACACATTTGAAATTTTTGTGCATGGAAGAAGTAAAGAAGAAGACTTTACTCTGTTATGCATCCCTTTACCAAACAGTCCAAGTTTTTATTCACTAAGAGGTCACAGACTTTTGAAACATGCAAAAAGGTGAAAATGCTGGTAACCTTTTTCCACAATATTTTCACAGGGCAAATTCAAGTACTTATACCAATAGACATGCTACCTAATTATTTCTTAAGTACATTCTATATTTATTTGTTTTTGTATTTTCAGTTGAAATTGGAGGGATATAGTTTTAGCGTTGTCTGTCCATCCATCCTTCTGTCCATGTGTCTATCTGGGACAATTTCAATACTATTTAACGGAATTTCATGAAACTTAAGATGTGTATATAGTAACCACAATAACTTATTCTGCTGATATACTTTTCTTGTTTTTTCTTTTTTTTTTTTTAAGTTGCAAAATGGCGGACTGGGTGTGGTTTTGAGTTACATATTCGCCTAAATTGTTGAAAAGGTCTATTCCGGCAGGGGATATCATTTCAAAGAAATTGCTTGTTTGCATTTCATTTGCCCAGTACTTTTGTTAAAACCTATACAATATTCATGTACTTTCTAATCATTTATAACCCTCAAAAATAATTAGATTGTATTAATAGTTGTGAATGAGCAAATTCTGTCTCTACAAAATGATTGTCTTACATTGTTTTACCCTAGAACTTGTAATGGGTAAATAGATTGTGCTTATCAGCCTTTAAGATTATATGGTCTGCAATACATAAAAAAGGGCATTCGGACATTTGCATGAAGTGTCCTCTAAGATCAGCATTTGTAGTCCACAAAGGCTGATCCAAGATGACACTTTACAATCATGTGTGATTTTCTTTTCATGCAATCTACTGTGGCGTAAAATCTAATGTACTCGTAAAGTGCCGCCTCGGAAAAGCCTGCTTGTGCAGGCAACACTTTACGCAAATGTCCGAATGCTATGTGACGCAAGCCATCTGCAGTAGTCAAATTGAATTTTGTAAGCAAGTGTTGTAGCATTTTCATGTAGTTTCCCTATTTTTAAAACCAAAAATCATAAGCTATACCCAAGAATTTTTTTTTGTATTTTTTTTTTTAAGTTCATTGTGATACAAAAATTGATTTTACGTTTTAGATATGCATTTGATACGATGTAATTATTTCATTACCAAGTGACAAGACTTTTATTGTGTCCAAATTGAAAGTATTTGCAGACAAAAAAAGCAAATGTGACAAAACTAATGGTATTCCTTTTCTTTGAAATAGTAGCAAATTTTCGGGGAAAAGGAGTTACATGTTAGCTGGTTACCAGCATTTTTTTCCCCCACTATTTTATTCAAAGTTGTGTCTTTTCAGATCTATTTAACCAATTACCAAACAATCCCTACTTTTGATGCCCCTGAGAAAGAAGCCTTTAGAAAACATTGTGGAAAAAGGAGAAAATGCTGGTAACCAGCATTTTCTCCTTTTCCCACAATGTTTTCACAAACAAATTTCAAATTTTCAGTCACTTTTATTTTGTCGTCTGCAAATGCTTGCGATTTGTACAAGCCTAAAATATTGTTGTTTGTTAATCAAATGAATGTGGGTTTGTTTGGTAAGGGGTTAAGAGATTGCGTCATCTTATGTAGCATTTATTGTTTTGAAATCCATGTTTTTTATTGGTGAATTGTATTTGCTTTAACTGTGTACTACAAAATATTGATATTTAATGATCCTGGGGGAAAAAAGCTTTTGAAAACATTGCAGGAAAATGAGAAAATGATGGTAACCAGCATTTCCTCCTTTTCCTACAACGTTTATTAACCAACGAAAGACACAGTTCATGTTTTTAGTAACATTTTTTATATGTAAATACTTACAATTTGGAAAAGTCTTGTGTTTTGTTGTAAGGTACAGAGAATAACCGCACAGTTTCACAGCACAGTGCTGTGGATATCTAATCCGTCACTAAATGACAAAATTGTAGACTGGTCCCAATTGACAGCACTTGCAGACAACAAAATAAACATAAATCAAAAAATGAAATTAGTTTCCAGCAGGATAGAAAATATTGTGGGAAAAGGAGAAAATGCTGGTTACCAGCATTTTCTCCTTTTCCCACAATATTTTCAAAAGGCGTCTGTCTTGGTTGTTAAAACCAGGGATTGTTTGGTGAAAAGGTTAAGCAGTTGCAGATGACAAATTAAATTGAACTAAAATAGGGACAATAGTTTTTGAATGAGAAAGCATAGTGGTAAGAGACAAAAATGCTGATAACTGGCATTTTTGCCTTTTTCTACAATGTTTTTAAATGGCTCTTACCTTGGGTCGATGAATTTTGTAATGATGTGATAAAGGATTTAGAAAACCAAATTTAAGACTTGGAAGTAAATTTGGTGCAGACATTAAAATGTAAGTATCGAATATAACAACATGTATATTATGGCTTATGATTTATTTATTCAGTGTACAATGCAAAATTATTTTATTTTTTATTTTCTTACTTTATGCCATACATTCTTACATATTTAGTCATGATATACTTTTTTTTGTCAGTTAAAGCCTTCTGTCACCCTGTTTAAACTATGGGTCACTTTTTGCAATACTGGGTTAGTCACACTGATAACTTGAACCTGATATGCCCATGGCGAAACATGTTCAATCTGCAGGTAGAATGAGAAAAAATGATTCAGAATTGTTCCATTGTTTATAGGAGATGACAGCATGTATTGTAACAGCCTTATTAGAGCATGAAAATGGCTGAGAGAGAAAAGAGGAATCTTTAAGTTTCTTCAAACCCTTTATCATGCAATCCTGTGATGGTTTGACCTGAGGTAGAATGCTCTTGAAAACATTGTTGGAAAAGGAGAAAATGCTGATAACCAGCCTTTTCTTCTGTTCCAACAATGTTTACAATTTTTTCGAAGACAATTCAAATCATTTTAGTCATATTTGTTGTCTGCAAAATGCCCTCTTATTGGACAGGTCTAAGATTTTTGCAATCTGATAAAGAGTTAAAGGTTCTTCTTGAATCTTGCTGATATATGCATTTCTTGGGAAATCAATTGATGTCAAAAACAATGGGCAGAGTAACAACTGCAAAGCTACCTACCCATTTATTGTATGTCAGATTTGCACCGCTGTATCTCATATAACTCTTTTATTATTCATTGAAGGAGAAAAGTAAAGTTCTTTTTAGTTGCTAGTAATAGTGATTAACCCTGAACCGAGCAACAAAATTTAGACTTTTCAGAATTTAAAGCATCTGCAGAGAAAAACATTCAAATGGGTACAAAAGAACTGTAATTTACTATTTACTAACAGTATAGAAAAAACATTGTTGGTATTGGAAAAAATGCTAGATACCATCATTTTCTCCTTTTCTAATAATGTTTTCTGAAGTCCTCTTCTTCAAGGATGTTTAAAATGCTGGACTGTGCTGGTAAAGGGTGACAGACTCAGTTTCATTCACCCTAAAAAACCCCCTGCAACAGTCCTTGTAGACAAAAATGTTTGCAGCCAGTGACTTTAACCTTTTACCACACAATGACGCCTGTTAATTACCCTGTGGAAGAGGTCTTTTGAAAACATTGTGGGAAAAGGAGAAAATGCTGGTAACCAGCATTTTCTCCTTTTTCCACAAAGTTTTCTACCCTAACAAAGAAAAGTTGGGTCATTTGAGCCACTATGAAATTGTCATCTGCAAATGCTTTCTGTGTGGTCTTAAATTTAGCTGTGTGGTAAAGGGATGAAATGGTCCCTGTGAAATTGGGAAACATTTAATTAGGACATGTATGGAGACATTAATCCTTTACCCCATAAGGCATTCCTATTGTATCTCTAATTGACACTAAATAACAGCAAGGATGAAGCCATTTCTTATGTGAAAATGACACCTTTTGATAGCATAGAAAACATTGTTACAAAAGGTGAAATTGCTCGTCACAAGCAATTTCACCTTTTGCCACAATGTTTTCCAAAGGCCCCTACAAGCAATGTGTAGAAATGACTATCTATGGAGTAAAGGGTTAAACTGTCTATAGGACATAATGTTAGTGGTTTTGTGCAAAGGTTGTGCAAGGCTTTGCCATTTAATTTTTTTCTAGTCAGAAACTTGTTTAGTTGTCATTTGTAGTGTTCAAATTTCTAAGTCTATTTAGCCCTTCCGAAACAAGCCAGAGTTTTAACAACCTTGAGAAAAAAGGCATTTGAACACATTTGGAAAAGGAGAAATGGAGAGCCACTTTTGTTTCTTGACAGTCTTTTTTCTTCACATTCTTAGGCAAATTCCATCATTATAGCAACATCGTTTAGTCATCAGCAATAACTGCTTTGATTTGGACAAGTCTAAAATTTTCACATCTTTATATCAAAAAATCAGAATTTTAGATTTGTCTGTCTGGTGCAATTGATGTAGTACTAGTTGTCCACATTTTTTTTTACCTTTCAAAGACAATTTGTCTTTGAAATGTAAAAAGGGATTGTGGACAACATTTTTTCCTTTTCCTGTAATATTTTCCAAAGCCTTCTTTGGATGGGTTGTTAAAATTCAGGACTGTGTAGTAAAGTGTTAAGAAATGCATTTTCTATCCAAGAAAAATGTTATGCGAGTCATTTGCTGTGAAGTTACTAAGCCATAGTTTTGCCTGTGAACTTTACATTTTATGTTTATTATTATCATATAATTATGCAGTTCTTTAAATGACTTTTACTTTTGTTGTGCTAAACATAACAAAAAGAATTTTTTTCAGTTTGCACTGAAGATGCAGATATTGCAGTTTAACTCTTTACCACACAGTGATGACTTTTAAGAACCCTGGGGAAGGAAGCCTTTTGAAAACATTGTGGTAACCAGCATTTTCTCCTCTTTCCACAATGTTTTCTACCCTATTAAGGAAAAATTGTACCATTTGAGCCACATTGAAATTGTCATCTGCAAATTGTTTCAATAGACAAGGGTAATTTTTTTCTCGTCTGGTAAAGGGTTAAAAGCTCTTTTTGTTAGAAAATTATTGCAAGAATGTGTGGTATCTGTGGTTGTGAGGTAGAGTGTCAGGATCATAATCATTAAGTTTCAAGTTCGATATCTGACAGCTTTGTGAATGTTCTTTAGCCCACACATTTGGCATAAGAGCTTGTGTAGTTTCGAGGAAGCAAAATCTCGAGATTAGTACAAGTTGCAAGAATTAGTAGGTCCAAGATCAGACTGCATGTGCTGTGCAGTCTGATCTTTACACTACATGCAAAATCAAGAGTTACAAATGTGTGGCACTGTAAGAGTTCAGCCTTAACTTTCCAGAATTTATGTTTGTTTTCCAGTATAATTTTATTTTGATAGTATTTATGCAACCATTTTTATCCCAAAAGCACTTTGTAAATGCAAATTTGATACTGTGTTGTATAATTATTTTATAACTGGCTTTACCAATTTTTTATTATTTTCTTTTTATTATATTTTAAAAGGTCTGTGCATTTGTTCCAATGATTTCTTTTTTGCCATGCACAGGTTGTAAACAATCTTTTTAGTGTTGTTGAAATATACTAGTATTCATGTGTTAGCCTTTCACCCAGAAAAATCTTTTATCAATATAGGTGAGTCTTAAAACAGCAGTAGCGCGCACTCTCTCTCTCTCTCTCTCTCTAAGGAGGGGGGAGGGGGCTTTTAAAATTATGTTTATCCAAATTAAATCGAAAAGAAGACAAAATAAAAACATTTAACTTCTATTATTTTAATGACTATGAATGGTCAGACTTTTACAAATTGAAAGTACTTGCATATGACAAATTAAACATGTTTTACATGGCTGGAATTATTATAAAAGGATAGAAAATATTGTGAGGCAAGGAGAAAATGTTGTTCAGAACCATTTTCTCCTCTTTGCATGATGTTTTCATTCTTCCATTTGGTCATTACAACACAAGTTTGTTTTATGCTGGGTTATGCTTGTATCCTAAGAAACAAGTTGGTTGCAAGCAACATTACATACATGTAGATCTTTGCGTATGTAAGAGCAACAAACATTAACCCTTTACCAAACAATCCCTGGTTTTTACGACCTTTACATAGAAACCTTTTGAAAACATTGTGGGAAAGAAGAAAACCATGGTAACTAGCATTTTCTCATTTTCCCACAATTAGTTAACCTTTTAAAAAACAAATTTCAGCTTTTGATTCAGATTTATTGTATCATCAGAAAATGTTTTCAATTTTGACAGATCTTAAAATTTTGCTCTTTGGTGAAAAGTTAAAAACTCCAATTGTTTTTGTATTTGTTAGAATTGTCAGACCGAAATGGTTCAAATGACAACCAACAGTGCAGTGGGTGACATAGTTATACAAGTTTCTGAACCTAATGTTATTCAGTCTCTTAACTTAGAAGTTAGTTAGAACTAAATCTGATAGAAACCGTGAAGATCGTAGAAATATATTTTTTTCTCAGTGTTTGCGTAAATTCTACAAAACGGCACAGTATAACAACCTAAGATTTTGAATAAAAGAAACTACAATTATAGATGTTGTTTTTTGTGTTATCTCAGTAACTTTTTGCCCAGTGAAAAAAAAATGATAGCTTGTCCAAATATTGGAAATTCTTGTATTTGCCTCTGAAAAATTTCCAAAAACAGATTTGTCTATAATAGGTTTGAAAACATTTTGGGAAATGGAGAAAATGCTGGTAACCAGCATTTTCTCCTTTTCTCACAATGTATTTAGAAGCTTTTTCGCTCAAGGTCTTCAAAAGTCTGGATTTTGTAGTGAAAGGTTAATCGGGACATTCAAGACCAGGTGCTTCACATGCTGTCCTCTTGTTTCCTTTTCTTGCTATGCTTTCTTCCGTATCAAACAAAGAGGAATTACTTGAGCCAACCCATCATCAGAGCCACATTTGATTTATAATCTGCAAATGCTTTCAATATGCAAGTGGGTCCTGTGTGGCTCAATGGTGAAGGTCTTGAATTCCATTACAGGCTGATCCAAGTTCAATCTTCACTTGCACTTTGTCCAATCTTGTCTACTTCCAATTTCGTACATTGTATTTTATTCCCACTTTTTCTACTCCAAAATTATTTTTCGTAAAAAATTTCCGTTTGGTTCTTGAGTGAGATTTGTTGTGCATGCGCCGACCAGTTGTTGCAAATGGCGGAAATTGTGAACGTCAATGTGGAAACCGCAGAACACACTTTGAATTGCGCATTTAATAACATTGACGTTCTTAGTTCAACGAACTTGAATACGATAAGAATTAAAACGAACATGTGGTGTTTGATGTAAGAGTGAAATGGCTGAATCCAATGAACGTGGTTCATCACTGCCGGAAAAACAGAAAGCAGAACGCAGTTTTGCTGCTAAAAAGATGAACATAGGCTCCAGTTCAAAAAAGAGTGTGGAGGCCGAAGCTGTAAAATCCATGCTAGAAGACACAAACACTAAATTGTTATCGGCAATCACAAATTTCCAAGGGGGCATCCAAAAACAAAATGTATGTGAGGCTTGTCGGAGCAGGAAAGGAAAATTAATTACCAAAATAACCGAATAACAGAAGTCTTAAGTAGGCTAAATTCCTAAGAGGAAGAGTATTCGAATGAATTGGGTACTTATGATGAATCTGGTATTTACATGTATGATGAACATCATGAATATTCACAACAGGATTATTAGCTCACCTTAGCACGAAGTGCTAAAGGTGAGCTATTGTGACCGCCCTATGTCCGTCAACAAAGTCTTTAAACATCTTCTCCTCCTGAACCACAGGGCCAATCTTCATGAAACTTGGCAGGAATGTTCCTTGGGTGAAGCTCTACCAAAATTGTTCGACAAATTTAATTCCATCCATAACTCTGGTTGCCATGGAAACAACAAAAAACTAGAAGGCCCTGAGGGGCCTGAATATGCTCTACTGACAGAGATTTGTCTTTTAAATAAAGCAGACATTAGGAATTCATTACTCAAAAAGACAAAAAAATTGACATTTTTAACTCAAAATTCACAAAAATCTGATCACAAATAAATACTTTATAATGTAAACAAGCAATGAGATTGTTTAATTTGAAATGGCTACTTTTCCCATACTTTTTGCCTTATTTTTTTCAAAATCAATAGGGTTAAAGCAATTGATGAGATAAGCAAACTGTGTAAGTTTCACTCAAATCTGACTAAAAATGAAAACTTTATCGGGTAAACAAGAAATGAAAGTTTTCAACTTGAAGCGATCGTCACATCTGCCATTTCATCTGGCGGAACAAAAGTGACAGCATGCATGTCGTAAAAGGCGACAAAAGGGGCATCATTTTGTGTTTCATCCATTCCTCTTTATCGTGTTTGTCTTATGTTGTTGCACATGTATGTTATTTTCACCTTGCATTATTGTTTACTGAGTAAGTGCGCCCAATATGACCTAAGTTGTCGACGGGCCATAAAACACTAATTATTCATTCATTCATTATTCATAGTATTAGTTGAAACTTTTTCAAAATCGATAGGGTTGAAGCTATTGATAAGATAAACTCTGCAAGTTTCACAGAAATCTGACCAAAAATACAGATTTTATCGCATAAACAAGAAATAGAAATTTCAAACTTGAAATGGCTACTTTTCTCATACTGTTTGTCAAGACTTTTTTCAAAATCGATAGGGTTAAAACTATTGATGAAACAACAAACTGTGTAAGTTTCACTCATATCTGACTGAAAATGAAGACTTTATCGCGTAAACAAGAAATGAAAGTTTTCAACTTGAAATGGCTACTTTTCCCATACTGTTTGTTTGAATTTTTTCAAAATCAATTGGGTTGAAGCTATCGATGAGATAAACAAACTCTTCAAGTTTCATGGAAATCTGACCAAAAAAACAGGCTTTATCGCGTAAAAAAGAAATGGAAATTTTAAACGTGAAATGGCTACTTTTCCCATACTGTTTGTCCGATTTTTTTTCAAAATCAATAGGGTTAAAGCTATTGATGAGATAAACAAACTGTGTAAGTTTCACCGAAATCTGCCCAAAAATGAAGATTTTATCGCGTAAACGAGAAAAAGACTGACGGACAAACGGACAGACGGACGGAGACAGACAGACGACGGAAACCACGCCATGACATAAGCTCTGCTGGCTTTCAGCCAGTAGAGCTAAAAACCGAAATCTTTGAAAATCTTCTTCTCTGAAACTATAATGCATAAAGCTTTGATATTTGTTATGTGGCATCTCCTAATGGACCTCCACCAAGTTTGTTCAAATTATGCCCATAAGAGCCAAAACTGGCCCTACCCAGGGGGATAACAAGTTTGAGCATAGGACCAAAGAAGGAAAATTTTTAAAATCTTCTCCTCTGAAACTTCAAGGTAAAGAGCTGTGATATTTGGTATGTGGCATCTCGCAGTGGACCTCTACCAAGTTTGTTCAATTTATGCCCCTGGGGTCAAAACTGGCCCAACCCCGGGGGTCACAAGTTTGAGCAAAGGAACAAAGAAGGAAAACTTTAAAATTCTTTTCCTCAGAAACTAGAAAGCGTAGAGCTTTGATATTTGGTATAGAGCTTTCATATTTGGTATGTAGCATCTCCTTGTGGACCTCTACCAAGTTTGTTCAAATTATGCCCCTGGGGTAAAAACTGGCCCCGCCCCGGTGGTCACAAGTTTGAGCATAGGAACAAAGAAGAAAAAATTTAAAACCTTCTCCTCTGAAACTTGAAGGCGTAGAGCTTTGATATTTGGTATGTGGCATCTCCTTGTGGACCTCTACCAAGTTTGTTCAAATTATGCCCCTGGGGTCAAAACTAGCCCCACCCCGGGGGTCACAAGTTTGGAGTGTAGGGACAAAGAAGGAAAACTTCAAAATTCTTTTCCTCAGAAACTAGAAAGCGTAGAGTTTTGATATTTGGTATGTTGCATCTCCTAGTGGACGTCTACCTAGTTTGTTCAAATGATGCCCCTGGGGTCAAAACTGGCCTCATCCCGGGGGTCACCAGTTAGAGCATAGAAACTAAGAAGGGAAACTTTAAAATTCTTCTCCTCTGAAACAAGATGGCGTAGAGCTTTGATATTTGGTATGTGGCATCTCCTAGTGGACCTCTACCAAGTTTGTATAAATCATGCCCATGGGGTCAAAACTGGCCCTGCCCCAGGGGTGACAAGTTCAAACAAAGGAATAAAGAAAGAACATTTTAAAATTATTCTTCTCCAAAACTAGAAGGCATAGAGCTAAGATATTTGGCATGTAGCAATTCCTAGTGGACCTCTACCAAGTTTGTTCATATTATGCCCTTGAGGTCAAAACTGGCCCTGCCCCGGGGGTCACAGGTTCGAACATAGCAACAAAGAAGGAAAACTTTAGAAATCTTCTTCTCTGAAACTTGAAGATGCAGAGCTTTGATATTTGGTATGCAGAATCTTCTAGTGGACCTCTACCAAGTTCGGTTATATGATGTCTCTGGCATCAAAACTGGCCCTGCCCCGGAGGTCACAGGTTCGAACATAGGAACAAAGACAGAAAATTTTAAATTTCTTTTTCTCTTAAACGGGAAGGTGTAGAGCTTTGATATTTGGTATGTAGCATCTTTGAGTGTTCCTCTACCTTGTTCCAAGGATGCTGCTTTGGTCAAAACTGGCCCAGCCCTAGGAACCACAAGTTCAAACATAGGACAAAGAAGGTAAATTTAAAATTCTTCTTTGAAACTTGAAGGTGTAGAGCTTTGATATTTGATTGCCCTATGTCCAGCGTCTGTTGTCTGTCAACAATTTCATTAAAGGTCTTCTTTTCCTAACCCACTGGGCCAATCTTGATGAAACTTGGCAGGGATGTTCCTTGGGTGAAGCTTTACCAAAGTTGTTCAAAGAATTGAATTTCACTCATTAGCTATATTCTAAGGTGAGCATTCCAGGGTAAATGGCCCTCTTGTTTAAGTCAATCTGATTCAGTGGGGAAAAGAAAACAATCTGATGAAACGGATACAGTTCCACTAAGTAGATTTGCCTCCATGTGTAAAAGGATTAAAGCCGCGGAAAATTGTGATAAAGATATAGATCGAACTTGGGCAGAAAATATCACTGACCTATTCAGGAATGGTACTGATAAAAATTGTTACCGTGATCTTGTTAAAGATGAGTACAATGCAAGACCAGGCAATTGTGAAGGTTTAATAGTGGTACAAACCAAACCACTAATACTGGATGCAGTTTCCCCAACCACAAGGTCAGTTGATAAGAAAATGCAAAATATAGAGGCATCAGTCGTGAAATTGTTGATAATTTTACCTAAAATAGTTGAAAGCATGGCCAAAATGGAACATGATTTGTTGGACAACAACTGTGAGGCACACAGCCCGAAACAGCAGTTTGCGGAGAAATTTGGATTGGTAATCGAGGACATTAATAGTGCATTAGCACTCTTAGGCCATTGGAAAAGACAAAATAATTTATCCAGAAAGGATTTTCTTAGACCCCAACTGAACAAGGATTACAGTCATCTTTGTAACCACAACAGACCATTTACAAACATGTTATTTGGAGAGGATGTGTCAAAAGTTGCTAAAGAGATTGAAGACTGTTCAAAAATAAGTAAAAAAGTGTTTACTTCACGACCTTTGAGAGGCTCATTTCTAAGAGGATTCAGGAGTACTGTCACAGAGGCGGATTTAGGGGAGGTAGAGGTGTACCTACCAGTGAGTGCAGTAGTACTACTACGTCCGCTATGATGCAGTCACAGGCAAAAAACTTCAGACAGGGACCCCGTCTAGCAACTTGTCTAGCAAATGGAGTTTGTGAAGGACCCAGGATTTTTACAAAGTTGTTGAAGGCAATTTATTCAAAGCTATGACAGTCGGGGTTTGTTAACTCTGGTTTTATTGATGACAGTATTCTGTGTGGGGAATCTTTTACTGAATGCTCTAGAAATGTACATTCAACTAAAACTTTAATGACCCAAGTCAGATTCATGATAAATGATGAAAAATCAGTTCTCATTCCATGCTCAAAGTTACTGTATCTTGGAAATTTACTTGCTTCAGTAAAAATGATGGTTGAATTATGGAAAGATAGAGACAAGAATCTATTGTTAAAGCTTGTAAATCGTTATATTAAAACAAGAGGGCCAAAATGGCCCTGGATCGCTCACCTGAATTTTTGAGATGACCATAGCCTATTTTTTTTTTTGAGGTATTGAAACATTGGAACTAAATTTATAATTTTGCTAAGCAATTTTCAAAAGGTCACCTGTAAAAGTCATTTCGAAATTTGACCATCAGTTTCAAAAAGAACAATTTTTAAGAATTCTTCATTTCTCTGTAAGAGCAAGTATCCCCCCATCCACGAGAGCCATGTTTCTTGATGGATCAAAATTTACGAACAAGTTTTGAAAAGGGTCACCCAAGGAACATTTCGGAAAATTTCTTTTAAAATCTGACCAGGGGTTTCAGAGAAAGAGAATTTTCAAGAATTTCATCATGTCCATATAGTGCAAGTAGCCCCCATTCACAAGAGCCATGTTTCTTGACAGATCAAAATTATATGTACAGTTTTTGAAAAGGGTCACCCAAGGAACATCTGTCAAATTATTTTAAAATCTGACAAGGGGTTTCAGACAAGAAGAATTTTCAAGAATTTCTTCATTTCCATATAGTGCAAGTAGCCCCCATTCACCAGAGCCATGTTTCTTGATGGATCGAAATTTTGTGAACACTTTTTGAAAAGGGTCACCGAAGGATCATCTCTGTGAAATCATTTCAAAATCTGTCCAGCCGTTTCAGAGAAGAAGAATTTTCAAGAATTTCTTCATTTCCCTATAGTGCAAGTAGCCCCCATTCACCAGAGCCATGTTTCTTGACCAATCAAAATTTCGCGAACAATTTTTGAAAAGGGTCACCCAAGGAACAACTCTATGAAATTATTTCAAAATCTGACCAGCGGTTTCAGAGAAGAAGATTTTTTAAGAATTCCTTCATTTCTGTATTGTGCAAGTAGCCCCCATTCACCAGAGCCACATTTTTGAGTGATCAAAATTTCACGAACAGTTTTTGAAAAGGGTCACCAAAGGAACATATCTGTGAAATTATTTCAAAATCCGACCAGCGGTTTCAGAGAAGAAGATTTTTTAATAATTCCTTCATTTCTGTATAGTGCAAACTTGTAGCCCCCATTCACCAGAGCCACATTTTTGACTGATCAAAATTTCACGAACAGTTTTTGAAAAGGGTCACCATAGGAACATATCTGTGAAATTATTTCAAAATCCGACTAGCAATTTCAGAGGAGAAGATATTTAAAGAATTCCTTCATTTCTGTATAGTGCAAGTAGCCCCCACTCACCAGAGCCACATTTTTTGACGGATCAAAATTTCACGAACAATTTTTGAAAAGGGTCACCCAAGGAACATATCTGTGAAATTATTTCAAAATCCGACCAGCGGTTTCAGAGGAGAAGATTTTTAAAGAATTTGCTAAAAAATTCCATTTGGTTGCCATGGCAACCAGAGTTTTTGATGGAATCAAATTCTGTGAGCATTTTTTAAAGAGGACCTCCCAAGGAACATTCCTGCCAAGTTTGGTCCAAATTGGCCCAGCGGTTTAGGAGGAGTTGATGTTTAAAGAATTGTTGACGACGGACGACGGACGACGGACACCGGGTGATCCTAAAAGCTCCCCTTGAGCACGTTGTGCTCAGGTGAGCTAAAAACAGAGCTCAAATAAGGGAAGTTGCTAAAGTAATTGGGTTGATTGTAGCTAGTTTTTTGGAGTCAAAATTGGGAAGTTGCACTACAGAGTTTTGGAAATGGCAAAAATGAAGCTTTGGCCGATGCCAAGGGCAATTTTAATAAGTGCATGCAAATTACAAGCAAAGTGAAAGTTGAACTGAACTGGTGGGTTGAAAATGTTGAAAGGCAAGTAAGGAAAATAATAAGGCCACCTCCAGACATTGAAATTTACACAGATGCATCCTTGGAAGGATTGGGGGGGGCGTCCATGGCGGACATTAAAATAGGAGGTAGATGGCAAAGTAATCAATTGGTTAATCATATTAACGCTTTGGAACTATTGGCAGTTTTTCATGTATTGAGAGCTGTTGACAAACATAATTATTCAGGGTAAACGTGTGAAGGTTTTTTCAGATAACACAACATCTGTGTCATACCTAAACAATATGGGTGGTATAAAGTCAACAGTGTTATGAAATAACAAAATCCATTTGGACATGTGCATTAGAATATAGCATGTGGATCACTAGTGCTCATATTGCTGGAAAATGTAATACTACGGCAGAAATGGCATCTAGGAAATTCAAAGATCATTTAGAATGAAAATATATTTGCAAATATCTGCAAAAAGTGGGGTACCCCTGAGACTGTTCTTCTTGCAACTAGAATTAATTAGTTCCACTACGAGATATGGTCAGGATTGGACATCTTCAAAGATAAAGGTAGGGATAATAGCTTTAAGGACAGTGACTTTTGCCCAGATTCTGAGGAAGAATATGAAGACAAGGATGTAAACTTACAGGACAGTGACTTCAGCCCTGATGCTGAGGTATTAAACTGTGGTGAAGAAATCATTCCAGATCAAACACAGAAAACCCCAATATATTTTGGTCCCATATTGTCAGGTGAAACAGACAATGACCAAGAGGGGAATGGCAGTTAAATGATGAAGATGAGGGCAAAAACTAAGAAGATTTTGTGGATGGATTAACATATGAACTGAGTAACAAGAAAAATAAGATAATGATGTTTACAGGTAAGCCAAAAGATCCAGGATTAGGTGAAGCTCAACAAGAGGTCCAAGATGGCCCTGGATCGTTCACCTGAATTTTCGAGAGGACCAGAGCCATTTTTTTTTTTTGAGGTACTGAAACACTGGAAACAAAAATGTTCGATACACAATTGGAATTCCCAAGTAATGGTTTCATGCTACGTACGTGACGTTGTAAAATACAATACATTAACCGGAACAAGACATTCCAAATTTTAAAAACGGAAGTAACAGAACTGTCAGACTACCGCAATAAAGTTTATAAAGTTTCGTGGATACATAATCGCCAGCGAATCGAGATGATACCAGGTAAGACTAACAAACAATGAACATGTATATAAATTAAAGATAAGAATAACAAAAGCTTTAAATATTTAACAATGAACAATTACAATTTTAAGAACTATTCTCACAAGATGTTCACCATCAAAAAAGCAACCTATAATATTAAGGGAGATAACTCTAAATGCATATTTGTCAGAATTATGCCCCTTTTTTCGACTTGGACTTTTTCATCACTATCATGCACCCAACAGACAAGCGTTGGCACCCGCATGTGGTGCTCTTGTTCAGTCATCTGATTTGAGAAGCCTTTGTTACCAAGATGGTCTACACACCAATTTAACAGTGCCAGCCTCAGTCTATATAGGTTCTAATCCTGACGTACATTTAGGTTTACATGTGAGGAAGCTATCCAGCTGACCTGTGTTAGATTGGTAGTTATAACTATTCGCCTCCGAGCCATTTGAGTCTACATCCTCTAGAGCATGACTGAGAGTTTTGATGAAATCTAGATAAGGTCCAAGGCCATAGCACAAGCATTTTACCAAGATTGCATCGAAACGACCAATCTGTTCTATTTGTGAACATAACTCTGTCATTTCCAGTCTGATTGACTTGAAACTTGTTATTTGTGTTTGTTGCAATAATACAGAGTGCAGTGTAAGAACTGTAACTCTATCTCATGCTGTCTATGAGTTATTTCCCTTTGATCGTCATTTTTAAAGCATTTTCTGCTCATCTGGAATACAACTTTGTTATCTCCAGTCTGAACATCTTCAAATTTGATATGCATAATTGTTGAAAAATACGGAGTGCAGTGCACAAGAACCATAACTCTTCCTAACACCAATTTTGAGTTATTTCCCCTTTGAACTTCATTTTTATAGCATTTCTTGCTTGTCTGAAGCAAACCTTTGTGATCTTAAGTAGGAATGACTTGAACTTTGGTATGCTTGTTTGTTGCAATATTTGGAAGTGCAGTGCAGAAGAATTGTAACTTTGCCTTATACTGTCTTTGAGTCATTTCCCTCTGAATGTCATTTTTAATAACTTAGTCATTTCAAGTCAGAATGGTCTTCCAAAACTTCCAATATTATGGGGTACAGTGTGCAAGAACAATAACTCTACCTAGTGCAGATTTTGAGTAATTCCATTTTGATCTTCTTTTTTACAGTATTTCTTGCTAGTCCGGAATGGAACTTGGAAGTCAAATTGTGACAATTTGCTGCTCTTGTTTCATTACCATTTGGCCATGAATCTTAATATTTTAAACCTTTCCTGCTTAGTACTCAGGTAAGCGATATAGGACCATCATGGTCCTCTTGTTTAAATCCTTTGATTAAGATCCCCACAGACATTACAATCCTTCTCTATTTACCATGTTATAGACAGATCTCAATTTAAGAAAGAAAATAGAAACAAATGTCATGTAGTAAATCAGTCACAAAACTTGTAAAAATTAAATTAATCAAATGTTTTCGTTATGTTCAAAAAATTGGAATGGGTGTGAAATTAATGCAGCAGATAAAGTAGCTGAAATAGGAGTAGACGAAATTGTACGAAGACGAAATGGATGTAAAATTGGGAGTAGAAGAAATGGGAAAAATTGCAGAAATAGTAGACGAAATGGGAGTAGACAAAATGGGAGTAGACCAAATGAGAAACTACTGCTGGGTATTTTCATGGGAGTGTCTGTAGCCAAGGCACATCAAAGCCGTGGCCTACAATGGTAAAGCCCATACTTGACACAAATATGGATATGTAAAGTGTAGTAGGACTAAAAATAATTTAAACAACAAAGTCTTATATATTTTGAATTTATACTATCCACTTGTTGAGTCATAAGAATAAGTTAGAAATCTGTCTGAGGTTCATTGCACTCTGGATATAATTTTTAGCTTGACTGTTTTCAAAGAAGACTTTGAACTATCATCATAGCGCTGTCGTCATTTGTGTCTACGTATGAAGACTTCAACATCTTTCAATATCTCGTGTCATAACTGAAGATATCTACTTCAAACTCAGACTACCGCTTATTTTTAACTTATTACCAAATGACAAAATTTTAGGTTTGTCCAAATCGAAAGAATTTGCAGACGACAAAATAAAAAGTGACTGAAAATTTGAAATTTGTTTAATGAAGGCGTAGAAAACATTGTTGGAAAAGAACAAAATGCCGGTTACCATCATTTTCTCCTTTTTCCACAATGTCTTCTAAAGTCCTCTTTCTCAGGGTTGTCAAAAGTAGGGATTGTGTGGAAATGGGTTAAATATCAAAAGAGGAACCAATACAACTAAGATAAGTGACCATCAAATATTTTCTACACAGTTATGCTCCTCTTTAGACTTGGAATTTTCAATGAAAATCAATCTATTTCTAAACGCAACTGCAGTCAGGCATTGGAACCTGCATTTGGTGCTCTCCTTATATTTTGCACTGAAAGAGTTCATAAACTAGTTTCAACTGGTGCAAGCCTAGCGGTATTTCAACAAGAAAGATATCACAACCAATCTGCAATTCTTTTAAGTAACACTTTAAGGTCTACCGCCCTTAACTCTCATATAACCTGTTTAAGTGCTAAGTGTGACTGACCTTTTGCAGACAGTGGACATCAAGATCAGACTGCACATTCTGGTCTTCGATCTACACTGTCTGTACAGGGCATGTTTTCACCAATGAATACTTCTAAAATAGTAAAATTTGGGACTTTCACTATAGGCTGAAATGTTTCATTTCAATTATTTACCTGGGCCCGTATTCACCAACCATTCTTAAGAACATTCTTTGTCTTATTATCCAGAAATTTCTACATTTGTAAGTAACACAACTTCTGATTGGCTAAACCATTCGGTTTAGCCAATCAGAAGTTGTATTACTTACACATTTAGAAAACCTTGGAGAATAAGACTAAGAATATTCTCAAGAATGGTTGGTGAATATGGGCCCAGGATAAGGATTAACCCATTACCACACAATCCCTACCTTGGAGAAAGAAGCCTTTAGAAAACATTGTAGGGAAAAGGAGAAAATGCTGGTAGCCAGCATTTTCTCATTTTCCCACAATGTTTTTCTACCCTTCACATAATAAATTTCAAATTTTCAGTCACTTTTATTTTGTCGTCTGCAAATACTCAATTTGGACCAGTCTAAAATCTTGCCGTTTGGTAATGGGTTAAAAGACAGGAACTGCTAAGATTGGCTGAATAGCCTTAACAAAAATGTCGATGTAACACGATATTTATAGATGAATTAGCTCGTCTATGGCCCCTAACTCTCACATCAAAAGACCAAAGCTGCCGAGATTGGCCAAACAGCCTTTATAAAATTATCTTCGTTACACGATATTTACCAACAAGTTAGGGGTTGTACTCCTTAACCTTTCCCAAACGACAAATTTTAGACTCTTCCAAACTGAAAAAGTTTGCAGAGGACAATTTTAACTTATAATAATTATAACAATGGCAGAAAATTATCTGAAGCGGCAGAAAACACTGTGGGAAAAGGAGAAATTGCTTGTTACAAGCAAATTCTCTTTTTCCCACAGTGTTTTCAAAAGACTTGTACAGTAGACACGTAAAAACAAGGGCTTGTTTGGGAAAGGGTTAATATTTCCATAAGATACTTCATGACAATAATTGTTAGGTCTGCTGATGGAAGCATTACTGTGTAACAACACAAAAGTTTCTTAACCAATCAACTTCTCTAAAAATGTTTCTATGATGTCATCATCTTGCACACCAATGAACTTGTCTGTTGTCTTTTTATTTTTAATCCCTATCACTGTAGGAACTGATTGGATCTGTAATGAGAAAGTAATAATGAGTTAACATTGTAAACCCCTAATAGAAAAAAGCTATTTCCACAATAATATTATCCTACAAAATTTGCTATGATTAAAAAAGAGTGTTAGTGTACTGCTCCAAGCAAGCACTTTTGCCTCTTTGTCTTTTCTAGAATTATCATATATAAATCTAAAACCACTATATTTTCATTACAAAGAGAAACAGTAATTACCTCCCTTTTCTGGGAACTAACAAAAATATATACAAATAATTTCAACATAGGCATAAAGAAATTTCTGGTCAGTTAAAAATGAGCAAAAGTATTATACCTGTATAAATCCGTATTTATCAACTATCAAGAAAACTTTATGCAGTGCAGCACTAGAGGTGTTGGGGGTATACTACCTTAAGATCCTTAAATAGTAACCCTGTGTGTCAATAAAATCCCTAGAGGGGCCTTTTTAAAATACTGTAGAAAAAAAGAGATTATTAGTTTGTTGGTAACTAGCATTTTCTCCTTTTCATACTAATTTCTCTCCAAAGGAATTCAATCACTGTGGCCAAATTTGAATGGACATCTGCAAATGCTTTTAACCCATCACCACACAATCCCTACTTTTGACAACCCTGAGACAGAAGCCTGTAGGAAACATTTTGGGGAAATGGAGAAAATGCTGGTAACCAGCATTTTCTCCTTTTCCCACAATGTTTTCAAAAGGCTTCTTTCCAAGGGTCGTTTAAAGTCTGCTTTGTGTGGTAATGGGTTAGGAATACTGCAGCGAAAAACTCAGGAACCAGTGAGGCTCGAACTCGGGGGCCTCCAGGTCACGAGTCCTACACTTCACAAGTCTTGTTTGATCAAGGGCTCATACATGATTGAACTTAAAAACATAGTGGAATGAGGAGAAAATTCTTATCATGAGTAATTTCTCCTTCGGTGAAAATGTTTCCTTTTAAATTAGTAAATGCTCCTTCTCTGTGCTTAGCAGTGTGCAAAGACTACAATACGCATATACTGAAAAAGTGGAAATTTTGGCTAAGTGGACACTTTTGCCATTTTGGAAAATTTGGAAATTTTTCTGTTCACATATTTTACCACAAGTATACCAACAAATACAGAATCCCATGAGTTTGCAAACATTTCGGAATGCAAAGTGTCCATAATCTGTAATTTGGAAAATTTTCATCACACATATATATATATATATCCATGATTGTATACTGTTTATAGATCTACCAATTTCAGGCGAGTATGAATTTTATCAACCCATTACCACAAAATCCCTACTTTTGACGGCCATGAGAACGAAGCCTTTAGAAAACATTGTGGGAAAAGGAGAAAATGCTGGTAACCAGCATTTTCTCCTTTTCCCACAATGATTGTTTTCCACCCTTCACAAAATAAATTCAAATTTTCAGTCACTTTTATTTTGTTGTCTGCAAATGCTTTCGATTTGCACAGACCTAAAATTTTGTTGTTTAGTAATGGGTTAATTGGTATCATCTCTTTCTCTGAATAATCATTCTAAGAACACTGTAGGATCTTATATAAAACACTAGCAAAACACAAACACTTACCTGATATTTAGTGGCAACATCAAACAAATCTTCTTTATCTACATCAACCTTTGCCAAGATAACTTTTCCTTCCTTAGCTGCAACCAAAGATTCAAGCCTCGGACCTAGTATTTTGCATGGTCCACACCAGCTGTTGAGAGAATCGTATAATTCAACAGTTTACCAAACAATCTCTGGTTTTTACAACCCTGAGATAGAAGCCTTTTGAAAACATCGTGGGAAAAGGGGAAAATGCTGGTAACCAGCATTTTCTCCTTTTCCCACAATGTTTTCTACCCCCCTTGAAACACATGTATAAATTTCAATTTTTGAGTTTCATACCTTTACTTTATATTCTGCACATACTTTCAATTTGGACAAGTCTAAAATTTTGTTGTTTGGTAATGGGTTAAATCTTTTTTTGCTGTTGACGACATCAGAAGCTTTTCTGGACACTGTAAATCAAAATCAGACTTCACAGAATGTGCAGTCTGATCTCTTATCTACACTGCCCTTTAGTTTATTTTGAATTAATGCCAAACTGTGTCTTCATCTTGCAATGAAACTATATTTATACCTGTAGACTATAAACTTGGTAGTAAAAGAGTTAAATGGAGCTTTTACGTGTTTTTATAGAAGAAAATTTTTAGAAAAGAAAATCTGAATTGCAATATTCTAGTTAACTCATTACCAAACGACAAATTTATAGACTCATCCAAATTGAAAGTAACTGCAGACGACCAAATAAATGTGACTGTAAATCGAAATTTGATTTGGGAAGAGTAGAAAATATTGTGGGAAAAGGAGAAAATGCTGGCTGCCAGTATTTTCTTTTTCCCACAATGTTTTCAAAAGGCCTCCACCTCAGGGTCATCAAAACACGTCACTGTGTGGTTCATGCTTCAGTGACCCTTAAGCAAAAGCCTTTAAAAAACATTTTGGAAAAAGGAGAAAATGCTGGTAGTCAGTATCTTCTATCCTATCAAGGACAAAAACCTTGATTTCTGCAAAATTCAATTTGCCATATATACAAATGCTTTCAATTAGGACAATCCATACTTTTACAGTTTGATAAGATTTCAACTGCCCTAGAGTTTTCAAAAGTAAAGGAAGGGGTGGTTCAATACATTAAATCCATTACAAAAAATTCTGAAAAATTTCAGGTTAGTCCAAATCGAACAGACGACAAAATAAAAATGACTGAAAATTTGAGGTTGTTTTTTTGGAAAGGTAGAAAACATTGTGGGAAAAGGAGAAAATGCTGGTTACCAGCATTTTCTCATTTTCCCACAATGTTTTATAAAAAGCTTCTTTCTCAGGGTCGTCAAAAGTAGGGATTGTGTGGTAATGGGTTAAATTTAAACACTATCAAATACATGTACATGTAGTTAGTCCCAATCAGAAATTGTGACATGGTCACTTTCAAATTTAGAAATTTCTTGAAAATCAATTAAACATGTTAACCCTTTCCCAAACAATCCCTGGTTTTTACGACCCCGAGAAATAGAAGCCTTTTCAAAACATTGTGGGAAAAGGAGAAAATGCTGGCAAACAGCATTTTCTCCTTTTCCCACAATGTTTTCTACCTTGCTGGAAACAAATTTCAACTTTTGAGTTAAGTTTCCAGGGTTTTCCATGACGCACAAATCCTGCGTCATAGATGCAATTTTAATTCAAATGACCCCCAAAATAAGTGACAGTGCGTCACCGGTGACGCAACTTTCCAAGATTTAAGTGATGTACAAAGTTGATTAAAGTGTCATAATTCCAAGCCTGCTCTTGCTTCAATGTCAGACGAACACCGTTCTTGTTTTAACTGCAGGGTTTATTTTTGGATAAAAGTGGTTTTCTGGTAATTTACTGATAGAATAAGACTGGTTTATGCATTATTGGTGTAAAGTATATTGGACACATGTCGTAAATATGGGCCCAGTCGAATCGTGGATGGGTTCTCTGAATTTCATAGCATATTTTACACGACTTCCGGTATATGAAAGTACACATTAATGGTCTGTGCTGTTAGCAGAAAATTTATGTCATGACAAAGAAAACTATAGCATTCTTTTATCATCTCCTTCCTACAACTGCCGATCAAGCCATAAAACCAAAGTATTTGGTCTGTCAAAAAGTGACATTGACCTTTCCATCAGAAACGATCGACCTACTTTTCAATTATGGAAGTTGGCATTTAAAGGTTAAATGCATTGTAAATCGTGCTTGAAGTTGATGACAAGGAGATCCATTTTTGTGACCCCCTAAATTAACGAAATGACCCTTAACTAATGAGGAAGGGGGTTACAATGACCCCCAATTTTAAAAGCCAAGGGAAAACCCTGAGTTTCATTTGTTGTCTGCAAGTGCTTTCAGTTTAGACTAGTCTAAAATTTTGTCGTTTGGGAAAGGGTTTATAAGAATAGTTGGTGAATATGGAAGACCACTAGTTGACTTTTACCACTTACTCAGCATGGAAGTCCAAAACCACTGGCAAAGGGCTGTTCATAACACGCTTGTCAAAATCTGCTTGATCCTGAATGTTGATTATAAGTCCCTCTCCTGATTTACTACACAGTGCTCTAATCTGGCTGTAGCTGCATGGACTGCGCTGCAGTTCAGATGGTAATTTTTGCTTTCTTATGTTGTGTATACCTCTAGGCAGCTGGGTACAAGATCGCCCGACGTTTAGTCTAAGTGAAGCTTGAATTAACCGTCGACATACCGTCCTGGATGCCATCTGTGAATCATTGAAACAATGTTATTAACCCTTTTCCCTCACAGCAAGTTTAGACTGTATATTTCCTCCTTTGTTGATTTCATATAGTTAATTCTATTACTTATCTTTAACTGTTTATATGTATGTCAAAAAATAGTAATGTAATTGAGCCACACTCTGTGAAAGGGGGGCTTATTGCATTTGCGAAAACTATTGTCCCATGTCAGCCTTAGCAGTCCATGCTGGCTGACATTGGCCAAAAACTTTTCGATATCTTTACATTTTTCTGAATGTCAAAGGATAACTCTACCCCATAATTTAGCCAAACGTTAGACAGAAAGGAGTTGATACATCTGTAATTGCATGTGGGTGATGTCTTGATATGCATTATGCCTCCTTTTGCCAGAGTACGGTTCAATTACAATTATAAGAAGACTTCATTTCATGATGTAACCATCAATTGGAGAGGAACTATATAAGCCATAAGCTTACCTTCTAATCCTTTTCTTGTTTAAATTTATGTCAAACTAGTCTATGTAAATTATATGAATAAACTATGTTTAAACTAAGTTTAGACTCTTCCAAATTCTGAACATTAGTGGACAGCAAATTCTGAATCAGTAAAAATCATGTGTTGTATATTTGGAATTACATGACTTGCTGCTTGCAAGTCACAGAAAGGGGGTACTTTCAAAATGGTTGTTGAAGCCAGAGCATTCTTGCTCCTGCATGTCAATGTCCCTGAGAATATATGTACTATCAGAGATGCATTGGACCTAATAATGTCAGAGCATGGCTTGTACTGAAAGGTAACTTATCTCATTACCACACAATCCCAACTTGTAATGACCTTGAAAAAGAAGCCTTTGTGAAAACATTGTAGGAAAAGGAGAAAATGCTGGTAACCAGCATTTTCTCCTTTTCCTACAATGTTTTCAACCTTTATCCCCCAAAAGTTCAATTTGTCAGTCAAAGTTATTTTGGTGTCTGCAAATGCTTTCAATTGGGACCAGTCTTTAGAAACGTTTTTCGTTTGGTAAAGAGTTAAATTTAAAAAGCAGCTTCTGAGCAGATTAATTTTTTTCATTCTGAAAGTCGTTTAAAGAAATAATTAAGACAATGAACAAAATGTGTCTTGTTCTTACAGAAGAAATATATTTTAACTTTTGAGAAAATGAAATTTGTTTATGCCAGAGTGAAGTAGATCTAGCTACAGATTTTTTGTGCAATGGCTCGCGAATTCCCATTACATAACTAAAAGAATTGGAAAGAAGAAATTGCCACAGTAAAATCTATTAGTCAGCGAACTGTTCAGCTCTTATATGGGCATTAACTACATTGTCATTGATTAGATTGTCCCAAATTACCTTCTTCTGATATCTTATTGCTTGACCTTTCTGAACGCTAAATAAATACGATGTGTCCTACTTTATCACATGATCATCACGTGACATGAACTTGAATTGGTCAAATTGGCCGATCCACCACAAAACACCGGAAATCATCAGAAACCATGAATGCAATATGCTTGGTTCACTTTTACATTTTTTTTTTAATTCGGCAGATCTACCAGGTTTGCACTGTTCTGTCAAAGAAAATAAAAACAGATAAAAAGGGAAAGCTTTAAGAATGCATATTAATTTGAATGTAAAAAGGCCTACAGTTAATATTCGATTCTGATTCGTTATTCCAAGACCATCTAAATTGAATGTGTCAGTCCTGACGTTTCTGCCATTTAGATGACTATCATTAAATGTCATAAACCTTCGTCCTTTTAATATATCTTTACTAAACGACAAAATTTTAGACTGGTCCAAATTGAAAGCATTTGTAGACGACAAAATAAAGGTGACTGAAAAATTGAAATTTGTTCTGGGAAGGGTAGAAAACACTATGGAAAAAGGAGAAAATGCTGGTTACCAGCATTTTCTCCTTTTCCTACAGTGTTTTTAAAAGGCTTATTTCTTAGGGGCGTCAAAAGTAGGGATTGTGTGGTAATGGGTTGAATAAGTGAAATGATCGATGTTTTTTATGCCAATTGTAATGTTTTCAAAAGGCTTCTTTTCCAGGAGCGTCTAAAGTAGGCATTGTGTGGTAAAGGGTTAAATAGGCGACCTTTGACCTTTTAAAAGTTCCGTGTTCTACGACAGAACGTCAGGTAATTTAACCCTAAACCACATGTTAAAATTTTAACCCTAATTTTAATCCAAATTCTAAGCATTTCCAGACGACAATTTCAAGGTGACTATTTAAGTGGTGCATAAAGTTGCTTTGACAGGATAGAAGACACTGTAGGAAAAGGAGAAATGCTGGTTATCTGTTAACTCTTTACCACATGAGAAAAATTTAGACTGGTCCAAATTGAAAGCACTTGCAGACGACAAAATAAAGGTGACTGAAAAGTTGATATTTGTTCTGGGAAGGGTAGAAAACACTGTGGGAAAAGGAGAAAATGCTGGTTACCAGCATTTTCTCCTTTTCCCACAGAGTTTTTTAAAAGGCTTTTTTCTCTGGGGCGTCAAAAGTAGGGATTGTGTGGTAATGGGTTAAAAGTCGACATTGTGTTGGTGAGGGTTTTCAACTCTTTACCGCACGACATAATTTAAGAGTAGTCCAAATTGGAACCATTTCCAGACGACAAAATAACTGTGACTCAAAAACTGAAATATGATTAGGGAAGGGCAGAAAACATTGCAGGAAAAGGAGAAAATGCTGGTTACAGCATTTTCTCTTTTTCCTACAATGTTTTCAAAAGCTTTCTTTCTTGGCATCATTAGAAGTCGGAATTATGTGGTAAAGAATTAACCGACGTCAAATGCACAACATCGACATCGGGCAAGACATGAACACATTATCTCCCACTAGATGGCATTCTACAAATTATACTCATCTATCTAATTTGGGCATCACGGGTACAGAACCGGACTACTTTCCTACGCCACAACCGTTACTTTAAATTTCAAACTAAAGTAAACATTTGCTCAATAAAACGCTACCTGGTGCGATTCATTCAGCTATGATCAGCAGTTTAGAGGAATCTGGAACTAAAACCGGCCTCACTTCTCCTCAACGCATTGATAAAAGAAGATCTAAGTGGAATTACTCAAAATCTAGGTAGAGTTCTTGCGAACTGTACTCGGTAATATTGCAACAAACATTCATACCAAGTTTGAAGTTGTTCTAATTTGAGATGACAAAGTCATATTACGGACAAGCGCTTAATGCTCTAAACATGACATTCCAAGGGAAATAACTCAAAGACAGGACAAGGTAGAATTACATTCTTGTGCACTGCACTTCCAAATATTGCAACAAATAAGTGTACCAAATTTCAAGTAATTCCTACTGAAGATGGCAAAGTTTTACTCCAGACAAGCATGAAATACTACAATAATGAAGGTCAGGGGGAAATATCTCAATATTCATGCTAGGAAGAGTTATGGTTCTTGTGCACTACACTCCACTACACTCCATAATTTTCAACAATAATGCATTATAAATTTGAAGATGTTCAGGCTGGAGATGAAAAAGGTACATTCCAGACGAACAGAAAATGCTGTAAAAATGACAACGGGAGAGAACTCATAGACAGTACAAGGTAGATTTATGGTCCTTTTACACTGCACTCCATATTATTGCAACAAATACAAATGCCAAGTTCAAAGTCAATCTGACTGGAGACAACGCAGTTCTGCTCCGTACAAAGAACTGTTCTAAAGAACTTTCTAATTCAAGGGCAAATAATTCCAGTTCTGCTCTGACTACATCCATAATCGAACTCATTCGAGATCTTATAGTCATATATATTTTGACCAAGTTTGGTGCTGATTGGTTGATATTTGTAGATGCTAGATATATTTTGACCAAGTCTGGTGCTAATTGGTTGATATTTATTTATGCTAGACTCTAAACAAAGTCAAAAATAACAATTTTTCTAATTCAAGGGTAAATAACTCCAGTAATTCTAGTCCGATTAGACCCATAATCAAACTCATCAAAGATTTTATGGTCATATATATTTTGACCAAGTTGGGTGATATTTGTAGATGCTAGACTGTAAACAAAGTCAAATATAGCAATTTTTTTAATTCAAGGGCAAATAACTCCAGTTGTTCTTGTCCGAATTTACCCATAATCAAACTCATCTGAGATCTTATGGTCATACATAGTTAGACCAAGTTTGGTGCTGACTGGTTAATATCTGTAGATAAGTGTAAACAAAGAAAATGTGAACTGACGGACGGCAGGCAGATGGTGAGTGATCACAATAGCTCACCATGAGTACTACATGCTCAGATGAGCTAATAACAGCTTGTCCAAGGCTGAAGTAAATATCTTCAGTAATGACAGAGACATAATAAAAGTTGATTTTTGCACTATGCTGACAACAATGAGGCTAGGACAATATCTTAACACTTTCTTTGAAAACAGCCCAGCTAGCAAAGCATCAGAGTCCCATCAGGGTGCCAACACTTGGCTGCAGTTGCTAGGTTTTCAGTGAAAATTTTTAGTAATAAAAAAGCCAATATAACTTTTGATAGTTATCAGTCTTTGTGTTATAGGTTCCCTTTTCTGATTGCAACATGTCCAAGTATCTTCATTTTTTGGATGACAACATAGGCAATACCGCCGGAGGTAAGAAAATACCTCAATATTTGTCTTCAAAAAAAGCAAGGCTAAAAATGCCATGTATGTATGATGGTTGAAGAAATAACCAAAAACTCCAACCATAAACAATTCTTTAATACATATTATGTAATATGGAGTAAATCAAAATAAATCTTACATAGTACCAACAGCTTCAGTTGGATAAAATAACCATGGTATCAGCTAAACCATCTTCGCGAGCCAAGGTTACAATCACTATGTGGATCTTACCATGGCTGATTGAGCCCGATTTCAAGATTCCTGCGATGCGCCCTCTATTGGATGCTGGTTATTATCCCCCTTTACATTATATTTCTAAAGGCAAATGAAATATCGTTTTACAAACCGCTTACGAATACACATGAAGCGATAAGCAGACCTCCACGTGCATTTCCATGTTTACCTTCTATACGAAAGATAGCGACCTTGTTCTATTTTTATCAAAGATGAAATGCTACGAGTGATTTCATTTGTTGCAGCTAGAGCTGGCTGCATCCAATGAAAAAGCGTATCGGGTGAATGTAAAAATCAAGCTCAATCCACCAAGGGTAGAGTAGCGCAGTGAATCGTCAGCCTTGGCTTGCGAAGATGCAGCTAAACCATCAATACTTGTACAAAATTTACACTGACATTGAATTACTTGTAACATGGCATTTGCCATACCATCAAAACATGCTCAAAAGTTAACTTTTACTAAAACTTCTGTAGCACAGCAATTTTATACCATCAAAACTTGTACAAAATTCACATTTACAGGAAGCATTGCTACATGACATTATCAAACCCTCAAAACTTCTGAAGAATTCATAATGACATTAGCTTACCTCAGGTGCAATCTGTAAATTTACAATACCACTGACGTACCCAGCTACCAAATGGAAGTCAAGTTCAGAATGACAATATGTCTACAGTTAGAACAAAACTGACCTAAGTTTTATTATTTGCACTTTTATATAGCTTAATGCTAGAAAACAACATGGATTTTCTCTGTAATTACCATGTAATAATGCAATTTCAAAGTTGAAAAAATGTCTGGAAAATAAGCAGATAGTGTACAGCCAAGATCGAGCTGTTTTGGAAACATCGTGGAAAAAGGAGGAAATGCTAGTAGTCAGTATTTCCTCTTTTTCTTGGGATGTCTACCCTCTGAAAAATTTAGACATTTGATCCACATTTGACTTGTGTAGTCTTAATTTCAATTGGGACAAGTCTATATATTTTTTTTATCTGGTAGAAAGTTCAATGTTTAATATCAGATTTACACAAGTACAGTGCTTTTTAACGAGAGGGCCATGATGGCCCTGAATCGCTCATCTGAGTCTTTTGACCAAACATGACCCATTTTCAATGTCTTTCGAGATGTTATGACAAAATTCTATCTAGCTGTCATAATTTGACTAAAAATTTGGCCTCTCGCTTGAACACAAACTTTTTCTATATCTTCTCTGATCAACCTACTTGTAATCATATTTATAAGACAATCATTCTGACCAAGTTTCATGAGAACTGTACTAAAAATGTGGCATCTAGAGTGTACATAAGGTAAACATATGATGAAAGACAGACATAGCACAATCACAAAAGCTCCTTTTGAGCACCTAGTGCTCTGTTGAAATAAAAAATAACAGGCAAAAACTTTCGAAAAAAAAATTTGTGATTCAAAAGTATTGAACATATTTGCAGCAATCATTTATTACAAACAGTTGCTCCTTTTCCCAGTAAGTATCTTTTCAGTGAGATTACCGATATGTAGGCCATTCTTGTTGTGAAATTTTGACATATTAAGCATTCAGAACTAGTTTTGTCTTTAAATAGCAGCACATGAAAAGATCTAACTGCAATAGCACTGAGCTCATCTGATGTCAATCATGGCAAGAGCTCACACTTTCATGTATATCCATGGTTTCACCACTCCCAGACTAGGCTCAGGAGTGTCTTGCACAACGTCATAAACATTTGAAAACCGGGCCTCAAGGCTATGTATCTTCAATTTAACTCTTTCCCAAAAGACAAAATTTAGACTAGTCCAAATTCAAAACATTTGCAGACGACAAATAAACATAACTCAAAAATTGGAATTTGTTTCCAGTATGGGTAGAAAACATGGTGGGAAAAGGAGAAAATGCTGGTTACCAGCATTTTCTCCTTTTCCCACCATGTTTTCAAAAGGCTTCCATCTCAGGCTTGTAAAACCTAGGGATTGCTTGGTGAAGAGTTAATATTTAGACTGAGCTCTCGAATATCAAAAAGTCAAGTAATATAATATTTCATATCATTGCGACAAATAAATGGAATGTGCGAAAGTTTATTTACATATTGCACTCATCATTGCTTTACCAGAAGACAAAATATTGGAAGAAAACACATCAAATGTGGCTTAAATGGTGTACTGTATTTTTGAAATGGCACATTACCAACATTTCTCCTTTTTCCATACTGTTTTCAAAAAGCATTGTTGGCAGGGTTTTTAAAACTCGGGATAGTGTGGTAAGGGTCAACTCAAGCAGATGACTTGTTGTCATGTACCATGTTTTTGAATGGTTTACACAAAAGTTGAAATAGCCTGTAAAAACCAAAATTTCTCCTGTAGAGATAACTATGCGCTTGTAAATGGGGGTTTAACCCATTACCACACAATCCCTACTTTTGACGCCCCTGACAAAGAAGCCTTTTGAAAACACTGTAGGAAAAGGAGAAACATATTTCAATTTTTCAGTCACCTTTATTTTGTCGTCTGCAAATGCTTTCAATTTGGACCAGTCTGAAATTTTCTTGTGTGGTAAAGAGTTAAATGGTGTACTGTATGTTCGAAACAGCAGATTACCAGGATTTCTCCTTTTTTCCACACTGTTTCCAAAAAGACTTTTTGGCAAGGTTTTTAAAACTCAGGGTTGTGTGGTAAGGGTCAACTCAAGCAGATGACCTGCTGTCATGTTAACATGTTTTAGAATGATTTAGACAAAAGTTGAAATAGCCTGTAAAAACCAAAATTACTGCTGTACAGATAAGTAATGCTCTTGTAAAAGTGGTTTGACGTATCTTTGTGAAGCTAAATACATGTACTGTGCAAGTCATCACATAATCTGATTCATAAAACCAGTTTTGTCTAACAATCATTAACCCTTTACCAAACAACAAAATTTTAAACTGGTCCAAACTGAAAGCATTTGCAGACAACAGAACTAACGTGACTCAAAAAGTGAAATTTGTTCTGGGAGGGTAGAAAACATTGTGGGAAAAGGAGAAAATGCTGGTTACCAGCATTTTCTCCTTTTCCCATAATGTTTTCAAATGGCTTCTTTTCCAGGGTTGTGAAAACCAAGGATTGTTTGGGAAAGGGTTAAATCATGGAGTTAACTGGTCCTTTGATGAGGGTAACCAGCATTTTTATCCTTTTCCTGCAACACAGTCTTCCTTGTAAGACACATCTTATCACCTGAAGAAAGTCAGACTAATCATCTGCGAATGCTTTCAGTGTTGAACTGTCCAGAATTTTGTCTTTTGGTAAAAAATTAACCCTTTACCACACCCTATAAAGTAGAATTTTCCAAATGGAAAAACAATTGAAGACAAAAATTTAATTGTAGCTCAAATAATGGAATTTTTCTTTGATAGGGTAGAAAACATTGCGGGAAGAGGAGAAAATGCTGTTATCAGCATTTTCTCCTTTTCCAACAATGGTTTCATAAGGCTTCTTCCACAATGTTATTTAACCCTTTATTAAACGATCCCTGCTTTTCACGACCCTGAGCTAGAAGCCTTTTGAAAACATTATGGGAAAAAAGGAGAAAATACTGGTAACCAGCATTTTCTCCTTTGCCCAAAATGTTTTCTATGCTGCTCGAAACAAATTTCAATTTCTGTGTTATGTTTAATTTGTTGTCTGCAAGTGCTTTCAATTTGGACCAGTCTAAAATTTTGTCTTTTGGGATATGGTTAAACTTAAGATTGTATGTTAACTGCTTATATACAAAATCAAATAATAATTTTATTCATATGTTTTTGGTGTATCTGCAGAAGCATATAATAAAAATGTATTTTGTATGGCAAATTTTTCTATTTGGC
This sequence comes from Tridacna crocea, assembly GCA_943736015.1. Taxonomy (NCBI): domain Eukaryota; kingdom Metazoa; phylum Mollusca; class Bivalvia; order Cardiida; family Cardiidae; genus Tridacna; species Tridacna crocea. The sequence continues at coordinate 2,631,851 of OX031056.1, read as the reverse complement.
ATTTTTTGCTACTTTCGCTGCCAACATTCTCTCTTTTTCTGTTTCTCTGTCTTTCTGTGCTGCTCTCTCTAAATCTTCTTTCTGCTTTTGTTGCTGTAATCGTACCGCCCTTTTCTACAAAATTAACAAAACTGAGGAATGAACTAGAAATGCATAAACATTCAAAATTACCTCTTGTTCCTTTTAATTAAACACTTAACTCTTTACCAAACAATCCCTGGTTTTTCACGAACCTGAGGAAGAAGCCTTTTGAAAACATACTGGGAAAAGGAGAAAATGCCGGTTACCAGCATTTTCTCCTTTTCCCACAATGTTTTCTACCATTTCCAAATCAAATTTCATTTTTTGATTCACATTCATTTTGTCGTCTGCAAGTGCTTTCAATTTGGACTGGTCCAAAATTTTGTCGTTTGGTAAAGAGTTAGAGCATAGTTCCAAATTGTTATGATCCTAAGGAAAAAGCCTTTTGAAAACCATGTAGGAAAAGGAGAAAATGCTGGTAACCAGCATTTTCTCCTTTTTCCACAATGTTTATACCTTGTAAAAAACAAATTTCATGTTTTAATTAACAGTTAATTTGTTACCTGCTAATGCTTACAATTTGGAGAAAGCAAAATTTTTGTGATCAGGTAGACCTTTCAACTAAACAATAGGTATTTTTGGTGTCTTCAATCAGACAAGTTCTTGAGACACTGTGGCAAAGGTAGAAATTGCTTAAAATTTCTCTGTTTTTACCACAATGTTTCCACATGACTCTTAACTCAATTATCCCTTAATTTATGTTTATTTCACTATCTTACGGTTCAAACTTTATATTTCTTTTGCTGCATTTGTACCTACCACAAATCATTTTTCAACCCATAAATTCTTTCCTTAAAAAAGCGTAACAGATTAAAATTGTTCACTTAACTATCTCATATTCTTGCAGCTGTAAAGAAGAAGGCTTTAGATGATATTAACTGTCAAGTATTGCAAGGATTTAAACAATGACAAATACTAACAAAAACAAGAAGTTATTCCTTACCTTTATCTTTGCTGATCTTTCTGTTAAATTATTCATTTCCTTCTTCAAATTGACAAGTTTGTTGTGATACACTCTGGCTTCTTGCATCTGAAAAAGAACATATATCCATAAACCTGTCCTAGGGCCCATCTCAAGCAAGCAAGCAGCAACCTGCATAAATCTTTACCAAACAAGAAAATTCTACATAGATTTTAGTCCAAACTGAAAGTATCTGTATTTGCAAACGACAAAATAACAGTAACTGAAAAATTAAAATTTGTGCTGGGAAGGACAAATACACTGTTAAAAAGGAGAAAATGCTAGTTACCACCGTTTCCTCTTTTCCAACATTTTGAAAAGGCTTCTTTCTCAGGATTGTTAAGTTAAGTGTTAATCATTTTTCAAACAACTTTGAGTTGTAATAGTCCCAAGGAAGAAACCTTTTGAAAACAATGTGGGAAAATGAGAAAATGCTGGTGATAGTATCATTTTCTCCTTTTATCACATTATTTTCTATCATTTCACAGACTTAGTTTATCATTTGAACATTGTCTAATGTGTCTTCTGCAAATACTTTCAATTTAGACCGGTCTAATTTTTCTGCTGTTTGGTAAAGCATTTAATAATTCTTCCATGGCAAGAGGTTAAGCAGGCAGATACAGAGTTTCCAGATGATGCAAAAAATTGAAATTTTCCTGTACTAAACAAGTAACTGTCTTAATTCTTTACAACACAATCCAGACTTTTACCAACCCCAAGACGGCAAGCTTATGAAAACATGAGGGATAAGGAATGTTTTCTACTCTTCCAAAATCAAAAATTTAAATTTTGATTCACATTTTCTTTGTCGTGTGCAAGTTCTTTCTATTTGGACTTGTCCAAAATTTTGTTGTTTGTTTGATAGAGTTAAAGCAAGCACATTTTGAGTGTCCTATAGGTGCATGCTCGATAAATGTGACCTGTATTGCATAAACAGATCTTTTGCAAAAATAAAAATGTACAACAAATACCTAGGTACCTACAACTAACTGCAGTTGACATGTGTCAATTTCCGGTGTAAATATTGTACATCATAACAACTCAAGTTGGCAATCAAAATGTATTGCAATTTAGACTATTACTGGTAATTCTTTACTAACTGACAAAATTTTGGTTTGGTCCAAATTGAAAGCATTTGCAGACAGGATGACAAAATGAATGTGACTAAAGAATTGAAATTTGTTTAACTCTTTACCAAACAACAAAATTTTGGACAAGTCCGAATTGAAAGCATTTGCAGACGACAAAATAGTAAAGGGTAGAAAACACTGGTTACCAGCATTTTCTCCTTTTCCCACATGTTTTCAAAAGGCTTCTTTCTCAGAGTCAACAAAAGTCAGGACTGCATGGTAAAGAGTTAAGGAAGGAAAGAAAACATTGTGGGAAAAGTAGAAAATGCTGGTTACCAGCATTTTCTTCTTTTCCCAAAATGTTTTCAAAAAGCTTCTTTCACAGAGTTGTTAAAAGTCGTGATTGTAGGGTAAACGGTTAACCCTCCATCAGTACTGCCCCAAAACTTATTCAGCACACACACTGTGATCAGGGTAGCTCAACAGGCAAAACCCTGCTCATCATTAGCCCAGAAATTCTAATGTAAAGTCTTTGTGTAGCTTGTACAGGATTAGGTTAAATTAGGGTTTTAACTAATAATAATGAAACAAAATTTTAGACTTGTCCGAATTGGAAGTCCTCTCCAACAAAAAAAATTAAAAGTAGTTCAAATGATCGATTTGTCTCACTCTGGGTATAACATCATGAGAAAAGGAAAACTTTCATCAAGTTGGATAACAGCATATCCTCCAGTTCCCACAATGTTTTAAATTGCTTTCTGTCTATGGGCTCTAAGGTTTGTTTGGTTAACAAAAGAAAAATACAGACATCACCATCAATCTGCAATTCATAAAATGTACTTACAGTGCTGATCAGTTGCTGCATGGCAGTGGATTCTGTAAACTTTGCATTTTCTTGTTGGACTGTTTCTAAAAGCACTTCTTGATTGTGTCTAACAAATCAAAAAATGCACAGAAAAACAGATCAATGGAAATAGATTGGGTGGGCTTCTTGATTTGTTTCAATTTTAACTCTTTACTGGATGATGTAACAATCTTAACAGGCAAGGACTTTTGGAAACCAAGCCAAACAAGAGCTTTGCAAAGAAGCGCATATGCCCGTAGGGGCTTGTCAGTGAAATGGGTTAAAATCTAGAACACCCACAGGCATCCAAATTTTAAGAGTCACATGCACAACTGCATATCAAAGAAATTCATTGAGGTAAGTTTTGAATTATTCCAACAGAAACTCTAGGAGTTGTGCACACCAGGAAATGCCAACAAACAGTCGATGGATAGATGGAAGAACAGAGCCATAACATAATATGAACGGACAATAAATAGAGAACCAAACAACAAAGTTTTATACAAGTAGAAATTAAAACCATTAGGATACGAAAAGATAAAAGTACCTAAAAAATTGAAATTTGTTTTGATATGAGAAGAAAATATTGTTAGTAAAGGAGAAAATGCTAGTAACCATCATTTTCTCCTTTATCCAAAATATTTTCAAAAGGCTTCTTACTCAGGGTTGTTAAGAGCCTGGATTGTGTGGTAAAGAGTCAAAGCTGTTTTCAACATTAATTCCATTATATTGCAGCAACCAGTGCACATATCAATGCTCTTCTGGAGTTTCTTTTACATCTTCACACAATATCCTGCAAAAGCAACAGCCTACTTTCCCACATAATCATCCTCAAAAAAAATAAATCATCAGTGAGAGAGGATTCATGTATCCTAAAGAGACTACACTATATCATTAATCCTCAGAAGGGAATTATCAAAGCTAGGGATTTGAACCAGCAACCCCTGTCTAAAGTCCTGTAAACTACTGATTGCGCTACTGAGGGCTTGTTTCCTTCCAAAGATACATCCCATCATTTAAGCTCTATGTGATTTTGTCATCTATAGAATATATAATTTTGTTGTTTTGTAAGCATTTAAGCATTTACCAAACAATCCCAGACAGAAAGATGTTCATCGAGATTGTTTATGTCGTTGCTAAACTACTGACATTGGCGCACCATGTATAAGATCATGTGATTCGCAGTTGAAATAAAAACAACTGTTCTGACGTTGTTATAAGTGAGTCTTTTCTATGCTTCCAAAGACAAGTTTTTATTCATTTGAATCACCTACAAATCATTACCAAATGACAACATTTTTGGTTTGTCCAAATCGAAAGCATTTGCAGACGACATAATAAATGTGACTGATTATTTCTTTTTCTTTTTTTTTTTTTTTTTTGGTGGGGGGGGGGGGAAGGTAGAAAACATTGTGGGAAAAGGAGAAAATGCTGGTTCCCAGCATTTCCTCCTTTTTCCAAAATGTTTTCTAAAAGCCTCTTTCTCAGGGACGTCAAAAGTAGGGATTGTGTGGTAATGAGTTCATTCTTTCATATCATACAACTGCTTTAAATTTTGACGATCCCATAATTTTGTTGGTTGTTCAAGAGTTAAATGGACAAATGGTACTCACAAGCATTCATTAAGGGTACCTCTTGCTTTCTGTAGATTTGGCAAAAACAGACCTAATACACCTGTGGTTAACTTTTCTATCATTTCTGGATTTATTGTTATTGTCTCTGTCTCATCCCCATCTGTACCATCATCTAAAAAGTATAAAAACTATTTACTGGATAATCCACTTAACTCTTTACCAAACAACAAAATTTTGGACAAGTCCAAATAGAAAGCATTTGTAGATGACAAAACAGTTGTGCATCAAAAATTGAAATTTGATCTGTAAAGGTTAGATAACATTGTGGGAAAAGGAGAAAATGCTGGTTACCAGCATTTTCTCCTTTTCCCACAATGCTTTCTACAGGCTTCTTTCTAAGTGTCGTTAAAAGTTGGGATTGTGTGGTCAAGGATTAATATTCATAAAGGAAAGAATTTTATCACATAACCTCCCTTGTTTTCATTGTAATACCTGATACGAATTTTCTTATCTCACACACATTTAATATCACATTTCTGTGATGTCATTTTCGACGTCATTTTGTACGCATTTCATACAAGTGAATGGAAAATACCGCGGGTGCATTTATGAATGTTCTTGCATCATCTGATCTATATTTTGTGAAATATCATTATGTGATAAAAAGAATCTGACATTTGTTGGCTTTTGAGATAAGATTTTAAAGGCTCCCTTGATAACATTTCCCTTGACTCGTTTAATAAAATCTTATCTCAAAAGCCCACTCATGTCAGATGCTATATGTACACAATTAAGAAGTTTTTACCCTATTTCCCATAGAGTAAACATTGTTAAATTGTGTATCTACTGTACAAGTGAACATTTTTGCAATTTTGAAACTTCTGTTAGCATATTTTACCACAAATATATACCAACTGCTATGGGAGACCACTCCTTCATGCATGGCTTTGTCCCACTTTAACCTATTACCACACAATCCCTACCTTTGACGCCCCTGAAAAAGAAGCCTTCAGAAAACATTGTGGGAAAAGGAAAAATGCTGGTAACCAGCATTTTCTCCTTTTCTCACAATGTTTTCTACCCTTCACAAAACAAATTTCAAACTTTCAGTCACTTTTATTTTGTCGACTGCAAATGCTTTCAATTTGGACCAGTCTAAATTATTGTTGTTTGGTAATGGGTTAAATACAACACCTAACAACATGATATGTCTTTAGCTCAGTGTTTATGGTACTGGCCTTTAAAGGTGGGTACTTAGAAATTTTACATCTCACCAAATTAAAAAATATGTATATCACTGAAATTCATATGAAAAAATAATACAAATCATCAATAATTAAGATTCATAAAATTACAAAAAAAAATTTTTTGATGGTGTTTCCTTAAAAGGTTACGTAGCCTCTTTAAGGTGGGTATTTAGAATTTTTACATCTCACCAAATTAAAAAATATATATATCACTGAAATTCATATGAAAAAATAATACAAATAGGTATTTTTAGATTTCGCGCCAAAAATCAGTAAAGCATTTTGGGAATGCCAGGTAACTGGCATGTGACTCATAATGCTTAAATTCCATTACATAACAAACATGTAATAATTATTTTCCATAATGTCTTCTTCGGACACTATGTTTGAAACTTTGTCTGTGTATTCCTGTATGTGAATGAGCGAATTGATCAGCTAAAAATAGAACATGGTTCCCGTTGGTGTCGACCTGGGCTGTAGTAAATCTCTAACTTCTTGTGTTGTCGGACGGTGTTCGACCACTGGGGTTTTATGAATGAAAATTAAAAGGCTTTGGGAGTATAAGGTTGATTGTTTTGCTCTTTTGTACAATTTTTGTCCCAAATTCTGAAGGGCCACCTTTAAGGTATTTTTAGATTTCGCGCCAAAAATCAATAAAGCATTTTGGGAATGTCAAGTAACTGGCATGTGACTCATAACGCTTAAATTCCATTACATAACAAACATGTAATAATTATTTTCGTAATGTCTTCTTCGGCCGCTATGTTTGGAAATTCGTCAGTGTATTCCTGTATGTAAATGAGCGAGTTGATCATCTAAAAATAGAAAGTGTCTCCCATTGGTGTCAACCTGGGCTGTAGTAAATCTCTAATATTTCGTGTTGTCAGACGGTTTTTGACTACTGGGGTTGTATGAATGAAAATTAAAAGGCCTTGGGAGTATAAGGATGATTTTTTTTGCATTTTTTGTAAAATTTTCGTCCCAAAATCTGAAGGGCCACCTTTAAACCTTGAAAAACAAAGATACATTGTATTTGTCCACATGGGGTTGATTCCTGTTAGGTGCTGTTTGTAACTCAGCTATAGATGCATTTGTTGGGAACTTTCATGTTCGTAGGATGGGGGCTCATCCAGGATTGGCCATTGAGCCATTAGTCCTATTTCCTGTCTAAAAACAGACTTTTAGACTAATAAGGCTTTGAGTCTCATTAAATGATGACTTTTAGAGGGGGTGTGTTACAGGAGACCATTCATGCATGATTCTGTCCCAAGAAAATTTTCAATGGTTGAGCCACATTTTGTTAATTGTTTTTAACCCTTTACCCAATAAGGCATGTCTATGGTATCTCTAATTGACCCTATATAACAGCAAGGATGAAGTTGTTTTTTATGTGAATGTGACACCTTTTGATAGCATAGAAAACATGGGACAAAGGGTGAAATTGTTCGTCACAAGCACTTTCACCTTTTGCCACATTTGTTGTCTGCAAATGCTTTCAATTTGAACCTGTATGGCAAAGAGTTAACAACTCGCTGACATAAGTACCTGCTACAATCTTTTCAGGGTCAAACTTGCCATTGTTCTCTCCGTCTCCAACTTCTTCTTTGTTGGTGTCAGTGGTTTCTGCTATATTAGTTTCAGCATTTGTTTCTTTTGGGCTTTCCTCTTGTAACTCTTTCTCGGTTTCTGTTGTATTTGCTTCCATTCCTTCAATGCTTATTTCACACTTTCAATATGAATCAGTCCTCATAAAGGTCCCTTTGGAGCAAAACTTAAATAAAAAAAAAAGAAAAAAAAAAATGAATGCGAGTTAATATATAGATATCCCAATTACTGAAAAGTGACAAAGAAATGAGCAAATAATGCTGATTAATTAAGTTTAAACGTGCATCATCTATCAAAGTGAAAGCGGGGTCGAAAAGAGACCAGGGCGAATCTCAAGCCGTTCACAATCGAAAACTAGCGTCCATCCTAATAAAAATACAAGAAAGTAAGAAAGATTTTCGAAAACATTTGATGTTCACAAAAGCAATTTCTCAGCGAAATAACCAAATTTAATCATACCTACCTCAGGAACTTTTCAGACACGGTAAGTAGTCGATTTTCTAGGCGACCGGGTTTAGTTTGATGGGTAAGAAATCATCACGACACCGAATGGAAGAAGTTGCGAATTAGACTGGAACTGTGACTACATTCAAATGCACAAGAACTACTTATATGTGAGAAAACTAGCAAATTAGAATTGCTGTCTCCTTTTCAAGTAGCTTTTATGACAATATGACTTTTCATCAGAAGTAAATTACCTCACCTCACCCTCACAAGTTTCCAATGTCTGACGTGTGAATCTACAATTGCATATTTCGGACTAGAATGATAATCGGATACTGTATGAAATAGCCACACAGGACTAGCCCGCATTGCTCATTTGGTAAAGTGAAGGACTCATGAACTTGATGATTCAGAGCTCTTTAGGGTTGGGTTCGATTCCAAGGCTGTTCTTTCATCATGGCTTAAAAACGATGGTCAAAAGGAACAATTATTATTGTATCTATTAATAATTTAATAGCTTTACTGTGTAAGCCTGGAATAGCTGCCTATCCATTTGTTAATGTTTTTCTTAGGGCATATTCCTATCGCTACTCCGAACATGTTCTAGGTCAATAGAGTATTTCGGAACACTGTGCGGTGCTCTTCAGAACATGTTCTGACTGTTCTAAAATAGGGCATAGTCCTTTCGCTACTCCAAACATGTTCTAGGTCAATGGAGTATTTTAGAATACTGTGCCATATTCTTCAGAACATGTTATGACTATTCTAAATCATTCAAGGTGTAGCGCACCTGCTGAACGGTTGCCAGGTGATACAAGATGGCTGAAAGGTGGACAATTCTATTTTCTTTATTACCAAACTTGTAATTGTCTTTCTTATGATATGAACGCCGTAAATAGGAGCATTGTAGACTTATCTATATTCCTTCTCTGCAGCTAATCATATCCTCCACTAACACAGCTAAGACAGTAGCTGTTGCAACAACCATCATGGCAATGTACTTTCATTTCGGTATGGTTTAGAATAATGTTCTGAACTTGCTCCATTCATTCTGTACTTCCGGAAGAGTGTATTGTGTTCTGATATTTTCCTTTCACATATTCTAGAACAGCATTCCAGAACACAGGACATTATGCCAGAACAGGTGAAAGGAATAAGCCCAGAGTCTGCATTTGAGGCCAGTTTTTCATGAAATTTGCATAGTGTCTGAATAACGTTCAAAGCTTTAGTAAAGTCTGATCATTGTTTACTGAAAAGCACCCATTTTAGTTTATTTTTAGCTCTAATGGTTGAAAGCCAGCAAAGCATACTGTGAAACCATTAATTTTTGTTGAGTACTAATTTTCGTTGATTTCGTGGGTAGGTAAGCCCACGAATTCAAGTTCCCGACGAAAGATAGGTCCTTTGCCATCTTCAACTAAGTTGGGTTCGGCTTTATTGATCAATAATGAACGTGACGACGCCAACGTTAAAATGTACACACTATCGAACAGAAAGTTATTTACACCTTAGAGATTATTTGTTCCTATAAAGATTTCTTTCAGACTTAACAATTACAGAGTAAAAATAGTAATTTTTTCATTGCTTTAACTTCATTTCTTTTTCTGTTATCCCAGCGACGACGGCACAAACAATGTTGAAAAATTACCGACACGCATCGAGTCAAGTAATCCATGTTTATCTTTTACTGTTGCATTTCGGCTGCAATGTTTTTTTTTTTACAAACAGCCATACCAACTTTCTGCTGACTACACAAAACATGTGACACGACTGCCCAGGTGTTTTTGAAACAGCCATTTCTAAACGCAATGTGACTATAGATTTCGTGGGGTAAAACAGTCGTACATCAGTACAACAAACGTTTGTTTTACAACCCTCTTGCTCGAATGACCTACACGTTACGTCATAGATCTACCCCAAATCAAAATTTTACTGCAAACGCATGTGTACCTGCGACTGGCATAAAATCATGTTGACGGACGGCTTGTTTTATATTTGGGTCGTTCTAACATTGAATTTGGTGATGACAACATGGCGGATTTCAACGTGTTGTTGTACGGTGTCAGACTAAACAGAACTTGCAGTCTGATCGTCGATCTATCCCATCCAGTTGAACAGTGGCTTAGCTCGTATTTGAAAGCAACTTTTGGAAGTCGGGCAAGATTGACTGGAAGCCGAAACTTAGGTCTCCTACAATTTTGACCCTTCACGCGTGTTCTAAATATAGATCTAGATGCAAATTTGTCGGAGTTTACACTTACTATTTCGGACGCACTTTTGGAGAACAAGGTAAAATGTATCATTTCAGTAATGATAAACAAATCGAGCTCTAAACAAAAGATCTCTTTCCTTCTGTCACAATATATCGGTGAATATGTGGTAAGCAGTCTTGTTTTCCTAAGTGACCCAGACATGTGGGAAGGGTAGCTTCGGAAGTCAGCAGTTTCAAAGCAGACGATTCTGAAAACGTCATCGTATCTTTTACTCCTTAAAATTTGACTGTAAACTGTGACTACATGATTAAATAATAACCGTGTAAATTGTAAATAATTACGCATGACTTAATTGATAGATATGAGACCGGCGATCAGACTATCAGATAAGTGTCATAAACTTTGCACCCTTTACACCCGATACGATACCTGTATACTTGTCATCGATCGAGTCCCGTCTTATGTTATCTTTTTTTCTTTGACACACTTTATTAATGGACAGTTAAGATTTTTTTTCACTAAAAAAAATTTCTTTTGGAAATGGAAAATCAACGAATTTACGGTCCAACGAAAATGCCGAATTTGAAAAATCCACGAAATTTCATACCAACGAAATTATATGAATCCACAGTATGTCATGGTGTTTTTTCCGTCTGTCTGTTCATCTGTTGGTCTTTTTATTGTTTACGCGATGAAGTCTGCATTTTTGGTCAGATTTTGTAAAAAACTTGCACAGTTTGTCTATGTCATCAATAGCTTTAAGTTTAACCCTATTTATTTTTTTAAAAATCTGACAAACAGTATTGAAAAAGTAGCCATTTCAAGTTGAAAATTTCCTTTTCTTGTTTATGCAATTAAGTTTGTATTTGTGTCAGATTTCCATGAAACTTACAGGGTTTGTTTATCTTATCAACAGCTTCAACCCTATTGATTTTGAAAAAAAAAATCCAACAAACTGTATAGGAAAAGTAGCTATCCCAAGGTGAAAACTATCATTTCTTTTTTACATGATAAAGTCTGCATTTTAGATCAGATTTTCATGAAACTTGCATAGCTTGTTTATATCATCAATAGCTTAAAACCAATTGATTTCGAAAAAAAAATCTAACAAACTGTATGGGAAAAGTAGGTAGCCATTTCAAGTTGAACATTTTCATTTCTTGTTTACATGATAAAGTACAGTCTAACCTGGTGATCCGTCCACCTCCATTCAGCGTGAACCTACATTTAACGGCCAGTTCAATGTCCCCTCAATCAATTTTATTCTATATTGAACCTTTTTTCAACAAGCACCTTTAAAACGCACGCAACGGCCGCCGAAATTGTGTCCCGTTTTTCAAAACACCCTGGTAAGTAGCGGCCAATAACCAACGGAAGTCGAACTGCCAAATTAAAATTTCACGCCCAGTGTACTTCTCACGTTCAACCGTTTTCGGATGAACAACTAAAGTGTCAAAATCGAACAATCATATACAGACGTCGCCAATTAACAGGTGATTGTATATTACCTGATATCCTCGAGAACGTGTTATTTTGATGCAAATGGTGATTTCGTAAGCTATTATACCCGATTTGTCACAATTTTTTTAAGTTCGAAATCACGTGTAAATTACCCGAGTCAGACAACCAAAAATGTCTTTCTACTTTCGATTTAATCCGACATTTCTGTAATGATTACATAACGTAATAATAAAGAGGCTGTTTCGCCATTTTGTTTGTTTGAATTTTTCTAAACGATGAGAAATGATTAAAGAAAACTGTCCTAACAACCGATTGTACCCAAATTAGTATAGGTATTTACATATGCCGGTGTTTCAGAAATTGTCATTGATTACGTTAATTTTTGACGATTACCCGGACGTCCCGTTGTCATTGACAAGTAAACCGACGATTGGTTGACCTTTTTTGCCCAATCATCTTTCGACCATTCGATTATTTTTTGGTTGATGATTTTTCCAAAGATGCAGATTTCTTATGTTTTGACCCTACGATCTGTCGATTGTATTACTAACTCGAGACTGTTAATATCTAATCATGGCTTGTACCAAGAGAAAAGTGTTGACATTAGAAAGCAGAGTGGAAGTGATTAGACTTTTAGAATCTGGAAAGAGTTCTCGGATTCTAGCTGAACAATTTGAACATGGGTATGCACTGTACTTGTATATGGACATGTAACACCCCCCCCCCTCCCCCTTTATAAATCTTTAGGAAAAGATAACCCCGAGACCATCTTGCGTGATGGACCTCTTTTAAGCAAGCACCTGTCTTAAGCAAGCGATTTTTGAAGGTCCCTTGACCGCTTGCTTAAGACAGGTTTGACTGTATTTTATATATGATCAGATTTTTATGAATTTTTCAGTTTGTTTATCTCATTAATAGCTTTAACCTTGTTGACTTTGAAAAAAATCCAACAAACAATAATGGAAAAGTAGCTATTTTGAGTTGAAAGTTCCAATCTCTAATTTACTTGATGAAGTCTGCATTTGTGGTTGGATTTTTATGAAACTCGCGCAGATGCTTTGTCTCATCAATAGCTGGAACCCTTAGTATGATTTTGCAAAAAATCTGACAATCAGTATGGGAAAAATAGCAATTTAAAGTTAAAAATTTCCATTTCTTGTTTATAACTTTTTGCATCATGAATTCATAATGTATGCTAGCATAAAAGCAAAATCTCTGCCAGTTGAGCAATTTTAGGGCCTTCTAGTTTTTTATTTCATGATCATGTATACTTGATGCGATTCTTTTGGAACTTGCACCATCAAAGAGTTGAGCTCTTTTGAAAATGAAGAAAACACATGATTAATCAGTTTTTGTAACAGTTATGGCCCTTTGAATTTATAAGACCTCAGTACTTTTTATTTCTATTAGTGGAACTCTTCAAGATAGAGACATGTTTATACTAATTTACGACAGGGTCTGTATTCACCAACCATTCTTAAGAATGCTCTTAGTCTTACTCTTCAAGATTTTCTGACTGTTAAAGTAACAGAACTTCTGATTGGCTAAGCCAAATGGTATAGCCAATCAGAAGTTCTGTTGCTTTTTGATTGTTGAAATCTTGAACAGTAAGACTAAGAATGTTCTTAAGAATGGTTGAATACAGACCCAGGACCATACTCAAAGTAAGAAACAATGGCAAAATATATGAAATACAATCAAATGCAATACATGTATCTTAATCAGCTAATGCACGTTTCATTGCAATGCTTTGCCTAAAAAGTATTTTGAGGCTTCTATTTCGCATAATTTGTCATTCTTGCTATACTATAGTTAATATTTTGACTGTGTTTACAGACACCATACTTGACCAAAATGATATTGTGCTGTCTTGTTAGACTTGTTCATTTTCTTGTGCAGATCTATGTTTTCAAACTCTATATAATTCTATTAGACAAGAATGAATATTTCATTAGCATGCTGTTTCTAAGGAATATTGGGATTGAATTCTATGGAACTTTTTGGGAAGTTTCCCTATGGGAAAATCATTTTAGATGATTCTTCCACGTGTTAAGGCCCTTTGAAATTGTTTCACAAGTGAACGGTTGATAGTAACCCATGAAGAAGGTGCATGTTACTCCAACAGTTTTCTTTTTTAACCAACATATCAGCCATCTCTTATGACTCTTGCTTTTATTGTTTCTTTTACATTTACATTATGTTTTCCTGATGCTTCTCTTACCAGTACTTAACATGATATTCTTCCAGCGCAACCAACTGCGAACCATGTTTCCCCTGGTTTCAAGTTCACTACCCTTCTGACTTGGCTACCAGGTTTAGTCGAAGTTGTTTGCAGATACAAGCCTACAGTTAACAATATATGAAAGAATTGCCGACTTCCTTATATTACTGTTGATATTTAAATTCACTCTTTACCAAACAGCAAAATTTTAGACTTGTCCAAATTTAAAGCATTTGCAGACAACCAAATGACTTGACTCGAAAATAGAAATTTCACTTTGGAAGGATAATTGTGTATGAAAAGGAGAAAATGCTGGAAACAGCATTTTCTCATTCACCCACAATGCTTTCAGAAGGCTTCTTCAACAGGGTCATTAAAACCAGGGATTGTTAGTTAAAGGGTTAAATCATAAAACATAAAATTTGTTATATTTCATCTTTATCATTAAGGAGACAAAAAGAAGAAGACCATGGTCCGCATACTACAGACAGGTGAAATTGTGAATGACAATGATCCCAGGGCAAGGCAAGGAGGTGAGCCACAAAGAAGGGTATGTGTTATCCATTAACTCTTGAACTCTTTACCAAAAGACAAAATTTTAGACTGGTTTAAATTGAAAGCATTTGCAGATGACAAAATCAGAGTGACTGAAAATTTGCAATTTGTTTTGTGAAAGGGTAGAAAACATTTTAGTGACCCTGAGAAAAAAACCTTTTGAAAACATTGTAGGAATAGGAGAAAATGCTGGTTACCACAATGTTTTCTACACTTCAGGCAACAAATTCCAATTTTGAATCACATTTATTTTGTCGCGTACAAATGCTTTCAATTTGAACAAGTCTACATTTTTGTCATTTGCTAAACAGTTAAACTTTTACAACACATTCTCAATCTTAAACAATCATTTGAAAGAAGCCTTATGAAAATATTGTAGGAAAAGGAGAAAATGCTGGTAACCAGAAAACAATGTGACAGGAGGAAACAATGCTGGAAAGTAGTATTTTCTCCTTTTCCCACAATAATTCCAAAAACCTTCATTCTCAGAGTTTCAAAAACTTTGGATTGGTTTGTAAAGACTACGAAATATTTCGTAAAAGAGCAGTAACAGTTGCAAAACTTTATTGAATGTTGTTTATCAAAAAATTTAGAACATTGCTTTGAAAAGCCTTTTGTTGCGGAATTTGTTCCAGAGTGTAGGGGGTTAAATTTGTAACAAAGCAAAAAAATACAGACTTGTCCAAATTCAAAGAATTTGCAGGTGTAATGCAGAGAAATGACCTCCCCCCTTACAAAATGACCCCTGGGCCATTTCACTATGTAGAGGAATGAGCTGGTCATTATTTTACGCAGAGAGGGCTATTTCTCTCCATAGAATAATGACCTGGGTCATTTCTTTACATAGTGAAATGATCCATGGATAATTTTTCTATGTACTGAAATGACCCATGGATAATTTCTCTACGTAGTGAAATGACCCAAGGGGCATTTTGTAGGGGAGGGTCATTTCTCTGCATTACACAGGCAACATAATTATTGAAAGAAACCCAACTAACTCTTTCTTAGAAAGAGTAAAATACATTGTAAGAAAAGGAAAAAATGCTGATTTCCAGCATTTTCTCCCT
The DNA here is from genome assembly GCA_943736015.1 of Tridacna crocea. Classification (NCBI taxonomy): domain Eukaryota; kingdom Metazoa; phylum Mollusca; class Bivalvia; order Cardiida; family Cardiidae; genus Tridacna; species Tridacna crocea. The sequence goes on along the minus strand of OX031056.1, from coordinate 2,616,508 downwards.
TTCCCACATTTTTTTTTTTTTTTAAAGAGATCTTCCTAAGAGTCATTAAAACAATGTACTTTTAACCCTTTACGCCATACTCATTTTTACGCATTGCTTGTAGGAAGCTTTGGAAAACATTGTGGCAAAAGGTGAAATTGCTCGTGACGAGCAATTTCACCTTTTGTCACAATGTTTTCTATGCTATCAAAAGGTGTCATATACACATTATCATAAGAAATGCCATCATCCTTGCCATTATTAAGGGTCAATTAGAGATACCAAAGAAATACCTTATGGGGTAAAGGGTTAAGCAAAGGGTGAAATGACTTTAGAGATTGAAAGAGTTACAATGTGTCCATGTTTGGATCATAATCTGCTTTAGTCTTTTTCACAGAACATAGGACGAATACAACATGATCCTGATGCTATGGCCCAGCAGTACGAAGGCATGGGAGGAGGGGGAGGGGGAGAAGGAGGAGGCCAGCAGTTTTCAGTCTTTGAGGGTCTTAATCAGCGTCTGATTAATTACGGATTTCCTCGTTTCAACATTGGATCACACACCGTGGAGCCTATCGTCAGTGTTGGTTTCATTTTAGCCGGACTTTTACTGGGCCTACCTGGAATCTTACTGGGGCTCATTCTGTTTTTTGTCTCTAAAATGAGTGCAAGTGGGGGTGGCCTTGGTTCATTCTTTGGTGGTGGGGATCAAGGACAAGGTCAAGGTCAAAGTGGAAGAAGGTCAAATTTGCCTCCAGGTGGAGGTCGAAGGTTAGGAAATTCATGATAATGGACTATTTTATTACTTATATTTACTTAATACATGTATATGGAATAATTGAGGCATCTATTTATTTTATGTAGATAAAACCATATGTATATTTTGGTGCTATTTTGTCACTTATTTCTTTAAGGACTTTTCAGGCTTTTTGCATTAATCACGCATCATTCCACAGAAACCGATTAACCCTTTACCAAACAATCCCTGGTTTTTAACTTTTTACTACCCTGAGATAGAAGCCTTTTAAAAACATTGTGGGAAAAGGAGAAAATGCTGGTAAGCATTTTGTCCTTTTCCCGCATTGTTTTCTTTTTTTGGAAACAAATTTCAATTTATGAGTTATGTTTATGTTGTCGTCTGCAAGTGTTTTCAATTTTGACCAGTCTAAAATTTTGTGGTTTGGAAAAGGGTTAAACAACAGCTTCTTTTATTGAAAAATGAGGGTGTTGTGAATTTTTTTCTGAGGGATAACTTTGTTTTCTTATCTCCATTTCCTAATTAGTTAAAACTATTGACAAGCAAATACATGTGTGACTTTTAGCTGACTGCCTTGAAAATATTTCAGACATAAGGAGCTTCATGTTGCAGTTAGCAGCAGCTTCTTTTTCCACAATGTTTTCTTTATTGTAACACAAGATATATTCTTCAAACATCTCATTTATGTCATTTCTAAAATGTTTATGTTGGACAAAAATTAGCTTGTGCAATAAAAATTTAACTCTTTATCAAAATTAATGACAAAATTTTTGACCAACTTGAAAGGGTTTGCAAGACAATGAACTAAATGTTGCTAAAACGAAGATTCATCTTTATTATTGTTGTAAATATTGTGAGAAAAAATACTGCTTACCAACATTTTCTCCTTTTCCCAGAATGTTTTCCAGAGCCTTCTCTTTCAGGGATGTTATAATTTAGGATAATGGGATACATTTTTTGAAAAAGAAAATCCTATTGACTACTCCGGTAAAGTCAAGTAATCTGGATTTGATAAGCTCTTAAAAATTTGAGAAAATGATCAGCGAGTCACTTTTGTTGTCTGCAAATGCTTTCAATCTGCACAAACCAAAAATTTTGTTAATGAGTTAACCCTTTCCTGCACAACGACAACTTTTGATGCCCCTTGGAAAGAAGCCTTTTGAAAACATTATGGCAAAAGGAGAAAATGCTGGTTACCAGCATTTTCTCCTTTTCCACAATGTTTTCTACCCTGTCAATAAACAATTGCACCATTTGAGCCACATTGAAATTGTCGTCTGCAAATGCTTTCAATTTGGACAGGGCTAAAACTTTGTCATCTGGAAAAGGATTGAAAGATACACATCTGGTATAATATACCATAAAGGCCCACTCGAGGCCAACAGCAAACAATACAGGAGTCAGGATACAAACAAATAAATTTTATGTCATTTATGTTAAGTTTTGTCAAAGTTCTACAACATTTGTTCTGGCAGCAACCAGAGCTTCGACAAAACCCCTTGTAACACATTGTCAAACTGAAAATAATATCTGCAGCTTTAATTATAGTATAAAACAAAAGTTGCAGTTTGACCCCAAACTTGTTTAAATTTGGCAGCAAATGGGCCTTCAATAAGTGGAATTTAGATGTTCACCATCCTACCAAAGTTAGAAGGAAAAAAATATATATCGAATACTTTATCACTTGGTAAAGTTTTGTCATAGTGTGAAGAAACAAATTTTTGTACACCCCCCTGGAGAGCCTTTTGGAAGATGAAAAATGAAACCATGCATTGTACCTCAAAAATATGTCGTATCAGATTGTTTGTACCAAAGATAAAAACTTACCTCATTCTACGGCTAACACATAACCAAACAACAAAATTTTTGAAAGCATTTGCAGACTACAAAATAAAAGAGACTGAAAATATTAAATTTGTTTTTTGAAGGGTAGGAAACATTGTAGAAAAAGGAGAAAATGCTGGTTACCAGCATAGTCTCCTTTTACCACAATGTTTTCTAAAGACTCCTTTTTCAGGGTCGTCAAAAGTAGGTATTGTGTGGTAATGGGTTAAGAGAAAAACCTATAGAATTCGGAAAGATTTTTTTACTACAATTTTCTTAATTTGAAAGAAACAGAACTTCTGATCGGCTCAACCAAATGGCCCAGCCAATCAGAAGTTGTTTTACTATCAAATTTAGAAAATCTTGGAGAATAGGACTCAGACTTTTCTTAAGAATGGTATATGTGAATACTATAAATACAGTTGTCCCCAGGACTGCTACCCATAGAACTTATAAGCATCAGTCTTAAAAGGAAATGATCAGTGATGAAAAAGTAAAACCTAATGTTAATTATATGCATGAATATATATGAAAAAAAAAATGATGTTCACTGCAAACAAACTTCTTGATTTATCATCTTTGGCACTTGTTAGTTTTGGACCTCTGTGTGTTAGCATGTATCGGAGTGAATCTAGAGTCACCCGCTTTGGTAGCCGCTGATTTGTTGACGACAGGTTGAACGTGGATCAAACGATTGTTTTGGAAAAGAGAAAATACAGGCAACAAGCGTTTTTGCAGATAGCCTACTACTTATATCTTTATTGAAATGCTTTCCTGTTGTGGCTCCTGAAAAAGTTGTAATTTTGTAAAGAGTTATCTCTTTACCAAACGACAGAATTTTAGACTGGTCCAAATTGAAAGCATCTGCAGATAACAAAATTAACGTGACTCAAAAAATTGAAATTTGTTCTGGAAGGGTTGAAAAAATTGTGGGGAAAGGAGAAAATGCTGGTAACCAGCATTTTCTCCTTTTCCCACTATGTTTTCAAAAGCCGTCTTTTTCAGGGTCGCGAAAACCAGAGATTGTTTTGGAAAGGGCTAATCACAGTCCCCATCGGCGACACACGTATTACTGTACTCCTGTCTGTAGGGCGATGTTACATCTTGGGACTTGCTGATTGATGACATCACTTCCGGTATGATATCCAATAAGAAGTTAGAATGTCTGGCATTGCAATATGGGATTGTCACAGACTTGGTTCCCGTCATATGGCGTTGGAATTGAAAGCAGTTTTGTGAGTCTAAATCATATTGCGGCCATGTTGGTCCTCCATGCAAAGGCCTATTTGTATCTCTGAAATGAATCCGAAAACTTCTGCATTAAATCCCCCGTATAATAGATCCAATATCTTGAAACAGAGGAGACAAGAAATTTGTGGATCTAACCTGTTGAATAACATCAGTTACTTGGTAGCTCAAAATTGGGTAAATCATTACATCTACAGACTGTATAGCAGTGATGATAATGTACATAGAGCAAAAGCGAAAATGAATTTCCTGTTCGTATCCCGTTTACACAAGACCAATGTTTATGGCCGTAAAACATGCTTAAACTGTCCATAGCTTACGAGACAATTTTAAACTCATCTGCTGCCCAATAAAGAGACAAGAAGAAACAAAATCATCTGATCATCTGCCGCGCGATAAAAAGAAAAAGAAGAAGAAACAGAAAAGATATATCCAAGCGACTGGATGCTTTTCCTCGTGAAAATCGTCAGCGATTAAAGACATGAACCCTGGCGCAATGGCTGTCCTCAATGTATGAATTAGGCCAAGCTGTTATTCGAACTCACGACCCTGACTGATTTGCGGTGATTTTAACATCGGGGATACCAGGCTTGGCTAGATATGCGTTGTCCGTAAAACCTTACTTGACCTTTTTTCACCACACAATTCACAGATTAACCCATTACCACACAATCCCTACTTTTGACGACCCTGAGAAAGAAGCCTGTAGAAAACATTGTGGAAAAAAGGAGAAAATGCTGGTAACCAGCATTTTCTCCTTTTTCCCACAACGTTTTCTACTCTTCCCAAAACAAATTTCAAAATTTCAGTCATTTTTATTTTGTCTGCAGATGCTTTCGATTTGGACAAACCTAAAATTTTGTCGTTTGGTAATGAGTTAAACAAAACAAAACGGCCCTGCAAGAGAAGTCTCGTAAAAATGGTGGGAAAATGAAAGAAAAAAATGCAGGTTTTTTTTTCTTTCTTTTCCAACAATATTTTCTAAACTTTCATAGAAAAGTTCTCCCGTTAGATCAACATGTACATTGTTTTGTGCTAATGTTTTCATTTTGTACGAGTCTAAGATTTTTGTCTATTGATGACAATTTAAAAATCCAATGGCATTGCAGGATTTTAAATTGTAAGAACATTAACCAGAGAAATCACTTCAGCAAGTCGGAAAGGGTTAAATGTGCGGACGGTCAAAATGGAGAGTGCGTCCTTGTACTTATTATTAACCCCATCCGCTCTCGATACAGATAACACTTATTTAGATTATACTGGTTGGTTAGTGGTTACCCCGTTTACAACCTTACCTCAAGAACACTAGGGAGGCTAGTAACGCCCATTCATGCTTTCAAGGAGGTTCTTTTACCGACATTTCGGACAAATGCTTCCGAAGTCTGCTTTCCTACAAAGATCTTGTCTTGAAAAGTTCCCGCACTGACAGGGGCATGATTCAAGTCGCAATGGCTCCAAAAAAGTTTGGTCGAACTGGATCCGAACTGAGCGATTTCTGATTTTGGGTGCGTTTACTTTACTGATGGGGCTAGCCCTTACTTAGAAATGGGGCCTTTTCAACATACATGTACTAAGATCTACATATTCACACTGCCCCAACAAATAATTGAACACCCCCACAAAAAAAACGCTGATTATCACCAATTCTCCCTTTTCTCACAAAGTTTTATACTCTTTCTAATACAAATTACGGGCCCTGGGCACCTACTCACCAAACGCTCTCAGCCTGAATCTCCAGAAAATTCTATATTTGAAAGTAACAGAACTTCTGATTGGCTAAACCAATTGGTTTAGCCAATCAGAAGATATGTTACTTTCAGATCTAGAAAATATTAAAAGAATTAGACATGTAATGTAACTAGGAGTTGTTGGAGTATACTGCTTCCAGTATGAACACGTCTAGAATTTTATCGTGTGGACTTTTTAGAGCTAATCATTGTCTTTTCTGGTTTACGCACAGTCCCTGCGTTTTGAAGAAAAAAAAAAAAAAAGAAGAAATGGCTTTACTACACATTCCTGCGACCTAATGGTCTGTAGGAAAAAGGCATTTGAAAACAATGTGGAAAAAGGACAAAATGCTGGTTAGCGGTGATTTATCCTTTTCCAACAATGTTTTCTACCCTCCCAAAGGAACATGTTAGTTTTTGGTTACAGTTGTCATCTGGAAGTGCTTTCAGTTTGGACTAATGTTAAAGTTCGCCGTCTGGTAAAGAACTGAATGTCAAGTTTAATCAATTGTCTCGGTTTTTATAAAACTAAACAACACAAACTCACCCTGTTCTTGCAAAATTACTCCAATAAATCTGAATGATTTTGGACAATTCCCATTCCCACTTCTTGGGTGGAGACGGCTTCTGTTTGAAATCTTCTAGTAGCTTGTCCATGAATCCAAAAACAAAGCCTAGTTCGTCAGCATGGTTCGGACCAGCAAGCCAAGATGGTGTTGGTAGGAGCCTAGTTGACGGTTCAGCATCAAAAATGTAAGCGAATCGCTTCGTTTTAGTTGTAGAATTGACATGTATTCTTACCAACTCTATAGTAGATTTATCGAAAACTACGTTTCCCATCATATTTACATACTGTTGGCGGATACTTTCTGGGCTAGATGGATCTGTCCAGTCTGTGTATTCTGCAATGTACATGTTTTTGACGACATCGTGGACAGTGTCCATCCCGAATTCATGCAGCATGACGGCGTTAATTAACCCACTGGTTAGGTTGGCCCTAGACGGCATGAAAGTGTTCATATCTGGTATAGGATAAAACAGCGAACTGTATAACATTAGAGCTCCTTCTTGGCTGTTATGTCCAAACATAACGTCAAGCTCTCGAAGAAATTCAACAGACTCTAAAATTTCATGTTTTGATTTTGCATATATTTCACTCGGGTGCATTGTAAAGAATTCTCCGTCTATGACAGGGAAAAAAATCGTTGCCACTGCTTGAGCAGCGTTTTGGATGCTTGCAGCAATATTTCTTAATGTCATTATAATGGACCGAGCGTCCTTCTGCCTGATGCATGATACCATGTCTTGTGTAGCCTCACGAAGACATTCACAAACCTGGGCTGTATATAAGAACTGTTCTTTTGGTTTTGAATTGATTGCTAGTCTTAGAGTAGGTGCTCCGCTCTGCGATATGATTCTGTGCACCAGACCTTTGTTCTGTGGAAGCAATCCTTGATACACAGCGCTAGATGCCCCGGCTGACTCTCCAAATACAGTAACGCGCGCCGTATCGCCCCCCAAGTCTGTGATATACCTGTTTACCCACTGTAAGGCGACATGTTGATCCCAGAGTCCCAAATTTCCAGGTACAACATCATCACCTGTACTAAAGAAACCGAAGAAGTTCAGTCGGTAGTTAAGAGTAACCACTATCACATTTCCAGTCCACGATAAACTCTCACCCGGGTAACTCTCCCCGGCGCCATGTTGAAATCCCCCTCCATGTATGAACACCATGACTGCATAACCGGTCTCCTGGTCAGCCGGTCGGTCTGGAACATATATATTCAGAAACAGGCAATCCTCCGACATTTTCGAAAACTCTCTGAAAGAAGCTGTTGGGGGTTGCATACATGCAGCACCGTATTCCGTTGCATAGAAGTCTCCCTCGAATTTCTCTTCAATTAACTCCGGCTTTCTGAACCGTCGATCACCGATTGGAGGTTTGGCGTAAGGTATTCCTAAAAACTTTTTCACTCGCACTTTTTAAAACAGCGATTACGTAATCGCTGTTTTAATAATATTGGTTTTATACTGTTTGGATTTTTTCTATGCGTCAAAATAATTGGAACCCCTCGGCGACAAAAAATCACCGTCCACCTCTGTTTTTCAAATCCAAATTTACAGGGTGTGTCTGTACTTTTGTTTATTGATATATTACCTGCCTCGGTACTTTGACACACTCTTTCTTCCCGATTCATCCATTACACGACAAATTGTTTGTATAAAACAGGAGCAATAGCGAAAATCTTGACCTACATAATTTTCGAATCATATGGAAACAACTTCTACAGTGAACTCCCTTTTGTAATTGCCCCGCTGTTTTAATAAACATCGAAGTACAGTAAATCAGATTCTCAACTATCGAACCTTTTTTCTTGAAATATAACATCTGTATGTTATACTGAGCACAATAAATCGTATGTAATACATTTCACAGGAATATACAATTTCCGACAGGCTATTAAATTTGAACGTTCCAAAATGCAATTGTTTAAACCTTTAAATAATAATTATCTTCCACAAGCACAACCTGTAAGAATTGATCTTTTGATACCAAAGTGCTTTGATCATGTGGATAATTTATGCGTCACTTTTCTCCTACGGGGGTTACACATTGTATGCTAAGCAGTCTTATTACCTCCCTTTAATATGTATGTAAAAAAATTTATCTTTTCTTTGCCAATGATTGAAGTATGCAATATTTTTTTGTATAGCAAAGTGCTTTGATCATGGGGATAATTTAGTTGTCACTTTCCTCTTAAAACGGGGGTTACAAATTGTATGCTAAAGTCTATTACCTCCCTTTAATATGTATGTCAAAAACTTAACTTTTTCTTTGCCAAAAATTGAAGTATGCAATATTTTTTTGTAAAAATCAAATATTTCTAAAAGAGTAATATGATTCTGTGCGAAAGAAAAAAACAACTTTTTTTTTGTTAAAATCTATGCAAAATCAAATCTCGAATTATAAAAATATTTTATAAACAAGGTACGCTAATGTAAGATTGAATACCAGCCGATATAGCTCAGTAGGTAGAGCGTAGGACTTGTGAACACAATGTCCTACAGGTTGTGGGTTCGAATCCCCGGCTGGCCAACTAAAAATTATTAATAGTCTTTCGGATGAGACGTTAAACCGAGGTCCCGTGTGACGGTGCTACACACCGAGCACGTTAAAGAACCAGACGGAATTCTCAGTAGTTTCGTCCTGTATCCTTGCACTATCCCATGTAACAACTAACCGTCTTCTGGGGGCGTCGCTCAGATGGGCAACCGGTAGCGACGATAAATAAACGAAAAAAAAAATCAATCAATCAATGTAAGATTGAATCTCACCAAAAAGTGGCAATACTGAAAACGACTACTACTAACTGAATAGGCAATTACTGTTTTCATGACATTAACGAATGATATACCATGTTGTACAACAGAAACTCACGTCAATTTACAAGTTACGTAAACCCAGTGTAATGCAAGTAGCATGCTTATAATCTTTATTTAATTATACACCTATTTATAGCCAATACAAATACAACAAGTGGCTTCTTTAAAAAAGAAGCCAGGAGAGGTCGACATCATTATTTTCTAATACTTTTTATGCTTTTAGGTTAAATATATCTAGGTACATTGTAAAGAAACAAGCAAGACAATAAACGGGTAGTTGAAATCTGTTCAGTTGTAAATACACATTCATCAAAGTGGATGGCAAAAACTGGATTCCGTATCATCCGTCCTTGTAATTTATGTAAGTCAAGTCACATGACCTTCTTTCCGCGTTTTAAGGTCACGTGATTTTTTCCGCTGTGTTCGTATCTATTTTTAACGAAATTCTTTTTTCTTTTTCTTCTTTTTGTTTAGATTTAAGATTGTAATACAAAATTAAAATTGTTAGAAAGGGAATATGCAAATAAATCCTTACAATTTTGTTGAAATTCGCGATATAGAAACAAACCACGTCTATTTCCTATTTCAGTTTTTAGACTTCGATTTCTTTATAAAATCATGACGAAACAGACTGTGTATCGGAACAATTCCCCTACAAAGACTGGATTTAGACAGCAATTTCTGAGGCAGTCTGCCTTTTAAACTCAACACTGTTGGAGAGGTCTGATGACCTCTCCAATAAGCACGAGATGCGAAAGGATGGATGTATTTACATACCGGCTCCTTTGTTTGGACCAGGTCTGTATTTTTCAGAACGACCTGTCTTAACAATAGAATGCACGAGAGCAGGTCTATCTCAGCACGTGCGCAGGTTGTTCCGTAGATAGAAAACCTGCCCACGTGCTGGAAAGACCTGCTCCCGTGCAAGAAAGACCTGTCCACGTGCAATTGATGGATCTTGAGTCGTGCATGCAGACAGGTTCGTGAAGGACATTGGTACTCGCGCGATACTAATTTTTTATGAATTTGTAAATAACAGGAAAAATCTTGTAAAAATACTTCTTTCTGGTAAGACAGATTTTAATCTATTTTTTATTGGTGACCAACTCTGCAATTCTTTGATAATTTTTTTCAAAGCGATCATTAAAAAAGCTATCCACCCCTCCCCCTCCCCGTATTTACAAAATATGTGGTCACATTAATGCCAATATTTAAAACATTGTAGATAAAGTGCCTTATCCTTAGTTTGTTGCTACATACATGTCATTCTCTCATATCTAAACCCAACTTTTTTTTTCTAGTTTTCATCTAAATTAAATAGCAAAAAGTTAATGACGGACGCATGTTCTAAAACATGTCTCTAGTATTGTTGTATTTTGGTTCTAATGCACCCTACTTCCTGTGAGACCGACTGTTGATTTGTCCATATAAGCGCAGTTTAGCCTCTGGAGCTAAACAGCCCTCTTGTTATTTTTCTTATTGTGAGAAAGCAAAACTGACATAGGAGCACTGTCCTTCTATGATTGACCCGGCACAGCTAGCTTCAAGAAAGCAATTTGAGGGGCCCGATCACTCCCATAGTCGAATGATCAGAATCGCTTTGAGACCAACTGTCCTAGAAGCTCGACCCCAGGATCCAGGCTTGAGCCTCTTTGGAAGTGACTTTGTACGACTGAAAGCGGTGTAAAACGCCATTCATTCATTTAGTCAATCAGTAAATGAATATAGACCTATGGCCTTACAGAACTGGATGAATTAGTGCAAACGGACAGACCGTAGAAATGAAAACACAAGTGTTAACGGCAAAAGCTTAAATCCATGAGTATTTCAATCAATTCGAACCTAAATTGCGCAATGAACTCACTCGTGCAGCATCAACAAACCTACCCAAGTTAAAAAAAAAATAAGGTTGATGCTCACGAGGTGTCAGTTTCAAGTCAACATTAATGTTCAAGCGAGAAAATAAAACTGATAAATAAATGAAAAAGAAATACCCAAAAGTTAAAAAAAACATAAAACATGTTTTACGCTTCCTTTTGTCATCAAACGTATCTGTTCTTTTCGAAATAGCTGTCAGGTCGTCTGCTCAATACTGATGGTGGCCGGTATGTAAGTCGGATATCGACCTCGTACATCGGTCTTTCCGTATAAGAACGACCAGGGCACGAGCTTCACAAAACACCTCGAGCGCTTCGCGCTCTCGGTGTTTCGTGAAGCTCGTGCCCAGGTCGTTCTTATACGGAAAGACCTCGTACTCAGTCAATATCCTATACATATAGTATACAAATTAAAAAAAAAGTGCGTGTCGGTAACACATGAAGGAAACATGGAAAGACAGATGCTGATTTAGTTAAAAAAAATATAAATTGCATGTTAACAGTTGGTGTTCTAAACCTATCGACTGCTAAGCGCGCCTCAATACAATAGTGCAAACGATGTGGATTAGGGTCGGACCGCACAGTGTGCAATCCAATCACTAATCTTCAAAGTCTGAGAAATTAAATTTCAAACAAATGAAATATCTGCTTTTTTCTTCAGGAAGTTTTCACATTATAATTTTGCGGTTTGATGGTAAAGCATTTGCATTAATACATATTTATATACATGTATACTAAATATACGTAGATCGCAAATAATTACGAATATTACAAAGGATGTAAGCTGATAAATGCAATAACATGCGGCAGGTAAAGTTTCATGAGAAACTGTGAGTGTAGATCAAGATCAGACTCCCAGTAATTGCATTCCGATCCTAAATTCACACGGTAAGCCGATAATTGCAACATCATACGGTTGCTAAAGTTTCTGGGGTGTAGTCCAAGATCGGAATTAAAAGAACTGCAGTCCGATCCTAAATCAACACGGTAGACTACGTTCTTGCGATATATATATATATTTGACAAAAGAAGTAATTAACTAGTACTACGAGTAATGCTGAACTTGCAAGCTAATAAGTGCAACCAAATTCGGTAGGTAAAGTTTCTCAGAATGGTGTAGATCAAGAGCAGAGTTGTCAGAATTGCCGTCTGATTCTAGTTTTACAGTGAACTACGTACACCTATATAAACTTACAAATGTTTTGACAAAATTAGTCAATAATTACGAATAATACCAGAGATGTAGGCTGTTACGTCTTAAATTTCTGAGGACGGCGTAGTTCAAGAATTGCAGTCTAATCCCAGATCTACACAGTCTGATTACCAATAATAATGGAGATGGAAGCTGTCAATTGTAGCTCGGTTAAATTTCTGAGGACGGTATATATCAAGTATGCTTCATCTTCTCATTGTATGCTGGACAGTCTTATTACCTCCCTTTAATATGTATTTAAAAAACTTAACTTTTTCTTTGCCAATGATTGAAGTATGCAATATTTTTTTGCAAAAATCAAATATTTCTGAAGAGTAATATGAATTTGTACGAAAGGAAAAAAAAAAACTTTTTTTTTTGTTAAAATCTACGCAAAATCAAAATTTTAAATTATAAAAATATTTTATATCTACGGTATTCTGTACTCAAATTTGTGTAATACCAAGAAACTTTAACACTGGCAACTCTGAATATTACTCAAAAAGGCAGTTTTTGCTCTTTGTATAACGACGTCGAATGATATACGAATCTGTATAAAAGATGAAAATGATTATGTCGAGTTACATAAACCCAGTGAAGTGCAATTAGCATGCTTATGTGACTAATAGACGAGGAAAATCAACGATACTCAAAACTGACAATTATGGACAATGGTTCGTGCGAAGGATGGATTTTTGTACCATTTGAGACAAGGAAGAAGAATCATGAAACCTTGGTACAAATTTGATATTTTAGACCTTCTAGATCCAACTGAATTATCACCAGTCTACAGTCAAAACGTACTAGAGATAAAATGTAACCAACCCTCATACTGTATCATACTATACAGTAAAATGTTCACTCAGTGTTTATTAAGTGTGTGCATTCTTTGATCTTTTTAAAGAAAAAAAAAAAGCATTCATGTTCTAAATTGTAAGACAAATTAATGTAGTACTCAATCAGTTTTGAGTTTGTGTTTTTTAACCCATTACCACACAATCCCTACTTTTGACGCCCCTGAGAAAGAAACCTTGGAAAACGTTGTGGAGAAAGGAGAAACCAGCATTTTCACCTTTTCCCACAATTTTTTCTAATATTCATAAAACAAATTTCAAATTTTCAGTCACTTTTATTTTGTTGTCTGCAAATGCTTTCAATTTGGGACGGTTCAAAATTTTGTCGTTTGGTAATGAATCGTAGCTTTATGACCCTAAGAACGAATCCGCTAGAATATATGGTGGGATATCGATTTAATTTAAAAATATTTTACCAATCTTTGCTAAGGTGAATGAAATTAATAACAACTCTAATACAGTATATTATTTTATTTAAAAGTTCATGTTACTTTTCACAAATATTTGATTTTTGCAACAAAATATCGCATACTTCCATTATCAGCAAACAGAATTTTAAGTTTTTGATATACGTTTTAAAGGGAGGTAACTTCAATATTCAATAACTGCATTTCGCATGAGGAAATTTGTGTACAGGTAGAAAATATTCTGGAAGTAGAGTTTAACCGAGACTGACATTGCAACACCAGTTAAACCCTTGTTGTTGTACTGCCGTGTAATGGAAATTATGCCATAACAGACACGAGTAAACGTACCTTTCTCAATTCTGTCTGCGTAACTATAGTTACTCGTCGACCTCACGGATTTGGTTGGTTATTTCCGTTTATTTATCGTCGCTACCGGTTGCCCATCCGAGCCCGGCAACGGAGGGAAGTTGAATTTTTATCTGAATTTTCATGAAAATTTAAAATCGATAATTTTCTTGAACAGAGAAATACCAGCACACAGGCTGGGTGGGAGGGTCTGTAAACCATTCAGGAGTTAGCAGACGATAAAATCCAGATCAAACTTCGCTTTCCCTCCGTTGTCGGTAAGTCTTGTCTAATCATTCTTTTTATCGTCTGCTTAACTCCGTAAAAAATGATTATTAAACAGAAAAAACAACACGTTTAATAACATTTCATATTTCGTCCAACGTTTCGGCATAACGCCTTCTTCAGGAATAACATTTATTAACGGACATGACGTCACGTCAAAAAAAACATTAATTAATATGAAATAATTTGGCGGAAAAACACTGTTTCGCGGAAAAGTGATTAAATAAAAGAATGTCAATAAAAGGGAAAAAAGATGTAGATTGGATGCCCTATCAGCGAAATGTTTTCCGATCAAGGTGTGTCTCCCGTGAAATGAACATATTAGACTAAATAGATTGTAGTCGACTCTGATCGGCTGTCTCATCAAAGGCAGAACCCTCGAACGAGATCTACGCTTAATATTACGTTTGAAATTTAAACGTTTGAATCATGCTGAGTGTTAATTTCCTATATGAATTGTCAATCTCGAAGCGGAGTTGTTGTTCGTTACTCTCACCATACGTCTCTGCAATGGGCTAAATGACAAGAATCTTGTCAAACCGAGGAAAACATGTTTTCTTACTGTGTAACATTATAAAGTAGACAAAGGAAATATGATTCTGGATACAAAAAAGGTGCATTCAATTGATGAATTTACCTGTATACAATGGAACTATTTTTTTCAAGCTTGTTCACTGATCAGAATCTTGCGCCAGTTTTAACAAAAATGACTGCGCCCATGAATGATGACAACACTTTTGATACACTGATGGATCTAAGTTGTGTAAGATTAAAAAACAAGTTATCGTCGTTTAAAAGACATTTAATCTTTTCAGAAAAATCCTCTCAACCCTCTTTTTCACATTTCCAACCACTAAGTCTGATTGGCCGTATGCTGTTTGAACAGCATACAAACAATCGATATCGGTCTTTCTTTCACCGGCGTTTGTGTCGCCATTTTAAGTTATGGTCATGTGACGAAAAATCACATAATGACGGACTATTTTCTGAGCCCACTACAGATGTGAATGAGCCGGAGTGCAAGAGAGTGATAAATTGTAAAAATAAAAATCCGTAAAGGCTTCACAGAGAATTAAGAGAAATTTCTATGTTTAAGTTTTTTTCTTGAATGGTTATAATTTTGTTCAAAAATAATTAAAGCACCAAATAGGCTATGATATTCTACTTCTGCTACTTACATACATCATTATAGCATAAAGTCTTGATCTATTACTTCCATATCTAAATAACCAATAAAATGTTTCTCCTTTTCACACAGTTTTTCTCCTCTCTCAGTTCTTACGAACAAAGTCCGTAACAAAGAAACAAATGAATAAATGCATGGCAGAAATAAAGTACCGAGCAGGATTCGAACCCTGAACTCCCGGACGCAAGGCCAATACTCTAACCACTGAGCCAAAGAGATATCTCTCTGACGCAGTAGCAAGGTATTGTATTTAAATCGGGAGAATGCCATGCAGGAAGGAGTGGTCTCCCGTAACACACCCCCTCTTAAAGTCATCATTTATTGATGACTCAAAGCCTTATTAGGAAGGAAGTCTGATTTTGGACACAACAAATGGGATTAATGGCTCAATGGCCAATCCCGGACGAGCCCCCATCTTACGAACGAAGTCCGTAACAAAGAAACAAATGGATAAATGCATGGCAGAAATAAGGATCGGAGCGGGATTCGAACTCCGAACTCCCGGACGCAAAGCCAATACCCTAACCACTGAGCCAAAGAGATATCTCTCTGACGCAGTAGCCAGGTATTGTATTTAAATCGGGAGAATGCCATGCAGGAAGGAGTGGTCTCCCGTAACACAGTGTTGTTCAAACTCTGGATTGAGTGGTAAAGAGTCAATCTGAACGTGTCCTGAGTATCATTGACTTCTTATGTTGTTCATTTCTTTCAAAATTATGGTTTATAATGCCATTACGCTTTACCTCATTTCCCCAAGTTTTCACCCACTTTGAACTTACCCTAGCAAACCCTACATAATATTTAGGTCTCATGTAAATTGTGTCTGCAAATGCTTTGGATTTTGATTTGTCCAAAATTTTGTCCTTTAAATTTACTTGTGCAAATCATACAGTAAATTATCTTCTACCTCGAATCAATTATTGCTTAAAACGTCATCAAATAATTAATTGCCAGCTCGCTGTTTTTCTAGTACTGTCAGTACTTTGATTCATCATTGATTATAACTGACTCAACATTGCCAACGATTCGACCAAGATCCGTCTCGACCATCTCTGTGCTTTCAGCAAAAGACGCAATAATGAAAGAAAACAATATCGCGCTGAACTGTAGGATATACATCCTCATGGTTGTACTCATGAAATAAGTTGTAAGGAAAGATATGGGTGTTATGTACTGATATCAAAGTTATGTCATGATCTTTTATCAAGCCGTGAGTCTATAATTGGAGTGCAACACGCGAAAAGGTGCATTCGGACATTTGCGTAAAGTGTCGATCCGGATTAGCCTGTGCAGTCCGCGCAGGCTAATCCGAGACGGCACTTTACATCTAGAATAGATTTTGTGCTACAGTAGACTTGCGTAAAACAGAAAATCACATAAAATCCGAAAGTGTCGTTTCGGATTAGCCTGTGCGGACTGCACACGCTGATCCGAGACGACACTTTACGCAAATGTCCGAATGACCCTTTTCGCGTGTTGCAATCCATATATTACTCCCACCGGTTCATTTAACCTTTAGGCTGCTAAGCACGACTCAAAGATCCTTTGCGGATAGTGTGGGTCATGATCAGACTGAACAGAATGTACATTCTGATCTTGATTTATACCGTCTGCAAAAGGTTTAATGATCTTGAAGAGGGCTGCTCTTGAAAACATTGTGGTACAAAGAGATGATGCTGATAACAAGGCTGGTTTTCTACTCCCTCAAAGTAGGATCAATAGACTCTCTTCGCCATTTCAGTTGCAGTTATTCATTTAATTCGAACAAGTCTAAAATTTTGTCATTTGGTCATGGGTTTAACCTTTACTAACTAGACGATCACTAAAACACATCTGTAGGCGTTTGAAAGCATTAAATCCACTGATACTTAACCCTTTCACAAAGGACAAACTTATGGACTATTCGAAATTGAAAGCATTTGCAGACGACAATTCAACTCTTGCTGAAAAGATGATTTCTGTCTATAATAGGGTAGAAAACATTGTGGGAAAAGGAGAAAATGCTGGTTACCAGCATTTTCTCCTTTTCCCACAATGTTTTCAAATGGCTACTATTCCAGACCCGTAAATCCAGGGATTGTTTGGGAAAGGGTTACTAGTATTTTTTTCTTATCAAACAAAGCTTTCTAAAATCTTTATTTTACAGTTCGTTGAAACACGAGATATCGTTTGGTAAAAGGTTGAAAGCATATCTATTTTACTTGTCATGTCTTGCTAAAATTTGTTTATAATTACGATTTGATATTACAATATTTAGCTGCCAAAATGTACTCGTATCTTTGAGAGAGTTATGGCCCAAGATTGGCCTTTCTGCACGAGCAGTCTGATCTTGGTTCCATTCTATTTTGTCGACTTCAGGTTTTAGCTGTGATATCTTAATGAAACATAATTATATCTGATGAATGTTATTTTTGAAGTCCGTTAGAAAGGGGTTGAGGGAAAGACCGACCAGTCGGCTGAACTGACCAACCGACTGCAGTGCCTCACAGAGCAGCTTTGTCGGTATACAAATTTTGACTTTTTTTCTCTCTTTTTACTTGGGTTTTATGGCATGTTTAGACACTTTTTAGCTCACCTGAGCACAACTCAAGGGGAGCTTTTAGGATCACAGTGTGACTGTTTCCGACGTGCGTCGTCTGTCGTGCTTCGTACGTCGTCAACAATTTCTTTAAACATCTTCTCCTTCTAAACCACGGGGCCGATTTGGACCAAACTTGGCTGGAATTTTCCTTAGGAGGTCCTCTTAAAAATTGTTCACAAAATTTGATTTCATCAAAAACTCTGGTTGCCATGACAAATTCTTTAAACATCTTTTTCTTTGAAACCGCTGATCAGGTTTTGAAAAAATTTTACAGAGATGTTCCTTGGGTTGCCCTTTTCAAAAATTGTTCGCGAAATTTTAACCTGTCAAGAAACAAACAAAGGTGGAAAAGAGCTTCAAACAAAGCATACATCGACCGAGAAGATCAGCAACATAGTATGCTCAATGTGCAAAGCCCGGAAGAAAAAGGAAAGGAATTCAAACTTGAACAAGAATAACTTCACTTTGCCTCCCCAGCAGAAAAAGGAAACAGTTGAAAGCCTAATTTAGAACACTCATATTATTAACTTAGGAGTGAAAGAGAGCTTTCTCGATAAACAGATATAAACATGTAATGTAATTATGTGTTTGTAAAGATATTTATAAACACTCACTAACATCGATATGTATGAATCAGGTCTCAATCGATGTCTTGATGCTAAAATGGTACAAACAATGCAAGCTGTGTTCCATTGTTTTCTAAACACTGAATAAGATTTTCAATGAGCATATGAAGGTCATACCTGGCATTCGTGTGCAAAATTATTCAGCTAGCATGTAACCATTTAGCAAGTTGTTGATTCGATGACTTACCGAGGTTATCCTGGAAGGCTTCTTTCTCAGTGTTTATGTTGACGGCATTTATCAAGAAAGGAAAAAAAACTTAGTTCATTCAAACTGTAGAAGTATGTTGCTTGTAATGTTTAACTTGGCATAGGACTTTTGAATGAATTACGTTTTTTTCCTTGTATAGCGCTTTACAAGCCAAAATGTTGGAGGAAGTGTTTCATTTTGTTTTATATTGTACTTTAATTTCTACGGATTTATTTCTCACCGTGATATCCTAAACGCATTTAAGGATACATATGTGTTTGAAATAAGTATCTTTTGTTGTATCTTGCAAGCACCTTTGATTTCTCACCGCTTTTAGCCAAAATTCTGCTTTTTCCGTGGTTTCATAACATAAATATAGTACAAACAAAGTTTGCAGACCTATTATTAATATTTTGATGCGGTAAATCAAAATCAAGACTGCATCATAACTGAAGTCTCATTACGCATTTTTTAGCGGCATGTGCCCAAAGTGACGCCCTTTATGAGAAGCTCTGGGGTCTCACACATTTGTAGTTTTTTCCAATATATGGAAGGCTGAGGCGGGAAATCGTTTACGGAGCACAGCCCAATAGACAAACTGTGAGACTTGTGAAATTCAAATGATCACCAGGGACACTGAAAATATATAACTGCAAATTTTATGAAACGCGTAAAGATGTTGAAACATAGGTGATTGGCCGAGACTGAATGTCATGAAACTTATATTAATTTCATAAATGTACCCTATTTCCTAGAGTTTCATAAAGGGAAATCAATATGAGCGTCGAAAAGGCAGTTTAAGCCTTAACCAGACGACAAAATTTTGGCCTTGTCAAAATTGAGAGAGTATTTGCAGACAGCAATCTCAGTGTGGATCAAGTGGTGCAATTTTTCTTTGACAGGATAGAAAACCTTGGGGGAAAAGGAGAAAATGCTGGTTACCAGCACTTTCTCCTTTTCCGGCAATGTTTTCTAAAGGCTTCTTCACCAGGGTGTTAGGAATAGGTATAATGCACATTTGTTATGCATTTTGCGTTATGGTAAGAGAGTTGGTACAAATTTTAAGGAATAGGCAGTTTCGTGAGTTTTTGCTATGCACTATACCAAGTAATTCGTGGCTTAATATGGATAAATTTGTGTAAAGTCTCAATGAACCTCTTGACATATAGACAGTTTTCGATATTTGGAAAACTTTTCGACATGTGTTGTTATTTTTCACAGATGCTTTACGCTCGTGCACCACATTTTCTAAAGCCTGAATTATTTTTCAGATACGACTTTTGATGTGATTTGTGTGTAAAGTCAAAACAAGGGAGATGTCAGACAACTTGAGTACAATGCAGGCACTGCGATATTTGTTTGCACTTTTGATAACATTCTCTGTTCTAACCATTCTGGGAGGTACCATCCTGTCAGTTCTAACGAGCATTTTTACGAATAACTACGAGCCAAGAGAACTGCAACAATTGCAGCAGCGGTTTCCACAATGTATTATCATTGGTGCCATGAAATGTGGTACAAAAGCTCTGATTGAGTTTATGGGTATACATCCAAACGTCAAAATCAATAGAAAAGACGTTGGTTTCTTCGATAAAGATGAAAATTATACGAAAGGTCTGGAACACTATAGAGCTCAGATGCCCTATTCATATCCAGAAGATATCACCATGGAGAAAACACCGTCCTACTTTGCTTCTGAAGACGCGATGAAGAGGATCAGGGATTTTAATAAAGATATCAAGTTAATTGTTATACTTCGGAATCCAATTACAAGATGTGTATCCCACTTCCTTCAGTTGAAAAGAAAGAAACTGACAGTTGTCGAGAGGTTTGAAGATTATATTATTGATAACACAACAGGGGAGGTGAACGTCAACGGGACACCTATAATAGAACCTAGCCTGTATGTCGAACATTTATCTAAATGGTACAAATACTTTCCACGCAAGCAAATATATGTAGTGGACGGCGACTTACTCGTTTACAACCCCGTTCGCCAGTTACAGAAGGTTGAGACTTTTCTGGGTTTGAAACACTGGATTACCGACCTTGACCTTTACTACGATAGCAATAAAGGTTTCTATTGCATGCAGGTTGCAACTTCTGATGCTCACTGTCTAGGAGCTAATAAAGGCCAGAGACACCCACGAATTGATTCGGTGGTTCTAAGAAAACTCAGCGATTTTTTTCGGCCATACAACCAAAGATTAAACGATTTATTGTCCAGAAAATTTGAATGGGATATAACACTTGAGAATCTCTAGAAATCGGTTCCAAATAATACATTTCAATATCGTAAAGCTATGAATGTGAAATGACTGTAATAACGTATTGCTCGTTAATTTTAGTGAGATATGCAAAAGCACGTGTGTAAATGTACGAAATGTACAATTTGGAAAAACCGAAAGTAGTGCTATTGCGTTCATCGAAAAATAATATGCAGGTTTTATTTTATCACATGACCCATTTATGAACAATCAAAAAACGATTTTACACCATGAGTGCAATTATAATAGAATGACAAATGGTTTATTTTATCAGGGAAGTTTCTTTCTTAATGTGCAGGCTGGTGTCCCTCTGGAAGGATCTATTCTAGGACCTCTATTATTTTTAATTATATAAATCATACTTTTGATGATATTCTTTTACCAATGACACAAGGTTATCAATGACTATGGGTGATCCGTCGGGCGTAGGATTTTTTTCACAATCTGACATCGATAAATTCCAAATTTTGCTCAGAAGCAGTTTATCAAGTTCAACCGTACAAAGTAGGAATCACTGTTATATCTCGTCCAAGTCTCTTTATGTCAAGTATTGTAATTTCCTAAGTTTCGAACACTTGGGTTTTTTCTCTTTCTGATGATGGATCTTGGAACACATTCATATCAATAAATCAATTGAGAAAGCTTGGAAAAGACTTGGGGTTATGCGGCATCTGAAAATAAGACCAGCTGTTACTTCAGACCATTTACTTTTCACTTACAAGGCCTATTTTGGAGTACTGTGACGTTATATGGAATTATCATTCTTAGGGGTTAAAGGATCAATTAGACAATGTTCAAAATGAAGCTGCACGCATAGTTGTGGGCTGAACAAAACTCGTGGCTATTGTTGATCTAAATCAGGAATCTGGTCGAGAATTTCTAAACGAAAGAAGGCAAAAACATAAGCTGATTCACTTCTACCAAGTGGTAAACGGACTTTCTCCAAGTTATCTTGTTCTCGTCCCTCCAACGGTTGGTTCCTCAACAGCTTAAAATCTGCGTAGACCAAATAATTTGCGAACCATTGCTTGCAAAACCAGTTTGTATAAAATTTCATTCTTGCCGTCAATAATTATTTTTTAATTCCCTACCGGATGAGATTGAGAACTCGAAATGTCTACAGCGCTCTATATTTTTCTACACTTTAGCAAACAGTTCCTTTAAAAAAAGTCATGAAAAGAAATTGAGAAAATGAGAAAAATGTATGTTACGAGTATTTTTCTCTTTTCAAACAATGTTTTCTATCTTTTTTTTAAATTATTTTAGCATTTGAACAATATTCAAATTATCGTCTACAAGTGCCTTCGAATTTGGATCAGTCAAAAAATTGTTGTATGGTAAAATGAGTAAAAAGTATTCTAGTCATACCAAAATATCTTACCGATACAGAAATTCCAAACTTACTTATATCATATCTCTAATCAACAAATAATGAAGCTGAAGTCCTTGAAATGACGCCGGTACTTTGTGGTCATTTCATGGAATTCCTGATAGGCCTACAATCAGGCATTTCTTGAAATCCCCAAGTGAAACAGTCATTTCATGAAATTCTTAGTTTCACAGATTTACTGTAACATATACGCATACTACGTATCCTATCATTCTTACCTAGCACTTATCTTCATCTTCATATACCAGTAAACACTTCCTTACTGGTATCCATGGGTCAGGTTGCAAAGTTTTTATTGTCTCTATATATCGTTTCCGATAGCTGAAATCTTCACCAGTAGGCCTAATACTCCACACCTATCTGCACTTACTTACTATCTCCCATCATTTTCCTTTATATGTTTGCTAGACTTTTCCTTTAACTCATTACCAGATTTTAGACTTGTCCAAATTGAAGGCATTTGCAGACGACAAAATAAAAGTGACTGAAAATTAGAAATTTGTTTTGTGAAGGGTAGAAAACATTGTGGGAAAAGGAGAAAATTCTGGTTACCAGCATTTTCTCCTTTTTCCACAATGTTTCCTTAATGCCTTTTTCTCAAGAGCGTCAAAAGTAGGGATTGTGTGGTAATGGGTTAACGTATCGAACTTTCTATATTATGCAATAACCGGAAATTGGAGAGGAATTCTTTCCGATCCATTTCTACAGGATAATGTTAAATGACTGTATCTTATTGCTCTTGTAAATTGTAATTCCGTGGAGTTAAAATGTCTAAATAATTAAGATTCAAAGAAAAAAAAAACTTAAAATGCTATTTTTTAGATTTTTCCGTGTTTCCACGACTTTTTTTTTTCAAACCTGTCAAGGACAAACCTCATCATCTACTGCACATTCCTTTTACTTTGCTGGGTCAACATTTTGCCGTCTGGTAGAGTTGAAGTATATATCTAAACAGCAACAGCTGTTATAATTATAAATACGACCTATACAAAAACCTTTCAAAGTCCAACCTTAACTCTTTACCGCTCAACACCGTTTTTTAACGACCCTGGGAAAGAGGCCCTTTTTAAACATAGTCGGGAAAAGAGGAAAAGCTGGTAACCAGACTGGGTTTGTATTATACCAAGTATTCTGAATTATGTGCTGTTTTTATTCAAATACTGTCCATATGATTGATGTGCTTTTTTTTTTTTTAAATTCAGATACTACCCATATGACGGACAGAGGCATAAGTCTTGGAATTTAGAATTAGTAGTCTTGGAGTTTCAATTGAGAATGGTGTTTAGAAACATGGTTCGTAAATACGCCGCGTGCATTCAAACATGGCGTTGTGGTATGGGTGCGGAGTGTGGTTTAACCCATTACCACTCAATCCCTACTTTTGACGCCCCTGAGAAAGAAGCCTTTTGAAAAGACTGTGGGAAAAGGAGAAAATGCTGGTAACCAGCATTTTCTCCTTTTCCCACAGTGTTTTCTACCCTTCCCAGAATAAATTTCAATTTTTCAGTCAACTTTATTTTGTCGTCTGCAAATGCTTTCAATTTGGACCAGTCTAAATTTTTCTCGTGTGGTAATGGGTTAAACCATGATAGATAACACCGTTGTCTGCGCATTTCATATACTTCGACGATTCGACCTGTCTTATTATATGACGCATCACTCCTCCCTCCCTCGCGCCCCCCCCCCCCACAAATATTGGGGGATTGCAGTAATACGAACCCCCCCTCTTTCCTCGACCCCCCACCCCCCATATTGGGGGGAGTGCAGTAATACGAACTATAAAGTAGCAATGGAGAAAATGGCTTTTATAAATACTTTTAAATGATATGATTTAAATGTATTTTAACACCCGCATTGTGATCTTTAGCCGCCATTTGGCCTTAGATTCCATGCTTCCTTATTCTAGCTCTCAATCGCCTACATGATGGGTTATGGCTTGCAGCAGAACACTTGCATAAAGAGTCGTCTCGGCTCAGCCTGCACGGACTAATCCGAGACGGCAATTACGGCTATGTACAATAGATATTGTGAGAAAGTAGACTTGCACAAAACAGATTACTACATAAAAACGGAAAGTGCCCTTTCGGATAAGCTTACGCGGAGTGCGCAAGCTGATCCGAGACGATACTTTATCATGTAATTGTCCTGAATGCTCCTTTTCGCATGTTGCAAGCCAATTATAGCATATGAAGAATAATATTGGACGTAATCGACAGTTTAGTCTGGAGTTTTGTTAAAAACATAATTTAATTTGGCTTTTTTATTACCTACTTTGTTTGTATGGTGCAGGGCGTTAGATATTTGGGGTCCCGTATGACTTAGTGGTACAGTGTTGGAAAGGTCCCGGGTTTGAGTCTCATTGGAGGCACTGGACGTTTCGTTAGAGAGCCCTTGTTTGGTGCTGGTGAAACCCTGGATATACACGGGCTATATAATTACATGAGCTGATGCCGTAAATGAATGACTTGTTTTATGGTGCATCGACAGCTTTAGTCATATAGCACGATTCTCTGTTTTAAAGATTATTAAAGTACAATTTCCTTACTTTTAAAAGCATATTTAAAAAGAATATGGCAGTAAGGAGAATTGAATTCAAAAATATTATATGTGAACTAAAATATGCATAAAAAACTGAATGAAGTAGAGCTTCAGATAAGAGTGAGTGATGGTTTTTAAATGCAGTATTTCTCTTTGAAACCCTATGTTGTGGGTACTCGTTAGAATCGTCTCGATGAGACGATTCTAATGAGTACCCACAACATGGGGTTTAGTGAAGAAGAATTACTGGTATATTCAATCAAACAATCAAAAAATCACTCCCCCTATCTGGAACTCTAATTAGGTGAGAGTGGAATGTCGATCTACTCAAGTGTTTCACGTTGAAATAACTAAAATAATGTTGAAAGCTATATAAAACACGGTTTATCAATTATTATATAGGTGTTTGTAAGTGAGTTCTCTTCATGTTCTTTCATGTTTATTCAAAATTCAAACTTAGTTCTACTTCCCCACCACAATAATCGTATCATCCATGATTCGTTCTATTATGTTCAAAGTGCCATTATTCGGTGCAGCAGAGATTCCCAGAAGTTTACATATAAATGGGTAGATATCAACCGATCTGACAGGTTCAACTTCAAAATCCTTGCGTATCCGAGGTCCCTTGGCGTAGAATATTGGTTTCATAGACATTAGGTTGTCGTCATATCCATGGTTACCGTGTCCTGGGTAAATGTATGTTGAACTGTCCTATAATACATGTAACAATTACTATAATGCAAACGCAGTAATCTTGTCATTTGTTTATCAATACTGATTGAAACAGATACTCATTTAAAATTAAAATACTCATTTGAAGTATATATATATACCGTAAATGATGAGAAATCTTGAATATATATAGGATATTTTTTTTTTATGATCATTTATCGAAATGTATTTTACCGGTGATGTTCACGAGATGAAAAAGATTTCAATCTTTTACATAAAAAGACAAATATTTTACTTATTTCATGCTTTTTAAACTTATGGGGGAAAACTTAATCAAATTCCAGTTTTTCCCCGTGGCGTACCCCCTCCGCATAGCAAAGCATTACAATATTACGTCAAGCACGAGAAATGTAAGGTAAATTACGTCATTTTTCCATCTGGTTGTGAGGCATGTGCATCTTAACCTACGTAACTGGCGCGCGGAAACAACTGTTTCTGCCTTCAACTGGAGAGTTAAAATATAAAATTCGGTATTTTCACTGGTCGTAAGCATGAACTATCGAAAAATCTTTCACCGATGTTTCTCGATAACCTACCGGACAACATTAAATAAGTTCGTTACTTTACATTGCCAAGCTGTAATTTTAGGTTTCTACAGCTAGAAAGTGGGAAGGTTGTAGGACTGCCAATGAAGGGAATCGAGTTTGATTGACTGATCCAGGTTAACAGTCAGGTTGTCACGTTCATTTTATACATGGTGGGATATTGATAGTTCAACCCGTAGTCTTAAATGAGTGAAAGGGGCCTTTCCATTTTGGAAACACAGCCATGTGACTGTAAATTTAAGGTTGAGTTGGTTGTTATATTTTACCGTTTTAAGGAACCATTCTGAAGAATATTCTTGGTCCACTTCTAAAAACTTTATAAATTTGAAAGTAGCATCACTTCTGATTGGTTAAACTCGCCTAACTGTTCAGCCGATCAGGATTTGTGTTACTTTTGATATTTGATTTTCAGAAATCAAGAGCAAGAACGCCTTTAAGAATGGTTTGTGAATGCAGACCCAGCGAGGGGTTGTAATTTCTAACTCTCCACAGTCCCAATATACAGTATTCGAATCAAAACGTTATCGCTTTAAGAATTCTTTACTGTTGTAAACAACTGCCTACTTCATTTAACCTGATCCTGACATTTATGTTGAATATATAAGTAGGTATATAAAAAGAATTCCCAATATTATTCGGCAAGTTATACATACACGCCAAGGTCATTATAAATACTGGTGAGCAATTAAGCCCAAGTCTACTAAGTCTATGCGCGAGTCTGATTTGCGATCAGTGTAGATCGAGTTCAAACTGCACAGAATGTGCATCTACACTGTCCTATGAGGAGATATTCCCCCCCCCCTTCCCCAGGATGACTTCGGAACTGCAATATTTGCTTTTTGTACTATTGACTGAAAGGTTTCAATTAACTTATTCCTTAAATTAAGAGTTAATTCGCACATACGGCGTGAGAAATTTCTGTGAACTATCGGTATATATGCCGAACGATGCCGAGGTTAAAAATAGAATATTAGTGTTTTTGAACGATGTTGACCTGGGTCAGGTAAACGGAGTAAGTACTACTGTATTAAAAATATTAATATACTGCTTTGACCAAATCGTCTAAAAATCGAAAAACAAGCGCAATAACTGCCTTAGGTCGAATCCAACAGACCCAAAGGTGACTACAAATAACTTTCAACCGTGTAGTTTTTGCGGAAGACTAGTCATAAAAAACATTGTGGAAAAAGGAGAAACTGCAAATAACAAGCAGTTGCTCTTTTTCTCAAAATATTTCCGTCCCAAGTGGAAGAAACTATTTACTTTCCTGCGAATGTTTTGGTTTGAATCACTAGAAAGGCTGAAAAATAACAACAGTGGCAACTGTATACAAGCGTTCGCCCTTTCAATAAAAGCTTTAAATAATCCTTTCAGAGCAATTTGCGAAAAACACGGGCTTTTGCAGACGGGATAGACCAAAACCAGACCGCACAAAGTTTGCTGTCAGGTCAATATGGTTCTCAAAGTTTTACCCTTTACCACACAATGATGACTTTTAACGACCCTGAGAAAGAAGCCTTTTGAAAATTTTGTGGGAAAAGGAGAAAATGCTGGTAACCAGCATTTTCTCCTTTTTCTACAAAATTTTCTACCCTATGAAAGTAAAACTGCATTATTTAAACCACAATGACATTTTTGTCTGCAAACGCTTTCAGTTTGGATAGGTCTAAAATCCTGCTTTGTGGGAAAAGGCTAATTAAATCAATAAGGTCTCTCGGAGTTTCTGTGAATCATATTTCCAATCGTTGAAGGACCTAAGAGGCCCAATTAACCTCTTTACCAAACGACAAAGTTTTACACTAGTCCAAATTCATAGCATTTGTAGACGAGAAAATAAAAGGTGACTCAAAAAATTGAAATTCTTTTCGGGAGGGTAGAAAACATTACCAGCATTTTCTCCTGTTCCCATAATGTTTTCAAAAGGCTTTATCTTCAGGGTCTTTCAAACTAGTGTTTGACTGGTAATGGGTCAATGGTGTTGAAGTCATTGACCTTCCATTATACGACCATGAAAAATTTCGTCATCCGGTAGTTCTAATACCTGCGCCAAAAGCCATTCATCATCTGCCACTAGAAGCAAGGGTAGGATTCGTCTGTTTTTCCTGTAATGCCAATATTCTGGTATATCATCTTTGAGAAACGCCCGCATGTGTGGCACCTTTGACAGATTGGTGTACATTTCACCCAAACGCCCTTGTTCCGGTAATATATTCATTATTGGACCACCCATTTCGGTAGCAATCTTGATGGCCGACAAGTCAATATACCGACTCAGATCCACGGTCCTAGAACTTGAGTCAATTTCCGTCATGCCATGGTCGCTGGTTACTATAACAGTCACAGTATCCTCTAGGCCAACTTCTTTCAGTTTCTGGATGATTGATCCGAGTACAGCATCCATTTCTCCGACTTTTTCAACCATCTCTTTTGAGTAAGGTCCATGACGATGTCCGGTATAGTCCGGTTCATGAAAATATAATAAGGCAATATCGATCGCAAGCGTGTCATTCTTTAACCAATCAACGACAGTGTCCACTCTGACGTCAAATGGTATTGTTTGGTCGTACGTGAGCCATATATTCGGTCTGTAGCCTTTGATCTCAGTTTCACTCCCAGGCCAGAAGTAAACTGCACTCTTTAGCCCATGTTTCCGAGCTGTGACCCATATAGGCTCACCTTCGTTCCACCATTTCGTTTCTTTGTTTGCTAGTGTGAAATATTCCTTAAAGACAGGATCGTACATTCGGTTTCCAATGACCCCGTGAGATTCTTCATATAAGCCTGAAAAAGAATAGAGTAAAAGGTCTGAGAGGACGTCTTCGGAGCCAAGATAGACACAGGGGATATTTGTTTTTGTCGGTGAAAATTTGAAATTTATTATATAGAGTTAACATCGACGGTAATATTTTTAAGAGTGGAGCACTCATGAAAACATTACCGACGATGGTCACTCGATGAAATCGATTTCGATCTTTTACTAAGAAAAACCTATTTTTTGAATGCTTCTAACCTGTTCTTTGTTGTGATTTTCTTAACCCTGTAATCAATAAATACGCAATCTGTACTTATGAAACTAATGCGGGAGAACTAATGTTTCCGCCTTCCATGGACGGAGAAAACAGGTTGCGGTCGGGGCAGAACGTGTAATTTTGGCCTGATAATGCCTGCAGCCCCTGTCTCACCAAAACTGCTCTTAAAAAGTCTTACCCCGGCCAACAAAAAAGTAAAACAGGCTGCGGTCGGGATAAAACGTAAAATTTCGGTCGGTAATGTGCACCCGCAGTGTCAACTGATGCCTGCCTGACTGCACCACGTCTTTATTAGGATCAAAGCACGACAGTTCAGTTTGTAGAACGTCCATCTCGTTATACCCCCCTGCAAACGACGTTTGTGGGGGGGGGTATACTGAAATCAGCCTGTCGGTCGGTCGGTCGGTCGGGCGGGCGGTCGGTCTATCCACAAAATCTTGTCCCGACAACTCCTCCTACAGTTTCAGTCTAATTCGCTTGATACTTGGCAGAAGTGTTCATTAGGAGCTGTAGATGTGCAAAACGCAAATTTTGTGAAAAGATTCCACCAAGAATTACTGAGTTATTGCCCCTGATTTGACTTAAGAATGCTTGCCTGGACAACTCTTCCGACAGTTTCTGTCTTCACTTTAAACTTGGCAGAAGTGTATAGTAGGAGTTGTAGATGTGCAAGACGCAACTTTATTAAAAATTCTATGAAGAATGAATGAGTTATTGCCCCTGATTCACTTTTAAAATGCTTGTCCGGACAACTCCTCCTACAATTTCAGTCCGATTCGTTTTATACTTGGCAGACGTGTCCATTTGGAGTTGTAGATGTGCAAGACTCAGATTTTGTGAAAATTCGATTAAGAATTACTGAGTTATTGTCCCTGATTTGACTTAAAAATGCTTGTCCGGACAACTCCTCCTACAGTTTTTATCTGATTCACTTTAAACTTAGCAGAAGTGTTCATTATGAGTCGTAGATGTACAAGACGCAACTTTCGTGAAAATTTTACGAAGAATCAATGAGTTATTGCCCCTGTGACATGAAATATAGGGGCAGGGGTATTTATCACCTTTAGTGATAGTTATTCTAGTTTTAAGTTCGTTGTCACTCCGTCTCATTACAGGATGGGATGGCTGGCAAAGGAATTTTGACCAGGCTTAAAGTTCTGGAGCATCTTCCTATCCTAACCCGTCCATTAAGTTCTTAACTAGATCGTAAAGGGTTGCAAATCGTCCGCTCCGTCTGAACACAGTTAATTTAGATCGGCAAAACTTTTCTGGACGGGGTAAGACGTTCTGGAGTGGCCTGGGGCTTAACCCTTTCCCAAACGACAAACTTTTGGACTAGACCAAATTGAAAGCATTTGCAGACGAGAATTCAACTCTTGCTGAAAAGATGATTTCTGTCTATAATAGGGTAGAAAACATTGTGGGAAAAGGAGAAAATGCTGGTTACCAGCATTTTCTCCTTTTCCCACAATGTTTTCTAAAGGCTACTATTCCAGACCCGTAAAAACCAGGGATTGTTTGGGAAAGGGTTAAGCAATTAACCAAACAAACAAATAACAAGTAAACAAACCAACCTGTAACAATGCTGTAATGGCAAGGAAACGTTTTCGTTATAAATGTGTTGTTTATGTACCGTGCTCGAGATCCATTCTTGGCCATCTGATCGAAATTCGGAGTCGAAATATTTTGGATGTAGTCCCATCTAAATCCGTCCATAGAAACTAACAACACTTTCTCCGAGAAACAACAATCCGCCATTAAACACACGAAAAAGGCTAAAGCGGTCTTCATGTTTGTCTCCTTGGTCGTAAGAAAGCCGTGTTTCGAAATGGACATTCTTTTAAATAGGGCTTGATTTTCGAATACTTCACCAAACGAAAAAAAAAAGCCTTGTTGAATGTTGTGCTCAAGTAGGGAACATATCAAATATAGGTCAAATGATGCGGTCTGTCTTGAATAAGATAAAAAAAAAAACAGTCGTGAAAAAAGGATATAAAGATAAAATTAACAGCCATTTTTTTCCTTTTTCAACAACGTTTTAAACATACCTCTTTCGCAGTGTCGTCGAAACTCGAGGATAAATAGTAATGGGTTAGGTATATCCTAAAGATAAGAGCTGACTTATCATTGTTATGCTATTTAAGTGCCTATCACTTCCAGGATTTACATCTTAGGGGCCCGTATTCACCAACCATTATGCCAAGGTTTTCTAAATTTGTAAGTAACAAAACTTCTGACTGGCTAAACCGAATGGTTTAGCCAATCAGAAGTTTTGTTACTTACAAACGTAGAAAAAGTTCTAGTAAATAAGACAAAGAACGTTCTAAAGAATGGTTGGTGAATAAGGGCCCTTATTTCGCTATATAACTAAAAAGAAATTTTCGGTACGGTAGTTAAAAACACAATTCATTGCTATTTCAAAAATGCATTTTCAGGAATAATATATCCTTCTCGGACAGTGTAGATCCAAGATCAGACTGCACGTTTTGTGCAGTCTGATCTTGATCTACGCTTTCCGCAAAAGGTCAGTAAGACACGCTTAGCAGCTTAAGAGTTGGCTCTTTCGGTAACATATATCCTCGCCCACTTTCGATAGCTTCCAAGAACAATCCACTGAATCGCAGAAAGATCTTATATTAAAAGGTTTGACTTAACCCCTTACCACATAAGGCATTTCTATAGTATCTCTAATTGGTCCTAAATAACAGCAAGGATGAAGCCGTTTCTTATGTGTATATGACACCTTTTGATAGCATAGAAAACATTGTGACAAAAGGTGAAATTGCTCGTCACGAACAATTTCACCTTTTGCCACAATGTTTTCCAAAGGCTCCTACAAGCAATGCGTACAAATGAGTATCTATGGAATAAAGGCTTAAGAAAGCCGGCGGTACAGATTACAGAATAGACCCCACCTTCTGTGCAGTCTGATCACGATTTACACCAACCGCAACAGCCCTCTACTTTGGTCTATGACACTAAAAAGGGTCATGTACTTTCTCAAGATAAGAGGTGTCCAAAAACTGTTATGCTATTTTAAAGGTGGCCCTTCAAATTTTGGGATGAAAATTTTACAAAAACACAAAAAAACACCATTATACTCTCACAGCCTTTTAATTTTCATTCATTAAACCCCAGTAGTAGAAAACTATCCGTCAACAAGTGAAAATAGAGATTTCTTACGGCCAAGGTCAACACCGACGGGAAACACAGTCTAATTTTACATAAGCAGCTCCTTCATTTACACACCGGAAATACATAGACGAAGCTTCAAACATAGCGTCTGAAGAGGACATTATTGGAAACCTGTCCAACAGCGGTGATTCTAAAAGGCAGACTGTCAGAGAATTTGCTGTCTAAATCCATTTTTCTTGCGAATTTGTTCTGATGCACAGTCTGTTTCGTCATGGTTTTGCAAATAAATTGAAATTAATGTACTTTGCCGAACGGTCGTATCTGACAGAATCAGGTCATTTGGCATACCTCGGGTGATGGGAGCCATCATATCTTGCGGCTGTAACTGGTGGATTGATATGTGTCAGATCGGTACATTCGTCGGTTTACCGTTCTGACAATTGTAAGGCTCCTCTTACAAAAGATAACTTGAGTTTCAATGTCCTATCGAAATCTTCATCAAGGACAAAATGCTGATATTACAAACATTGTCTTTTAAAATGCATTTTCCTTAGCCGTCTTCCTTATGGTAGTTTAAACCTGGAATTAAGTGGTGCAGGGTCAAAGCCGTAGTTCTAGTTAAAACAATTTACCTCTTCGAAGTTGTACCAGAAATGTCTCCATTTCAGCTTTTTGTCTTTGTCACTGTCTCCCACAGAAGTTTTAAAGGATTTTTTAAGTCATAAAGAAGATTACACGATGGAAAAAAAATTAAAAAGAAAAAGGACACTAATAAAACACTCGCTATGAATATTGAGTT
Organism: Tridacna crocea; assembly: GCA_943736015.1. NCBI lineage: Eukaryota > Metazoa > Mollusca > Bivalvia > Cardiida > Cardiidae > Tridacna > Tridacna crocea. The sequence continues at coordinate 2,583,611 of OX031056.1, read as the reverse complement.
TTTTGTTCGTCAGTGGCGGCCATTCCTGTAAAAGTATAATTGTCTCCCATGCCAGATATATACACGAAAGGCAACCGGAAAACAGATCGGTCCTTTCACTCGTATTCCTTGGTTTTTGTTCTTGATTTTCTTGGGCATGTTTCGATAAATATAACCATTTACAGGAAATTGTAAGGTCCCCATGCAGGCTTAATTGAAATAAAGTTCTGTCCTCAATCATCAAGAACTTAGTACATCGATTTGTAAAACAATCTAACTAGATTTATTTGAAATATTGTCTCAAGAACGTAGCTGTTCAGAGCAGGAAAATCAAGGGTAAAAACCAAGTAATACCCATATACCTATAAGGTGCTGGAGAAAAGTTAAGGGACATAACTGAAGAATGGCCATCATTGCTCTCTTGATTTCACAAATCGTCGCTTTACTTCCAAAACCTTGTAACTACAGCTTGTAACAAGCTGTAGTTACGATGTTTTAGAAGTAAACCAACGGAATGCCTAATAACATGCAAGAAAAGTACCCCTGCAACCGTTACTAACCCAGATTTTATCATTACTCGGGCCATAACTTTGATATAGCTTACAAGAAGAATGCGATATCTGGCGCTTTAAGATTACATAATTCACTGTACCACCCACAGGCGCCACAGTGCAGGTAGCAAACTTGTAGTTGTTGCTGTCACACTCAAGGGTCTTATAGTTCTTGCAGGTTTTGATGGCAAATTTGGCGCGGCATCCGTGGTTTACCCATATGGATGATTTGTAGAACCCATAACTATAACCATAGGTACAGCCGGATCTGGACATCTTGTCGATAACCTGTGAAAATGCAACTGAGCAATCATTTCAGAGAGAGAGAGAGAGAGAGACAGACAGACAGACAGACAGACAGAGTCAGAGAGAGAGAGAGAGAGAGAAAGAGAGACCGACAGAGAGAGAGAGACACAGAGAGAGAGAGAGTGAGACAGAGAGAGAGAGAGAGAGAGTATATATGTATTTACTGCCGAATCACATGCATACAAGAAAAACTAGAAAAAAGATCCATGCACGGCGCACGCACGTAATATACGTGCACTTTCTTTTTTAGAAGACGCGGACTGCGCAGGCTGATCCGTGACGACTCTTTACGCAAATGTCCGAATGTCCCTGGGCATATGGGAGTTACCTTGGTCAAGACACCCTAAGGTCCCAGCCAAGAACTGATGTGACTCATGACTTATTCGAAAAAGTGAACTGTCACGGTTATATGCCTGAGATACTGTTGAGAGCGGCGTTAAACATGGTACAGTCAAACAATCACCCATAATTAATCGCATGTTGATTTACTTTGGAATAGCGCCCGTATTCACCAATCATTCTCAAGAACGTTCTCAAAGATTTTATAAAAAAACGACACAACTTCTGACTGGCTAAACCAAATGGTTTAGCCAGTCAGAAGTTGTATTACTTTCAAAATCCGTAAGTAGACCAAAAGTGTTTTCAAGAATGGCTGGTGAATTCGGTTTCAGATCGTTTGAACTTATCCATAGTACTTCAGCCACAACTGTGGTGAATCATGTCGCCCAAAGGTGAGGTGGCGACATGATTCGACACCGCCATGAACAAGTTTCCAAGTCCCTTGCCACCTGACCGTACAACGAATTTATTATACTGCAAAATTTTACCCTTTCAAAGCGCGTTAAGCGAAATTTTCTTGTTTTATAATCTCACGAATCGAGTATGCTGAAGAAATAGAAATTCCCTTCTGAGTGCCCCAAATTCAATGAAAACTGACGTCACTGGAAACTGACGTTACAAAAATGTGCAATTTGGTGCATGAAAGTGCTGTCTGGTGATCGATCGACGCCGCCATTTTGGATGTTGTGTCGTAAGTGTAGTGATGTTAAAGGAGCACTCAAAAGGAAAACTGGCTTTACGTGGGTTTTGCCAGGAAACATGATATATAATGTTCCATGCATGTTAACCAATGAGATCAGGAGAAATTTCTTAGCAGTGTAATAATATTAGTTGTACGTTCAAGTGGCCAGGGACTTGAAAACTTGTTCACGGCTGTGGCAAATCATATCGCCCTGAGCCGATGGCAGGCTAATCCGATTCGACACTTTCCGTTTGAAAGTAATTTTCTGTATTGCGCAAGTCTACTGTAGCACAAAATCTAATGTAGTCTTAAAGTGCCGTCTCGGATTAGCCTGCGCAGGCTGATCCTAGTGGACTCTTTTTGCAAATGTCCGAATGTCCCTTTTTTGCGTGTTGCAAGCCATGGTATAATTATTGTGTGGCTTGCTACACGCAAAAAGGGACATTTGGACATTTGCGTAAAGTGTCGTCTCGGATAAGCCTGCGCAGTCCGCGCAGGCTAATCCGAGACGGCACTTTCCGTGTATATGATTTTTTCTGATTTGCAGAAGTCTACTGAAGGACAAAATCTAATGAAGACGTGAAGTGCCGTCTCGGATTAGCCTGCGCGGACTGCGCGGGCTGATCCGAGACGACACTTTACGCAAATGTCCGAATGTCCCTTTTTGCGTATTGCAGGCCGTGTATAGAGAGACCAATACTTACAGACATATAAACGATAACTGTGTTTGAAGGTACATTTACATTACATAAGGCATAGGCGTAGTTCCAACTTGAACAATCCTGAATGATATAAGTACTTCCAGAAGACTGACCTACAAAAAGAAAACAAATCATTACGAAACGAAAAACCATAGAAAAACGAGCCTCGCCCTGGGAAAATGGAGGTTCATGCACTATCCAAGCAAGTCATCAGATTATGATAATCGTTGCGCTTGCCTGCGCATGTCATATTCTTCCAAGATCCGACCTAATCTGCCATGACGTATCACTCTCCCCTAACTTGGGGGGAAATATAGCAATGCGTGCTATAAAAGTAGTAATGGAGAAAACGGCTTTTATCAATAGGTTTCAGGGGAAATCAGGCCTACTTTAGCTCCAAATTTCTCTCAACTGCTAATCATAGCTGAATGAATCGCACGAGGTAGCGTTTTATTGAGTACACATTCATTTTAGTTTGAAATTCAAATTAACGGTTGTGGCGTAGAAAAGTAGTCCGATTCTGTACCCAGAATGCCCAAGTTAGATAGATGAGTATTTGTAGAATGCCATCTAGCGGGAGATAATGTTCGATAATGAATGCTCGAGATCCATTGTTTTCTCAAAACCGTCTGAGTCATGAGGAAGATTGGGTGGTCCTCGGACTCGAGTAAAAATTACAAATGGTAAAAAGTATGACATGCGTAATGGTTATTTTTTTAGATGCATCAAAAAGAATTTTCATAGAGCATTGCTCAAACTATCTTTCAACAACAAATTATAATTTGTCTGAAAGATGTGAAAAAGGGCATCGGGACATTTGCATAAAGTTTCATCGCGGATCAGCCTACGCAGTCCGCGTACGCTAAACCGAAACAACACTTTCCGTTCTTTTATAGTTTTCTGTTTTGTACAAGTCTACGGGAAGACGAAATCGAATGTAGCCGTAAAGTGTCGTCTCGGATCAGTCTGCGCGGATTGCATAGGCTGATCCGGGACGACACTTTACGCACATTTCCGAATGCTGCTTTTCGCATGTTGCAGGCCATAAATGGCCTGCATCACATGAAAAGGAGCATTCTGACATTTGCGTAATGTGTCGTCTCGGATCAGCCTGTGCAATCCGCGCAGACTAATCCAAGACAGCACTTCACGACTACATTAGATTTTATGCTACAGTAGACTTGCGCATTACAGCAAATAATATGAAATCGGAAAGTGTCGCTTCGGATAAGCCTGCGCGTACTACGCAGGCTGATCCGGAACGACACTTTACGCAAATGTCTGAATGCCCCTTTTCACGTGTTGAAGGCCATATGGCTGTGATCATGTAATCTGAAAAGACTTTGACAAGAGAAGAAATTGCTTGATACTGGCAACTTCTCTTAGCACAATATTTCCTGAAGCGGCAACTGCAAGGCAAAAAAGAAAAACAAAAAACGCCAGGAAGTTGTGAGTGCGAGTGTAGGAGAGTTATAGTAACGAAAGCGCTGGCTACCATGGATCGAAACTTTTCGCTATTTCTAAACTTTCTGCATATCAACAGACCATTTTACCTTCAAATCCAGGCGATTGTTAGACGAACAGGGTTTTATGGGATCCTAAATCATGTGAAAATTTTCTTGATATAATGCAGTTCGGGGATACATTAACACACCTTTTGCCAAATAATAAAAAAAATGATGAATAAGTGATTCAATTCGACTTTTTTTTCTAAATTTCAAGCACAGGTAACTGATTGGCATGTACAAAGAAAGAAGTAGAGTTCATGCTTTTGCGTAGGTTATCGAGAAATATTGGTGAAATATTTTTCGATATTTCATGGTTTCGTTCAAAGAAAATACCGATTTTTACATTCTAACTCATCAATTGAAGACGAAAACAGTTGTTCCAGCACACTAGTTAACTAGGCAAAATGCGCATGCCTCACAACCAGACGGAAAAATAACGTAATTTACCGTACATTTCTCACGCTTGACTTAATAATGTTATGCGTTGCTATGCTGAGGGTAACGCTACGGAGAATAAACAAAAAGAACTTTACTGGATTATGATTAAATACCCCCAGAGAGGCTTAAGTCTTTACCACACAATCCCTACTTTTGACGACCCTGAGAAAGAAAGCCTCTTTTCCCACAATGTTTTCTACCCTTTCCAAATCAATTTTCAATTTTCGATTCACATTTATTTTGTCGTCTGCAAATGCTTTCAATTTGGGCAACTCCAAAATTTAGTCGTTTGATAAAGAGTTAAAAGCATGAAATAAACAGATTTTTTTTTCGAAGAAAGATCGACATTTATTTCATCTCATGAACATCATAGGCAGTATTATCGATGATGTTCATTTATGAAATAAATATCGATCTTTTACCGTAAAAAAACAAATATCCTCTAGAAATATAACGACCTTAGAATTCGTGTCATGAACAGAGGTGAAATTATTTCATTTTAGAGATGGTTAATCATTTCGTAATCATGCAATGAAAAGAAGAATATTACATACCTGCCAAAAATAGCGTGAGGACCAGACTGAATAAAACAGGAGACATGGTTCTGTCGAGGGATTTTTATTGTTTTTTGTTAGATTCAAACTCTAGAAATAAAAAAAGACACATTTTGATTAAATATCATTTTATGTATGTATGTATGTATGTATGTATGTATGTATGTATAGAGTTCTAGATAAGAGAGAGTGATGGTATTCTAAATCTATTATATCTTTTTGAAACCCTATGTTGGGGAAACTCATTAGAATTCTAATATGTACTCACAACATAGGGTTTAGTGGAGAAATATGAAAACTTTCAAATTTGAAAAATCAAAATTACTCCCTCTAGCTTGAGCTCTTATGTATGTATGCGTGTTTGTTCATTTGTCTGTTCGTTTATTAGCTATTTTGGACACTATTTCTGTTACATCACAGTGGACTGTGTACAAATTCATGTTTTCCTGGAGTTTCTTTTACCTATAATTTGCACTATTTTCTTCCAAAACCATTGGCTGATTGCCAAAATAATTTTTCGTCAAAAACAGGATTAGGGAGATAGAATGTCCAATCCTGACGCAACTACTCATCTTCTACCCGGAAAGAACTTTGTCACGCCGGTAGTTCCAAGCCCTCTCCATTGCGTAATACGCATTTTTGCGCACAAATATCCATTACGTAATACGCATTCTTGCACACAAATACCCGTTACGTAATACGCATTTTTGCGCACAAATATCCGTTACGTAATACGCATTTTTGCGCACAAATATCCGTTACGTAATACGCATTTTTGCGCACAAATATCCGTTACGTAATACGCACTTTTGAGCACAAATATATGAGTCATTCGCTGTTAAAAGACGGCTTTATCCGTCTGCAAAATGTATTGACCCAGGTCCGCCTTCGCTGTCTGTGCATGCTGACCACAGCCGAAATCTTTTGCTTTTAGTCAATTTTATGAATGTCAAAGAACCAGTCTACCGCATGATCTATTTAATTCTTTGACAAAAAGGATTTATGTGTGCATAACGGAGTTGCGTTAACCCATTATCACACAATCCCCACTTTTGACGACCCTTAAAAAGAAGCCTTTAGAAAACACTGTGGGAAAAGGAGAAAATGCTGGTTACCAGCATTTTCTCCTTTTCCCACGATGCTTTCTACCCTCCACAAAACAAATTTCAATTTTTCAGTCACTTTTATTGTGTCGTCTGCAAATGCTTTCGATTTGGATAAACCTAAAATTTTGTCGTTTGGTAATGAGTTAAGAAGCCTTTTGTCAGTACGCAGCTCATACAATGATAATGGATGACTTCATAGTTAACTCTTTAACTCTTTCACTGTCAATAATGCATAACTTTTGCGGAAGGCGTGGATCAAGATCAGACTTCACAAACGTGTAGTCTGATCTTGGATCTACACTGTCCGTATTCTGATGATAACCCTCAATCAAAAACAGGTTCAATTGAAACTGAAAATATACTAAAAGATCTCGAGAAAGTTGACTTCATTTGGTTGGCAGCAAAATAAGCAACAGACAAAACAATTTCAGACGCGCCCAAATTAAAAAAGAAAAATGCAGATGGCAAATTAAATGGCATTTAACCCTTTCCCAAACGACAAAGTTTTAGACTGGTCCAAATTGAAAGCACATGCAGACGGCAAAATAAATGTAATTCAAAAACTGAAACTTGACTTTAGAAGAGTAGAAAACATTGTGGGAAAAGGAGAAAATGCTGGTTACCAGCATTTTCTCCTTTTCCAACAATGTTTTCAGAGGGTTTCTTCCGTAAAATCCAGGGATTGTTTGGTAAAGGGTTTAAATGAATATTTTTTTCTCCTTCAAAGGTTAAAAAACATTGTGGGAAGAGGAGAAAACGCTAGTACTCAGCATTTTCTTGTTTTTCCACAGAGTTTGGAAGGGCTTCCTTCCCTGTACTGTTAAAACTCGGGATTAGTTGGGGAAGGGTTAAACTGAACTATGATGATGATGATAATAATGATAATGACGATGTCGATGACGATGTCGATGATGGTGATGATGATGGTGATGATGATGATGATTAGAAAGAAAAGAATGGTATTGAATCTTCAGTACTGTGCGGTGTTCTGATAACGTACGTTACATTAAATTTATTATCAAAGCGGCATCCTTAATTTACACTTGGCCAAAAGATCCTGTATTTAATGAACGTGGAACTTTATTTACCAAACACTCTAAAGATCGTTCACAGTCTTATTCTCCAGGATTTTCTAAATTTGAAAGAAACGCAACTTCTGATTGGCTAAACCATTCCGTTCAGCTAATTAGAAAGTGTTTTACATTCAAATTCAGAAGATCTTGCAGAATTCGACAAAGAACGTTCTTAAGAATGGTCAGTAAATTCGAACCAAAAGAAATAGACTTTTACACGTTGTGCGAAAAAGTTTGGTAACCAGCGTTTTTTCCCATTCTCAATCTATTTTGTATCCTTTTCATCATCTGAAGCACATTTTTTTGCATTTTTTCAGTAAAGGACTAGCTTTAAAAGCAGCTTAAGAATAAATAAATAAATAAATAAATAAATAAATAAATAAACATTAAAAAATTTAAAAAAGTAAAAGACACTTTTAAAGAGAAACTGTCTGCTCTCGTAGTAATTTGTTTCTCATGACAACAGAGAAAATAAATCTTTTTTTTTTCAAAGAAAATCTACATGTAAAGTACAATCTTACCAGAGAAAGTTCTCCTGATACTTTGGTTGGACGATGGTTGTTTCAGCATCTCAATTTATACTAAACCAACATCCTGTTGACGTAAATTTAATTTGCATATCCATTGTATGACTTGCATCTTGTTTTGCATTTTAACACTTTAACTCATTACCAAACGACAATATTTTAGGATTGTCCAAATCAAAAGCATTTGCAGACGACAAAATAAAAGTGACAGAAAATTTGAAATTTGTTTTGTGAAGGGTAGAAAACATTGTGGGAAGAGGAGGAAATGCTGGTAACCAGCATTTTTTCCTTTTCCCACAATTTTTTCCAAAGGCTTCTTTCTCAGGGCCGTCAAAAGTAGGTATTGTGTGGTAATGGGTTAATTAAAAAAATACGTTTTAAAGTACTGCCTCAGGTTAAACATCTTAATGCTTATTTTTCCTCCGAAACGAAGATATAGAGGATTTTTTTTTTCGGTGAAAGATCGAAATTTACTACATCGAGTGAAAATCATCGGTTATATTTTCACGAGTGGCACAGCCAAGAGTGAACATATTACCGATGGTGATCGCAAGCCACAGCCCCAAAACCCGCAGCCTTGATTGGTTAATTATTCGACAAAGTTTGAGGCTTCACTAGAGGCAAATGTTTAACTCATTACCGAACGACAATATTTAGGGTTGTCCAAATGGAAAGCATTTGCAGACGACAAAATAAAAATGACTGAAAATTTGAAATTCGTTTGGTGAACGGTAGAAAACATTGTGGGAAAAGGAGAAAATGCTAGTTACCAGTATTTTCTCTTTTTCCCACAATGTTTTCTAAAGTCTTCTTTCTCAGGGTCGTCAAATGGTGTTTTTTTTTTCCAGTTATTCCCCTTGGCACACCCCCTCCGCACAGCAACGCATTACAAATGACGTCACATTTCCATCTGGTTGTGATTGTATAAAAATCAGTATTTTCACTGGTCCTACCCGTGGAATATTGAAAAAAAAAAAATCACCGCTATTTCTCGATATCCTACGTGAAAGCATGAATAATATAGTATTTTTATCGGGCTTATAAATTCTCTATCTTTTCAATTTACATTTATCAACATTTTCGCTTTCCTAGAATGGCGACATTAAAGGTGGCCCTTCAGATTTTGGGACAAAAAATTCACGAAAATACAAAAAAAAAATAATCTTTTTACTCCCAAAGCCTTATAATTTTCATTCATAAAACCCCAGTAGTCGAAAACCATCCAACAACAAGCGAACTTTGAGATTTACTACAGCTCAGGTCGACGCCGACAGGAAACACGGTCTATTTTTACACGAGCAACTTGCTCATTTACATACTGGAAATACACAGACAAAGCTTCAAACATTATGGAAAATAATGACATATTTGTTATTTTATGAAATTTAAGAGTCATTAGTCACGTGCCAGTCACTTAGCATTCCAAAAATGCTTGTTTTGATTTTTGGCGCGAAATCTAAAGATAGCTTAAGGGACCATTATCCTCTTAAGGAAATACCACCCCCCCCCCCCCTAAAAAAAAATTATGATTTTTAATTATTGATGATTTGTATTGGTTTTTCAGATAAATTTCAGTGATATATATATTTCTTAATTTGGGGTGATGTGAAAAACCTAAATACCCACCTTTAAGGCTCGAAACTGATTCTACTCTCTCACTATTGCGTATATATCAGCGGCGTACACAACAGGATTTCTCTACGTGGGTCAAACGCCGAAAACTGAGGCCTATTTGTTCAAAATTAACTCTTATCCTGTTGTATAGCTAGAATGAAATTTTTGATTCGTTAGTAAATTTCCAAGTATTGCCATTTCAAGGCTTTGTTTTTTTTGGGAATAATATCTGCTTATCGGACATTGTAGATCCAAGATCAGACTGCACGTTCTGTGCAGTCTGATCTTGATCTACACTGTCCGCAAAAGATCAGTGAGTCGCGATTAGCAGCCCAAGGGTTATTTTTCTTTTTTTAAACACACGGCGTGTCCACTTGAGAGAGTGGGTTTCATCGCCACGGCCACACTCATTGGATATTGTAGAATGCCATCTAGCGGGAGATAATGATATTGTAATAGATCTAAAAAATCTGATTTTTTACAGTGTTTTGGTATATTTTTATCGACTCGAACTGTCAAAAAACCTGGTCCTAAAACCTAAAAGGAGAAAACGTTATTTCATTGGTTAATTTGCAGAGAGAATATTGTTTTCGTCACAAATTCGCAACGTTTTAACTTATTACCAAACGACAATTTTTTTGGCATGTCCAAATCGAAAGCATTTGTATACGACAAAATAAAAGTGACAGAAAATTTGAAATTTGTTTTTTTAAGGGTAGACAGCATTGTGGGAAAAGGAGAAAATGCTGATTACCAGCATTTTCTTCTTTTCCCACCATGTTTTCTAAAAGGCTTCTTTCTTAGCTTCGTCAAAAGTAGGGATTATTTGGTAATGGGTTAAACGACATCCCGGAGGCCACATCCTGTTGATTTGCAAAGATTAAAAATCCAGGGACATGCGTTAAGTAGCGACACGGTACTTGCATTTGAACCATGCTCTGTGAAAAGGTTGCTTAAAGTATCTGCAAAAAGTATCGACCCAGGTCAGCCTGTGCAGTCAGCGCAGGCTGACCTGGGTCAAAACGTTTTGCTATTCGTCAATTTAATGCATGTCACAGTACCAGTATACCTCATGATTCGCTGGATTGCTATACAACAGTTGATCTTATGGGCACATGATTGGATGATGACCTGCTTTGTATCAGGTAGTTAGCCCGTAAAACTTCTAGTGCAGCATGGCATAAAATTTCTTGATAGTTGATAAATACGGATTTATACAGATATAATACTTTTGCACATTTTTAACCGACCAGAAATTCCTTCGATGGCTATCTTGAAATTATTTGTTGACACTTTTGTTAGTTTCAAGAAAAGGGAGGTAATTATTATCTCCCTTTGTAATGAGAAGATAGTGGTTTTAGATTTATAAATGATGATTCTAAGAAGGACAAAAAGGTAAAAGTGGCTCGGTGAAAGTTGTACAACAAAACTCATTTTTAATCAATGCAAATTTTGCAGGATAGTATTATAGTCGAAATAGCTGTTTTCTACTACGGGTCCACTTCCTTAAGACACTTTTTGCAGAGAAAATTTATTAATTTTATTGCAGCCCATCCTAACCCCTATCCTGTTAAATAACTAAAATGATTTTTTTTTTAAAAAATGATAGTAGAAACCTCAATATTTCTACTTCAAAGTTATCTTTTGGGGAATAGTGTCTCCTTAATTTCGGACAGTGTAGATCCAAGATCAGACTGCACGTTCTGTGCAGTCTGATCTTGATCTATACTGTCCGCAAAAGGTCTGTTAGTCGGGCATAGCACCCTAAGGGGTGAACACATTATGGTTTAAAGAGATCCGGTTTTAATGCCATAAAGCTTTGCTACTCTGTTGAGGTTTATTTTTCGAAAATTGCTTTTTGAATACAATTTACGAAAAATAAAATGATTTTTTTAAACAGATATTGGTTGCTTATTGATCTAATCGGCTATTCCACGTATGCTATTGCCATTTTTATAGCTCTGGCTAATGCACTTATTTTTAATTTCTACCGCTATTTGCACTTCTTTTCCTTTCAATGCCATTTGAGCGATATTACTCGAACAAATTGACATGAAATGGATAACCTCCATTACCATATAGCTTTGGCTAATGTCTTCTGCTTGCGGGACTATGTGCACGATTTTTAACTCTTTATGCAGCTAATATATTTATCGTGTCTTTAAGGAATACTGGAAATACCTGAAATAAACATTATTTTGTTACTTTAAGGTAGTAGACCCATAATACTTCTAGTGCAGCATGGTATAAAAATTCTTGATAGTTGATAAATAAGGATTTATACAGATATGATACCTGTGCACATTTTTAACCGACTAGAAATTTCTTTGATGTCTGTCTTGAAATTATTTGTTGATACTTTTGTTAGTTCTCAGAAAGGGGAGGTAATTATTATCCCCCTTTGTAATGAGAATATAGTGGTTATAGATTTATAAAAAAAATACAATTCCAAGTACATCAAAAAGTAAATAATAATAGTACAATAATACTCATTTTTAATCATTGCAAATTTTGTAGGAAATATTATAATGGAAATATTTGTATTGTATTACGGGTCCACAACCTTTACTTGGTTATACGTGGCTGCTGACATAGATACAAGATGCACTTTTTATGTAGTCTGATCTTGATCCATGTCACCCGCAAAAGCTCTTATATTTTGAGCATGGCACTGTAAGGGTGAAACCCGACATTTACCGTTACCAGAATTTCCGTACCGTCTGTTTATACCCGATAATACAAATATCCACTTTTTAAACTTTTACCACACAATGCCGACTCTTAACGCTCCTGGAAAAGAAGCCTTTTGAAATCATTGTGGGAAAAGAAAAAAAGGCTGGTAACCAGCATTTTCTACTTTTCCCACAATTCTTTCTACGCTTTCAAAGAAAAATTACATCATTTTAGCCACACTGAAATTGTCGTCTGTAAATGCTTTCAATTTAGACAAGGCTAAAATTTTGTCGTCTGGTAAAGGGTGAATTATTTCTTACATAAAGGTCAATTTCAGGTCAATTTGTTCCAGTAATAATAACCATTGTACTGCTATGCTTGACTCATTGTGCTGAGGTCAAGATTAGTTTGCTTGGAACGTGCAATCTGATCTTTGATTTACACTTTCCAATACGATGAAATTTTATCGGCGACGAAAAAAAGTTGAAAAGATGGCGTTCGTGTGTGTGTGTGTGGGGGGGGGGGGGGAAGGGGTTGTTGCAACTGGGCCAATTGAACCAACTAAGACAGCATAACGGGTAGGTATGGTGAACTGAACAATAAATTTAATTATTTGAAACATTCAAAATATTGTCAACTTCTTGGAATAAATCCAGCCATAATATGTAGGACTGTAGTACATATTATATTACACAATCTCACTTTCTCTGCGAGTTTCAAAGAATTTGGACCAATAATATGGGCGTTGTAGAATAAACAAAATTAAGTAACAAGATGGCTGCTTTCCTTAAAGCTTTTCTTTCCAAAATGGAGAGAGTTTTAGCTATCGATGAATAAAGAAACGGTGTGAGTTTCAAGTAAATTAAATCCCAAATGCAGACTTTATCACGTAAACAAGAAAAAGACAGACGGACGGACGGACAGATGACGGAAACCACGTCATGAAATCAGCCTTTAGAGCTACAATCACTAACTATATTGAGATATTTTGACGTATCGGCTTTATTCGTAAATCAGAGAGTTTTCCTTGCTTGATCTCTTTTGTATTAAAAACAATTATATAATTTTGACGTATGATTTAGGTTAACACCAGTCCAGAATTTAACATTTTTTATTCTTATAATTTCTTACTCACATACTGGTATAGTTCAGTTCATCAACCACCACATTCTTATTATATTGATGCAAAGTAGTTTGATTTCAACTTGACTCGTATTAACGCTTTCCGAAACAATCCCTGGTTTTTACGGGTCTGGAATAGTAGCCTTTTGAAAACATTGTGGGAAAAGAAGAAAATGCTGGTAACCAGCATTTTCTCCTTTTCCCACAATATTTTCTACCTTATCATGGACAGAAATCATCTTTTCAGCAAGATTTGAATTGTCGTCTGCAAACGCTTTCAATTTAGTCAAGTCCAAAAGTTTGTCGTTTGGGAAAGGGTTAAATGCACCCCACATCACCGGTGCTTTCAGTGCTTTTATTATAATTATGTTAGCAATTTGATTCTAAGGCCCCCGTCACACTCAGGCAAAGACCACACAGACCGAACTGCGTTTTTAAAACTTGACAAACGCAGGGAGAACGGGATGAAATACAGGAAAAAAAACCACAGTTTTCAAGTTGGTTCTACGTCTGCGCCTGCCACTGCGTCTAACCCGTCACAGCTAAGTTTTGCCGCACGCTTGATTAAGAATTTCGAAGTTCAACCATCAAAATGGTATAAAGAATTGAAAGAAAAAACTATCACCATGGTTTCCTCCTTTCATCGATCAAAGATTGATGAGATGATGGGAAAACTTCAAACATTTCTCATATGGATAACAAAACGCTACCAATGGCAAAGACTAAGTTATGTTTGCTGATGATGTCACTACCCGCTTATGATATCTGTCAAATATATATGCAGAAAGCAACAAAGTTTATATTTGGGGAAATTCTACTTGGCCAGGAAGCACAGTTTGATGAATGGTTAAATCACAGAAAAATTCCGTATGTCGTGCTGGACGATGCAAGACCACGCTCAGGAGTCAGTGGCAATGATGCCTTATTCTAGGCAATTAGCATCTTGGACAGCTATTTACAAAACAAAAATAGAAAGAATTGCTTAATCTTGAATATTTAATTTCTATTTTACACTACTTAACACGACCTTATTGAGTCCTTATTGCGTCCTGATTGGATCAGGTCCTCGCTACTTTTTTTTTTGAACATGTCCAAAATTCTCCCACGTGAGACAAGACCATACAGATCGCAGTACGTCCTTATCGGTTTCTACTACGTTCCTTCTACGTCGTACAAGTTCATACTGCGTCGGATCAGTTTTACATTGACGTAGTGGAAACTTGGTCTAGTCTGACATGGGTTTAATCTATTACGTAAAAGCTTCCATTACATTACTGATTAAATTTAAGCCGCAAAAATATTTACAGGCGAACGAGTTAAATAGTTATAGATATAATCATTAAAATGAAATAAAACAAACGTTACTAAATCTCCATAAGTAAATTGACTGTTTTTTTCTTTATTATCATTTTGTTTTAGAAGACACTGTCACGAAATAAAATTGCTTGTAAAGAGGAATTCATGTCTTCTTATCATGGCTAATTAATTTTCAGTGCCAGGCATTCAGTTTTTTGACATGTCCACGAATCTTTCTCAATATGTCTTATATTTTTTGAAAAACTTTTAGCACTGCCCGTGAATAAAAAGTCGAAAAACATAGGATAAAAGTTAAATAGACATTATAGGGTTAATTCACGTTTTTGAGGTCGTTAACATTCGCAGAGGCCCGAAAAATGCTTTAACGCCCGAGTGCGAAGCACGAGGGTGTTTAAGTATTTTGAGGGCCTCTGCGAATGTTAACGACCTCAAAAACGTGAATTAACGCTATTATTGCATAAAGTAAAGGTATTCTAACAATAATTTGCACAGATAGCAAAAATATTTCCATAGAAATGCAAATAAGCGAATTTCAAATGTACTGTACGCAAATGGGTCAAAACCGGAAGTCGGCGAAGAAGTTTTTGTTACGATTAGGAAAGGGCCGTTAGTCCTGTATGCCAGTTTTGATTCTCTCGCTGTAAATATACTTTTATTGATTTTTAATACACACTGGACTTATGTGGAATAAACTTGCACACATTTGGACGATTACAACTAGGATGAATGCGTGGATATAAATTTCTGTAACTGAAGGCGACAGAGGGTTCGATATGCATCAAGCGAGGCGGACCGATCACGTTAAAATGTGGGTGGGATGTAGCTGGTTTAGAGTACATTTCACGGGTGAATTTTTGTTCAGATCTCGATTAGACTGAGATTCTGTGCAAAGGTTTGTTTGTGGTGTACTAATATCATCAAAGACATGCCATGGAAAGGATCGAATATGGTACGAATTCCTACAGTTTGATGGTTGGAGTCTAGGGAAAATCTGACAAGGACAAACGTTGTTTACAAGGTAGGCCCGAATCGAGGATATTGATAGTACAAACCCGGGCGTTAACGGCGCGTGAATTTACTGATTAATACACGTTTTCTCCCGTTAACCGCCCGACTTTTACCCGTTAATACATGTTTATAACGGCCCGAAAAGGCACGTTTTATGCAATAATGAGAGTTAAAACACAACAGCAACAACAAAAAGCCAGCCTTGATCTGTTAAATCTTTACTACATAATCCCGACTTTTAACGACCCTGAGAAAGAAGCTTTCCGAAAACATTGTGGGAAAAGGAGAAAATGCTAGTCACCAGCATTTCCTCCTTTTCCCACAATGTTTTCTACCCTTCCCAAACCAAATTTCAAATTTTTGAGTCATATTTATTTTGTCTTCTGCAAGTGCTTTCAATTTGGACAAGTCTATAATTTTGTCGTTTAGTAAAGTGTTTAAAATTATTCAACAAAGTTTGACTTCTCACTAGAGGCAAAACTTTAAACTGGTCTATATTGATATGGACCAAACTTAACCCATTACCAGACTTGAAAGTTTTAGCCTTGTCCAAATTGCAGACGAAAATTTCGATGTGGCTCAAATGGTGTTATTTTTCTTTGATAGGGAAGAAAAACATTTTTGGAAAGGGAGAAAATGCCGGTTACCATCATTTCTTCTTTCACTACAATTTTTTCAAAGGGCTTCTTTTCCAGGTTCGTTATAAGTCGGCATTTTAAATGCGTCTACTTGATCCATGATACCAAGCAAGTCATCACATAATTATCGATCCATAATAACAACCGACTTATTTATAAGGAAGAATTTTTGTTTAACTTACTGCATGACGAAGAACCGTTCTACATAATGACTTATGCAATGTTTACAGTCATTGATTTCATGGACCTATAATTTTGTGATAAATCACTTGACATTATTATCTGCATCTTTTGACAACGCTTGGAAAGAAGCCTTTTGAAAAATTTAAGAGAAAAGGAGAAAATGCTGGTAACCAGCATTTTCTCCGTCTGTCACAATGTTTTCTACCCTTCCAAAATCAAACTCAATTTTTGATTCACATTTATTTTGTCGTCTGCAAATACTTTGAATTTGGACATGTCTACAATTTTGTCGTTTGGTAGAGTTCACCTGACCAAGGTTAAAATCATTTACATAAATTAATATTCTATTTTTACCCTCGGCATCACTCGGCATATGTCACGAATGGTCTCTGAATTATTTCGTGCGGTTTACATGAATTAATCTTAAACTAGCTGAATAGTTTCATTGAAACTTTACGGTCAGTAGTAATAAAAGCAAATATTGCAACTTCACAGATATTTTTTAGGGAAATATCTCCGCATTGGACAGTGTATATCTAAGATCAGACTGCACGGTTTGTGCAGTCTGATCCTGGCTACACACTGTCCGCTAAAGCGCCTTGAGTCATTCTTTGTAGGCTAAGGGTTCAATTGGTTAACCCACAACCACACAATCCCTACTTTTGACGCCCCTGAGAAAGATGCTTTTAGAAAACATTGTGGGAAAAGGAGAAAATGCTGGTAACCACCGTTTTCTCCTTTTCCCACAGTGTTTTCTACCTTTCACAAAAAATCAAATTTTCAGTCACTTTTTATACTTTTATTTTGTCATCTGCAAATGCTTTCGATTTGGACAAACCTAAAATTTTGCCGTTTGGTAATGGGTTAACTGTGGACATACTAACGTTAGTACCTTCCCGTATACATGTAACTTTCCTAAAAATAGCCGGAGTTCTATTTTTATGCCTACTTTTATATTTAGCAAAAAAGTCAGAATCAGGTTAAAGTAAGTAGACAATACCAGCCAATGAGATGATTTAAGCCCCTTTTTGCCGGGGCATGGCTCAAACACATGAACACAAGTTATTCTTAAAAAGCATGGAAGATGAACAAAACACTTAAAACAGAAACCATGAAACAGTTTATGCCAAAGCTCTTCGCCTCTGTCTGACCGCTGACCAGTGCATCTATTGTGTTGTCCAAAGTTCCATTATTGGGTCCAGGTTCGATGTTCAAAAGGTTGCAGACCAAGGGATAGATGTCTACTTGATTAAAGGGGGCGAGTGTCAGACTCTTCTTGAAATCTGAGCCTCGAGCAAAGAAGATGGGTTTCATTGACGACAGTGCGTTGTCATATCCGTGGCCACCACGCTTTTGTTTCGTAATTGTCGAGGCGTCCTGCATGTAGTGATAGAAAAATACACTCAACAAAACTTCTAAACGGCCACTTATTGGCTGGATTTTTCCGTAAACCTTTTCTGGCATCCGCTGTCTAGAAAAGAGACTGACAGAGCTCCAGATAAGATGGAGTGATGGTATTCTAAGTCCATTATTTCCCTTCCAAACCCTATGTTGTGGGTACTCATTAGAATCGTCTCGATGAGACGATTTTAATGAGCACCCATAACATAGGGTTTTGTTGGTTTATAATTAATATTTTCAATTTTGAAATCAAAATCAATCCCTCAATCTGGAGCTCTGCAGACAGTTCATTTGGTTCGAGATTTTGGAGAACAACTGACCAGTGTAAAAGCAAACCTCACCATAAGTCCGAGAATAATGGTTTTACTTTTATTGCTTTTGAAAGGAACTCACTTAACATTCATTCACTGAACATTGAAAATTGAAAACTTCACGCAACTTCTCTCGGTTTGTATTGGAAATTGAAAACTTCATTCAACTTCTCTCAGATTTGTATTTTTGTGCAGAAAATGATTTCAGTGTCTTTTAATACTGCTAAAAGAAATTCAGTAATTAAGGCCTTTTTTTTTTTTTTCCAAAACTTTTCTTGGCTGGTAGACAAGACGCATTCACTAAGGACGTGTTTTCTCTTTTTTGAAAAAGAGAAGCCCTCTGTCGAAAATCTTACCGTTTTACAATACCAATGGCTAACGTCCATAATTATAAGGGTCGCAATACGCGAAAAGGGCATCCGGACATTTGCGTAAACGATACTTTCCGTTTTTATATAATAATCTCTTTTGCGCAAGTCTACTGTAGTACAAAATCTAATGTAGTTGTGAAGTGCCGTCTCGGATTAGCCTGCGCGGACTGCTCAGGCTGATCCGAGACGACACTTTACGCAAATGTCGGAATGTCCCTTTTCATGTGTTGCAAGCCAGATATGTTATAATTTATTTTTATTAGGCTGTACACTCCCCTACGTTTACATCATGTTCCCGGCAGCCCCGTTTGTCCGAAACGTGGTGTGCCGTGAGAATTTCTCCGTTTTTCCTCCGTTTACCAAGCTTAGTTAAGTCACTTTCTGGTACCTCGCGGTATCCGTGACAGACCTTGGCGGGAACACTGCGTTTACACCATGTTCCCGACAGCCACGGCAGTCAAGGCAGCCACGTTTCTGACAACCCGGGACAAAACGGGATTGACGTAACACAACGCAGAGGAACGGATTAGGCAAATTTGTCAGACTTTGGTTATATACCAGTAATTTTTCCGATCAAATATATGCGTTGAATCGGGTGAAATAACACACACGACAGGAAAAAAAAATCCGTATCAACACTTATTGAAATACGGTCCCAAATATGGTATGCTGACGTGTCTCGCAAACGTACTAAGCATGCACTGATTTGCAGTTGGTTTGGCTCAAAAAGTTACGCGGTAAAATTAATCCCCCATTCATGAAAACAGAGTTACTACCATCCCAACTTCTTATTATCTCTTTTCGTTTGCTATTTTCCAATAAAATGACAACAATCGCAAAATGTTGTTGCAGAAAGTTAAAGGTATGTAATAAAAGGAATATTATGTTGCAGTAAATTTGCTGGTGCTTACATTATTTACTTCTCGCTGCATAAGAATATTTTGACATCGCGCTCGACCTTCGGTCAAGCTTTCTCACGCTGCTCGAAGTAAATACAAACATGAAAGTTACTACAACATACGAGTAATATGGCCTGCAACGAAAAGGAGCCTTAGGGCATTTGCGTAAAGTATCGTCTCGGATCAACCTGCGCAGTCCGCGCAGGCTAATCCGAAACGACACTAACCATTTTTATGTAATTTTCTGATTTGCACAAGTCTACTTTAGCGCAATCTACTGTAGTCGTAAAGCGCCGTCTCGGATTAGCCTGCGCGGAATGCGCAGGCTATTCCGAGACGGCACTTTACGCAAATGCCCGAATGCCCTTTTTCGCATTGTAGGCCATATTCCGTATATATTCAAATAAACGAACTAACAAACAAACCTTAACCATGACCCATCCTTCGTGGGCTACGAGAACAATCGGCAAAATACGTCTGTTATCTTTATAGTGCCAACGTTCTGGTAGTTCCTCTTTCTTGTAAACAGTCATGTGTTTCGCCTTGGTTAAATTTGTGTAAACCTCGTCCTCTGTACCCTTGACTGGCTGCAAGGTCAACACAACATCTACTGTCTCGGACATGATTTCAATGGCACTAAAATCGATATAACGACGTAAATCAATCAATCGATTAGTCAAGTCAGTCTCGGTCATGCCGTGGTCACTTGTCACGATGATGTTTACTGTATCCAGAAGCCCGGCATTTTTGACACCTTCGACGACATAGCCCAAAATGCCATCCATTTCTGTAACTGCACTGCGTATTTGAGACGAGTACGGTCCATATTCATGCCCAGTGCTGTCCGGTTCGTGAAAATATAGCATAGCAAGGTCGATATTGAAGCTGTCATTTGACAGCCAGTTTATGATGGTATCTACTCGCTCTTTGAACGGAACATTTCGATCATATTTTGCCCAAAAATTTGGTCTTTTCCCTCGGATTTCTGCCCCACTTCCAGGCCAGAAATAAGCCCCGCTCCGCAGACCGTGTCTCTGTACTTTCACCCAGAGTGGTTCAGCTGCATCCCACCATTTCGACTCTAGTGACATGTCAAAATATTCTTTAAACAACGGATCGTAAAATCTGTTCCCAACGATTCCATGGCTTTCTTCGTACAGACCTGAATGATAAATAGGATCTATCTGTTAGACCTATACGATGAATAAGACCAATTAAAGACCTATATGACAAATAGGACCTTTGTTTAAAGACTTATACGATAAATGCGATCTTTGTGCAATGACCTATACGGTAAATGAGACCTATATGTAAAGACTTGTACGATAAATAGGGCCTATGTTTAAAGACCTATATAATAAATAGGACCTATATGTACAGACCTATACGATAAATAGGAACTATGTGTACAGACCTATACGATAAATAGGACCTCTGTTTAAAGACCTATATAATAAATAGGAACTATATGTACAGACCTTTATGATAAATAGAACCTATGTGTACAGACCTTTTTGATAATTAAACGAGCACTTCCCAATTAAACGAGCACTTCCCTAGAAAAGATCCATCTACAAAAAGTGTCGATCCGGGTCAGCCTGCGCAGTCCGCGCAGGCTGACCAGGATCAATACTTTTTGCTTTTGCCCAATTTGGTGTATGTCCAAGGACCATTCTATCTCAGGATTCGGTTGTTGGACAAACTGGATCTCTAGATCCATACTTATGTGATGACTAACTCGGTATATAATGCCTCACGTGGATACATCGAAACCATCTTGTAGAGTGTAGCAAGAGAATGGCTCAGGTACATTTTATTCAAATGACAGTTGTTTGTGTTTCTAACAACTTCACTCGCTAAGATCTAATGTATAGGTATCCAAAGGTCTGACCCGAAGTACATGGCCCTCAATCAAGTATTTGCCAGTTAGTCGGTGTAGCCGAATGAGCTTTCTTTGACCTACAGTTTGGTTATGATAACAAATAATGAAATAGAAATTTGTGATTGGTCAAAAATGCATAATTGTTTATTCTAAGGGTCCCTGCCTATTTGCTGACTCAATTACGCCGTCTTTCTTTTTTAAAGACATTTCTTGTTTTCCCGTATTTGTCAACTGGAAGTGAATAAA
Source organism: Tridacna crocea (assembly GCA_943736015.1). Lineage (NCBI taxonomy): Eukaryota > Metazoa > Mollusca > Bivalvia > Cardiida > Cardiidae > Tridacna > Tridacna crocea. The sequence continues at coordinate 2,562,182 of OX031056.1, read as the reverse complement.
ATTCCCATTTGTGGGTTGGATGAGAAATATCCTTCTTTACTGTTTCGACCTTTACTGACCTCTTCTGTTTAATCAACGTATTCTGCTTTATAGACCAGATAGCAAAACTTATGATATTATAACTACCTTTCTTCATTTTAATTTCAGAAGTTTGTATTTCAAAAAAAGAATTAAATGGTAGAAGAGAAAAAAAAGGTAGATGACGGTGGTCGTTCTACGCTTGTAATTCCGTTGGTCTTACACATTAAGTTACACTGAGAGCCGAGGTTCGTATTTACCAATCATTTTTTAGAATATTCTTCGTCTTACTCTCCCTTTTTTTCTTTTAGATTCTGAAAGCAACACAACCCAAATGGTTTAGCCAATCAGAAGTTATTTTACTTTCAAATTTGGAGAATTCTGGAGAGTAAAATTTTGAACGTTCCTGCACATGGTTGATGGACACAGACCCAGGTTTTACCAAGAAAAAAAAAGTAAATGTGATTCAAGATATTGCAAAGTATTTCTTATTTTAATTGCTTATCATCCCTCAATTTTTGTTTCTCGTGTCTTGTTATAGAATTTTGATATCAATACTCATTTTTTTTTAAATAACCTATTAATTTATAACATGTATGTGTGTACGATACGAAATGCGTGTATATCATGTTCTTGTCATTGCATTTCTGGTATTTCACAGTGGATAACACCAGCCAGTAATGATAAATATGGTATCATCACTAGTGACAAATAAGCTTTCGAATATTTTCGAAAAAAGGGTGAATTAGAAATATGATAAACAGGATAATCAACTGGTTGTATGTGATATCAAAAATCTGTCACTGAAATGCGGTGTGATACAATAAAAAACCTCGTCCTTCGGACTCGTTTTTTTCAACCACATCATACCCCATTCTTTTGACAGATTTTTAATATCACACACCAACTGTTGATTATCTTCTATTTATTATCAATGCTAATTTTCTCATTTTTTTTGTAAAAAGACCTATTAATCTGTAATATGTTTGTGTATGATTAGACAGGTTTTTAATATCACACACCACCAGTTGATTATCTACTATTCATTTTCAATACCCATTTTTTTAAATGACCCATTAGTTTGTAACATGTTTGTGTATGATACAAAATGCGTGCATATGCATAAGTAAGAAATGAAACCTTGAACTGTCAGTCTTCAGTCATGAATGTAGGTAGGTCGTTGCTGCAGACGACTATGACAACATGACACCATCCTTTTAAAATACAAATTATCTTTTACCAGAAGACAATATCTTGGACTTTCCCAGATTAAAAGCATTTGCAGACGACAAATTAAATGCAACTCAAATGTTGATATTTATCTTGGAAAGCATGAAAAAGATTGTCGGCAAGATGAAAAGATGCTAATCAATAGCAATTTCTTCTCTCCAAACCTGTCTTCATTTGGGATCATAAGACAAGAGATTGTGTGGTAAAGATTTAGTACAAGAATAAAAGTGAAATCGTTTGAACAAAAAGAAGAATTACTCTATAATCTACGGTAAAAAAACATAGAAAAAAGTTGTTGGGTAATCTTCAGGGCAATTGCAAGATGGAACTGGCTATCAGTAGGCCTACTATCAGTACTGCCAGTGCTTTGATTTTATTTTCAGGCCTAAGGATACTCTAAACTGGTCCCCGTTATACAAAAAAATACAGATATAGAGTTTGTGTCATCAGCTTGTGGTTAATATGGGGAAATATTTGCCTGAAAAGGGAAAGGTATGCGAAAATAACGAGTGCCGTAAGGCACGAGTTATTTTCGCGGACCTTTCCCTTTTGAGGCAAATATTTCCCCATATTAACCACAAGCTGATGAAATGAATTATATATTATACTTCCGCTGATTGTTTTGTCAATAAATGTCACTTTTAAAACTAGTGATCTCAAGTCAATTAACCGGATTTTCTCCATGAGGAAAATATTCACTGAGACGGGGAAATTATTCCCCCCCCCCAGCTTATATTACGACATTTCTTTACCCATAACATTTCTAAAAATAGACACATAAAATATAATACATATGAATTCCTACTTTTACGCAGGACAGTTTTGGAATAGGACAGATTCTTTCTTTGTGCTGAATGTAAACCTTCTGGTGCCTCAGGGGAAGTAACCTTTCTAAAGGATACTTAGATTGATCGTTCCCCCTGATACATCTGAAGCGTATGAACATAATTTTAACACATGTTTACAACTACAACCATGATCAGCTTGTATAGCTCAAGTTGTAGGACCTAGAACCTGTAAAAGTTAGGTATTTGGTCACTTGAGGGTATAGGTTTGAACCCCACGGCTAGCCATATAAAATTACTAAATATTCTTACAGACGAGACGTTAACCCATTACCAAACGACAAAATTTTAGGTTTGTCCAAATTAAAAGCATTTGCAGACGACACAAATAAAAGTGACTACAAATTGAAATTTGCTTTGTGAAGGGTAGAAACATTGTGGGGAAAAGGAGAAAATGCTGGTCACCAGCATTTTCTCCTTTTTCCACAATGTTTTCTAAAGACTCCTTTTTTCAGGGTCGTCAAAAGAAGGGATTTTGTGGTAATGGGTTAAACCGAGATCCAGTGTGTAGGTGCTATACACAAACCATGTTAAAGAACCAAACGTAACACAGGATTGGTTTCGCCCTGCATCATGCACCTTTCCCTAGTAACAAAATAAACAGCTTTCGTGGGGGGGGGGGTTGTCAATATATGTAACTGGCTGCGACGATAAATAAACGCAAATTCATTCATTCATTCATTCATTCATTCATTCATTCATATAGGGACAAATTATATATGATCTATCACAACCTGTGCACCTTTCCCTCATAACAAAATAAACTGCTTTCGGGGGCGTTGCCAATATAGGCAACCGGCTGCGACGATAAATAAACGCAACTTCATTCATTCATTCAAGCATTCATTCATTCATTCATATAGGGACAACTTATTTATGATATGTCACAAGCTGAGCATCACTTATCATGCCTGTACATGTTACGCCATATCTTTAACTAATTACCTCTTGCAACCACCCTGCATGCACACATTTAAAAAAAAATCTTGCACATCATGTGTAGTCTATTCTCAAAAAAAAAAACGCTGTCTGAACAGGGGAGATTATTCCAGCAAAAACAAACATTTTAATAATAAATCTTGGGATTTGCTGTTAACTGGAAGCTGATCAAAGTTAAAAAGATACATGGAGAAATTGCTCGAATTGAGGAATTTCTCCTTATACCGCAATGTTTTAAAAAGTGTTCCTCTGGAAGACACAAAAAGTGGTCTGCATGAGGAAGGCAACATATCTGACTCAAATTTTGATATCTCGACTTTATCTTGAAAAACAGAGACTATCAAGATTGGGCGATAAAAAGACTGATAAAAGAAGTTCGATGCCTTAGAATGATAAGGTCGTAAGTGTCACTTACAACCTTATATAATGCATACATATTTGGAAACGGCATTTCAATCTCGATCATTTGATACTAATTTTATAAAAATTGGAACTTGTTGTGTTGACCATATAAGGTGCTGAAAAAGGTCGTAAGTAAAATGCGTTTCAATCTGCTTATAACATAAGGTCGTATGTGACAGTTACGACCTTTGTAAATATTTTACAAAGTACTTCACAGTTGAATGAGAAGGTCGTAACTGCTAGATACGCCCTTCTTTTAAAACTTATTGAATTTAGTCTTACAAATGAGGAAACCTTGGAAATACATGACCAAACTTTTCTGCCATATATCATATAGTACAAACACAGAATTAATAGAAATTAAGCCAATAAAATGCACCTTATCCAAAGAAAAAGATAAAACGAATAAGAAATATTTTTTCTTTTATGAAACTGACTTTAGTGTAGAGATTAGAGCATAGTCAAAAGTTTGAGGGAGGGAAAAACAATAAAAAATTCATAGAAATTCAGCATAAGCATTGGGGGTAAGTATTTAAAACTGGTTTAACTTATAAGAATAGACAACTTTAAAAAAAAAAAGTATAAAACGCCTCCTAAACGTCTTTTATCTTGTTAAAGATAAGATAAACTGATTTTTTTTTTTTTTGGGGGGGGGGGGGGGGAGAGACTGTAAGTGTAATAGTATTCGCACTGACCATACTGCGTAGTAGAGAATTGGACCTTTGTGAAATTACACACTCTCTAAGCTAATTCAATCAGTTTTAAACACAATATGGCAACTCTTTAGTGTTTTTTTTTTTCTTTAAGCGGCTTTCTTCATTATTTCTGTCATATTAGAATACAGCTCACTTATCCATGAGTGCATGGTTTTGCCCATGTAGGTCCTACCTATGGACAATCAATTGAAAAAAGGAGTTTAGAATGAAAATCAAACAAAGCGACTATGATTGAGAATTCTTCTTCTTGCTTGTGTGGTGGTCAACCCACTCTTAAAACACCAGAAACCATTCTTTTTCTTTTGGAACCATTGTGGTTTAAGATTAGACTGCAAAGAATATGAAGTCTAATATTGGATCTTTGCTTTGCGGTATGCTGTCATTTTAAGGCGAAGAGACCCCCCCCCCCCCCCAAAAAGTATAATATTTCTGTCTTTTATCCAAAAACTTTAGTGCCCATTTTGAATTAGTTGCCCCTTTAGGTTCAGTGTCGCTTTCAACACTAATCCAGTTATATTTGCGGATGTCAGTGCACCTATATAATTATTCTTCTGCAGAGTTTCTCCTACTGCTGCTACACACAATATTGCTTCTGAGCTACCGATTGCCTTTCCACATAAAGTGGTTTACAATATCTTTCTTCATTTTATAAAAGGGTAATAGCAAATATAATGTATAAATCTATACATTTTTTTAAAAAAAGAAGGAATGTAGTATTCAAGAAATGTAATTTAGTATTTAATGTTAAAGTCAATATATATTTTGTGTAACACCAAGTGCCTTAAACCTGGCTATAAGCGCTTTAATAACATGTTACTAATCAATCTTTTGTTGACCCTGGTGAAAATGGATTTTGAAAATAAAGTAAAAAGTTTTTTTCTTCCAAATATTTGAACTGCCAAGTTCAAGGAGAAGATTGAAAATTACGTAATTTAAAATACTTGTGTACAAGAATACAATTTGAAGCTTCATTTAAATCAGTGAAATGATATCTTTGTGAAAGGAGAAGTTGCTCAACATGAGTGATTTCTCTGTTTAACACTATAACATGTGGCAAAATTTTGGTCTCATCAAAATTAAAAGGATTTGCAGTCAAAAAAATAATTTCGGATCTTCTATGGATTTTCTTTGGATGGGTAGAAATCGTTATGGGAAAAGGAGAAAATGCTTGTTAGGAATATTTTCTACAACCGTCAACCTCTGGTCCATAAAAAGCTGGTCTTATCTAGTGAGAAGTCAACCATCAAAAGCTGTTCTTCTGGACTCGTTTACATGTGGTAGGGTTTTTATTGGTATTTTATAGGTATATGATTAAAACAGCAATCTTGTTCTTTAACAAAACTACAGGAGCAGGCTTTTGAAAACATTGTTGGAAAAGGAGAAAATGCTGACAATCAGTTTTGCACTATATGCTGGCAATCAGCATTTCACTCTTTTCCTACTACGTACATGTATATGTTGTTCAACCTTTATGAAGACAAATTCAACTATTTGAACTACAACTACAACTGCATTTACCTGTTGTCCGCAAATAGTTTTCAAATAGAAAAGTTTCAAAAGAAACTCTATTGGTAAAGGGACAGTGGCTGGTTACTAGTGTTTTGTTGTCTTAGAAATGTTTTAAGTTTTAAAACAACTTCATAGATTTAAACAGTATTTAAGAGTTTATTTGTACTTGTCTACTTGATATAAGTTACTGTTGGTCTAGTTGTAGACCTGTTTGTAATCTGTAGCTGTTTTATGAATGCCTCTGAAAGTCAGCTATAGCCTGTGCTACCCCGTCCTCGGTATGCTTCCTGCTGGGCCTAAAAAACACTTGATTGCACTGAGCATTTTATAATAACTCTTCAATCATCATATCATGAAAAAAAACAAAGCCAGCCATATATCCATATCTTCTGTGGCAATTTGAGAACTTTATATTCATGAAATAAAATAATTTATTGATGATATATCTACAAACCCGAAATTCACAATAAAAATCTGCAGACGGCTTCAAATATTAGACCCATGAGTAGGATGCTAGCTTTTGCAGCTTTTTAGACAATCAGTCCAAAAAAATATACATGAAGGACAGAAGTATGACTGCTGTGCACTGCACTTGTCCTCAAGATGGTCTATCCTTATAAGTTTAAAGCCTGTAGCTTTTATACTTTGGAAGTTATGCTCAAGACAAATCTATATAAGTAAGGGCAAAAACTGAAAAAATGGAGACAAATTTATGGATGTTGTGCGCTGCACGTGTCCCCAATGTAACCTGCTGCATATATATGAATTTGAACGTCAATAGCTTTTATACTTTGGAATATATGCACTGGACTAAAATCAAATTTGTAAAAAGAAAAAAAAAACACAAAAAAAAAAAACAAGGGATTAACTAAAAAAATAATGGAGGCAGAGTTACGGATATTGTGGATTGCACTTCTCCTCAACATTATCTTTTTGTACACGAAACTTTAAACCAAAAAGTTATTCTAAAGACAAAAAATAAATATGTGACCTAACTGAGGGCCACAACTCCAGAAATAATGGAAACCAGTTATTGGCCTTGTGCACTGCACTTCTCCCGAACATGGTCTGTTTGTATAATTATGAAGTTTAAAGGCAATAGCCCATACTTTGCGGAGTTATGCTCTGAACAAAAATTCATTCTTGGGGCAATAACTCAAAAATAATGTAGGCTGAGTTAAGGATCTTATGCTTTGAACTTCTCTTAAATGTGATCTACTGAAGTCAATAGCATTTATAATTTGGAATTTATGCTCCACACAAAAATTCAATTTGTAAAATAATAATGGTCAATTACTCAAAAAAAAAAAAAAAAAATGAAGATAGTGTTATGAATGTTGGATTCTGCACACCATCTTACCTAGATAAACATTTAGCTTAGGTTTGATGAAAATCTTTGAAAGGGTTCAGGAGACATAAAGCGGACAAGAAAAAGTTATGGACAGACAGACAGACAGGCTGACAGCTGAGTCCATTCCTATACTCTCATCCAGGTTTGCAGCGGGGAATTACTTTAAAAGATGCAGCTACACTTACCACCTTCTGTCAATACCTTTTATAACATACTTATTTGACAAAAAGGTTGTAACTAGCACTTACGACCTTTGTTTACTTGTCCAATTTGGAACAACTGACGTATAAAGGACGTTTGCAAGTTTTTTTCCCAATTTTCTCACATTAGTTAGGGTATTTAATTGTTATCTATGGCCATTTAAATTTTGCTTCTAAAGTAGAATAGAATGAAACATTCATTATTGAAAATGGTCTGTTATTGTTGTAAAGAAAATGTTTTTTCAAGTTTTCTCAAAACTGTGTTTTTTAACTTACGACCTTCTCATTCCAAGGCATCGAGTTGTGTGTAGTATTACATCAGTGGTTAATTTGTAGTAGAGTAAACATCTGACTTGTGCTCTGTGAAAAGGGGGGCTTAATGCATCTGCGAAAAGTATCGACCCGGGTCAGCCTGCATTTGTACGTCCAAAGATCAGTCTACCTCATGATTAAGTCGGTTCTTAGAGAAAGCGGTTATTAAGGATTCATATATATGTTATGGCTGTCTTGGTACATTGGATTTCGGAGATGCAATAAGCCCCCTTTTGCCAGAGCATGGCTCATAAACATAGGTTTTAGGTTTTGTTACGGATTTCATCAGTCTTCCTTTTCAAGTTTACTAATTCTTTTTCGGTCAACAAAATCATCAAGTCTTAACCCTTTCCCAAACAATCCCTGGTTTTTACGGGTCTGGAATAGTAGCCCTTTGAAAACATTGTGGGAAAAGGAGAAAATGCTGGTAACCAGCATTTTCTCCTTTTTCCACAATGTTTTCTGCCCTATCATAGACAGAAATCATCTTTTCAGCAAGAGGTGAATTGTCGTCTGCGAATGCTTTGAATTTGGTCTAGTCCAAAAATTTGTCGTTTGGGAAAGGGTTAATATATAAGACCAGCAGAATTACAAGCGTACAACGACAACTGTCATCTACATTTTTTTTCTCTCCAACCATTTAATTCTTTTTTTTATATATACAAAGTTCTGAAAATAAGATGGAGAACAGTAATTAGTATTATGTGTTTTGTGGTAGAAATCATCTTTTCAGCAAGAGTTGAATTGTCATCTGCGAATTCTTTGAATTTGGTCTAGTCCAAAAGTTTGTCGTTTGGGAAAGGGTTAAGATAAATTAACATGCACCTGAGACATAAAATTAAAGAATGATACACATACACACATACACACATGTATTCATACATACAGACAGACAGACAGACAGACAGACATACATACATACATACTTACATACTTACATACTTACTTACTTACTTACTTTAACAGAGAAATGTTCTTTGGTAAACTTACCCGTTGCTATGGTATAATGACAAGGAAAAGTCTTTGTAATGAAAGAGCTCGTTAAGTGCTTTGACGTCACTCCATTTCGGGCGAATTCGTCAAAATTCGGGGTAGAAAAATTCTGTATGTAGTCCCACCGAAAACCATCCATGGAAATGAGCAACACCTTTGATGACGTCACAGGGTTGACAATCAGAAAAAGGCCAATTATTTTCACCATTTCCTTCATGACTGGATTAATTTACACAGCTGTAAGAGAAAGGTAAACCATGTAATGAACCTGAGACTGGTACGCGCGACTAACTGACCTTTTACGGACAGTGTAGATTCAGATCTTGATCTACATTGGCCGATAAGGAGATAATTTTCTGCTATAAGAAAAGTTTGAAATAGTATTATTTCAAGTTTTTTTTTTTTTTATATCCACTTGAAAGTTTGATATAAGTTACATATCAATTGAAAGGTTGCATAAGTAGAGCCTTCGATTGGAACGGAGTGTTGAATATCAATTTGCAGTTATTGATTGCCCTTATTCTGTCATGACTAAATTCTTCTGTCTGATACCTGAAGGTAAATCAACGGCATAATGCTCTATAACGGACAAGACGCAAGGACGCAATGTTAAAAAAACAGACATTTATAAGATTAAAGATGGACTTTGAATCTTTAAAGCATTAAGACATACCCATTGTTAACCAGTCGTGCGCCCAGATGTCAAATGAAAATCAGACTTCACATTCGCAGTGTTATTTTTGATCTATGCGTCCGCAGACTTGTTTAACCCATTACCACACAATCCCTACTTTTGACGACCTTGAGAAAGAGGCCTTTAGCAAACATCGTGGGAAAAGGAAAAAATGCTGGAAACCAGCATTTTCTCCTTTTCCCGAGATGTTTTCTACCCTTTTCAACCCAAGTTTAATTTTTTGAGTCATATCTATTGTGTCGTCTGCAAAGCTTTCAGTCTGGACCAGTCTAAATTTTTTTCGTGTGGTAAAGAGTTAATACACCGGCGAAAAACATCATGAAAATTATTAGTTTTATTTGAGAAAAGTCCAGTCATTAATTAGTTTTTAGGAGTTGAATTGATATGGTGGGATTGTTTGACAGTTGACTGAACCTCAGAAGGCTTTCTGGTACAAACAAACGAACGTATGACTAAAGGTAAGAACGAACGAAAGAACCAATGATTGAACGAACGAACGAACAAGAGATTGATGGGAGAAACCGGGAGAATAGAAAATTTACCTCACCTTTATATATATTTACATATGAAGTCAACAATTAACACGTCTATTATATTCACAATGACTTCCTTATCTATATTGACTACTGCAGGTTTCAGATATGTTTCAGGGCACGTCGTGTCACCCTAGATATCGCCCTTTATCATAAAGAAGAGATTTAATGGACCTCCTGGATCTCCAACGTGGACCCAGTTACTGTTGTTTCATGCAATGTATGCCAGGTTATTGTATTTGTAACAAAAACGGCATTTCTTTGTAAATCGAAGATCAGAATTCAAGACCTTGCGGTCTGATCTGAATATATGCTTTATGTTATTCATCCACTACTGTACGAAATAAATCACAACTGTTCGCGCGCATTCTACTGTGCTTGTATTTTTGTATTAATCCTTAATTCGGTCAAGTAACACGCCATATAACTCAATGGTCTATGGATGACATGCATATTTTTAAATTTACCTTGCATAAAACTAAGCATTCGTATATGTTTTTGTGCGAAACTAAATGAACTTTCATTAAAATTATGTATGTTTATATGCTTTTCGGATAATTTTCCTGTTTAAGGTAAGACCTACGTAATGCACTTCCGGTGAAAATTCTAATTGGTTGATAAATAAGGATAAATAAGGATTTATGCATATTTTTGCACATTTCTAACGGATCAGAAATTCCGTTTATGTCTATCTTGAAATTATTTCTTGATACTTTTGTTAGTTTTCTGAAAAGGGAGGTAATTATTATTATTATCTCTTTTTGAATTGAGAATATAGTGGTTTAAGATCTATAAATATAATCAAAGATAATTCAAAGAAGGAAAAAATGGAAGAAATGAATGGGTGAAAGTAGTGAAAATAAAACTTACACAATTCTTTTACAATGTCATGTTTTAGTTTTTTAAGCGTTAGCTTTCTATTCTTGTCTTGAAATCATAAAAGAAATAAACAGATGATGCAATATTATTATTTTAACCGTCAGTGGGTCCGTATTTCAATTCTTTACAACACAGTCCAAAGTTTTAACTACCTGCCTGGAAAGGCTGAAAACATTGAGGGAAAAGGAGAAAATGCTGGTAACCAGCATTTTCTCCTTTTCCCTCAATGTTTTCTACCCTTTCAAGCAAAAAACGCATCATTTGCACTACATCTGAATAGTCGTCTGCCTATATATTCAATTTGGTCAGGTCGATAAAAACTTTGTCGTTTAGTAAAGAGTTAAACGTTTAGTCTTGCAATTTTTTTTGACCTACTGCTCCCAAAAAAGTATTTTTTGATAATTATACAGCTTTTTGATAAATAAGAATTCTGGAGAAAAAAAGAATTATTTTCTCTATCTTATCCCTGTTCTACAGAACCCCGAGTTTAAATGACCCTTAAAGAATTGTATTTGAAAACATACATGTAGTTGGAAAAGGAGAAAATGCTGGAAACAAGCATTTTCTCCATTTCTTACCATGTTTTCTATCCTATTAGGTCCAAAAAACATCTTTTAAGCTATACTTAATTTGTCGTCTGCACATGCTTTCATTTCGGGCTAGTCTAAACATTTTTCGTTTGGTTTAAGAAACAATCTTCTTTCTATCGTGGTTTATCGTTCAATAAACCACAGTTGTGTGTTATGAGGCATAATAAATAATCCACGAGGGCAATAGCCTTCGCCTTGAGAACATTGGGAAGAAAAGAGGTGAGAAAATGCTGGTTTCCGGCATTTTCTCCTTTTTCAACAATGATTTCTACCATTTAAAAAAAATCACAACTGTTCGCGCGCATTCTACTGTGCATGTATTTTTGTCATGGAAAGTGAATCAAAAGTGCTCCTATTTATTTTTGCACATGTGGTTCTACTATTGGTGCACTGTAACACGTAAAACTTTTTTTAGTTAAGAGAAAAAATGGATCTGTAAACTGTCACTTTGAAATAAATTAAAGGTGCCGTTGACACGGCGTTACACACCAAACAAGGGAACAAAGTGAGGAAAATCAAAGCTGTTGAAGTATAGCTGTTTCCATTTTGAAAATTTCTGTTGGAAGAGGAGAAATCACTCTGTGCCGTGTTATCTTTTCTTATTGTTTAAATTATAAATAATATAAGTGTGGAAATTAAAAAAAAAAATCTTTTCGTTAGAAAATTTGTATTCATTAATAATTAATCCTTAATTCGGTCAAGTAACACGCCATATAACTCAATGGTCTATGGATGACATGCATATTTTTAAATTTACCTTGCATAAAACTAAGCATTCGTATATGTTTTTGTGCGAAACTAAATGAACTTTCATTAAAATTATGTATGTTTATATGCTTTTCGGATAATTTTCCTGTTTAAGGTAAGACCTACGTAATGCACTTCCGGTGAAAATTCTAATTGGTTGATAAATAAGGATAAATAAGGATTTATGCATATTTTTGCACATTTCTAACGGATCAGAAATTCCGTTTATGTCTATCTTGAAATTATTTCTTGATACTTTTGTTAGTTTTCTGAAAAGGGAGGTAATTATTATTATTATCTCTATTTGAATTGACAATATAGTGGTTTAAGATCTATAAATATAATCAAAGATAATTCAAAGAAGGAAAAAATGGAAGAAATGAATGGGTGAAAGTAGTTCAATAATACTCATTTTTAATTATAGCTAATTTTGCCGGATGATATTTTAGTTGAAATAGCCGTTTTCCATTACACAGATCTTACCTTAACTGACTAGTTAAGAAATGCGTCTGGAATCTAATATAAGCTTAATTTTGGTACTGAATATACCTTTAACAAAGGGAATGTTCGCAGAAACGATCACAGTGAACGATATCTTTTATCTGTAATCTAGAGACATGATAAACTCTGTATGTGCAAAGTTTTAACAAAGATCTGTCCGTTAGAAATATTTGTGCTATACGTCGTTAATCTTTTACTTTGGGTAACAACAATTTTAGAATGGTCCAAGTTTGTGGGAAATAAAATTAAAGCTGCTCAAACAGCAAGATTTTTCTATTATAGGAAAGAAAACATTGTTGAAAAAGGAGAAAATGCTGATTACCAGCATTTTCTCCTTTTCCAACAATGTTTTCCAAAGTCCTCTTTCTCAAAGTCGTTAAAAGTCGGCATTGTGTAGCAAAGACTTGAGATAATTTATAAGCAACTATCAAAGGCAACTTTTGCAAATCGAGCCACAATTTACATGTATTTGGCATTTCCATGCATATGTGACCCGTCACGCAAAAAGGGACCATCTAGGAACTATACGAAAATGTCGATCCTGTTCAGATTGCATAGATTGTGCAGGCTGAATAGGGTCGACAATTTCTGTATGAAAAGTAGTCATTCTATCTTACTATACAATCATTTTTGAACTATCATATAAATCTGACCTGTACTATCTTTGATATGTTTTCATCTAATTGATGTAACTAATTCCCAGAGTGTCCCCTTTCGTATGACGGGTCACATATGCCTTGGGTTTGGACAGGTCTATATGATAGACGTATGGTAAACGGTTAAACTGATAAATGAATTAATTTGATATTTCCAAACCTATAATTAAAAAGCCAAATATCGCGATTTCAATTTTCTTTTCTATGATAAAAGTTTATCGTATCTGACAGTGTAGATCCAAGATCAGACTGCACGTTCTGTGCAGCGGATTTAGCCGTGCTAAGCAGTCTAGGGTAAGACATTGATGAGACAACATGCCTATACGGGTAATACACAGAAAAACCGAACATGTCTTTCCCCTCTTTTACGATCTACCTTACTACTTTTCGAGCTCTCCAGGCTGCGTCTATCCGTCATTTTCCTTTTTCTGTCAGTCACCCCTTGCTCTTTTTTGTCCTCAACATTTTATAATTCTTCCTCGCTGGGACACAAGGTTATGCATCTGTGGAACTGCAGGATTATGGCCCATGAGATGGTAATACCAAGAACTCGTCACGTCAGTGATTTCTGAAGCCATCTGGAGTTGTTTCCCTTGAATTATTATTTAAGACGTCTTGGACACTCTCTCAATATAGTCCACTCACTTTGAACGTTAAAATGTAAATTGTATTTCTTTTGATTATTTATTTCTTTATATTCTTAATGTTCGAAGCCATTGTGAACAGAATTTAGGTTATATCGCGGCGGCCTTGCACCTTGTTTTCTTTGGGGTTCATTTACCAAAACTTTGCAGAACATTACTTGCCATTGACTGTCTAACAAATAAAATATTGTCGAAATATCATTCAGTGGGAGATGGAAATAAATAAAGTCGCAATGGCAATAATTAATACTTGATAAATAAATAAACAAATAAATAAAATGACCCAGCTTTGAATCGAGCGAGAGACCCTTTATGTCACTGACTGAGCTACATGCCTCGGAGCATATTGTAGTTCGTAAATCAGCAACGTAGCATTATAAAGCATGACCGTGTCTGTATCTGTATAAAGTAGTTCTAAAGTTCTAAAGTAGGTCGTCAGAGAACATAAGCAACAGCTACCAATTACCTCTTTACCAAACGACAAAGTTATTGGGTATGTCCAGATTGAAAGCAGTTGCAGACGACAAACCAGTTTTGGTTCAACTTGATAAATGGGCTTTTGATGGAACAAAAATCACTGTGGAAAAAGGAGAAAATGATGGTTACCAATATTTGGTCCTTTGCCATCGATATTGTCAAAAGCCAGAAGCCAGCCAGCCAGACAGCCAGACAGACAGATAGACAGACAGAGAGAGAGAGACAGACAGACAGACAGAAACACAGACACACAGACAGAAGAGGGGAAGGAGAAAGGAGGAAATACTAGGAAGACAAAATTTCGATATTCTAATTTTAATGACAGAGATAATAACAAAATCAGTGGGCTTCATTATAGAAACTTAAAATAAAACTTACACAATTCTTTTACAATGTCATGTTTTAGTTTTTTAAGCGTTAGCTTTCTATTCTTGTCTTGAAATCATAAAAGAAATAAACAGATGATGCAATATTATTATTTTAACCGTCAGTGGGTCCGTATTTCAATTCTTTACAACACAGTCCAAAGTTTTAACTACCTGCCTGGAAAGGCTGAAAACATTGAGGGAAAAGGAGAAAATGCTGGTAACCAGCATTTTCTCCTTTTCCCTCAATGTTTTCTACCCTTTCAAGCAAAAAACGCATCATTTGCACTACATCTGAATAGTCGTCTGCCTATATATTCAATTTGGTCAGGTCGATAAAAACTTTGTCGTTTAGTAAAGAGTTAAACGTTTAGTCTTGCAATTTTTTTTTGACCTACTGCTCCCAAAAAAGTATTTTTTGATAATTATACAGCTTTTTGATAAATAAGAATTCTGGAGAAAAAAAGAATTATTTTCTCTATCTTATCCCTGTTCTACAGAACCCCGAGTTTAAATGACCCTTAAAGAATTGTATTTGAAAACATACATGTAGTTGGAAAAGGAGAAAATGCTGGAAACAAGCATTTTCTCCATTTCTTACCATGTTTTCTATCCTATTAGGTCCAAAAAACATCTTTTAAGCTATACTTAATTTGTCGTCTGCACATGCTTTCATTTCGGGCTAGTCTAAACATTTTTCGTTTGGTTTAAGAAACAATCTTCTTTCTATCGTGGTTTATCGTTCAATAAACCACAGTTGTGTGTTATGAGGCATAATAAATAATCCACGAGGGCAATAGCCTTCGCCTTGAGAACATTGGGAAGAAAAGAGGTGAGAAAATGCTGGTTTCCGGCATTTTCTCCTTTTTCAACAATGATTTCTACCATTTAAAAGAAAAGGCACGACGTTTTAACAATACTGAATATTTTGTTTTCTGCAAATACTTCAGAATTGAAAAGGTGTAAATCGTTGTTGTTACATAAAGATTAAAGTAATGATATCTAAAAAAAAACTGAGAAAGTTGAGGTCGAGAGATAAAAGTGACCTTTAACAATTTCAAACTCATTAAATACCGATTTCGTTGAATTTACTGATGTTGAGTCGCTCGTGAAGAATCAACCCTTATACGTAAAACTCTTAACAAATGATCTAGAGTTTTATCGACCGTTTTAGGGAAAGTTTTTGAAAATATTTTAGAAAAAGGAGAAAATGCTGGTAACAAGCTTTTCCTCCTTTTCACAAAAAGTTTTCTACCCTTTTAACGTGAAATTCAAACGTTTAAGCTACATTTAAATTGACGACTGCAAACGATTTCACTGAATATAAATCTAAAACATTGTCGATTGGAATATAGTCAAAATCGATTTCTTTTTCAAGTTTACTGACAGTGTAGATTAAGATCAGGCTGAACAGAGCTCACAGTTAGATCTTGGCTCCACACTCACAGCTTCTTTGACACTTGGCACTGACCTAAAATGATTTCTATAGTATTGTTAAACTGTATTATGTATCTGAAAATATAACTTAAAAAAAAACGAAGAAATTACGCCTTCATAATGGCAACAACAGTGTTTGAACTTTACTGTAGAAAAATGATTTTCAGGCCCTGTGAAAAGGGAATGTAGGAAAAGGAGCAACAAACGAATGCTTCCTCTTCCCACAACGTTTCCCATATCATCTTATAAGAATATACCGCATTCCTGGAAATGTATTTTCGTTGTATAACGTTGATTATGCATCTATAACATATCCATTATATTATAGAGTTCAGGATTAAATCAATTGAAATTCTAACACATAAATCACACTGCATGTGAAACTGAGAAAAAAATTGTGTCATACTCTAGCAAAAGAGGGTTTAAATGCATGTTCGTGATGAATTATACCTAGCAAGACAACACATAATTATGGATCCATAAAACACAGTTTGTCAAACAACCGATCGGATCTAGCCTGGTTTCAAGCGGTAATATTAGTTGTACGGTCAGGCGGAAGTGAAACTTGGAAACTTGTTCACGGCTGTGGTTAATCATGTCGCCCCGAGCCGAAGAGGCTCGGGGCGACATGATTCACCACAGCCGTGAACAAGTTTCCAAGTCCCCTGCCAGCTGATCGTACAACGATATTATTATACTGCAAAGTTTTACTATTAGAATCTTTCCGCGAATTTTACCTGTTTTTTGGTTTAAAGAAATGGAGTACACTAACGAAGTAGAATTTCTCTTCTGAATGCCCTAATTCAGTGGAAACTGACGTCACTGGGAAGTGACGTAACTGACACCTTGGTAATACGCACTAAAACGTGCAGCTTGGCGCATAATCTTGATGTTGATTTTGATCGACGCCGCCATTTTGGATGTTGCGTTGATGGTTTAGTCATGTATACGGGGCCCCCGAAAAGGAAGCTGCTTTTACGTTGGTTTTGCCAGTGTACATGATATGTATGTTCGGGGCACGTCATCCAATCTCATCACGAGAAATTTCTTTGCAGTATCATAATAATTATTCAACAACTCCTTTACGCGGTATTCTTTAACGATCTATACATTTGTGACCCGTCACGCGAAAAATGGCAATTTAGAAATTCCGTACATCAGTTAAACAAAAACATATCAAAGATAATGCAGGCCAGTTTAAGTTGATAGTTGAAAATGATTGTATAGTAAGGTAGAATGACCACTTTTCATACAAAAAATATCATAAAAGCGAAAAGTGTCGACCCTAGTCAGCCTACGCAATCGGCGCAATCTGACCAGAATCGACATTTTTCGCATTTCACTGTTGCTTCCTTTTTGCGTGACAGGTCATTTTCTATAAAAATTTACTAATAATCAATCCCTTAATTATTTTGACAAAGTAACGTCCGAATTTAAAATTGGGTAAAAAATGATCGGATTGGAAACCAGGCTAGATAAAATCGTGTGGTAGAAATGGTCATTGGATTTGCTGAAAAGTTACCGATAGCAAAAAGTTTCGACCTATGTCAGTCTGCGCGGACTGCGCAGACTGACATGGGTCGATGCTTTTTGCAGATGCATTTTACTATCTTTTCATAGGACATGGCTTATTCTCATGAGTTAAGATTACAATATTTTAAGCGATAAAAAAGTAATACTTATATAACATGAAGCTTTACAAAAGATGGGCAATAAATGACAAAATAAGGATGAGCAGTGTTCTAGAAGGGGGGCTGTCCGCGATGTACAGAACTCATAACCTCCGGCAGACGTCCATATTTACATCTTGCGGCGGAAAACTTGTAAATCAATCTAGGAAAAGGAGAGAATTCTCAAAAGGACATAGCACTGCCATCTCGAAGAGACAGCCACTCATAATTTTGCGCTTGAATTCTACTGAAAGCAACACGCGTGTGTTTTGCTTTATGGTCTGGAAAGCATGTAAATCAATGGAGGAAAAGGAGACAATTCCCAAAAGAATATAGCACTGCGGTCTCGAAGGGACAGCCACTCATAATTTTGAGCTTGGGTTCTGCTGAATGCAACTCGCGTGTGTTTTGCTTTTTGGTCTGCATCCAATAGAACGAATTATTTCACACCTACAATTTAACGTCCAATGAAATCGCTTGAATATTAGTACTACGTGTGTTCAGAATATCTTAGCCCATATAAGACGCTGAAGAGTCCAATACAAATTTCTCAGAATAAGGCAAGAATCCAATATAGATTTTTCAGAACGAGAAAGAGCCTAATATGGATTTTTCAAAACGAGGCTAGAGTCCCGAATATCGATATTGAACCGGAAGAGTAATCTACAGACATCCTTTGGTTGTAGGAAAAAAGCAACTTCAAAACCCACTTTTGATATGTTTTGATTTTTTTTTTATTCAAATTGAAATGGCCCTATACTTGTGGTTTACTTTAAAGTCAATATGGAAGTGTGAAATAAAGATTTCATTGAACATGCTTGGGTACAATACTGAATTCAATTGGATTCGTACACTGCAGAACCAGTATTAACTCGGCTGTCGCCTCGTCTAAATTATAGACTGGTTCTGCAGTGTACTCATCAAATAGAATTCAATATTAAACCCAGGCATGTTAAATAACCTCATGTTGTTCACGAATTGAAATAATTATCCTACTTCTTCCATTTTTCATCTCAAAATCTAGTTTTAGCTCTTTTAGAAGGTGGTGAAAACTCATTCTTGAAACGTCGGCATCCACGTTGGCCTACCCTTTTGTTCTCAATTTTCAGGTCGTATCAGACTTCATTGCAAAAATATCACTTTGATATTTTCGAGTAAGAAAACATGCAAAATTTCTATTTCAAAAGTTTCAATATAGAATCTAGCTCAATTCAAACAGTTAAAATATAGTTATAAAACTTATAATGAGGTACATTTGGGTGTTTATTCACTTAGTTAGACCACGGAAATCTGTGTGTACCGGTGGCTTCTAATGTGTTCATTCATTGGACATAATGTCCACAACTCATCTTTACGTTACCAATAAAATCCTCCGAGGATGTGCGATAGAAATGTGCAACAGAACATAGAATGTAGAGTAACGCAAATGTCCAAATGCCTCTTTTCGAGTCTTGCAGGTCATACATACTTCCTTTCCTCTAGAACACTGGAATGTGTGTGGGGAGCCGAAAAATGTGACGGGACCTTTAACGATGATATGAAAATAAACAACAACAAATGTTGACAAAATATGACGGTTGATTAACAACATGATACACCTATAATACAAAATACACAGAATTAGACGAAAAAAATATCAACAACATTTATTATAATGAATTAGAGATAAGAATCTTAGCACACAATATCTTATTCATCTAAGTGGGTAACATATTCCTTAAGAAAAATCAATACGAATTTGGCTCTGTGAAAAAAAAAACTTTTATACATCTGCAAAATAAGATTGACCCTTGTCAGTCTGTACAGTCTGCGCAGGCCGACACGAGTTGAAAACCATTCGTCACAACTCGGCCGATTCCGTACCTACATCTAACCTCGTTGCATAACGGTCTTTTCGAATTGAACCGAGAATCACGTAATTCTATATATATATAGCGTGCCACTGGCAGCCATTTAGCAATGACATAAACAATATACTTGAAGTTATTCACATCTGACTATTTGTCGGTGAAAACTTCAATCTGAATTTATAAACTATGTTAAAAAACGAATAAATGTACAAACTGTATGCTAGCTGAAATATAAAGCTAGTTAAAAAAGATTCGATGGAAAATTGAAACTCAAGTGTTTTTGTTTTTTTGTAAGAGGAGCCCTACAATTTTCAAAACGGTAAACCGGCTTACTTCCGGGCGATGAATGTACCGATCTGTTACATATCAATCCACTTTTTACAGCCGATGGATTTGATGGCTCCCATCACCCGAGGTATGCCGAATAGGATTGAAACCTGGGTCCGTTTTCACCAACCATTCTTAAGAACGTTCTTTGTCTTATTCTTCAAGATTTTTTTTGACTGTGAAAGTAACAGAACTTCTGACTGGCTAAACCATTCGGTTTAGCCAATCAGAAGTTCTGTTACTTTCACATTGACGAATTTCTAAAGAATAGGACTAAAAATATTCTTATGAATGGTTGGTGAATACGAGCCCCATTGCTATTTGACATTTTCTACGTGTCAGAGGGTCATTCTACCTCATAATTCAGTCGCTTTTCAGACAAAGTGGATTTTACAGATCCATTATCACCTGATGACTTGCACGGTATAATGCTCCATGGAGATACATTAAGCACCTTTAACCAGAGCATGGCTCAAATATACTGGACATCTTTCGGCTGCTGCTAACACCATCCACTGATATTCTGAAAGATAAATCTGCAGTGCTCTGAAACAGTACACAAAGCAAGTCATCGCACAAAGATGAATCCATAAAACCGTTATAATCCGGGCCGTTCCGGAACGTACCGGGCCTAGTTTATTCCGGGGCACAGTCGCATTGTAAGCATTTTAATACAGAAGTAGCCTAGGCTAAAACCGAGATAAATCCTGTTTCGTCGGTTACATTTTTTACCAAGTGGAACAGGGCTTAACAACACGAACTTGACTATGGAACTTTACGGTCATAATTTATAAATTGATACCATTAATTGCATTAATTGCATTTAATACCTTCTTTTAAGATAAATAATGAATGCAAAAAGAGTGGTTGAATGAAAATCGATTTGAAATTAAAGAAATGCATACGATAAGACAAGTTTCGTTTACAGTTGTTAGACCTGCCCGAATGACATTTGCGGAAGAAGTAACATACATGCATGTCTAGTCTCTACACCAGTGTACACCAGCGTACACCTGTACACCATATTTTTTGTGACAGAAAAACTTTCCTTAAAATATCATTCTACCCAATTTGACCTTTTTTTTCCAAATTTGTTGCTGATAACATTTAAATAATTTTTTTCAAAGATAAAGGGAGCTTGTTACGGGCAGCTTCTCTTTCACCACAATTTCACCACAAATGTTTCAAGTTGATTATGTTTTAAAAGCATATATTCAAAGTGACTGCTGCAAACTTGATTCGGGATGTAATCAGTTAAATCTGAAAGCCCCTTTTTGAACTGGATAACTGCTACTGGGATCAAGTCGAAGGTTTTCGAGATTAAAGTCTCACAATTCAGTATCATTAAAACCAGACAATGTAACGTAACTTTTACGATACTTCTACTGGCCTCTTCTATGACGTCATATCTGACGCCAAGATGTAAAAGTCTTAAATTCCGGAAGGAATACTACAATACGATACAGTTATAAAACAGAAATAAAACATAAACAAGAAACTGTACAAACACTATATACTGTTTCACTTGTTCTCCTTAACTCATTACCAAACGACAGAATCTGAGACTGGTCCAAATTGAAAGTACTTGCAGACGACAAAATAAAGTTACCTCAATAACTTAAATTTGTTTCCAGCAGGGTAGAAAACATTGTGGGAAAAGGAGAAAATGCTGGTTACCAGCATTTTCTCCTTTTCCCACAATGTTTTCAAAACGCTTCTATCTCAGGGTCGTAAAAACCAGGGATTATTTGGGAAAGGGTCAACAAGGCTATATATGTAAAGAAAACATTCGAAACTATCATAGAAACCGTAGATGACAACTTCCAGTCTCTTGTATGTTAGTTACACTTGACAACTTTAAAAGGAGAACGTAGCAATGAACAACAAATCTTAACTGTTTTAATGGATCTGATAATTCCATAAATTTTGCGTCTCTCTTCTAGATAACCATCAGTCACCGTTTAAGTCTATTGTAACACTCACACACACATATATATATCTTGTCTACATTCTATTTCTTGAACAATATATTCATTGCTAATCCTAGCTAGAATTAATGTAATTATTAAGAAAAAGTCTGTCATAGAAATTAATTTGTTAAGCCAAATATACATTTATTACACATTCACACTTCTATTTCGTAGTTATGCAAGTCCGTTTGGCTGTTTAGTCTTTGAAACATTTCTAAAAGTTTTTGGTTTTGGTGATGTGTTTAAACACTGGATTCCACAAAGTATGCTTTAGAAGTTATCAAGCTCGTTAAGTACTGTCGTTTCCTGGATATAATTAAAACCTAGAAACGTGTCATGTATGAAGTACTAACATCGGGAGTACGACCCTTGTCTTCCAATCAATCAGCTATTAACGCGAATAGTTTAAGAGCCATCTTACAAGAAGTGAATTATTAAACACAATACAGAAGTACGAATCACCAGCTTGAGGTTAAAGTTATGTAAGTGTTATTGTCTCTCTTTGAAGGTATGCTTTGAAAACGCACCCAGTTTCTGTTGTTGCAACCCCAAGCTTGGTTGTTGAAAATGGTATACATATACCGAATTCTATTGCTCTTTAATATCTTGCGACAAATGCTTCACCATTTTGGACCGACCAGGCTCACATGATATGACGGCGACATGACAAGACTCCAATTTCCTGAAATAGCATCATCACGTGACATTTCGTGCAGCATTCTTTGTTGTAAATTGAGTATTTTGATAAGTTCTCATATATGTTAACAGCAAACGGCACAAATACACATCCAGATAAACACCATAAATAAACTAATCATATACACAAAGTTCATCAATAATATCGACCACGATTTCAACTGTGTCAATTGTTCTGTTTCTTACACTGAGGTATGCCATGTAATATATACAACTAGTTCTATTTATAGATGTCACGTGACAACCGTCTATCTCGGACACATACCACGTTGATCCACTTTCATATACTTCTTTATGCGTTTTTGCCATTTGGGTCTCCAAGCTTTCACAATGGTTTTTCGATCCACAACAAAACCGGGTCGAGTTTCGCTCTTTCTAATTTTGCCAAGAATCAAATATTTTTCTTTCAGCTTTATCCGCGGACACCGACAGTCCTTCATGTCGTATTTCGGAACCCACAAGATATTTTCGCCACGCCTTTGGTATCTTTTGTCGGCTGTATTTTTGTAGATAACCAACACGTTGATTGTGAATTTAATCCATTGTCCAACACTTTGTTTGGCTACAACCTCGGCTTTTATCGCTGTAAAATATACAGAAATGGAATCAAATGAAATGAGGCATGTCATTTCGGTTTTGTTTCATGAATGTTTCTGGGACAATATCAAAGATTACATGCATGTTTAGAACATTGTACAAAAAGGTAGCCAGTATTTTCTACGTTTCCACATAGTTTTTTTCTGTTTCAAAGATAAACTTTCACAATTGCCATCCTCAAATATTTTCAAATTGGCAGGTCTAAATTTTTTGTCGTAGGGTTGAACAGTTAAAATCCGATATTCATCGCCAACAACTCTCAGTATATATTGAGTTTGATTTAAAAGACCGAATCTTCCGCACATGATTGCCATTTAAGTCGACAATGCCGATTTAATGGAACCTTACTTCAAACCCTCAAGCAGATTACTTTTATCACCTTGAAGCTGACCATGTTTGAAAACTTTAGCGCAAAATGAGAAACCGTTGATGACAATCTCTTTAAGCATGAAGGGCAGTTCATTACTGCTGGGGAATAACATAGATACACGTAACTTCCATTTTTTTTCAATTCTTATTTCTAGAGGCTGTCATGGACCATAAATACTAAGCAAATCAAAGCGTTGAGAACGCTGAAGTGGTATTTGGCAAGGAAGCCGTTGTGTGGAATTAATAAGTTGAAAGAATAAGAGAAATATTATTCAAATACGGGCTTGAACGTAAACCAACTAAGCAAATGAATACGTTTTTGGTTGAAGGAAGAGTATTCATTACAAAGTTAGGATTATTTTTATATTGGTGGTTTCCCTTTGAGCATTAGGACGGGTGAGGAGTAATGTCCTTTGACAGTGCCATGCATGATGGATAGAAAGAGACACAATGTGAATAATCGACTAAAATTAAGTTTGCACCTGAAAATTATGACTTTGTAATATCTTTGGCCGTTAACATTTTATTCCCAAGATTGCAATAATTTTTTCTCTCTGTAAACATGCCCAATTAAATGGAGTAGCGCACAGTTATGGGATAAACAAGCCGTGTTACGAACTGGTATTGGAACGAAAAAGCCCTGGACAAAGCAATCGGTAGAAAAATTACGTATCATTGCGCCAATAGAAGGCTATGAGTGAGTAAAGCTATTTAAAAAAAAAAATGTATTTCCACCATGGAAAGTCTCACCCAGTGTATTCTAACATGCCATTTCAAATTTCATATCTGAGTTCTACCGACACAATCATTTGCCTTAGAAAAAAAATGAGTTTCAGTGGGTTTATTTTCTTCGGCTTTGCACAAAATACGATGCATGGTCTTCAAAATTCAATGTTGAACTCATAAGCGTATGGTCTTCGACAAATACCACAAAAAATGTTATTTTATTCCATTAGTCTGTCTGAAGACGTGATAGCCCCTTCCCCCATTCAATGGAGAAAAGAAGTAACTTGTAAATAAATTTTCTGTTACATCAAGAGATAAGTTGCAACAAGAAATCGACCGAAGTCAGTATCATTTTTGAAACTGTGTTTTCATATACAAGTATTGATTAACTGTAGTTTCTTTTTTTTAAAACGATCATTCTGCAAGTTGCAAGCTTGTATCGAGGAAGTTATGGGTCTAATGACTAAAAAGTATATAAACTCGTAGCATATCACACTATAAAAGGGAAAAAAAGTCGACATCCTACTTTGCAAAGAATGTCATATCTTTAAAAAAAATATGACTTACCATAATGACGTCGGCAGTATTTCTTCAGCTTTAACTTCCGGTATTTACTGCATTTCCTGTTACATTTTGCTTTGTCAGCTGTAATGACAAAATATTTTTTTGTTTCTTTAGTAACGCATTCTATCGAAACAAATGAATTATCAAAGCTCTGTGAAAAGGGGGTTAATGCAACTGCAAAAAGTATCGGCCCAGGTCAGCCTGCGCAGTCCGCGCAGGCTGACCTGGGCCGATACTTTTTGCTATTGTTCAATGTTCTGCATGTCAAAGTACCAGTGTGCCTCATGGTTCAATCAGTTGTCAGACAAAGTTCATTTTATAGATCTAAGATTAGGTGCCGTCTGGTTTTGGTACAATGCAGTACGTAGATGCTTAAAGCCCCTCTTTGCTAGAGCATAGCTACAACACAATAAATATTCTCTTGATATCAAACACTATGATAACTTGTACATTTATAAACACTTATTTCGCTTCGCTCTCTTCGGTACCGCCTCGTAACAAAGTCCTGCATTTGTTCAAATAGAAATAATAAATTAGGCTAAAATGATGCAATTCGGATTTGGATGGATAAAAAGCAAGGGTGTTTCGAACCATGCCAGACTGAGCAGACTGCGCAGGCTTACATGAGGCGATATCTTTTGCAAATACATCTATTTAAAACCCGCTTTTAATGTATATTTGTGACCCATCACGCAAAAAGGGACCATCTAGGAATTTTGTGCATCAATTAGATGAAAACAGATCAACGATAGTGCAGGTCAGTTTAAGTTCATCGTTCAAAAATGATTGTATAACAAGGTACAATGACTACTTTTAATATAGAAAATGTCATAAAAGCGAAAAGTGTCAACACTGGTCATCCTGCGCAATTCGCGCAGGCTGACCGGGTTTGACACTTTTCGCAGTTCCAAGAGGGTCCCTTTATGCGTGATGGGTCACATACACTCTGTAAAAGGCTGGCTTATATATCTGCAAAACGTATCAACTCTTATATTTTGATCAGCATCTTTTGTGAAGAACAATTATTTGTAGAGAAAAAAAAATCAACTGTTATGCAGGAAAATGAGCCTTTGAGTTTCTTGCCTTAGGCACTTACTCTTTTATTGAAACTTTTTTTTCATGAGGCGAACAGTCAAAGCTATATGAATATATATAAATAAATATATACAAATTAAAGATAAGAAGATCAGACTTAATGATTTGTATGAAAAAAGCCAGAATAAATAAAAAGGAAATAGTTTACCATCGTATGGTTTGTCTGGTCGTCTATTTGGTTGTTTAGGTATTTCTGAAAAGAAAAAAGAATAATAAAGTGATAAAACTGCCACCAGAGGCAGTATTCACCAACCATTCGTAGAGCATTATTAGTGTTATTTTCCAGAACTCTATGAATTTAAAAGTAACGCAACTTCTGATTGGCTAAACCAAATAGTTTAGCCCATCAGAAGTTGTGTTACTTTAAGAAATAGATAATCTTGGAGAATAAGCGTGAAAGTGTGCTCAAGAAAGGATGCTGAATACAGAGCCTAGAAGAGTCACGTGTGCGAACATGAAATAATTTAAACGTTGATCTGAATTGTCTAATTATAACATACTACGCAAAAGAGAGCTGCAGACCAAGCCACGGATTGTTTTCACCATGTATTCTAATTGGCATTCTTGTCTAATTCTAAAGAAAGTAATACACATTTTGTTTAACTAAACTATTTGGTTTGCTTTACCCATTAACACACAATCCCTACTTTTGACACCCCTAAGAAAGAAGCCTTTTGAAAACACTGTAGGAGAAGGAGAAAATGCTGGTAACCAGCATTTTCTCCTTTTCCCACAGTGTTTTCTACCCTTCGTAGAACAAATTTCAATTTTTCCGTCATCTTTATTTTGTCGTCTGCAAATGCTTTTAATTTGAACCAGTCTAAAATTTTGTCGTGTGGTAAAGAGTTAATCATAAATTCGGTTACTTTGAAATGTTTTAAACTCGGGATATGTGGGTAAGAGGCTATTCGGATGATTTTTTGTGAATGCGGGAACCAGTCTTAACAGTTGTGTTATAAGGCAACCAACTGGCCGAAAGTTAACGATTCAGAAGTCTTGCGCGGGCATTCATGCTTTTGGTGAATAAATTGCAAGGAAACCGGAGGTCAGTGGACTATACTCACTTATACATGGTGCTATCGGCGACTTGCTCTGTTGGTATCCCTCCGCACAGCGGTCACAAGTTAGACCCACGACTCCGTCCTTGCACGGACAGTGGCCGGTCGTGCTGTTACAAGTTTTTCCGAGCGCTCCGACAGGATGGCAGTGACAAGCTGTAAGGAAAAAGAAATGTAATGATAATAGTTATGCCAAAAGGAGATGAAGTAGTAGTAGTAGTTGTAGCAGTGGTTGTTGTAAAAATGACAAAAAAATGTTAAAAGTAAATAATAATAACAATAATAACGATAATAGTGGTAATAATAATAATAATAATGCTGACAAGCAGGGGGTGTTTTTTTACCAGCATTTCCAATAATGTTTTCCAAAGCTTTTTAAATGGCTATGTGGGAAAGTAGCCAGTGGCTGGGAAAGAATATTGTGAGAAGTACTGGTAAAAGAGACTACAGAAAGGTTAGACAGGTGCACTGGCCGCCGTGATATAACTGAAATAATGTTCAAAACGGCGTTAAACACCATACAATCAATCAATCAATTTTAGCTTGATTTATTTTTTCGCCTATCGTTTCGCCCAACATCATATAATTAATCAATTAGTCGATCGATCGATCGATCAATGAATCAATCAATGAATCAATTAATTAATCGATCGATCGATCGATCGATCCATCGATCGATCCATCCATCCATCCATCCATCCATCCATCCATCAATCAATCAATCAATCAACTGCAGGTCTCAGTTTGGGTGTTTTCTTACAGCGACTATACAATTATTTAATCTCTTCGGTTATTGACATACAAACGATTCTTTTCCGAAATGTCCTATAAAAATTGTGCTGAAGGCAGTTCTGATCGCAAATACACTTTTTTAAAAAGAAAAATTCGTTCTTGCTAATTCTTCGACTGAATAGATATATTCGCGTAATCGCATAATTGAATAATCGACGATTTACTATTCATGCGTGCCATGCTCTGAGAAAATGGGGTTTAACGCATGTGCATGCCCAAGTCAGCCTGCGCAGCCCGTGTTGGCTGATGTGGGTCGAACCTTTCCTGTTTATTTTTTTTTTTATTTTATTTATTTTTTTTTTAATTTTCTGCATGTCAAAGGACCATTCTACCACATCCTTCAGCCAGTTGTTTGAGAAACTGAATTTTGTGGATCCAAAACTATGTGACAAGTTGCACGGAGAAGCCAAAGCACCGATCATAAATCGATATTCTGTACAAATATTTGACCTTTTCACAGCGTATTAAATGCAGCTGCACCGTTATTAAGAGTCTCATTTTTGTAATTTATCTTTCGTGACTGTGTTTGACTTTTTAAACTATACAATCCCGTCTTAAAGATCCTGAAGAGGCCCTGGTGGCATTTTCTCCATTTCCCACAATATTTTTTTTGTTTGTTCTTACAAAGCAAGTCCTATCAATTGAGCAAAATAAATTACTGGTATGTGGCCTGCAAATGCTCTAAATTTTGGAAGACTCTGAAAATCTAGTCGTCTGTCTGATATAAAAATAAGTCTTTCCGTGCCAATCACCTACGAGCCATGAAGATGATGATGATGATGATGATGATGATGATGTTCTTGAAAAAGGGAGCTTCGCAGACCTCTGTGTTCCATTATACCAAGCAAGTCGCCACACAATTATAGTTGCTTAAATTTCATATTGCCCAAAACCAACTGAATGAGGTAAACTGTTCCTTTGCAATGCAGAAAATTTTAACGACAGCAAAAAGTTTCGGCCAATGTCCGCGCAGGCTGACATGGGTCGATACTTTTTGCAGATGCATGAAGCCTTCTTTTCACGGAGCATGAAATATAACATTATGTAACCTTGGTCTCTTCCGAAAATACAATCTACAGAAACTCAAAAAGATGAGTATCTTTCACGCTCTACTACATAAGACGTTAGTGTATATCAAAGATCAGATTGCACAATTATTCTGTACAGTCTGATTTCGAATCAATGCCGTCACCAAAAAAAGCCACTGTTCTCGCTTTTGTGGCTAAAAATGTTAACCTATTACTACACAATCCCTACTTTTGACGACCCTGAGAAAGAAGTCTTTAGAAAACATTTTTGGAAAAGGAGAAAATGCTGGTTTTGTGGCTAACTATGTTAACCTATTACCACACAATTCCTACTTTTGACGACCCTGAGAAAGAAGCATTTAGAAACCGATTGTAGGAAAAGGAGAAAATGCTGGTAACCAGCATTTTCTCCTTTTCCCACAATGTTTTCTACCCTTCACAAAGCAAATTTCAAATTTCAGTCAATTTTATTTTGTCTTCTGCAGATGCTTTCGATTCGGACAAGCCTAAATATTGTCGTTTGGTCATGACTGACTGACTGTACGGTATCTAACGCCGTTTTCAACATTGTTTTAGTTATATCGCGGCGGCCAGTGCACCTATCCATGCTTTCCTGCAGTTTCTCTTACCAGTACTTCATACAATATTCTTTCCAAGCCACTGGCTGCTTTCCCACGTAACCATCATCGAAACAACGATCAGCGGTGAGGGAGGAAAGATCGTGTGGTAATGAGTTAATTCAATAAGCGTCGGTGACATAAGAAACATTTTTTGGGCAGCACAAAAGGTCTGATGTATCCAGTCGAGACTTAAACCCCGACCCATGGCCTAGGAATTCTCTGCAGCTTTTTCTGACACACACTGACTCTTCTGAGGGGAGGGGGGTGTCGAAGCTTTAAAAACAAGTAGCAATTCTTCCTTTTGTCACAATATTTTACCAAACAAAGTGTTATGGGTATATTCCTTTAAAAAAAGCACAGGTGAAGTCTACCATTTTTACAAAAATCTTTAAAAGAATGGGGAAAAAAACTCCTAGAAAAAAAATGGTCGAATCCAGATTCAGACCCACAACCTTTTGAAACAAGCTCTGTAAGGTGCCATTTAGCAATTGATCTATGCAAATATATTTACTTGAGGGCATTAAACAGATGTTTTGCGTGTATTTATTGTACCACTTAGGCTGGCGTATGTCTTTTTTACTTCAATATGTTCTTAAACCAGCGTGAAACAGGCTTTTGAAATATTACGTGTACTTACTAATTAAAATATTTGCTATTTTCAAATTCTTTTTGTTTTTGCATACAAGTAATGAATCGATATGATACAGTGAAAAACATGTAATTGTACCATTAAACATGATGATGATGATGATGATGATGATCATCATCATCATCAGCAGCAGCAGCAGCAGAAGAACCAGCTATGTCGATGCCGTTGGTATTGCTATTATTACCACCGTATTATTCGTCGTATTCGTGTTCGTTTACATCATTATCATCATCATCATCATCATCATCATCCTCGTCAGCATCATCATCATCATCATCATCATCATCATCATTATCGTCATTATCATCGTCATCATCATCATTATCATCATTATCGTCATCATCATCATCATTAATGTAAATGAAGTTTTATGCAATATGAACTTGGCTCTTGCAGTATAAAGTAAACAATTCTGGTAGAAACGATCATAAATTACGACAAGGCGTACTTTTATCTTCTTCCGAGAAAATTCGGTCATGACGGAAATATCCCATGTATGCCGAAAGAAGAGTACGAAGGAAGGCGGAACTTGTCGATTTCATTACACCCTTGATACATTTATCCAGAAATTAAAAACTTGTTAGCAAAGACAGATGCCCGGATGCTGGTACCGCGAGACTTCGTAAAGCATGTGTGGAAAGCACATGTTCGGAACGTTTTATCCGGTATTAAGAACATCTGTTTTGCGGGGAATACATCTACATGTACCTAAAAGAATACTAAGACTAACTCAAGATGTACTTCAAGACAGCATAGATCAAGATCAGACTGTGAAGAATGTGCAGTCCGATCTGATACCTTCTCATACATTGTATGTGTAACAATACTAACCTCTAAATCGTCATAGTTTGCTGTTGACTTATTTAAGGTTGCCTTGAATTAAAGTGATGTGTTGCCTTAAAAACATTCTCAATGTGTTTCGTACCTTTTAATCTTAAATTTCTATATAAATGAAAATTTCCCACCAAAAATAGAAACACAAATATTTCGCTTTGAATGTTGAATTCGTCGCTAATAAAATACCGTATCGGGCAGTGTAGATCAAAGATCAGACTGCACGTTTTGTGCAGTCTGATCTTGATCTACACTGTCCGCAAAAGGTCTGCTAGTCGCTGATTGGGCAGGCTGACACGGGTCAATACATTTTGCCCCCTTTTTCACAAACACGTTTCCTGAGTAAAAGATGCAAACACCAAATTAATACTTAAGCTGCTAGGCACGACTCGCTGACCTTTTGCGGACAGTGTAGATCAAGATCAGACAGCACAGAACGTGCTGTCTGATCTTGGATCTACACTGACCGATAAGGAGATACTTTTCTTTAAAAAATTAAGTCTGAAATAATATTATTTATGGTTTTTCCTATCGGTTTGAGGGTTCTATTTAATTTATTAAGCAGGTGTTACGGGTGACCACTGCTTCATAGGTTCGATTCCCGGCAGATTTGTATTTCAGCTTTGCATTTATTTGTTTCTTTGATACGGACTTTCTTCGTAAGATTGGGGCTCGTCCGGGATTGGCCATTGAGCCATTAATCCCACTTGTGGTCCAAATTCGGACTTTCTGCCTAATAAGGCTTTGAGTCATCAATAAATGATGACTTTATAAGAGGGGTATTGTTACAGGTGACCACTCCTTCTTGCATATTTTCGTCCCGATTTCAATATAATACCTGACAACTGCGTCAGTTTGTTTGTTTGAATGGTGTTTTACGCCGCTTTCAACAGTATTTCAGTCATATCACGGCGACAGGTCACATATTCATGTTTCCTGGGTTTCACCAGTACTAGGCTAGGCTTTGAAATGTCTTGCCCAAGGACACTCCTGTGAAAAAAACCCAGTGGAGCCAGCGAGCCTGGGACCTCCAGGTTACGAGTCCTGCACTTTACCACTGAGCCACACAGGACCCGACAACTGCGTCAGAGAGATATCTCTTTGGCTCAGTGGTTATGGTACTGGTCTTTTAAACCTCGTAAAACGAGGATATTTGCCCGTCATGGGTTCGAATCCCGTCAGATGCAGTTTGTATTTGAGCTATGCATTGATCCGTTTCTTTGTTACGGACTTTGTTCGTAAGATGGGGCTCGTCCGGGATCGGCCATTGAGCCATTAATCCCATTTGTTGTCCAAAATCGAACTTTCTGGCTAGTAAGGCTTTGGGTCATCAATCACTGATGACTTTAAGAGGGGGTGTGTTATGGGAGACCACTCCTTCATGCATAGTTTCGTCCCGATTTCAATACAATACCTGACAACTACGTCAGAGAGATATCTCTTTGGCTCAGTGGTTATGTTATTGGTTTTTCAAATCTCGAAAAACGAGGATATTTGCCCTTCATGAGTTCGAATCCGCCGGATGCGATTTGTATTTGAGCTATTCATTTATTTGTTTCTTTGTTACGGACTTTGTTTGTAAGACAGGATAAGGGCTAACTTACGTTTACAAGCCTTGCGATGTGTGATATCTTTTCTGGTGTCCCGGTAGAATCCCTCTTTGCAATGGTTGCAAAACCGACCCTCCGTGTTGTGACGGCAGTTGCGGCACACCCCACCACTCTTGTACCCGGACAGCTCAAATAATTCCATGTTGAATCGACAATGTTTGGCGTGCAGGTTACAGTTACATGCTGAAAAGAGAGAGAAAATGTTCTTTTATTTGTTGATAAAATCCAGGTTCAATTGTGATTTCTGTGTTATCTGTGGTTGTAAATTAGTGTGTCGACCTCGTAATCATAAAGACCTTAGTTCGATACCCGGGAGCGGGTGTCAAATTTGGGACTGATCATTGGCCGACACATTTGGTGCTAGTACTGGTTTAGTTCCCAGAACGCAGAATCGGGAGAGATCAGTAACTTTATTTATTTCTCAATCGATGTAGAATAAAACATGTTTAACTCGTTACCAAACGACAAAATTTTAGCTTTGTCCAAAGCGAAAGCATTTGCAGACGACAAAATTAAAGTGACTGAAAATTCGAATTTGTTTTCAGATTTTTATGACAGCCTATTCACATAAAATTTTCCTCGAAAACTGGAGTCTGTCGTTGCAACAAGCGACCGAAAAAGGAGAAGCAGAATCGAGAGAGATTAGTGTGAGAGATTAGTGTCAGTTGTAAGAACTTGTTTCTCAATCGATGTAAAATAAATATGCTCAACTAATTACCAAACGACGAAATTTTAGGTTTGCCTAAATCGAAAGCATTTGCAGACAATAAAATAAAACTGTCTGAAAATGTTGAAATATGTTGAAGAAGGGTAGATAACATTGTGGGAAAAGGAGAAAATGCTGTTTTCTAAAGGCTTCTTTCTCAAGGTTGTCAAAAGTAGGGATTGTGTAGTAATGGGTTAAGTTGGATACCCAGGAGCAGGTGTCAAATTTGAGAAAATTCATTGGCCCACACATTTGACGAAAATATCGGTGTAGTTTCTAGAAGAAAAATCGAGAAAGATTAATAACATTTGTATGAACTTGTGGTGCAGATCTGAGGTCGAGACTACCTGCCACAATAAACATCTAGTATTTATCAACTATACAGCTACGCATAGACCACGATTCAACAAAAACGTCGTAACAGACATCATTAAAGGTCGTAACAGAAACGATTAAAATTATTTTAAGCCAATTTTGACAAAAAAACATCTCACAAGCACGTTCTGTGCAGTCTGATCTTAGGCTACACCGTTCGCAGAAGGAACTATGATTGTCAACAATATGCTAAGGGTAAACGGGTTTGGATAAATATAGATTGTTTATGAACCCTGCAATTTTGGCAACTTTAGTGTGGAATATATTAATGTTATATGCGTGTGGTCGTTTCTGTAACGTGCATTTTACGTAACTATTACAAGTCATATCGTCTCTTTGATTTTTACTGTGTATGGTTTATTAGTTTCACTGGTTTAACTCATTACCAAACGACATCTGCAGACGACAAAATAAAAGTGACTAAAAATGAAATCTGTTTTATGAAGAGCAGAAAACATTGTGGGAAAAGGAGAAAATGCTGGTTACCAGCATTTTCTCTTTTTCCCACCATGCTTTCTGAAGGCTGCTTTCTCAGAGTCGTCAAAAGTAGGGATTGTGTGGTAATGGGTTAATTTTTTAGCTAGATCTATATCACAGGGATATATCTTTTTCGATCGAATTGGGGAATCAACACAGTTTTAATAGCATAGGTTATACAACGGTGGTCAGTGCACGTACGCATGTGTTTCATGGCTTTCTCACACCGGTTCTGACACAACTTTCTTTTCAAGTCACTGACTACTTTTCTCACATGCATCAGAGGTGAGTGGCGAAAAATTGCCGGAAAGAAGGTTTGTCTCAATCGAGTATTGAACTCACAACAACAAGGTCACGAGTCCAATACGCTAACCATCGAGTCCCCTGCACGGGCTAAGTCTATTTACAACATTTACAACTTTCCAACCATTTCTAAGCCACTGGCTGCTTTTCCAAAAACGAAAAAAGCTCAGTTTTGGTTTAAAAATAAGAGGGGAGAGATTCTAACCGATAAAATCTGTCAAACACATGAGATTGAATTTCGACATCGTCGAGTATCGACCTCACAACCCAATCACCCGTTGAACTGAGTAGATTATGATCAGACTGTAGACAACGTGCAGTCTAATTTTGCGTATTGGATCTTGGATCTTGGTCCGGTTAGGAGACACTCCTTTCTCCCAAAATATGTCAGAAATAGCAAAATTTGGGTTTGTACTGTCATCTTGAAAGTTTCACTTCACTCATTTAGCAGGTTCATGGTTAAATACATGTATACTGTTTGATATAGTCGGTTTACTTCAAAAACCTCGTAACTACAGCTAGTTTCAAGCTGTAGTTACGAGGTTTTTTAAGTAAACCGACGATATACTTATATTCCTTGCCGTTGCGAACAGTGAAGTGCAAGACCAGGCTGCTTAAAAGGGTGACAATGACGACACAGACGGTGACGTCAGTGCTTTGACAATAAATTTTCCCCCAAAAAAACCCCGAGCTAAAATACTTTCTGTTTATTTCTTGTCAGGTGCGGTCTGATCTGGACTCTATTTATAAAGTCTAATTATAATGTTAGATCCACACACACACCATCCCTCCCATCCCATCCCATCCATCCATCCATTCATCCATCCATCCATCCATCCATCAATCCCATCCCATCCCATCCCATCCCATCCCATCCCATCCATCCACCCACCCACCCACCCACCCGTCCACCCATCCATCCATCCATTTATCTATCTATCTATCTATCTATCTATCTATCTATCTATCTAAAAAAAATATTTCCCCAAAAATTCCCCCATAGCATAGTTTAATCAATCTTTGAGGGAAAGACTGGGAGGAGAATAAACTTGTCACGGTTACATATTTCAAAGACGATGTGATATTATACTTTCTATAGATTTGAAATATGAAATCGGAGATGTCGTCATGTCATCCATACAAAAACACGGCTTACGACCAGGTATTCTCATGTAAAACAGGCTGTTTTACACTTTATTTTTTCTTAAAGGTGGGTATTTAAATTTTTCACATCTCACCAAATTGCAACAGTCGATCATTACTTCAACGATGCTTAACCCTTTCCCAAACAACAAAATTTTAGACTGGTTCAACTTGAAAGCACTTGCAGATGACAAAATCAATGTTACTCAAAAAGCAAAATTTGTTTCCAGCAGGGAAGAAAAGATTGTTGGAAAAGGAGAAAATGCTGGTTACAAGCATTTTCTCCTTTTCCCACAATGTGTTCAAAAGCCTTCTCTCTCAGGGCCGTAAAAACCATGGATTGTTTGGTAAAGGGTTAAATGGGAAAGCGGCCAGTGGCATAAGTTGCTAGTAGAGAAATTAATTTCAAAAGCAGGCTAAAAGTTGTCAAGTCACTTAATCTTTATTTTACCTTTTGCCGGATTCATTTCCCTGTCCGCCAGTGACTAGCAGTTGGACCGACTACACAATAATAGGTTGACATCTTCACAATAATTTCAATGCTTTAAATAGTACGTATGATTCAAATCTGAAAGGGTTTTTACTTTTTACGGCTGCATTGTTTACTTTTGGCAGATATTGTTTCTTTAAGTTCCTTTCACAATTATTCTTGCCTATATCTGCTTTCTAGGGAGCATCCCTGGGCATAGTGCTTCAAAGCTTAATACCGGTGAAATCCGGTAGATACAAGAGTATGATAGCTTCCATCATGAAACGACTAAAACAATGTTGAAATACTGTTCCATACCGTTGAATGTGTCTAATCAACATGAATAAAGCTAAAAAACAAAACACGGAGGTCTTTGAAAATATTCTGACAAAAGGAAAAGTTGCTCGTTCCGAGCAAGTTCTCCCTCTTGTCACAATGTTTTCTGAGTGAAGTATGCTACGCGCAGACAAAAGTCCATAATTTGCAGACCGTAAACGAGTTATTTTGAAAGAAATTTATCCCTTAGTGCACCGATAAAATCTAATAGACATTTTCTGAAAGGAAATAAGATTAAATTATTTGCCATTTCATTGTTGTTTCGGTTGAAAATATCTCTACAAATCGGTCAGTAAAATTTAAAAAAAAAAGATTGCACTTTTTCTGCAGTCTGATCTCGATCTACACTGAACACAATGGCAGCTTTATTCAGCGCCTTTTGGGTTAAGAAATCTGATAGAAAAAGGAAAACAGTTTATAGTTTCCCCTTTCTCCCCCTCCCCTCACCCCATCTCCCTCCCGTCCGGTAGCCCTAGACAAACCTAGACAAACCAAATGGACATGTCCAATCGGTTACAACTATGATGTCAAACCATCTCCAAATTTTTTTTTTGTTTTTGGCATGGCTGAATGTTCTGACTTCTGACCTACTTTTTTGGTACTGATAACAAATGAATGAATATTAAATTATGATTGGTTAAAATGCAGACATGTTCATTCCAATGGCCTCTGTCTATTTGCTGGCAAATTTAAGCCGTGCATCGTTTTTTTTTAAAGATATTTTTTTCTATGAAAATTAACGGAATATGACAAAACTATCGGAGGGTGTAAATCCAAGATGAGATTTGGCCGTTGAGTTGGGTCTGATTTCAATCTGCACAGAGTCTTTTAAGTCTTTACCACACGACAAAATTTTAGACTGTTTCAAAATTGAAAGCATTTGCAGACGACAAAATAAAGGTGATTCAAAAATTGAAACTTGTTCTGGGAAGGGTAAAAACACTGTGGGAAAAGGAGACAATGCTGCTTACCAGCATTTTCTCCTTTTCCTACAGTGTTTTCAAAAGGCTTCTTTCTCAGGGGCGTCAAAAGTAGGGATTGTGTGGTAATGGGTTAGAATAAAATGGGTTACTGAAACTGAATGGGTTCGGTAAAAGGTATGTTGCGAAAACGGTGTAGAAATATTTAAATAATGATGTTATCTCTTATTGAAGTAATAATGTTATCTCATATCGTTTACATGATATATAACATTGCATCTCATTAAAATTCTAAGATATTTCTCGTTTTAATTTGTATATACGCTGCACATTAATCGTTCAACCGCAAAAATGAATAGATAAATTTGACGAAAAGAAAAAAATGCGAATAAAATATTGAAAAAAAAAGGGAAAAAAATATATCGGGTAACTCCCAATCAGGCGACAAAATTTTGGATTGAAAGCATTTGCAGACGACAAATCTAAATATGCTTCAAATGATTCGATTTATAGTAATCTGGTGTAAAACATCGTGGGAAAAGGAGAAAATGCTGGTTTCACAAGCTTTCTATAAAAGTGTCGTTGAAACAGGCGATTGATTGCAAGCGGGTTAAATTGCAAAGGGACGACAGCTTGTATTCTGAGAAAACTCGGAGAAAATTCAAGTCTTCGAAGATATGCCAAGTTTACAAATATCTAAAATAGAGTCTGACAGACTTACAAATACGTTTATCTGCCCTGGAAATAAACCCGGTAGGAATGCAAAAGATGTTTCCCTCACTCCGTATCTGATCAAGTTGATTTTTGATTGAATGAATGACTGTATTGATGGCTGGATAGCTGGCTTGCTGGATGGATAGATGGATGGGTGGATGGATGGACGGACGAACAGACCAACCGACGGAGGAAGGAGAGTGAGAGGAAGGAAGGGATGGATGGATGGATGGATGGATGGATGGATGGATGGATAGACAGAATGATAGATTAATAGATTGATATTTGAAACTTATATTTCGGAGAAAAATTACCTATTTATCGGTCAGTGTAGAGCCAAGTTCAGATTGCACGTTCAGTGCAACCTGATCTTGATCTATACTGTCCGCAAATGGTCAGTGTGTCAAGCCAAGCGTCTCAAGGGTTAAAATGACGTCATACCTGACTTTTTTTAGCCTTACTACAGACGAAAACAGCCACTTGTATCGACGGCAAAGATCAAAATGAGACCACACAGAAACCTCCTGTCTGATCTTTGATGTACAATATCTTATACATTAGTATTTTATGTACATGAAAATTTCTTTAAATTCATTATACATTTTTTGGGTTAAGGAAATTTTCTAACTATGAAATATCATAATAACCGACAGATTCCATGAATTGTAATTATGCACATTTAATGCAGTCTGATCTTGATCTACATTCTCCACAATAGTATTTTAAAAATATACTCAGGGCGTTAATCGTTAAAATAATACAGCGATTCATAAATATGCTGCGATGCGTATTCTTTGCAAACCAGGAGAAAAACTGAGTGCAAGTTTAAGAGTGATAAATTTAGCCATTTATCACAGTATAAAATAAGAGTCGTCGATATTTAAAGAAAGGAGCAGATGCCTATTAATATGTAATTCAAATGATGAGATCTGTCTTTGAAAATTTAGAAAACATTATGGAAAAGGAAGAAAATGCTTGTTACAAGCATTTTCTCCCTTTTCCAAAATGTTTTTAAAAGATCTGCTTCCAAAGAGTTGTTAAAAAACCGGGATTGTTTGGTACAGTGTCTAATGTCGAAACATTCAGTGAGTGAAAGTAAATATAAACAGAAAACTTTATGGGGGCAAAACAAGCACACATCTTTCAACATACTTTACGACTTGAATGTAAACATCGTCTGATGCCCTATAAAGGTTCGATACTCATCGCCGGGAGTTGGAAAAAAAAAAGTATGAACGAAATGATGACCCTTAAAGGGTACTGTGCAGGTTTTTGGATAACTCGACAAACTTCAAAAACGATTCATGATTCATTAGTGAAGTAACGTGATTAAAGAGAGAGAGCTGGGCACCGTAAAAAGAAGCTGAATGAATAAACTAGAAGGCCCTGAAGGGCCTGAATATGCTCTACTGGCAGAGAATTTGATTTTGCTTTTTCATGAAAATCTGACAAGAAATGCATACTTTGTCACGAAAACAAGAATTGATAATTTTCAACTTGAAATTTTCAACTTTCAGATACTGTTTGTTGGATTTATTTCAAAATAGATAGGGTTGAAGCTATTGGTGAGATAAACAAACTGTGCAAGTTTCACAAAAATCTAATTACAAATGCACATTTTATCCCGTAAACAAGAATTTGAAATTTTCAACTGGAAATGGCTACTTTTCCCATACTGTTTGTTGGATTTTTCTCAAAATCAAAAGGGTTAAAGCTACTGATAAGATAAACAAACTGTGTGATTTTCATGAAAATTTGGCCGCAAATGCAGACTTTATTGTATAAACAAGAATTAGAAATTTTCAACTTGAAATGGCAACTTTTCCCATACTGTTTGTTATATTTTTCTCAAAATCAATAGGGTTGAAACTATTGATGAGATAAACAAACTGTGCAAGTTTCACAAAAATCAGGTAACAAATGCAGACTTTATCACGTAAACAAGAATTTGAAATTTTCAACTTGAAATGGCTACTTTTCCAATACTGTTTGTTGGAATTTTATCAAGATCAATAGGGTTGAAGCTATTGATGAGATAAACAAACTGTGCAAGTTTCACGAAAATCAGGCAACAAATGCGGACTTTATCGCGTAAACAAGAATTTGAAATTTCAGCTGGAAATGGCCACTTTTCCCATACTGTCTGTTTGATTTTTTTCAAAATCAATAGGGTTGAAGCTATTGATGAGATGAACAAACTGTGCAAGTTTCACGAAAATCGGGCACAAAATGCAGACTTTATCGCGTAAACAAGAAAAAGACTAACGGACGGACGGACGGACGGACGACGGACGACGGAAACCCCGCCATGACATAAGCTCTGCTGGCTGTAAGCCAGTAGAGCTAAAAATCAGTGGTGTTTTGTTGGTGGGCTACGTAAACCTTTAAGATATTTTTAGATATCGCACGAGATTTTTGCAACGATTTGTGGGAATGTCACGTGATCAACAACTCGTCTGGGGACGTACCAAAACAAGCGCCATGACGTCATATCTGACGTCATGAAAAAGTATGGAATTACAGACTATAACGTAACAAATTAACCCATTATCACACAATCCCTACTTTTGACGCCCCTGGGAAAGAAGCCTTTAGAAAACATTGTGGGAAAAGGAGAAAATGCTGGTAACCAGCATTTTCTCCTTTTCCCACAATGTTTTCTACCCTTCACAAAACAAATTTCAAATTTCCAGTCACTTTTATTTTGTTGTCTGCAAATGCTTTCAATTTCGATAAGTCTATAATATTGTCATTTGGTAATGAGTCAATGCTTTCAAGGCCAAAATTGCAGTTCTTTAACCGCATTTAAGCATTCAAAAGTTCTCCTTAAACCAGTATTTAGACCATCGGCCCATGATGAAATGCACGATTCGTAAATAAAATGAAATGAGTGACAAAACGCAAAACACACACATAGAAAAATCACACCTGGGACCTTTTGTACATTTAAATAAAAAATGTACCACCGTTTTCAAATAATCCGTAAATATTTTAGAAAACGAAAATTTAATTACATTTTGATCCTTCACCTTGCAGTGAGCGACCGCAGATACAGATGGCGAATGGTTCGGACATAGAGTTAGCCAGTTATAGCTGCAGTCTGATCACAGTCCATAGACTCTACGCATCTTATGATGACCTAACCATACAATTATTATCTAATAATGTACTATTTTAATTGATAAAAAATATTTTGAAATCAAAAGTATCAGTTGAAAATGCGTAAATACTTGGAAGCATTTTGGGTATTATACGTATTTTGATCGTTAAGTTCCACAGGAATATACTTGATTAAGTTCTATGAGAATATAATATCTGAAAATATCAAAAGACAGACGGAAAGTGTAGATTAAGATCAGACTGCACATGCGTGCAGTCTGATCTTAATTTACATTTTCCGCAAAATGTATCTGTAGCCGTGTATATATCGAAAGTTGTAAGAAGTGTAAAAAGAAATCGGGGCAAGCATGCGATGCTAATATTTGTATTCAATGTTTCTAAATTCGTTTACGGTTCATTAATTGCCTTTCGTTCTGACAAGTTACGGGGAAATCATCGCCCCATTGAAAAGTCGAATCGATTTATTCATTAATGAGAAAAATATATCTTTAAACACGTGAACCGAGCTCTATGAAAAAGGGGACCTTAAGGCAACTGCGAAAAGTTTCGACTCAGGTCAGCCTGCGCAGTCCGCGCAGGCTGACCTGAGTCGAAACTTTTCGCTATTGGTCAGTTTTCTGTATATCTAAGGACCGACCTACCTAATGATTTACTATGGGTACATAACCCGGCAATGGTTTGATTGATACAATGCATCATTAAGATCCATTAAGCCACCTTTTGTCAGAGCATGGCTCAGATGTTTGCCCTAAAGAAGAAATTTGCGGGAGTTCTTTTTTCGTTAACCTTTTCGCCAGCTGTTAAACTGTGTCTTTTTTTTTCTTTCGTTTTTTTTTTTCCTCAAAACGTTCTTTAAGCCTTTTCTATTCAATCTGTTAATAAACCATTTAAATGAAGAAAGGGCTTTGAAAATATTGTGGGAAAAGAAGAAAATGCTGGGATTCAGCCACGATTTTCTGCTTTTGCCCCCAATGTTTTCTATACCAATCAAAGACAAAAAATATTATGTAAAACATATCTTATTTCTTAATTTGTTCAAGTTCAACAGATTGTCGTTTTGGTTAAAAATCAAACACTGTTTTCAATACTCTTTAATATTACGGCGGACAGTTCACCTATCGACGCAGTCCTGTAGTTTTTCACTGCAACCACCCAAATCACCATAAAGCAACCGACTATTTTACCATATAAACATGGTCGACACATAATTATAGACCCGAGTTGGAATTTAATTCTGTCGCAATGTCTTTCATGAATGATTTTTCGAACACTAACCAGCATTTTCTCCTTTTTCCACAATATTTTCTGCCCTGTTGGAAACAAATTTCAACTTTTAAGTTACGTTTATTATGTCATTTGCATGTGCTCACAATTTGAGACCAGTCTAAAATTTTGTTGTTTTGTAAAAGGTGAAGGGTTCATTCTAGACGTAACCTTACAGCACTAGTTAATGACACGGAAATCTTCATCTGGTGATATAAATTATGAATTCTTATATGTTTGAAGGTTATTTTTGTCCGAAGAGAAGGCAGGCAGCTTATCCGACATTCCTGTATAGTCCGAAATTAATGCCACACTGTCTGCAAAAAATACCACACACACACACACACACACACACACACAAATTTTACCACATAATTTCGAGTTCAACTCTTTACCAAACAAAAAAAATTAAACTGGTCCGATTTGAAAGCATTCGCAGATAACAAAATTAAAGTAACTGAAAAACTGAACATTGCTTTTGGAAGGGTAGAAAACATTGTAGAAAAAGGGAAAATGCTGGTTACCAGCGCTATCCGTATCTCTGAATCTTTTCCTTTGAAAAGAATTTTCAAATTGCAACTATTTGTAAGTTCAATACCGATTTGAAATTCCAATTTATTTCTTATGTATCTGGTTAACCCATTACCACACAATCCCTATACTTTTGACGCCCCTGAGAAAGAAGCCTTTTGAAAACACTATGGGAAAAGGAGAAAATGCTGGTGACCAGCATTTTCTCCTTTTCCCACAGTGTTTTCTACCCTTCCTAGAACAAATTTCTATTTTTCAGTCACCTTTATTTTGTCGTCTGCAAATGCTTTCAATTTGGACCAGTCTAAAATTTTGTCGTGTGGTAAAGAGTTAAAAGCGGACTTTTTTCGCTATCAAATAAACGACTTCATAACTAACTTGCAGAGCTCTGAAATATTCAGTTAATAGTACG
This sequence comes from Tridacna crocea, assembly GCA_943736015.1. Taxonomy (NCBI): domain Eukaryota; kingdom Metazoa; phylum Mollusca; class Bivalvia; order Cardiida; family Cardiidae; genus Tridacna; species Tridacna crocea. The sequence goes on along the minus strand of OX031056.1, from coordinate 2,518,920 downwards.
GGTGAATCGTAAAAAAGAATTCAAACTAAAAACCTCGGATCTGAAAGGCTGACGTTTATTTCCCAACATACAGGCTTTAATATTTTGAAAATCTAAAAAATGATTGTTTATTTGTATGCTGTATAACGCCATTTTCAACGCTATTTAAGTTTTATCGAGGTGGTCATGCTTTCCTGCAAGGGTCAGTATTCACCAACCATTCTAAAGAATGTTCTCTGTCTTATTCTACAAGATTGTCTAACTGTGACAATAACAGAACTTCTGATTGGCTGAACCAAATGGTTCAGCCAATCAGAAGTTCTGTTACTTTCAGATAGACAAAAAAACTGAAGAATAAAACTAAGAACGTTCTTAAGAATGGTCGGTGAATACAGACCCTGGACTTTCTTCTACTAACGTTAACACTCTGCACATTTTCTTACATCAACCAGCTACTTTTCCTTATTTCAAGCTGTGGATACGAGGTTTTCGAAGTAAATCGACGATATACTCGTATACCGTATATTAAAATGATAACACTAAATAATTAACGGGACGCACTACCGCTTCAGACGCACTAAATTGAATTCAATAAATAGTTACATTTATTCATAAGTCCAACTGCTGATGGTGACTTATGGACCTATCGTGAACGCAGCAGATCAAAACAAGACTGAACAGAACGTTCTATTCAGTGTCTGATCTTGATCTATCCTCCTCGGAAAACACATCAGAGGTCGCGATAAGACAGTCAACCCTTTACCAAACAAACCCGAGTCTTAAAGACTTTGTGAAAGATGCCTTTTGAAAACATTGTAGGAAAAGAATTTTCTCCTTTCCCACAATGTTTTCTTCCCTTCCTTCGACAAATTTCAAGTTTTTAGTCACATTTATTTTGTCGTCCGCAAATGCTTCCAATTTGGACCAGTCTAAAATTTTGCAGTTTGGTACATATTTAAGGAACTCAAGAAAAAAATAAAGATCATGATCCCCCTCCCACCCCCCACCGATTAATCCGATATATCTATTGAAGATCACGCTTCTTCCCGCCACGTTATTTAGAAATATTTAATAAAGCAATTTTCCGGAGACGAGCGCCCCCTTTTACTCGATTGTCATCCCGTAAAAAGTCTCGTCCCGGGACACAAGGGTGCGTATAAATGCCAGTAAATTTGCACAAAGGGGTTCCTCTGGTGCGAAAATATTGCACCAATTTCACACGCCTCAGGTGATAAAAGGCTCCATTGACGGACTGAGCACGTTGAACTGTGAGTAGAAACCACTTGAAGACCCAAAAGGTATTTACTAATTCCTTTTTTTTTTTCATGAAAAAGAAATATTTGAGGAAAAAATCTAAAATTTGATTCGGAATAATTTCCATGAAAAAGAAATATTTGAGGAAAATCTAAAAATTTGATTCGGAATAATTTCGTTGACGAGCTAGCTTTAGAATATCGTCGGTTTACTTCAAAAACCTTGTAACTACAACTTGTTTCAAGCTGTAGTTACGAGGTTTTTGAGGTAAACCAAAGATTATGGTCTATATGCAGTCTTCAAAATTCACTGAAAAAAATCTTCTATTAACTCTTTACCACACAAGCCCGACTTTTAACGACCCACAGAAAGAAGCCTTTTGAAAACATTGCAGGAAAAAGAGAAAATGCTGGTAACCAGTATTTTCTCCTTTTCCCACAATGTTTTCTGTCCTTCCTACGACAAATTCCAATTTTTGAGCCATACTTAAGTTGTCGTCTGCAAATGCTTTCAATTTGGACTGGTTAACAAACCTCTAAACCGGACTTTAGACATGCAGATGATTGGTCAAAAAAGATTCGAACCAGATCAGCCTGCGCAATCAGCGCAGGAAGACCTGGGTCGAAACTTTTTTGAAGATGTCCCATACCTGTTTTTGATACAGCATAGGTCATACATACAAATATTCAACTTCCAGTCTTTTAGTCGTGATATCTGTAAAGAAATATCCGAGAAAATAGACCAAATATCAGACTACTCACCAGTTTAGTTTAAACATATTTTACATCGATTGAGAAACAAGTTCTTCCAACTTATACTAATCTCTCTGGATTCTGCTTCCTGGGAACTACACCAGTACTCGCGCCGAATGTGTGGGCCGATGAAAAATCCCAAAGTAGATACCCGCTCCGGGTATCGAACTCAGGACCTTATCGCTATGAGGCCGACGCTCTACTTCACAGCCACCGACACCACAGCTACTCACTTCCCGAAACGATCGTAATTCTAAGTTTCAAGACCTCTTATCCGATTGTTTGATACTTCAGGACTGTCTGGCAGTGTTGAGCCAATCAGAGGGCTAGGCTTTGGAAGGGGTATGTTCTATTGCAAAAACGTTATGATGCAATATTTTAGTGGGTTTTTTTTTTGTCTTTAAACTTCGCCTTGTCGCGGTGTGACGTCATCGTGTCCACGTGAATACGACCCCACATAATAAGCGGTTGCTATTGGTCAAGAGATACTCCCATGAACATTTGCGAAAATTTGGCGGGAAATATATTAAAGATTCCATAAGAGACTGCGTATGACCCCAAAGAAATGCCATTATAGTTTTTTCAACACATTTCTTTCTAACTGTTAATGGATAACAAGCCAATGCTACGCTAAATATAGTGACAAAATACATGTTACAGTTTAGTTTCGATGCAAAAATATGGGAAAAAAAAGAGTCCACTAATTTCTAATATATTTGGTTTGAATAAGTAATGGTGAGATAGACGGAGTTAGAGCATCATTTGACATTTAGAACCACCTGGAAACTCAATAAAATTCATGAATATTTCGACAGCAAAAGAACGTAATAATATACAGGTGAAAATGCCATCCTGAAATTTTGATATATTCAGACCATCTAGATTAAAGCAGAACAGATCTGGATCCACATTCTCAGTTTCTTGGTCTTTTTCTAGGTTTAGAAAATAACACAGCTTCTGATTGGCTAAACCGAATGGTTTAGCCAATCAGAAACTGTGTTATTTTCAAATTTAGAAAATTCATGCAGATAAGGCTAGGATTGTTCTTAAGAGTGGTTGGTGAATATACGGGACCGTGAAAGTGTATTCAGACGTATCATAGTATATATTCAAAACGTTTGTACCTATCAACACCGATGCAATGCCTATGAAAGAGATCGGTAGAGCTCGTACTTTACTACAATAACGGGGCTAAGAATAGGAGACGTAGACAGAAAAGTGGAATGGGAAGAGAGATATATAATAAAAACAAACCAAAAGAGAGGGGGGAGAGAGCAAGGAGAGACGGGGAAAGAGAGAGAGAGAGAGAGAGAGAGAGAGAGAGAGAGAGAGAGAGAGAGGGGAGAGAGAATGGGAGAAAGAAAGAGAGAGAGAGAGAGAGAGAGAGAGAGAGAGAGAGGGGGAAGGGAGTAAATAGCAAAATAGAAAGCATAAAAAAAGCACTCGACCATTGACCTATTGACTACATTTATCATATCGGGTTGTATATTATATTAAGTATGCACCAACTATGCAGCTTAATCTTAATCTGCACTGCCTACAACAACGCACTGAGTTGCACTTAGCTGCCCATTGGTTGAATAATCTGATAAAAAGGGTGATGCAAATAAGAAAGACAAAGAAAAAAAAACACACACAAAGAACCGAGATTAAAAAAATAGATGCATGTGAAACAATAAATGTCTAAAAGGTAGACAGCGAAACCTTTAGCAAATAGGCAGGGGCCCTTACAATAAACAAATTTACAGTTTTGACCACAGGCGTTCTTAGAATAAACGTATCTACATTTTTGACCAATTAAAAATTCCTATTTATTCATTATCAGTGCTAAAAAGCAATTCAAATGCCGTTTCAGCAAAGTCGAGAAAAGGACGAAAGAAAGCATTGCATGTCAACTAAATTTTCGATATTATGTTTTGTGTTGCAAAATTGAGAAAAGTTGTTGATCAAACAAAACCAAACTTATGAGTACAACTTTTCACTGCAGTAGTAAGGACATACGCGAGAATCTGACAACTCTCCAATGAAAAAAGTTAAATAACATCAAGAGAAATTGACATGTTACGTCATCATATCGCTCAATAACACGACATAGTAAAATGTCAAGGGTAAATTTGCATCTCGATCAAAACGTTGTTTAGGATATCGTCGTAGGATGCAAAGCTTTACCTCAGCATACCACAGGCTCTTGTATAATTTTTTTTTACAAATTTCGCCCTCTATAACAAAATGTCCGGTTGCCTTTCCTACAAAACGGTTCATTAAGTCTTTTATCAGTATTTTCCACATATTTCTGAATATTCTAGACATGTATAAGCCATGCCCAGGAAAAAAATGGGTTTAACTCATTACCAAACAATATTTTAGGCTTGTCCAAATCGAAAGCATTTGCAGACGACAAAAAAAAAGTGACTGAAAATTTGAAATTTGTTTTGTGAAGGGTAGAAAACATTGTGGGAAAAGGAGAAAATGCTGGTTACCAGCATTTTCTCTTTTTCCCACAATGTTTTCTAAAGGCTTCTTTTCAGGGTCGTCAAAACTAGGGATTATGTGGTAATGGGTTAATGATCAGCGTGATGTATAACAGCTAGCTAGTCATTGTATATATGTATTTATGTTACCATTTTGTATACTGGATATTGCTAACTTAATAATAAGGTAACTTTGTTCTTTGACATGCAAAAAATAGATTTATAGTTATAGAGGATATTTGTTTTTTTTTCGGTGAAAGATCGAAATTTATTTCATCGAGTGAACACCATCGGTAATATTTTCATGAGTGGCGCAGCCACGACTAAAAATGTTACCGATAGTGTTCACGAGATGAAATAAATTTCGATCTTTCACCGAAATAAAACAAATATTCTATTTATTTCATGCTTAAACCCTTTCTGGGAAAACCTCGTACATTTCTTTTTTAGGTTATTTCCCGTGGCGCATCCCTCCCGCATAGCAACGCATTACAATATTATGTTAAGCGCGAGAAATGTAAGGTAAATGACGTCATATTTCCATCTGGTTGTGAAGCACGCACAATTTACCTACGCAACAAGAACATGAAAATCGGTATTTTCACTTGTCGTACCAGTGTAATATAGAAAAATATTTTCACTGCTAATTATCGATATCCTACCGGAGAGCATGAAATGAAAAAAGTATCGATCTATGTCGATACTTTTTGTAAATGCATAAACTCTCCTTTTTCATAGAGTGTGGCTCACATACTAAAATGAATCACAAATCAAACTGACCAATACAACTTTTAAAAGGCTTATAGCTACAACAGTAAGTTTCACTGGCCAGCCACATTCATCTAATACATTGACTGTGGTATCAAAATTTCCATTTCGCAAGGAGGGGAGGAAGAAATGGCCGCCTTTAAAATTTCGACCATTACAAGCCTCTGTATGTCTATCCATTCTAACAGTTCTTGTTCTTTGAAGCAGATTAAAGATAAATTATCGTAGAACATGAGTTTTTAATACTTTAACAGCCACATGGACGGACAGGTGTACGTTCGGATGTACAGACAGACGGACAGGCGTACAGACAGACGGGCGGGGGGGGGGGGGGGGGGGTGACTGTCAACTGACAGGGCGGGCGGTGTTCCACAATTCATAAAGTCGTACAACTTGTATATTACAAAAGGAGACGTTTTTTTAACAACAAAACAAGTGCCTGTGTGTATATTGCCTTCCCAAAAGCACCCGCCCTTATCAGTTACAGAGAAATATTCGCAGGAAATTAGCGATATAAAGCCGCAAGACTATATGTTAATCCTTAACCAGACTTCAACAGTTTGGGCTCTTCCAATTTCAAAGCATTTGCAGACGACAAATAGAATATAACTCAAAAGTCTAAATGTCACAAGAAAAAAAAAAAACATTGTGTAAAAGGGAGAAAATGCTGGTTTCCAGCATTTTCTCTCTTTCCCACAATGTTTTCAAACGCCATTTTTCCAGCGAGAATGTTGGGTAAAAAGTTAAAGAGATAGATTCGCAGGAAATTTGCGATAAAAACAATAAGACCATGTACAGATAATCACTAAATTGGATAACAACACAGAAAAAAGTGGGGTAAAATACGATAGATAGCAATGTATTCGAAATAACAGATAAAAAAGCTTTAGGTATCATGATAAATGATTGATCCCCTTGGAGCACGCGTGTTGCAGCATCAACTGCGATACGGTGCTATTGTGCTATAATATGCACAGGATAACTTTACACGTGAACAAACACTGCATGTGCGTGTGGTTGGGGAGAGGTGGGCGTGGTCTCTGACAGTGTTTCACTTGGTTGGAAATAAACAAAATAAAACGTACAAATCTGATAAAAAGTGATATATACAAAATAAAACATAATAAATCTCATGAATGATAAAAAATACTTCCAAAATTGATATCTGCTAAGCTATGTGATTTGGGGGGGGGGGGGGGGTGACGGGGGGGGGGGGGTGGCCTAATGCGTCTGTAAAAAGTATTGACCCTGCTCAACATGCTGAGTTCAAGAAGGCTGACCCACATCGAAAAAAAAACTTTGCTTATGGTATTTTTCTACTTGTCATAAGACCATTCTGTACCAGATTTCAGCCGGTTGTTGTAAAATGGATTTATGCGTTCGATATTATGTTATGATTTGCTTGGTAATCATTTAAAAAGACACTTTTAAAAAAAATCCTTGCAAAACTTGCAAAAGCATATTTAATCTATAAACAATACTGCAGAAAATAAAAAAGAGAGATAGTCAATATTTATTTTGAAAGTTGTATTAGTTACGATCCTTAAATTCTAAATCATAAAAACCAGTATATTTTTCACGTGCTTTATTCTAATATGCAGACAAAACAATTACAACATAAACAACAAGAGCTTCGCAGCGCGGCGCATACTATAGTATACGCCCAGAGGGGTCTGTCAATGAAATGGGTTAAAATCTACAACGTGCAGATACTAGTATCTGAATTTTAAGAATCATATGCACAGCTAAACATCACAGAGATTCATTGTGGTGAGTTTGAACTTATTCCAATGAAAACTGCAGGAGGAGTTGCATGCACAAGTAATTGCTAACGCAAGGAGGGAGGAGCGGACGGACAGACAGACCGACGGACGGGCGACTGGGGCCATAACATGATAACGACCCTTCGGGCGTACAATGATGGAAAAAAAAGAGCGTCTAATTTTCTGCTTAATGCCTCATTTTACAAGCAGACTGTAAATGAAAACAGCAACAACATAAACAACCATAAAAACAGCAGCAACAGCGGCAACAAAATGAAAATATAAAAAAGAAAGAAACAAGAATAAGAACAAAGAATACGAACAAGAATACGAAGAAAGCCAGTACAACAATTAGTGAAAAAAAAGAATGTCACAAACATTAAACAAACAAAAAGATGTTTTGTTCGGTAGTAAACTCTTTTAGCCCAAAAAGTATACACTCGACTTTTGGTGTCTAGAAATACAATACAGCTGAATCTAAAAATTGTTTTTTTAATTTCTAAGATTTTTCTTAACAAGCGGATGGCATGGATCAAAGATCAGACTGCACGTTCTGTGCAGTCTGATCTTAATCTATGCCATCCGCAAAAGCCCCATTTGTAATCCTTTATTGTGCTGACAGGGTTAAAGGGCACATGCCTCTATGGTCTAAAGTGTAACTTGATAGCACAGAAATGCAGAACGTTGACAATATCGTCACGGATCTGTATTTAGATAGAATCAAGCAATTAATTGGAGAGATTGAACTGATTATCCGTTATAAATACCCGTTTTAATTAAATAGATCGAGTAATTCGGTCCGCGGCGTATGAACACGTTATCGTCGTACATTTATATATACTTTTTTTTCTGCTTTTTTTTCTTCGACTACTTTTTTCTTTGTTTTAAGTCGTGAAAGATATCAATATTTGCCGCTGTCTTGTGGTTTTTGTATATATCTTTTTTTTTCTATATTTTATTTTTTCCAATTTTCAGGACTGTGACCATTCTCTTTCTGTTCTTTGCATTCTCTGTGCATACTTATTCAATCAGACAGCGCGTCAAGCGGCTCACCAACCATCCCGCCAGTCGGGTACCTAGACAACCAGCCAGCTTGCAAGGCACCTAGCCAGACAGCCACCTAACCAAAATGCCGGCCAGCAAGCCAGCCAGCCAACCAGCCAGCCAGCCAACCAGCCAGCCAGCTAACAAACTAGGTTATGTACATAGACATTCGATTCCCAAGACCTTAATCTATAGCAAAGAAATAAAAGAAACACAGTCAATAAGACCTCCTCAACAGACGAACATACACATTTTGTTGTCAAGTACAGTGTTAAATCGAGTACTGAACAGGCTGTTTTCAAATCTATGTCTGTGGAAAAAAAGAGACTTAAACAACAGGCATTTAGAAGGAAACAAATTGGTATTTTTTTAATGATTCGGGCAGAATTGTGGGAAAAAGGTATACATGTTTTTCTTGCTTCTAACCATTGCTCTTTTTCCTTAGTGTTCTTTGGGAGCTGTCAACCATCGGAACTTTAAAATTGTTCTTATTTTCACATCTACCCAGAAAACACGGTGGGAAATGGAGAAAATGCTGGTTACCAACATTTTCTCCTTTTTCCACAATGTTTTCAGATGCCTTAAACCCCCTCCCCCTGGAAAGTCATTGAAAAAGACGTGGCATGGTAAAGAATTAGATATAGGAGCAAAATAAACATGAAAAGTAGCGGAAAGAAAATAATGAGTTTTCAAAACTTGGAGAAATAACAGTTACTCTGTTCAGTAGCACACATTTTGTAACAATCGCAAACATTTCAAAGTCTAGAGATATTTGAACTCAAGTACCCCGGATAGTTACGACTCATTCGGTTAATCCTTCGCCTTTATCCCACTGGATTCATAATAATCAAACACAGCCAATATTTGCTTTGTATCTATTCCTCGATTAAATTTAAGAAAGATCGAGTAAAGATTTATATAAAATAGTTATAAATAGATGAGAATCGACAAAGAGTAGTCTGCAGTACCTTACAGACTAATCTTCGTCGATCCTAATCGCACAGGACATAACAAGCCAATGTTTAAAGGATTTTGGATTAATCATACAAAAATTCCTAAGTCATCCTAAAAATTTGATCTTTAGCCCAAATGTGTGTTATCCTAGATCTTTATTTCTATTGTTAGAAATGAAGATTACCATGTTCTAGAACCTATTAACATATCTCTTGCGTATAAATAGAATATTCTCAATAAAATCTAGTTGTAAATTATGTATTTAATTTATGTTATGCGGGCTTGAAGTTTCTTTCTAGAGTTATGAAGTTTACTTTCCGAAAGCTTTTGGTTCAGAATACAGGCGAGAAGTAGCGTGTGATGAGATATGAACCGCAGACCATTATTGGATCCGCATTAATAAACAACCTGATACATTCGGTAGTACTTTGATAATACCCTTTAACTCTTTACCAAAGGATAAAATTTTAGGTTTGTCCAAATCGAAAGCATTTGCAGACGACAAAATAAAAGTGACCGAAAGTTTGAAATTTGATTTGTAAAGGGTAGAAAACATTGTGGGAAAAGGAGAAAATGCTGGTTACCAGCATTTTCTCCTTTTCCAACAATGTTTTCAAAAGGCTACTTCCTCAGGGGCGTTTAAAGTCGTCATTGTGTGATAAAGGATTAACTCTACCCGTCGCAATTTTCTACTAGTCCCGAATTAGGAACATTTGCAGACGAAAATCGAAAAAAAAAAAACATGAACCATCGAATTTGTGTGTGACAGGTCACAGTATGGGCAAATGAGAAAATGTTGGTTACCAGCATTTTTCTTACTTTTTAGAACAAGTTTTCTAAAAGGTTTCTTCTTCTTCGGGAGAATATTGTCTGGGAAAGAGTTAAATGAAATGCGTCATGAAAACTCTTAGCTGTCAATGAAGTTAAGATGTCTTACTTAAAAGTTACAAAAGAACCTAAGACTTTTAGGAAATAAAGTACAACATGTTGTGAGAAATTCTTGTTAAATCTGAAATTCATATGAAAGTTAAATAAATTGCTGCTCTTTTTTCTGGAATGAAAAAAGTTGTATCACAATAAATAGTAAAGGAAATTCAAATACCGCTGAAGATACAGGGATGACTAAGTTTTACCTTTATCACAAAAGCCCGAGTTTTAACGAAACTTATGAAGAAGCCTTCTAAATACATTGTGGGAAAAGGAGAAAAAACTGGTTACCAGTATTTTTTCCTCATCCCAAATGTTTTCCACAATAATGGAAGGAAAAATCAGTCAGCTGAGCCGATTCAAATTGTTTTCTGCAAATGCTTTCAATTTGGACAAATGAAATCTATATTTTTGTCGTGTTGTACAGAGTTAACGCTTAGGCCGCTAAGCACGATTAACTGACCTTTAGCGGACAGCGTAGATTCAAGATCAGACTGCACAGAACGTGCAGTCTGATCTTGAATCTACACTGTCCGTTAATGACGTATATCGCCCCATACCTTTCAAACGGTAATATTTTGGTTTTTACAATCAGCTCGAAATGTTTCCCGAAATGTTTCATTTCTATTCTTTCGCAGGGTAAGGGTTGCGATATCATTTGAAAAACCAATGATTTTGATAGTAGAGTAGATATTCCGCTCTGTTTGATTAGTCCAATGACTAATTATAAACGATGAGTAGTTTTGGTTATTTTGTGATAGCTCCCTTTTTTAATTTTTAATTTTGTCACTGTATTAGTGAATGTACTATCTGCTTCTTGTGACAAAATGAGAAACTGCTGGTAAATAATATGTTAAAGACAAACAATATTCAAGCAATTTGTAATCCTTAACTCAATACCAAACGACGACAATTATTTTGGCCTCGCCCAAATCGAAAGCGTTTGCAGACATCAAAATACATGTAAAAGTGACTGAAAATTTGAAATTCGTTATATGAAGAGTAGAAAACATTGTGGAAAAAGGAGAAAATGCTGGTTACCAGCATTTTCTCCTTTTCCTACAATGTTTTCTAAAGGCTTCTCTCTCAGGGTCGTCAAAAGTAGGGACTGTGTAGTAACGGGTTAACCAATGGACCAAGTGTATTAATTATCCAAGGGAAGAAGACTTTTTTTCGACATTTTGCTTTTTCTTCATCTATTTTTTTGTCTTTTCTGTTTCATCCAAAATGGCAGCATCTTCAGACGACAAATTTAGGATAGGATTTATCCCGAGTTGGGTAGAAATCACTATGGCAAAATGAGAAAATGCTAGATATCAGAATTTCCTTCTTTTTACACAGTCATTTCAAGCGCTCTCTTTCCCGTTAAAAGACCTACTTACATATTTACATTAAATTAATTTTTTCTTTGAAATTCCGTAAAAAAAAAAAACTTTTTATATTACTAAACATATCCCCTTTTCTGTGTAAGCTTTAAAAAGATTTGATTGGTTAGATTCAGTAACATTCATTCAAAAAGTGCACTTTGAATAACAGCATTGTCGTTTAGCCATCGAAAACTTCGTCTATTACGTCAGATCTGACATGACGTCATCTTACTAGGGGCGTAACTAAGGGTTCAGAGCCCTTGTAAACGCACTCCGAATCGGGATTTCACCCTCAGGCTGCTAAGAGCAAAGCAGATCGATTTTGCGGACAGTGTAAATTCAGATCAGACTGATCAGTCTGATCTTGATATACACTGTTCGATACAATGATCAATCAATTTTTCCATAGAAAAGAGACATGAAGAAATCGCAAAATGTTTCGCGTTTTATTTTCGGTTGGAAACTACATTGTATTTTTTCTAAGCCGCCTTAAACCTAGTTATGAAGATAAAGTTAAATACATTGATAACTAAATGATTTGCCTTCTTCTCAGCCTAACCCCCCCCCCCCCCTGCACCTCCACAACTACGCACTTGCATGCATTTTTATGCGATTTCGAAGCTACGCCTTTGCAAGGGAGGTTTTGTTAAATTGTGAATAGACGTAATAATATATCCTATGTTGAAGCGAATCGAAAGTTAACGGAGATCAAAATAAAATCTAGACTGTTCCATATAAGGCGAGAATAATACCGCCTTTCAGCTGAGAGTTCGTTGAACCGTGGTTTGTTTTGCAAGTATTATCATAAATGAATTACGGCGGCTAAATCTTAACGCCGCCCCGTCATAGTTTAATTTAATATATTTATTTTACATTGATGACGACAAAAGTTCTAAAACTCCTTTATTTCTTTGGTTGTTTGGTGTTAAATCCTTTGCAAAACAATCCCTGACGAAGAAGCCTTCTGAAAACATTGTTGGAAAAAGGAGAAAATGCTGGTCACCAGCATTTTCTCCTGTTCCCACAATGTTTTCTACTCTTCCAATGTCAAGTTTCAGTTTTTGGGTCATGTTTGTTTTGTTGTCTGCATATGCTTTCAATCTGCATATGCTTTCAATTTGGACAAGTATAAAATTTTGTCGTTTGGTAAAGAGTTTATGCCGTTTTAAACATTTTTTGTATTATTTCTTTTTCTATATCGTCCCACAATTTCTAATTCAAGACACTGGCTGCTTTCCAAAATGAAACATATAGGAACAATTACAAGCAGGAACGAATCCAGCAGAAATGACAAACATCCATAAGGGAGCTTGGAATCGAACCGGCGTCGCCTGGGTTTCAGCTCTGTATGTCAGTGACAAAGCTATCGGGCTCGACTTCCGCAAATTACATTCGTCACTTCCGGTTATTGCTTCCTAAAACACAAATCGCACCGAGACTTTGGAACATTCCATAGTTTGGTTCGGTACCTCTCTTACCGCCATCAAATCACCAACTTTTACCAGGAGCTTGTCCCGTAAACTGGTTAACTAGTACATTTAAGTTTGCCAAATAATAGACCAACACGTGTACATCTAAATTTAGCCACATAGTTAGTCTTTTGGTTGTCTTTTCGTTCGCATATAAAAAAAATGAAAACAATGTAGTCACATAAAATTATAATTTACTATTTTTTTTTGTATAAAGTTTCATGTGGAATACGTCAAGGCGGTCCCATTTCGTGGCGTACCGCCACAATCTTCATTATTTGATGTGTAAATAAGGAACTGGTAGGCTGGTGTTGAACGATGTTTGTCAAAGTACTCCAACTACCAAAGAAAGGAGATTTATAACACGCAACTCTTTTCTCTTGTCTAAAACCAGTACATTACACTCTATTTGCTACAAAACATTCTTTACATTCATTCTTCGTTTTGCAAAGAAAGGAGGTGAAAGTACTTCGCCCAAATCCTTGCGAATACAAGTTTTCACACTGCTGAAGTACACAGCTTATGAAAACTTAGGGGAAAAAGTAGAAATTGATTAACAAGCAAACCCCCTCCTTCCAACGATGTTTTCTGTACGGATTGAAAAAGATATTTATTTTTCACATTTAAATATTTCTTCCAAGTTTCCCATGCACTTAGGTAATCCTTTACTTGTCGATCCCAAATTTTAACGACCCCTTTGAAAAAGGGTCTTTTTTAAAACATTAGGCGGTAGGAGAAAACGCTGGTTAACAGCATTTTCTCCTTTTTTTCCCATAATATATACCACTCTTTTACAGACAAATTTTATCATTTAAGTATCATGAGCGTTCTCGTTTGCAATTGCTTTCATTTTGGATGAGTCAATTTTTTGTCGCCTGGCAAAGAGTTAACCCTTTCCCAAACGACAAATTTTGGACTCTTCCAAACCAAAAGAGTTTGCAGACGACAATTTTAGATTTGGATAAAATGCCAGAAAGTTCTCAAAAAGGGTAGAAAACACTGTGGGAAAAAGAGAAATTGCTCGTTAAGAGCAATTTCTCCTTGTCCCACAGTGTTTTCAAAGGACTTTTACTGCAGACACGTAAAAACCAGGGCTTGTTTGGGAAAGGGTTAAGCCGAAGAAACAAACTGCACAAGTATAGTAGATCTAATGGGCTAAACAAGAGTTCTGC